>CM076093.1:46866372-49266372 GCA_038088585.1 Chrysina gloriosa | reverse complement strand
CGTCCTTAACACGGATTAAATTCAAGGATCTGGGGGCTACCCCGCGCCGTCACGGTATTTAATTTTTGGAAACAGTTCTCAACCGTTTCCGTGTTTTATCCGCTTTTTCTCCGTTTCGTCAAAACTTCCCCGCCGTCGTGCGACGCAATTACCGAATTTGGAGCAATTTTTAACGCGTCCGCCTCATTATTTATTCAACGAAATAGAGCGCGAATTACGGACTTCCGTCTCTTAATATTCTCTTCGCTTTCTCCGCAACAAATTAAACTCCTCCCTCTCCTCCCCCACACCGCCCGGCTATGTTTTTAATTAAACGAAGGACGACGGAAGTTTTTGGCCGCGCGCCGCGACATCGATAAATAACAGATGACGTTTTTACTTCGTTAATTTAATTTTGCGAGACCGACGGCGGCAAGGTTGCGGTGGGATTGTACCGAGATGGAACGGTTTGATTGATCGTAGAGAATCGCAAACGGGCGTAACGGATTAGAAATATGCCGGATTCGATGCCCAAAATTCGTGTTAATTTCATTATTACAAGAAATTAATATATATTGTATCACATTACTTCAAAAGTTATTGTTTTCATCTTGTATTGCTTTAAAAGTAATTTTTTTAATCTTGTATTACCTCAAACGTTATTCTTCTGATCTTGGATTAATTCAAAAATATTATTTTTTGATATTGCATTGCTTTAGAAAGTTAGTTGGATCTTGTATTACTTCAAATGAATTATTCATTTTGTATTGTACCCCTAACTTATTTTCTTGGTCAAAAGTTATTGCTTTAATCTCGTATTAGTCCAAAAGTTATCTTTTTGATCTTGTATTGCTTTAAAAATTTGTTTGACTTTGTACTATTTCCAAAGTGACTGCTGTTTTCTTGTGTTACTTAAAAGTTATTCCTTTAATCTTATATTGCTTCAAATGTATTTTTAATCTTGTATTACATCAAACGTTATTCTTCTAATCTTGGATTACTACAAATATATTTATTTTATCTTGTATTGCTGTAGAAAGTTTCTGGGGCCCTGCATTACTTGAAGTTCTTTCTTTGCTCTTGTATTACCTCAAAAGTTACCTTTTTGATCCTGTGTTATCAGAGAAGTTTTTTTCTTGATTCTGTATAACTTCAGATGTATTTTGGATCTTGTATTACTTGGAAAGTTACTGTTTTATTCTTGTATAACTTCAAAAGTTACTGTTTGATCTTGTATTGCTTCAAAAGTTACCTTCTGTATCTTGTATTACTTCAAAAGTTATTGTTTTGATATGGGATTACCTCAAATACATTGTTGGACCTTGTATTACTTCAAATCATTTCCTTGCTGTTAACTTACTACAAACGTTCTTTTTTTGTTCCTGTATTACCTTAAAAGTTTTTCTTTGATTCTGTATAACTTCAAACGTACTTTTTGATTTTGCTTTAAAAGTTATTATTTTGATCTTGTTTTAGTTTAAAAGTTATCTTTCTTGATCTCGTATTGCTTTAAAAATTTGTTTGATCCTGCATTATATATTTTGAAAGAGACTTCTTTGGTCTTGTATTACATAAAAAGTTATTTGTTTGATCTTGTACTGCTGTAGAAAGTTAGTTGGTCCTTGTATTACCGCAAATGTTTTCTTTTTTGATTTTCTAGTACCCTCAAAACTTACTTTGTTTGTCTTGCATTACTTCAAAAGTTATGTCCTTTCATGCATTACTTCAAACGTATCCCTTTACCTTACATTGCTTTAAAAGTAATTTTCTCATCTTGTATCACTTCAACAGTTATTGCTTTGATTTGGTATTAGTTCAGAAGTTATCTTTCTTGATCTCGTATTGCTATAAATATTTGTTTGATCTTTGTATTACTTCAAATACATTCTTTTGACCTTGTATTGCTCTAAAATTTACTATTCTGAGCTTGTATTACATTAAAAGTCAATTTCTTGATCTTGTATTACTTCAAAGTTATTGTCTGATCTTGTATTGCTTCAAAAGTTATTCTTTTGATCTTGCAAAAGTTATTTCTACAATGTATTACGTTAAATCTTTACTTTTCTTTGATCTTGTGGTATTTCAAAGTGACTTACTTGAAGTTGTATTGCTTTAGAACTTATCCTTTGATCTTATCTTAATTCAAATGTAATTTCTTTAATCTCGTATTGCTTTAAAAGTTTCCTTTTTGCTCTTCTATTACTTCAACAGTTCTTTTAACCTTGTGTTGCTTCAGAAGCTACCTTTTGTGCTTGTATTACTTTGAAAGTTCTTCTTTTGATCCTGTATTACTTCAAATGTCATTTCTTTAATCTTCTCTAGCTTTAAAAGTTATTTTTTTGTCCTTTTATTACTTCAACAATTCTTTTGACTTTGTATCGTTTCAAAAGTTACTTTCTGGTCTCGTATTACTTCAAAAGTTATTATTTTGATCTTGCATTATCGCAAAATTTGTTTGTTCGATCGTTCATTGCGTTGAAACTTATTACTTTAGTCTTGTGGTACTTCAGAAGCGACTTATATGCTCTTGTACTACTTCAAAACTTATTATTTTAATCCTGTGTTACTTCAAATGACATTTCTTTAATATCGTGCTTCTTAAAAAATTTTTTTGGCAGTCTATCACTTCAACAATTCTTTTGATCTTGTATTGCTTCGAAAGTTACTTTTTGATCTCGTATTACTTCAAAAGTTATTCTTTTGATCTTGCATTATCGCAAAATTTGTTTGTTCGATCGTTCATTGCATTGAAACTTATTATTTTAGTCTTGTCGTACTTCAGAAGCGACTTATTTGATCTTGCACTGCTTCAAAACTTATTCTTTTGATCTTGTAATACTTCAAATGTCATTTCCTTAATCTCGTGTTGCTTTAAAAGTTTCTTTTTTGTGGCCAATGATTGCTTCAACAGTTTTTTGGCCTTCTATTGCTTCAAAAGTTACTTTTTGATCTCGTATTACTTCAAAGTTATTCTTTTGATTTTACATTATCGAAAATGTTATTTCCTCGATCTTTCATTGCGTTGAAACTTATTACTTTAGCCTTGTGGTACTTCGGAAGGGACTTATTTGATCTTGTACTACTTCAAAATTTATTATTTTGATCCTGTATTACTTCAAATGTCATTTCTTTAATCTTGTGTTGCTTTAAGAATTTTTTTTTGGCCGTCTATCACTTCAACAATTCTTTTGATCTTGTATTGCTTCAAAAGTTACTTTTTGATCTCGTATTACTTCGCAAGTTATGCTTTTGATCGTGCATTACCGCAAAAGTTATTTCTTCGATTTTGTAGTGCATTAAAACTTATTTTTGGTCTTGTATTACTTCAAAAATTATTTTCTAGATTGTATTTGACTTCAAATTTAATTTTTAATCCCGCATTGCTTTAAAAGTTATCATTTGATATTCTATTACTTCAAAGGCTATTTTTTAAGCTTGTATTGCTCCAAGGCTTACTTTTTGCTTTTGTCTTACTTCAAAAGTTATTATTTTGATTCTTTATTATTTCAAGAGTTATTTCTGCAATTTTGGATTGCTGAAAAACTTATTTTTGGATATTATGGTACTTCAAAAATGACTTATTAGATCTTGTATTATTTCAAAACTCAGCTTTTTGATCCTGTTTCACTTCAGTTATAATTTCTTAAATCCCGTATCACTTTAAAAGTTACCTTTTTGGCCTTTTCTTTACTTCAACAGTTATTCTTTGGCCTTGCATTGCTTCAGAAGTGACTTTCTTTGCTGTTGCATTACTCAAAAGTTCTTATTTTAATCCTTTATTACTTCAAATGTAATTTCTTTAATCTCGTATTGCTTTGAAAGTTATGTTTTTGGCCTTTTATCACTTCAACAGTTTTTTGACTTTGTATTGCTTCAAAAGTGACTGGTTTGATCTCCTACTATTTCAAATGTTATTCTTTCGATCTTGCATTATCGCAGAAGTTTGTGTTCAATCCTTTATCGTGTTCAAACTTATTATTTGAATCTTGTGGTACTTCAGAAGCGACTTATATGATCTTGTATTAATTCGAAATTTATTCTTTTGTTCCTGTATTACTTCAAATGTCATTTCTTTAATCTCGTGTTGCTTTGGAAGTTTTTTTTCGCCCTGTATTACTACAACAGTTTTGTTGACTTTGTATTGTTTCAAAAGTTACTTTTTGATCTCGTATTACATCAAAGTTATTCCTTTGATCTTGCATTGTCGCAAATATTATTTCTTCGACCTTGTAGCACTTACTTTTTTAATCTTGTGGTGCTTCAGAAGCGACTTATTTGATCTTGCATTACTTCCAAACTTATTTTTGTGATCCTGTATTACTTCAAATGCAATTTTGTAATCCAGTAGTGCTTTAAAAGTTACCTTTTGAACTGCTATTACGTCAAAAGTTATTGTTTTGACCTTGTATTACTTCAAAAGTTATTCTTTTGATTTTGTATCATTTCAAAAATTACTTCTGCGATCTTGTACTGCTTTAAAATTTTTTTTTTTTTTTTTGACTGTGTGATACTTAAGAAGCGATTGACTTGATCTTGTTTTACTTCCAAACTAATTTTTTGATCTTGTATTATTTCATATGTAAATTTCTAATCTTGTATTGCTTTAAAAGTTACATCGTTCAACTTTTATTGTATAAAAACTTATTGCTTTGACCTTCTATTGCTTTAAAAGTTACTTGCTTGATTTTGTTTTACTTCAAAACTTTTTCTATTGATTTTGTTTCTATTGCAAAAGTTACTTCTGCGATCTTGTATTGCTTTAGAAATATTTTTCTTCATTTTGTGGTACTTCAGCAGTGATTTACTTGATCATATATTGCTTCGAAACTAATTTTCTTGATCTTATATTACTTCAAATGTTTATTCTTATTCTCGTCTTGCTTTCATAGTTGGCGTTCCAAAAGTTATTGTGTTAATCTTGTATTATGGCAAAAGTTATTTCCTCGATGTTGTATTGTCTTAAAACTTATGTTTTTGATTTTGTGGTACTTCACAAGTGACTTTCTTGATTTTCCATTACTTAAAATGTTATCTTTTTGATCTTCTATTACCTCAAAAGTTTTTCTTTGACCTCGCACTGTTTCAAGAGTTATTCTTTTAACCTTGTATTGTCTTATGAGTTAATTTTTTTATATCTTGGGCGTTTTACTAACCTTATAGTTATCTGATGCCATTTCCCATCTTCCAGCGTGGTCGGAATACGCACCACGTCGGTACCGTTGGCGCTCACGTGGATTAATTTCAAATCGGTGCCGGAAACCTCCAAGGATAGATAGGAGTCGTCCCGACGTCTCGATCGCAGGCTGAATAACGTCCCGACCGAGCTCTGTACGAACAAACAAACGAACAAGAAGAAAAAATAAGTAAGAAAAGTCAGCGGAAATGTTAAAACAACTTTTCGCCAAACGCAAAGCGCAACGACGGCTATAAATTAAGATTTTCGCCCCGACCAGAATCGGAGGAGGGAAAACCGGGGAATAGGCAATTATTTGCTCGAGCGCTAAAAGTGAGTTCCGTCGTCGGTTTGAAAAATCGCACGAAATTCGACCGCCATCCCTTTCGCCGCGATCGTAAATAACTCTTTCGCGTGACGTATTCGGGATCCGGGGAAAACGGCGGAAAACGGGAGAAATTTACTCTCAGTTATGATTAATGTGCGCGTCGTCCGTATTGAAATTTAAGTAATTTTTCCTAACCTAGTGGTAGTGGTAGTGGTAATCAAAGGGGTGAACCTTTGATTCAATTTTCTTTGGTCTAGAATTCTTTTATGTAATTGAATTACTTTTTCTGCATTAATTCAACCATGAAACAGCTGATACTGCTGAAGACACGACTCGGGATAGTATCTCATTTTGGACATAACCTCGAAACGTACCCGAAACCAAAAAAATCGCAACTTTATGGCGAGAAGTTTAGCAAATTAAATAAAAATCGATATTCGGCGTTTCTTGGATCGCTGATAATGAATTTGACATTATTTTCGCAGTTTACAAAATGACCGACTGAAGATGGCGCCCAAAAGATCGATCAAAATTCGTGTTTGCCCCCGGTAACTGTCGCGCAGTGAATGCAAATAATGAGATTAGTCATGTTCTGGGGCGTATTTGGAGAACTCCTTGGGAAATTGCCAATCCACTTAGATTTTCCAACCAGGCGGATCATAAATTTTGAAAAATTCTATACAACGTGAAGCAGAAGACAACGACATCAGTCTTTAAAGAACTTGTGAGGAAGCCGACGGCATAAGCAGTGAAACGGCAAGTTTTAGTAAACGAGCACGACACAAGCCGGAAGCCACTAATTCATTGCTTCAGAAACGTTCAAAATAATGAGACTTATCCGGAATTTTTTTCGCCGAAAACTTGAGCAACACCGTAATTTGTTGAAAAAAGATGGTGATGAGCGCGTCCTGATAACTTACTAATATTTGGAGGATCAATTGCCAGGAAATATAAATGTCTTTAATGAAGAAATGAAAATTAAAACCACGGCAATAATTAAAGATATTCTTCATAACATAAAGAATATGACATAGAAGTTGAAGAGGGAACCATTAGAACAAGTGAATAAGATCAAATACTTAAAAAATTGGAAGATGAGATAAATAAAAAAATAGCTAAGACCATTGTACTATAGTAATACTCGAATGGTTAATTAGAATTAGAAAATTTATGATTTATTACAATTCAATATATCAAAATTCACAGTAAATGCTGGGGTTATCGATATTTATGTTCAAATGACATTCGGTTCATTTTTGGTTTCTATTTATACTTTTTCGATACCACGCACACCACCTTTTAAGCATTTTATTGCCCTACGGGTGTTACCTTCTTCTCCAGCCAGAGACGTTTAATGGGAGAAAAAATGTAACTGGAAATTAAATTATTAATTATTATAAAAAGCATCGATTAAAAGATAGAAAAGCATTGCAAACATTGAGACACATACGTACAACACTTTCATATCACAAGAATTCCTAATAACCGCTGCATATGAATAACCAAGGATACATCGGCATTCACAATACAGGTTTCTATAACGACGCCTTGGTTGAACTGAAGTCATGGTGAATTAAACTTTTCGTTATCTGGACAACGGAGAAATAATGTAGGGTAGTCCAGGGTTTCGAAAAGAATAAAAAGTTTGTTTGGTTGACGACGAAGAAAACTGACAAGATCGATAAGTCAACAAAAAAGTTTAAAATAGGTTTTGGATCAAAAAGGTTTTAAAGGAAGTACCAGTGAATAAAGGAACCTCACCATACCGGAGAAGAAAGATTTAAAAAAGGGAAGAATCCATAGAAAATAGAGCTGCATCGAAGAAGGAATTCAAGAGAGGAGACATAGGAAGAACCATTATCGAATAAAAGAAATTACACTCTCACATACGCAACACTAGGTAAATTATTGATTTATGCTTTTTATATCATTAATTAAGGGCTAGGCCGGTGTAATTTTGTTTAAGATATTAACTAAGTTCTCAGTACACTATACAATATCATAAACAGTAATTTCCTAAGTCAAAACGAAGTACCTGAGAAAGTAAAATCCGAAATAGCCAAAGGAATTGCAATACCGCATGAACACCATAGCGGGAAAAACAAGGAAAGATGAAGTTAGAAACCAAGTGTACGGGGACAAACTAGAAATAAACCCTGTCGAAATTACTGTAGAAGAAACGCTAGGACACGTAATATATAAGATAAGATAAGACGAGGATAAGCTAATAAGACGAACATTTAAGGTGAGGGAAATTGGAAGAAAGACGTGGACGGAAGACGTGGACAGAAGAAGTAGCTTTCTGGCGGAGAAAAAGGAATAAAATGGGAGAATGTAGAAAGCATGGCCAAGAATAAGAAGTGGAGGAAAATGTGGAAGACTGTACCACAGGGTTCAACTCCAAAATAACTCGAGACCGAAAGATAGAAGAGTTTCAGATTGAGAAGAAGCAGAAGATAAGCGTACCAATTTTCCAGTAAAAGACGAATGCGTTACTTGCTGGAGGATTCAAAGTATTGTTCTCCTATTAGGGACGGAGAGAGCCAAGGGAAGTGATTACACTGCCATCTGTTGACTAAAAAATATCAAGTTGCTACCGTCAGCTTTGAGAAAAGTGGTTTTAAACTTTCGCTTCTTAGCTTAACCATGTCGTCATTTCAATATTTCTGAACAGGTATTTCAACAACTACGTCGCCATCTTCAATGGTGAACTATGAAATCAATGTTGAGGGTAGTATCAACGTGAAATCCAGGCAAGAGGGTAAAGACTACTAAACGCTTACACATCACACTTAACAGTAATTTGACTTGCTAATTATATACCATTTCCTTCAGCTAATAAAAATCTTATTGAAATACTGAATATTAAGATACAAAGTGTGAAGCAAACCACAACACGGTAAAAGTATAAGTCTTTTCATCTTCCACGCCTTTAACCATTTATCTTGCACTTTACGTCTTACTTATCACTTCCGAGAAAGAAGTAGACCGAAGAAGATCTGGAGGGACGAAGTCAAAGTAGCATAAGAAAAGAGAGGAGTGGAAGGGAAAGATATCCCAAAATTGGGCCAAGATAGAAGACTGTGTAACTGTTAACTAAGTATGTAAATAAATTGATTTTGATTGGATTTTTTTTAAATTTATTTTATGACTAGCTGTTAAGCCTGTCCCTGCCAGGCAGGAAGAAAAAGAAAATATAAGCTAAAATGCAAAAAAATTGAATTTTGCCACGCCCCTTTTCCGTCTTAATTTTCCGCCCACAGGCCAAAAACCAAAAATCCGGCTACGTTAGGATTTGGCCTAGACGTTTTACTATATGCTTGCCAATTTTCAGCTTTCTAGCCCATCAGCGGGCTTCAAAAAGTTCTGGATAGACAAAATAAGAGGAACACACAAATCAGGAAATAATATATATAGATTTCCACCGATAGACTTCCAAATTTTTCAAAAAAACTGTTTAAAGAACCAAAGTTCCCTGCTTGAAATTTTTAGAATTTCGTTAGAAGGTTTAGTATTTTGCCCAAAACCGTGCCCTCATCCTCTACTAATCTTTAGGACGATAACCTCGCGTTTTAAAAATATTTCTTCCGTACATGCGGGTACATCGTACACATGCAAATGTAATTTTTACCGCGACGTGCTCCTCATATCCGTTATTATTCTTAGGTACTCACGTTCAGCAGTCGCATGGTGATGAATAGGACGAACTCTCGCGGAAAGGGTTGGCCGGTCTTCTCGCTGAAAAGCTGCGCGGACGGGACCCAAATGTAGGAGCTGGGTTTGAGGCGCCACGCAGTCGGTCTGTCTGGCACTTTCTGCCATCGCTCCTTGGACGGATGGAAAAAACTCGTATCGTTGAGATCTAATGGATTTACGGTGACGTCGCATCTGGAAATTGATCGAGAGAAATTCTAGAGAACTACGACTAGCGCTATCTTCATCGGGTCTATTTTAACGTATAGAATGGGTATATGGGGTATGTACGTACGTTGTTGACATGCGAACGTTCGCAAATAGCGCGCGGTTATTAGAGAAAATGTAGGAGTGTAGAATTTCGTCCCGGCTTACGCGTTAAATTGAACGAAAACACGCTGCTCCCTCTCTAGAATAGGGCTTTGTGATTAGAGAGTAGACGGATCGATCCTATCCGCTCTCGTTTCAATCCCTACTAGTAGTCAGCCATTGTTTGAAATCTACGAGTAATTGCAAATTAAAAAAGAAAAAGAATCTTCGTCGAAATCATTTCTTTGTTTCCTTGTTCATATAGGATCCATATCTGTTTAATACCTAAAAGTACGAGAGAATCAACGTGAGGCACAAAACTAGAAACTACTATTTTTCGTCATTCTTTTTTTTTTTCAGTTTATGTTCGGCAGGCGACGCTTGTTTTTCGTTTGAATCCTGTTCTGCTGTTGGTTTCTCGTCTTTGATCCTCTTCTACTGTTCGTTTTTCATTTACTGGTTTTCACCTTTGATCCCCTTCTGTTCGTTCTTTGTTTCTCGTTTCTTGTTTCTTATCCTTCATCCTCTTCTGAGGTTCGTTTTTTGTTCCTTATTCGCCTTTGATTATCTTCTACTGTATCGTTTCCGTTTCTTGCTTTTCGCCTTTAATCTTCTTCTGCTGTTCGTTTTTCGTTTCTCATCTTTGATCCTTTTCTGCTGTTCGTTTTTCGTTTTCTTCATTGTTCATGTTTGATCCTCTTCTGCTGTCCGTTTCTCGTTTCGCGTCATTGATTCTTTTCTACTGTTCCTTTTCCGTTTCTTGCTTTTCGTCTTTAATTCTTTTCTGTTTGTTTGTCATTTCTCATTTTTGATTTTCTTCCGCTGTTCGTTTCTCGTTTCTCGTTTCTTGTTTCTCGTTTTTGATTCGCTTCTGCTGTTCTTTCTTTTTTGTTTTCCGGTTTTCATCTTTGATCTTCTTCTGCTGTTCATTTCCCGTTTCTTGTTTCCTGTCATTGATTCTCTTCTACTGTTCCTTTTCCGTTTCTTGCTTTTCGTCTTTAATCCTATTCTGTTGTTTGTTTTTCGTTTTGATCTTTGGTCTTCTTCCGCTGGTCGTTTCTCATTTCTTGTTTCCCGTTTTTAATGCACTTTTGCCGCCCTTTTCTTTGTTTTTTGTTTTTCATCTTTGATCCTCATCTGGTGTTCGTTTCTCGTTTCTTGTTTCTGGTTCTTTGATTTGCTCCTGCTGTTCTTTTTCTTTGTTTTTCGGTTTTCATCTTTGATCCTTTTTTGCTGTTCGTTTTTCGTTTTTCATATTTTATCCTCTTCTGCTGTTCGTTTCTCGTTTCTTGTTTCTCGTCATTGATTCTCTTCTACTGCTTCTCTTCCGTTTCTTGCTTTTAGTCTTTATTCCTTTTCTGCTGTTTGTTTTTCGTTTTTGATCTTTGGTCTTCTTCCGCTGGTCATTTCTCGTTTCTTGTATCCCGTTTTTTGATTCGCTCCTGCTGTTCTTTTTCTTTGTTTTTCGGTTTTCATCTTTGATCCTTTTCTGCTGTTCGTTTTTCGTTTTTCATATTTTATCCTCTTTTGCTGTTCGTTTCTCGTCATTCATTCTCTTCTACTGTTTCTCTTCTTCTATAATCCTTTTCTGCTGTTTGTTTTTCGTTTTTCATCTTTGATGCTTTTCTGCTGTTCCTTTCTCGTTTCTTGTTTCTCGTCTTCCATTCTCTTCTATTGTTGCTTTTCCGTTTCTTGCTTTTCGTCTTTAATTCTTTTCTGCTGTTTGTTTTTCGTTTCTGATCTTTGATCCTTTTCCGCTGTTCGTTTCTCGTTTCTTATTTCCCGTTTTTGATTTGCTTCTGCTGTTCTTTTTTGTTTTTCGGTTTTCGTCTTTGATCCTCTTCTGCCATTCGATTTTGTCTTTTCTTCTTCATGTTTAATCCTCTTCAGCTGTTCGTTTCTCGTTTCTTGTTTCTTGTTTCTTGTTTCTTGTTTCTTGTTTCTTGTTTCTTTCTTTTGATTAGCTTCTGCCGTTCTATTTTGGTTTTTCGGTTTTCGTATTTGATCCTCTTCTGCTGTTCGTTTCCTGTTTCCAGGGCCGTAACCAGAGAGTTGGCCAAGGAATAAATCTTTATCACAACGCCGCACATATTTTCCATATTTTTACCGTTTTGATAGAAATTTTTATATTAGTTTTAAATACCAGATTCACGTTGTCAAAGAATAATATGTATCGGAGAGGAATATTTTTGTATTTTTAGATTTGTATGTAGGTCGTTTTCAGGATTGAAAACTATTATTTAAAAGGGTTAATATTTTCTTATTACGAGTTCGCTGGTTAATTCTGAGTATTTTATATTAAAATATTTTTTGTATCTACACATATTTATTTTAAAATGGTTTTATAACGATTGTCCTTGATGATGAATTATTTATTAATTGTATTTATACGCGGGATTAAATCCGACTTCAGTATTTTCTGGAATCAGTTCATCAGTCTAGAATTTGCACTTCAATTTTGAGTAATGACCAATTAGTATTTATTTGAAAAATGAAGTCTGACAAAAGTTTTGAAAGTGACATAGTGACTGAAGCTGTGGGATTATATATAGTTATTACAATTCAACAGTTTAAGTTTTATACCTCTTTATGAGAAAATAATGCAAATTTTAGACCTATCTTACAAAATCTTTCAAGCTCGACAAACAGAACTTAGATAATCAGTAATTCGCACAAGCAAAGGTTTTAGAAATGACGGGACATACGAAGAAATTTTTATCAGTTCTAATTTGTTGCACCAACTCGAAGAGCAACAAAATCCAAGAAAATAGGAAATATAGGAAAATATTCAGTCTTATACTTAAACATGTTGTCGTATTGAAATCAACTGAAAACTTTTCTTCTACCTTAGATATAAAATCTGCATTTGATGAAGTAATCGACATAATATTAACTGCGATTAGACTGCCCAAGATTTGGACTATAACAGTATTGGTTATTCATCTTCGTTTGGGATTTTGCTGCCTTCCAATGAAGAGTTGACAGTGGTCAAAAACTTTTTAAATTGCATCGAATCTCTACAAAAACATATTTTGACAAATACACAAACAGAAACTGGATTTTTAAAAAACTTATAACATACTAGCAGCAGTAAGGACAATTGATTGCAGTACGATCTTTTGTGAATCCAATTTTGTGGTTTTAACTAGAACTAACAGAGTGCAACATTTATCTATGGTCCATTAAAAATTAGCCAACTTAGCATTTTTAGCAATTGAAAAAGAAAGAACTGAAACGTTGGATATGCAAAAGTTCCTACAGAAATTTAATATTAAAAAAAAAAATAGAAAAATTCGATTGTTTTAAATCAATCGTCTCACGTTTTCTTTTTCTTCTTTGTTACTTGTTAAGTTTTATGGATCTTTTCTCCAATATATGCATCATATAATATTTACTTTATCAAGAATTGAATGTTATGTTCCAGAAAAGTTCTTCCTGATAGGCACAAGACGTTATAGTTTTTACAGCTTACTTCATCTCCTTTCTTGTGAATCGGAATTATCAAGTTTTGTTCCCAATCTTTAGGTCTTTTTCTCGTCTTTAATACATCGTTTAACAAATTGAGTACCTATCTTCTGATATTGATGTTTGTTAATGCTTCCTCTAGTTCCCCTCCTGTTCTAGTTCTTCTTCCGCTGTAGTTCTCGTCCTCCTCTAGTCCTCCTCCTCCTCTAGTTCTCCTTCTCCGATAGTTCTCCTCATCCTCTAGTTCTCCTATGGCTATATGATTTATATGATGATTATTTCTTTTTTTTTAGTTCCCCAATCCTCAGTTCTGCATGTTTTTGATTTCCTCTTTCATTCTTAAATTGTTGCTCATAATAGTTCTGCCATATCTCCATCATTTCCTCTGCTGAAATCTCTAAGCTGTCTTGCTTCATTTGTTAAGCCTCGAATTTGTTTTCTCTTCCCTCCCTTCAAGGATGACGAACTATTCAGATATTAAAATAATATACATACGTACGTACATATGTACATCTACATATTCAATATTCCCTTGTTTCTGTTTTATCACTAGAACCAGCCTCCCGCGGAGCGAAATGTCCGAAATAAATTCAACGCCGTTGTCGAGCAGGCAGTTTTGAGTTATCACCGGCCTGATTTTTGCAGGAAGCACGCCCGCCCGGAGCGAGAGCTTAAATGATCCGTGAAAACGTCAAGTCGGAAAAGAAAAGGGACGCGTAGGACGAGGCGGTCGTCGGATACCGTACCGGAAGCGGGACGCTACCCTGAAAATTCATTTCGTTTGGACCGATGACAGCTTGCTTGTTCGCTGTTAGTAGATGAAAAAAATAATAAAGGAGGAGGAGGAGAACGACGGAAAAAAGTTGCAAGAGATGTTGGAGAAAAAAGAGGAAGTCTATATGTGCACGAGGTTCCTAGAATGATGA
Source organism: Chrysina gloriosa (assembly GCA_038088585.1). NCBI lineage: Eukaryota > Metazoa > Arthropoda > Insecta > Coleoptera > Scarabaeidae > Chrysina > Chrysina gloriosa. The sequence goes on along the minus strand of CM076093.1, from coordinate 49,252,499 downwards.
TGCTGAAGAAATTACCTCCTTAATTGACATATCGATCATGTCGTTCAGGATCAAAGAGGGGAGAAACTAGGACGATTTTTTGTTGATCAAGATTTTCTTTTAAAATCCCAATGTCTTAACCGTCACGTCCTCATATCATCCCGTACGTTTCGCACTCATCTCTCATTTCCTTTCCCGGTACGAAAACATCCTCGGGTATTTAGGGGGAATCAAAAGGATATTGCGTTCCCGTCGGGTAACGGCAGATCTCCGCTTTTTAATCATCGCGACCGCGCGCCGATAATGGATTGCGTCTCTTTGATGTGTACGCAAGCGGAATCGGATCCGGAGAAAAAATCCGAGGAGGAAAAGCGAAGGTTTTCCTTTACGTAATCGTAACGTAAACGCATACGCCTCCCGTTCCGCGGGAGGTTGGAGGATGAGAGAGAGACGAGATCGAAACTTTAAATTGGCTTCGCTCGCGCGTTTTTCAAACGGAAGATCCGTCCTCTTCGCGTTGCGGTTTTATCTAGGACGCTAGTAAAAGGAAAAAGAACTGGGGCTGAGAGTCTCGCGACGAGAGACTAATTCGTCGGGAGGGGGCGGGTTTCGAATGAAATATTCATGGGGCTCCGATGGGTCTCGGATGCCGATAAAAGTTTCTTGAAACAAACGCTGCTGGTGGGTATTAACTTGTAGGATACGAAAGTTTGTGTATGTGTGTGGTTGGCTGTCGAGATGTTTGTAGAGGAAAGTTAGGTGCAAGTTTTATGGGTCTGATCAGTACAATGTACATACAACCAAACTTATACACCAACTAGTACCTTTTACTAATAATAAGAATTTTTTAGGCAAATAAAAGATGTAGTTTTTTTGTGTAATTAGAAAACTACTTTTACTATTCGCAGACGCTCGTTTCGCGGTCATACTGCTCATCAGTGCGACTTTGTGAGAAGTAGTTTTCGTTTCCATATAAGCACCATATATGGTAGTACGTTTGATGTTTCTATATATGAGAATTCGTTTAAAAAAGTTAAATATATGGTGCTTATATAGAAATGAGGACTACTTCTCACAAAGTCGCACTGACGAGAGGTATAACCGCGAAACGCGTCTGGGAATGGTGAAAGTAGTTTTCTGATTACACATTTCTCCACAATGAAATTATCTCAAGGATGGCTACAACTGTTTAAATCCCGGCATGTAATTCGCCAGCTTGAATTACGTTGCTGAATTTAAACAAATTATCGCAACGCACAGTTTCACTCTTCAACAAGTTCATGACGCGGACGAAACCGAAGTGTTATGGTAAGCTCTTCCATTAAAAACCCTTGTGTTGTGCAATGAAAAATCAGCACCAGGTCATAAAACTAGCAAGGATAGAATCACTATAATGGCATGTTCCAACGCTTCACGATCTCATAAACTAAAATTTCTTTGCAGAAATGCAATATTTTCCTATTGATTACTACAACCAGATAGAAGCCACTCGAAAATGAAAAATTCGTACCAATCCCGTCGCTTTTCTTCGGTTAAACAGATACCTAGGTAGTGCCGGAAAACAGGGAACTGTAGGTAGGATCTGAAGGTGTTACTATTGGTCAAAAGGTGTTGCTTTTGGTCGGAATATGTTGCTGTTGATCCGTAAACAGGTAACTGCAGATACTCTTGGCAAACAGAAAACTGTAGTTAGGGTCGAATGGGTATTATGCATGACATCACCAGAGAATGTCTCCCTTGATCAGAAGGCGTTGCTTTTGTTCAGAAGATGTCAGTAAAATGATAGCTATGGAGGACATCTATATATATATATAATTACGTAATGCCATGACGTCACAAATAGGTTTCGACGAGAATTTTCGGTGACAGCACTACCTACAGTTACCTGTTTACGGACCACATTTACTTGCGCTGCTAGTTCTGGTGCGGAAAAGGCGTCTATTACGTCTGCTAGAAATCACAATCTTCCTATTTTCAATTGGTGTTGGCTCTATGTCTCCCACTATGTATTTTGTTTCTAACACTTTCATCTGGATTAAATTTCCTCACGTCATAGTCAATTGTTCTTCTTGGTTCGTTCAGTTCCCTCGAAATCTGCCGATTATTTTTGCTACTTTTATGATAACGTGTGGTTGAGCGTGTTTCGATTGGAAGTTCCCTCGTTTTCGGTATTGTTACGATTCACACAACATGGTTCTTAAACAAGGTTACGACGTAAAATTAAAATACTTTTTCTCTGCAAAAGCTAAAGAAGATGAACTAAAAATTCGACTCATTCCTAACCAAAGTGCAGTATTGTTTCCTAATAATAATAATAATAATAATAATAATAATAATAATAATAATAATAATAATAATAATAAGAGTCTAGGTCATCTACCTCGGCAAATCCCATCCGCATGCGGTGCATGACTTTAGTATTAGGTACTTATGCACCCTAACTGCCAGAAATTCTATAAATTTGGTGACCACAGCTACAAATATTTTTTCTTTATAGACAGACTTGGAGTATCAATTAATATTAGAATCATTTCACAGAATAGATCTGCCTTTAAATTCCTCAGAACCAAAAAAATTAGGGTGGGAAAATACCTATGAGCGGTAGTATACCTACGCACACACACATACGTACCCGAATAGATTACAATGCCTCTGTTCGACGTTATAGCCTTGGCACTCGTCGGGTCCGGAATAGCGGCAATGGCGGGTCCTTTGTTGGATTCCGGAAGAGCAGCTTACGCTGCAGGGCGACCATTCCGACCAATCGCTCCACCCTGAAACAACAACGTTCCGAGCTTAATAACTTGGAAAAGGATACGCGCGGTACGACCGCCGAAAGCCGCATTTGCATGAGATAACAGAGAGGGAGGCGAGGCGGGGGCGACGAATAGAAACGCGGCCTAACGAAACGACGGCGTCGGCTCGCGCTAAAAAAATTTTTCGTTACCTTTACGTGTTGTTTTTACGTTTTCGGTCCTCATTTCGGAGGTGGGTGTTTCGTCGGTTTTTGCGAATTAATTAAAAAGGGGGACGACGGCTCGCGTAGAAAGCGAAACCCCGGAAAGTGGACGTGCGTAGAATTCGATTTTGCTTTTATTCCTTTGCTTTGTGATAATTCCAGGAAATTTTAGCGCAGTAAAAAATGGTCCCTTTTCGAGTGTAATAAATTTCAGATATCCACCATGACTAAACCCACTTGCCGTGACTTTAGGTCAACATTATAATTAATTTTTCATCGCTGGATCCAATAAAAGTCAAGGTGAAGAAATTAAATTTTGGCGCAATTTTTACAATTCGACAGACATTTACAGACGATCAAAACTAGGTACGACTAGACTTGAGCGAATATGCGGTATGATGAGTCGTCTGTCCTTTGTCTTCAGTAATATAATATTACACTGTAAATAGGACAGATGTTTCATCATACCGCATTTTTGCCCAGTTTAATTCTGAGAGTTCGATGATAGATGACCCACCACACGCTACCTTTGGTCTGTTCTTCTTTATTAAGGCCGGGCTTGAAGAAGTCCAAAACTCTTTTGTCATCCGTTTGCTAGCTTGGGGCCCCCACACAGAGAATTTGGGGTGGACTCCGTAAAAGTTCGCGAACAGACATCCTTCAGTGGGTTGACTGATGTTAGAATCCTTCGCAACAATACTCACGTCCAGTTGCGCCAAATAACTCACCACTGAATTGTCGGAGCCCTCTCTAACATAGCTTTAGCGAGGTCTCTGGCTAATTAGCCGATAGGGAGGATGTTGAGATCGTTGTGCATTCGAGTATTATAGGACAAACAAGCGAGCTCCTACTGGCCTCAGGACTTTATTCTGAAGTACGACAAGGGTCTTCACGTGGTTCTTGGCTGCAGCTGCTTAAGACAACGCTCCGATCAACGGCAGGATAATCTACCTCGCCTTTCTAAATTTGACAAGGACCGAGGAGGGGTAAGTCTCCGATCCAGTATCATCCCCGGATATTTGGCACACACCCTCCAAGGTAGGCGGATATCACCCACGAAGATGTTTTCTCGGGGACGGCTGCGACTTCGTGCGAAGGACGTGTAGATGGCCGTATCGTTTGCGTAGAGAGACAGCTCGATCTCTGATGTCCTGATAGATAGAACATAAACAGTTCCGGGTTCAAGATGGAGCCCTGCGGTACGCCCTTCCCCATATGGATATGGAAAGGATAGCCCCTTTAAATAAGACGCTATCAACCTGGACAAGTTGGCATTAATTTCCGAACGGTTCATCTCGGCGATGAGTCCGTCGTACCTAACAATATCAAAAGCATTGACCAGATGTAAAACTACCACTCCAGTGGTGCCTCATCCCTCTCAGGCGCTCTGTGCGCCTCTGTGATGCGAAAGAGCAGGAAATTCGCAGAGAAGTCAGCGTGGAATCGGAACTGTTCGTCTTTAATAATCTTAAGTGTGAGCAATTCGTCATGTAGTCAATTCAAGGTGACAACTTCTACCACCTTTGATAGCTCTGACAGTAGGCCAATGGGCCGGTAATTTTGGGGGCAAATTAGGGTCGTTTTCTGGGTTGGGAATCATCAGATCAGCAGATTTCAGATGTCAGGGAAGACGTTGGTAGATCTCTCTTGAGGGCATTGTTGGTGATTTTATGATATCTTCACATAACCGGCGATCTCCACTTTTTCAATAGCGAAAACTGTTCCATGGTATTTTCCATCTCATCCTCCAATTCCTCATCTGAGTCTATGTCTTCGTGTCCTTCGTAGACTCTCTGGTGGCTATTTGTACCCCGAAGACGGGCGACACCACTCACAAAGGCGCTTCTCTTCAGGGCCTTGGTGAGCTTCCACAAGAAGCAGGCGCCGGTAGCGAGCGAGAACACACTTTCGGACCAGAGCTGTCGTCTGTCTATATCACGCAGGTTATGGGGAGAAAATACGCTACCAGACCAAATATCGCATTATTGAGAGATCGGCAGAGATAAACGGACAAATGTACACACATTCCGCACATGCTATCTCTTGGCAGGGCTGATCACCGGTACGCATGTGCAACTTGTATAATGCTTTGGTATTACCAACCTATCTGCCCTTCTTAGTCTATCTCCGTCTAAATATAGTTGAGAGACCAGTCGATAGTGGCGTTGTCCAAAGTATTTAGGCAACCAGAAACAGAAACCTAGTTGTGTATATATATATATATATATATATATATACGCATTACTAAGTAGACTTCTCGCAGACAACAGAACAGTCCACTATCAACTAGAACGTTTATTTTACTATTATTACCCTTCCTCTAATCCCAGTTTCACTCCAATTTGCGATCCCACCGCGACGAATAAATCTATACCGTTCTATGCGTACGGGCAAAAAACCAGCTAGCCCGTTTTAATTGGAAAACCGAGCTCTGGAGGGGATTTGGGCTCGTCGTTCGCGCGATCCGGATTTATTAGGCCAACTGTAAAATACATATATTTCCGGGCCTCCCGCTAAAAACGCGATTATTGTTATTATTATCGATTATTAAAACCGAAAAAGTGAAAAACGATTTTCCGACCGATTCGCGGTAGCGGTAAATTAAAACCGCGTTATTTTTTCGTTTTGTTTTGGGAAAGTGTGAGTTTTAGGGTCGTACATTATAGGGGAAAATCGCATTTTCCAGGAAAGATTTATAGAATTCGGTGGATTGAGTGGATGCTTTTAGGAGTTGACGATTTTGAAACAAGTGGGGATGTAGATGATGTGATTAGTGATGTTCATCAAAAATTCAAAATTCAAAAATATTCGGATGGACGTTGCTACTTCGAGTTGTATTTGTTCTTGTTCCGGTTGGTAGGCGATCCACCTTGAGTAAGAGTCTTCTTCTTTGCTCCTGTCCTAATCTTACTGGAAGCGACAGATACTCTACTAGTCTCGGATGTAGTCATTTCTTCTATTTCCGCGGCCAGCTTACCACAACTTTCCAATTCTCAGCGAGTCCAGTTTTTACTATGAAGTACCTTCTCCAATTCACGATTTTGCCGATATTTAAAAGTGGAGATATTGGCGAATATAAAAACTACAGGTCCACTAGTATTTTGCCAAAACTATCAAAACATTGGGGAAAATTCAAAATTCGTAGCAACTCCCCTCGTCATTGACCGAAACAAAGTTGGGCATGCACATTGACGTCACCACTCTCTGTCTGACTTCAAATGCATATCAATCAATCTTAAGGATGTTGTTGAGGAAATTACTTTGCTATACATAGCGGGGATTTTAAATTTCCAGTTGGTAACCAATCAGAACACTGTATTTTATACGATACGACCGAACAGAACTAGCTCTTTTCATCTAACATGCAATTACAATAATTATCTGTTTTATCGACATCTTCTGACTGAGAGCAATACCTTTTGGCCAAGACCGACGAATACGAGCGACGTTTTAACATATGCCTGTCTTAATAAATAAAAAAATTAACAACTAACGTTTTCCGTTTCACTTTTTGACTTCCATTGAAAACTTATCAAATTGCATTTCACATTTAAAGACACATTTCTGATTTTACTTCTATCGTGACTAATGCAGTTAGTTGAGTTTTAAAATTTAGAATATCATGAAAACGAGCAAAAGAACTTTATGAATGTTGGAATCGTTTGGCCTGAAGGTGAACTTTGAAAGGCTTAGCACCCAGATGACTCCAATGACTCTTATCCTTTCCTTATTTTCCTGAACCTAGTACTGGTTCAGATAATACTTCAGACCATCGTGGCGTTTTTATGTTTAATGTATATTTTTCTTTTTTCGTTCTCATTCCATCACCTTGGTAAAGAAGGACTGATATACATTTAGCACAGCAAACCTAGCAGTTTAACGATTTCGATTACTCTGCCTGTTTTCATCCATCCTTCTCAATCAAAATATTATTTACAAATACAATATTTTTGCAGAATATAATCACTCCTTACTTGGTCTATTCTCTCTCTTCATTTCTCTGCCACTTCAGTAATTTTGTTGCTATTATGTCTGAAGATTAGGATTAGTAGAAGATGTGCTAGTATACATTTAACGTACGTATCAGACTTTGACGCATCATCCTCGAAATCATATCTTATTTATTGTCAGTCCATTCTCTTTCCTTCTTCGGCAATTATCTTGCCGATTCTGTTGCCATCTTGTCTTTCAAATCAAGTTTGGAAGAGAACTTACTGACGCATGTTTAGCACGTAAGTTTGTGCAGTGTTACGACCACGATTTTTCTTATCGTCTTCTTCCACTCTTCCTGAGTTTCTCGCCTTCTCTTCTTCAAGATCACGTCTGCGTCCAATTTTCTTCTTTCTTCGGTAATTATCTCGTCGATTTTGTTGCCATTTTGCTTCCAGAATTAAGTTTCGATAAGAACCGGCCAATACCTGCACGTCAGGTCTTGCAATTTCAAGGCTAATATTTTTGTAATTGTCTTCTTCCACTCGTCCCGAGTTTCTCGTCATTTCTTCTTCAAAGTCATGTGCTACTTAGTCTACGTTTCTTCTTTCTGTGACAGTTATCTTGTCAGTTTTGTCTTTAGAATTAACTTTGCATAGGAACCTGCTGATATATGTTCACATGTATATATTTTTCGGGGGATAGGTAACGGAAACTACAAGAAATTTTCTTCTATAAGATTATAATCAAGATCCAAAATGGATCCCAAACTTCGTTATCCGAAATGATCTGTTTTTGAGACTTGTTTTTGTAATAATTTAAAAGTTTTGTAAGCTGGTAAGCAAGAAATACTTTTTCTACGTTTCACGAGTTAGTTCGTGAAAATGGCAGATTCAGTAACTCTTCGCGTATTCCGAAGAATTGACTAGTCGAATTTCTTTTGTTTATATCAAACCATGAATTCCTATACGTCGCGATTTCGCGAGAAAATACACCGGCAGAGGAGGAAACCAGGTTTTTCTCTTGTCAATTTAATACATCAAACGGTAGCGCAGTCCTTGCGACGGTCTGCGAGAAAAAGCTCGTTAAGAGCTACTTTTCCCGCAGCCAGCGTATAAGGAAACAAGCCCAGACGATAATCGGTTTAGCAAATTGAATTAAGCTCGGCGCCTGTAGCGTGTAACGTTCCCCGCGATGGTCGTCGCGATGCGTGCGTATAAAACGGGCGTCTGCAGTATTTCCGAGTGGCACGCGAAACGAAACGGAAAGCTTTTGTTTCGAAAATTCCGGGGAGAAAAGCGGCAAAAACTTCAAAGTTTGCCATTCTTATTTGCCAGAAACGAAAGAAAAACTTTACAAGTACTATTTGCTTAATTCGATTATTTCAGGTATAAATCCTCTTCGCTGAAAATTATTAGCTTGGATTTTAACGAATTCACACCGCACGTAATGGATTTAAATTTTCATTTATCCGTCTATAAAAAATATACTGTGTGGCCCAGATGGAGTGGGATTGTATGGGTAACTTTCTTATTATTGAAGATGGAGCTTTGGTTAAATAGGATATGTTTTGCATATTTATCAAGTGAAAAATTGCCACCTTGCTACCAAAACTCATCTAACTAATTTTTCGGAAAGGAAACAACCAAATATCAAAATCTTTAAAAGACTGGACAAGAATATACAGCGGTAAGAAAAAATGGCCAGCATTTTGAACGTGATTATCGGGATTAGCATTTGTTATTTTAAATAAATTTTGTTTGTTTTTGTTTGGATTTATGCAAGCCTACTTGATTAAAATGTAAAAAAGCTAATTTTGCTGATATTTCTTTATTCAATCACACGTTATCTTACATCGTTGAAAAGAGAATAAAAAAATCCAGTAACCTAAAAATGCAATATGGCGGTCACATAACTAATTATTATTGATAATTATTTATCTCAGTGAGTAGCTCTTCACTGGAGAGGCTGACCTCACGATGTACTTATAATTATTGGCATGAAATTTACTTATTGTTCTCCTGTGGGGATGGATTGTACGATATACACGGGGATAAAAAATAATAAGAAAGTATGTAATTTTACCCTTGATGGTATCAGGGGAAATAGGTGTACAGCGTGGTGCTTTTCCAAAGCCAAGGAATTAATTCCTTGTCGTTTTTATGTAGTAAGCGAGGTTGAGGAATTGGTTTAAACCTCTTTTAATAAGATAAGACTAATTTCCAGAGCTAGGCCCCAACCAAAATTCATACAATAGAGGTACAACCAAAATGCACCAAATTTTCAACAAAACACATTGCACTGTAGGAACATGTAACCGATAATACTTCTTTAAATTTGATACGGTAAAAATTTATGTGAGAATTGCGATTTTAACGGCTTCGCACGAAAAGACGCGGCACGTATATTGGGTGTGTATAAAATGGCGAAAAAACTAAACATAACGTAACCCTTATGAAATTCTGAATCGAAAATCTCAACATCAAAATATTGTACAACGCTTCATAGGTCATAGGTCTTCACCAGGTTATAGAAGTTCCGGCACAATTAACCATCATTATGCGGTATCCGTTGATAGACATAGCTGGAATTTAAAGTAAACAAGAATTACTTATACCATTTGTTGGTAGACGATTTCTTTTTGATTGCCAATTATGTTTTTTAACATTCCCTCCTAATCATACTTTCACAAAAATATATCTTGCAACGTTGTAGAACAATAAGATTGTATTGGAGTGTGATTCCTATCAAAAACATTACTCTCAAATTTTGACATTTACGTATTTAATTCGACTTCCGTGTTATAATTTTTTATAACTTCCGCTTTTTCATGATTACATTTGTATAGTCTTTATTAGTTCTTGTGTTTCTGTGTTTGAATGAATTAATCCTGTTATACAACGCAATGTAATAATTTTATATTTTTCAATACGTATTATTTTGGCAATAAATAACGTGTATTAAGAAAATAAATAGAATTATCCTTACCACACTTTTCTGCAATAAATCCTTGAATTATTTCCGAGAGGTATGGTTAATCTTATTTATTTTTTATATATTATTTTAACCAGTTTGTTTATTCTTATCTGCATTTATCCGTCTATCGATTGCGGTTATATCCGGGGCTTCCCGCATTTACATATAAATTTCTTCTCGAACTCCTCGAAGGACACCTAACGATTTCGAATTCTTTAGCGGAGACGATAAACGTCCATTGTTCGCGATAATCGAGTCCGACTTCCACTTCTCGAAGTCGGACTCGAACGGAAGAAAGGACGGCGAAGCGGGCTAAAAACTCAATTAAAAGCGAATCGAGCCTCGCGGCTCCGAAGAGCGCTCGATTCGACCGCGATTAAACGTAGCAACAAGGAAGACGACACGGACGCGACTGCAAATTCGACTAATCGTGTATTTCGCCGCTCGCGTGAGACGGCGATAATCGTGAACGTAAACGTAACGATAATGAAAAAGTTTACGCTTTACGTTCTGTATAGGCGGGTACGATGCGAACACGCGTCGTAAAAGGGGGTCGAGCAAGTGCGAAGGGCACTTGCGATTACCCGGCTCGTGCATGCGATTACCCAGGACGATGCAATTTATCACATTTAGCTGGGGAACGATTCGTTTATTGGGCGGATTTGGTACGTGGCTAATTACATTAATTAAATCCAACGGGATTTAGGGCATTGTTGGATAATAAATTATGTCGGGTTATTGGAATTTGGGGTCGGTTAATTCGTATACCGTTTGCGTACATGCGATTTTGTAGCGAAATTTCACATAATTTTCTTTTGATTGTTTAACCGAATTCATAATATGTGCTTGAAAGTGCGTTTAACGAGAGCCTACTTATAGCCAAAGTTGACTTTAAAGTAGATTTCAATTACGCGCGTCTCATAATGACATTAGCAGTCGCCTTTAGCTAACGCCAGACGTTAGGTTAGAGACCAAATAGATTCCCAAGAATTTTGTAGAGTCCTCTTGCAACGCACTTCCACTGCACGTTCTATCCAGTAAACTATTCGCGCGTACTTTTGTTAAAAATGTCATTATTTTGGTTTTTGACCAATTTATATGCAAGCCGTTCTACGAGTACGAGTACTCTTGTATATCGGTTACAGCTCAGAACTTACTGATGGAGAGGTTACATCGGCAAATAAAGTCACATGAAAACTATCCAGATGTAAATTATTAATAAGTAAAATAAAGAAAATGGGACCCAAGATACTTCCCTGTGGTACTCCTGTGTTAATTTCGTCGTATTTAGAAAAACACTCGTTTCCTTCATGATTCAAAAGTATAAAAAAAAAAAGTAAACAATAAACTTTCGTAAACTCAACCTCAACTAGAAAACTAGCGTAAAACGAATATCCAATCAGCGCCTGGAAGAGAAAAAGGCCAATATCTAACCAAAAGGCATTTCTTACCGAAGGCACCTTTTCAGTCTAGTTGTGCATTATAAACTACATTAGGGTCTACTAATACACAGAGATCGAGCTGCAAGTTACTGGAAAATATTGAAGGGCTAAGCTTTTCACGAATGGTTTCAATCAAACTTAGAATTCAATTGAGAATTTTTAACGAAAAAATCAAAATTTCCCCACTTCCTAGGAAGCTTATTTTTAATGTTTAATATCCAATCTTATTTATTTTTTATATAATATCCAATGATCTAAAATCCTTTGTTAAAGACTACCCGCAACCAAAAAGAAAACAAAAGACAAACAAAAAACGACGCAACCGACATTCAAGTCTCGTCCTGCCTCCGTTATCGTCGTTAATACTCAAAAGGAAACGACGACGAATACGACGACGATAGTTCAGCGTCGAAGTCGGTGCGCCGAAACTTTTAAAGTTTAATACTAAATGCGAAGTACATCCGGCGCGAAGCGCCGTTTCCTCTCCGACGAGGAGACTCGTACTTTATGCGCATTTTCGATTCGAAAGAGACGGAACTTCTTACCCAGTTCGAACCAGATCCTTTGATCCGTTTTCTCGTCCCATCGTGCCACCGACGACGCCCTCAGCTCGTTCTCGACCAGATCGCAGAATACGATGTACTCCATGGGAATCTCGCCCGAATACCGGCATTCGATGACCGGTCGACTGAGGAAGGTGACTGCTATTCTTCTGTAAGAGAAAACATTGTTAGGAAAACGATGTTCGGTCGCGGTACGTAAGTTTGGGGGGACAGTTAGAGAAATTTGGAAGACAGTTAATTTATAAATTAATCTATATATTAATACGCAGTGGGTCGTCTTCTGGTACATATTTTAGAGTGTTACTTTCATGTATCGCGATGGTACATATATCGTTGTTTTCGTATTACAATGCAGATTTGTCGAATGTATGTTTCATCGCGATACGTGCAGTGGAACGCAGATGAGAGCCTGTAACATATTGCATATATTACATATATGCAATATATATATTACATACATATAAATGTCAGAATGACACACGCAACGTGATATATGTAGGTCAACCACGTGAAGTAATGACATATTATTATAGTAAATACGTTTTAGAAACGGACAAAAATTGTGTGGCATAATATTGATTGCACAAAAGCAGATTAAATGGATTAAGTTGGCGTTTCAATACATTGCGAGTGAGTAAAATAATTGTATGTTCAGTTCATCCGTTCGTGCCAAGCATTTACACATTTGTATATTTGTGGTCGAATTTCGACCATCGGCCGATCCCAGTTATAAATTAAAATTGGATGTAGCGAATGAAAAAAAAAGAAATAAAAAGACGCGCAATAGTTACACGATTCTTCCACTGAAATCTGGGAGGACTGAAAAGTGAATTAATTTCGTGCGCTGTGTGTTGCGTCTTTATCTTTAAACACTTTTTCCTTAACTGTTTTTGGATGTGATGTACTTCTCTTTTTTATAATTATCTTGTACTATTTTAATTTATTCTTAGTATTTGTTCACGCTTCTATTTTGTTCCAGACTACTGACAATATCTATACCAAAATACCAAAAGATTTATTATGGTTATTATATTTTGGACATAAAGAAACACATAAATACCCTAGAGAATAAATAAGCGGAGAATAAAAGTCGATAACAGATTATATTCTAACAGAAAGAGTTAATAGAGTCAAAAACAAAAGATACTAAAGTCAAAAGATGGTACGAAAATAGGGAAAATAGAATGAAAAGAAGAAATAGGAAAAGAGGAGGGAGAAAAGAAAACGTATACTGAGGGAATAAGAATGTACAAATTGAAAGAGTAAAAAGTAGCCAGAGAATACGAAAAAGAAGTCAGCAAAGCAATAGAAAAACTGCGAGAAGATCAGCAACGGAGTATAGACGAAGAATGGAGAACACTAAAAACAATAGTGTTAGAAGTAGCAAAAAGGATATACGGGATAAACAGACAAAATAAGTATAAGAAACAAACAACCTGGTGGACGACAGAAGACAGAAGACAAAAGACAAAGAAGCAAAGAAAAATAAAAAAGGAGAAATGGAAGAGACACTTAAACAAGCGAACGAAGAGTAACTATAAAGAGTGTAAGAAAGGAAAGTGTGTGTGAAAGTGTGATCCTTCTGTAGTTGCTGCACTCTGTTATATTCCCGGCCTTATAAATTGGCACTATTTGTTCCATTCCCATTTTCTTGGTATTTCTTCTTTCTTCCATATTCTGTTTAGTAGCTTCCTCAGCATTGTCACCTTTTCTGCTGGCATGATCTTAAGCACATCTGTGGTTACTTTATCTATTCCTTGTGCTTTTCTATTTTTAGCCCTTTGAATGGCTCTTCGACCTCTTGGTCTGTTATGTCTTCTATATCGTTTTCCATGTCTTCAATCGCTTTCTTGCCGTCTTCCATGTTTGGTTCGTAGTCTTGATTTAGTAGTTCCTCAAAGTATTCTTTTCGTCATTCCATTGTTTCGTTTCCTGTCGCTAATAACTGCGCTATTTTATCTCTTATTCATCATCATCTCATAATGCTTTTAGATCTCATGGTTGTAGCAAGAACTATAATGTTGATGCAAGATGGTCGAGGCCAACGTGAAACTGCAAAAATTATTGGCAAAAGCTTATGTGCTGTACAAAATGTGTACCAGCGCTTTAAGGAGACTGGTATCTGCCAGTTTACAGAATAGAACGGCTTCTGCGGTTTTGCTGCAAAATTAACTTCAAGAAGTTAGAGAACTGAATCGATCGTTATAAGAAGGCTTCGTGCTGCAATGTCAGCATCAAATTTCAAGATCGGCTTTTGCCCGAAATCACTTGGCGTGGTATAATAAGGACTGGAGCAAGTTTGTGTTTTCAGATGAGTCGCGTTTTTGTCTCAATCGGTCAGGTGGACGTCGGCGAGTACGGGCAAGACCAGGACAAAGATATCCTGCAGTTTGTATTGACGAGCGACTTCCATTTGGCGGTGGGTCGGTTATGAATCGGGCAGGAATCTCCTCACATGTACGCACAGAGCTACATACAAAATGACTCCTTGACAGCTCATAAATACGTTACGGCAGTTCTAGAAGACCATGTCATGTTTTGGACGAGGATGGCATTTTCATATACGATAATGCAAGGCCTCACGTAGCGGGAGTTGTTAAAAAATATCTGGATGAGGTGGGCATTCGGAGATTTGATTGGCCAGCCCCAGTCCAGACATGAATTCCATTGAACAAATCTGGGATGAGTTGGGACGACGTATTCGAAGCCATACACCGGCTCCTGGAACTGCCCAGGAGCTGAGAGGGCCTTTATTGCAGGAGTGGAATAACATTGATCAGAATGTGATCCGCCATTTAATTGAGAGTATGCTTCGTCGACTTCAAGCAGCCAGTAACGTACAAGGAGGGAATTCTCTCATTAATGTAATTCTCTTTTACATTTGTAAATGTAAATTTCTTGCTTCTTTAGAATAAATTGTTAAAATTAAATGAATGGTTTCCGATTCAATACATACTATTAGATTCAGCTTTCAAAAGATAGTACAATTAATTATAATTTTCAAATATAAACATACAACAGACAATAACAAAGAAAAACATCACAATTACAAAGCGACCTAAATTTTTGCTCGCCCGTGTATTTGGTCAATAATTATTAGGTCTTTTAGTGATCTGCACTTGCGTATAATTGTAATTAATTAATACCAATAACTCTTATAATTAGCATCATACACGGCACTGGTATATTTTTTATAAATTTGTCCTGTAAGTGGTGTAAAACATGTTGGACAAAAATATTGATTATTATTATTAATAAATATTATTATTATTATTATTTTAGTTTGAAAAAAGAGAATAGCGGGAAAGCAGCCTAGACGAAATAAGTTAACTTCTTATGATGTTGCTCGAGGTTTCGCAATAATTTATTGCTCATTATTATTATTATTGTTACATATTTCGCGTACAGGGGGCTGCTCGAATGACAGTCTTCGTCTCGACCAAACCGCTTCACCTATTTCTGCTATAGCTCATTTCGCTACAAATCCACCTACACCATCACCAAACGATCCCGGTCGCATTAAATTCCCGTATTCGTCTATTAGGTATATGCACGGCGAATTAATCGCAAATACTAGCAGTTAATATCGTTCGGAGTAGTAGTCCGCGATAAATCGGCGGTAGTAATTTCCGGGGATAATGGGCAAGGATGTGCTTGCTCGTATTCTCCGATGAATAAACAACAAACAATAGGGGATTTCGGAGGAGGCAGCGGCGGCGGCTAGGGAATACACCGCCGGCGGCGATTCCGCGCATCGTACGCAACACGGAACCGTATTCTACAATACGTATGGACGCACGTATGTATGTATAGCAGTAAACTACGTCGGGGGTACGTAAATCTTACATAATCCGAGACAAACGCGCGTTGTTTGCTTTCGAGATGGATAAAATTAATTATCGCGGTGCGGCGTAAATGAATGGTATATGTAATATTGCTAAGGGCGGACGATGCTTCATTGTAGTAATTGTTTCTGTAACCTTCCGGTATATTCAGTTCCCTTTATTTCGATGTATCGATTAATTGTCTTCATCTTCATCTTTTACTGCATATTAATAATGCGCATACGCTTCGTTAAAGAAAAGATATATACAATCCAGAGAGGAACATGACAACACTGGATATTCATTTTAAAAGAAAGAATATTGCAGTATATTAATATTCACATGGTTAATTGCCATTAAATAATATATCATTAATTACAATTCCATATATTAAAATTCACAGGGGTTTTAGATGTTCATGTTCAAATGACATTCGGTTTAGTTTTGGGTTCTATTTATACTTTTCCGATACCACGCACGCCACCTTTTAAGCATTTAAGTACAGCCAGAGACGTTTAATGATGTAACTAGAAATACAATTATCAATTATTATAAAAAGCATCGATTGAAAGATAGAAAGCAATGTAACCATTTAAAGACACACATTCAACACCTTCACATCACAATAATTCCAAATAACCACCGGATTAAAAACCCAAGGATACTTAGGCATCAACAATATACATCTCTATAAAAACGTCACGCCATCGTGAAGTATTTTCCATGGTAAATAGTAACTGCTAGTTATTTGAACAACGAAGAAATAATGTAGTGTAATCCTGGTTTCCGAGAAACCAAACGGTATGTTTGGTTGACGACCAGAAAATGATAAGACGAATAAAGTCACTAAAAATAAGTGCGATTTTACCGCGTTGAAGGTGGATTGAAATAGTTTCGACCATATTGGGGGTTTTAAAGGAAGTAATCATTAATTAAACAGAGCTTCACCACACCGAAGAAGAGAGAATTTAAGAGAGGGAATCCATAGAAAAGAGAGCTACACCGAAGAAAGAATTTAAGAGCGTATCCAATTACATACTGACAAACACACAAGACAATAGGTTATTAGTTTCAATTTATGTCAAATATTTATAAAATCTTGTAAATACAATTTGTTATAATTCATGCGTGCTATATGATATCGTCAATTAAGATCTAAACAGGTGCAATCTTGTTAATGTAATTATCTAAATTCTCAGTACAATATACACACAGAAACTTGGAAAATCCCTGGAGTAACTGATGCTAACTAAATTCATCGTATACTAATTGATGGGAGATACTCCGCGCCTGTAACTAATGTGAGAACGTGTAGAGGAGTTGACGCTGACTCCGATCACTTCTTAGTAAAAGCAAAAGTAAAATTATTGAGGTTAGAGAAACCGAAGGCGAAGAGATGCACAGGGAAGAGGTATAATATGGAAGGTTTAAATAATTGAGAAATTGCAAAAAAAATATTGACAAAGCATTTGTGAAAAACATAACAACAGAACAAGCCGGGTGGAGGTTGAGGGAGATGGAAAAAACTGAGGGAATCACTAAAAGAAAAAGACGAGAAACACGAAAATTGATATGACAGTGGAGTGTAGTAAGAACTAAATAAAAAGAAAGCATGTATTGAGAATGGAAAAGTTATAAAGAGGAATGGAGGAGGGTCGAGAAAGACGTGAGGGAAAAGGTAGGAAAATGCAACAGCTTTGCAGATCTTTGAAGAGGAAGCCTACGGAATGCGATTGAAAAATCCAGAAAAATGTCAAACGATTTCATAATTTCTCTAGCTGTATTGGCTTCTGTAATCTCCTCCTCACGTATTCGTTTTATTTATTCAGTTGTTTTAACCCCTTCTTGTATGTCGGTTGTGTTTGTTTCAGAGTCTGTCTTTACATTCGAGATAGTTCTCAGCTTTACCGATTTTTCGTTCGCTTAATAAGCTCTGACAATTAAGCCTCTCGGTTTTTTACCATGATCTGTGCCCGTAACGAAGAAATTGCACGTACAGGTGGCATATGAGCAACACCAACAATTAAAAAATTGGTTAACGTTGGACCTCTCTTATAGGACAAATTTTTGGGCATATACATACGTGAGACAATCTGTTAAAGTGCTTCACGACGCAATAACAATCTTATAAGTTGCAAAGATTGAATTGCAAAGAAGCAGTTAGTCAGATGAGGATTGCAAAAACACAATGAGTGTGGCGGGCCAGGAAGATAACAAAATCTTCCATGTTAAGTATATTTCTAAAATGTAGCATTTGATAGAGTATGAATCGTGTCCTGCCGTCTTCAGTTTCAAAATGAATTCAAAGAGGAGGGAGGAATAAAGGGGAGGCAAAGAAGGGAAAGATTAAGAGGGAACCGAAAACAAGGACGAAAAGGATTAAAAACTATTTTCAAGATCTTATAATGAAGAGACACAGGAAACAGACCAAAATACCTAAGATGTATACCGCTGGTATACATAGAGTAACATTATAATTATTCATCAGTTAAAGACATAAGGGAAGTGCGAAAGACTTTGTGTTATTGCAGGTAAAACTACCTATGCATTAAGGTAGAATGACTACGTCATTTTACAATTATTAAACTTTTATCTGAATTTGTAAGAATACCATTTTTTTCAGCGATACCCATGTAAAGGTGAAAGGACATCAACCAGCCAATCATGGAATGAAGAGGCAATGCTGAATGCCATTGATGCCGTTAAAAAGTGGGCAAATAAGCTGACTGAAAGCAGTCAAACTCTTCAACGTCTCTCAGGCAACATTAAAAGGAAAAGCAAATGGTGTCAATAAGACAGCTAAAGGCTATGCGCAGGTCCTAGAACGATTTGCAACCACATTTAGTCAGGAAGGCGAAAGAACCTTAATCGATCATGTATTGTTATTAGAGTATACATTGTTTGGGATAACTACCAAAGAAAGAAGCCAAGCTGTATTTGAATTTGTCACCAAAAATGGTATTCAAAGACAGATTAAGTGGATTTTGCAATGCGACATTTCGATATATCCTTAAGACATCCAGAAGCTGTGTCTTCCATCAGAGCAATGGCGTTCTATAGGCCACAAATCCAGAAGATGTTTGATACGTTAGAAATCATCCCCTCAGAGGAGAAAATTGATCTTCATTGCATTTATAATATGTAGACTGGGTAAATATGCGGTATGATGAGTTATCTGTCCTTTTTACAATGTAATATTATATTATAGAGGACGAGGGACAGATAACTCATCATACCGCATATTTGTCCGGTCTAATGATATGGACGAAAGTGGTCTGCTGACATTGCAGAGAACTCCAAAATTGTTTGCAAGAACTGGAAAGAAACAAACTACATTCCTCATCTTATCTCTTGTCGTTTATCCTTGTATCACCCTCAAAAATCTCATCTCCGTTGCTGTTAGTTTGCCTCTTTGTCTTTCCACTGTCGTTCAGCTTCCGCAGGCCACATGGCTCTCCTTCAGACAACTACTTTCCCCATTTCTTATTAGGAAGTTTACTTCTGTCTTATCCCGGATGAAAATTTCGTAGCACTTACCTCAGATTGTTTTATTCTGTCCAAGAACAAATAATTAATTTGGGACTTTAGTTTTTCACGTCGTCGAATTGATTTCAAACAATCTGACGTATCCGACAGACGAGAAACTCTCCAAATTCTACATTCTCGAGGATCGGAATATAGTTTTCAAGTATTTTCCGCATATTTCGACGAGGGGGTACTTTCAGATCATATTGGGACGTATCTACTCGATCATAGTTAAACGAATTTAATCTTTGGTCTATTCTCAATCGCCAATTCTAAACATATCAAAACCTGCAGGTAATAACATTCCGCTTCATTCTCCAATATAATCCTCTTTGCCATTGGGCGTAATATTTCCGTATACGTTGCGACTAGAGCCGGTATTTCCGAACCGTACGAATCGTCCGGACCCGCCATAATGTTTTATAGGCCATCGTGCGAAGACGTATTGACGAGGTAAGTACCCTTTTATTGCGGCTGTCGGTCCCTCTTCACGCGAGGAAAATACCTTTTGTGGCGCGCCCGTTCCGCCAATGCTTTTCTATCTATCAAATGCGAAAGTCTAAAATCGGATGTCAATTCTGTAATCGATTCGGGCGACCGACGCGCGCCCGACGCGTATAGAAAGTGGAGAAGTTAAGAGTTTCTCAAATTCTATTGTCGTATGTTTATGACGGTTAGTGATTGATATTCAATAGGAATTTTCAAAATTGAAACGATTCCCATCATAAACGTAACAATAACAGTTCGATCCGGAAAGAAAAATTACACTAGCCGATATGATTTTTGTAATATAGTTGGAGCCATCATTTTAACAATGCTAATACCTTTCTAATAACAGAGAAAATATTCATAAAGCCCTAATACGTCGGGTTTTCAATAGGTTCCTTATATTGGTAGGTAGTAAATTTTATAAGAGGCATTTAATTAAATTTGTTCTCTTATCCAGTCTTCGTTTGATTTTCGAATTGAGTGGTTGTGGGTACACTGCTGGAAATTTAACTAGAAAAGTTTAAACTCAAGCGTCACCCTAGCTAGATTTTCCCTAACAGAGTATTTTCTAGGCAATATCTAGACGGGTGCAAGAATGGAAAATCTGGAACAGGTCAGGGCCTACGTAGAAATATCTTTACATAGGTTCTCATATTTCAAACCTAGAAATATTCATGCAAGATATTTCAAGTAAAAATCTAGATCTCAATTAATACAAATTTTAACTACAAAAAGAATTTTACATGAATACTGTAAATTAGAAATACGCATTTTTCAAACTGTTTTATATGAGTTAATGTACATATTTCTAGTGAAAGACTTTTTGATGTATTTCCATGTTCTTTTATACGTGGATGTTATATGCTATTAGTTAATATATGTGTTTCCATAATAAGAAACATATTCTTGCATTTCTATATGCATACATTGCTTTTAAAAATATATACGGGTGTGTAGAATTAAGAAACAATAGAAAGAATATAGAGGAAACGTTTTATTGCATCAAATATCGCATCAAACACGGTCCGATGAACAAACAACTGTGAAACAGGCGCGTTCGTGACATAAATAATTGTAAATATATATGATCATTGATCATCCACTTATGTCCATTTATTGAGAAATACAACAAACATATTTATCGCCGTACAGGACGATATTCCTTGAAGATATTAGTTATGAAGAAGAGGCATTGTATAAATTCTTTTCGCGTCATTAACCCCATCTTGGATGTACAACGTGACGTAATTTTTTGTGAACGTCTTCAATCGATTTCATTCTGGAATAGTTATCTTTGTTTACGTAATTAAAAAGATCATAGGTTTAGAGAAGATTTTGCAGGTTTCAGCTGCAAATTGAAAAATGACGATAGCTTCCGTAAAGATTTTGTAGATTTCAATAGTCACTGAAATTTATCATATTTACAATTGTCAATTTAGTTCAATCGTAATCAGTCGCTTATAGAGCTTGAGACTCGTACTGAACGGTCTCTACAATTGTAAGAAGACCGTCTCTGCCAACCTGACAAACATTTTGAGAAAGTGTATTGTTTCACTCCACTGCAGTGAATTTATGCCGTTGCCAAAAAAAAATGGCCAACAAGGAAGTTTTGAAAGATTCACATAACAAATTATATCAAGTTGTATACAGTAAGTTCATGAAATCATTTTAACATAAATTCTATTAGTTAACTGTTGGTTGGAAATTTCACTACATATTATGTGCAGCCCTTATCAAAAAAATGAGAGACGAAGCACAACAACCGACAGACAAGGAATTTTCATCAATCTTAGGAACGTCCTTCACGAATGCAAAGGACTGGGATGGCAACAGAAAAACACGGAAAGTGAAAAAAACAACAAACTTATTTCTAAGATAAAGAAAAATAAAGGATTGTACTAGCATTCTAAAAAGAATATGTTATGAAATATGATTTTACCTGAGATAGAATAAAAAAATAATTCTTATACTGTTAATTTATATGAAAAATTAACCTAGAATGAACCTAGTTCGAAAGCAATTGGCTAAGACCTGCCCGTGTGTACCTGTCTAGCTCCTAAATAGAAAGTTCTTGCTAGACCCATTTATACCAAAGCATTAACAGAAGACATAGAACCCTGCGAGATTTTCCTATTCAGGCCTATGATAGAAAAGGGGGAAAACTAGCCCTAAAATAGAATTAGTGTGTTCTAAATGAATATTTTTGATCTTGACAGATATACAGGGCTAAAACAATAAATATTACATGGTACAGTTCTACAAGTGGTTGATCTAATGTAACAAGAGATTCTTACGTGTTACAATTTTTTGTTGGCCATTTTCGTATTTAGATTGGCTCATTCTATTATTACAAGAAATTTTTGTCGGCCAGTGTTATTAATGGTTAATGAATCAGATAATGTAATCGTGACACCAGTAAATTTGTTCCTATCTACTCCTCCCGACAACCATATCGGCGACCAAACCGACGTCCCCTAATCTAAATCATTAACTCGCTCCCATTCATTGTGGATGAAGTTAATTAGAGCCTGCGGTGGTGGAACTTTCTCCTTCGGCATCGGGACGCATTTTCCCGGAGTTGCCGCCACCACCGCCGTCGCCGCCGTATTTCAAGTTTAATCAATGGCCGCGATGACGGGCGCGGATGTTTCCCGAAATTAATTTTCGATGGCGGAAATATAGTCCTGGTTAAAATAATTTATTACGTGCGCGCGTTCTACGTAGACGCCGCGTCGTACTACTCAGAAATAATAGCATCGGAAAGGTAGTAAATCAACGGTAATGTTAGGAAAGCTCGTTAAATATGTACGCTACCTCTTCGGTTAATAAAAGTAATTTCAAATTTCGAACTTCTTTTCAATCTTACGGTGTTACGGTTTCAGAATTTACCTTTATTTCTTTTTCCTTAGTTCTAAATTTTATTGTACGAATTTTTTCGGCGCGCTACGTACCGCCGTACCGCCACCAATAGAACATACGTAGTTATTTCGCCTCCAATTTTCGGCGAAGTGAAAAAAGTGATACTCGTCTAGTCTACGAGAACCGTTGTTCAACACGAGGATGGACAAGATCTTGTTGTATGAAAGCAAAATTCACTGGATTTTCAAATTCATTAGGTCTTTGGTCAACGTATCCGCTTCTATACCGAGCGCAAGCAGATAGGTCGTAATATTTTGGCGCCAAAAGTTGATTATGAATAAGAGATTGTAATTTTATAATATTGCGTTCATGTAACACAATATCGTAACCATACCGTAGTACGAGGTCAGAAAATTTTCTTATAAAGTTTTTCCATGTGCGAAAGCCATAGAGCCATCAAGAGGTTATATCATTGATGTTGTTTTCTTCGGGATCGTTACTATATTCACATGTTTGTTGGATGATATACTGGTTTGTAATGCAGCAAGGTAGTGGCCGGTACAAGAGTCCAATAACAAAATGCTATGAGTTCCCAGATTTTAGAAATACACATCGGTTAACCACGGCTGAAATAGTTCTTTTGTTAACTTTCCAGGTGTAGATGCTGTTAAATGAAGATTCCACGGTCAAAACGAAGACTGTAATACGCGCGGACCGAAATTACCATTTTGCTCTTTTAGAACAATGAATAAAGGTGGGAATAGTTTTCTGGAAGCTGATATTGTTGGTAGTATGGTATAACTATGTGTACTAGGATTCCAGGAATCGTGATCCACGATGATCAAGAAGTTTCTACTCCTCAGGCAATTGTTGATGCTTTTGCTAGCGTGTTTTCTAATGCTTTTCAGCCAAACTTTTCACTTGTTTTACCTACCAGCGTAAATACTAATATCATTTGTGTGTGTCCTGTCACGTCTGAGGATGTTCTGCGATGTTCAAGGAAGCTAAAGTCTAATGTAACGGCGGGTCATGATGGTTTGCCTAGCTTTTTTGTTAGGGACTGTGGGCCAGTGCTCTGTGGTCCACTCTCATATATTTACAATCTTATTATTAAAACCTCTTCTTTCTCTGACACTTGGAAAACTAGCAGAATTATCCCTGTTTACAAAAAGGGTAATCGCTCAGTTGTTATTAATTATAGGCCCATCAACATTATTAGCAACTTCGCTAAGTTGTTTGAGTGTGTTGTTTATCAGCAGTTGTCGGCTGAATCTAGAACCCTACTCTCTCAACACCAGCATGGCTTCTTATCTGGTAGATCTACATTAACCAATCTAGCAGAAGTAACTCAATTTATTAGCAAGTCCTTGGATAACCGCATTCAAGTTGACGTGATTTACACGGATTTTACTAAGGCGTTTGATAGTATTGACCATCTTATACTGCTAAATAAATTGGACGATTTTGGCTTTTCTCCAAGTCTCCTTAAACTAATGCAATCGTATCTTGGTAATCGATCTAGCTATGTGTGCTTTAATGGTTTTCAATCCGGCCATTTTACCCCAACATCTGGGGTACCGCAGGGTTCTGTTCTGGGTCCGCTGTTGTTTAATATCTTCTTGAATGATTTGCTGGAACTACTTGACTGCCGTGTATTAGCTTATGCTGACGATCTAAAAATTTTCACTGAGATTAAAGACTTGAATAATTGTTTCGAACTGCAGAGGAACCTGCAGATCGTCTATGACTGATCTACACGTAACAGAGTTTCTTTAAATGTGGACAAGTGTGCTGTGTTCTCCTTTGGTAGAGTTGCTAGCCCCACAGTATTCTCCTATAATGTCAATCGAATTTCTATTCCTACTGTAGGGACCTTGGCGTACTGTTTGACCCTGCTCTACGTTTCACGGACCACATTCTTGAAACTTGCAAAGCCGCTACTAAATCCTTGGGTTTCCTCATACGTTCGTGTAAAGTCTTTAATAACTTGAGTGCTTTGAAGTCCGTTTATTTCGCCTTCGTTAGGAGTAAGTTGGAGTACGGTTCTATAGTTTGGTATCCCCTCTACTTGTATTAAGAAATTGCCTTGGAAAGAGTGCAAAAACGTTTTTAAGTTTCTAAGCTATAGAATCGGTGGATTTTACCCTCCCGGATCAACTGATTACATCGCATTACGTGAAAGGCATAATATCGAATCCCTAGGTGACAGAAGAAAGTATAGTAGTGCGGTTTTCTTGCTTAATTTAATTAATAATGTTGTGGAATCTCCCATGCTGTTAGCTGGGGTTGACTTTGCGGTCCCATCTCGCTCTAATCGATCAGTCAGGGCTAAAACTAATGTTTTGTTTAATGCCCCTCTGTCTCATATGACTAGGAACATAATTAATGCTTTTCCGGATCCGTTTAGATAATGTTTATTGTACTTGTGTCGTTGTGATTTATAGCTGTATTTGCGCTATGCTAAGTTTGATTGTTGATTTTGTAGCTGTTCTTGTGTATTGTTTTCTGTTTTCTTGTATAATTATCCTGTAATTGGAGATTTTTCTCTGTTGGGTAATAAAGACATATTATTATTATTATTATTATTATGTGTTGCTGCGGATATAGACTGCGCAGCCGCCGTAACAGTTTTGGTTCCCTGCACAGATAAAGTGCGACCGGAATGTAGCTCTAGATAATAATAATAATAATAATAATAATAATAATAATGATCTTGATTGTCCAATAGACAGAATCCATTTACAGGACAAAATAATATAGACATTACAGTACAGTGCAAAAGTTAATATTAGCTAAATTATGAGAAAAAGCTATTCATTATTCAGCATAGATTAAAAAGGAAAAACAAAGAAACCAAATATAGACATTAAATATAATGTACCTATTGTAACATTACAATATAAATGTATAATGAAAAAATATATAATAAAAATAGTAGAGGCTAGATTAAATCCGCATTCTCATCGGCATTGAATGTGTTATCTATTCCGACCTGCCGTATATGATCTTTTGCACCATGAACGAAAGTTGAAGCAACTTCCTTCAGTTGCTCGGAGTCTGTGCCATATGATCGCGTAATAAATTTATTTTATTTTTCTTGAAACTATTTTGTAACCTTTCCTAAAATTCGAAACCCAGTGCCGTGGTGCTTTAAAATTCTCTAAATCAATGCCCCTGTTAGCTTGTAATGCCCATCGCTGGACGTCCAAATCATAAATATTGGCATCTGAATTAATACTATTTACAAATTCATTATATACGAATTGAAAATTTGTTAATTGCTTCTTCCCACCTAGAAAAAATAATCTAATAATATTATAGAAGAATACAAGCAGGAACAAATCGTTGCTACGTCACAATATGACTTCACCATTTAGCTGTACAATTGCTGAATAAATGAAATTTGCAACACTTTTGCTCGACGGTATTCAACGCAAGTCGTCTTTGTTCCCACTTTCCCAATACGTAACAGCGTCGATTTTATATTCTAAAGTTACAAAACCTCCTTCTTCCTCAGCTTCTATTGCTCATCTACAAATTCTACGGAATGTGGTCTGTGCCGTTGCAAAAAATTCTAGAGTTGTATAAGTTTCCAATGAACACGGTGTTTCTCTTTGAGCATCGAGAAGGATATTTTTTATTATGTCATGCAATTCGATTTTGTTGGTATTCACAAGAGGCCCATTATAATTATTGGCAACTTCGAACTTTACCATCAGTAAATGAATTACATTTATAATACTTACGACTATCATTTTCAACTACAGGTGTGCTATATAGCCATTATTGTTAATTTTCAGTTTGTTATATATACTACTTCTACTATCTGATTCAGTCTATTTTCTTTACAAAAACATGTTTACTATTTACTAGTCTAATATAGCTTCTTTCCGATAACCTTCAACTTTAGGGTAAGAAACTATCTAATCTAATGAAAAAAATCGTTAATCTTTTTTCCTGTGTGCTCGGTAAACCTTATCCAAACAAACAACTTTGTCTTAAAACTTTTTCTATCTCTTACGGTTAGCAAGTTATGCCCATCGGCAGAATGCAAAGTGTTCCATTTCCAAACATTTTTTTCACCCACTCAGAGTGTTTTTCCGCAGAAAAGGAAATTGTTGACATGTTCTCAAAGTTTCATAATTGTTTTGAACTTCCAGGATGGGGGTCTTCCCTTGTAAGTTACGTTTACTCCCCTTGCAGTCTACAACCTACCGTGATTTCTCGATTGCTTCGCCCCACCAATAGGAACCAGCTATTTTGGCCCTTATACTCGGCGTAGTAAGAAAGAGTGGTAACCGTTTAACCTACAATAGGCGTTGTTTGTGCTATGCAGGAACAAAAGCGAAAGAAATGGGTTGATCGCCAAAAAAGAAGACATCGTCGACTTTTCTGCTACGTCAAAACGGCCTTTTATGGTTTTACGTAACGCAATTTGTGTTTTGTTTTTCGGTAATTAAAAGTAAGTTATGTTTACTCCTCTTGCACTCTACAACCTTCCGTGATTTATCAATTGCTTACCCCCAGCAAAAAGGAAGCAGTTATTTCGGCCCCGATATTCGGTGGAGAAAAAAAGATAGTACCCGTCCAGCCTACGAGAAGCGAACGTTGCTTAAAGTGCATACGAACAAAAACGAAAAAATGCTTCGATGGCAAAAAGAGTGACTTCGATACAGGGAATGTTAGCACCCGTCCGAAGGAGAATACATCGTCGAGATTTTCGCAACGCCAAAACGTCCTCCTAAGATTTTACGTAACACAGTTCGTGTAGGTAGTTAACAGTAAATTACGCGAAGTCTTCGGCGCCGGCTGTTCGACTTATGTGCGAGTCGAAGGTGTAAGCACAAATTGCTCGCATTTGTTGAAGTTGTCGCATGATGATAGCTTCGTTTTGGGATCATTGAGGATTTCTGCTGGATGTCTGGATTGTACTCGAAAGTCGGAATATTGATTCATTCGAAGTCATTCAAAACTTGACCTGACCTGTTGAAAGCGTTTCTGCTTGTTTACAGATTTCACCCGAGATAAGGCATCTGTTCCTGAAGTGCCGTCTTTCCCCTTATTCGTATCGTTTTCGCGAGCTGATTACATAAATTCCAAGTTTTTGTTAATTTTATTCGGTTGTTTTTTGTGCTATTTCACTTTAACCCTTTCTAGTCTGGTGCATTGGGCAAAATCCATCTTTTCTCCTTTCTTTATGAATCCCCCTGTCTCTCCGACGACTCGTTCGTTTGTGTAAACTCATTTTTGTCTTCATCGACGTGGAAACGCGTAATTTAGCGATTTAGGAGAAAGTGTCTCAAAATAACATAGCATGAGATAGGAAGCACGCAGTAATGGATTTACTAGAATCCTCCACAGGTTACCAATACAATGTCTATCGGATAATTTTATCTGAGAGCGAAGCAAACACTACGCCCGAAATCCCCTTTGTAATAAACACTACTCAACTTCCTAAGATCTCCAACAGACAACTCGGCGTCTCGACGTAACTCGAGGATTTAGGAACTTTACGCCGGAGCCCCCGTTGCCCCCTCCATCCCTCTTTTCACCCCATCGTCGCCCGAGTTAATTAATTTTATACCGCGGAACGCGCCCGGCGAATCGTCGAACTTACCTGAAATTCCGCACATCCCAGACGTTGAGGAACTCGCTGCCCTTGTACGTGTTGATTAATTCGAAATAGATCGTGTTGGCGTCGGACCAGGAGACGTCGTTCGACGTAGAACTGGACGCCGCCGGCTCGGAGCCGTGGGAGGTGCGTCGCAAGCCGCGGAAAACGACTTGCGACGTCGCCGTGCTCTCTTCGACGCTCACCTGCTTACCGCTGAAATATTCCTCGAGGTCGCAGGATTCCGTCAACAGGAAAGGGGCTGATAGGAGGAAAAGTATCGTCGAGGAAAGTCGCATGGTGTTTGTTTTTCGGACGACGGGGGATTTTAAAGAGAGATTACGCGTTCATCTCGAGGGATATTTTCGATTGATTCGTCGATATCACCTTCGGGTTCCTGAAACACAATAGAAATCGAAATTAATTTCTTTGCGAATTAAGGCGTTTCTAATTGAATGCCAGGCACGTAGATTTTACGCGCGTTAAAATTAAAAACGTTTAGGCGTATTCGAACGAGGTGTTTACCTTGACGAAAGTTACGTACCTACTCGAGAGTCAATTGTGCTGTCGGAAAGACGGAAAGGCGGGAAAAAAACGTCTCGCGGATTTATGGCAAACAAAAAGTAGCAATTTGCTTAATGACTCCGAACTTAAATTTAAAGCGAGTTTAAAGCGAAGGTGGCGACTTTATATAGCGATTGCGTAATCGTGAAGATATTTCGGTGCTGTTTGCGTTATTGATACAAGTGTGGTCAACGTGATGACGAAATTCCACTCTGAATAAAGCAAGTTTAGGATGTGTTTGATATTTTGTTTTTCGAGGTGGTTCGCCAAAATAGTCTATTTCCGAGTATTTTCCTCTCACCACCAAAATTCAAACCTTCTTTGGACGGTTTTGCGTCTAATCATCCCTCGATTAATCCCAGAAAATATTTCAAAAAAGTGGTTGTGGGTCCTGATTCCTGAAATTATTTTGAGCATTCTATTTTTAGAGCTAATTTTGTAAAATTTAGATGCAAGTCCGAAACTATGTCCAATAAATATGCAAATCAACGTTTATTTTTCCAAATTTCCAAATATTTCTAAATTCTAATTCTCTTTTATTCAAAGTTCCTGGCGAATCGTCGTCATCCACCTTCTCGTTCCCCCTCTTCAATTTCTTACTAATTAACTTAACTCCATCCCTTTCGTTTTATTACAACGCGAATCCGTCGGATCGATATTAAAGTGATGACTTGTACATACAGCTGAAATTCTCTCATCATCGACGTCGACTCCGAATTCATCATCTTTCTCCTCAACCTGATCTTTCCTCCTCCGTTTCTTTTTAGATTTACTTTCATATGAAACGTTTCTTGTCATCAACCGGTTCTAACTCGGCTTCGTTTTTACTTTCTGACCTCTTCGTCACTGTAGAGTTGTTTCGATTCCATCCCAGGCTTCTTTTCTACTTCAATTCCAACTTATTAAATTCCTCGGCGAATCACTATCTTCGGCGCTATCTCTTTTCTCTTTATTTGCAATTTTATTCTTGTAAACAGGAATAAGAAGACTGTGGTTAAAATAATATGTAAAACAAATAGAATTACCCTCTGGTTCCTGGATGCGTGAAAGCGACCTGTTAGAAAATTGTATTAACTTCTCGGACGTTGTTTCTTTTGGAATTCGACTACGAGCAATTTACATACTTTTCTTCGTCAAAAATTTTGAAATCTGTCGATAATAGTTTCCAATTAATCGAAACTTGGTTCAAATTGGATGTCACAGAATACGATTTTTGAAACCCATGAAATTCAGGTCATCTAAAGTTTATGATGTATAGAAGCAAGACACCAAAGAATCGTCTTCACTTTCCGAGGACAGAATTTCTACAAGGGAAAAGATCATTGTTTAAGCAACTGCGAACAATGTAGAAGTTAAAAGTTTTTATTCTTGACGAATTGTATAGAACTATTTCTCCAGAAAATTAAGAAGATATGTATTCGGGAATTTGTGGGAAATCGATATGAATTGATTAAAATTCGATCCATATTTCAGGCTTCAGCCCCGTCGAACATGATTGTCCAAATTCACGAAATTTGATGCCCAAATCAAAGGTGTTAAAGGCTTGCTCTACAATTGTTCACAATTTCTCGAGGAATGTTTCGAGCAACACGTACGTTATTGAGTTTCTTACAAGTCCTTATCTATTCTGGCGGCGTTAAAAATGAAGGAAATCTATTGCGACCACATTCAACTGAGAAACATGAGTGCAATTAAAATATCCCGACAGACATCGAACGATCTCTTCGATTTCCCGCGATTAGTTCAAATTCCAAACAAGCATTTTAAACACCACATATCTCAGTTCGTTGTGTTGACGTCGTCGTCGATGATGTCGCATGATGAAAGCTTCGCTTAGGGCTTATTGAGGATCGCTGCTGGATGCCTGGTTGTACTCGGAAGTCTGAATATTGATTCATTCGAAGTTGGATCTAACATCTCCTTTCTGCTTGTCAACCAATCTCACTTGTTTCTGAAGTGCCGTGTCTCTCCCTCTTCGTATCGTAAAAGTCTTTTCGCGAGTTTGTTAAATAAACTCCGAGTTTGTTAATTTTATTCGCTGGATTTTGTACTTGTTCACTTTAATCCTTTTACGTTCGGCGCAATAGGCAAAAGTTAAGTGAGAGGGATCGAAAATATCTTCAGGTAAATTTATGAATCCTCCTGTCTCTCTGACGACTCCTTCGTTTGTGTAAACTGATTTTTGTCTTCATCGATGTGAAAACGCTTAATTTAATAATATAGGAGAAGTGTCCTGAAATGACATAGCATGTAAAATGACATAGGAAAGCACGTAGAAATTTGAGAGAGAGATTTTGTACACATTATTAGGTTTCTCACAACTTCTTATCCTATTCTTACAACATTAAAGATGACGAAAATCTATTTCCACAATATTCGAGTGAGAAACATGAGTGCAATCGATAATTCTGACAGATATCAAACGATCTTATCAGTTTCTTGCAATAGTTTCAAATTTCAAACAAACATTTTAAGCATTACACACTTCAGTTCGTTTTGGAGGTGAACATCAAACGGGGGAAATTGAATAATCTCGAAACATCTCAACTCAATTGGTCTTCTTCGTATAATCATTCCAGATTCAAATGCTTAAGTTCCAGACTTTCTTAGGGCATGTATGTGCTAACAACCTTAAAGGTAATGGCGTCAAGTTTCTACAACGTTTCAGTAAAAAAATGAGTTGCACTGAAAAACGCTAAACGACATCAAACAATTCCATTATTTTCTGTAGCTGTAGGAATTAAACCAAGAAAATAAGTTTGGCACAAATTTGATGGACCAATAAAAGATGAATTGTGTGATGTATAATTAAATTGTTTTTTCCGGCCGACATAACAGTGTAAAACGTAACTAGAAATCGTCGAAATTCCAAGGGCGATTTTTACCCCTAAATATAGGACTCCGCCGAAATGGGAGGCGGCGATTTACAAACAACACCAGATGAGGTCAACAAACCGATCAACTTTTATTCAAATCGGAGAGTGATATTCGTAGGGTGAATGTTCCCTTGTAAAATCGAGAATTACGAACGTGACTGAAAAATCGCGAAAGATCCACTTCCTTCTAATTCCTTCCTCACCTCGATTTAATCTTCCTATACTCACGTCAAAATGAAAGACGTATACTATACTATATAAATCGGTCTCACAGACCGTATGCGCGAGTATAGGAAGGTTAAACCGGTATAAGTAGTATAATTTCGATTTTATCTAAGTCATGTAAATTTCCTCAATAAATAGCCAGTTCGATAACCTTTTTAACGCACGTACCATTTACGTACCGGCATAATCTGCGCGCTTTCGAAAATATGTAGGTGCATACGTAAACGTTGATCTGGTTTTCGAGTAAAACTCTTAAATTTATCGACGCTGGGAGCGCTACTACGAAGTAGTAGTTGTTTACCATCTCGACAAATTGC
The DNA here is from genome assembly GCA_038088585.1 of Chrysina gloriosa. Lineage (NCBI taxonomy): Eukaryota > Metazoa > Arthropoda > Insecta > Coleoptera > Scarabaeidae > Chrysina > Chrysina gloriosa. The sequence continues at coordinate 49,220,360 of CM076093.1, read as the reverse complement.
CCTCTCAGCGCAGAAACCAACGAGTCGATAGGGAAGCAAATCTTAGGAACGTTTTAGAAGTTTCAGGACGATATCGTCTACTAAAGAGGTACAGTATCAAAGTGGCTACTTTAACGGTTATTTTTGAGAAAACAAAATCTGAAATACGTCACTCTATATAAATGTGCGGGTATACAGTGTGTAAAGTGATGAGGTTTCCTCTACCACTTTCTAGGTCAAACAAAAACAAATTCGTCTTTGTTTGACCTAGAAAGTGGTGAAGGTAATCCAAAAAGTTAGCCAATAGAGAAAGTAATACGAAAACGTTCGAGTAAATTCATGTTCTATATTTTCCACTTACAAGGAGAAGGCAAAGTAATCGGACTTTTGTAATTTTTGATATTTATGGTACGTGTAGTTTGGACCTTAAATAAGAATATTTTGGAGTAGTTCGATGCAACGTTCATAAATTACCGAGATAATCGATGTTGAAGTTTCACCCACCAGTTAAATCCACTAGATATAATACTATTGTCAATTGGACTCGTGGTCTAGTCGACAGCGTTTTGGTGCGATACTCATGAGATCGCTGGTTCGAGTCTCGTCACGGGACATTTCTTTTTCTTCCATTCAAAACGCAGCACATGTTTTTCTCATTCTTCTTCTCATTACCTTACCTTCTCCTTGTTAGATCCAATATCTATTATCTCCGCGAAAACACGTTTAAAATCCGCTTAATCTAATCGATAACTTCCCATTACTTTATCCTCTTATTATCATAACAAAAGCAAACATCCCACGCGCGGTATCTCACACCTACGTATGAGATAACCGCACGTCATCCTTCGATTTCATAATTTCATCGCGACGAAATTTTCGCCGTCTTTTCCCTCATATCAACGTAAAAGTCGATGATAAAGAACCCGCTTTATCGGATGCTCGAGGTCGTAATAAACCGACGCCGGGACGTAAAGCGGAGCCGTAACGTAACGTCTCAAGCATCGGAACGTAATAAAATGAAATATTCATACGAAAATCCCTCGGGCGCGAAATCGACTTCTTTACGGCCGGGACGGGGACGAGACGGGGCGAGTAACTACCGCTTTGAAGTGTGCACGTGTACGTAGGTGGACGTAAAACGTGGATGAGGTAATGTTCGACGAGTATCGGTTGGATTAAATGACTTTTTGAAAAGGTGGAGTGTTGGGGTCTTACAAGAGACAAGATGAAAGTGTGTCATCTTGGTCAAGGAAGAAATCGATAAAGTTGGCGATTTAATTTTTGTTTATTTTTATCGAAGCAAGGCTCAGCCAAATCTAAGAGACGCCAGTTGACATTACAGAAATGATAAAGTGTAATTCCAAATGGAATCAATCACCGAAAAAACGGTGAAATTCAACGAAAGTTGGGCCAACTAAAAATCTCCAAAAAAACAAACATCCCTCCAACGAAGATCTGATCTAAGTCGATTTCCAACACCTAAGAGATAATAAAACCGCGTTGTTCATCATTCTTCATTCTCAACATTTGAAGAACTACTACGCAATGGAATTTGGAAAATTACCAAGGAGCTGAAAATATGATTGGTCTTAGTGAAAAAGAGTAAGAAAATTTTTCCCCCATGGTGTCGAACGGAGAAATTTTAACGGATTAGACAATGATCCCATCCCATTGTGGATGACTGCTGGAATAACAATTTTCTTTGATCAATGATGAAAAATGAAAACACATTTGGCTGAATTTTACTAGTGATTTTTCACCAAGAACCAACGGCTACATTAATAAATCGTAATTTTCTCTGATTTCAAGCATTCCAAAACGATTTAAATCAAAACATTAACATCCTCTCTCCGATGTTATTTTCTAAACTTTTGAAAATATATTAAAAAAATATAGGCCTTCAACATCCCAAGAAGACCAAAACTACAACATCAACACAGATTTAACTTTGAAAATGAATCAATCGATAGGATGCAGATGCAATAAAGAGGCGGTTTGGAGTTAGCGAAACACGTGTCACCGGATTTAATTAAGTAATCGTGTGATGATTTTGGACAACTTCAAATACGCATTTCAGCCACCGATCGGTCATCGGTGGCTGTCGCTTTCCTTCCTTTTCGTTTTTCGTTGAGGACGACCACTTGGTGATCGAAATATGAATTTGGGAATATGTAAGAGCTAATTCATTTACACAGAATTTCGCAACAATGGACCAGAAAGGCCTGTTAAAGCTATTATTATATAATTCGTTAAAGTTGTAATTAGTCTGGGGAAACAGCAGTAATTACGACCTAAGTTACGACAACCTACATATACACAGAACTACTCGCATACAGCATACTCACCAGAGTGAGGAGTGGAGGACATAGTCGTAACTTATTTCGTAATTGTACGCTGTTTGTCCAGACTAGTTCTAATTAATTAAATCGCTCAATAAGCCTCAAGGGCCTAGGGCGTGTTTTCGACTTTTACTTTTATTCAATTTCTGGTAATCGGTGCACTGTTTGTCTCTATTATTTTCTATCTTTCGCCTTTGTTTTCCAGACTCTTATTCCCATCCTTTTCCCGATCTTCTACTACACTTTCACTCCATCCTTTTCTCCGTCTCCCTCTTCTTTTTCTCCAAGTGGTTTAGTGTTCATTACCAGCTGCGGTATTCGTTCATTTGACATTTTCTCTATATGCCCTAACCATCTAAGTCTTTGTATCTTACGTGTCTCATTATTCCTTGTACAGTCTTTTCAATTACTCGTTCCTCCTTTTTTCCTAGCTTTCTTCTGTTTTCCTTCCTCGCTAGCATTTTTCTATTCCAATTGCTTAGAATATCCTCTTACGTTTTGTTCAGTATCGATTGTTTTGCCGCATATGCTTTTGCTGGTCTTATTACAGCTTTATATATTTTCTCTGTGTACATACTTGGAGCTCGTCAGTGACTTCAAAAGCCGTCAAAATTTTCCTTTTATCATTCTAGCTCTGATTTCCTGCTCTTCGTGACCTTTCGTTTCCATCAGTACCTCCAAGTATATAAACTGATTTATTTAAGTTTAGAACTTAAAACAAAAAAAGGAGAATTTCACACCTGAACTAATGGCGTGATGATATCTCAGAAAAACATGACGAGATGGCGCCTTAATTTTGTAACTGCTAGACCACTTTCGGGTAGGCTCCTAGAAATTGATAAATTTAATCAATTTCGGCCAGTTCTTTCAGTGAATTGTTGTCCCACTTTAATTGTTTGTTTCCTTATCGTTGCACTAAATCCTCTGTTGTTTCCCATCCAATTTTCGCCATATTGAGATTTAGTTGGTACCCTTTTTAAACGCCGCAGTCAAATGATGTGGTATAAAATTAGAAAGACATCTTCTCGGGAGTATTAAAGAATTCTTGCAAATAGGTCGCACTTTTGCTATTTGTTATCCATCGGGTAAATATGTCATAGTATCTTATACATGTTACTTGATGTCACACAGTTCATTGTATGCATTAATATTTTCAATTCAATCGCGGTCACTATAGCATCCTTCCTTTTCCAATTTGCTCTTTCTTGACCATTAGCTAAATCGTCAAATTTCACGTTTTCTGCTACAATTTAATACAATCTTTGAGGTTTATACAAATTTTATAGTCAAAAAGTTCCATATCTGTAATGATTCTGGATGAATTAGTTTCTGAACTTGGGTTGTTCTTAACTTAGTCTCGTTACCATTGTCCTTTGTTTTGACATTCATTCACGTCTTCCACACGATACTACCTTTTTTTCCCTATTTTTATTTTCACAATTGTCTAGTTCTTATTTTTAATCAGGATAGCCCCGGGCCCATAACCTCTTCAGTTTTTATGGTTTTATTTCGTGTGACAAATACTTTTACACTTTGTTTCATCGAAATCATAACCTTATATTTTAACATAACATGCGCCCTGTGAAAATTGTCACTTTTCTCATCAAAATTAAACTAGCATATCCATTTACCATGCTCATCGTGCTGTCTATTTCTGAAATAACTTTTTAAGAGAAATTTGTTCTGTTCCAGAGTACAGGACATCATGCTAACAGTGTGAAAGGAATGTTGAAACGTGTGATATCAATCACTAAACCAAGAAATTCATTCTCTCTGAAGTATGTTGGACGCTTCTGCTGTTTTAAATGTAATCAGAAAAATATAGAATTTGTAACAGAAATAAAAGAGTATGTCTATATATGAAAGAATAGCACATAGGCGCACGCTAATGGCAAATAATAATAAGAAATGTCAACAAATTTGGTGATATTAGTAAAATATAGTCAATTGCTATGTTCAGGTTAAACTTGGGGACGAAGCGCATTCGATTTGTGCTAAAAAAGTTATATCGCCGTAAAGATGATCTAAAGGCTGATAAATTTTTTAGATAAAAGTTTTGCGGGAAGAGCCCCTCGGAGTAACAATTTAAGAAAAACGCTCTTACTTTGAAGCTTTTTTTAGTTTAGTTTAGTCATTTATTTCATAATGCACATAGCGTAAAAATCGTTAAGAAAAATTTTAAATATACAACGTAAAACACATTAAACTGATTAAAATAAACATACATACACACAACTTAAAACATGTTAAAATCAGAATATTTCACTAAAAACTCGTCTATGGAGTACAGCGCTCTTACATACAAAATATTCTTTAAAGCCGGTTTGAAGCCTATGTACGGGCAATATTTTCAATGTTTGTGGCAAGTGATTGTAAATTTTCAAGCACTGAAATAAGCACTTTTCTGTATTTTATATATATATATATTCAAATATTAGTATAATTTTCGATCATTTAGCAATATTTTTAGATTTTCTGAGATGCTGAAATGTATGACTTATCTACTAAATGACATTTGAGGACTACCACAGTAGTACCAACTTAGATATTCGCCTCGTCCCTAAGTTACTCCCTATATTTACTCGGAGTGTTGGAAATAAATATTGATATCGCCCTCCGCGAAAAGAGGTATTTTGCAGATAATCGTTTTGGATCTCTCTGTATAATGATAAGACTGTCTTGTCGATCATGAGAATCATCCTGTATATAATTAAGTTGACGTTACGTCAAATTTGACATTTAACACATATGTACATAAATGTTTATGTGGTACAGTCATATAATTAAACAGCGTTATACCAGTAGGCATAATGAATAGAGGCTTTCGTAACGTACAACGTCTTCGACTTATAAACAGTATCATTCGATTATATTGTAATGAATCCGGAAAACCTTTTGTTAAAATCGACGGTAAATGTTACGTTCCCGTGCCATGCCCGACGGGTCAGAGCTCCGACCAACCACCCAAATCTCCAAAATTCATTCGAATTGTGCGAGGCGGTCCAGGAAAGGTAAATAAATATTTCGTTCGTCCAAACTGTGATATTAATCCGATATTTAAGGTCCAATTAGGTTTCTTGCCCGACGAATGGTTTAAGTTTTTCCATCAGAAAACGGGAATAACCGGCCCGTACGTGTTCCTGGTTTCCGTATCCTCCTATCTAATCAGCAAGGAAATATACGTTATGGAACACGAATATTACTCCATGCTATCCGTCATCCTGATGCTATATTTAGTCACGACGAGACTCGGACCTCAATTCGCGAAAAGTATCGATAAAGGCGTCGACGAGTACGAACGCCAGTGGAATTTGAGTCGGGAGCAGGAGAAAAAATATCTAGGAGATTCGATCGCGCTCGAGAATAAATTACAGGAAAGCATGGACGGACAGCTCATGCTGCAGGACGCGAAGAAGGAGAACGTGGCGTTGCAACTGGAACGGGCATACAGGGAAAGGATACTGATCGCTTACAAGCACGTTAAGAAACTCCTCGATTTTCAAGTGGTAAAGTCGCTGATAGAAAAGAAATTTCTTCATAGAAATCTTATCCAGTGGACGGTCGAGCAAGTTGTTAAAGCGTACACGCCGGAAAAGGAGAAACAAACGATCGATTCTTGTCTCGAGCATCTTTCCGGTCTTGCTGCTAAATATCAGAGCGCTACTTAGCCAAATATCGATCTAATTTTTATTGAAACTTATAGAAAGTAGTCGTGTTGGTAATGAAAATTTTCAAATAATTTAGTTTGTTTTTCTAAACTGATTTATACATAAATCAGTGATTTTCGGGGTTTGCCGTGGTTATTTACAAAAACTTGATCCTATCAGCTTGTTCAGAAGTTCTCCAAGGATGATCTTGAGAGAATTTTATTTTTGTTTTAATTAAATTAGTTTTATTATACCGAATGCTGCAAATGACAAAAATTGATAAAAATTATAAATATTAGGAATTGAGACCTACAATAAATAAACTACACGAAAAATCTTTTGGGCATTTTTTTCCTCACAAACATTTACCTATCTTACAACCAATGTATGGTAAAATACTACGGATACCATATCTTTAAGTAATTCCTGAAAAATCTTTAGAACGCATTTCCGAGAATAATTGCATGGAAAATGCTTCGAACACTTGTAAAAAGTCGTTTTTGAATGAAACCGAATTGAAAAATTAACTTTTTCCTGCATCCGTTTTACGCTGGAAATAGCTTTAGAATGCATGTCTAACGATAATTTCTTTCGAGTATGGGGTCTCAACTTGATCAACTTGATCAACTTTGAAGCTTTATCGAGGTAAAAATGCAGGAGTCGTAGAAAAAATAGGAAAAAATTTTGGGATAAACAGTAGCTCCCTTGATAAGTATGTTGGACGAATTGCCACTCAGTATATTTTCGACAATCTCTTGCCTGGTAATGTTTCAAGTACACCCTGTCATAATATGTAATTTTAAATATATTTCAGGTTTAAATTTGCTTGCTTATCTAATGGATTCTGTATATAATGGAATTCATACGAGTTGTGAAAATCGCATATGGAAAGATTGTTTCCTTTCCTCGAAAGTAAACATGGAAAGACAAGAAAGAGGAAGCGGGAAATATGTTTTAGTAAAGGAAGACGGTCTGACACACCACATTTGACGATTTACTTCCAATCACTTCTTAACTATTGCTAATTTTTACGAAAAATATTTATAAATAATTAAAGGACCACGATAAAATCTGGAAACCACTAATTCATTGCTCCGAGAACGGTCAAAATAATAAGATTTGTGCGGATCGTTATTACCGTAATTGTACATTGTCGAGAACTTAAAAGAAAAGCAACGGCGTATTTGGCAGATAAAAAAGATGCTGATGGGCGTAAAAATTCCAATAAAAACGAATGCGTTACTTGTTGGAGAATTCAAAGTACTGTCCTGCTGTTAGGGGCGAAGAGAGCTCAGCGAATTGATGGTGGTGCCATCTGTTGATTGTAAAATCTTAGGTCGCCCTCTTAAATTTTGAAAAGAAGTAGTTTCGGTAAAGCTTTTGCTTCTTGCCTCAATATTGTCGTAATTTCAACACTTTTAAGCACCCATTTTAAAAACTACGTCGCCATTCTCAGTATGGAACTATGAAATCGATGTGAGAATAATATCAACGTGAAATAGTGATGAAATCCAGTTCAGGGGGCAAAGACTACTAAACGTTCATACAAAGCACTTGCTTACTTCGATGTCTACTTTCCACACTTATTTTCACGACTCACGAGGAATTCTGGGACACATAAACTCGATCGATTAATAGTGAGTGATTCCCAGTGATTCTGTTTGTGTCAAATCGTTAATAATGCAGGAATCGAGTGAGAGAGAGAGAAAGGACGACTCTGACTAGTGCGAGATACATTCTTTTGGACTCCGACCAATGGCAACACCAATTTCGAAGTCATATTTCACCCCACCCCCACTTTCGCTTTCGCTGTCACTCATTTCGCGTGTAATTCTCAATTTATTTTAACGAGACTATAAAAGTTTTATTTAAAAAGTTGATAAAGTCGATAAAAAATGATATTAGCGACACATATAACCATAATACAATACTAAAGTAAATGCCAAAATAACATTTTCTTTTATCGAATAAAGATTTTATTATTATATTTTGATTGAGGATGAAGATACAGTTGTCGAAATTGGTGTGGTAAACTTAGGAAGAATTTGGTTTGAGTTTGTTCCAAACAACTGCTCATGTTGGCATCGAGGATTCCAGAAGGAAGAAAAAAAAACAAAAGAATTTTCATTTTTTTCAAAATTAAAAGCACAATTGCTGTAGAACGGTCTCGGTTCAACGGTTTCCTTGGGATTTTTGGAAATGGTGTGGTGACCGATGCACCAATATTTTAATTTTTAACTCAAATCCTTTGTTCATTTTAGCAAGTTTGAAACCACTTTCCAATTTACTGTGCGTAGCTATAAGATAGATGGCTTGCAAATAGTTTTAGTAACGTTGCTGTTCTCGACAACTTAAACATAGTTGCACTTATTGTACTTACAAGGTTTCTGTGATAAAGGTGTTTGTTTCTGGTCCTCAAACTGTTCGTTAAATGCAATAAAATTTGCAATTGCTGTTATGGCTCAGTTCTTTGGCATGTTTACTTAATTGAAACATCAGATTCGTATTGTGTGATTCTTAGTGTCAAGCGTCCTTCAGAAATAAATGCATCGTTCAAACGATACATACATGGTTGCCCAGAATATGCAAATAAAAAGAACGCAAAAAATCGCTAAAAATAACCAAAAATTCGCATATCGATCTTGGCTCCAATGTTGTTCCTACACCAATCGATACGTCTTGACGAACCGATTTCAACGGTGTAACATTTCCTTAATTTATTCCAGCGACTACCGAAGAAAGCGCAAAAAACGCAAAAAATCGCTAAAAATAGTCAAAATTTCTTACCGATCTTGGCTCCAATGGACATTAGGAGAATTGTTCCTACACCGATCGACGCGACTTGGCAAGCCGATTTCAATGGTGTAAGATTTCTTTAATTTATTCCAGCAGTTACCGAAGAACGCCCAAGAAACCGTAAAAATCGTTAAAAATCGCTAAATTGCGGATTTCTTTGAAGTTACGACATTTTCTCCTACACCGTTCGAAGGAGCCCATTCTTCTGATTCAGATTAAGTACGTTTCTGTGTGACGCCATTGAAGAAATAAGAAACCATTACAAACTCGCCTGGCTTCAAAAGTGGGAAATAATAAAAACGATAATTTCTGACATATTTTACTTTTTTTACTCATTTTGTTGCTTTCTTCCCTTGTCTAACACATATTACTATTTTATAACAAAAAAATACTTCCCGGTTTATGGTTCCGTTCTTCTCCAATTTACCACCAAAAAATACAAGTACCGCTTTACTTCACCATCGAAGAATTGTAAACGACTGCAAAATAGGTACAGGGAAATGGATGAGCATTACGATGAACCGTTATAGGCCATTGTGAAACTGCTGAAGGCATCTCCCAGAATTTTATTTATTCATTTAATTATTTATTTATTTATCCATATATTTCTCCTTAAGTTTTACTGGCAAAGAAATATTTTATTCGTGTAAATTCATGTTTGCGCAAAATTCAAAGCGGCGACGGTTAGAAAATGGGAAAACTTTAGCAAACTCTATGAAAATCAGTATCCAGGAGTTCTTTTTGGACCGGTGATAACCAATAGGACATTAGTTGCGTATTCACATTTATTTCAATTTAATTTAAAAGAAAATGGGGTGCACAAGCGTACTTTGATTTATATTTTCCGCACTAAATTTGAAGACTTTGAGGAATCGTCGTACGTATAAAGTCGACGATTAAAGAACTAGTGATTCCCGGTGATTCTGTTTGTGTCAAACCGTCAATAACGCGGGAATCGCGAGAGGGAGAGAGAGAGAGAGAAAAGGCGTCTCCGAATAGTGCGAGAATAGAGGGAGATAACCTCGTAACTGGTGTTCGCATTGGTCGGAGCGGAAAAGGTGTATACTGGCAAGTAGAAGGAAATGACGTATACATAAACCACCGCTCAGGAGCTATTCAACACTCCTCCGTATTCTGGGGTTGATTACTTGTGACCATACATGCTCGGCATGTTGACCACTTTCGGAGCGGTGGTTCGTGGACCCGTCATTTCCTTCTATTTTCGGGTATACACCTTTTGCGCTTCGACTAATGCGAACAGCAGTTACGAGGTTAACTTTCACCCCCATTCTGGTGTCTGATTCTCGATTTACTCTAACGAGACCATAAGTTTCGCTTTAAAAAGTTGGTAAAATTCAAAAACTAAAATTAGAGGAAGATCTAATCAAAATACGAAAATTAAATAAATGCCAAAATGCCAATTTCATCGGATTTCCGAGGCGTAAATCCTCAAATTTAGTTTCGAGGTGTTGGAAATAATCTTGTTTTGCCTTCCTTTTTGCTATATCTCGAATAAACACGCCTACGTATGTATGTAACATATTAATTTTTCGTTATTTACTTTACTACCGCAAATTGGTGCTAATAGACCCAATTTGTATTGACATTTTCATTTCAATACTCAAGAAAGGAAGGAGTTGTGTTTACAAACATTATTAGCACCAATTTCTCGGTTAGAAGATAATCGACGTCAGGTGGGAATTTTCAATTAATCATATAAACTAATCATTCGCACAATTTCAAGCGATTCTTAGATGGACTACCGCGGAGTAAGTTTCGTGGCAATATCGATAGATTCTTGGGTGCAGATTGCGCCCCGATGGATGGAATTTTTATTAACAAGTTTAGATGTAACCGAGGATTTGTCTGTATTTGCGATTCGATTAACACTAATTTCTTGAGAACTCGTTGGCACCTGGAGTTTGGAATTGATTGGCGCGAGTAATGGTTCGCGAAATTTTAAGCGATTCTCGAAAGAATTATTTGAGGTTTTGTAACGAAATCATTAAATTTTTTCCATGGGGATTATCCGTTAATAAAAACAATTTCTATCAATACGTTCAGACCCAGCCCTGGGCCTGTAGGGCCTGTAGTGCTAAACATATATACGTTCAGACCCAAACTTACTTTGTGATCAGATCCAATTTCTTGACAAGAACCGAGTGAGGTCTGATAGAAATTTATCGTTGGTGATGGTTACCAAATTTTTAAGCGATTTTCACATGAGATGAATCGAAATTTTACTTGTGAAGATTTCATAGTAAAACCTACGATTTCTTCGACATCGCGAACATGACTTCAAACGCTTCGAATCTAATTCTATTTCAGAGAAACTGTAGACGCACGGAGGCGAAGGCGGGACGTAATTATCGGCGTTTCGCGTTTTGCACGAAGGATGACATCACCTTCCAAAGAAAGTCATTACCGATCCGCCGACCGAGCGGCTAATTTGCAAAGAACACAAAGCCAGCTGCCGAGTATTATCGTTTTCCAGGTAACATCGGCACCTCCAGCGTCGTCCCCGATTACAACGGGCATGTACGTGCAATACATTCGTACGTAATATGTACATATGCACACAACATCATATTTACTCCGGGGCTCTTAAAAGAATGACCGGATGGTGCCCGGTGTTGACGTCGTAATTAGTTGGGATTTTCGAACGAGAAAACTACGTTCGTTTGTAAACGTTTCACACGTAATCCCCGCCTGGATCGTTTGGACGTAATTTCAGTAATTACGTCTCTATGAATTCGTGTACGGTGTCGGTTGGCAGCACACGCGAGTTATTTCGATGTATCGCTTCGTCGAGCGTTTACTTGGAAATTGCGAATGATTATATATGGACCAATATGGTCATCGATATTAAGCCATCATATCTATTTTCCATGTCCATTTAGAGTGTTTAGAAAATATGAGAAGCACAGACTTAATTCTTTCAGGGTTATCGAATTATCGTACAGAAATAGCGAATATTGATACTGTAAGAGTAGATTGAAATCTAATGTAAGACAGAGGAAAAAAGGGCGTATTGGTTGTAATATGGGGTGGAAGACGTGAAGGAGCGCGTGTAGGGAGAAAGGAAGACGAACAGTAATGGGGAGGGAATCATCAAGTACTTCATACTAAATGAAATGATGGTAGAAAATTTATAATGTTGAAGCACAAAGCCATACACAAATACAAAAAAGGAAGTTTAAAGCAGAAACAAAAGCTCAATCATAGATTCAATACTAATAGAAAAGAAGGCAAAAATATATATATTTATATGGAGCGATATATAAGGCCAATAGAGGGTAAGATCACCTTCTGGAAGAAGCAAGTAGTAATTGAGAATTAAATAAATGAAGAACGAATTATTAAATTCAGATGGTCAATATAACGAAGAATAAAAGTAAAAAGTAGAAAATCTATAAAACTCTTGTTGAACAAACTTAAAACAGAGGTTTGATAATTAGGAATTGACATATCTAATTTGTTTTTGCAGTGCTAGCCACTACACAGTTTTTTTAAACTGCCTAATTGTAGATATCTAGCTGCTGTTTAAGTTCGGTCAACGAAAGTTATGTGGCTTTTCTACCTTCATACTTTAAACATTAATCGGATGGTGAACCACAACAATAAGAAAAACAAAGAAAATGCAACATGTAAACTTAAAGATATACAAGCTACAACAGCATGACGTGAGGAAGAAATATGGAAGCTCAGAAAAGACAGGAAACGAGGTAAAGCCAGGATATGGAAACAGTGGGAATGAGTATAAAAGCATAGTTGGAAATGTTGCTGAGAGTTCTGGAAAAATTAGGAATACGAACAGTACAAGAGAAAACAAACGAGACGGTGGACACTATATCACGTCGGTAAACTTTTCACTGCTCGAGGTAAGCATTATCACAACCGTATAAATCTTCACGGACACGGTGGGTAAGGAAATAGAAAAGAAAGTAAAACTAAAGAAAAAGCTATGCCAAACATACTTTTCAGCAGGTGAGAGAAGTGAGAAGTACCAAGATTACAAAAATCAGAGATATAAATAGTTAAAGGAGACCAAAAATCGTGGAATTCCTTGATGAAAATGGGGTACAACGTCTCGGGGAACGCCAAAATCCTTTACACGCAAGAAATTGAAAGGAAGACAAGAATGACCTAATAAAGGATATGAAATCTAAGGAAGGAAGTATACTAACTCGATAGAAAGATGGGGAAAGTACTTCAACAAATTATTGGAAGGAGGAAACATTGTGATACTACGAATTGAAATAGAAAACCAGGTAATGAAGTGTTGAAGCACAAAGATAACTAGCGACCACCTTTTGGTAGAAGGAAACCTAATAATTGAGATAAATATAAATAAGATGGTAAACGAAAAACGAAAAAAGCAAAGAACATGGATAATTAAAATACAAAAATGAGAAAGAAATATGGAGAAATAGCGAAATCCAGAAAAGAAAGGGAACGATGGAAAACATGAATTTGGAAGAACTGGGAATGAGTATGAAGCATAGTTAGACGTGTTGCTGCTGAGAGCTGTGGAATAATTACGAATACAAACAGGAAAGAGTAAGAAAATTAAAAAGGAAGTACAACTGAAGAAAAAGTTATGGCAAATAAGCCTTGCAACAGGTAGAATGAAAGAGAAGAAAAAATGACAGGAACAAAAGTCGGGAAAGGAGCCCTAAAATGGTGGTATTCCTGGAAGAAAAACAGAGCACAACCTCACGGGGAAAGGCCAAAGTGCTTCAGAGACAAGCAATAAATTTAAGGAAAGACAGTAGTAATAGATGTGGAATCCAAGGAAAGAAGTATATTCACTCGAGAAAAATGATATTAAAGACAGATGGAGAAGGTGCTTCGACGAACTGTTGGAGGAGGGAAACAATGAGGCACCACGAACTGGAATATGAAACCAGACAAAATCAGGGAAAGAAAGAAATAGAAGGTCCAGTTAATCTAGAGGAACTAAGAAAAGCAATACGAAAACTAAAACAATGTTGAGGTATAAAACCATACACAAATAAAAAATGAAGAAGTTCAAAGCCGAAACGAATAACAAATCATATATTTAATACCACGGAACACAGAAAAAGGAGACAGAAATGTGTAAGAAGTGAGTCAAAAGAAAAGTAGAAGAAGTAGAAGATAAAAGTAGTGATCACCGTTTGCAAAAGCAAAGCATAGTAATTGAGGGAAATATAAATAAGATGATGAACGACAACAATGTGGAAAAACAAAAACGATGGAAAATTTAAATATAAAGATATACAAACTACAATAATAATACGAAGAGGAGGAGGAAGAAATGCGAAAAAATATGGAAATCCAGAAAAGAGAGGAAACGATGGAAAACACGAATCTGGAGTTAATACGAATGAGTACACAAGCATAATTAGTAGTGCTACTGCTAATAGCTTTGGAATAATTAGAAATACGAACAGGAAGAAGTGAAAACAAACGATGTGGTTGAGTAAGGAAATAGAAAAGAAAGAGAAACTGAAGATACAACAAGTGAGAAGTAATAACAGATTAGAAAAATCGGGGGAGGGGGCTACAATCGCGGAAAAAAAGGTGAACGACATGGTGGAGTAAGGAAAAAGAAATGGTAGTAAAATTGAAGAAAAAGTTACGGAAAACATGCCTTGCAACAGGTAGAATAAGTGAGAAATATGAAGATTACAAAAGTCGAAGAACAAAAAGATGAAAGAACTGTAAAAGGAGACCAAAACTCGTGAAATTCCTGGATGAAAAGTGGAGCAACAACGCCTCGGGGAAAAGCCGAAATGCTTTACAAGCAAGAAATCTTAGGAAAAATAACAAATGGCTAATAGAAACTAGGAAATCTAAGGAAACAGCACATAATGAAACACCGCATACAGAAATATAAAACCATACAAGACCAGGTAGACGAAGAAATAAAGATCTAGTTATTTTAGAGGATGAAAGGGAAGCAATATGAAAGCTAAAACAATGTTGAAGCACAAGAACATAGCACACAAATACAAAAAGTGGAAACAAACGATAAATCATATATTTAATAGTAATAGGAAAAGGAGGCAAAAATAGGTATAAAGTGATAACATAGTCAAAAGAAAGATAAGATGTCAGTAATGATCACCGTCTTGAAGAAGCAAGCGCAATTATTGAGAGAAATACCCTAAATAGGATGATGAACGAATGCAATAGGAAAGACCAAGAAGATGAAATATGTAAATATAAATATATATAAGTTACAATAGTATGAAGTGAGAAAGAAAGAGGGAAATCTAGGAAAGAGAGGAAACGATGGAAAACATGAATTTGAAAGAACTACACTAGGAATGAGTATAAAAGCATATTTAGACGTGCTGCTGCTGAGGATTGTGGAATAATTAGAAATATGAACAGAAAAGGGAGATACAAACGACATGGTGCACTAGGGAAGTAAAACGAAGAAAAACTTGTGAAAACATGCCTTGCAACAGGTAGAATGGTGAAAAGTATTAAGATTACAAAAAATTAAAAAGAGAGGGAAAGGATCCAATAAGGAGCCCAAAAACTGTGGAATTCCTGGAAGAAAAATGGAGCACGACTCCCTCTGGAATCGACGAAATACTTTGTAGATAAATAATAAACTTAAGGGAAGATGCAAAAGACTTAATAAAATATGTAAAATCTAAGAAAGGAAGTATATTAACTCTAAAGAAAGAATTATTGGAGGCAGAATACTATGAGACGCCACCAACTGGAATACCAAACCAGACAAGACTATGTAGAGGAAGAAATCGAAGATTTAGTTAATTTAGAGGAAAGCTAAAAAGGAAAAGACGAAAGTTAAAACACAGAAAATCGGCACGAAATCCCCAAATTAGTTGTAATGACGGAAATGGGAGGAAACGGAGAGGAATTGTTATTAAGCAAGCCGACAAATTCTGGAATGGCAGCAGGGATTATAAAAATTATAGAGAATTATCTAAGCTTTGCTAAATACAAATACAACATTAACATTGTTTGGTCAATCAATCCCAATGAACGAAGACCGAGAAATGAAGGTAGCGCGTGAAACGAGGGTAGAAGGGCAGATATTAAAAGGGCATGCAAGTGTAGATAAAAATCTACAGAAGAGACGACTAAACTGGACGGAATCAAAGGTACTAGTCAGAACAGAGATGGGGTAGGACCATCACCTCTACATGCCATGTTGAAGAGGTTGTAAGACGATTTAGCAAAAAAAAAAATAGGGAATTAGAAAAATAGTCAGAATTGTCAGGATTTCTATCAATTATAAATCGAGTAGCAGGAGAAATAGAGGAGTAGTGCTATAGTATAATAAGTCAAATATAGAAACGGACCTCAAGGTCACATCATGGCCATTAGGTACATGAGATGCGCTGTGGAAACTTACATTTTGCACCTGACCTTGAAGTACGTTGCTTCATTTGACTCACTGTGGAAGGGGCACGGAGAGCAAGAATTAGAGGCAAGATTGGCGAAAGGAAACCAAAAGATCGGAAGCCTCAAAAGACTAATAAAACCAAAATATGTTTCTACAAATTCTTCTTCTTCTTACACATCCTCATCCTCTCGCCCGTCTAAGGCGTCGTATTTGGAGTAGCGTTCTCCTTTACTCATGGTTTCCAGTTTTTGCTGTTATGCATTAATTCTTGCACATTCCTCGTTTCTTTACCCCTTCCCTCCCCTATCCTGCAGATCTGCTCCATCCATGTCTTTCTCGGTCTTCTCCTTCTTCTATTCCTTTTCAATCCTGCCTTGTTAATCTTCTTTAATATTCTGTCTCGGTTCAGTCTCGCTATGTGTCCAGCTTAGCTGTTTATTCTCAACTCTCCTCAATACTGAATATAAAAAACGGTTATCAGACACTACAGTGACCTAGGGATGCAAGAACCTGGGTGCTAAACAAATCACAAGAAGATACTTTGCTAATGATGGGAAAGAAAGGTGCTTAGAGTAATTTAGAACGGTGCACATGGAGAAGAAGGATGATCAAAAAGAACTAACGATGAGCTCAGGATACTACGAGATCAGCATTGCGACGTATGTACAGGCACAGAGAATAAAATGGCTGCGACATGTGAAGAGGATGGAAAAGAAAAGAATGCCTAACTGTAAGTCGGTGTTGCGCATAGGTCTAATAGGTACAAGGAGATACAGGACAGATGTGTTGGGAGGTTGAAAGTTGGAGAAAAATGGAGAAAGATAATACGAAAATACATAGAAAGTAACAATAAAATATGATTACATATTTTTGTCCGAGGCTTGCAAGGGCTCTTGTACGTTTTAAATAAATAAAATAAGTCGAGTAGAAAGTATATGATGGAATTAAAACATAATCAAAGTAGAAATCATTCAAACTAAAAATTAATCAAAACAACCATTAATTAAATTTAAAAAGTAATTCAATTAAAAATTCATCACATTAAAAATTAATTACAGTAAAAGTCCTTGATGGTATGTACGAAAATTGTGGCACTAATATCTTCAGGAAATGTCCTTTTGAACATCAACATAGAGGGAGGTGCATAATCCGCTGAAGAATTTTGCGCTACACATGATAATGTCGGGGAGTAATTTTTACATATCCTCAATTTATTCCTATCACGGTAAAATTCTTCTTCTTCTTTTTGGCTTTTCTCTAATGAACCTTCATATAAATGTAAATGCCTACTACTCGTACGTACATATATGTATACGTATACTTGATTCGAGTGCATGCTTAAGAGCAGTGATTTACATGTAAATGGAAAAACACATAAATCCAATTTATGCCGACGAGACGTAACTATTTGAATATCAATCGGTTAGTTTGTACCTACTGGAAATCCTCTGACAAAGTTGGAACTCGCGCCAATCGGTATGCGATCGACACGATCGTTAGAAATAAAATTATACCGCGATAAGTATCAATTATTTGCTAATCAATATCGATAATGATGCATAATAATCGAAGGTCGGATTGTGTCGCAAACGTGCATCCACATACAAACGGGCTTTAAAGAGCCTCTTCCAGACGAGGTGATGGTCCGAATTAACGAAGGTCGTGAGTCACGTGATCATCCTTCTATTGTTGGATTTAATCGAATGCGTGCGATTAATACTAAACGACGACGAGGGGAAGTTCCAAATATTTGCTTACAATTAGTGGACACGAATTCGTTGAAGTTAATATAAATCAATTGTGTTACTTGTGAAAGAAATTGAAATATAGGTACTCTACGTAGTTATGTTCCCATTGATTTTGATTTTCTCGCAATGTTGAAGATTAGCTGCTTCCCCCTTCCTAGTTTCCCGAACTATAACTGAGGAAATTATTTTAACTGTGCAGTTGTAACTTCTTAAATTGTTGAAGATTAATTGCCCTCTATTTCAGTAGTGATACTAAAAATAAGATGTGTTTTACTCCCGTCTTTTTGTGGGATACTGTAGGTCAACTAATTTTCTGTACCCTTGAAATTATCCAGATATATTGGACAATCATCCAATCAGTTATAATTTTACGATCAAAGGAACCTGTTAGAAGGGCAATGAAGGTTCTATTGCGCTTGTGTCATGTTTCTGTATTGCAGAAGATCGGATTATCCTCTAGCTCCTTGGTGCTTCGTTAAATTTAAAAATTGAAGGTGATGATGGCGTTCCTTTTTTGGTTTCAATCTGGTACACTAAACGATGCGTTTAAATTTTTGTTTTCTTTTGCGTCCCTTTGATTTCATCTCCTCCATTTGTGTTGATCATCCAAACTCGTTCACTTCTTTCTGGTTCTTCCATTGTAGAATATTTTCGACTTTTTCCCCTTTTTCCCTTCAACTTTCTTCTTTGATTTCTGTTCTTTGCTTCCAAATTGCTTGCGCTAACATATCATTAGTTGCTTTCATATTTTTGTGACTTCTCCAATGCTTCCAAACAAATATCTTATTTCGGTTTTAAGCCAGCACTGCACTTCTCCAAAGTTTGAAACTAAAATTACTGTGGCTCCGTTCCTTTGATGTTCTATCAGATATGGAAATCAAAAAGAATTATTTGGCTTTGAGATTTTTAAATATTGACAACCACTGTACTCCAATCTTTCTGCTGGTGTCCCTGTTTCTTCTCCTTCTGCCCTGTCAGGGCGCCAGAGTATACCTCCAATTTCAAAATGAAGGATGGTTATTGTAATGTAATAGTGATGATTTCACTGGATATCTAAAGATCGATTCTGCCTTTATCTTTCTAGTAGTCCTTTGCCAATGTTGGTGATAATATCAACGCCTTGGTTTCAATCTTCTTATGACGTTCTTTTTGTGGCTCTCCAATTTAAAAAGCAGCAAATGATAGTGCTAATGTTTTAATTTCAATCCTTTCTCGCGTTGAAGCCCAGTAATGTACGCGTCTTTTTACTAATGTCATGAATCTAAGAAAGAAGTGTGATGATAATATTTATAATTGATTTCATTTTCATCCCCTCGACTTCCTGAAAATTGATTTTACCCTTCTCTTTTTCATAAGTTTTAAAATTTTAAACTATAGAACGCTGATATTGGATTGGATATTGTTGACAGATCCTTCTATCACTTCCCTATACGTATGTAGAAAATAGAATTATGTAAATGTTTCGATTTTGATCTTCTTGGAATTCTAAAGATGGGTTGTGTTTCCATGATCTTTCCAATTTCTGAAGAACTGAACTGAAATATCACCATGAAAATTAATGACTATCTTCCTTTCCTTCATTTCTGTACAGTAATGAAAAAGTGATTGTCTCTTCATCTTCCTAGTAGGCATTAAAGTAAGACGATAATCCCATTATGTTAGCTTGGATGTGTTTAGATATTTCTGTTCAGATTGTCCATTACTAAAAGTAAAGTATGGTGATATTAATGTGTTAGGTCTTTGGGTGGAGGATTGGTGGGAGAATTGTGGCGTAATGATCCTAGAACTTTAGTGCCACATTTGATGCTATTAATGCTACGATATTGACCTCTCTGGGGAGCTGAAGATCGATTGTACTTCCATCTCTTTATTGAATTTGCAAATTTCAAAACAAAAAACAATAATGACGATTTCATTGTTCATGCTTTCATTTCCTTTTTTAATTGTTCAAAATCGATCCAGTCCAGATCTTGCCAGTGACTCTACGAGTATAGGATCAAAGCATGATGGTAAGACATTGATCATCTCAGGATGATTTTTCGACGGTTTCCCAATTTTTCACGTAAGTGATAATCATGTTGATGGTTCGATTTTCTATCTGAAAACCGGTTTCAAAATGAAGGACGATTAGATGACTCCACTGTCTTCGATTTTATTTCTTTGGATTGTCGAAGATCGATTGTGCCTCTACCCCGTTGGTGATTTCTCAAATTGAGAATAAAGGATGATGGTGTTATCATTTCTTTGTTGATCTTTTGAAATGCTCCCTTGAAGGTTACTTAAATTTACAAGATTGTCATGATGATGATATGGTTTCCGGTTTGAAGCTCTTAGAGAGGTGAAGGTCAGTGATGCTTCCATCCTTCTGTTGATTTAGCAAATTTCGAAACGAAGAACGACCATGATGATTTCATCGTCCATGTTTTCACTTCCATTTTGTTTGTTCAAAATCGATCCAGTCCCTATCTTGCTAATTATTCAACGAGTTTAGGAATGAAGGACGATGGTACGACATTGATCATCTCAGGATACTCTTTTGACAGTTCCTCAATATTTCAAGTAAGCGATGATCATCTTGATAGTTAGATTTTCATCTGTTTAGGCATCTAAGAACCGGCTTCCAAATGAAGGACGGTTATGATGATTTCTCCGTCTTTGTTTTTGTTTCTTTAGATTGTCGAAGATCAATTTTATCTATATCTTGTTACTAATCAAATTAATCAATCAAATTGAGAAGTGAACGATGATGGTGTCATCGCTTCTGTGTTGATATTTTGGATGATAGTACCTTAATTTTACAAGATTATCGTGATCGTGATATAGCTCTCGTTTTGAAGTTCTTACATAGCCGAAGATCACTAATGTTTCCATCCTTCTGTTGACTTTTCAAATTTTAAAATGAAGGATGATCATGATGATTTCTACGTTTTAACTTCTGTTTTGAATGCCGAAACTCGATTGTATCTGTACCTTGTTCGTGGTTTCTCCAATTGAGAAGTGAAAAGTGATGGTATCATTATTTCTGCGTTCATCTTTTGGAACATGCTTTTGGTGGTTCCTTAATTTTACAAGATTGCCATGTTGATGCTACGGTTTTCATTTTGAAGTTCTTATAGAGCTAAAGGCCGGTGCCGCTTCCATCTTCCTGTTGAGTTTTCAAATTTCAAAACAAAGGACAATCATGAAGATTTTATCGTCCACGTTTTCACTTCCGTTTTGATTGCTCAAAATCGATCAAATCCATTTCTTACTGGTGATGTTACGAATGTAGATATTAAGGATGATGGTATGATATTGATCATCTCAAGAAACTCTTTTGGTTTTTCAGGTAAGTCATCATTGTGTTAATGGTTAGATTTTGAGCCGCTTGGAGGGCTGAAATCAGGCTTTAAAGTGAAGGACTTCTTCGACGACTTCACCATCTTCGTTTCTTGTTTTCTTTTGGATTTGCCGAAAATCGATTGTATATGCATCTTGCTGCTGATTATGGTGTCATCATTTCTGTGTTGATTTTTCGGCATGCTCTTTTAACGGGTCTCTAATTTGACAAGATTGTCATGATGATGCTGTTGCTTTCATTTTGAAATTCTTGTAGAGCCGAAGACCGAAAATGCTTCGACTGTTTCATAGTTTCTGCATTTTCATTTCATCATTTGAAAATAAAGGATGATCCTAATGATTTTATCGTCTGCATTTTAATTCCTTTTTCTTTGATGTTGAGCCTCCATCTATCTGGTTGTTCTTCGAAATAAGAAGTGAGGCATTGGGTGTCATCACTTTGATTTAGTCTCACCAATGCTTTCTGATGGTTCGCCAATTATGCAACTAAGGTATGAGATGATGCTACTGGTTTATGTTTGAGGTCTTTTTTGGTCTACTGATGATTATTCATGCTTTTATCTTTCCCGCGATTTCTCAAATTTGACAGGAACAATATGACAATGAAATGTGGTCTCATTGCATCGTTTCTATCTTCTCGCCTAGATTCAGACCAATTCATTGAACGCTTTTAAAATTTAAAAATTAAGGGTGACAATATCATTGCTCAAGAATAAAAGTCAAGCTAGTATTTTGAATTCAAAACGTGTACCTGATAGAAATTGACTTGTGCAAGATTACTTCGAACAAATTTATGTAATAAGTACGAATACAATACATCTAGTTTTCAATGTCGATAAGCTTTGTCGATTTCTTTTTCTATCTTGAATACTTCATTACAAAAAATGTCGATGTTCAAAATGATGAACAAAAAGAAACCCATATGCAAATTACGATTTTTACGAGCTTTCAGAAAAAATACAGCAATTGTTACAAGGTTTCGAAACTCCGTCATATAGCTGTGACTCATTTATTTACCGAGTTTTTCAGATAACACACCGTCGACCTGATTATATGGGGAATACACACACGAGTTCTCAATGAGGCGTATAATATAAAAATTGTGATTGTTGTAATTAGTCATGTTTGTACAATATGAACAAAAACGTTTTGAACGGCCGAATCTTATAACAGGGATAATAATATAATAATAATAATAGTAATAATTATTACAATAATAACGGGAGTAATGTAGCTTTAATAATAATAATAATAATAATAATAGTAATACTATCGATTTTATTACCATCAATGAGTTTCAGTGGAAATTGTAATAAACAAAATTATACAAACCATTTTCATAGTCGGGTATTTCAAAAAATTTAATCGCAACTGAGAATTCAACGTCATCAAGTGAGAAGTTTAGAAAAAATATCGAACAAAAAGGTATAGTCGATTGTTCCAAACCTTTTTATTCACATCCTAGATTCTGTATATATAAAAAAGGAAAATAAATTCATCAAATATGTTTGTAATCAACTGCGTCGGCGGTTTGATTAAAAATTCATTTTAATTTTTTCGCTTTTCGTTTGTTTTGTTCTCGTCAAATTTTGTTTAATTAAAAAATGATGTAGTCCCATCTATTAATAATAAAATAAATGGGAAGCGAAAGCAATGAACGTTAAAAAGTCGACGTGATGGGAACATATCATAGCGAATGCGCCACACATCATCACACTTGATATTCGGATCAATCCTCTTGACGGGCGTGCGACGGCCGTTGACATTTACGCCTCGTATGTATCTGTTAAACCGGTTAATATGGGTAATGTAAAATTGTGTTTTTTTCCGTGTACGATATACTTCCGCCATCGAGCTGTCATAATAATGGCAGTTATGAACGGAGAGATTTCGAATATTATGGTAATTTTAGAGAGGGAATGTAACGCATAATTTCGTGGCGTTCTGTTTCGAGCCCTTTCAATTTTAAGAGATCAAAGGTTCCGGTAAATATAATCAGTACGGTTCGACAAACGAGTGCACGATAAGTTATGTAAACCGGACTGACGCTTTCACTCCTACAAATTTTAATGTCGCCCCTTGCACGTAAGTGGAGGCAAGCGGTGAAGTGATTGAAACGCCTTCATGATCACCTAGCCTTTAAAAGTACATAAGAGTGACTGTCAAGAACATTACAATGTTTAGTGTAACGCGAATTGCATAATCGGGGATATAAATTTATCTCTCGTTGGATTCAATGTGTAGATATATAGAAATTGTATTGCACGTTGCACCATAGTAACTAAACGACTTCCCCCAATTTTCTCAGGCACGTCACCGTAATAAGTAATAAGCAGACGTCGAACAAAATATTTTCTGTCAACTTTCATGTGTACAGCGAATCTATATACATATGTACTAGCTGATTCGGCGATCTTCGTACCGCCTTAGAATTAATAAATGTTATCTTAAGTTATTACCTGAGTTTTATTAACTTGTTTATATTAAGATAAAATTAATTAAGTTGAATAAAACTTCAAAAAAGAGCAAATTGACGTGGAGGCAAAGCATTTGCTTTATTGAATGTAAACCAAATGATTTGCGTATCGTTGTAGCACACCTTTCTGTTAAACTATTTGCTGAATGGGATGCACTCCTGTCGATTATCTTCATTGAAGCACCTTGTGATATACTATATTTTGTAACTTTATCCTATTGTCGGAGCGTTAAATTGTCGTTCGTGTGTTCCAGCGGTGCGTTTATTTGTTCTGATCACGACTTCGTAGTCAATACTCGGCACGCGATCCAACGCAGTTTTGAACAACCGAATCAATGCATTATGTTCATGAAGTATTATCTGCAAATCTTGAAGAATTTCTCTTTTCATTGCGTTATTGATCGGTTATCGCCGATCAAGTTGGTCCTCCATATTGGCCATGAAGTAAATTTGTAACAAATTTATGCTGTGCCTCTTCAACCGGCTGCATTGATCCATTTCTATGGTGAATTTGTCCTTGTATCTGTATAGTCGAAAGGGAAGTGATAATTAGTGATTTATGATTACCAAAAATAAAGGTTACTCTCTTATTAACAAACATTACCTTGATTGTAGGACTGAATCCGCGTTCATCAGTAATATTTCCTCCAAATGAAGTCACTTGGAAACATGCGTTGTACGTTTAAGTGTTCGAAAGAAAATGTCGTGATTCTTGAGCTCCGCCACGAAGCAATGAATGCGATGGCTCAGGTGGTGGAAACAACAATGTCAATTTAATCTTTCCACTGAGACAGCACAATCCAGGCGTTTCTCCAGCGAACTTCAATGCACCGCAATGGACGCACACAATCTCCATAGGGCCAATTCTAACGAAAGGGTGCGAGCTGTAGTCAACTGTGGAATCGTATTGAAACGCTCCTCGATTAAAATTAACACTTGAAGCATTTCTTCTTGCGGCTCGACGTTGTTGATCTCTGTGTTCTGCTCGACGATTTCTCATTGCCAACCGAGCCGTTTCACATATGGCCTCTCTCTGTTCTTGTGATTGTGAAACACGAAGTCGGACCGTACTAACGCGGCGCCCTTCTCTCGTGCGATTTCTTCTTCATCTGCAGTTGATTGATTCGCAATATTTCGCAGTCTAATTGCATTACGGCTTCGTTGTGAAAGATTCGATCTTCTCGCTCGCGGCATTGTAAATAAGACTGTGATGGATATTGCTGACTTCGCTTCTATTATGACATAACAATTATTCATGCGCGTACAATCACAAATGTCATGAGCTTAATTGTCTTTGCGCGCACCATGACAACTGTCATAACCTAACATGCCAAACGTCATCAATTTGTTTAATCTCTATTTTTCTTTCGTAATTTTTTAAATGTTTTAATAGTTCTCTTTTTCCTAAACCTTCGCGTAGCAATTACAAACAAACCCGCAGAAGGAAGTATCCAATTTGGTCCACTTGTTTTTAAGTTTTAAGCACCACGATCAATTTTTATATATACAGATGAACATATTGGGTGACATATTGGTAACACTGGCAAACAAAATTGAACTTTTTGGGCGTTTCTTTGATCAAATACGGTCGTATATAGTATTTTCCCCACTGATTTTGAATCTGCTTTCCAAATTTCTGTCAGGCATAATTTTTCAGTAGTCACGTTTAAAATTTTGAAAAAACTAATTTTTTCGCATTTGCCTAAAATAGCTTAAATCCTTAGGTATATTAATGGGAGTACATAGGGTATTTTTACATGATTTTGTTCTGCATTCTGCAGCAGGGATACTTCCTCTGGTGAAATGCTCACCGTGCTGACGTCATCTACGTTTTCCGGCAAAGAAATCTAAATGTGAATGAAGAAAACGTATCTTCACTAACATATTGCATAGTTCTGAAGTAATTCCTCCACAAGGTCCTTATATCATAGTTGTTCGCATTGTTATTTCCGAGAAAGTGCTAGACTACTTTTTGAATGACTCCCATGCTGGTGTCTCTTGCTCGTTTAGGATGGCCTCCGACTCAGGATCGTTCCTCAATTCTATATATCCCTTGATTTTTCCGTTATTAAGCCGCGAAAATTTATTTCCTAAGAAGCTAAAACCGTCGCAGTTTCTATCCATTTCCTTAACCATTTCTTTCTATCAGTTCGAGTTTAATGTGTAGATGTGGCGGGTAAACTTTCAGGGGATCTACCAGGGGCTAGCCGATGACATTTATTGTTGCCGAAACGTGCAGTCTTCTTGGTGGTCATTGTTTTCTTTACATAATGATTCCGTCTATTTCTGTTCTCCCACTCGTACAAGAAACTAAAATAAAATTTGGTGTAACCGAGTTGAAGACCGAGTACAAAGGCAATGACTTTCAACTCTCCGCAAAGGTGGTTTTTACGATCCGTTTGTCGCGCCGCTATAATAAGTAGAGGTCCAACAAAATATTTTCTTTGCAATGCGGCTAATACTGAAATTGAAAGAAACTGTTTCCTTGAATCTCTAGTAATAAGGTGGAGTAAAATCTATTTCAGGGAATTTATTATGATAATATCTGACTAATGATAGTGTTTGTAAGGGCTGTTGTGTGTTTACTGACACTAAATAACATCGGTAACCTCATCACCACACACACCCGCATCACAATTGTTTAATAATCAAGTTCGGTGACACGTGTTTTGCCGGCACACTTTCTAAGGGAAGGAAATCTGGTATAGGGCCGTCATACTATTTCATTTCAAAATAAAAAAATTAAATTAAGTATAAGTAGGATTATTACATGTGTATCACTGATCTTCGCCTGAACCGGACAATAGGGAACTTCCCTCATTCTATCAATATCGATAGTAGACAAGCGCCAAATAAAGATTGATACCGATGAATCTACGGCATTTACATTTTTATATGTAAATGCTTACAATATTCACCAATAAATATAGAAGGTACAGACCTTAAAGAAAAAATAAGTATTATTTCTAACTTATCATTATGGCAATTATACTGAATGAGATGGAAATTGCAACACCAACATTGGGTGGGAATTTGTTGACCGAACTTGGCAGAAACGTTTAACTATTCAACTAATTCAAAGGTGATAATTGATTAAAATTTTGTTGCGATGGATCAAGTGGCATATCTAACAATTTATGCACTTTTCTCTAGCATTTAAGTCAGTTGTATTTCTTGCGATTTTTTATTCAATTTTCACCGTTTTTTCTTGTTTTAATTTTGTATAACTTGTTTTAGAAGTTTAATTATGCCTGCAGCGGGGCAACGTGAAAATTACCGCCAGTTGAGGGGAATTCGACAGGGGTCCAATTGCTGGTTTGCTCTAAGGTGGTCTTTCGTTCAAGAAAATTACAAATCGCCTTGATCGGAACAAATCCACCGTCATGCGCTGCTATCAATCATGGAGTAGGGAGGGCCAAGAACGTCGCCGAAGAGGAACCAGGGGTCGAAGAAGTATTAATGAGGTGCAGGACTGCCATCTTCGTCTACTGACACTAAGGGATCGCTTTTCCAGTAATAATAATAATAATAATAATAATAATAATATATTATATTTCCCAGTACTCGATAACAGAGGTAGAAATGATCAAATACAAAATAAAAGATCATTTAAAATTTAAAAAAAAAAAAATTTAAAATTAACAAACTAAAGACAATTCAAGAATGGTATCAGGTCAATTGCGGATCAATGGTTAGGAAACGAGGGTCATCACGTGACTCTTCGTATAGTTTATCGCCGTATCAGCACTTTCGGCGCGCAATCCTATTGGTCACATCCTGTGCTAACACTTACGGCTCAAAACCGACTGCAACGTTTGGAATGGTGTAGGTTGCGAATACACTGGAACGCGGAGTGGCGTAGGGTGGTGTTCAGGGATGAATCTCGATTTTGTATAGGAATTTTCTGTTGACAGGCACATAAATCGAGTCGTGGCAGTTATGGTATAGGGTACTATAGCATATATAATAATAATAATAATAATGTATTTATTGTCGAGGGTCCTCTCAAGACATTATGGAAAGAAAGCTGAGGAACTTTGTGAATCTTCCGCAGACACTGGAAGCTGTCCTGGATAAATTGCAGAGTGCTTTGGACAGCGTACCTCAAGAACACATCAACCATCAACTGGAATTAATGCCACGCAAAATGCGGGAGCATGAAATTAATAGGGGAGGGCCAACATATTATTCATATGGAAAAAGTAAAATAGGTTAATATTCTGTCCTTGTTCTTTTGAAATTTTAATCGATTATTACATTTGAATAGGTAAACGTTTTAACCAAGTTTGGTCAAGAAATTCGCAGCCCTTCTTGATGTTGCAATTTGCATGTTATGTAGTATATTTTGACAGTAAGAGCTAAGAAATCGGGGGATTCGGGGCATATGGCACGTCAATTATCTCAGATCGAATGCTGAAGTATAGCGATATTTTTCTTCGTAAGCATGAGGTCGTGTTTAACGTGACACTTACTTAACGGTACGGGATAAAAAGCAAAAGACGCTGATCTTAAGATTAAGGTGCTATTTTGTCGCAACCAGTATATCTGTTTTTCTTCATGGACGGGGCCAATTTATAACAGCCAAAGGAAAATCTTATAATAAAAGAAGGAAAGAAATATGTATCGTGTCACGAAGCGTTATTAATGTTTTCTTTTCGAATTTGTCATATATCGCCTCACCTGCCAAAATAACTTGTTTACCTTTCCAAAGTCAATGTTGTTCTGTTCTGTGCTTGACCTCGATCACCGCAATGTTTATCTTTAATCCCAGTAATTTTTAAAAACTTACATTTGACTTTCAATCCGTTTTCCTCGACGACGACACGACTTTCTAAATGGTAGGAAAACAGTTGGAAAAGCACTTCGTCACCTCGTTCCTCCGGATCAAAATATTCGTATTTTAAAACGATATAACTTCGATATACACGAATTAAAGAAGTACGAAGCAAAATCGCCACTTCGATCTACATCCACCTCGAAAGTCTCCGTCGTCTTTTCGCGTCGGTAAAACGTTGAAGAAAAACTCGAAAACGCGAAATTCGAACCGAATTCTCCGATCGTCGCCGTCAACCTAGCGCGCGTTTCTAAACTGAACGGGCCGTTTTCCACCTCCGGAATAAAAGCTTTTCTGGTGCTCGTTTCAGACATGCGCCATCATATCTGTTTACACGACTCGGCTACAATCCAAATAGATAGTAAAATCGCTCGATGTTCGGCATCTGTTTCGATGTTAATTGATCCGTCGCCGTCGTCGTCGTAACGCAATATCGACGAGGACGAAACGACCTTTCCGAATCGGCGAATTTTTCGGCGATTTAATAATCCCATTCGTTCGTTCCCGGGGACAATTTCGCGCAAAAATTTTCGGGATAGTATCGACTTGATTGTTTTGTCGTTCGTTCGTTTTTTTTTTTGTTGTTGTTGTCAATCTGCGTCGTTGATCGCGCGGATAGAACGGTCCCATTAGGTTAATTAACTCGGCGAGTCGAGTGAGAAATGACGAGATTAAAAGGGCAATTACCGGAGCTCCGACGGGCGAGTGTTCTTCGCTAAAAGGCGGCGTAATGAAAATATAATCGTTTTAATTTTACCATCGTTAATAATATTGTCGGGATCGGCGTTCGGGGATGAAACAAGATGCAATTCAGCCCTTTTGTGCAACTTGTGTCAAGCAGGATTGGTGTACATTTACTAATTATGTGTTGGCGAACCTGTGACCCGTGGGTCAGGCGCTGACGCACGCAGGCTTTTTAAATGACCCACGTGTTGATTTTTATGAACTTATTTTTTATATCATAAAAGAGAGAACAAACCTAGATCGAAAAAGGGTCATATTCGATATCTTAATTTCAATCAGAACGAACAGAGGGATTATAATTAACCCCATATTTACAGTTTAATAATACAGGAGACCGAGGCAAATCCGGCACTTTTTTTTAATATTGAATTTTCAATAATAAAATTCGCATTTTTTGGCAAAACGGAATGAATGACGAAGGGATAGAAACTGAGCTACAAACTTTTTTGTTGCATTTTTCTTTATCAAAAATTCGACTTCATCGAAATGTGACCTACTCCTAAAAATCCCGGGCCATATCCAGCGCTTTTCATCATTTCACAAAACTGATCTAATACAAACAGAAAGCAACAGTTTTTACCGAAAAGAATCTTTTTATTAAAATTTCATTTTGCAATAGTGCTTCAATCCACTGCCAGAAAACTTGCTCAAAATTTTTTCAAATAAAAGATGACCGCTGATTTGCCACATTCATTGTCACATTGTCATTTTTTCAAGTGCAAATTTCTTCCCAGTTCTTCCCACCCCGTTCGGTATTTGATGCCATACGCAGTTTTCTTCCTCATGCTTTTCGTGGTGTTTTTCCTGCAGATTTCCTGCTGGATAAGGATAAGTAACTTGTTGATGGTTCTTGAGGTTCTGTCGAAGTGAAAGACTTTCGTTTGGGCCTCGTTTTTCATGGCTTCTTTCTCGGCGTTCTTTTCTTTCGATATAGTTAGCTCAATTTGCCAAAACCGCCTCCTTCAATTTCGCACGGTTCACCGGGCACTCTTTTCGTTTGTAGTTGCGCCCTATTATGTTATTTTAAAGATAATCTAATACTAAACGTTAGAGGATGCTCGTTTCGTTACGCTTCATGAATATCGATCTATGTGGCAGACTGCTGGATTTGCCCCAAGCGACAATTTGAACTTTACTTTGAAAAAGAAATACAACAAAATCAATCGGATCCCAGACAGTTTCATCTTTCGGAAGCTTGTAATAAGCAATGGGAAAATAAAATAAAATTTGGGTTTTGAAAAAGTTTTTCCTGGATCGGCCAAATGTCAAAACGCACTCCAGCAACGCCGAGAAAAGCGTGTTTTTATGTTTAACTAGCTTACCCGTCCCGCGTCGCTGCGATCTCAAAAGAAAGCAAATTCAAGGAAAGTCGTTATGACCCTTATAGGATTTGTCTGTGTCTCTGTCAGTCTGCCATCACGAAATAACTGTTTGCTTACATAAAAGGAACCTCTATGCAAAATTTCAACTTTCTAGGTTCAAGGACACAGGACTTGGCGTTGATATTTCTTGGCCTTTTTGTTAAAAAGAAGCTGAACGTAACACTAAAATTCAGAAAAAGTACCAATTTTCCGTTTTTATCTTTTGAGAAAAGGACGCGAAAAAGTACGAAGATCTAGCTTTGACCCGTTGTTACCCCTAAAAAGTACAGATATTAAAAAAGTACCAAACACATGTGCGCTTATTTTTTGATAAGTTTGGGAAGCATTTTGAACTTTAGTTCTATCTATAATGGTTTCAGAGATTTTAGGGTACCAATTTCACCCGTTTTTACCGCTTTCCATGCCTTCAGCATTCGAGTTACCTACTAAAATGCTTTTGACTGGACCTAAACATCGAGAGAAGAGCCTACGTACTGAATTTGATACTGTATCCAATATACTTCAAAAAATATTGGTTTAGAAAAAGTATCAAAAATCGGTTAAATGTTTATCCCTTGTTAGTCCGAATTTCAAAAGAGTACCAAAACGCGTTCGAGGTTTTGTTAAGAAGGGAAAAATTCAATTTTAATTTTATTCTTATCCTTAATATTTTAGAAGATAAATTGGGTACAAAAAGTACCAAAATTCGATTTTATCCGCTTTACCTTTTTAAAGTACAAACATGCAGGTTGGTAAACACTTAATAATAATAGTAATAATAGAAATAATAATAATGATAATAGTAATAACGCTTTATTTGCCATCAGTTATGACCATGGTAATTGTCTTCGGTTTTACATACATTACAGCTTTTATCTTATATGATAGAGATCTACCACTAATATTATAATAATTATAATAATATTAGTGGTAGATCTCTATTATATAAGATAAGTATAAAAAGGTCACGAAATATATATATATATATACATTTAATTACAGCTTTTACTACAATCAAACAAAAAATAGTAATAAACGTCATAATTTAAAAAATAAATAAATATCACCTAAAATATTCTGAAATTGGCCGATAGTGTACATACACCCTCTGTCCCAAAAGTAACCGCAATAGTTCGAAATAAAGCACGCTATGTATGTTATGTCCACAAAAATCATTGTATTTATTCGAAATATTCTCCATGTGCTACAATACATCGATTTGCACGGTCAACGAGTGCTTCAAACGACTTTTTCATGTCGATCTCTGGGATGGCCTTTAGGATGCCGGTCGTCGATCTTTGAATGGCGTCTACGGATGCATAACGAACTCCTTTCTGCTTCAAATGAAGACGAGGGAACAGGAAATAATCGCATGGGGACAGATCAGGCGAATACGGTGGGTGCTGTATCGAATATATTTCATTTTTCGCCAAAAATCGGTGACAATCGTTGCTCGATGACACGGTGCGTTATCGTGCAGTAATCTCCAGCTGCCTGGCTCGCGATATTCGGGCCGAACACGACGAATGCGACCCAGCAAACGCCTCATAACATCGAGGTAATATGCACCATTAACCGTTGAGCCGTATGGAACGAACTCCTTATGGATAATTCCCTTCGAATCGTAGAATGAAATCAGCATTGACTTGATTTTCGACTTCTCCATTCGTGATTTTTTCGGATTTCCTTCTTCTGGTGACCTCCACTCTGCGCTTTGACGTTTGCTTTCTGGTTCGTATTGAAAGCACCACGTCTCGTCACCAGTCACAATCGTTTTCAAGAAGTTTTCATCTGCACGGGCTCGTGCAATAATGTCTTTGGAGTGTTCGATTCGAAGCGTTTTTGGTCGTCGGTCAATTTGTGCGGAACAAACTTCGAATTGACTTTCTTCAAACCAAGGGTTTCAGTCAAAATGCGCTGAATAGTTGTTTTAGGGATGCCAAGCTCCATTTCCATAAATCTCACTGACGATTTCTTCGAAATTTTCACAAATTCGCGCACTTTTTCCACATTTGCCTCGGCCAAAGTTGTCGAAGGACGACCGGCTCTTTCGTCATCGTTAACATCTTCTCTGCCTTTACGAAATCGTCGATGCCACTCGAACAGTTGCCTCTTCGACAAACAATCGTCGCCATAAACAATTTGCAGCATTTCATACGTCTCGGTTGCAGTTTTTCCAAGTTTAAAACAAAACTTAATATTGACTCGTTGTTCGTGACTCATTTTCTGACTGTTTACGAAGAACACTCTCACAGGATGCGTGATGTATCAGCTGACTATGCACCAAATGTCATGAAAATTTGTCAGGTTGGTAAGGAAGAGTCCCACTACAATAATGAATCAACTATCAAGAGATGACGCCACTGGTTTCTGATTTATAGACGCTTTGCGGTTACTTTTGGGACAGAGGGTGTATACGTACGAGGGCGCTACTTTTTGTTCAAGTTTCGGTAAGCCGACAAAAACAAATACACGAAATAAGAAAAGTTTTTAAGAAAAGTCACTCATACATGTGAACTATTTCTCAACGTAGTCGGACCCGATATTGAGGTATTTATCGTATATCCTCTTTGTACCACGTTCACGCCTGAACTCTCACACCAATCTGTCACACTGGTTTTAAACTCCTCGTTAGTGTCGAATCTTGGTGAATAAATGGAAGTCCCATCGGAATTTTTTGACCAGTTATTTTGTTGTTCTTGCTGTATGAGGGCGCGCACTGTCATGGAGAAAGACAATTCCTGATGACAACATGCCTCTCCTCTTGTTTTGTGTTGTCGTTGGCAGACTTTCAAGGGTGTTACAGTACGTCGCTGCAGTAGTTATTGATCCAGAGTAGCAAAAATCCTTTACACTCCCAAAATACAGTAGTCGTAAGGTTTAGGTTGGACAAGGTTGGTTTAAACTTCTTCGGCTTGTTAGGCGAGGTCGCAAGCGTCCGTTCCTTTGATTGATGTTTTGTCTCCACATTGACAAACTGAACCGACGTTTCGTCTTCCGTTACGATTGTTCCCAAAACCACTTCTCCTTCGTCAATGTAGCGCCGCAAAAACGTTAGTGCAAAATCCATTCGTTGCAGTTTGTGAACGTCTGTAAATTGTTGGGGGAATCTCAAAATTTCTTGTAGCCGAGTCGTACTGTAGCAAGCTGCAGGAAATTCAGCAGAGAGTTCAGAAATTGTAAACCGGCGGCGTTCTCGAACTACGGTTCACTTTTTCGACTCTTGCTACGGACTTTCTTCCCTGATCACCTTTCGTTCGTCCTTCGCGAGTTCCTTCGCGCAACTTTCACATTGCACTATTACTCATAACGTTTTCCCCGTACACAAGAAACAATTTTTCATGAATTTCAGCAGCAGTATTACCTTCGACTTGAAGATCACAGATCTCTCTCCTCGAGGGGATTTCAGGTTTGGAGCATCACTGGCCGCAGGAAATTTCTAATGCTACAAGATAGAACTTTTTCTTGATGGCGTTGTTCGCAGTTATCACTGTTTGTACCGATCGTGTTAACTCAACTCTTTTCATAAGGCAAATTCTGTAGTAACAACGCACACGAACGGATCGTTACGCAATGATGAGTTTTGTATCTATCACGTTTTAAGTTCGTTTCTTCGATACCATCAAGCGAAGCACGTTGCTCCCTCTTTTTTATCGGCACGATCGAAACGCGCCTGTGTATCAACCACCTGTATGCAAATACGCGCATAATAAGTTGCTTTTACAAGCGCGTATTCGAGCGCTAATTAAGATATTAGATAACGCGATACGTTTCCTCTTGTCTCGCTTTGTCTCATTTGCATACAAATTACGAGATTGGTTTATAGGCAGAAACGCGACACGAACAGCACATTGAATTAGAGCCGTTTAGATTGCATAACGGTTAGGATTAAGATGGGGTTAAGCTACATTTACAACCGCTTTGAAATGGAGTTATGTACGTCCCTTGAAAATTGATAGTTTGTACTCTGCCCGTTTAGAATGAATTTTGTGGTTAGTTTCGTACGTTCGTCCAACATTTAAATATTATAAAATGAATGAAGATGGACGAAAGAAAAAGGTATTAAGAACAGCTTTAAGGGCTTCGTTAAGTATTTATTGTTTTAAAAGGAAAACTGAAGGGCTATTAGTGGTCTATTGGTGAGCAATCCTAAACGAGTGAATGAATGAATATTCACACAAGTTACGACTAAAATTAATCATCAAACGAAACGTTACTCCAGCAATTCCTTATGAGAACCCGATTTTATTATCGATTAGTTCTCCCTCCAACGCTAGATGGCGCTACGCTGTATTTTAAGAAAACTGTGATACCGATCCGCGATACTATGGGTCAAGCAAGTACTTAAGGCTGTAAGGTACTTATTTTCTAGATCGTTTAAAGTTTTCTTTTTTTGGGTCGTCTCGAATACTCTTTCGAAAATTGTATATTTTAGCTGTAAAATATGTACATATAAAGATAAAATACTAATTGTTTATTATTAACTAAAGGCTCAGGCAGGTCTAATCTTTGCCAGCAATAAGTGAAGAAGCAGCAGGTTTGCAGGCCTGAAATTTTGAATACCACGTATTCAATACGGTAGTTAAGACTTGTCAAAGAGGATTTTTGTAAATTCCTTAGTTATCGTTGCTTTCTTGAAATCCGAAAATGACGGTAAGCCCATGGTCATCCTTTTATTCCTTAATTGAGATTAAATTCAACAACAAACAAGGAATGTACAAAAGCTCGTCGATAAATGGTACCTATTATAACGAATAAACGGCATGCAAAATTTTGGTCCTCCAAACTTACTTCTTCATTTATTACTGACAAAAATCAAAGCTGTAGGATCCCTTAACATTGTAAAAGGTCAGATATACAATTTTCAAAATAGTTTTGGAACCAGTAAAAAAAGTTAAGTGTAACAGATCTTGTACCTAACAGCCTTAAGTACTTACCTACTTAATTAGTCCCTGCCTTTCTACCTTTAGGTGTAAGACTGGAGGGGTTGAGCCTCCCATCTGTACCTCTATCGTTTCCTGCCCTGTGTTAGTGTCCTTACATTTTCCCATAACATTCCTCTTTTCTCTGATTCTTTTCTGATTCTGTCTCTTAGTCTTCCTCTTCTGTCTTTTTCCACATACTCTCGTTTCGAACAATAATTTTGTTAGTTTCTCGCCGTCATTCTACACACGTGATCAGACCATCTAAGCTGTCCTTCTATGATTTTTTCGTTTATTGTCTCTATCCGTAGGTTTCGTCTAATTATTGTATTCCTTATTCTGTCCCTACTCTTCTTATTTTCAACTTTTCGCAGGAATCTCATTTCCATAGCGTTTGTTCTCGTCTTGCCTTTGTGACAGTGTCCATGTTTCGCTGCTGTATATAATTGTTGGGAGTATAACTCTTTTGATAACTTCAATTTTTATTTTTCAGTATCTCCCTCCTACTCTCCGCATTCTTTCATTTATTTCGCTGTCCAATTTACCGTTTCCCTTTATAACTGCTCCTAGGTATTTACTAATTTGTTTCCCGTTCAATATTTGTTTTTATGAACCTTCTTTATGTTGGAAATTATCATAGTTTCTGTTTTTACAATATTAATCTTCATATTGAGCCGTATTATCCGCGAACATAAGTTCTGTCAGTTGAGGTTTTCTCATTTGCCAATATCCCAGCGTTAATTTTTGCTCTTTCATTTGCTATCGGAAACAAATACGATTTCCATTACTTCTACAGATTGAAAATCGAAATTCTCTAGCGGAGTAAACGGCCGTCTAATATTTCCATTTAATGTCTCTCCCGACGATAAAATTATATAGGACGTCATTTACGGGCTGCCAATTTCGTCCTTGTTACGACGACTTATAAACGTTAGCCTCGATAGGATGATCTCCTCGTTTATTGCCGAACTTTCGAACGTAAAAGGATTTTTATATAGGCGTCACGTATATATGAGGGCGGGCGCGTCGAAGGTTTACGAAACGAAATCGCCCCCTCGAGGTATAAAAGCGAATATGCGCGTCCTCTTATCTGCCATCTGCGTACGTTGTTTGTATATTTCGAGTTTATAATTGCGAAGGCTTTGTATGTACGTTCACCCCGGATCAAAAAGGGGGAATCCGTGGTACAGAAATGATACCGGGGAGATTCCTTTTTATTGCCGCACGAAAGGGAAAGGGGTACGCGAAGAAAATACATATTTCGATCTAACCGCAGAGGTCGAACTCCGATATTTGTTGGTATAAGCGGATGTATTTTTTTCTTTAATTTCAAACGCGCGTAAATTTTTCAACAGGTCGAAATTGAGGGGATACATAAACGAAACAGTCTTTCCCCGAGTTTTTCCTCGTTTTTCTTCCTTTTTTTTTTTCTAAATAAAGGTAGTCCTAAACAACGCCATAAAATGTTAATATTCTTTTAAGGGGCGGAAATGAAAAATGCGAAACATAATTTCCCGAATCTCTACGGAGTCGACGCTTTCCGAGCCGAAATCTTATGAATAAATTAGGCGCGCGCGAGGTCGGAAACGTCATAAATATGTATCGGATTACTTCCGGTCAGTTGGTTAAGGCTTACATATTTCATATTTCCATTACATATTTATGAGCACAAGTCGCGAAGGAATCCAAAGTCCGTGCTATATATTTGGGTGGAAAGGTTCCACTAATGACGTTGGAATCGAAATAGGAAATGTGGCTAAAAGTTACCGAATTAATCTCTTATTAAGTATTCTCCACAGTTTCAACATTATTTCCTTCGATGTAATCCCTTTACCGATCCCTACACCACTCCATGCGAATTTTCCATTGGTTAAAGCAATTTTAGATAACATATTCATGGTCTCCGTCGCATTGCCTTTTATAGCTTGAACGGTCTCAATTCTCGTCCTTTTTAGTGTGGACTTTACCTTAGGAAATAGAAAAAGTCACATGGGGCCAAATCCGGCGAATAGGGTGGATGTTCGAACGTAGGGCTAGGCCAAAAATCTTTTGACAGACAGTGCACTATTGGACGGGCCGTTGTCACAATCCGGATAATATTTTACTTGCCCAATCGCAGAGACTTGTTAGGACCTCGGTATAGTAATCCTGATTCATCGTTTGACTTCCAGGTACCCAATTTGTGTACATAGTCCCACGAATACCAAAAAAACAATCAACATTGAATTTTGATTTCATGATTCGAGCTTTTTCTGTCTTGGTGAACCAGAGCTTTTACAACGCATTGACTGGCGCTTAGTGTCCGTATCGTAAGTACAAAGTAATTCATCACACGTTATGACTCTTTCCAAGAAATTGATGTCGTTTTCAATTGTTTCGAAAGTGTCAAAACAAATGTTCATGCGAAATTCTTTATATCAGGCTTTTTGGAATCATTCTTGCTCACACTTTCGTCTTGTCGTTAAAATTTCTGTGCGAGATCTGCTTAACAGATTCTTTATCGATTCTAATCGTTTCGACAACTGCACAAATACTTAACCGACGATCCTTTTGGATCAAAACACCAATTTCGTCAATGTTTTCGTCCGTTCTTGACGCGATCCATCATCAATCTCTTCTCGTCCGTTTCTAAAATCGTTTAAACCGTTCAATAAACACTTGAGTGCGGGATAAACATTTAAGACCGCAAATTTCTTAACTTAAGAAGGAATAAATTTCGGTGACTTATTTACAAAGTTTTACATGAAATTTACACGTTGTTGCTCTTTTGAAACATTCAACAATTTTCTGATGGTCGGCTGATGCACGATTCAACATAAACAACGGTCGTGACCTAACTAAGGCATCCGTAGTCATTTTGATAGCAGGAACGGTGGGGGGGGAGGGGGAGAGAGGATCGCTTGATTCGTCTGCGTGCAGATTGATTCAAAAGCGCGCGCTGTTTGACTGTTAAACGATCAGTGCGGTGACATTTTGGCCGCACCTCGTATATTGGGTTAGGCACTAAGTTCCCGTCGTTTTATTAATTGTAAGTCATAACACACCATTTTAAAGCGCATTGGCTGGTCAAACAAGCGTTTATTAATATTTCTTTTATAACTAACAATAAGTGCTATTAAAGGTTGGTATTAATTGGTTGAGAAGATGGACTGCGACAAAAGAGCAATTTTCCACTCCAAGGAATTTAAAGAAAAACTTGCAGCCTGGGTGTGACACGAGCTTACCGAAACAAACGAAGAAAATCGCCCCCACTAAGGAACACGCGACCACAAGCCGCGATTTTTGTAAAGAATTACTACGGCAGATGAGACGTAGTGCCTCTATGTCAATATGACGCAAGGGCGGGAGAGGAGGCCAAGAGTGAAAGAAGACCTCCACCCCAACACTATGATCTGCGTTTGGTGGGATTGGGAGGGTGCATTAGTGCACTAGAAAATGCTGGAGAAGAACATGGAGAGACATCTATATGGCCCAGTTTCGCCGAGTGAGCAAGGTTATTAACTGAAAGGACCCCGTAGATAAGGCCAAGTCATCCTCACACCGCAAAGATCATCAAAGCCGCTCTTCAAGAGCTCGACTGGGACGTTCTGCGGTACCCGCCGCACTTTCTGGATCTTGCGCAAACGGATCATTTTCTTTCGCTCGCTGTAGAACCAAATAATGGCTGTTATCTTCAGCAACGACGAGGACCTACAAAACTTGCTCAACAACATCTTCGAGTCCAGGCCAGGCGATTTTAAGCGAAACGGTATCAGCAATTTGCTTGTGATGTGGGAGTGATTAAGTCTTCGTTATAATTGCTGTAAGATATTAACTGCTTTTTTATTCTTCTTCTTCTTTCTTTATTAAAGAGAAGACGGTGCGAACTTATTCCCCAAATCCAATATTCCCTTAAATTGCTGAAACAAGAAGTATATATTTCGGGACCTACGTATCTATCTTTGAAATTTCTAAAAATATAGCTATTGACTTTCCTTTTTGTTGTTTGGTTGGCTGGCTGAAACTGGTAGAGGAAAGAATATTTAAAAAGCGAAACAAGAAGGAAAGGTTTGTGGAAATATTTTGCGGATAATTCCGTAATCGATGAGATCTTAAAAATCTTCGGATATTCCTGAAGAAGTAGAAGGCTCGATTAAGGAATCGTAACATCTCATGACATCACGACGGTAAACATGTGTATATATGACGATGGCCCGTTAGAGCTTACATTTGATTGGTAGGAAACGCTTTTTATTTGCTTAGATATCCGATTGCACTTTTCCATCCTTTTTTTTTCTATTTTTCAACAGAAACTTAGCTTCATACATCCGGTTCCATCCACATATGAATGAGGAGTCATTCCCATCCAGTTGACTCCCTTCCATTCTTTCCTTCCTACGAATGCCGAATATCACGAGAAAATTTGCACTAACTGGAGATAAAAGCAAACAGCGAAACTGGGCATTGGAATTCTAAGATAAAGCCGGCATAAAGTCGGCATAAAGTCGGCGTTAATTAACTTTTAGCGGTATCCCGAGGAAGACACGTGCAGGGGGCACCGCGCTTTCACGAAGGCAAAACAAATATTGGACGTCGGCGCGAAACTCGCAGTCCGGAATCTCGGTCCCATATCGAGCCAACGGATTAAATTTCTGTAGCGACTTGGCAAAGTGATCAGTTTGAGAGAAGAAAACGTTTTTGGCTTTCAGAAAAGTCAGACGGACGAAAGTGTGTAATTCGAACCACTTCGAACGTGACTTTAACGTCGTCGAAACGAACAATATCAACGAGAATTGTAATCAAATCAGTGTTTCGAGTTCTCTATATAAGAATTTGAGAATTGCGTGGGTAAAAACTAGCTGATCAAGGATTTGCAATTTAAAAACTGAATGTGCTCGAAGATGGCGATTACGTCTTGGACATGCCCGGAACAAATAGTTTCATTATTTCTAACACGAGTTCGCACTAAAATTTCTTCAATTCGAGCCAAACAATTCGGTGAAAAGTAGTAGGAGATGACCGGTTCTGAAACCACCGCTTAAGAAAATGAAACCGTAATAAATGTTTCCTTTGGAAACTAGACCAGCCCTATACATATATGCCTGGAAGATAGTCACAGTCCGAAATCTCAATCTGGTATCGAGGCAACGGATTAAATTTCTGTAGCGACTTGGCAAAGTGATCAGTTTGAGAGAAAGGAACCTTCTCGGCTTTCGGGAAAGTCAGAGTGAATTTGCGGATGAAAGAGTATAATTTGAAGCGCTTCAAACGTGATTTTTACATGGAAACGTATAATATCAACGGGAATTATATTAAAAACGGAGTTTGGAATTTTCTATTTGAATTTGACAGTTTCGAAGGCAGAAACTAACTAATCTATGATTTACGATCTGGTAGAAACTGAATATACTTGAAGATGGTAACTACGTCTTCGACGAAACACATGTCCGGAACGAATAGCTTAATCATTTTCTTCAAATTAACACTAAAGTGCCTTTAATTCCAGCTAAACAAATCCGTGAAAGATAGTGATTGCAAGGACTGTGAGGTATTTACTGACACTATATCACATCGGTAAACTCCTCACCACACAATTGTTTACGATAAAATCGGTGACACGTGCTTCACTATCAACGAGGCAAGCATTACTAACGGTTTTGATAACGCTCGCCTCTTTGCTAGCGGAATACAGACTTTATTATTAAACAATTGTGCTGTGAGGAGTGTACCGATGGTATGCAGTGTCAAATCGGTGCAAAGTAGTAAGAAATCGCCGATTCTGAAACCACCTCTTCGACGCTTAGAAAGAGTAGTGAAGCCCTCGTAAATGTATCGCCTGGAAAGTAAGCAAATCCCCGGTACATATATGTCTGGAAGATAGTCCGGGGATAACTTGCTGCAGCACAACTTTGATTTAGAATTTTCTTTCTCTTTTTCCTTTTTAAATTTGTAGCTTAGAAATGCGCCTCATATAGTCTGAACAGGTGTTATTCAAATACGAACAAATTTCGAAGGTAAATAACGTTCGTCGTTGTCGATAGATAAGCGAGCAAGGTCAGGCGCTATATCGAAGCGTTTTCTACAGTTCAA
Source organism: Chrysina gloriosa (assembly GCA_038088585.1). Taxonomy (NCBI): domain Eukaryota; kingdom Metazoa; phylum Arthropoda; class Insecta; order Coleoptera; family Scarabaeidae; genus Chrysina; species Chrysina gloriosa. The sequence continues at coordinate 49,178,737 of CM076093.1, read as the reverse complement.
AAGCGCAAATATTGGACAAATACGCACGTAGTTGTATGTGCGGTATTTATGCGAAAATTACGTCATCGGGAAGCACACAAAGCCTAAGTTATTTCCATAAACATCACAAATATATTTAACTATAAATAACTACAGGCTTTCACGGCCGGCGTCTGAGTTTGTACTAACACTACGTTCCTCCGGGCCGGTACATATGTATGTCGTGGTCTTCGACTAGTACTTCTCGATGTTTCGCCAAATATTGCGGTTGGCATCCTCAGGACGATGTTGATTCTGCAATGGTCGCCTTACGAATGATGAGCTGATCATCCATTATAGAAAGACTTATTACAATTTTCAAAGTACTACATACCTTCGGCAATTCGATCTCTGGCTCAGATTATTAGTTCAGGGTTAGGAAACATGACTATCGTTTTCCTAGACGATATTAGTCTTTTAGGAGCGACGTTCGAGTACTGCTTACTCCCAAATCCTTAATTGAAGTACAACCCGGTAGAATATTATATTCCAAATGGTAGCGGTAAATGGTTGGGTTGGGTTGGGCTGGGTTTGCGTGTGTACGTCGCAACGTTACATTTGGAGACCTTACTTTTAAAACCATTGTGAGAGAACCAAGTCTGAAGAGTCTGTAGTTGTTGCTGCAAAGCAAACAAGCATCCTAGCATACGATATTAAATCATCTGCAAACAATAGCTTGCCACAAGGTAATTCGAAGCAGAGGTTATGAAGTAAAGACACATTTTCTTGGGCAGCCAGAGTTGCTCAGGTTTCTAAACTAGAGCTCAATTTTCCTCATATTCCGAATCAGGCTTACGTTTCCGTAATAAACCAAATTTTATCGTCGTTCAAAATAGATCTAATTTTCTTTCTGGTGAAGTTTCAAATCTCCTGGTGTTCCGAATCAGGCATATCTAAAATTTTTGATGAGTTAGATTTCCTTATGTTCTAAGCTAACATTTTCCTCAACAGCCAACTTCTTCATCCTAGTTCGATGGTTAAACTCCCCAAGGAAACTTAGGCTTTGTTAGTTAGGAAGATGAACGAACAAGGTCTAAGTTTCCTTGGCAAGTTAGAACCAGATCCCAAGTTTTCGGTTGCTTTCCAATTTCATACTGAAACACCCGATAAAATTCTTCCATTTCGTTTCCCCAGTTTCCATCCAAGAAGTAATTTGCAGTATTTCAGTATGAATACGAGGAAATCGTTTCAGATAAAGAAACGAGAAGTTGAAATAGAATCTAAACTATCCTCGACAAAACTAAAACCCTTCGAGGATGAAATTGTACCCTAAACTCCAGCGATTCCATAAGAATTATCAACCGACAATCTACGCGATCGAATCAAAGTCGAAATAGGAGTTTTACGACCTACGCAAACAAACCCTGCCTTAATCCCATAAGCTTGTTACGCGAGCTTTACGAAAGCCAAGTTTAAAGTCGACGGGCGTATTTCCCACTTTCGCGACTCCAGCGACGGCACAGCGAACTCCCACACGCCCCGGTTTTATTTCTAAAGGGATTTCGTCTTTATCGAGGTCGAGTTTCCGTCGATCCTCCTTCCTTCCCACCCTTCGTGTAAAGGGAACCTGACGAGCGTTCCCCGGAAAAAAGGGGGTTGTAAAACCGCAGCGATCGCGAAGCGACGTTCGAGTTTTTCTTTTTCCTCTGCCGAGGTTTCCGATACCCTAAAACCCGAATGTTTACGGCGAAAAGTTTCGTTTTTCGCGGGAAACTGCGAAAGCGCGATCCCCTTTTTTCGCCCGATGAAATAGGGGACGTTGTTTATCTTATTTTGAAATTTTAAGCGTTCGAGAAACGATCGGACGGATGGGGAAGTGTTTCCCCCTTTCGATTTTTCTTTTCGCGTAACGGGTGTCGCGGGGCGAAAAATGTAAATTTGGTGTATACATATTCTTGCGATGATCTGGGCGAATCGACCGCTTTTAAAATTTTTCTCATTAATCAGAATCAACAAGGGCGAATCGTTGCTGTGAATTTAAGCGAATTTCTCGGTTTTCTGTCGTTTTGGGGAAATAAATTGAAATTTGTAATATGTTCGAATTGAAGAGTAACTGTAAAAGTTGTATTGGTCGAGAATTTACTTTTTGCGACTCTATTTCAAAAAAAAATGGATTCCTGAAAGATCTAAACGAAACACGTTGAGTACAACATTCTAAAAGATATCCTAACGGCTCATAATAATAAGGAGACTGTGGTTAAAATGACGTAAAAGAAATAAATTTACTCGTTCCACACCAGATATGTATTTCGGCAACTAAGTTGCCATCCTCAGTAGAAACCTGAGAAAATTAAGTATCACCGGCGATATCGGGCTAACGCTTGAAACGAACACCACACAAGGAGCACTGTACAATTCTAAAGCAATGCACAATGAACATCGCGCACTGAATGCCTGCGATCTCCAATTTCGACAACTACACGTTGTCATCATCAATAGAAAAAGTATGTTCGTTTAAATATCAGCGCAATCCTTTACAATGTTTAGAGAATACAATTGATTGGTAGAAATAATTGAGGAACAAATCTCATTCGTCGGAATGAATAAAGAATTGAAGTGAGCGGTCGCTGTAAGTAAAGAATGGATCTGATTGGTAAGAAAAATAAAGAATGGAGCTGATTGGTCGGAATAAGTAAATAATGGATCTGATTGGTAAGAATAAGTAAAGAATGATTTTGATTGGTAGGAATAAGTAAAGAATTGATCTGATTGGTCACAATAAGTAAAGAATGGATCCGATTGGTAGGCACAATTAAAGAATGGATTCGATTGGTAGGCACAACTAAAAAATGGTTGTGATTGGTCGAAATAATTAAAAAAATGGATCTGATTGGTAAGAATAAGTGAAGAATGAATCTGATTGGTCGGAATAAGTAAACAATGCATCGAATTAGTCGTAATAAGTAAATAATGGATCCGACTGGCCGATTTAAGTAAATAATTGATCTGATTGGTCGCAATAAGTAAGGAACGGATCTGATTCGTAAGAATAAGTAAAGAATGATTCTGATTGGTCGCAATAAGTAAAGAATCGATCTGATTGGTCGGAATAAGTAAGAAAATGATCTGATTGGTCACAATAAGTTAAGAATGGATCTGATTGGTAGGAACAAGTAAAGAATTGTTCTGATTGGTCGGAATAAGTAAAAATTGATTTCCGGGGTTATTGTTTCATTGGACTTGACCCTAAATTTTCTATGATTACGATTTTAGTAGCTAACAATACGTACTTGGTAAGAATCCGTTGATCTTATATAACGGCCCAGTGTGCCAGACCTTGACAAACGTATGGTTTGTATCTGAAAATTCCGTGCAGCATTTTTTGTCCGAATGGCTGGTTTATTTTGTGGGTTTATTAGAAAGTAGAGTGGTCTCCTGTGAAGCTAAATTTATTAAATTTAGGGGAATCCATTCTTCAGCGGTTGGATCGGAGTTCAATCGTTGCAATAGGAGCTTTTCAAATAGTTGAAATAATCGACAAAATACTTATAAGTAGGCTGGTATGACCTTATTTAGATATTTACCAGGTTTCGAGATAAGGATTATTTCATTAATTGTCAACTTGCTAGATGTTGCACAATTGCTGAATAGACTTATTCCAAAAGTACAAGTAGGGACATCATCTTTTTCGTAGCAATTCGATTCCCATTCGAATCTCCGCGCAACGCTCGCTAATTTTTTTGGACGTGCTACGTATACACCGTAATAAATATAAAAACAAAGCCGCCAGCTCACGTACCTCAAAGAGGTGGAAAGAGCGATTTTTCTTTTATTGGCGCGCGACGCCAGAAACGAAGGAACGAGTGGAAACTGGAGAAGATCTCGCGATCAGATTTCGAGACGACGAAGACGACGACGTAGCGCGACGGCAAGATTCCAGAATATATATGAGAAATCAACACTTCGAAGCTTCCCGAGATCGGAATTGGAAGCGGAAACCGGTTGGAGGACGTGACGGAAATAAAAATGGGCGAGAGTTTCTTCATTTCCGTGTTAGAGTAAAAGCTATTTTACTAATATCATTAAATACTCATTGTTTCTGTTTAATAAATTCCCGCCCGCACAGACGTACGAGGGGTGCATTTTATGTTTGTACAAACGACCACTTAGTGATTAGTATTTTCGAAAAATTTGACATTTGCTGTTGTGGAAACAGTGCCAGCATAGAAATTGAGTCAGTAGTTTGTTTATAGTAAACTTTTAAGGAAAACGATTTTGTCCTGCAAAATTCGTGTATAAGACACAACTACTTCAAAACATTATCCCCATCGTGTCCTATTTAGAGCCATTCTCCCCAATTCCCCAAAACTTTCCCTTGTTTTTCCAGCAACTGTTCTTCTTCATCTGGCACGTGGTCTACCTCTGTTTCTTCTTTCACTAGGAGTCCAGTATAGTGTAGTATAGTAATACTCAAATGGTCAATTACCATTAGAAAATTTATCATTTATTACAATTCAATATATACAAAATTCACAGCTTCTTGTTTTAACTCCAACCAGAGACGTTTAATAGGAGAAAAGGAAATGTAACTAGAAATAAAATTATTAATTATTATAAAAAGCATCGATTAAAAGATAGAAAACCATTGTAAACACTCAGACACATACATTCCACACCTTCACATCACAAGGATTCCTAATAACCACTGGATAAATAACTGAGGATACATTGACATTCAATACATGTTACTATAATAACTATACTATAATAACGTTATGTCTTGGATGAACTGAAGTCATGGTAAATTAAAGTTTTCGTTTGGTGGACAACGGAGAAATAATGTAGTGTAGTCCTGGTTTCCGGAAAAAATAAAGAAGTTCGTTTGGTTGACGACGAAGAAAAGTCAACAAAAAGTTTAAAATATATTTTGGACCAAAAAGGGTTTTCAAAGGACGTACCAGTGAATAAAAGAACTTCACCATACCGGAGAAGAAAGATTTAAAAAAGGGAAGAATCCGTAGAAAATAGAACCACACCGAAAAAGGAAGTTAAGGGAGGGAAGAATCCATAGAAAATACAGCTGCATCGAAGAAGAAATTCAAGAGAAGAGACATAGGAAGAACCATCACCCAATAAAAGAAATTACACTCGCACACACACACAACAGTAGGTAATTATCTTTATTTTACGTTAAATATTTCTCAAAATTTATAAACATAATTTGTAATAATTTATGCTTTTTGTATCATTAATCAAGAGCTAGGCCGGTACAATTTTGTTTAAGAAATTAACTAAATTCTCAGTACAATAGAATATTATGACAACGATTGTCCCAACGATTTGTATTTTCTTCTTCTGATTTGTTGGTTTATATTCCTTTGTGAAGTCCTCCACAGTTCCTCGGTTGTGATTTTGTTTTGCCACCATACTTTCATTATGTTCGTCAAGCATGTGTTAGCACCTATAAGGGCCTGAAGTTTCTGCCTTATTGTTGGTGCTGCCACTAATCAAGTTTGTGTACTATAAGGAAGTACTGGAAAATCACATAAAATGTTTATTATTATAATCATTGGAATTACTTTTTTTTTTTCCTTTTCATACATTAGTGTTTTTTTCGATTTAAGAATCTATTAAATTTGTTCATGCGCTTCAGATATTTACGTTTTAAACAGTGAAATAAAGAAATTTGAAAAAGAAATCTTGATATTGAACGACTCCTTGCGGGCCACATAAAATTCTGCTGCGGGCCAAATCCGTAGTTTACAGACTCCTGGTTTAGAGCATCGAAGAACAGTTACTTCTGAATGCCACGCATCAATTTGGATGGCAGAAGTTATCAACGAAATCGGGAGAAACAACCGAAAACTTTGCATCACGACAATGTTAATTCTGACGCAGCACGCCAAGCAATTGATAATTTGGAGAGAGAAAAACATTGAAGTGGTGCCCATATCCACCTGATTTATGGCCTAACGATTTCTTTCTGTTCCCGATTGTCAAACAGAAAAGGCGCGAACAGAGGTTTCAAGTATCTCAAGAAGTCGTTGAGGGATACCAACTTCAGATTGGAGACAATGTTGCGAGAACTGATTTGAACGCATGCAAAAGTGTAGATATTTAAAAAAGCAATAAAATAGTTTCTTCGATGAAAATTTTGATCCTTCCCTTCCTTTTGTAATAACTGAAAAGGCGTCCCTCGCAACAGCTTGAGTACAAGGAAACGGGGTCACATATCGCAAACTCGAAACTTCTCAGGTCAACTTAAATCGTTTTTCCTCCTCCTCCTTCTCCTCGTATTTATCGATTTCGGTTTCCTTTAACTCATCTCGCCTGCGGACGCGTCGGACCTCGAGAATGGAACTTTTTCGGCGCCTCTCCTGAATTTATGGATGAAATCGAGCGACGCGAGGCTTTTATTAATCAACCGGACGATTTCGACGTCCTCTCTCCTGCCCCGCACCGGTGAAAACGTGACGCGTGAAACTGGATGCTTAGTTATTAATTTTTTTTTACTCCTTTCTTCGACGGAGCGAACGCAATATCGAAGATCGAGAGTAAACAAGGGGAGGCGATGAAACGAGAGAAATTTAATGTGATCTTCTCGTCGTTGGATTGAAGAGGCTTTTTGAAAGCCTCGATATTGAGTTTGAGGAAAAATACAGGGGGTTTTTGTTGGGTTTTAACAACAAATTTAATTTGGCATGTTTCTTGCTGCGGTGACCATGAGAAAAATTCCTAGCTTCCAAATGGATCCGAACAAAATTACAATAAATAAGGTTGAGGTTTCACTGATATAAAGTTTCAAATAGTTGGTACAGAGCCAGTCCCCAGCTTCCATCGACGCAGTTTGCACATTTTCTGCAATTTTCCTATGGTGTTTAGAGCTAAGTAAACTAGGCAGGCAAAAATCGCTAAATTACAGCCTCCCCCACAAATAACCAACATTCCGTTTAAAATCGAGAAATTTCAAATCGCTCTCATTACTTTATTTATAGCTCGATTGCGATCGATTAGAGACTTTTCTATGAGTATATTTTGCTTAGGAACCGAATGGAATAAGAACGAACGCGCTATCTCTAATGGTTTCCGCGCTAGAACGAAATTATGGTCATTTTAGGTAAGAATTTTTTTCTCGAAAAATTTTATATATATGTATATTAGTATAGCCATTTTTCCGTGTCGTTTATCAAACTTGGAAAGTCTATTTGTCCTCTGTTAAGAAATCGGGAATAAGAAGTAGGAAAATGCATCAGAAGCTTCTTGCCTACTGATAGCTATGCAGCCAGTTTCTCCGACAATTTAATATACAAGTTGCCTAACAGATATTAACTTATGTTTTTATGTGTGAGTGCCACTACATACTTTTACTTTAGAACATTGTACAGCGATGTGTCATATAGAAGAATATATATAATGGAATGTTGTGACAATTTCCAAAAATAAATGATAATAGAGAGAAATGTTTTTGAAAGTGAGGAAACGATATTGGTAAAGAAGGAATAAAGCGAAATAGCGTGTTTTAGAATGAATTGATGAATTTAAAGTGGAAAAATTACGCGTTATCCAAACACGAACTAAATCCTAAGACAAATACATACAAAACATACTTTTTATAGCAGTGACAGGTGAAAAATGCGTGTTGGAGATGCAAAACAAAGAATGGGAAACAACAGTAGGAAAAATATTTACTTTGCGTAGCCCCTTTACGATACTTTGCAGTTATTATCACAACTGTTTAAAAAGTTAACGTATGGTGTGTTTTAAACAACGACAATTTAAAAAAATACAAAAATTTAAGCAGTTGTGCCATATACTAAAATCGACAAAAATTGAAGATGCAGATTCATTGGAGTATGCTGTGTTTTGCATAATTTGGTTATAGAACCCAACAATGTGGAGGGAAATATTACAAAATTGTAGGTATTTACGTAAACCAAGGAGAGAAGCTGGAGGTTTTTGGAGGGGTCTCCAATATCGAGACCTCCTATTAAGAAATAGTATGTAGTATAAATAGATAATAAAACCTTTCAATTCATAGTTGTTCTTTGTTTTTTTTTTCTCATGGTGTAGTAACCACATTATATAGATAAATCAGAAAAAGGGATTGAGAAATGGTAAAATGATTATTCCAACTAACATTGTCGTTTTCTAAAGTTTTAAACGAAGAAATGAAATTAATAAATAATAATTACTAAAAATAGAAAACAATGGCAAAGCTGTAATTTCACCAAATCGGCAAATCTATATATTAATACGTAGTGGGTCGTCTTCTCGTACATATTTTAGAGTGTTCCCTCCATGTATCGTGATGGTACATATATCGTGGTTTTCGTATTACAATGCAGATTTGTCGAATGTAGGTTTCATCGCGATACGTGCAGTGGAACGCAGGTGAGAGTCCGTAACATATTGTAAATGAGCTTAAGTGACAGGTATCAAGCCATGTGTAATCAGAATGACACACGCAACGTGATATACGTCAACCACGTCAAGCAATGACATATTATTATAGTAAATACGTTCGAGAAACGGACAAAAATTGTGTGGTATAATATTGATTGCACAAAAGCAGATTAAGTGTATTAAGTTGGCGTCTTAATACATTGCGAGTGAGTAAAATAATTGTATGTTCAGCTCATCCGTTCGTGCCAAGCATTTACATTTGTGTATTCGTCGCTAACAAGCGGAACACCAGGTTTTTCATGGGGCTTACATATCTAGGTATGAGCTTTTGTCCTAACGTGCTTTATTTTTTTGAGAAAATACAATAAAAATTCAATGTAAATCAGGTGTGATTGTTTGTATTTGACTACGTATTAGATTGATTTACTACTACGGATAGTAAATCTGTCGACGTATTATATATAGATGTTGTGGTCGAATTTCGACCATCATGCGATGCTAGTACTAAATAAAAGTAACAAAAAATCGGAAGTACTATAATAATACTAAAAGTGCTGGCTCATCACATATTTGTAATATCTTCTGCAATAATTCATTTCTGCGCCTCCAAGGTATCATTTCCTCCTTCAAGTTTCATCAGCTTTTTTTCCTGTCTTCATTTTCCCTTCATTTCTTTTTTCTTTTAATTTGAAATAATCTTTGTTTGGTACTTTTGTCTGTCGTTTCTTATTCCCTCTAAAATCTATTTTTTCTTCTTCAGTTTCTTTTCGTCATGGTTCCATCCTTTTCGATTTGTATCACCCCGAAACTTTTTCCTATATGGGTTTCCACGAAACGAATTTTCTCATAATAGAGTCAAGGAGATTTACATTATCATTTTCGAATATTCTTTTGTAGCTGTCTTCATTACCTATATTCCTTTCCTTGGATTGCTGAATGTCCTCCATGTCCACCTTTACCTCGAAACTTCTTGCTATATGAGCTTCCACAAGACGAATTTTCACTAAGGAGCTCGTTATGTTATGTTAAGATTATGGCATTTACATTATAATTTTGGAATACTTTTTTATAGCTGTTTTCGTCATCAAGATTCTATCCTCCGGATTGCTGAATATCCTCCATGTCCATTTTTACTTCAAAACTTCTTGCTATATGGGTTTCCATAAAACGAATCTTCCCTAAGGAGAATTTTCGAATATTCTTTTATTGTTGTCTTCATCATCAAGATTCCCTTCTTTGGATTGATAAATGATTTCCATGTCCACCATTTTTCTTGTGGGTTGTTTATATTCAAATTGAAGATGTTGGAGTTTTTAAATAAGGATAAGAAATTAAATGTCTATAATGCTAATAATAGTTTATTTGGTGCGCTATTTGTGACTACATTTTATTCCAAGCTCTTAAAACTACTTAATAAGTTATAAACACGTATCGGACAACTTATTTTGTACTACTTTGATTTAATTTTCGTCTCCTAATTATTTATGTATTTTAGTTTAGCACAAGGAAAATATTCTAAACAAGCCACAGCCTAAAACTACAACTAACCACACGCATATTCTCGGACCGTTGAGGAAACAGCTTACAATAGCTAGGAAGCTGGATAGGAATCCGTTACGGTTTCGACGAGAATATCAGGAAGGAATTCGAACTTGAACCGCTGGTTGTAACAACGGCCGTGTTTACTATTATGTAGTAATTGGTGTACAGGGCGTAGGTTCCGCAATGTGTGAAGATGTTCCAATTGTAAGCGGGATAGAGGGTGGCGTAATTGGTCCTGAAGTAAGTTTCTTGTGTACCGACGTCCGTGGATGAGAGTAAACCGTTTGCTAAGGTATTGGTGGCATCATTGGCCATTGTGGTATTCATATTGGTGCTGCTCGTGGTGACCTATTTGAAAGAATTGAAATGCTTGTATTTTAAAATCAGTACTTGGAATTTTTCTGTGTTTTCTGACACCGGAAAATCTTATATTTGTATCGAAAGTTGATTCTGATCACCAAGAATTTATTTTTATATTTCGTCTTTTGTCAGTTACTAGGAAATTAGAAAGTTGAGATTTTCTTCGATTATCCAAAAAGGACGTGGCAGTTCCTTTAATACCTCTAAAATTTATTTTTCCAATTTAGAAAGTTTCCCGTCTCCCGAAGCACGCATTATTCTAGGAAATTGAAATCAGAAAATTTTGATGATCTAGAAAAAAGACCTTCATATCTGAAAACTGTTCAAATATTTGTTGGGTACGTAAATAGTTGTTACCAAATAACTGTGCAACAGCTTACTGAGTAAGCAGAATTAACGTACATCAGATTGATAGTCATCCAGATTTTATTTTATTAAGATTTTGGCTCTCGAAAATAGGTTGCTATTTCTATTCGGAAACGGTACATAAAGATAATTGCGTTTTTCTTTGCTACCATTCTGGCGTCCAGAGATAAAGCAGCACAGCACGCCGTACGTTCACGTGGTACCGGAAAAAACACTTAAACGTGAAAATTTCCATACTTACATTCACCGAGATGGTGGTGTCTCTCGCTAAGCCTACACTTCTGGACGACGGGCTCGTTAACAAGATAGTTTCCGAGTCGGAGGAGAACGTCTTGCCGCAAACTGCGAGAAGACAAACGACGGCGAGGAGATATTGTCGACACATTTTGGAGTATTTACTGCAGCCAATTTGACGTCTCAGGTGTCTCGACGATGCGATTCGGTTTATATAGGCCGTCGGCCACGACTATAGCGGGAAGTGGGTCAAATTCAGTGGCGGAACCATCAACTAACAATAAGAATAAGAAAAATGAACTAACAATACGCTAAATTTTGATGTAGTAGCTCCAAAATATGGTATAGGAAATGATTGAATCAATTGGTAAATATTGCAAAAGAAAAGATAAAATTAAATTAACTTGATGCGTGATTAGGGGAACAATTTCCAAATTTCTTCCAACTACTCTCGTTATTTAAATGTTTTTGAAAATTATGTTGTATATTTGTATATTTAGCTGATCAGAATTGGCCAAAAGCGATTCAACCGACTTAAGACCCGTCCCTAGGCGTTTGCATTCGGATGGCGCCGGGAAACTTATGTACTGTCGGTACGTCACTTTTTATTCTATATGTAACAGGGTATTCGTGTTGTGTATTACGATTATTTCACGGTTTCTTGACGCTACCTTTGTGTATTATATTTAATGATAAAATAACTTCTGTCTATCTATCTATTTCGCATTTGGCGAATTACCAACGTCGCATGAAAAATGTATGACGCACTTACAAAAATCAAACATGGTTTCCGGAGTTGAAGCGCAAATAAAATGGACTGTACTGTATGTAAGAATTATGTAATTAATGACGTGGCCGACGTAAGAAGACAGTTTAGTGTATACATATGTATATAGTTGGGATTTCAATGTTAATATATAAACTATGTAAAGTAATTAAAAAACAACTAGATGCTGCATGCCCAATCCCTTTCGCCAAGTTTCTCGATGGGACAAATCCATACGGAGGGAAACTAAGAAACGTGCGGAAATTTAAAAATCAAGCCTATGACTTTAACGGAAAGGAAGGAGAAGATGGCATACATTTCTCCTCCTTGTTACACCCACATATCTGCAGCATTTTCTTTATTCTTTTCCCTTCTGGAAACCTTTCTACATGCCATAAATACATGTTCATTTGTGATTATCATAATAGATAAATTTCCTACAGTCACTCAACAGTATCACCGACAAAAGAATGAAGAATCAGATGAGATAGGACATGTGGTAAGGTTTCCAAAAGAACATACTGGAAATAGACGTAACAAGAAGAGGATGACGAGTACGACCTACAAGAAGAAGGAAAGGTGGAAAAAGGTTTGGGACTGTAGAAAAAGTCACAGGATAAATTCTAGGATTTTCTTTGTTCTTCTCCATTCTGGAAGCAGGTTTTGCATGCTCTAACTACCTGATTAGTTGTGCTTATCATAATAAATAAACTTCCTATAGTCATTTAACACTAGCGCGAACAAAAAAGGTGGCGAATCAAATGGGACGGAACACGTGGTAAGGTTTCTAGAAGAAAATACTAGAGTTAAACTTAAGAAGAAGAGGACGGCGAGGACGGCGAGGACAACCAAGAACAAGAAAGTCAACCGAAGAAGATTTGGAACTACGAAAAAAAAAATTACAGGCAAAGTTGGAAAAATTAGGGCGATTGCTAATGAAGTTTCGGTACAATGAGACTATATTATCCATATTTACAAGTGAAAGAGCGCAGGAGCGGTACTCAAGTTCTGCAAAGCCCATTGTACTTATGTTACAGATATTAAATATGGAGGTGACACAATGTTTAAAGCAGATAAGATCCAAATTTTAGTATAGTTTTGGATGACAAGGAAGACCAAGAACTGTAAAGAGAAACAAAAATTATTTTAGGGTACATTAAAACAACTCCAACAAAGAACGGAATATAAAAACTAAAGAGAGGAACATAATAATAATTGAAGACTGGATGGAATGATTAAGAGAATATTTTGGAGAATTAATACATAGGGCCCAATAAGTCCATAGGACGAAGAAGAGGCACCAACGAAAGATAATCATCACACCGGAGATGATCAAGAAAGTCCTATGGGCTACTATCACCGTCTCTCCCCAAGTAATGCAATTATTTGCATTTCTTCTACGGCACTTAAATTCAAGACGATGACATGTTAATAATTACTTTAAAATTCAATTACTTTGGACAAGGCAAAAGCCAGTAGATATATATATATTATATGTAGTATAATAGTATATGGGAACAGAACGAAGCAATGAGCTGAGAAAATCGGTGTACGCCGCAGCAATTTTGCAGTTATTATGTAACTAAAAGATTGCGTCCACCTTAAATTTTGATTATTGTTGCATGTGTTGAAAACAATTGCCAAACACACATATGTGTCCGTGTTCCATAACGAAAATCTTAAATATATATATACAGCAGACTCCGCTCATAACGGACTGCGTCATAAAGGACACCCGTCTATAACGTATCTAGTCATCCGTTCAAACTTCTATATGTGGCCTATACAAATTTTCCTGTTATAGCAGACCCTATATAACAGACACTCCTGATATAACAGATCAATTTTTATGTTCCGAACTGGCAACAACGAACGCGAAGATTTGTGCGGATTTGTTCGTCTGCAGTCTATGGTTGAGCACTGCAATTTCCAATTATCCTACATTTTTTGTGCTTGAGAGAGATATCAGTAGTTGTAAAAAGGAAACGTGTTGCTCTCAGCTTAAGGGAGAAAACTGATGTTGCCCAGGCCAAAATTTGTCGTCGTAAAAATTTGTCAAAACGAACCGTTTGGACAAATTGAACAAAAATACTGGAAGTCGTAGGAAGCAAATCACTAAGCATCAGAAAATGCGAAAATCCCTCTGACAAGACGTTGACGGCGCGTTGCTGAAGCGGTTTCAAACGCAGAGATTAGTAAATAGTTCCATTAGCGGCCCGATATTGAAAGCTAAAGCAGAAAAACTAGGAAGATTGTTGAGTAAAATTTCTGATTGGTTGTGCAATGTTTGGAGCAATTTAAAACCAAACTACAGCGATAAAGACATGAATGCCAAATTATCATTAAATAACAAATTCAGAGGAGTGACAGCATCAGTCCGATTTACACTACTTCATGATAGTACGCCATCCATCTTTTTAACAAACTCTATTAATGAGATATCTAACGTAAGTAATAATATTACTGTACTAATTGCAAGGGAGGAGGGAAAAAATCAAACAATCAAAATAATCATAAATACTATGGAACCAAAGAAGACGAATGAAAATAAATGGAGATTACTTGTGAACTATAGGACACGGGAAATACTCCGGACCAAACAGTCTGTTTGTTTTACCATATTGGCGATAAATAATGTGTTAAGGAACGTCAAACATGTGATTGAAAAGGAAAGACAAACGTTTAGAAATATAAACGCTTATAGAATCCGGACCAGATATCAAGCACAGTGAAGTGTTTCCTTTGACAGGACATTCTTTTGTTTACTTTTATTCCCACGATCGTATGCCTATATCTAATGAAAATTTAACGACCAAAAGACAAATGAAAATAAAATAATACATTCAAACTACTTATCAACCATAGGACAGCGGACACTCGGAAATAAATATATGATAAAGCGATGTGCACAATCTATGCAGGAAAGAGTTCTATTTAAGAACTGTAATGAATCGTAATTGTAATACATATCTACATTTAATTATGGATAAAAGAATGTACGGAAATTCAAAAATTGATAACTCTCTCTTGATCAGGACTTTCACTAGAAGGAAGCATTTCTACGAGCTCTAAATAATAATAAATCAAATGATTAGGACATGTGCTCAAGTTTCTAGAAGAAAATACTGGATACAAACGTAGGAAGAAAAGGGCGACGAGGACGACGAGGACGATCTAGAGATTCTAGAGGAAGAAGGACAGTGAAAAAATATTTGAGACTGTAAAAGAAACCCACAGGAAAAATTCTAGTATTTTCTTCGTTTCTCTTTTCCCTTCTGGAAGCCTTTCTACATGCCGTAACTATCTGATTATTTGTGCTTATCAAAAATACACTCCCTATAGTCACTCAAAAGCATTGATACAACAAAATTGATTAAATAAATGAATTTGGAAGTGACACAACGTTTAAAGTAGATAATATCCAAATTTTGATATACGTAGTTGTTGATAATAAGTAAGGCGAAAAACTGTAGAGATAACTAATACTTGTTTCACGGCGATGCATTAAAGCAATTCAAACTAAGAAAGGAATACAAAACATACAGAGAGAAACATAATATTATAAGTGCAGATAAACTAATGGAACGATTGGGAGAGCATTTTGGGGAATTGATATATACGACCCAATAAGCCAACAGAACGAAGAAAAAACAAGGAAAAATACGCAATAAAGGAAAGGGAAACAGAATAAAAGAATAAAACGAAGCAAAGTTCCTGGAAAAGATAGCATCGCACTGGAGATGATAAAGTATATGGGAACATAAGGAACCAACGAAATGAGAGAATTGATGAACGCTGAAGTGCTTTTGCAGTTATTATGTAACTAAGAATGTGACTATCTTAAATTTTGATTATTTTTGCTAGTGTTGAAAAGCAACTGTCATGCAAACATATGCTCCCATATTCCATAGCGATGGTCTTCAACGGACTTATGGATACCTGTGATAACTACCACTTTTGTCTACGATCTTTTGAATAAACTCACACCGTTTGTTTTACTTCGTTTAAGTTAACAAAAGCTATGACAGGTTTGACAAAGTATTTTTTACATTCTCGTTTTATTTCTACGCATCAAATTTTCGTTACTCTCCCCTACTATCCTCTCTCACTCAGTCAGTGTTAACTTCTCCCAAATAAAATATACCTATAAAATATTGCTCAAACATTTATCTATGGCAATCAAACGGTTTAGGCGAAAACGAAAATTTCATCAAACTTATTAATTAGTTAGGGCGAAAATCTAACGGGTAGGTCTACATTTTCCTTTAGAAAAAGGACGTACGCGAAGAAACCGAAATGACAACGCTACGCCGCTGTTACTTATTTTTTTCAAAGGTAATCCTAAAAATCCAAAATTCAAGGTCCTCTTGGGCTTAGCGTAGAAAAATTTGATAACCGCCCGCGGTAAACTAAACATCAACAGTCGAAATCTAACGCAAATACGACATCGTAATATCAAATCCCCGTTTAGAATTTGCAAGTGACTGTTTGCCGTCTTATAAACGAGGAAAGCAGACGCTATAAAGTTACGAACTTGGATTAGAGAACATTAAAAAATATCAAAATATTGTAATAAAACTGCCGATTCCAAAAGAAATTTAAAAAAAAATGACAACCATCTGGGCCACGTTCTTTAGAATTGAATTTAGATGGTTGTTAAGATTAAGAAGTTCTTCCCAAGTTTTGAAGTAAAACTTTGTAGTTTCAAAATTATTTAACAAATAGAAAAATGATGAATTCGATTGAAGTCAAATAAATTTAAAACAGCGATAATAAATGAAATATTACTTCCTCAAACATCGTTTCTGCTATGCGTTCTAATTACAAACGAACACCGTCAACCCGCAGTTCCAGATTCCGATGAAACTTTACGGACTGTAGGAGTACTCTGGTATAAGAACATCATTTCCTTTTCGGCGGAATCCCCCGATTTCGGGGTACAGTCCCCTCCAAAGATTTGAATGATTCTTGTAAATATCTCGGAAACTATAACAGCTTATTTTTGGAAGAATATGATTTGAAGTATATTACATAGTTCCCAGGATGACGTAAATTCAGAAAAATTCAACAACGGGAAATCGGGTACTCCAAACGCCCAGTTTTTTTGACGCTTTTCATTTTTATCAATCACAATTAAAGTATATTACATAGTCTTAAGCATAACGCGAATTATTTTTGGAAAATAAAAGCAGGGGACCAAGTATCTCAAACCCCCATTCAAAGAAAAAATTATTTGTTTTTAATCATAAATAAAATCGGCTATCCGTTTTCGGTGCTGTATAGCAAATTTGGACAGTTAACAACCAGGATATGGGAAAACTACAATAAATCTTTACTTGTCGTTATAAATATATATTTATCTAGAAATTATGTTTTATTTCGATAACGGTTTAGAGAAATACTATAATATAATGTGATCGAAATGACCATAGGCGGCCGTTTCAAATAATATATGAGAAGCATATTTTATGAAGTGTAAATTTACAGTTCGACATGGTAGTTTATAGAGCAAAACTAAACTACAGGATTTGTTACTTCAAGTTTCCTCAGAACTTCCACAATCCTGCCTTCCGACTTCAATCCTACGAATCCTACGTACTCTGCTTGTATTTATTCGACGACAACCATCCGACTTTAATTAAACGCGGCGGTTAACGTTCATTTTATTTCCAAAAAGTACGAGCGGGGGATTATGAAATTGACTTCCACCACCGCTCGTGCTCTCGTACCCTCGAAATGTCCCTCGCTAATTATTCGATGCCGGGACGCGAGACACAAAAGGGAGTTTATATTATATGTATGTACTTAAATCTGTGTTGTTGTTGTTGTTGTTGTTGTTCTTGTTGTAGTACTACTACGATGACTGCGCAGAAGTTTCTTCGAAGTTCTGTGTGTATAGATTGCGACGACTCGAAACCGACGAGAGCCCGGATCCGATATCGGAACTGCTCCGGGGCCGTCGAGTTCGGAATCCGACCGACGACGAGGGCTTACGCTTTGGTAATTTCGATAATCGTTTTCCTTCATTAGCGACGACCGTTTTCGGATGTAGTAGTAGTAGTAGTAGTTTGTCGTAATTATTACGCTTTTGTTACGTCGAAAGACGCAGAAGGGACCGACAGATACGATTATGACTAGTATATCCGTAGACTATATACATATCTTGTAACGATGATCCTCGGAAGGATTCCTTAGGATTTGCGGGATCACGATGTAGGAAATAAACAAATAAATTTGTTGTAATCAAGCGATGTGAGAAAATTCAAGATGAAGCAAGCTTTTACCGAATGATGCAATAAAAGTAAATTATAATTTCTAAAGTTTAATAGGTACTCACTCTAAAAAATTGCTGTCGACGGAGAAAACACTTAATGTGAACTGAGCTGTCTCGATCGGAAAGAAACGAACGGAGCAAAACGATCAAATAAATACTCAAATAGACGTAATAATTGGAAACGTAAACGATGTGATGTCAAACTGTAATTTAACCCATTTTCAGTGGCCCGAACACCTGTCTCAATTATCTGAACATTTATATCTAGGGCACGCATTCTAACAAATAGAACTTTTAATTGCCTAAATCCTTTAAAAAACTTTATTTGTTTTAGCACTTAGACCCGAACACTTCTTTTGTATTACTGGGATATTGTCTAGGTCAACGCACGACTAATCTAATTTCTTCCTAATTGAATAAGTAAACGATTTATATACTTCAAAGTAAAGTCGGGTCACTTTAAATCTTCTGATTACTTTGATTATTACCTTATATGATAGATCTCTACCACTAATAGGTCAATAAAACAAGGCTGGTTTGAACGATAGTTATATTTTGAGAACGTTTACAAACGTTTTGAACACCTTCTTCAGTGAAAATATAACTAGATAAATATATAAACAAACATTTGCTTTTTACTTGGGAACTATCAATTTTTTTTGTTGATAGTTCCCAAATAAAAACAAATGTTTGTTTATATATTTATCTAGTTATATTTTCACTGAAGAAGGTGTTCCGAAAACGTTTGTAAACATTCTGAAAATATAACTATCGTTCAAACCAGCCTTGTTTTATTGACCTATTAGTGGTAGAGATCTATCATATAAGATAAGTATAAAAAGGTCACGAATATATATATATGTATATATATATACATTTAATTTGATTATTACATCAGCACGTTCTGTAAGTCGATATTCCTTTCAACTTTGATATACGAATAAAATTTTCTGGCACAATAGATCAACGTGGTCGCAGTGCAAAGGGCTACTTTGGGCCAGACCCCACTCCATTACATTACATTACAAAGTTTTCTGCTTTATAAATGCAGCGATTGGAACTATGGCAATAGTGTTGGTAGTAATTATTATTGATATGTAGATCACTGGAACCATAATAGCACTTTTGATTATACTTGCTAACTTGCTGATCAACTCCAGACGCCGAACAATCAAAATGTAACTAATTTTAGGGCTTAAACAACCACATAGCCCGGTACAGTAACCAACAATCCTTCTACAGTTAACATGGCTTCAACAAGACAATAACGTTGAGGAAACTGACTTCCCATTACCCACGTCTGCTTTGGTGATAACTCCTGGGAAATTATCACAGACGACGAATCCGAATCCCCATACTATCGATATTAACAATAAAATTAACAAAAAGAGTGGTGGGTAGTGTATCGACATTTGACAACAAAAAGAGGAATAGTTGACAATGTTAACGCCGCTCGCTTCCCATCTCCAATAAGAAAAGAAAAAATGCAGCACAAAGAAGACCGATTATTATTGTTGATTTTTTCCTTCTTCTTCTTCTGTTTTCAATCTTTCACCCTTTCACCCTTTCTACTTTTCGCCCCACGGTTCGTCGATTTTCAAGTACGAAAATGAAGTACTGTGTGAAGAACGAAATGATAACCTAGAACATGAAGATGAAGAGCGAATATGAAAGTTACTCCTACTTCGTAGAGATACGGCGAAAAGTTGTAAACTTGCGCTAACGAAGAAGAAAAGAGCCAAAATAACAAAAAGATATAAAGGAAATGATATCCTAAAAAAGAAAATGAAAAGTGAATGCGAATGTTTATTTCGTAAAAACATGGTAATTTTGCACCAACATAGAAGCAAAAGAAGGAAAATAACAAAGGGATATGAAGAAACTGATATCCTAGAATAAAAGAAAAACAGAAACTGCTCCTTGTTGCAAAAAGTTGGCAAATATATGGAGAACTTGCGTCAACGAAGAAGAAAAGAAGAGAAACATCAAAAGGACATAAGGATATAACAATTGAATATGTTAACTGCTCGTCTTTCACAAAAATTTGGTAAACTTGCGCCTACAAAGAAGATAAATAACAAAAAGATATGAAAAAAATGCTACCCTTGAACAAAACGATGAAGGGTACCTCTTTTTGCAAAAATATAGCAAAATGTGATAAGGCTGCGCCAACATAGAAGAAAAGAAGAAGAATAAAGGAGATATAAGGAAAATAATATTCTAGAACAAGAAGACGAAGAGTGAATACGGAACCTCCACCTCCCTCGCAAAAATATAGGGAGAAAGTGACAAACTTGCACAAACAAAGGAGAAAAGAAGTGAAATAACAAAAGGACAGGAACAAAATGATCAAGAAAATGAAGAGGGAATACGAAAACTAGTTCTTTTTGGCAAAAGTATGGTGAAAATATGTTAAGCATGCGCTAATATGCGAGAAGAAAGGAGAAATAACAAAGTGATATGAAGAGAATGTTACCCTTGAACAAAACGATGAAATGTGGATATGCAAGAAAATATTACCTTAAAACAGGATGAGTAGCAAATACGAAAACTGTTCATCTTTCGCAAGAATATAGTAAACTTGGGCCAAGAAAGAAGAAAAGAAGCGAAATAACAAAGAGATATGAAATAAATGATACCCTAGATCTCTCTTTCTACGCAAAACTATGGTGGCAATATGGTAAACTTAAGCAAATACGGACAAAGAAAAAGGAAATAACAAAAGGATATGAAAAGAATGATGCTATAGAACAAGAAGCTGAAGAGCTAGTACGAAAACTGTCCCTTCCTCGCAGAAATGTCGGGAAAATCTGGTGAATTTGCGTTAACAAAGAAGAAAAGAATAAAAATGACAAAGAGATTGGAACAAAATGATACCCTAGAACAAGAAAATCAAGATGGAATGCGGAAAATGATCTTTTATTCGCAAAACTATGGTGAAAATATGGTAAACTTGCGCCAAAGGAGATGAAGGGAAGCAAAATAACAAAGATATGTGAAGAAAATGATACTATAGAACAAGAAAATGAAGAACTATTACGAAAATTGCCCCTTTTTCGCAGAAATATAGGGAAATGTGGTAAACTTGAGTTTACAAAGAAGAAAAGAAGAATAATAACAAAGATATGTGAAGAACGTGATACCCTGGAACAAGAAGATGAAGAGCGAATACGCAAGCTGCTCCTTTTACCCAAAAATATGGCGAAAATGTGATACACTTGCGCCAACAAAGAAGAAACAAAAGATGAAGAGTTAAGATGAAAACTACAAACAAAATTTCGCAAAAATATGGCGAAAATGTAATGAACTTGGGCCAACAAGGAGGAAAGGAAGAATAATAGCAAAGAAATGCGAAGATTTTTTACCCTAAAACAAGAAGATGAAGAGTTAATACGAAAACTGCTCCCCTCTCGCAAAAGTGTGGGAAAAATGTGGTAAGGTTGCGCTAGCAAAGTAGAAGAAGACCAAGCGATATGAATATCACTTCTTCAGTTTGTTTTACTTAATTAGTCCCAAGTCCATCTAGAGCACAGTGTACGACTGAGGAGTTCAATCCTTTCGTCTTCAACAGTTTCCGATCTTGTGCCAAATCTGTTTATTTCAACAATATAAAAGTAGAGGAGGAAGATCAAGAAACAGTATAAGAAGTAGTGTTAAATAGAAACATTTAACGACGCTAGTGTTGCCCTTCCTACTGTGCTTTCCAATTCCAAATCTGCAAATCATCCTTGATCTTGCTTTTTTATCTGCTTTTATCTTGTTTTCTTGGTTCGTATACTTTTCTCCTTAGCCTTTCCTCTGGTGTTCGGTGCACGTGACCTAGCCATCCGAGATATCTCTTCGGTATTTGCTATTGTATTGATGTTATCTTTAGTTGTTCTGATTTCTGCGCTTTCCCTATTCCCTCACTTATTTTTGTCACTCGCTGAAGATTTATTCAGTATTTAGATGTCCTTTGTTTCTTATTCACAAATTTTCGTACATTATTGGATTCCTACGAGCTCTTCGATTACCCCAACACACCTTGTATATAAGGGGCACGCGCTCATGGTGAACGAACTCTTCCCTAACATCCTAAACCCAACAGCCGGCATCGGCCAGCGACAATTATCCTAGCGCCGAAGCCGACACAAGTCGGAATAAGAGAAAAGGAAGAAAACGAAACCGAACGGAATAGGGCGACGGTTCCCTACGAAAGCTACGAGTATAAATGAAAAGACGTAAGAGAAAAAAAGAGGAACAAAAACAAAAACGAAGAAAAAGAAAGGAACGAAAAGGGAAAATACACACATCCACACGCGAGGGCACGAGAGAAGAGAAAGAGGAACGATCTCCAGAGGCTAAATTTAGCTTCGACGTGGAAAAGGAAGGCTTTAAATATATCCCGGTGGGCCGCGGACCGATTGGTAGTCCCGCATTAAACTTGGCACGGCCGAGACTAGGACTCCCGCGAGCACGCGACGTGTGGCGGGCGCGCGCGCGTTTTGTTTTGTTCGAATCTTCTTGTTCTTTTTCTTCGGGCGGAGAAATTTTTAAGTGACGATCGTCGGAGTTGAGTGGAATTCATCGGAGCCGGTCCGTACCTGTATCGGAGTAAGTTGATGATGTTTTTTCTTTTATTATAAGATGGGAATGTTAGTAGGGAAAGGACGGATGCGTATGGCGTGTCCGAAAATTTTGGCCTGATATTTCCTAGGAGTTTGATCTAGTTGGCACGATCGGAACGAGTTCATGTAGTAAATATAGCTGACGGTGCTGATTGAATGAAATTTAACAAGACAGGAAATAGAGGGGATTTCTGTGGAATAAGGGAACCAGACAATGATGTCTCTCAAGTCAAGTTCAAAGCGAAATTGCCTTCAACTTCGTATAGAATTTTTTTTTTGGGTGAAACCTATGATGTCAGGGATGATCTGAACGTGCTTTCTGTGTACGTCAGGCAGTTGTTTGTGAGTATGTTATTGGAGAACGTCGCATTTATTCAAAAGCAAATTGTTTGCTTCACCAAAATTTAAAGAAATTGGGGCATTTGTGAGTAAATGACCAAAAGCAATTTTCTCCTACCAAATTTGTATTTAAAAACCAACCATGCTCTAAAATGTGTGGCTAAGGATGTTTTTAACTGAAATTAGTTACTTCTCCCAAATGATTCTAATTTGAAACAACAAAGACGAAGATTTCTGTGAAGTTTTGAAGGAAATTGTTGATGGATCATATCGCTGTAAGGAGCTCGCTACATAATTGGTGATACACTCCCAGATATGTATGACAGTGTCAATAAAGCTGACATCTTCAACCTTAATACCAGTCTTTAAGTTGATAGTTTCGTTACCAGCAGAATTAGCCAAAAAATTGTAGAGTGGGGAACTTGATGATGTATTATTGTGTTGAATTTCCTTTATCGTACCGCGCGCAGCGAAAGTAAAGGAAATTCTTGGTGTATAGTACCAGCATCTATTCGGAAATTGCGGAAATTTTACCTTCAAATATTTTAGATAAATTCGTACTAAGTTGTGCCAATTTGTTTCAACTGTAAGGCCAAAATTTCAGACATACTGGTTGGGACCAGCACACCATTACAAGATTTTTCTGACCATCATCATTGGTTTCTGGATGTTTCCTCTTTCCTGCAGTAAGCGTGTGATACATTCCCTCTCTACATACTTTTGCATTTAAATCGCCTTTTACATTGTTGAAGTTATTTTGTTGAAAACTTTGATTTTGTGATCCCACACCAACAACAGCAACTTCACGTAATATGAAACATCTCAGGTACCATGAAATCGATTTATTTTTAAAATGGCTGCATGTCTGAAGGTCTGAATCTTCTTTGTCGTCGATGTTAAAATTTGGCACTGAAATGTGTTATGTGCCTGTCAATAAATTTCTAAGGAAAAAACATGAGCCTCTTTAATTTGCAGCTTCAACGTTTTTCTCGTCACTTTTCACAAAACGATATCACATCTTTAACCTTCAATCCTCAAATTATCCAATTCTCTCTTTTCGTCATCTCGAATTCTATTTTGTTCACTTACTATGTTCTCCTCCCTTTTATCCCGTAACATATCATTTCCTTCGATGATCGAAACCTTCTGAATCACCTAATTGGATCGTCTAGTTTCACTTTCAACAGATTTTCGAAATTAATAAGCCCGTCATTGACAAGGAAAAACGTCCATTAAATTGGTAATCCTCGAATAATCCACTTCTTTCTTTGTGGACTTCAATTTTATTTTATTTTCTTAACACGTTCACCTTCCTTCGTTACTTTCAGCAGTTTTTCTAATTCAATAAATCAAATAAATCAAAATAATGTTATCGACAAAGGAAAACCTCTCTTAGACTGCCCAAACTGAAATAACGCATTTCTTTCTTTCTGGAAGCATTTTCATTACCTCCAATTTTATTTTCTTCACTGACCATGTTCTCCTTCTTTCTATTATTTAACGTGCTATTTTTCTATGTAGATATGATCTTGTTGGATAGTCTAGATTCACTTTCCACCGCTTTCTTAAGTCAATAACTATGTTATAGACAAAAAGAAGATCCCCTGAACTGTCACCCTGGAAGCATTTTCATGATCTACATTTTTATGTTCTTCACTCACCACGCTCTTCTTACCTTTATTCCCTAACGTGGCGTTTCCTTTGCTATTCAAATCCTAGTGCACTACCTTCTTGGGTGGCCTAGTTTCACTTTTAATAGTTTTCCTAAATCAATAACCCTATGATCCGCAAAGAAGAACATTTCTTGAACTACCAATCTTCGAATAATCCATTTCCCTCCCATTGTGGAAGCATTTCCATCGTCTCTAATTTTATTTTCTTCACTCACCACATTAGCTTTTCTTTTATTCCCTAACATGTCATTTCCTTTGATATTCGGGGCCTTCTGCTTCTTATTGGAGAGTCTAGTTTCACTTTCAACAGATTTTCTTAAATCAATAACCCTGTTACCAAAACGTGTGGGGATGTAAATAAATAAATAAAAATTTCACGAATCATAAAAGGCATTACACATACTCTTCCCTCCGTGCGATATTTTCCCCTTTCCTTGCCAAATCTTCATTTTTATCCCATTCCAAGTTTGTTCGGTTTGCCACTTCGTTTTCCACTATCAATTCCTGCGTTTCATACCCTCCTCACTGGTTTTTCTTCGGTTAGACGCTCTAGATACCTATTCGAACAGAAATTACTGGTTCTAAGAGTTGGAGGTTATAATTCATATCGCGACAACTTAGCAATTTTAAGAAGAAGAATATTGTTTAGGATTCTCGTGAAGTTAGTGACTCGTCAACTGCCGGCTACGATTTTAGAAGCGTTTGTTATAGAAATGAATTTAGATTAGAGAGATGAATTTTTGTAGTTATTTTTCCAAAGAATTTTTTGAAATTGCTTATATCTTGAAACAAAATGTGTTAAGTGGAATGTTTTTTTTCACCGTTGTGTTTATTGGATTAAAATACGTACAAGAGAAGGATCAAAGGGAATAATTCGTTAGAAATTCAGGCGGTAGAGGCAAATTCCTTTCACAAATTGTCCTAAACTAAAGGGAGTAAACTAATATCTTCTAGTTATTGTCTTTCCATCCGCCAAATATAAATGCTATATGTCATTTAGCGAGTGCGAGTGCGAGAGCCATACTTTCAGTGTGGTCCGTTGTACAAAGATTTCGTCCGATGTTGGAGTGCGTTTAGTAGTCCGATTTTTTCGGGTCAAAAATTGTAATCGTTGTGAGATTCGTCGTGCATTACACATCTCTTATGGTAGGTAGTGTTATTTGTAATTATCCAACTTGGTTACAGTAAGACGTGCGCATCTTCGCTTTTTAATCGACAATCTCAGAAGTCAACATTTCGTGTCTTCGCTTTCCTTTTCCCCAACGTTATTTCAGAGATGGTCAGCCGTTTGTTGGAAAAAGAATCATTACGGGTGATGAAATTTGGGTGATGCATTACAATCCCGAAACCAAGCTTATCGAATGAATGAAGATACGAAGATCCGCCATAGTCGAAGAGGGTGAAAACAATGTTGCAAATTCAAAACGTTAGGCTGACGATACTTTTCGAATCCAGTGGATTTATACCCCGCGAAACTACAAGCAATGTGGCATCATACTTTGTGACGTTAGAAAAATAAAAGCCATTAAAGATCAAAGACCTTGAAGATGAAGGGATGGTGTCGCTCTTCTTCACGACAACGCCGGTCCTCAATCAGCCCGTCTCAATTAGAAAGCGTGGTCATATCCGTTTTAAAGCCCCTGATCTAGCATCCTCAGGTTACCATATCCTCGGTCCTCTCAAGCGAGACCTGGAGTGGAAGCATTTCGTTAATGATGATGAAGTGAAAGAACCATGTACGTTTGTTTGCTCTTTTTTCCCTTCTTTATTGACATTGGTTCGACCCATTAGCCACTTGCTAATTGTTTGCGCCTGATACAAATATTTTTCCTCTAAACGTATGCTCGCTTTGAAGCCATGGATTGTAACTTTCTGGTCCTTTTTTGTACTTATCTTTCGAATCACCTCCACAACTTGCTCTTCTTAGATTTAGAAAGTATTGGAAATAAAGATGACAACGCGAGAAAATCGGATGAAAATTGCCTTGTATTTTTGCATTTTCAGATTTTGTCAAACTGCTGGGCCCTATAAATTAGAGTAGTTATTCTTGTCATACCATCCCCTCTTAAGAAGATTCTTACTGACGTTATTATGTTAACACGTTTCCAAGCCAAAAGGGGCTTCTAGGACCAGTAATTTGACATTTGAAATTTTCTTAATTTTGGGGAAGCAAATATTAATTGTTTTTACGTATCTTTTATTGGAAATATGCCGCATTAAGTTGCTTTCTTCTGAACTCCGTTCAGAATTTCCGATTTTCAAAAGCTAGGATCGGTTTCGACGTGAATTCTCCATGTTTGTGACCGAAACCGTGTAAATTTGAGTAAACACGGAAATTATGTGACTGATAAAGTAATTAAGTAGCTCGACAAAAGGACGACAATTTAAACAAATACATCCAGCGTGGTGAGTCACAAAGGAAACGTTAATCAATTTATGAAATTCTTCAATTAATTCTATCAAGTGGATTATTTTCGTATCTTTAACGCGGGATATAATTTTTCGTTAAATTCCCCCAAACAAACGGACGCGTTAATCCTCATCGATTTCACCAAATAATTCGCTAAAATAGCACACCTACTCGTACACACATACGTATCTACATACATAAATCATTGAAATTTTGGGTATTAATGTCGAAAATTTGAATTATATGTTACATACATACATATTTATGCATGTGTATGTACCTACACATAAACCAGAAACGGAAGACAGGAGGTGTTCGGTGGCGAAAATAAAATCCATAACGTTGTCACACGTATCGTTAATTTTGGAACGCCGGCGCCCGTCTTTTGCGCCCTTCCGACAGCATCCCCTTCCTCACCCGTACGTACGCGCGTATGTATATATGTAAATCATTCATGTTTTATGCATGCCGGATTAAAATAACGCGCGCGCGAATATCGAAATATGAAATATTACCCGATCGAAAGTATCGTATAATATTCCAAATGCCGCCTCCGTTTATTCGATATTGGATGGAGGAATTTTCCGGTATTGGCGCTACCGAAAAACGCGCGCGTCAAATCTGGGGAAAAATAAATATGTACGTAACGTCGGCGGTACGTATCGGAATGATGGGATCGATTTATTTAACGCCAAAATGCGTCATAATTTGTTATGAAAGTTGCAACCTGTAATAATTTAATAATTGTTTACAGCTTTGCATTTTGTATCGCAAATTGGTTGATGTTAGACAAAATCTGGATATAGCTGCCACCTATGTATTTTATTACATATTATAGGAACTTGTTTAATTCTTTGAAATCGATTTCTTTTTGTACATAGAAATAATACTTTCTTTGTCATTTTCATCCCCTAAAAGCAGACGACGCATGAACTGTTCTGGGTATAATTTTTTCAATGTTTCGATGACTCTGTGGTCCATAGGTTGAATTAAAGGAAAAACTTTACCTCGAACATATCATTGATCTTATTTAATGATTCAGGTGATGAATGTGACGAAACATTGTCCAATAGAAGTAGAACCTTGTCTTCTTTGCCGCAATGGTGCTGAAATACATAATAATACATAATCTCATTTAGAAATGTTTATATCCTTAAAAATAAAAACAATAGCCAATCGCTGGTAAATTATATTTTTAATACGATATATTGAGAAAGCCGTGGAAGCACTGTTTTAACGTTAAAGAATGGAAATCTCGGTCAGTTGGAATCGATTTGTCAAAAGCCCTAAAGAATGAGAATCGTCTATTGCACAGCTTTCCTAGAGAGGCGTGACACAAACGCATCTATCTCATTTAGTAGGTCGTTTCATTGTGAATTTTTTATCTGCTTTGTCAAAACTTCTGATACAGATGACATAAGTTTATTTAGAAATGTTTTAATTGTTAGAAATAAAAAAACTAATTGCTAGGTAAATTATATTGCTCTTACGATATGTCGAGAAAGTTGTGGAAGTACGATTTTAATACTAAAGTATGAGGATTTATATATATATTTGAAGCGATTTCTTAAGACTTTTACAAAATCCACAACCGTCTATTGCACAGCTCTCCTGAAGAGCCGTGTCACAAACATATCTATCTCATTTAGTAGGTCTTTTAATTGTGATTCTTTTACCAGTTTTGTCAAAACGCCAGATACAGATTTCATTTAAGAATGTCTAAACTGTTAGAATTAAAACAAAAGCTAATCGCGAAAGCACCATTTTGACACTAAAATATGCAGATTTGGATAAATTCGAATCAATTTATCGAGATGTCTACAAAAATGATAATCGGTCGTTTTATAGTGAATTTTTTTATCAGTTTATTAAAGCGCCTGATACAGATTACAGAATTTCACTTAAAAATGTTTAAACCGTTAGAAATAGAAGAAAATCTAATTGCTGGGTAAACTATATTCTTATCAAGATATATCGAGAAAGTCGTGGAAACACCATTTTAATACCAAACTATGCAGATTTGTGTAAATTTGAATCAATTTATCGAAACGTCTACAGAAATGACAATCGTCTATTGCACAGCTTTCCTGCAGAGCTGTGTAAGAAACGTACCTATCTCATTAAGTAGGTCGTGTAATAGCGAAATTTTTTAAAACGTCTGATACAGAATTTCACTTAAGAATGTTTAAATTGTTAGAAATGAAACAAAAGCTAATTGCTGGGTAAACAAATATTCTTATCAGGATAAATGGAAAAAGTCGTGAAAACACCATTTTAACACTAAAATATGCAGATATGTGTAAATTCGAATCGATTTATCGAGCGATCTACAAAAATGATAATCGTCCATTGCACAGCTTTCCTGAAAAGCCGTGCGACAAACGCATCTGTCTCATTTAGTAGGTCATTTAATTGTGAATTTCTTTATCAGTTTTGTCAAAACAGATACAGATTACATAATTTCACTGAAAGATGTTAAAATTTTTTGACATAAAATAAATGTGTAAATTTAAATCAATTAATCAAGACGTCTACGAAGATGACAGTCGTCTATTGCACAGCTTTCCTGGAGAGTCGTGTCACAGACAATCTACCTAATTTAGTAAGTGGTTTGATTGTGAATTCTTTTATCAATTCTGTCAAAAGGCCTGATACAGATGACATAATTTCACTCAGAAATGTTCAAATTCTTAAAAAACAAAACAAAAACTAGTTGCTAGGTAAACTATATTTATATCAGGATATATCGAGAAAGTTATGAAAGCACCCTTTTAACACTAAAATATAGATATTTGTGTAAATTTGAATCGATTTGTCAAAACGTTTTCGAAAAGAAAATAGTCTATTGCACAGCTCTGCTAGAGAGCTGGTGGTAGCTTTGTACCCAAAGATGCCCAAATTCTTGGAAATAAAAAATGTTTACCGCGAGATAATACAGAGCAAAAGTATTTATACTTACTAGGTAAGAGTTATGCATTATATCTTTTTATTGCCCATTTGTGCATACCACATATCTGTTGAATGACAATAAAGTATTGAGCATCGATACATCCAATTTCCGATCAACGCGACCTAGCATAAAATCTGTCATCGCCGTCGATACATACATACACATATACATACATACGTCCAACACATCGTACGAAGGTGCTATTTTAATCGGATTTTACGTCGCTTTCAACAACCACCCCCGGTCGAGGGTGACGACGCGGCCCCTCGACGTTTGGGCGCATCCCTCGCGACGACGACTCCGGGAGTGCATTTGTTGCATCTTTTATGAGGTGCTAGCGTGGAGTAGGGTGACGTACGGGTTTTCTTCGTTTTTATGGAATCACGTGCCGGCACTTAAAGCGACGAACGAGAACGCCAAGTAGCGCGGTACGACCGGATGCGGTCGCTCCCTCTTTCGGCGCTTCCGTTTAGATTTAGAAAAGTCACCTGGAAAGAACATCTTGTCAGAAAGCGTCAACAAATAGATCTAAAGATTAAAGGATATGCATATTGGTTAATCGGAAAACAAATGAAGGATTATCACTAGGAACAACAATCGTTAAGTCAAATTGGGGGATATCAAGCAGAACCTTATGGATGTGTCAGCAAATCTAATATAGGTATAGGTCAAAGATACCAGTCAAAAGTTGTTGGGATGTTCTCATATGCACCACGATACGTAACCAACCGCTTTTTAACCGCATTTCGCGTTCATTCCTACACCAACCGATTCGCCTCGATGGGTTGATTCCAACGGTGAGTGATTTATTACAGTTATTCCAAACGGTTGCCGAGAAAATCGCAAAAACCGCTAAAAATCGCTGAAACGGCAGGAAGCGCTTAGCTATCTCGGCATCTATGGGACTTAGGAAGTTCAATCCTAAACCAATAAACCCGTCTCGACGAGCTGACTCCACCCGCACATAATATATATACATATATATCGATGTTGCTCCAGATTTTTCCAAGAAAATTACAAGAAGCCAAAAACGATTGTTTAAAAACGTTAAAAACGGTCAAAATCGCATTACTATTTCGACCCCTATGAGACCTAGGAGGTTCGTACCTACACCAATCAACGCGCCTTGACGAGCAGATTCTAATGGTGTGTAATTTATTGATATTGTTCCAAACGGTTGCCGACGAAATGGAAAAAACCGCAAAAAGATCGCTAAGAACGATCAAAATCGCATAGTTATCTGGGCTTCTATAGAACGTAGGAGGTTCGTTTCTATACTAATCGACGCATTTTGACGTGCTGATTCCAACGATATGCAACTTATTTAGATTATTCGAAACGGTTTCCGAGAAAATCGCTATAACTCGCTGAAAAGACTGAATAAATCGCAATATCGCATATTTTCTCGAAACCGATTGGTTTTACGTTCGAACCTACGCGGTTTATGTAATTGTCGGAAGCCTAAGAAATATGCTGACGCGAAATAGTTTCAAAATGCGAACATTAATTTTTCGTTGGATCGCCGAAATTTTGTTCAAAATTGCTATAAAAACTTTATTTATTAACCGATCGCGATCAAGTAGACTTCCGTCAAAGCAGATTTAGGCAAAGAATTTAATAGAATAAGACCGAAAGCACTGTCTACAATAGTTTCTACGCTACGGCGAAATTACGGAAATTTTTGTTCCAAACTTGAAACTGCTGTAACTTTCGAATGGTAAGTTATGGAGACCTGCGGTTTGTTGCATTTTAATCAGCTCCTATGGTAATTTAACCCCAGTATACCACATTAAACGCCACGATTATTGGAGGTATACTACCTCAAAAACTCTTGTAAAAAGAAACAAGAAAGGTGCACTCAAACTTTTTATTACAGGAAAAACTTTAAATCGCTATAGCTCCTTTATTTATTGACCGATCGTAATCGAGTAGACCACCCTCGAAGCAGATTTTGACAGAGAATCGAATAGAGGAAGAAGGAACGCGCTATCTAAAATAGTTTTCGCGCTACGGTGAAATTACGGAAATTTCTGTTCCAAATTTTGAAGTGCTATAACTCTCGAACGGGAAGTCACAGATATCTGCGGTTTGTTGCATTTGAATCAGGTCCCCGGGTACTTTAACTCTGGTATGAAGACGCCACGACTGTTGGAAGTATAATTGGATGTAGTTGTTGGTCGACCATTTCCGAAGACGTCGAATACTATACGGATGTTATCGAATTGCTCTATTCGCAAATATTTTAGTCCGAATTCGATGGAACGCGACAAGTTTATATCTCGTTCCAGTTTTACCCGAACTCCTTAATTTCAATTTTGTATGTTGTATCGTTTGAATCAACAACTTTCATTCGGTTGTACGTACCTCACATACACTCGTACATGGGGTACCTGGTTTATGAACCGGCCAACACAATCCCGTAAATACGCATTCGGCTTTTACTCGAGTTTACTCGAACGGTGCGACGTCACACGATTTTCACGAATTTACTCGGATTTTGTTCGGCCGTAAATTTCGCCTACACGTCGAGTTGTACCTGTGCGTTCTAAAATACGCCTGTTCGGGGGTCCTTTAAGGTAGCGGTTCCGAACGAACCCCCTTTAATCGATATCTCGCCGACCTTATCGGGAACATCTCCATGGCTCGAATACATACATCCATTACCGATTCAATTTCGGGCTAATTAATTCCGATAATGGGTCGTCTAAGAGGACGAAGCGCGACGCGCTTCCTCGTCGCTTAACCTCATTATTGTCGGCAGCTTTGACGAATTATTCTCTCTTCCCGTCGAGACGGTTCCGGGCCCTCATCGACTTAAGATGCGACGTTATTTGATATGTACGTACGTAATCGCATTACGGCGCTCGCATTAATGTAGTTACTATATCACGACCAACTACGTGCCGAGATCGCCCGTTCTTGATAAGGAAATGGCCGCGCTTCCCGTAATTTTAATTCTCCTTGTTCGCAAAAGCAAAAGTTTTCTTGATGGTATCGAAGGCGAGAAGAATGGATGATGGATGCTAGAGCAAAGGGGATTTCCTATGACATTGAGCTGTGTAAATCCTCGTTTTCTATGCGAAATCACCAAAGCAGTAAGAAGTGAAGAAGTGATCCATCTGCCGAAAATTGCATGATTTCCGCTTTTCTGTGCGGCACCGGAAGTGGACACGTTAGGATAATTTCAAAATTCCAGCGAATTAGGTGGATGATATTTGAATCGTTCCAATTTACTGCTTTACGTCCCCTTTCTCTTTCTTAATTTTCCCTCCTCGTATCTTTGAGAAAGTCGGAAACAATCTCAGCTAGTCACAAAGTAGTTAGTTTGCTAAATTTAAATTCTGATTACAGTTGATACAGTTCAACAGAAATAAGAATGGACGTTGCACGGTCTTACTGTGGAATATCTGCATCTGCGTCGTACATTTAGCCCCTTCTCTTCTTCCGGTTAGGTGCGTGAACGGGCACTGTTATTTCTATTGAAGGATATATGTGAAAATATGGCGCAAATCGTAATTTTCTACGCTCTGGAAAAAATGAATGTCGTCAGTTTAAATTCCGCGCGTTTTAACTTAAAAACGTTAAAGTTGGCAGTTCCTAAATAAGTTAAATGATTGAGACACTCGATATAAGACTCGTATAAGAACAATATACCTTGTGAACCAAAATTATTGTCGCCTGTTTAAATTTCGCGCGTTTAAACCTAGTCTTTTTCTTCATCTTACATTGCCACCCCTTATAGAATTAACCATTTTTTGTTTTCTTAGTACATAGCCGTTCCTGGTTATCGTTAATTGGTTAATTTTTTGCACTCTTCCCATCTGTGTACTTTTTTCTATTCATTCTAAATTAATTTGTTTTTCTTTTTATAATAATAATAATAATAATAATAATAATTTATTTCCAACGGGAGCCCCTAATACCCCCAACCGTGTCTCATCAAATTCGGACTAAGATATTTCCGAGCAACACAATTCGATGAAATCCGGATAGTATTCGACGTGTTCGGAAAAGGTCAACGAAAAAATAGTCATGGCGTATTCATACTGAGGTTGAAGTACGCGGAAATCTTATTCAAATGCAAGAAACCGCAGATCTCTGAGACTTACCGTGCGGGAGTTATAACACTTTAAAGTTTGGAACAGAAATTTCCTTAATTTCGTCGTAGCGCACAAACTATTGTAGATAGCGCGTTCGTTCTTTCTCTATTCGATTCCCTGTCAAAATCTGCTTTGAGGGAGGTCTACACGATTGTGATCGGTCAATAAAGGAAGGAGTTATAGCGATTTAAAGTATTTCCCTGTAATAAAAATAACGATTTTGGGCAGATAATTCGCGTCAGGATATTTCTTAGGCTTCCTACAATTACTTAAAACGCATAGGCTCAAACACGGAACCATTAAGTTTCGAAAGAGTTTATTCCACCTTTTGTAGCTCTTTGTAGGATAGTTTTTGAGATCGCATACTTGTAATAATAGTGGTGTCTTCTGGGGTGTTCTTAGGTTAAAATGCCCAAGGAGTTGATTCAAATACAAAAAACTGTAGTTCTCTAAGACTTACCGTTCGAGAGTTATAGCACATTAAAATTTGGAACAGATATTTCCGTAATTTCGCCGTAACGCCAAAACTATTGTAGATAACGCATTCGTTCGTTTTTCTTTTGTTATTATTATTGGATTCTTTGTCTAAATCTGCTTCCAAAGAGGTTTACTCGATCGCGATCGGTCAAAAAGAAAGAAGCTGCCTGGGAAGCTCCCTGATCGGGCGTGCCGCAAGGCCCTCATTTACGTCCAATACGTTTTTCTTTGTTTCTGCTGACTATTTTTCCGCATTAAATGCTCGACTCCTTTGACATACAAGGAGAAATATCAT
The DNA here is from genome assembly GCA_038088585.1 of Chrysina gloriosa. Lineage (NCBI taxonomy): Eukaryota > Metazoa > Arthropoda > Insecta > Coleoptera > Scarabaeidae > Chrysina > Chrysina gloriosa. Next base: position 49,143,983 of record CM076093.1, on the reverse strand, counting down.
TCACCTTTTGCTCCACACTAGTTACCAGAAAAGACAAAGTATTTCCGTTGTGAAATCATCAAGTTTTCGCTTGGAAGTAGTGGCGTGGCTCATGGCTACAGCACAGGTCCGCCGTTCTTTACATTTGGTATTTTTTCCTGCCTCGTTCGAAATAATTAATTGTAGTTCCCTTTTCCCATGTGTGTTTAGTACATAGAAGAAGAAGAACAGATACGTGCCCTCAGCTTAGAGATGAACTTCTTTACGGGATTTTAAGTGACTTGGGTGCCCTTTCCCGGATTAATTTCTCCCCAATTATAAATATATCTTATATGATAGAATAGATATTCGTTAATATAAATAATAATAATAAAATATCCCTAATATTTACATTATTTTACTTGACTAAAATCAATTATTATTTTATATAATATTGATGTAAATAAAGGAACGAATGAATAAATAAAGATATCGGTCCTATCGGTTGCTCGGCACTTTTCGATCCATTAAAGGAAGATAATTTGGATTTATTGAAATAGTTTTCAGAAAACGTAGTATATTCTTATTCAAATTTCTACGTCCCGCAAGGATGCAATCCAGACCCATTGTCCTTTTTATATTCATATTAAGGAAAATACGAGAGAAACCATCCCTCTAGGCAAAATTTTCGATTTTTTTCGATAGAAATCGACAAACAGAATCTGTGTCTTGTTATTCTCAGCGGTGATCATTTTGGAGGACGCCTGCTTTCTTCCGATCTTCTTCACATCGTTTGTCACTTTCGGAATGTCATTCTGATCGAAAGCGTTCGAAGCGCGAGCGATTCTGGAAACGTCCAAATGACGATATTTATAATCCACTACTTCCGAACGAACCCGCGAAGCGATTCGGAGCGTTATTTCGCGAAATACAATATTTAATTAGTGCGAGCTATGCTTTCGGGAATTTCTATAATGCGGATGCCGGGAATACCCGGCGAGCCGCTTCCTTAACATCAACCGGTGGCATCCTCCAATTCATTTCCCCGGTTCAACTTCATTTTTTCACTTCTCACTTTAATAAATTCCCGTTCAACGCGATTTCTCTCCTTCGCGCTACGTTCAAAACTACGACGACGATTCGCTCGCTCGAAATTCGTAATACAATCTCGAAGGAATCCTTTCCGAAACCTACGCAATCTCGCCTCGCCTCGTTCCCGAAGGAAACGCGCACCGTTTTGTCAAACTAATTTATCGTCCTCTCGAACGCGACTCGCATAAAACGCCGATAAATTCGAAGGGGAGAGGAGACGGAACGATACAACGAGCACTCGACGGAAACGGCGAAGGAAGGATCCGAGGCCGAAATATCACGGCGACGAAAGCGAACGCGATCTCCGATGAAAAGCGGGTTCAACGATCTACCGATGATTTTTTTCCCCGCTCGATATTTTCCTTCTCCTCCTCCGATTCGGACCCCTCGGCAGATGTTCGAAATCTTTTTCTCTGCGCGAGCTTATCCGGCGAGCGTCGTTTCGACACGTGTAGGCGCCGTCGTTCCCCCTTTTGCTATTCCAGTTACGCCGTCGTCTTTTTCGTTTGGAGGTTTAGGGAGGAGAAAGTTGGTTAATTTAGGAATAGGTAGAACGTGCTCGTAAAAAATTGCATTAAGTATACTTAGCATCGGGACAAAATATCTGCTCGAATATTCATATTTTGAGGTCCTCCCCAAGAAAAATGGAAAATCAAAAAATTTTGCTACGTCGAATTGACGAAACCGAGGAAATTACCAGCAATTTATTTATACATATCTCCAAATACTAGCACCGAACATGGTAGCAGTCTGTCGTAATCGAAGCAATCAAGAAGCCAATCCCAATTCTAAAATGTTTTCGCCCAAGAACTGGTGATACGTACATCGCGTACAACACAAATTCTTCAGGGAAAGTGTAAATCAAGAAGTTTTGCGTACTATCTAAGTTGTTTCTAAATTTCATAGGAAGTAAATAAATTGTATAAAATCACGTCAATTTTCTCTTCCTTTCGAAATAACTTCAGCCAATAAATGTCTTTCCAGCAGGCACTGAACATGACTGCTTATACTTTTCTTTGGCATTAAGGAATCAAAGCCCATCACCCAATTACCATCGCAAACTATCACAATTATGAAAAACTTCACACCACATCAAATTGTAGTCCTACAGGCAACGAGGAACTTAACAAGGGCTGTGTAAATTTCAATGTTGTTATAACTTATTGTTAGTAGTAATATCATAGTGGTGGGTAATGCTATTTTAAGCGGTACTAAATTCTCAAATAAATTCCGTCTTTGATGCTCATAGGCGCGGCACGCCAGAATGAGGTGATTTAAATCACCCATCCCACATTCACACGAGCAAGCCGGAGAATTCGAAATCTTTAATTTGTGTAAATGGGAAGGGAAAGCAACCATGTCCGAATTATAATCTAGCAATTACAGAATAGGCGTATCGTGACACGCAAAAGTTACTATGTCAACGTGTTTGAAAGATCGAGGAGTGGATCATAGCATACTGGGTAGAATAACATTCATATCCGGCTTTCCATCCACTTTCCCATTTTTCTTCTAGAAAGGATTTCTTGACGATACCTAAAACTTCTGATTCATGCATCGTACTTTACGGATCATATACAGCACACTTCACTGGATCACACTTAACATTGTTAAAATGTTAACGACATCATCCTTACCGACATCAACTGCACGACATTCATTTGTGTTCCTTGCCCAGTGCAAAACTATGCCGTGTCCAGTGAAAGTGTAACCGAAAATATCATTTATCTTAATTACGCAAACATGGGAATATATGTACAATTCGCTATTTGACCTTCTAACTGGTTCACTCAACATTCAGAATTCCAGTTAGAATATTCTGATAATTTCCTAGTACACGTCACTAAACCGTATATGACATTGTTTCAGTAACCTAACTTTTATTTACAAAAAGACACGAGCTTGACATTGTATGTTATACAATGTTCAGTGTTCAGAATGTCTTGCAAGCTATTAGATCTACTTTCATATTTCATTGAAAATCACTTTCATATATCACTGAAAATCATATTCATGTTTCATTGAAGGTCACTTTCATGTTTCACCTAATATCACTTTCATGTTTCACTGAATACCACTTCCATATTTCACAGAAAATCATGTTCTAATCAAAATGGTTCACGAGAATGTTGGAATGAATGTATATTTCCAGAATTACTTAGAAATTTAACTCGCACACAATGTATTGGGCGACACTAACACTGAACAGTGCAAGCTCCGCACGCTGCACTTCACTAGATTATAACTTCTCGTTTCAATTGTAACAAAATATAACATGGCTAGCTAAATGGCAAACGATAATAGACAGACGAAGTATAACGAATGACAGCAAACAAATGATATGACAAATGACACAAATGACTAATAAAATACGAGACGTGGGAGCTGACATAACGAAATTTGAATTTGTGAACCTCGATCCCCGTTGAGTTTTGTGGGTTCAATGATGAAAGCGGAAACTCGATAATCGCACAGATATTTTTAATTGATTTTTGAATTTCAGTGAAGATGGGCACTAAAATATCGGGATACATACGAGGCATGCCTTTTATATGTTTACAAACGACCACTAGGTGGCGCTATTGAAATGTTAAAAGGAGCCCCTCGTATATTCAAAATTTCTAAAGGATTTCATTTGCACATAATTGTTTAAGCGATATTTACATTGAATACGGCAAACGCTTAACAATTCACCGCTCTAAATCAAAGTTCAACCCGATTAAGTTTCTATACTTTCTATTTCTTTCTGTCACAAAAGTGTCCCAGGACTTTCTCGGATATTTCGTCAGGTAAGATTTTTCTCAAGAAGGTCAAAGTCCATCTTTAGGTATTCTTCAACGAGTAGTCTAATTTTGAAAATGATTTCAAAGGATATTTGAAGATTTCTTTTTACGAAAATGGAAATATTTGTTGTATTTTTGACTTCAGAAGTCGATAAACATTTTACGTATAAATTAAGAGATTCGATCAATTACGAAGGTAAATTCTCAAATTCTCAATAAAAACGAGAAAAATCGTTCTTATTTGGAATTGCGATAATTACAATTGCGATGTGTAATTTTGGAAGCGTATCAAGGTCAAATTTGCGGTTAAAATTAGCTTCCTCCTCTTCCTTGAAAAATACTTAAATGATGACCTCGACTTTGTTGAGAAGAATCTTACATGACGAAATATGCAGACGTCCCGGTATTTTTATCGAACTCTGCATCTCCACGGTTTGTAAATATTAAGAATTCACTTGTAAGTAAATGACTTATTACCACATCTTCAGAAAAGTCTTGCTTTGGTTAAAATAAATATTGAGGCTAATTTTGACGCTCGTTCGTAACGTCTTGAGTGCCAATGTAAAATTTCTACTTTTAACAAGCATCCTAACGAGAAACCCTGGATATATAACGTATTCGTCGAGAGACGAGTGCAGCTACTTCTTCCACATCATTGCTTTTTACATAATAAAGCCGTTCCTGCAATGCGCATAATATTCGTTTTATTTGCCTATAGCAATTTGCTCGGCGGCGCTTTCGGCAATTTGTTTGTGCTTCTTAGACGATCGAATCGACCGGTTCGAATTGATGAAAGCAAGCGCCCGCCTCACGAACGATTTTCCCTATGTACTAATAATGTGTAAAAATAGAACGGAACGAAAGTCGATGATTTTGACATAAAGGCAAATACTTCCTCCTCCAAGTCGATTTTGTGCTTTAGAGCAAAAGTTAAAACCTCTCCTACCTCATTTTTCAGTAGTGAATTTGCACCAATAGTGTAAAAAGGAATAAAAATGAAAGTCACGATTTCTGATAATGATTGAACTAAATCCGGTGACACCTGTTTCGCTAATAACGGGGCTAACATCTTCAAATCGTACCTTACCGAATAAATCGCGGTGAAACTCAAGGTAATGCGTTTCTACCTACAAGGGATGAAAATATTATTCCGAGAAGGGGCACCCACGTTATCGCAGTATTCATATATACAGTCATCTTAACGCTGACGTACAAATTTTCTATTTACTAAATACACGAAAAGCAAATTACTTCCTTTTAATACTCGTAAATCGAAAAGTGCCGAGTGACCGATGGGACCAATATCTTTATTCAGAAGATTCCTATCTTTACGTATGTGTATAGCTTCGTACGCAACTAGTTCAAGCTTGCAAATTTACATATTTTATTAATTACAAATTCTTGACGTTAAAATTGTTCAATACTTATTTTTTGAGTCTTTCTACATTGGAATATGCTGGACAACACTGGCTCACCTTTATTTATTTTTTATCCCATCTAGTTTCTTAGAGAAGTCAATAATAACACGAAATTTGTCGTTTTTGTGCCAGTAACAAACAAACTCGGAAACCAAAGAATTTCTTTTTAATAACTGTTTTTGAATCTTCCCGCACAAGCATGTTGGGTCGGTAAAGCAATGGTTTGACACGGTTTAATATATCATAAATAAAGATTGTTTCAACTTAAAAGTTAGTAGTTAGTAAAAAGGGAACAACATCGTGCATAATAAACATTGAATGTTGTCTTTTTGTTTTTACAGGTTTGTAAATAGTGTAAATAATGATAATATTTTTGAGAAAAAAACGGATCTTTGTTATCACCGAGAAACTTTTCGTCTTATTCGACTGTGTTGACTCCCTCAACCCCGTTAAATTTAATAACTCATTACAAAACAACATTCTCGTCGAAGATGTATGATGGAAAAACTACGATTTAACTTTAGACTTAGACGAAGCAACGGACGGAAAATCTAACATCTTGTGCATCACCTCAATTGAAATACCGGACGGGCGCATATTCGAAGTTTCAGATGAACACCGGTCAGCAGTTAAACACAAAACCATAACAAACGTACCAGCTTCTGCCAAAGTGAAGAAAACTCTCCAGAAAAAGAAACCAATTTAGACAAATATAAATTACATTGACACCCCTCAGTGGCTGAGTGGTAAAACTCGCGCTTCACAGTGCGAAGGGCCGGCGTTCGAGACCCGGTAGCGGCAGAGCGTAGCAGTTTAAAATCCTAAGATGGATCTGGTACCTCTAATAAGCTGCGAAAATGGCTCGGTGGCTCCGAACCCTTACACCGAAAGGTAGAAAAGGGTAAAAGATTAAGAAGAAGAAGATAAATTACATTGACACAACAGACGCGGGATAAATATTTAGATATACGACTACGTCGGGAGAAACGATGGTAAAATTACTGGAAAGATTGATCAACAAGAAATCAAGAATCTGAAAACAAAAATGTAAGCAAAATTGCAAACAAATTTATGATAGACAAATTTACCAATAAAAATTCACATGCAAATCAATGAATAGGTGACTTTGAGGAAGAATGTGAACGATTTGATATAAATTAAGATGAAAAGAAAATTGAAATTTTAAAATTCTTCATGGACGAGGCATGTATGGATTGGTATACCTGCATGCTATTAAAGCAAACAGTACAAATCAAAATGGGAAAAATGGAGAAAAAGCTTCTGTGAAACATTAAATTTGCAAATAAAGGACAGACTCTAGTCACATATGCCTTGGCTTCCAGATACCAAACTGGATCCCTGTTAGAATATGAAGTGAAAAAAACAGAAATTATTATTAGAGGTTAGGAAATCAATTGATACTGGTATCTTAATTGACCTGATTGCAGCAAACACTGTAGCTGACACGATTGGCAGGAATACACTAAATGGGATCGAGAGAAAGGGAAAAGCACACGCTTTCATCCTGAAGCTGGATGTTGGTTCAAAAGCAAATGAGATCATATAAAAACCGTTAAAAACTCAATACTAGAAGCAAAACTGAACCAAGGTAAAGAAACTAGATATTACACCATTAGTCACGCTAAAAATTAGGTTGAATGACACCGTAGATGTAACTGGAGCCTTTGACTCAGACTCAAAGTTCTCATTAGTTAATTCAAAAATAGTAAGTATAAGACAGAGGATTGACAAGGGAACGGAAAAGTCAAGTGAAGAACGATTAATGGTGTTAAGAAAACGGATGGGCTCATAATAATAATAGCAAAAATTATAGATATTGAAGAAAATATAGATGTCTAGTGTATCTAGAAACTACTTTTCTTAATATAGATGTGTTTACAGTAAACAATAAACGTTTTAAATACGATTCTTTAATCAAATTAGATTGTATAAAAGAATTCAGACTGATGCAAAATGGAAAACAGGATATAGAATAGAAAACTTTTGACTATACGAAGAGTAAAGTTACAGAAAAAGATACGTTCCAAGAAAAGAAAAGAATCACTAATTATGCAACTAAAATAAATGAACAGATTGACTCTATAAGTAACAACGAAAAAACTACCAGGAATCAAAAGCGAATAAAAGCTCAAAAAAGAGAAGAAAGTTTACCAAAAAATTTTAACCAACACATAAAGGTACAGAATTTTGGGGCTTCAATAGGTCATTTGAACCATAATGAAGAATTAATATTGAGAGAAATAATAGGAAATTTTAAACAGATTTTTGCCAAACATAGGCACTTCCAGTCAAAGATTATGAAACAAGAATAGCTTTTGATAATTGATAAATATTGTAACATAAGATCATATAGATGCACTATTGGAGACAAGAAAGAAATAGTGCAACAAATTTCGGAGCTATTAAAGACGAATCTCATAGAAAAATCATATTTACAGCTCCAGTAACGCTTGCATATAAGAAAAAATCAAGATTATGCATTGATTTTACAAATCTGAATCAAATAATCATCCCTCAGTCTCAACAATTTTCTTTAATATATATTCATTTTAGAAGAATTTAATCTAAAACAATTTCAAAAAGAATTTTATTATGAGGAATTTAAAATTTTTTGGAACTTTCTTTGGGAAATTGGAAAAGTGATGTGGGTGACAATGGAATTTCCTTTGACGTTGTTGGAATTAACGCCATTTCGACATTGAAAATGAGGAGAACTTAGCCTTGAAACGCCTGTACCTAATACATTTTTTTAATCCTTAGATTTTAAAAAATTAAATTGATTATTTACTCAAAGAACTTTTCTTTCACACGTTTCTCATCATTCAAGAATTTACATTATCATCACACATATGAAGTACGCATTCTTAAATCCTATTCACGCAAACTAAAGTTCATCCTTTATATTTGGGGAGAAATTATTTCGGGGAGGGGCACCCAGGTCACTTCAAATCTCGTAAACAACTTCCTCTTTACGCTGAAGGCACGTATCTCTACTTCCGACAATTTTTCTATTTACTAAACACTCATATAAAAAGGAAAGTACCCCATAATTAGTTATTACGAATGGGGTAAGAAAATATTGGAAATTTAAAGAGTGGTGGACCTACGCTCGGTCCTTGGGGCACGCCAGAACTTCAAAAGGAGGATTAGACAGTGGACTTTCTTCGTTGTTTTTGTGGTAACCAGTACAAGCAAAGTTATCTCTCAGAAAGAATGGGTACTTAATGCAATTAAATCGACGATAAAAACAAAGGAGAAACATTAGATCCTTGTGGCACGCCAGATAACGGATGACATGTCCTCCGTAATTATTCACAAAAAATTTTTACACATAATCATCGTTTATCATTTTCGCGCAGGACTGCACTCTTTAGTCCTGCAATTCCCTCCGTCTACCAAAACCAACCGGATTTCCCCGGTTTCAGCGTAAATATTTCCGTAATTAATTCCAACGTGCGCGCGCTAATTCGTTTATAATCCGTTAGTTCGTTCCCGACGAGTTCTAGTGGAGTTTGCGAGCGCGCTCAGGTCGAAATTTTTACTTTCAACATTCAACGCGTCCTCGCATATGCACACACACAGTCACACGTATCCGCATTGTGTGCAATTAACTCGAAGCCGCTAAAGTTGCATCGTCGCCTCGAGGGAAGTTTCCCTAAATTTGTCAACGGCGGCGGCGTGCGCTTTAATCTAAACGAGCCCGAATTTCTCTCGCGCCTCATTTACCGCCGCCGTCACGTCCTGCTGAATCTCGACTGCTTTTGCATTATCCCCTCCCCCGCCCCCGCAGTCGAGATGTTTATTCGTCTGTTGTTCGGGAGGGATACAGTCGATGCTGATTGCGAAAGTGGGAACCGTGTTGGACTTATGTCGCGCTATGATTAAGGATAGTGATCTTCGTGAATCCTTCCTCGAGATTAGAAATTTTGCAATCATCTTCGTTTTGCTAAAAGTTTACGAAGGAGGATGAAGACGTGACCAGAAGAAAACAATTAAAATAACCTCTTAATTCTCAATTACCGTATTTTTGCGGATGAAGTGGTTTGTCTTTGGGACTGTCGAAGACTTTTTCTAGAAGGCATAATGTTTTTATGTAGAAGGACAAGCAACATTTTAAGAAAAGTTGATTATTCGTTATGGACGTGCTGTAGTTGAGAGGGTTGAAATTCCTTGAATATTTTGGAAAAGGATGGTGGATTAAGAGATTGGGCTGAAAAGGTTTGAGCCTAACACGCAAACAGTTTCTTTTTGGGTCAAACACATTTTTCGACATAGTCTCCTTTTAAATTAATACAGTTAGTCCAGCGATGCTGCAACCGCTTTCCCCCGTCTCCCTTTTTTTTTTAAATTTTAGCTAGGATTTTGACCACGATATTTCAGTTATTAGTCATTAGCTTCTGATTCTCCATTGGAACAGCTCGAAGAAGTATTGCACGTCCCCCAATTTTTAAATTGTTCTAAACGTATGTACTAATAGATACTTCCGATTAAATTATCGATTCGTCCATTGCTTAAGGGATTTCCTTTCGTCTAACTTATCCCCGCCGATCCGAATAGAAAATCTGAACTTTCACCGCGGACGACTCATCCGTCTTCAACTCCCTCTCGTGCCTTCACGCGACCGAAAAAGGAAGCGAATCCCGATACGCGCAACGGCACGTTCATTATCACCACCCCATCCGTAACATCGATGGCTGGCAGCAAGATGGATGACGCTTCTAAGGAGCGCATTAAAACACATCGCCGACGCCAGCTGCATATCTCCGAGGTGAGTGACACGTGCTACGTACGTACCTACGTAGGGAGGAAATATCTTCGTGGTAGATACTACCTCTTTTATCAACGCATCTGCCCTTAATGTCTCCTGAAACGGTTGCAGTCTTCAATTTTGTTTCAGCAGTGATCGCTATCACTTTTATTTCTTCATGAAATTCACACCATTTGTTTTACTTTAATTAAAAGGAAGAAATAAATGAATAAAGAAAAATTAACAAAAATATAACAGGATTTATAACGTATTTCCTACAATCCCGCCTCGAAATTTCGTTACTCCCCTCTACTACTTTTCCTCAATCAATCCGTACCAACTTCTCCCAAATACCTACAGGATATTGCTCATAGTAGGTTGTACAAATCGTTTTGGTCATCTTCACGGTAATCAAGAAGTAGAATAAATTTAAGTCTAAGTTTTACAATACTTGCGAAACTTGGAGTTAGCGGTTATCATACAAGTGCTCAAAACCGCAATGAACGAATCATCTTCAGATGTTACCGTCGTCGATTTCCTCATCGTATTTGGATTTTCTTGAACAACATTTTATATAGTACACTAAATTCATACGATCGTTGTAAATGTTTGAAAACCAAATTACTTGATCATATATCTTTACCTGGCCCCTAGGAAGCATAGCATCCTTGTTTGAAATTTTGGTATAGAATAAAGAACTTTACGAGAATTACGCTATTGCAAGATCCACCAAAAAGTTCATTTCCCAAAAAATAAATGAAATAACAATCGACTCATTCAGTTCTAGTAGAGGAAACTGTGTTGAACGTATCAGTTACGGATAAGTACAATACATGAAACATATATAAACATACAATTTATCAAAACTGAATAATAAAATCATTACTTGTCGTTTAGCACTATTTGTCAGAGATAAAAGCAAATGCGCAGGAGTCAGCAGTCAAAAGAATAATGCGTACACTTACATCTAAAAAGCATACTCGAAGTATTCTTGTACATACAATAGAATGCTTTTCCAATTGGTACATTCGACAACGTCTTTTTCAAGGCTTTAAGCCCCAAGCTTCTTATGCCAACAGGAATATGGTTGTACACTTTAATTAATTTTGTAGCAGCATTTCTATGAACAATGCCTTTCCGTGTTTATACTGGCAAAAGATTCGCCGATCGCAGTCCTCTCGTAGAATAGTTACGTTGAACTCATAATTTTGTCTGACAAACAAAGCACATTCCAATACATACAATACATCGATAAATCCTGGTCCACTTTTTATCGAAATAGGCTATTTTGAGTATATAACATCGACTTTTGGTATCAGCGAGCTATCACACCGAAGAAATGGCTTTCAACTTACTAAGAAATCGCAAAACTCACGAGCCGGCGGAATTTCCTATTGCATTGTCGTAGCAACAACACATTACCTCATATCACTCCTACTTTCAAGAACATGCGTACTTTTCATGTCTTTACAACAATCACCAAAAAAAACGAATTTTAGCAAGAACGGGGGCTACAATAAATGGTTGGTACGGACGACACTGAATTTAGGAATTTCCCAACGTTAAAAAATTGAACGAATTAAAAAAACCAAAACTTACCTACTCTAAAGCCAAAAAGAGCAAGTGTGATGAAACCAAAGATCAAAACCATGCTGATTTGCTTATTTGATAACCAGGGCTCGTTCCCAAAAAGTTTGTGCCTCCAGGCCAAAGGGTTGATCAACACTTTTAGGTTTTTCAGAGACCTCGAAAGAGGATCATGCGTGCGAGAACAAACATCAAGTAGAACTGGGTGTTGCATGACGACAATGCGCCTTTTACACAGCAATTTCAGTAAAACCGGTTTTTCCTTTTGGCCAGTAAGAACATTTCCGTGCCTTTTGAGTCTCCTTATTCACCCGACTTGAGTCCTTGTGACTTTTTCTTCTTACCCAGATTGAAAGAACACTTCAAGAGACGTCGTTTTGGGACACTGGACCACATTCAAATGGCCGAAACCAGGATGATAGCCGAAAAAGTCGAGCTAAGCCGAATCCAATGTTCCTCCTAAAGGTTTCGACTTCCGTCATCAATGAAGCTTAAAACTATTGATGTGCGCAGCTCAGAACTGTAGTAAAAAACTGTTGATCGCAAGTTGATCGTTTCTAGAGGTATGTGGGGGAAATGTGAATCGTCGACCAAGTGGAAGAATGTCTCGGTCATACTGTTTCCGTCAATCCAACAGACGATAGTCCAAAAAGCCTGCTGAAACGCCACGATTTCTTTGATTTAGGTACAGACTAATAAAATCGTATAATAACTAAGGTTCGACAAACGAGTGCATGATAGGTAAGTAGTGTAAACCGAACTGACGCTGTCACTTCTCCGAATTTGAATGTCGCCCCGTGCACGTAAGTGCTGTTTACACTACTTATCATGCACTCGTTTGTCGAACCTTAATAATAGCCTTCGGTATCATGGACAGAATTAGATGACCACTATAACGAATGTTAACTGTCTCCCCATTGGCTGCATTGACTTCAATGCCATCATCATTTCGTGGTGATCTACATTCCAATCTACCACCGACGCAAACCGACTCGATTATCCCCGCGTTAATCTCCGACGAGGCCCCCGCAGTTATAAATAAAGCTTCCGGAAATGTCCAAACGTCAAAAAACCCCGACGCATCCTATCCAGTCGCGATCGGCGACGAAAATAAACCGCGCGACGCGACGTGCGTTATCCGTCGAAACGCCGCTTTCGATTCTCTCTCTATGTCTCTCGCTCCCTTTTCTACCCGTCGTCGTTTCGGATCCGACCCGAATATAGGTGACGTTTCCATAGGGCGTATTTCATTCATGTGCATTCGCAGATAAAGCCGGCTAGCTAGCGAGCGAGAGACACGGCGCTCGCGCTAATACGCTAAACGGCCGCGTTACCGCGTTCTAAAACGGAAACGCCGTTTAACCGGAACTGACGTCGCCGAGCGGGACCAGAGTTTCCTGTTCGTCGGCTGGTTGACTAGCCGGCGGCGGCGGCGCGCGAGGCCGCTTTGTGCGAATTCCGTTGCGATAATTCTGACACCGCGTGTACGATGCTGATCCTAAATAAGCCGTACAATTCGATTTGGACTATGTAAGTTCAAAATTCCTCCCATAAGCTCTATAGTAGGGGTAGGACTGAAGTCAATGAGAAGAAGAAGAAGTAAAAAAGAAAGGAGAAGAAGAAATAGAAGGAAAAGAAGAAAAGGAAAGAACAGGAAAAGAAGAAGGAGAAAAATAAGTTCACCAATCTTACATTTCCAATCAAAAATAGAAATGTCCTCCTAGGTTATTAACTTCTTCGTCATAAAGGTAACTTTATAGTTTAACTCAAACCATAGTGCAATTAGAAGGCTGCCATATACGCGTTTCACGGTTATAGCGATCTTCAGTACGGCTTTGTCAGATGCAGCTTTCGTTTCCATCCGAGCACTATACCGCGTGTTGCAGATCGAGTGGGATTACATGGTCAACTTTCCTACTATTGAAGATGGAGTTTTGGTTAAATTTGATATGTTCTGCAGATTTATATGCTGATTTAAAATCTGTTTGAAAAAGTCAAAAGTCAAAGTTAAAAATGTCAGAAGCTCTTAACCCTTAACTGATAACATAACAAATTTATAACACTATAAAAGACATGGCGGACTACTACTTTTAAATTAATTTTTTTATGACAATCAACTTGGGTGCTTCAAAATTGTCTTAATATTTAACCATCCGTATGTAATAAAAAAACACATTAGTAAATCAAATCTTCTTTTTTTATAAAACATAAAAGAAACGAGTATTAACGCTTAGTGGTATTTTCCAACCTCAATTGGGATGAGATCCTTATTTTACGTTCCAGTGCAGTCGACCTTATGCGAGAAAAACGATAAAGTTAACACTTTTACTTAAAATATAATTTAGAAAGAAACAAAAAGAAACAAAATAGTTACTTCCAAAAACAAAAAATAAAAATTCTGACAACGACTCAATTCAGCATAAAATACTGGCAATTTTTACACAAGGGGCGAGAACATTGTAAACATACGAACGAGCTAAAGTCTTTAGGAAATCTCCTCTTTCTATAATGTTGGGTTGATGCATGTTGCGCAGTATATAAGCGTTCGGGCTGCTTAAATCCAGAATGCGGTAGAACACCACCATTGGCCATCTTCTGGTTCAACGGCTGCTGGAATAAATGGAACATTTCTTGTCTGCTTCATGGACACCTCTTTTAGTTGCGTTATGATAAAGAATGATTTCAGGCTTTTTAGTATCCTCGTCAACTTCGTTAGTATGATTCATTGAAGACACAGCTCTATTCTTCTTAGGCACGTATGAGCATAAAGTTTTGTTATTTGTAAAACCAAACAAACTAGACTCAGCTTCTTGGTCTTTCAACGGTTTGAATTCGCTAGGTATTGCGCGTTTATTTTTTTCATGGTACCCACGTAAGTAAGCTTAAGTTTTGAAAGTTTATCAACGAGTTCTATAGAAGAGAACCCGTTATCATCAGTCACATTTTGGTTGCTTCCTTTGATTGGCTGTGTCAACCGTAGGACAGAAGTTTTCTTTTCTTGGGTGGTCAATCCTTCATCATCTGAGCATTTTCCAGTATAAACACACCCATTATGAAAGTAGGTTTTTTTGCATCACATAAAGCTCGTATGACCAATCCGTATTTACCTGGTTCCTTTGGCATGTGTGAAATCATATGACTTCTTCCACAAAACTTCATTAACATCTCATCTACGATGACGTATTCGCTCAATTCATACAATGTTGAAGAATTGTTGACAAACCTGTTGAAAATAGACGATATGGCAGCTAGATTGCCATTTCATTTCCTTTCAGCGAGATCATCTGGATTGTCGAATCGCAGGTACAGTAGCCAAACAAGAAATCTATTTTTTGACATGGCACATCTAAAAATCTCGAAACCTGTACCGTATCGAGCAAATAAATAACTTGAGCTTTCACGATTAGATTTCAAGACAACTGAATATAGTAAAAGACCCAACAAAGCATTTAGCTCAGTCATATCTGTGTCCTTCAGTTCAGGTTCTGACGAGTAAATTTTATCTTGTAACTGGAGATTTTGTTATTTGTCCAGATCCAAATTTGATTTAGCATTTCTTCGCCAAATAGTTTATTCAAAATGCTGGAAGGGTCTCATTCATCCTGAACTGTCAATTTTGAGGCGCAAGCACGTTTTAATTAACCATGGAAAAACACTTCATCATGACATGACGTTGTTATGGAAATCTGTATTGTTGATGTCCAGGTATCCTTGATTTTTTATATCCAGCGGTTATTTGAAATTCCTGTGATGTAAAAGTGTTGAATGTGTGTGTTTAAATTTTTAAATTTCTTTCTATCTCTTAATCGATGCCTTTTATAATAATTAATAATTTGATTTCTAGTTGCTGGCTATATATGTACTTATAGCGTATAACTATATTTTATTCATACATTTCTATGTAAAAACGCTTCAAACTGCGTTTGGGTACAACTAACTTTTGTATTCGAAAAGCAATGCGTTAATCGTCAACTTTCGTACATCGTTGTACAATTACATTTCAAGCTAACCGGCGTATATATATATATATATATATATATATATATATATATGTACGTAGATACATCTTCCGGAGCAATTGTTTTACGTCGCGCCAACCGCCAACCGGGAAGCGGGGAAAGAGATACGTACACTTACTACGCTAAGTAGGGTAAAATATTGCGTGCGCGTTTCGAGTTTCTTTTGTTTGCCTTCCTTCCCGACACGAGAAAAAGGGGTATCCGCGTTCGCGTTTCGCCCGCGGGAATATCGTTTTCCGGAACTTTCGCCTTACCGGGAATACTAATGCCCGTCGAGGCCGCCGACGGTTATAAATTTCCTATTCAATTCGACGTTTCCCTTTCTCGTCTCGTCCTTTTTTCCGGTTCGCGATCCGATATGGTTATGTTTTAGGTGAAAATTTAATGCGGAAGCTGTGGAAAAGAGGACAAAATACTGGCTAATTTATCATGCTTTCCTGACGGTTAAACTCGGCTAACTGTTTGAGGAGCTTAACCTCAACGATATATTCGAAAATTGTTACGTTTTCTTTTTCTTTTCTACGCGCGTACCTCGAAATCGGTTGTTACACAATCTTTGATCGATTTCCTTGATTTCCATCCTCACGGATAGAGGGAACCTTCACGTCTGTTTTGAATTATACGATATACGTTTTCCGATTGACGTATGATTCGAGAAGTTAGGTTAGATTATCTCTAGTTTTCGGCGTTAGATCTTGGTGCAGCGCACATGTGCGAAGTGATTTCCTCGAGAGATTATCGTTTGAAATCTGGGCACATTTGTGGATATTGTGGAAAAATGCTTCTCGTTCCCGTTGCCTCATTTTGGGATTGGATTGCCGAACCGCTGTATAGTGTAACCGCTGTATAGTGTTGATTGAGGATCGAAGAAGCTGTTTAATTCAGTAGCAGTTATACTGGAATCGACGACGCCTTTAGTTAATTCGAAATTCAAATGCTTCTTCTTGAGTATCAATGTAGGGGTTCGGCATTCTTCGCTTTTGGCCCTCAATTTCTTGCTTCCGTTTCACACAGATATTCGATGTACTTAGTTGGGGTGTTTCTCCGTCATAATCACGCCCTTTTATCGCGTATTGCGCATTAAATTCCACTTAAATCTTCCGTTTATTTGGAGATATTCCTTTAAAATTCTGCATTTTTTGGGTTTCATTAGCTGCACTTCATATTGATCTCAATTCAAAATGCCTTTTCTACTAAGTTCTATAGACATTTTGCTTACCCTGACTGTAGTTTGTGGTTAGGTACCTTTCGTAGGTTTTAGATTTCGACTATATGCTCAGAAACTGACCAAAAATTAGATGTTTTAACAACAATAAACCAATTCATTAGAAATACCTAACTGACAGTAAGCTTTTGAAAATCTGCTTGAAACACAGCTCTGTGTGTGATTAAGATTTTGATCTGTGCCTAACGCAAATCGTGAACATAACTGATTGTGAGTTTAACTGCACGGCAAGAATATTTCCCCTTTTTACTGGCTGAAGCAGCAGAATTTTAACTGCACGCGTAAGGATGTACTAAGGTTAGCGATTAACATTTGTTTTATGCTACATTCCATTATTCTGGCTAAAACTTTTGCTGGGACACTCGTTAAGGTTATGCCTCTGTAGTCAGAACATTCTCCCACTTCTCATCCTTTTTATGTAGGGATAAGATGATTCCCATATTTCGTTTTTTAGGTACTTCGTTATTAACCTTCCTATACTCACGTCAAAATGAAAGACGTATACTATACTATATAAATCGGTCTCACAGACCGTATGCGTGAGTATAGGAAGGTTAAAAATGAAAAAGTAGAAAAATAAAAATCTACACAACTCTCTCACATGAATAACCTCACTGAGGTTTATTTATTCGGCAACTTTTACAGGCACCGCAGCCTACATTGCATATACCAATAATTATTAATGGAGGGACTTTGTTATTTCTGATAATGTCGTTTAACAAGCCTGTGAATGCATCGTTTCCTGTTTCATCAAAATATTCGACCATTTCTGGTGTTATGTTATCTATATCCGCTCCTTTCTCTAGCTTTAATTTACCAACGGCTTCATTCAGTTCTTTTATCTTTACTTTGCGTATTTCCAAATTTGTACCTTGAGTCTCTTCTTCTTTCGCTATATCTCGTTCCTCCATCTTCACTAGTTGATAAAAATAATGTCCTCGTCTTTCCATTATATTAGTTTCGTCGGTGATTATATCTTGGTCTTTGTTCTTTTATACTTTTCATGCGACATGCTACATTCCTTTTTCTGCCTTTTTTGCCGGATAACGAAAAATTTTAATTCACTGTGACTTCAATTCTTCCTTAGCGTAACGTTGTTGTGGAAACCTGCATTGTTAATGTCCAGGTATCCTTGGTTATTTATATCCAGTGGTTATTAAGAATTCTTGTGATGTAATAATGTTGAATGTATGTGCTGAATGTTTAAAATGTTTTCTATCTTTTAATCGATGCTTTTTATAATAGTTAATAATTTTATTTCTAGTTATTAACCATTTTGGTATTACTACACTGCATTAAACACTGATCGCCTAAATCTCTTGATTTGATGATTTCAACCCTTTTGCCTGGGTTACTAGAACACATCGCCACCAGTACAAATAGTTGCTTCTAAAAAACTGCAATGTTGAAGGTTCTTATTAAAGCTTAAGGGTTTTACAAATCCTATGTTAAGAATTACTGTTGTGCCTGAGGAATTGTTCCACGGTGACGTACAGGAATGAATTTCCTGACTTCCAAAACACCCATCCATTCGCTAGCGATTAACATCTTCGCGGTCCATTTGATTCGGGTCCCGAGGTAGCGTTTACTATTACGAATGACGAACGGTCGCCGAGTCGACGTGAAGGCGTATTATTTACCTACGATATAACATCCGACGTAAATAAATCCGGACCCGGCGGGGGATGCCCCCGAGGACGGATTAAGGCGTCAAAGTTCCGCAAACGTCGGGCTTTCCCTCGTGATAAATCGCGGACGTTTCCCCCGGCGAACGGACGCACAATGGCGACGCATTTTTGCTTTCGCAGTCGGTAAAATATCTTTCGCTTTATTGCGTATTCCGGAATGGAATTAAATTCCTCGAAAAAGCGCTGCGATGTTCGTGAAGGAGGGAAGGGTAGAATGAGGCGTATTATTTCTTTTCTTTGAATTACCTCCATCACCTTTTTAGATCAACAAAGAAATTGAATAATTGAAATTTAACAATCATACTGATGTGTGTCATTTTTCCCCTTGTTTTTTTCGAAAAAGATCACTTAGAACGATTTTCTACTCCACAATTCCCCCGTCTTCTTCCATAATCGACAAACGGCACACACAGAAGCGTCTCTCCATGACGAAAAAAATATTCCCTTTGTTGTTCAAAAACCTCGTCAGGATTTATAATTTGGTTTCGCGAAAAATTTGTTATAAAAAGCTTACGACAAAAGCCCTCGTCGGACGGTATCAAAGCGAAAGCGATGCTTTTTGATCTCTTGTCCCTTACCTAAATTGTAATTTCGGCTTTTCGTGCCCTGAGGCGTTCGCGCGACGAGAGGATCGTCGACGCTTTTGGGGATGAAAGCAAGTTCCTGGATTCTCTTCCTGATACTTGTAGGCTCGGGATAATCCTGAAATTACGGTTGCGATGTACTTTTTTATACGGGTCGAGTGTTTCGCGTATTTCTCTCCGAAGTGGAATTCGAAATATAAAAAAGGAGGCGGTCGAACAGTACACGAAGCTTGAAACTGTTTTGACTGTTTAATGTAATTCCGATTTTTATAACTATTTTTGTTATTCGATCTGTTCTTACGGTTAAAAGAGGTGATCAAGCCCCGAAGTAAGTGTTTAGAATAACGAGGTGAATAGTAACGAGTATAAACGACAAAATAGGAAGGAAGGTTTACACAGAAAACAAAGTAAGAAGCAAGTATGAAACGTAAAATGAGAAGGAAGATGAATGAAAGCAGAATAACGAAATGACGAGATGCCAGGCAAGGAGAAAAGCAAACAGAGCAGGTAGAATAAGGTGCGAAAGTAATGAGAAAAGAGAGTAAGAATAAAATAAATAGAACTACAGAAGAAAGCAGTATGTAGGAAAACACAAAACATAGAGAAATTAACTTGTGTTTTATCAAACGCACTTACAAGAACCAGGAGGGAAATACAAGAAAATAGCATATAAATAAGATCTTCGAACGTGGGGGAGAGAAGTGAAAGTAAACAGGAGAAAGGAGCAAGGAAAATGAGGAACATAAAGCAGGAAGAAGAAAATGAAAAATTAAAGGAAATATGAGGTGGTATGAGATGAAAAGTAAGACCAAATAGATGGAAAACAAGAGAAGAAACAAAATGAAAAATAAGGGAATAAGGAGGAATATTATACGTAGGAAGAGAAAATGTAGATAGCACACGCGAAATCACAAGAAAACAAACAAAAACAGAATGACACGAAGAGCAGAAAGGAGAAAGTAGAAAGGGCAACAAGGAAGCTAGAATGAAATACAAAAGATAGGAAAAAAACAAGAAGTAGAATAGAAAGGTAAACACCCACATGAAAAACAAGACTATAAACGAAACGGTAAACAAAACAAATGTGATAAATATATAAATGGCGCGAAAACGAAACTTGAAGAATATAGACAAAGCGGCAAAATCAGAAGGAAAAGAGCAACGATATGATACGGAAAGGGGAAAGGAGAGAAAGGAAACAAGCAAGTCAGGATAGGGCAAAGAAACAAGGAGAAAAAAACTAAAGATAAAATATATAGAATTACAGAAGAAAGAAGCATAGAGGAAAATACAAAAACCTAGAAAATTTAACTTTTATTTTGTCAAACGCACTTGAAAAATATGGGGGGGGACAACATAAGAATATAGAATATAAACAGGATATTCGAAAAGGCCATCAGATATAAAAAAAGGGACAAGGAGAAAGAAGATGACTAAGCAAGAGGAGAAAAATGAACAAAATTAAGAAGTGGTATCGTAGGAGACGAAAAGGTACGAACTGAGATATGAAAAACAAGACAAAAACCAAATGATAAAGAAAGAATATGTAGAAATATAAAAGACAGGAAGAGGAAATGTACACAGTGTAAACGAAACAACAGAAAGCAGAAAAAAGTGAAGTAATGAAGTGACACGAAGAGAGCAAAAGAGGAAGAGAAACAAGGAAATTGGGATAATATAAATTAGGATATAAAATAAATAAAATTACAGCAAAAAGCAGTATAGGCGATAAACAGACAAAAAGAGAAATTTTTCATTGTACCAAACGCACTTAAAAAATAGAAGGGGAATTTAAAAACTGGGATATAAATAAGACAAGCAAGGCGAAAAAAAAAAAAATTTAAAATGAAAGGGGGAGATGATAAAGCAGGAGAAGAAAAATAAACAAAACCAAGAAATGGAATTATCGGAAACGAAAGGTAAGAACCGACATATGAAAAATAAGACCAAAAGTAAAATGAGAAACAAAAGAATAGGTAGAAATATAAAAAACAGGAAGAGGAATTGAAGTACAGAACAGAACAATAGAAAGCAAAAGAAAACGAAGTAACGGAACGACACGAGGAGACGAAAAAGAGCGGGGAGCAACGGAGTTACGATAGCGAACTAAAGTGAAGGACAAAATGGAATAAAGATAAAATAAATAAGATTACAGAAGAAAGCAGTACAGAGGAAAATACATCAAAATCGAGAAAATTTGGCTTTTGTTTCGCCATACGCCCTTAAAAGAAATAGAGAGGGAAATAAAAGAAAATAGAATATCAATAAGGCCTTCGAATGCGGTGGAAAGAAATAAAAGGGAACAAAGAAAAATGGGAAAGGAAAAGAAGGTAAAGAAAATTCATAAAATCAAGAAGTGGAACTGTACCCAGATGAAAGATATGAACAAAGAAATAAAAAACAAGACTAGAAGCAAAACAGAAAACCAAAGAACAGGCAGAATATGAAAGTCAGTGTAAATGAAACAACGATGCAGAGAAGCAAATTTGTAGGAAAGCAAAATGAGGAAAGAAGGAAGAGAAAGAAGGAATTCTCGTGTTTCCAGTTTCCTACTGTATTTCACTTTGCCTTTTCCATTTCCTCTTTCATTGCGTATGCTTTGCCCTCTTTTGGTGTTAAAGGAAATAAATCTAGAACAAAGAAACAAATGAGACTTCGTAAGACCGAAGATGGAAATAGGAGGGTGAAAAGGGTAACAAAAATGGAAATCGGAAGCAGAATGGGAAGCGATATGAATGGAAAAGCGATTGGGAAACGTAAAAGAACAAATACGAGTGAAGGAGAACGGAAACCAGTTTGAATTGGAAACAAAAGTAGAAACGGGAAAGTAAAATAGAAGCAAACCCCAAGTTGAGAAAAGATTAAACGGGGAAAACAGGGAAAATTACAAGGAAGAACGAAATTCGCGTTATCTGTTTTCTATTTTCGTGTTACTTTAGGAAGGACAGTAAGAGGAGGAAAGGAGATAAACGAAACAGGATGTAAAAGACAAAAATAGAAGGCAGCTGATAAAAGTGGAAAAGTAAATTGGGAAAGAAATAAAAAATGAGGGAAAGATATGGAAGAAAAAATGATGTTCCCTGCTTTCTATTCTACTTTGCTTATTTCTCTTTTTCGTCTTTCTACCGCTCTTCTCAAATTTACAACAGAAAGAAACAAAAGGAAACAAAATAAAAGTGGAAAATCAAATCGGAGAAGGCCAAAAGGTACAAAATACAAAATAAAAAAAGACGGATAAAAGTCGAAGAAGAAAACGCGAAAAATACGAAATAAATAAAAATAAAGGGTTATTTTTTATGTATGTTTCGTGTTTCCTACTTTGCTTTACTTGCTTCTCGTTTTCGTCTTTTCAACGCTTCTCGTAAATTTTCAAAGAAAAAAGAAGAAAATAGAAGAAGAGTAAGGGAAAGTCAAAAATCTCAGACCCACGGGAAACGATAGAAAACTGGAAACGGTAAGGTAGATAGTAGTTATATAAATAGAAGAGACCAGAAACAAATAGTAAATAAAATAAACGACGAAATGAATGTGGGAAAGATGGGGAGGTAAGGATTGAGAAAAATGCAAAATTAAGAGAGAATAAGAAAGAAAGAGTTGCGCTTTCCATTTTCTTCTTCTCTTTCTATTCCTTCTTCTTATTCCTCGTCCTTCCTTTTTCGACTAGGAACGTTTTCTCTTTTTCTACCCTGTTATTCTGTTGACGAGGATATCAAACTTTGGCGCCATCCTTTAAGAGACTATCGAGATGGTCTGTTTACTACTCTGCTTTATCAATTCCTCTCTCCCCTTTACTTCCCTGTTTCTCTCTTTCTCTCGTTTTCACTTTTATAGAACTCCATCCCTTATTTCACATTTTTTCGTGTCCTATATCCTCGTTCCCTCACATTCCTTTGCCTTTTACCATTCCTTACCTAATTCCATTTTATTTCATCATCGTTGCTTCCTCTTTGTTTTCTTCTTCTTTCCATTAAAAGTAGATGGAAAGCTTTGACATACTCTACAAGATTTTCTCCCAGACGAAGATATTATTGCCATTCCTCCATTGCCTTGTTCTTTCACACAAACCTAGATTAGGCTGTAAATGTTGATCTTTATCAGCTATAGTTGGTTAGTAAATGAGTTGTCAATTTCATTTTGACACGAAACATCCTGATTTAGCGCGTCCAACTTTATCCCCAGATTCGCTAGAATATAATGTCAAAGGGGAACGCGATAATTCCCGGTTTTTGCCGGTATTGTTACCGAACCCCGTCGACTACCAAGGAGTATCGAATCGCACTTTATGTATCTATCCGTCCTATCATCGTCGTCTCACATTCCAATCTCGAAGCGCGTTCGACGCCCTGCTATAAATGGATGCGGCTGAATCTGGCTTCTTACGCGATTCGCTTACCGTTTTCCGACGCGGCCGAGCACTCGAACCGCGCTACCCGTTCGTAATTACCCTTTGTAATTCACTAATAGGCACTCAGCTTTAATTAGGACGAATTTATTACATCATCTAATTACGTCGACGTACATAACGGAATTGGTTTTCGCCAGGAATTCCAATTTGACTTTAAAGAAATTAAGAGAGGGGCGCGAAAAGGGAAAGATTAATGCAACGACGCGTCGGAGAAAAATCTAGAAAAACGAGAATGGAAGATTAGAGAGGAATGGGAAAAATACGGAAACGAGTAAACTATAACAGCAAGTAGAAAACGTGAGTTGCCTTTTTCTTTGTATCTTTCCATTTCATTTTTTTCCTCTTTTCTTTTCTTCGTTCTCCTCCTTCTCATTTTATGTTTTCTACCAATTCCACCGTTTCGTATTTTTCGTTTCCCTTCTCTTCTCTTATTTTCTCTAATTTTCTTGAAACTATTTAACACACTGATACTTAAATTGAAATGGGACTTGAGGGAAGAATAATAAGAAAAAGTAGGAGCAAGTAAAATTGGAAATAAAAAACATTAAACCTTTCGTTATTCTGTAATTTGCCGTAGCCGTCTCTTCTATTTACGTGGCAGATACTTTCCATGTCACTGTGGCTACTTTTCTATTTCTTTGTTCCTATGAATCCGACATTTTGGATTTTCTCTACGCTTCCCTTTCCTCGAAAATTTTAAAGAAAAACGAACACCAGAAACAGGTAGAACAATTTAGAGTTCCTATTGTTTCTTTATTTTTCGTTATTTCATATTCTTTTCGCATTCTGCCTTCTACTTCCATCCGTTTCCTTTTACTCTCGTATACATCATTCTTTATTTATTTTCGTCTCTCCTCTGGCTTTATTTTTTCTTTCTTGAAAATATGAGGGAGCGGTAGGAAAACCTGCAAAAGAGAAAAGTAAAACAGAATAAAGAAAAAAATGTTAATTCCTCTTTTTATTTATTCTGTATTTTATATTTCCTTCGCATTGTCACTTCCAATGACATGCGCTTCCTTTTAATCTTGTATCTTTAATCGTTTATTTATTTCCATTCCTCATCTTACTTTATTTTATTTCTTCTTTATTGGAAATTTGAGGAGGCAATAAAAAGTGTAAAAGAGAATCAAGTAACCTGGAATAAGAAAGTTGGAAACAAGAATTCCTTTTGTTTTTTATTTCTTCCTATTTCTCTCTATTTTATATTTTCTTCGCACTTTGTGTTCCACTCCCATGCGCTTCCTTTTATTCCTGCATCTTTCATCGTGTGATTGTTTCAGTTCCTTATCTTGCTTTGTTTTCTCTCTTCTCTCTTGAGAACTTGAGGAGGAGACGCAAAGAAGAAACAAATAAAGTGAAATAAAAAAGTTTGAAACAGCAATTCATTTCGGTTTTGTATTTCTTTGTATTGTTTCCTTATTTATCCTTTTCCACTCCCATCCGCTTCTTTTTATTCTGATATCTTTCATCGATTGTTTCTTTTCACTCCTCTTCCTGCTTTATTTTCTTTTGTCCTCTCTTTTGAGAGGATGATAGAGGTAAACAAGAGAGAAATCAGGAAAATAGAATAACAAAAGGAAAGAAGAAGTATTTAGTTTCTTCGTTTGTTTTTTTTTCTTATTTTATATTTTGTTCGCATTTTCTTTTCCACTCCCATCCGTTTCTTTTTATTCTTATATATTTCGGCTTTTGTTTGCTTCCGTTCCTCCTCTTGCTTGGTTTTCTTTTTTCTTTCATAAGAATTTGAGGAGGCAATAGGAATATACAAAAAAGTAAACCGGAATAAAAAATTTGAAAACAACAATTCCTTTCTTGTTTTCTTTCTTCCTTATTTTGTATTTTCTTCGCGTTCTCTCTTCCACTTCCATCAGTTTCTTTTTATTCTTGTAAGTTTTATCTTTTGTTCCTCTTCTTGCTTATTTTCTTTCTTCAAAATTTGAGGGTGCAGTAGAAAGATGCAAAGAAAAAACAAGTAAAGTGGAAGAAAGAAATTGGAAATAAGAATTTATTTCGTTCTTTATTTCTTGCGTATGTTTTTTTCCGCGTTTCTCAGCCATCGTCATCCGTTTCTTTTATCCTTATGAATTTCAGCTTTTGTTTTCGTTTCTCGTCTTGCCTTTTTTCCTTTCTTAAATTTGTGGGGGTAATAGAAAGATTCAAAAAAGAAACAAGTAAAATGGAATAAAAGAATTGGAAGGAGGAATTCGTTTGTTCCTTTATTTCTTTCTTATTTTATATTTTTGTAGCGTTTCTCTCCTACTCCGTCTCTCTCTTCTTCCATTCTCACCTCTTAAAAATAGGTTTAATGAAAGATAAACTTTTCTCTCCTTTTTCTTCCCCTAGTTGTTTCCTTTTCTGTTATTTCTATTTCATTCTTACGTGCTTGTGTTTTCTTTTTCCTTTTTCTGTCGCCGTTCGTTGTTTTTGTTGTTTTCTTCCTTTGACTTTTACTTTAGCTGCCATCAAATAAAATGAGACATTTTTTATTTAATTGTTTCTTAATCTTCATTCGTCCATATTTTGCTACTTTGTTTCTTATGTCCGCCGTTCCGACATATCTCTCCTTCCTTTTCTCTTCATCTTTCTATTCAAGATTTCCTATTTTTGTTTATTTCTTCCGGTTCTTTTATCCCGTCATCGATTATATTCTCCTTTCACATCTTTTGTTTCATATTCTTTTTCTCCTTTCTCCTTTCATCCTCGGTAGTGTTTCAAAAATTTGACTGCTTGTACTTTCTCGTTTTCGATTTCGCTTTTGACTTTCCTTTCTTACTATTGGAACTAGATTCAGTCATTTCAATACAACTCAACAACGGCTCGAATTCCGAGCGGAAAATTGTATTGCATATTTCTCGCGTTTTCTTCTTTTTGACCAAACGAACTCCGAATTTAATTCGAGCGAAACGCTCCGACAAGCATCGAAAAGATCAAAACCGACGCCGCCGCCGTCGACCGTCTCCCCTTGAACCGGTTTAATATCAAAACAATAACGAATCGTGGAACAAATGTTCATCGCACCCGTCTTAGATAAACTCTCCGTCAGGCCGTATCGCTGTCGTTAGGTGTAAATTTACGGACGCGTTGCGCCCACGCGCGCGCGGGGAGGCTCAAAGGCGCAGCGCCGCGCCGCCGGAGCCGCCGGTCGGGGAAGAGACGGCGGACGGCGCGGCGCGCCGTCGTTGAAACAACGGCCGTAGGACGGACGGAAATCTAGGCGGCGAGCAGACGCATTCACGTATTCGATTCGCGGGGGCTTTCTATAGATAGACGCCGGTCGCTCGAGAGGAATTCCCTCGTTATTTATAGGCGTCTGCCGAGCGTCGTACCTTGAACCCTCCGGAAAAACGAAACGCGTACATTTCTATGTATGCGCATGCATATGTCGCGTTAAATCGGATCGTAGGCGCCCAGCAACACAAGAATATGAACGAACGTTTGGAAATATTGCGAAGTTTCGTCGAATTTGTATTTGTATTTGTTTCTGATTTGCCGTTTAAATGAAAGGTAAGAAATAAAATATGAAACGCACAATGAAAACGAAGATGAATGCAATAAATAGAGAAAAGGAAGAAGAGGAAATAACGAAATAATACAAAGAGAGGGAAACAAGGGAACTAGTAACGGATAGAAAAGTAATGAGTTAAAATGAAATGAAGTTAAAATAAAATTACAAAAGAAAGCAGTATGCAGTAAAATATGAAATATAAATTTGACTCTTGATTCATCAAACGTACTTAAAACAAACAGGGAGGGAATAGCATATAAATAAGATCACAGCAGAAAGATGTGAGAAGAAGTAAAGGCGAACAAGGATAATGGGCAAAGAAAAATGGAGAAAATAAAATGTCTGGGAAATATACAAGTCCTTAACAGACAGCATAAAGGAAATGACAAAAACAAACGAAAACAAAGCAATTAATTGACACGAAGAAAAGAAAGGAAAAAGGAAAGCAAGAAATCTACAATGGAGGATAAAAGAAGGGAGAAAGGGAAGCAAACGTAAAATAAATAAGATTACTGAAGAAAACAGTATGGAGGAAAATACAAAAGGAGAAGGACATTTTGACTTTATTTTATCAAATGTATTGTACAAGCGTACAGAGAAGGAAATAGAATATATGTAAATAAAACCACCGAACGATGTGGAAAGCATAAAAGTGAACCGGGGAAAAGAGCAAGGAAAAAGAAGAAGATACAGCAGGAGGAAGAAAATGAACAATATCAAGAAATGGAACTGTAGGAGACGAAAATTATGGAGAGATGAAAAACAAAACAGAAAACGAAATGGAACACAAAAGAATAGGTAGAAATATAACAGGCAGAAAAAGTAAATGTTGGAAACATATGAAACAACGAAAAGCAAAAGACGCGGAAAAGCAAGTTCGTAGGAAAATAAAATGAGGAATAAAGGCAGAAAAAGGGAATGCCTACTCCCGTTTTGTATTGACACAAATATCACATCGGTAAACTCCTCACCACACAATTGTTTATAGTAAAATCGGTGACACGTGTTTCGCTAGCTCGAGGCAAGCATCTTCAACAACCGTATAAACCGAAGTGTGGTGACGAGTTTACCGATGTGATATTTGTGTTAGTAAATTACACCACAGTCCTTGCAATCACCTTTACCGTTTTGTACTGTATTTTACTTTTCCTCCCACTTTTCTCACTACATTTCCTTCTCTTGATACTAAAGCAAATACAACAAGAACAAAGAAAACACGAAACACAGAAGATGGCATCCTAGGAAACAGAAGATGGAAGTAAGTAGGTGGAAACAGGAAGACAAATGGAAAAAGTAGGCAGAATGGAAAAAAACATAAACCGAAAGGTGATTAAGGAATATAGAAGGAGCAATGCAAACAAAGGTGGAAAGGAGAAAGTAAAATGGACGCAAACCTCAAATTGAGGCCAGATTAAACAGGAAGAAAGCAGGAAAATTACGAACAAGGAACGAATTCTTCTTGTCCATTTCCAAATGTTCGTCCTACTATCAGTTTGAAGAAAATGGGATAAGAGGAGGAAAGGAAATAAGCGAATATAATCGACGATCGAAGCGTAGGAGACAAGGGATGTAAGATACAAACATAGAAGGAAGCCAATAGAGGTGGAAGAGGAAAGGAAAATGAAAAGGGAAAATATCTTTCTTCAAGCGTTCCTTCGGAATTTTCAAGAAAGTAGAGAGAAAATATAGTCGTAGGAGAAAAAGAAACAAACTAAAAGCCGAAAATCATTACCTCGATAGAATTGTTTAGGTATGTTTTCAACAGTATGTTTTCAACAGCTTCCAAATTTATATTTGTGTCTTGTGCAAGAAAACGTTAATTTGAAAATCCATGCGTCTACTTCTATTAAATGTTATCAAAACTTAAAGATTTCTAAAGCACAGATTTATGCAGCAACCTGTTACAAATATCTTCCACTTCGGATGCAATTTTACCCTTGTACGATAGATGGTGCTGATACTCCTGTCTGAAGTTAAAATTTTTCGATAATTTTGGAGGAAGAAATCGAATGAAAAAAATTACTAAAAAATTGTTTTGTAGGATTCAATGTGTATAAAAATGTAATTGGCGGAGCACCAGCAGGTAATGTAAACGTTGGAAATCGATATAATGTATGTACAAAGGGGAGCAGGAAAGCTTTGGCTACATATCATACTACGCCATAAAGC
This sequence comes from Chrysina gloriosa, assembly GCA_038088585.1. NCBI lineage: Eukaryota > Metazoa > Arthropoda > Insecta > Coleoptera > Scarabaeidae > Chrysina > Chrysina gloriosa. Next base: position 49,114,782 of record CM076093.1, on the reverse strand, counting down.
TCCGTGTATACAGTACCTGGTAATCGAATTACCGCCACCTCGCCATTTTATAGCTTTGATAGTTATTTCACGTTGCTATAAGTTCTACCCTTTGATGTCGTCAAAACTAATTGAAATGATCTACAATTTTGTCCTAAAGCATGTGATATGTTGCGAATAAAAGCTTGGCTATGCGTCACACGATTTCTATAGAACTCCAATATAGCGGACCCGCCTTCCACGGGAACTTTACCGGTTGAGATATCTATAGAGGGATATGTTTCACATCCACAGGAGCTGTTCATCTACATCAAATTTTCTTACATATTTGGTTCTTTCCCCCATTCTTTCTTCCTTATTTCCTTTCTTTGTTCGTTCTTTGTTTTGCATTGTTGCCTTGTTTCTCCTATTGTTTCTTATTATCCCATCGCTTTTATTTCTTCCGGGTTAGCATCGAATACGACAATCCCATTTTAATGCTGCTGTTGTAATACATTTTTGGTTAATTTATCGCAAAGTTTATGACTTACGTGATTCTAAGCGCTTTTTCTTTTGTTGGAGTAATGGAAAAAACAACGAAAATGTGTCGACGAAACGGATAGAAGATAATAAGCGTCAAATCTGACCGGTTAAAAGTTTCAGCGAGCGAAATATTTACTTTTGTACACGTGACTTTCTTTTCTTTTATTATTGTTTCCTTTGATTACTTATCTTTCGAGCAATCTCCAGTACTTTCTGGATCAAACAAAAGACAGCAGTTTATATTTTATAAAGAAGAAGAAAAAACGAAGAAAACATAGAAACCGAAAATCTTTATAATATAAAAGTTCACGAAATATATATACACCTTTCTTTTGGTTAATTCTCGGTTTTCGGGTTTCTTTCTTTCTAAATTTATGTTGGCTTCTAGTTCGCTTGCCAGCATTGTGTATTCCTTAAAACAGTTTCCTTCTTTTACTTGTTTTATCATTTTTGCCTTTTTCGTCTGTTTTTGTGGAATTTAATGTTTTCATTTTCTGCCTTGCGTTGTTCCTTTTGGTTTTCTGTCTTTCAATTCCTTTGTTTCTTCTCTCGTTGCTTGGTTCTCGGGTCTTCTTTGCATCTGATTTTCACCTTCGTGGATTTTATTTTTATTTAAATATTTGTTCCTTTTCTTATTTCCGATTTTATTCTTCTTTTGACGTTTATTTCTTTCTTGCTTCTGTTTTTCGTTTTCCGATTAGTGCTTTGCCTATTTTGAGATTTTATTGCGTTTCTCTTCTTTGTTTGGTCGTCATTCCTTCTTCTAATTCTTTGATGTCTTTCCTTTTGCCTTCTAAATTATTTCTGTATTGGATCGTTTCCTTGTTTCGCCCGTGGAGCTTTTTGCGTCTTTATTCATTATCATCGAACATGGCATTCTCATTTTTGTTTGGGTGCGACATATTTCGTGATGATTTTCTTCGTAAAGTTGACGACTTTAAAGAGATCCAGCCGATCATTTCCGTTGTCCCCTCTAAAAGAAAAAAATAAGGAAGGAGCCATGTTGAAGAAATTACGCCGAAAAGGTTTTGTTCTGTTTTCTGTTTCCGTAACTCCTACTTATAATAACTTATTTATTATTGTTGTTTTCGCTTACAAATTTGTTTCTTGGTTGTATCTTTGATCTTTCGTTCTTTCGGCCCTATGTATAGCACGCTGAAGAAATTATAATCGCGAAATTAAGTCGATTAAAATTTTAACCAAGAAGAAATACTCGCTTTCTTCCACGTGTTTTCTTCAGAAATCTTAGCATAACTTCTTTCTTCTTTTTCTTCTAATTCCCAATTTTTACTTAATTTTCTTGTTTTTCTTTTGGCTTTCTTTGCGCTGATATTTCTCTTCATCTTTCGGGTATCTATTTGTATCTTGTTTCTTGTCTTTCCCCAGTGCCTTTCTCCCGCAGGTCCCCTTTTATTGTTATTTCCTATTTTCTTACTGTACCTATTTTGTAGTTAGCCTGGTTTCTCTTAGTTTGTTCCTTCTTTCTTTGCTAGTCTCTTGTCTATATCTTCCTTTTCTGGTTTGTTGATTTATTGTATTATTCTCTTTCTATTGCCGTTCTTGTTTTATTAACTCTTCATTTCCATGTCACATTTTAATGCGAAAATGAAATAACACGATTTGGACTTAAACTATACAGTCATCATTTCCGGTTTCATTTTCCGCAAAATTTATCTCGACAAGGGAAGATTTTTTTTTATTCTTCATTTTGCGTATTCCTCCTCATCTCCTTTTACTTTTCTTTGTCATTTCTCTTTTATATAATTTTTTACTCTACTCGTTTTTGTTTTCTTCTTTGATTCATTTACTTCTCTTACGTCCTTGCTTCTTCTTACTGCGCTCATTTATTTCTCTCCTGTTTCTTAAGTTAGTTATCTTCCTTTCCTTCCTCGTTTCGTCCTTTTCTTCCACCATTTTTTCTTACATCCTTTCCGCTTATTACACGTTGATACCAAAGACGGCACAAATGATTTTACTTTACGCCCTACAACACGTTTCGTGCCATCTCCGCAAAATTTACGTCCATAGAGGCTTGGGGCGCTCATCCTTCCCCCACGAAAACGAAAAAGAACGTAAAAGGAAACGCGTGCGTTTAAGAAGATGACAATCGTCGAAATGGGATCGATTAAAATTTTAATCGAACGAGATATTTACTTTTTGTCAGGCGAGGCCGCCGTAAATAACGTCGATAATTCTTATTTTTAATGAACGCCGCTCGATGTTAACAAATTGCGCCAAGTCGAGAATCCGTATTGGCTGCCGAAACGGGACGCGCGGCGATCCGTTACTTCGCGAACCCAATTTATTCTTGATATGTTATTTAATACCGGGCGGCTTACTTTCATGCGGTCGTAATTAAATTGTTTTTGATAAATTGTAATGGGGTCGATTAGTTGGCGATGTCCTGTTACTTCGTTCTGAAGGAGCTAACGAATCGTAACCCTAAGAAATAAGCAATATTCTTTTTAGAGCGAAGCTCTTTGAGGGAGGAAGTTTTGCGGCGAGAGTGAACTGGGAAAAAGTGAGACGCTTGAAATCGTCAGATAGACGCTTTTTTATCTTTCTTCTTTGGTTCTTTCTCGCATACACACGTACACATACTCATCGAAGGAGATACATTGTTTATTTTCATTCAATTATAGAATTAGATAAAGAGCTTTGCTCTTGTCGGGTGTCCCTCCACGCCTCTCCTCTTTTTCTTAAACTAATTTTGTGATTGAGGAACAGGGATAGGGAGAAATCATGACTATATAAGTGAAATTCAGGAAAGTTAAATTCCATTGCATGCAATTGAGTTTCTAGGCGCTAAGGATGTTGCAAGCAAATTCCCATACCTAAAGTTTTATGGGAAAACAATTTTGTCTAATGTAAGAAGAAACCCTTAAGTGCTACAACTTTTTGTTGGGCATTTTTGTATTTAGGTAGGTTCATTCTAGTGCAATATGCTATTCAACTTTATGTTACCAAAAAAATTCTTTTTGTCGGCCGTTGTAATTATTATTATTATTATTGTCAAGATTCGTTCTTAACTTTACCTTCTATACGCTTAGTTGTCCAGCTGACGCAGTCCGCTTCTTTCGTTCTCTTTTACCGTTGTCCTTATTTCCCTTTTCTTCTTTCTCTTCTTTTTCCGTGCGAACAGGTACCTACCGAAATAAATCCAACGTCGTCGTTGACTTTTTCTTTTACCTGTTCCGAATCGCCCGACGGGGAAACTACTTAACAACGAGTCCCCCCCTCTCACCCTTGTCCCTTCGAGGCCCGCTTACACCAATTATAAATGATTCATAATTGACAATAAAAAATCGCAAATCGCGACCGAGCGTGTCCCGATTAATTCTTCCGGTAAGAACGCTCTCCGCTCTTTACGACGACGACGTCCGATATTCGGAGGGCAATTATTGATAACTCGAGACGGAAGAATTATGGGGCGTAAGGAGCCGGAGAAGAAACGAGAAATTAATTGTAATTGGGCGCGCGGTTATCTCGCGAGAATTGCTTCTTCTTCTTTTTCTCTTCTCGTTTCCATTTACCTTCGTCCTCCTCGTTTTTTTCCGAGCGACTTTGAAGTAATTGCCGGACGACGCAGTAACTCGGGCGTAATCTGTTTCTGTAAGAACGGTATTCGTTGCCGATCGTCGTGTTCGTTGGAAATGCGAGGAATTATTCGATAAAACGGGATGAATTCCGTACGGGGTGGGAAGGGCGGAACGTTACGTTAAAATTTAAGTAAATTTTCTCGTGCGAATATGTCGAAATTGCATCAAAATGTAATCATGAAAATATTCATTAATTCCAGAAAAAGCAAATTTCCTTCTATTTTTTGTCTTGAATTATGTCAAAAATTAAGCTATACTTCGCCTATATTAAGAATGAAGTGTCATAATAGACAGTACTATAAAATTGTTGAATCTGATTGGCAAAAACGACGCCCAAGTTACACAGAACGCAGGGTATCAGACATGGAACTTAATAGTTGTCAGTTTTTCATAACATAACCTTACATATCTGATGATTTTGCCCTATATTGATTGTGCCTTTCGTTTAGAGCGCTATCAAATACATTCTTAACGTACACGCAATACTTCGTTTACGTTAAGAATGCAGTGTGGAGTAAATAGGACTCTGAAGTTCTACAATCTGATTGGCTAATAACGACGCCCACCTTACACAAAGCGCAAAGTAGCTGACATGGCACTTGACAGTTGTCATTTTCTTTAACATAACCTTACTTATCTGATGATTTTATTCTATTTTGATTGTGCCTTGGTTAAGCGAATCACGTACTGCATTTTTAACGTAAACACAGTACTTCGTTTACGTTAAGAAGATAGGGAATAGATAGGGCTATAAAATCCTTCAATCTGATTGGCTAATAACGACGCCCACCTTACACAAAGCGCAGAGTATCTGATACTGTACTTGACAGTTGTCATTTTCTCTAACATAACCTTACTTATTCGAGGGGTTTGTCCTATTTTGATGGTGCATTCGTTAAAAGCGCCACCAAATACATTCTTAACGTATACGCAGTACTTCTCTTACGTTAAGAATGCAGTGTGGAGTAAATAAGGCAATAAAGTGCTTCAATCTGATTGGCTAATAACGACGCCCAACTTACACAAAGCGCCACGTATCTGATATAGCACTTGCAGTTGTCACTTTTTCTATTATAACCTTATTTATCTATGGATTTAGTTCTATTTTGATTGTGCCTTGGTTTAGGGCGCTACTTACTGCATTCTTAAAGAGAACTCAGTATCAATTTACTTAACGCAGTTCTATTTTTGTCGTTCTTCCTTTTCTTTTTTGCTTTATTGTTGTGTTCTATTATTCCCCATTCTTCCTTCCATCTTCCAATTTCTTCCCGTCTCTTCCCGTTTTGATCTTGTCCTATTTAATTTTTACTTTTCTCCTTTCTCATCGCTTTCGGCTTTTAGTTTTAATTGTGTTCTATTTCTTTTTCCGTATTCGCGCATATCCTCGAATTCTCACATTATCTGTGGTAGTATAACTGTTTCCGTTCCACTGACCCTCCTGGGATTTCGTGCTCTTTACATCACCCATCCTTTTTTACATTTCGTCTTCTTTCATTTTCATTTTTTTTTTCCCAATATTCAGTATTAATTTCGACAACAGTGTTGTCGTTCTCGCCCGAGTGATTAGAAAGGAGGAAAAGCATATTTGCACTTACGTTTCGTTCACTTTTGCTTTTATCCTTTGTATTTTACCAAGGAGGGCAAAAAGAGGAAACGAGACACGAATGTCAAAAGGAAACCAAAACGAAGAAAGAATAAACTAGAGGAAGTCTTCGCCGTATTGCCTTATCTTGTTTCATGCTTTTATCTCATTCTTCCCTTTATGTATTTTGTCCTTTAGAATTATAGGTCTTACTTTGTTTGTTATTGTTTAAATTCACCACTGTTGTGTTCTCAGTGGAAAGGTTAGAAAGCGAAAAATGAGTTTTTACTTGTTTCTCGCTCGTTCATATTTGTCTTTCCGATTCTTTCTAACAGTAGAAAAATAGGCAAGAGAAATATAAGAACAGAAACAAAAAGAGAGATAAAATAAATTAAAACAAGACCGCAATAGAGACTACTAAAAACTAAGGGAATATCTTATTCTATCTGCTTTTCCCCATTGCTTCGATATATGTATTATCCTCCTCAATGGGAAGATTACAAAGGAAAGGAAGGAAAATATTATTTATTCCTGCTTCTCGTTTTTTGTCCTTTCGTCCTTTTCGTCCTTCAATGTTGCACTGTATTATGTATTTCTTCATTTGCTTCTCTTTTCGTGTTCTTTTACTTCTCTAATTCCTTCTTCAATGTTTCCCAATCGTTGCTTTTGTCTTTTCTTATTTTGTACTCTTAATTCTTCCATTTCTTTTATGCACTTTGTCCTCATCCGGTTTCTATATCGTTTTCTTCTTTCATCGATTTTCCATACTAGTTTCTATGTCTATGTTTTCATCCTCAATAGGAGGATTATGAACGAACAAGATTTTCATTATTTCATTTCTGTATTTGCGTTTTCTGTAGTTTTGCCCCATTCTGCTTTAGGGACTCTTTTAGCTATCTTTTCTTGTCTTCGTTGTCCCTCGTTTTCTTTGCGTTTTTCGCTCTGGTTCTGCTCTCTGTGGTTTCCATCTGTGTTTCCTTGTTTCGTGACTTTTATCACATTTCTTTTTCCCGGTTCTCTTCCGCCTTCTGATTTCTTTTACTTGTTAACCCTTTTCTTATCGATTTTGATATATACATCAATTTCAATGATATCATTACGAAGAGAGGAGGCGCCGTAATTTGTATTTCGGTCCTTGCTGCGTCGTTTACGTTTATCTCGGTTCTTCACTGCATCTACCAGTTTATTCCGCCTCTTTCTGATGTCATCTATCTTTGTGCCCCTTCTATTGTCCCTGTTAGTTTTATCTTGCCGCAGCCACCTTTGTTTTCTCGTTGTTTCATATCTCCTGCTGAAATTTGCCCTCCATTAAATTAGCCGTATTTCGTCGTCTTCTTTTGTTTCTACTTTCTTCGATATTTCGTATTGTTAGTCCTATTATTCTTATGTTCAATTTGTTTAATTTCTGTCAGCTCCTTTATATTCTTATTTTCTCGCTTATATATTTCTTGTTTTCTCTATCCTTTCTTCTGGTTTGGACTATAATTTGTTTACTTATCCTCAGCTCATTTTATTATGGATTTTATTATTACTTATTATATGTGTTGTTGCGATCTATTCTTTCCTTTATTATTGTCGATTTCCTTTTGACTTTGCTGTATGGTTTTTGTTCCTTCTTTTCCTGTACTTATCTTATATTTGTTCCACTTCGTTGTTATTATTGTCCATGTCCGTCATCTGTTTCCGTTTCGTCTTTTCCCTTTTGATTGCTTTAACTGATTCTATCTTCGACCTATCTTTATCGTCCGCTTTTGTTTTCGTGCTGGCGAAATGAAAAACGATCGAGAATACCTTCAACACTTTATTCTTTGCGTTTTGCTTTTTTTGAAAGTTAATACGTAGTCTTAACTCTTTTTCTGATATAACTATCGAAACCTATAATTGAAGTACTCGTTCCGGCTCCAGCTTTAGTTTTAAAATGGTATCTTGAGAATGGAGGAAGGGAAGAGGAAGACAAGGGGGCGATTTTCGGCGAGTATTTCAATTTCCCGCTATTTTCAGATAATCGAACAACTCAAGATGTCACTCAGAGGTAGCATGGATTTCGACAGTTTCATGGAGTGCGAAAGCTTGGCCGCCTCCACGGACGAGATTCTCTGGTCAGACGACGAGACGATAATCGCCGATCACGAGGTTGCTTGGCACGAAGGTAAGTGAAGATGTTTTCTTTAGAAAAATTATCCGGTCAAAGTACTATTGCGATTTGTAAGGTTGAAGAAATTCCTCCTTTTAATACGTACATGGTTTTCCTCAACTTGTCAAAATAAGCGATATTTTCGGAGACAGGAAGGGTGGAAGAGGTTAGTTCTCAGATTTAATACGAATTTCAGGTCTGAAAGTGCGTTTTACTGTGAAGGAATGTTTCAGAACTAAGTTAAGATAGAAGTTAAGATGTAAGATGAGTAAGTCGCCGATTCTAGATGATATCCGGGACATGTGTTTCGCTGAGTATCCAGCATCGCCAATCAAATCTCATAATTTGACTACGGCTAAACGCGAATGAAACACAGAAAAAGGATATGTTTCTTTCTCCAACTATCTTGTCCTTACTTGAACGTTACTTAAAATACTTCTTTAACGCTAATGGCCCCAATGATCTGTCGTTCATCCAGCAACGTTGCAGGAAAAAGAACAAAATAACACTTTTCGATTTCAACAGCCGCATTTAGTGCTTCGTTTAGATCTACCTGCTCGAGCGAATGTAATCAGCAGCAATCACCTGCTACTTACCCATGTACATACACACACGTCCGAACCATTACCGCCAATCCTACCCGTTGGGGCATCGTCATTAACGAAATAGCTCGCGAGACGCGTCCCCATCGAGACCGAACGACGTTTAATGCGCAAACCATCGTATGCGTTCCTGATTCTCGTCCGATTTCATTAAATTCTGCGCTGCGTTGCTCGCCGATCCGAGAAGGTGCAACGGCGATGACGCTAATAACACCGCGTTCGTCGGCGAACGCGTTTTAGTCGCCTCTTTAAGCGTTCGGCTTCTGTGCATGCTACGGGGCCCTGAGGGCTGTATAGATCGTTTCAACAACAACGTCGTCCATTGCGGACGCTCTGATTACCTCAATTATCTCGAGATAGACGGATATCGGATCTAATGTTGCGATAGCGCATCGAGAAGTATCATTAAGGACGAGAAATCGATTTAAAATCGAACGATGGGCATCCGTACGGGGTATATGTTTCGTTAAGTAAGTTGTCATCTTCAATGGAACGGTGGGAGGGAATAATTTAATGAGGTGTAGATACCAGCGGGTAATTGTTGGTCAAAATATATGTATCTTGTATTTTGCGCTGAAGACGATAAGTTCGTAAGAAAATCAAGATAATCACACATATAAATGGTCTGGGAAAGCAACGGTAACGGAGTACAGTTACGAAATAAGTTACGACAGCATCGCCGTTTCCCCATATCTTTATCCAGTCAGTACTAAGCTGATGCTATATGCGAAGGCCGTCGTAACTTATTTCGTAATTACCGCTGTTTGCCCAGAATAATGATAAGACAATTAGGAATATCAGTAATTCAAAATGATGAATACTCACTTTATGAAAATTAAAGCAAAATCAAATACTTCCTTCCTTGACAGTATACATACAGTAGCGTGCAAAAATCCCGGACCAACCCTTTTCTTTTTCAGTTAAGTTAGTTGCAAAAAATGGCAGTGAGAATCTTGCTGACATCAGTCGGAGTACGATATCTCGACATCTAAAGGTTGTGCCATTGATTGGACGCGTTGGTGTAAAGAAACTATTAATTAGCACAAAGAATGAGAAGGCTAGATTGAATTTTTCAAAAAAGATATCAACATCGTATTGGTGGAAGAGTACTTTCTTTTCCGACTAGTCCAAATTTCAATTGTTCGTAAGTGATGGTCGCAAGTACGTAAGACGTCAAGCAGGTACGATGTACTATCCTACAAATTACAACCGTAAAGCACGGTGGCATAAATGTTAAAGTTTGCGGAGCATTTTCTGACAACGCCGTTGGTCCGTTAGTAGAAATCGAAGGCAATATGGATGCTACAATATATCGAAATATATTGCAAGACCATATGCTCTCGTTTGCAATGAAAAAATGCCGCGTGGATGTTTTCTTTTTTCATGATAATGACCCCAAACATGCTTCGCGTCTTGTGAAAAATTTCTTTGGAAACCGAAAAGTACGCCTTCTAGACTGGCCATTTAAATCCGATTGAACATTTGTGGCAAGAGCTCAAGGATCGCGTTGAAACGAAATTTGATGAATGTTCGTAACGGTTTGATTTGCCGTTTTAGTTCTACCTTTCCGAGAAAGTAAAGTCTTTTCAACCTGAATAAGCCTTTTAAATTAATGGAAGCGTTGACGGAATATCTGTTGGAATATAATAATATGGAAAGTGAAAATGGCGATAATGCTTTTGATGATGATAGTTTGGAAGACTCAGGTTTTGTACCAAATGTGTTGCAGGATTTTGGTGAAGAAAGTGAAGCAGAACCGGTGCTGATGTTTCCAGCTCCAACGGCTTCTCGAGTTGATAATGATAATGTTCTTTTGCTGTTTTTCAAACTCAAAGTCAAATGAAAAAAAATATATATTAAGAAGAACAAACATTTGCAATTCAATGAAGGTCAGTTAAATTTTCATGGAATTTCGGAAATTTAAGGTGAATTACTTTTTCGTTTGTTATGGACAAGATGATCGATGGTAATATTTTATCACCTAATGAATATAGCCGGCATCAACTCGCGTGTTATCTATCTAGCAAATAAAAATGAATTTACTACTGGAAGGGAATATCTAAAAATCATCACTTGATTTGCTAGGAGACCAGCTTAGCAGCAGGTCACGGTTAATAAATCTTCCAGTTGAAATAAAAAGTGTGCTAAAAAAGCATAAACCAGCTCCCGAAACACAACCGGAAGCTGGGACTTCCGGAACTGCTACAAAATAGAACCGATGCCAACCGTGTTATCAAGAAAGCAGAAAAAGTACTGTGCGTGTTTATTGCTGTGAGAAATGTGGATTTACTTTATGTATATAAAAATTGGTTCGAATGAAAATGAATAAATTGTATACATTTATTTTATATGAATTTGCATTATACGTTCTTTCTATTACTCAACATACCGATTTCTAAGAATAAGAAGAAGAATAATAGCAATAAAAACAACAATAACAACAATGATAATAAAAATTTACATGAAGCACTGTCAAAAGCACATCATACATAGGTATGTATCCATCAACGCGCCTAACAAAGGGTTAAATAGAAGCACAATAGTCGAAGAACTGCTTTATTCCTAGTACTATTTTTACAACTTTTGACAAAATAAAATCATCACGTATTGACCGAGAATAGAAGATAAGTGTCGGCTTCCACGCCATTCAAAGAAGCCACCAACAAGACGTAGTACTGCGTATAAGCGACATAACCTCCGCAAACCGCGAGGGACTGCCAGTTAAAATCCGGAACTATCTCCTTGAAGGCCGAACTCAGATACGGCGCTATATCGTAGGAGGTCTCGTAAAGGGTGTAGCCACCTGCTAGAGTTTTGGCGGCGGTATCAGCTAAGGTCGAATTCATGTTGGTGTCCCTGACTTCAATCTGGAACATTTCGAAATTTCACTTTTATTACTAAAACGAAATTGATTTCTACCTCAAAGCATAGAAATTTCGTCGGCTTTTCGAGATAGTGTACTTCCGATAACGCCAGGGAATTCAATCGCGGTAGGCTTAAAGTACTCGAGGAACTGACTAAAACGAAACAAACCGGAGGTCCCTAGCTCTTACCGTTCCGGAGATATGATATTTTGAAATTTGAAAAAATGTCTTACTTAAAATTACGGTAATTTCGCTCTAGCGCGAAAACTGTTGGAAATGGCGCGTTCGTTCTTGCTCCATTCGATTCCTAGGAAAGATCTGCTTCTGGAAAGGTCTATTCGATCGCGATCGGGTCATAAATAAAGTAGTGAGGGCGATTTGAAATTTGACCCGAAACAAAAATCGCGATTTTTAACGAAATTTTCGTCATTCGACAAAAGATTCATGTTCGAATTTGGAAGTTATTTTGCGCCAGAATATACATAATGGGACCGGTAATAACGTAGCACATATCGGTACGAACGTGGGACGTACAGATTACGAGAAGGCGCGCAAAATGGATGAAATACAGGGGTGAAAATGGGTAAATTTCAAGCGCCTAAACTATAAAACGATAGAGAGTCGATCCGAGGTTGATTCTGAATCAGAAAAATGTACCCTTTCGAATGGTATACGAGGAAATGTCGCAGCAACAAGAAGAAACTCCAGCCCGGGGGCTGCAATTTAGCGATTTTCTGCGTATTCCCGTGATTTTTTTTTTTGGGATTTTCTCGCGAATCCTTGGAGATAGGGAAAAATATCCTACACCGTTGAAATCATATAATCAGTTAAAAATTAATTGACATATAATTATTTATATTAATTCCGGCGAATCAAATCGTTTTGAAGATACCAGAACCTCGTCGCTAACGAAACAAGTGTCATCGGATTTAATTAAATAGTTTCTGCGTTGAGGAGGTCACCGATGTGATATGGTGTCCGTACGTTTACAGTCTTTAAAATTACTATGATTTCACTATGAAAAATGAATGGGAAATTAGGGTGGTAACTTACGCTTATTGTGTAATCCGCAGCTATGTCGGATCGAGTTTTCTTGTCGGAACCAGTCGAAATCTGCACGAATTCGGCGAAAGTGCAGGTCACGAAGGAGGAAATTAGAAGAGCACTGCACAAAAGATAACTTGTCGAAGGCATGGCGGAGGATACGGTGCGTTTGATTAAATCAGAAATAAGACGGTGCCTTATATAAATTCTATCGCATTGTGGAAACGAAACAAAAAAACAGAGGTAATAACATTACGAGTGTTTGTTTCTATTCTAAACGCATCGGAAACATAGATGTGTAGGAATTGTGCAAGGCAATTTTTTCGAGATTAGATACGTAATCCATGGCACATGTATGAATAGTTCGTTGTTCTATACGTTTTGTTGAAAATACGCAGCTTTCCTTTAGAAAAAATTGGTAACTTATCAGTAGAGACCGGATTATATGTTTTTTTTTTTGGCTATAGTCAAATTGCACCGCATAATGACAAACACAGGTAAATTGTAAATTTCGACAGGATTTATGATACTCAAACTGCATCAGCGCGCGCTCGTAATCCGTTAATGACTTTCTATGGAATTTGCCAATACCGACTGCTTGCTTGGTAATCCGTTAATGACTTCCATGGAATTTGCCAATACCGATTGCTTGGTAACATCTTAATGACCTGTCCTGGTCGCTTATTGGTTAACGAGGAAGAACATTCCTTTCCTCATAACATAAATATGTATATCCTAATGTTTAATAGTTTCATTTGATCTTGCATTTTATTTGATAGTAGATACCGACCGTCAATATGAGTAATATGTATCGGTGATGCCTGGTCAGCGTGGTAAAGAACTAATTGTAGAAAATTGGTTACAAATTTTACAAAACGGAAGAAACTGGCTATCAACGGTACAATTGCACACTTTAAGATCTACACGAATTAGGCTAAATTTTACATATTTAGAATATTTTGGCTGTTTTTCCACATATTTCGAATATTTTAACGTATTTGAAATTATTCGACATATTTCTCCGTTTGAAAAACGCATTATTGTTATAAAAAATATAGTAGGCGATTTTCTGAGAAATTTACATTGTACGATTACCGATGTGTCTTTAAACATGATGAAATAAATATTACTTAAATAGGGATTAATGCTTTTTCCAAGAAATTTATGTTTCTACATTTTTCTAAGAAATTCTTAATTGCCTTTAAACTTCCAAACAAAATATCATGTTCAATACCGAAGAGCAAAGATGATTTTGTTACGGTTTCTGTGATGTGATGTGAAACTATTGGTTGAAAAAGCATTCTACAGCCTAGATGAACTCTTGGGATAATTTTTTTTGTACAACACAACTGTAATCTTCTGTTGATATCGTTTTTGTGTATTTTTATTCATTTTACACGTTTTTATGACCATTAATTCTTTATTTTAACATCTTTAATACTTTTTTATACTTTGACTTTTAAGTAGGTACTGTTGTTATTACTACAAATCAATAAATTTGAATATGAATATGAAATATGACTGAAATACAATTTTTTTCATTTTCTTGCATATTTTCTTTTAAATCACTTTTTCCGCATTTAGGTCAAGTATATACGAACGATATGAAGTGTTGCCAACTTCACACTGGTCATATCTGGAAAACTTCTCAGAACAGCAACGTCGCACTTGTTTCTTTGACAGTTCATTGTTTTGTTTACAAGCTGCCGGAAGAATTTGCGTCCTTATGTCAGTGAAACGAAAAATATCCAAAATGGAATTCAAACGTAATAGTGTGATTGCGTTATATTTGTCTGGAAAATCACAACCAGCTATCGTTCGTGAGCTCAGTCACCTCAAAGTGAATAAACGGTTTGTGTATCGCACCATAAAACGTTATAATGATACCGGCAGCATTGTCAAACGCTATGGTGGTGGACCGACAAAGACAGCAACGTCACCTGGAATAATTCAAAAAGTGAAGATGCGGCTCGAGCGAAATCCACGTCGAAGTGGACGGCAAATGGCTAAAGAATTGAAAATTTCCCAAGATAGCATTCGCCGCATACTAAAAAATGAACTTAAAGTCAAGCCTTACAACTTCCAGAAAGCACACCATCTTACACCAAAGCAAAATAAAGTTCGCCTCGAAAGAGCAAAGCAGTTGTTGCGTTTGCACGAGAATGGTTAATTTTCGAACACTGTGTTTTCTGATGAGAAAAATTTTGCAATTGAGCAATTCATCAACACCCACAACGATCGTGTTTACTTGACCGAACACACATACGAGAATTTTCGCCTTCGAATGGCCACCCGAAGTAATTTCCCATCACAAGTAATGGTGTGGGCAGCAGTAACCGCTGATGGAGACTCTCCAGTCGGTTTTATCCAGGCTAGTGTCAAAGTAAATGCGGGAAAATGTTTTGGACGCTGCATTGGAGCCGTGGGCACGCAAACACTTCGGTAGTAGGCCGTGGACATTTCAATAAGACTCGGCCCCGGCTAACAAAGCTCATGTGAACCAAGAGTGGCTGGAAAATCATGTTCCACATTTCATTTCGTCCACACAATGGTTTTCGAATTCCGCAAACGCGAATCCGATGGACTTTTCCATATGGTCCATTTTGGAGAGAAAGGTGGCAGGATCACATTCGTGCAGCGTGCAACTCATTTTTGGACCGTCTGAAGGCCATATTCAAGGCAAAAGGCGGTCACATCGAGTTAAAGTAAATTGATTCTAAAATTTTGATAATTTTCTTAAATTTCTTTCCTTGGATTAATAAAAATTTGTTACAACCAAAAGATCGTAATCTTTGGAAGGATAACACTTCATATCATTCACCCTATATAACTAAAAAAGATGTAAATTAAGGAACATTGCACTTAACTCGCTTTAATGCAACCAGATGTGAGTGATATTATTGACCCCTATTGCACGACCGACCCTTCTCCTTACTGCCCTTCCTTAGATGAACGTAGATTGACAGAAGTGTACTGTTGTTCCACCATTTCGGTGCTCTGCCGTGAAAAATTATTTCTTCCTAACTAGTGCGGTTCAGTTATAAAGTTCCTTTTCGAAATCCAGTTTAAGTTTACATTTATTATTTCAGTTCCACATCATAAACATTCCTACTTCAACCGTTTTACAATGATTTTGTGCTCGAAAAATTAGGTATAAACGGAAAACAAAACGTAAATCCCTGCTGACACGCCCTGCAGATAAGGTTGCATTAGTATGATGTATTCGGTGAAAATGCCGAATCCTCCGCAATACTCGAAGGCGCTCCACGGAATTGATGGCTCCACCAAATTAAAGGTCGAACTGAGATGGAGCATGATATCGTTGGGATCGTCATAAAGGGTGAAGGCGTCGGCTAAAGTTCTGGTGGCGGCAAGTTCTAAGGTCGAGTTCATGCTGGTGGCTATAACATTGATCTGATAGGAAATTTTATGCATAACTTTGAAAAAGGAAACGGAAATCTAGAATACTTACTATAAGATCTTCATCGATAATTCTGAGTGGCGTTGTTTTCTCAAAGTCTTTGCTCGAGACCCAAACAGGTTCGGCCAAGGAGTAATCGACGAGGACGCATAGAATTAGGGCACTGCACAGAAGAACGGTGGATGAAGCCATAGCGGAGATAATGACGAATTCGAAAACTTCATCGAGCATTTATATCCGTACGAGTTCAGACGTTGTTTGGTCGCAGTATTAAATAATGAGATACGATTCGACGAATTTGATGACTCATTTAGATTCCATCTCGATTTTCAGGTCCTTTAATTTTTATCAGCGCTTGGGCATCGATCGATGTGGAACTCGAACGATTTTTTCAACGCGATAATCTTCCTTGTTTTGAGCGGGAGATGATCACCTCAGTTTATATGAATATGTACTTGAAAAACATTATCTCTCAAGGTCGACTCCAATAAGACGTGGAAGCGAGGAAGTAGTCGTCGAATCGAGTGCCCAAAACTTTCGGCTAAAAGAACGATCACACGAACACATGGAAACAGAGTTAACTCCATTTAGAAACATTTTCGAGCAGTTTCTACTTGACTATTATCTCGGACTATAGTCAACTGGTATCGGACAATCGCACGATTACGAGGAGGTTATTCATAGATTTACAAACCGATAAAGATTTTACTGTAGTCATCGCAGAAGTACCGATAAAAAAATTCGACCTCGACATCTAATCTCCAAGAACGTAGACGAACTTAAAATTCCCAGAAATCGATCGCGTTGTTTTGACGAAACCTGTAGTCATAACTCGCACATAAATCCCGGCCGCTTCTCAACACAATCATCACTTCCAAAATGGCTTCCTCCAGTTACCTCCTGTGCAGTGTCCTAGTACTGTGTTGTTTCGTCAACAATGCTTTAACACAACCGTTCCTGTTGACCAACACAGATGTTGAAGTTGGCCCACCGATAGAAGACGAACGTTTTTACGTAAGTATGCAGAATTTTCGCCTCGTCCTTCTAACGCCTAACACCTTTCGAAACAGATCGAAATTAGAAAGACCAACATGGATCCGGAATTGATCGACCTCTCTATTGAGATTTTGACCGATTTATACGATAGCTACGAAAACACCGAGGAGATAGCCGCTTATTTGAGTGAATACTTCATGTTGGCAACGCCGCACGGAAGTTGGAGCAGCATCGTCGTTTGCAGGAGTTGGGCGATTTACGTCAAAAATTTCACGTTGTTGGTGGTGCATATAGACGGTGTGGAAACAAATAGTTATTTGCTATTTACTACTAGAAATTAAAGCGTGTTGTATGTGAGGAGAAGTAAACATGTCAAATTTCACGAGTGCCTGGTGCCATTATGATAAATAAAGGATTTTGAACTTGAATGTCGAGATTCTAGAAGATCTTAGATTTTTGTTAAGGCAATGATGGTACCCGAAATGTTTTTGTTTCATTTTCTTTCTTTGACTTTTCAATAGGTAAAAGATCCATTTCTGCATCAATGATACAATACAACTGACAGAAACTATCAAGCGCATGCGCAATAACATTTCACCGCTTTGTATCGAGGCCAAAAATTTCTCTCGTCTTAGAACCTCTAAGATTTCAATTGGGAGCCATTGGAAATGTTCTTTTAGAAATTCCAGTAGATTCTACTTGAAATTGCTACACGACATATAAAGCAGACTCATTGAGTCATGAATCATATCGACTTTTAACGATGTTTTTGGATTCCGTAATAACATTCCTGATTTGCCTTTTAAAGCATCAAAAATTTTACATTTAAAATTAATCGACAAAACAGAAAATAAATTTGACGATTTGCTCAATGAAATAAAAGCGCTTAAACTATTTTCTCCGACAAATGAATTTAACAATCCCTTCGATCTATTGTAATACATTTTTCAAAACACCTTATCCCCAACCTTTCCCAATTTAACAGTTTCTTTGATAATTCTTCTTACTCTTAAGTTAAGTCAAGTGCATAACCTGCTCAATTTATTAGCGCACGTTTATTTTGATGTTATTAGAAATTTGAAGTTGCTTTTTACGATTTTGTTATACTTTTTCCTAATATTTTGACCTCGCAGGGGCCCCGTATTTCTGCGTCAAAAATACAACATAACTGCCAGAAATTATAAAACGCATGCGCAATAACATTTCACCGCTCTGTGTAACGTGCTTCCTGCTTATAGAAGGCTGCTCGGAAAGATGACAACCGAGTGTAAGAGACCGAGTTTTTGGGACTCACCAGGCACCAATTCGACTTGCACAAGAAACAAACTAATTAGGCAACAAGTAGCTGTCAAGATATCTGCTTTCAGATCAGCTGACGAGTGAAAACTCTCCAGCGTTGGGGGTGTAGGGTTATGATTGATAGATTCGAAGGAAACTCAGATTTTGAAGATTACTATTAAATTTTGACGATAATCAGAGGAGAGCTTCAATTCTTTAGTTCAAATTTCTGATGACCTCTAGCTCAAGTTTTCTAATATTTCCATGATCTCCTCATTTATTAACCTTGGTTCCGATCTTGCACCCGAAAACTCTACAAGATCCAAAGAAGGAATCCGAGGCGTTCAAAAGTCTATACAGTTTTGCATGGTAAATCTTATCTTCATGAGGATAAGGAAAGAATTTGAGTTTCCTCTAATTTTCATAAAATGATTATCCATAATTTGGTGTTCAAATTACTAATATTCCTAATTGTTTTATCATTATTCTGGGCAAACAGCGGTGATCATGAACAAAGTTACACAGCCTTCGCATACAGCATCGGTTTGGTACTGACTAGATAAGGAGATGGGGAGTCGGCGATGCTGTCGTAACTTATTTCGTAATCGTTCGCTGTTAGCGCTGTTTGCCCACACTACTTATAATCTCCTCATCCTTCACTTCTTCTAGTCCATGGCTTAAGAAATTTAGAAATTCTGTTGCAGAGCTTCGGGAGTTTCTAGAACAGTTTTTGGATGAACAGAAAATTCGTTTCTTCTTAACTTCATGGAGATCTTAACTTCGTGCAGTTACTTTCGCCTTGAAATACAACTAAGTAATTGAGTTAGTGCTGTGATGGATTACATACTCTGAGATTCAGAATTAGGTCTTCACATTTGCTATAATATCGTGGGACTTTCTTATTTCGGATTGCAGGCGCTTTCAGAAAACGAATAGTTGAAATTCATTTCCTGAAATAATCGGCGATTGAAGCGTAGTTGTTGGTCACATTACCTTTAATTCTCCAGCTGACAGCTTGAAAAGTAACCTGTGCTAAGTCCAAACCAAAATCCTTTTACTGGTTGCAATGGAACGAGCCTCAATCTATCAGATTGAGTTTTATTTAGAACCTAATTTTTACGCAATAAAAATCAAATTTTGAACACGTCTGGTGGCCTTGTCGACATCGTCTGCGAAGGGCGTGCTTGTGAGTCAGTTAGTGGGTATATTTCGTTGAGACTCAACGTGCTAGACATTTAGGATGGAATTTTTCTCGTCGGGCATCTGAGTTTGATGGACTTTCACTCACTTCTAGATAGAGGCGAAAAGAATTTTCAGAAGCAATCGATAGTCGAACAAGAAATCCAAAGATTTCAAAAGTCAAACTAAAGAAACCAAATTTTCCAAATTCACCTGACCAATGGCAACACTCGGCAATCACTCGGCAATCACTCGGATAAATTTCATCAAGTAAAATCGATTCAAATTGAAGAACGTATCTCAATTCGTTGTCACCGCTCGAACTATCATCCATCAAGCCATCTATCGTGCAAAAATTTTATTTAAAAATTAATTCGGTGCAGATCAGGTGGAACTCACGTAAGGCGAATGAACAACCTTTAAATACAATAGAAATCAGCGATTAAGACGCCACTATCCAATTTCCCCCTGGTCTTCTTGGTTCCCGTCCGGAAATTATTTTTCTTTCTGTTGCATATTTTCTTTCCTTCCCATTCTCTTCTGTTTCCTCTTCTCCCTCTTCTTTTTTTCGTGAGAATTACACAACAGGTTCCTGTATTCGTAGATTAACAAATTAATTGTATTCTATTGTGGTCTGAAAACTTGGTTGGTCTCGGCCATAGATGGCAGCACTACATGCGTGTCTTTTCTCAAGTTGCTACAACTATTAGTACACGCCGCGTGAAATTGCAAGTCATGCCCGCCAACCGTTCGCTATACGTAATAGTTTGAATCAGTTCTGGTGCGTTTGTTGTAAGAAACGAAGAAAATCGAGTATCGTGCAGTAATATAAAATTCTTCGTAAAAGAGGGTTTAATTCATTCGATGATCATAAATGTGTGTGGTCATCTTCTCCTACAATGTTCGCTCTGAAGAAGTAGACGGTCGAGTTTTAACGTGGTCATTAATGTGTCCATGGTGATCCACGTGCAAGACGTCCGAAAAGTGGAGTCAAATCGGAAATCATCGAACGCGTGCACGATATTACTTTAGAAGATCAACGTATGAAGGTGCGTGAAATTGCTGATAGCGGGGGGGGATATCAAAAGAACGCGTCTGTTACATTTTGCACGAGGAATTGCATTTGACCAAACCTTCTGCGAGGTCTGTACTGCGCGTGCTCACTCTTGATCAAAAATCCGTTAGCATAACACTTTCCTAACAGTTGCTGGTGCGTTGTAGGTCTGTGGACAAATGATTATCTAAACAGTTTTGACTATCAATCTGAAAATATCCATTTTTCTAAACAATTTTCATGAATAAATAATGTTTATTGAACTTTATCAAAACTCTAAGCATTGGTCAAACGTGGTCAAACGATTTGTTTTATGCGAGGGTTATTTCATCATCGATTATTGATGTTTGGAAAAAGAAATTTCGAAAAAAAAAGTTTTTCTCGATAATGAAGGGTCAAACAAACCTCTTTCATGGTCAAATAATGGTTAACCAAATATGTCATTTACAAAGATTTTTTTCTATTTTGCTGTGCCAACTTCACGGACCTGTGCGTTTTAAAAGAACGATTTTGTGAGTCGACTTGTGACAATTACACACCAGCATCCAATCAACAGTCGAAGCAGCGGATAGAAGCTGGTTCTACGGCTCTGAAGGAAGCAAAGATATCGACGGGAAAGGTCATAGCCTCGTTGTTTTGAGTTGCAAAACATATTCTGTTGACTAACTACCTTGGAAAAGGTAAAACAATAACTGGAGAATATTATTCCGACCTGCTAACGAAACAATTCGTGAAAACAGACCTCGATTTCAGAAGGAAACTATCATCTTCCTTAAGGACAATGCATCGGTCCACAAAACCGTTTTGGCGACAGGAAGATTAAGCCATTTGCGTAATGCAGTGTTGAAGCATCCACTCTATTCCCCTGATTGGCTCCCTCAAACTTCTATCTATTTCAAAAATTGAATATCTTTTTCCCTGGTCAACGTTTTTCGTCCAATAAGGAAGCGATTGCGGCTGTTGATGAATATCTTGCAGCACTTCCGATGGAGCGCTATGGGGACGAGATATTGAGACTAGAACAATGCTGGATGACATGTATTAACGTTAAGGGAGATTATGTTGAAAATTAAAACGTCTTTGCAAATATAAATTATTATTTTCATTATCTGGCCGAGAACTTTTCGGACCAACTTTGTATTTAAATCCTCCATGCGTTCCCGAATCCCTTATTATCCCCAATTTGTCATCGTCTTTACGATAGTTTCATCGCCCAACACGTTTTGTGGGCCAAAGGTATACGTCTTCGTCAGTTACATTTCGGGCGAACTCGTTTGGATGTGTGAAGATAGCTTGGTCGAAGAAAGGGCGCCGATATAAGAAGAACGCCTTAGTATGAAAAATATCAAACGTCGATGCAAAGAAAGGATGTCCCACCAATCGCATTTTCGGCAATAACATCTGTGTCTAGTGATAGTGAAAGCACTCACGTACAGGAAACAAGTCATCGTGTTTTTCAATCTTCACCGATTGCATTCTCATCGACACAAAATACCGATAAAAAGTTTGTAATTAAGATGCAATCTTCAGGAGTATATAATTGACAGATAGGCAGCATCAATTTTATTATTTGTTTCCGCCACTTCTGTTTGTATATATATACGTAAGTCCTCCATTGTTCTTCCAATTCATCATCAATATCTACGCGATGGATACGCCACGTTACGTTCTATACAGTGTCTTGTTTCTTTGTGCCTTCGTCGGCGACGCCCTGGCCGAACCTTCTTCGGTAGCCGTTGAAAATGCTGGAGAAAGAAGGTTAACGAGGACGGAGAAAGATTTAAATATTCAGGTAAGCATCCGGAACCGTCTCGCACATTTTTAAACATAAGCGTTTTCAATGTTTTTCAACAGATCGAAGTTAGGAATTCCAATATGGATCCCAGCTGGATCGACATAGCCACCAGGAGTTTATCCAATGCCTACACTATGTATGACGATCCGGGAATAATATTGAGTTATACGGTAGGCCGCTTTTATGCTGAAATGCCGTGGGGATCAGGCTGGAACTTCTTCACGTATTGCGGGGGTCACGTTATTTACACCGACCATTACATTTTCCTAGCGGCTTACGTGGATGGCGTGTTTACGGGTGAATACTTGCTATACACTGTTAATCTCGTCGGCTATTCCTCGGCGGAATTCGCGTGGAATTCGAATAGTTTGGTCGAAGCAAGGACGCCGATACAAGAAAAGGACGCTAGCGTTAGCGTAAGTTTTCAATTGTTCGGCGTTTCTACGCGTTAGTACACTCCTGGTCTGAATTTCAGGTGCAAGTTGTAACTACCAATTTGAATTCGACGTTAGTGGACGCGGCATTAAATTTTCTAGCGACTGGCCATACATTGTTCGGTGACAACAGGGATGCAGTTGCGATTTATATTAATGTGAACTTTCGATCTTATTCGCCGTCCTTTAACTGGAACGTCGTCGTGTTTTGTACTGGCTTCGGTTTCCAGTCTTACAACGGATTGGTAATGAAGGCTATTATAAACAACTCAGAGGAATACAATTATGCGCTATTTTCAACCAATCCTTAAGTGTTGGCGTAAAAACCTATCTATGTATATATATATATGTATGAATGTATAAAAGTTCTAAACTAATAAAGACGAGTTAACTCGATGTGTTTTTAACTTGTAAATTAAGTCAGAGAAACTCGAATTTCTAAAGGAAAATTGTTAGCCCGATTTTGACCACTAAAAGTTGCGTTAATTTTGATGAATTTAACTCGGTGGGATCCAAGTGATTTCGGAAAGATTTGAGGATGTAGTTGACACAATCGTTCTATCGCTTTGGAGATATCGATGAATATGAAGGATTACAAAAGAAAACGACAGCTGGGTCGTAATCTATTTCGAGCTTCTTGTTGGGAAAAAATTGGATGGTTCGAATGAGATCTTGCTTAATACCATTTGCTATCTCACCAGCTATTCTTCAGGTCCTTCAGGTTTACGGGGACGAGAAATCGATCTAGCATGGTCCCGATCCCGGGAAAATCCATTTTGACCCGGTTTACACAGATTTCTGGTATTGCGGTATATGAAATTGGTTATCGAAAATGACTTTAGCAATTTTTATGCAATTTAGTATCTGGGGATTTTCGAGAACACAAAATTGATCTAGCATGGTCCCGGTCCCAAGAAAAATTTTCTGTCCCGCTTTTACCCATTTCTGAGGTACATAAAATGTGTTATCGAAAATTACTCTCAAGATTTTATTACAATTTAGCATCTGCGAGTTTTTGGGGGCGAGAAACCGATTTAGCATGGTCCCGGTCTCGATTCAATCCGGTTTTCACCAATTTCGGCCTAAACGTGGGTTTGCAACCTTTCTTAACATCATGCAGCCAAGCGAAATTATAAGTAATTAAAACTTTACTACTAAACCATAGATGGCGTTGAAAGTATTATATTAATGAAAGAAAAATATCTAGGAAAACAAACAACAGCCTGTTAATTCACATACTTTGTATTTGGTTCAAAATTATTCAACAAATTTTGGGACCTCCGAGCAAGGCTCGGTTCACCAGGTACTATACGTAACACATTACCTTTAGTTCAGCAGCGGGACAGACCTGAGAATTAAAAGTATCAAACGCCGATATAAAGAAAGGGTCTTCCACCTACACATTGTAGGCAATAACATTTGTTTTTGTGCGGTGGTGAACGCACTTACGTACGGGATACAAGTCATCATGCCTTTCAAACTTCACCAATTGCATTCTTATCTGCGCAAGGTACTGATAAGAAGTTTGTAATCAAGATGTAATCTCTAGGAGTATATAATTGACAGATACGCAGCTTCAATCTTATTATTTGTTTCCTCCACTTTTGTTTGTATATACATAAGTCCTCGATCGTTCTTCCATTTCATCATCAACATCTTCCCGATGGCTCGGCCGCGTTACGTTTTATACAGTATCTTGCTTCTTTGTGTCTTCGCCGGTTACGCCCTGGCCGAACCTTCTTGGGTAACCGTCGAAAATGTCGGAGAGAAGAGGTTAACGGGAGAGAAAGATTACAGTATTAACGTAAGTAATCGGAATTATTCCCAACATTTTTTAACCTAAAATTTTAATTTTGAAACAGGTCTTCGTTCGGACTACTAACATGAACGCCACCTTAATAGACATAGCATCCAGGACTTTAGTCGCCGCCTACGCTACATTAGACGATCCGGCAGCCATACCCAGTTATTTGTTAGGCAATTTTTGGGCGCAAGTGCCGTGGGAACCCGGCTGGAATTCCTTCTCGCTTTGCGGATCGATCCGTATGTACACAGACTACTACATCGTCCTGGGAGTTTACGTAAATAACGTGTTCTCAGGTGACTACCTGCTATTCTCGGTTAATCCTTAGCGCCAGTTTTCATTTAGATTTTTATGTAAAAGTTGAGGACCCTCAACGATTTATTAATAAAGCTTAATCGATAAGTGGTAGTCGTTTCAATGTCACACTTGTCCTTCTTACAATCTTTTTTAAGTGACATCCCGGAAATGTCTAAGTGAACTAGAGGTAGAAGGGAAATTTAGAACAAACACGTTGATTCGAATGCAGGATAGTAGACTTGGAACAAGATCCCAATTCAATAAACTTAAGCGGAAAAGACCTAGGGTCGGACCGCTGAATAAGTGGAGGAAATGTTAGATGTCTACTTCGGAGGGGGCCTAATTGGCCCTAATAAGCCATTAGCCTACTTATATAAAAGACTAGTTGACCAGACAAACTTCGTTTTGCCCAAAAAATTTCTTCGACTTTTCTCTTTTCCTAAATCTTCGCGTAGCAATTACGAACAAACCGGCAGAAGAAAGTATCCATTTTGGTCCAGTCGTTTTCCAGTTTTAAGCATCCGAACAAACCACGATCCATTTTGATATGTATATACAGATAAGATGACCAAAAAGTAGCAATTTTCAAGAAAGAAATTTTGATTTACGGAGTTTCGTGGGAGATTAATGCAGTTTGTTTGGAGGCAGGTCCCCATGAAGTCAGTCCTTGATGAAATTGTAAATCCCTGCTGCGGTCAAAGCAACTGCTTTCGTAGCTAATAAATGTGTTAAAATATGCAAATTTATGTAGTCCAAAATTTCCGCAAAGATTCTGCTAGAAATCGTTGAGTTCTCTTTTATAGCATCGATTTTCTGAGAACTGGGAAAAAACTGTGAAACGATGGAGATCAAAAGAGGTAATGATGTCGTTAGTCTTTAGTTAAGATCAGGTGATTTTAATCGACGCCAGATGTTTGTGCGTTTCGAGA
The DNA here is from genome assembly GCA_038088585.1 of Chrysina gloriosa. Classification (NCBI taxonomy): domain Eukaryota; kingdom Metazoa; phylum Arthropoda; class Insecta; order Coleoptera; family Scarabaeidae; genus Chrysina; species Chrysina gloriosa. The sequence continues at coordinate 49,089,269 of CM076093.1, read as the reverse complement.
CGTCCAGGTCCAAAATTGCGATAGGCATCGCTCGCTTCACAGAACGAGGTTTTCATGTTTTGCAACGAAAAGTGCTGATAAACAAATTCAAATCGAGATGCGCTCGATAAAATTCCGTACATATCAATTGCGCAGAATCCGATCACATTGTTTATCTCCACCACTACACTTTTTACGGTATAAATCCTCGATGCGTTCCTCAATTCGTCATCATCTTCGCGATGGCTTCATCACGCAACATCCTGTGCAGCGCCCTAATCCTATGCGTTTTCTTCGGCTATTCCTCGGCTGAATTCGTATGGAGTTCAGATAGCTTGGTCGAAGGAAGGACGGTGATAGAAGAAAAGGACCTTAGTATTAGCGTAAGTTTCACTTGCTAGCGCTTTTAGTATTGGTACGTCTCTTTGTCCGAATTTCAGGTGCAAGTTTTAGCTACCAATCTGGATCCGGCTTTAGTGAATGCCGCAACGAATATTGTAGCTGCTCGCCATATATTGGGCCCCAGCCACGAAGTTGTGGCGTATCTCAGCGAGAACTTTCAACCTTTGATGCCGGCCTTTAACTGGAACGTCGTCGTGTTTTGTGCTGGATTCGGTTTCCACGCTCAATATGCATTAGTAATGAGGGTTATTGTCAACAACGTGGAGGAATATAATTATGCGCTATTTTCGGTTAATCCTTAACTCTCTCTCGTATGTGTACTTATATGTATAAGAAACTTAACTAATAAAGACGAGTTAACAAGTTGGAACGTTGGCAGTTTGTAAATTAAATCAGAGGCACACGATATGCATTTAGAGACTCGTATACTTCGAGGAAGACTTAACTCATTTTCACCAGAAGTAATAGCGTTAATTTCGACGAGTCTTATTTATAGGGGAAGATGCCGATCTCGAAAATTCAAAAAATTATGACATTTTGGGAACATGTAGGTCACATATATGTAGGTATGCACTACGCAATTGTTTCTTTTTCTCCAGAAAATTGGAGTGGAAGGATTATTTTATTGTTTAGGCCGAATATCAATATTAGGCGTTCATTGTTGTCCTAAAAATTTTTAAGCCGGCGCATTTTCGACAATATATTTGTATCAAGTGGTGATAAAAAACTCAGATGCAAGAAATAAGTCATCGTGTTTTTCATGCTTCACCAAGTGCATTATTATTAGCGTAAAGTACCGATAAAAAAGCTGGTAATCAAGATGTAATCTTGGGGAATATATAATTAACAGATACGTAGCTTCAATCTTATTATTTGTTTTCGCCACTTCTGTTTCTATATACATACATACAAGTTCTCGATCGTTCTTCCAATTCGTCATCGACATAATCATCGCAATGACTCACAAGGAGAAGGTAAGGTAATCGGATTTTTGTAATTTTTATATTTATGGTACGTGTAGTTTGGACCTTAAATAAGAATATCTTGGAGTAGTTCGACGCAACGTTCATAAATTTCCGAGATAATCGATGTTGAAGTTTCACCCATCAGTTAAATCCACTAGGTATAATACGATTTCCAACTGGACTCGTGACCTAGTCGATAGCGTTTTGGTGCGATACTCGCGAGATCGCTGGTTCGAGTCTCGTCACGGGACAATTCTTTTTCTTCCATTCAAAACGCACCATATGTTTTTTTGCATTCTTCTTCTCATATCAAAAATTATCAACAAACGAAATATATGAACTATATGCAGGAACATTCTTCAAGTACTTCATTAAAAGGCACAATCGGTTGATAAACAATATGAGAGGAAGAATGAAAGAAACATATGGTGCGTTTTGAATGGAAGAAAAAGAATGGTCCCGTGACGAGACTCGAACCAGCGATCTCGCGAGTATCGCACCAAAACGCTATCGACTAGGCCACGAGTCCAGTTGGGAATCGTATTATATCTAGTGGATTTAACTGGTGTGTGAAACTTCAACATCGATTATCTCGGTAATTTATGAACGTTGCGTCGAACTACCCCAAAATATTCTTATTTGAGAAAACTACACGTACCATAAATATCAAAAATTACAAAAATTCGATTACCTTGCCTTCTCCTTGTCAGTCAGCCACGTTACATCTCAAAGAGTGTCTTGCTTCCACGTGCCTTCATCGGCTATTTTTTGGTAGGATATTCTTAGGAAACCATCGAAAATGATTAATTACTAGTAAGCAAATGTTTCACTACGACCGGGAAAATATCCAGAAGATATTTTTATGTTTTGGCAGAGACCAGTTTCTCCATCTCTGAATAGGGGCTGATTAGCTTATACTAGGAATCACTTCTATATGAAAGAATTGTAAAGCTGACCTATAGTTGGATAGAATTAAAGAGCGAATGTGACATCAGTTGCTCTTGTTGGATGGGTATCCCATATGTGACATGAAAAGCTGAATTTTATAGTACTGTGACGTCAGCAGCAGCATGTAGCTGATGGATTTGGGGATTGCTATCAGCGGCAACTGTTTTCTCTCAATGTATCCCCGAAAGCATTCCACCAGTCCTTTAATATTTTAATTTTCATTTCAAAGTAGAAACTAACGGCAAATTGATATAATTTCCTCAAGAATCCCAACGTCAGTCAATACCTATCGAATTCTGTTTTCGACGAACTTGAAAAGTTTGCAAGATCTCAATTTCAATTGATTCTCTCCCTATGTAAAGTGATCAGAAGGAACATTAGCTTTATCTTGAAGCTTCATCGATTCTTTCCTTTTATTATTTAAGAATTGCTAGCAAACTATAAGAGGATGGGAGGAGATCAAAAACTTATCACAAAATAGGAAAACATGAAAAGAGATGGTTTGCTCAACTCGACTCAACAGTCTTACACCTCACGGTATGAAGACGCAGGATTAAATAAGTACGGTTTGTGAGAGGAGTATGTCCAAGAGGATGATGATAAATAAAATCTTGTAGCTTCCTGATTTGTTTCTATTAACTTTGAGGTACTCATATCTATAACGCGTTGTTGATACGTTATATTACATAAATTATAAATTTATCGTGCTCGGACGTTTTGAAATTGCGGATGATTTGACGTTCCGAAGTTTTGAAGTTGAAGATTCTGCGATATGTGAAGCTGCAGAGTTCTTAGTTTTGAAGTTTTAAAGTTTTTGATGTGAAATTTCCGATGAAGTGGTAAAAATCCGAAATTTTTTAAATTTTATAGTTTTGATACTTTTATAGTTTCTGAAATTTTAAAGTGCCGAAATTTCCAAAACTATAGAATTGTAGTTTTTGATTCTATTAATTCTCTAAAGTTTTGAAATATCTGAATTTGTAAAGTTCTTTGATTTTCTAGTTTTCCCAAATTTCTAACATTCTGAAATTCATGTAGCTCTGAAAGTCTGACATTCTAAAATTACGTTCGGAATTGTTTGAATTACTATTTTTTAAAGTTGAGGAGTTAAAAAAATTTTTTTAAGTCTCTAGAGTTTTCAAGTTTGAAGTTCAGCATATTCTGAAATTCTGGAGCTTTGAAGTTTATTATGATATTATTAGATGCTTACTTATAATTTATAATTAATTTAATAGAATAGATCAAATTGTCCCTGCACGTCGACGCTGAAATTCCAGAAATTTCAGAAAATCCGGACATTCCAGATATTCCAGAAAATCCAGACATTCCAGAAGTTCCAGTTAATACTGATTGCGAGGATTCCGATGTAGTATTACTAACACATTGTAGTATTGCATCAGCCAAACTCCATACCACACAGTTCTTTACCTATTTCGAAACACTTTTTTCGGCTGGAAACGATGCCAGCCTCTTCAGATTTCAGTTTCTACGATATCTGAAGTTGTACAGATCCTAGGTTTTGAAGTTTTAAAATTTTTGATGTGAAACTTCTGATGTTCTGACATTTCAAACTTTCTATAGTTTTGAAAGTATAGAATTTTTAGAAATGTCTTATTTTTTATTTTTATTTAATCTCTGAAGTTTGAAGTCTTAAGTTTCGAAATATCTGAAGTTTTGAAGATTTCAAATTTCTGATTTTCTGAAATTTATATAGCTCTAATGTTTTATAATTCCAGAACTATTGAATTGTTTGAATCTTCAAATTTTCTAAATCTAAGAAGTTTTAAATCTTTTGGACTTTTTTACTTTCTTGAGCCTCAAAAGTTTCGAAGTTTCAAAGTTTGGAGTCTAACAAATTCTGAAATTGTAGAGCTTTAAAGTTTTGTTACTATTATATAGTTGTAATTTATAATTCATTGAAGAGAATAAATCAAATCTTTCTTCCACCTAATCGGTGAAATTCCAGAAATTCCAATTGATACTTATTGCAAGGATGGTGGTCTCATATTACTAGCACTAGATTACATCAATAAAACTCCTAGCTAGACAGTTGTTTACGTACTCCAAGACACTTGTTTCGCTGGAAATGAGGCTTGCATCTTTAAATTTCAGTTTTAGTTTGTGGCTTGGAATAAATAATAATGTAAATAGAAATTACTGTAATTATGAAGTAAATTATTCATTATAAAAGCAAAGAAATTCTGTAGTTTTGAAATTTCTGACTGTTTGAAGTTCTGAAGTTTTGAAATTTCTGACTGTTTGAAGTTCTGAAGTTTTGAATTTTTTGACTGTTTGAAGTGCTGAAGTTTTGAAACCTAAGATCCTGATGAGTAAGTGTAGAGTTCCTTAGTTTCGAAGTTTAAAGCTTTTGATGTTAAACTTTTGAAATTCTTGTGTTTCAAAATGTCCATAGTTTGGAATCTTTTACAGTTTTAAATTTCCGTAACATCGGAAATTGTAGAATATTAAAAATTTTTGATTTTTCTAAATTTTTCAAATCTCTGAAGCTTTAAAGTTTAAAGGTTTGAAATGTCTGAATTTGTGAAGTTCTTTAGTTTCCAAGTTCATGATTTTCCGAAATTTCTAACATTCTGAAGTTGATATCGTTTTGAAATTCCAAAATTCTAAAATTCTGTTTTAAATTGTTGGAATTACAAAGTTTTCTAGTTCCAAATTTTCAAAATTTATGTTGTTTTTTTAAACTAGACGGTGAAATTCCAGAAATTTCAGTTGATACTGATTGCAACGATTGTGATGTAATGTATAAGTAACACTGGATTAAATCAACCAAACTCTACACCACACAATTGTTTACGTATTTCGAGACACTCGTATTGGTGGAAACGATGCTAGCATCCTACGATGTCCAAAGTTGTGGAAATTCTTAATTTTGATCAATTCTGTAGTTCTGTAGTTCCAAAATTTTTGCTTTTCTATAGTTTTGCAAGTTCTGCAGGTTCTCAAGTTTTGAAGTCCCGAAACTTTAGAATTCTGGAAGTTATTAAATTGTTTACGTCTGACGTTTTAAAGTTTAAAGTTTTGCAGTATCTGTCTATATCTAAGTTGGGAATTTGAACTTTTTTAGTTCGCGATTTTGTGAAATTTCTAACACCCTGAAATTGATATAGCTTTATAGTTGTGAAATTTTGAAAACCTGACTTTTTTAGAAATGCTAAAGTTTCTAAAGTTTAGAAGTTGACATGACTTATTTCACCTTGAGTCTCTAAAGTTCTCAAATTTTACAGTCTGGACTTTAGCAAATATTGAAATTGTGGAGCTTGGGAGTTTGTTCTTATTAATTATTGATAATTTATAATTAAAAAATAAAATTAGATGGCTCTTACACCTATACGGTTAATTTCCAGGAATTCCAGTTGATAGTGATTGTAAGAACTTTGGTCTAATATCACCGATATCATATTCCATCGGTAAACTCCTGACACACAAACTACTTAATTAAATCGGGTGTTTCGGTAGCAACGACTTAAGCATCCTCAAACCTTCCCTCAACGAATGATCGGATTTGATCGAATAGTTCTGCGATGAGGAGTTTACCGATGTGATATCGGGTCAATAAATAAAAAACTCCTTCTGGTAACGGTTTCGTTCAAAATTCTCGAATTACATCCGAAGATCAAGAAGCTTCAGACCGTTCATACCAGACGCGAATGGAAGAGACGTTATAGGAGGGAACGATTGCCACGTGCATAACGCCGTCTATTCTTCTCCATTCTATTTCTCGCCCCGTCTTCGAGACGGCGGACGGGCGTCGACAGATCAGGATGCACCATAAATAGCGCACGTGCATAGCAGAATACGCCCACGCGTCTGACGCGTTTGTCATTTGTTTCTTTTTATGACCGTCGAGGAGTAGGCAGGTATCCAATTCTTATATACAAGGTGCGACCGTGAGTTTCGAACCGACTTCGAAGGCAAAAGTCTATATTTAAGGAGTAGAAACTGAAACTTCGAAAATAGGCAAAGTATTAGTTCTTTCGATGGGTTCGACTTAGGATATAAAATGTAATTGTCTGACGATTTGAATATTTTTAGTAATAGTCTAAGCGTGCCATCCTCAACGAAAGCGATTGAATTTCATCAAATTTGAGTCCCTGGACAGTTGATAGTGGTAGTTCGAAAAACTTGATTCACGACCAAACTGCTTTTTGTTAAGAGCTGCCCACTTTGAATTAAAACAAGCTCATTATACACGTCCGTCCACCTCCCGATGTTGAGCTTCAACGAAGAAAAGTTTTGTAGTTTCCAGCATTTCCATTAATACTTCATTTAGCTTTAGCCAAAGTGCAATTGTGTTTTCGCTGAAAGCTTTTTAATTCAACTCTAACGAGATTGTATTAGTCTACGTGCTGTCAAGTTCTGAAATTTGCAATTTTTGCGCTTTTCGTGTTTTGTTGGTTTCTTTGAGCAGCTGGCACGAAATTGATCACCCAATTAGAAAAGTCGTACCACAAAAGTAAATCAGTTATGTAAAATATATCGTAAAGTGGAAGAAATTCTTAAAAATATTGAACGGAACACAAATCGTGTCAATCAATGTGGATGTGCCAACAGTTGTAGTGTGTTACTATTTGATCTTGACGTTTGAGGTTAACTTCTTCTTCAGTTTTTCTGAATAAATTAGCACAATGATCAGTGAAAGTTTAGATGGATATCAACCAAAATTTAAAAAGATAATGAAAATTTCATAAGGAGTAAAGGTAAAGTCGCGATTAGAACGCGCATTTTCAGTGCAAAATTCGCGTCTAGACACGAACTTCCAGCTCTACAAGAACGAACAGGGCGAAGAACAAGAGTAAAAATCTCCGCGCCACGCTTCTTCGTCTCGTCTTAAGATACGACGGGATCGGAGACCCGGCCGTACGGATAATTATATTTGTAGACTACATTCCCACCACGAGAAAGACGAGAACGACGACGGTGGGTCGTTCGTTCGCTCGAAACGCTCGTCCACCAAAGAGATGCAGTCGCTACCTTCGCGCCCCGACTCGCACCAGTAACGGTGAATATGCAGTGCGCTCGAACCAAATGTGCAAGAAAATAGAGATTGCGGGTGGATCGTGAAGTATCGAAACGCGCGCGAGTTTTCTAGCGTGCGGACACAGTGAAAGAAAGCGTATTCTAATCGGACGAAGGGTGGATTTCTGTCGGTCGATTTCTGAGGATTTTCGCGGTATTATTTAAAGAGTGAAGCTCTGTTGTTGTGTTAAGATGCCGTCGAGTGCACTAGCTTTTGCGCCGGTGACGGACAAGAGGAGCGAGTAGTCGTGGAAGATGAGGATACCACAGACGGTGAGTCATTCGCGTACATTTTTTTGCGAGCGAGGTAACCTGTTCTTCTTCCTTGTATAGGATTCGCGGTTCGTTTCGTGAAGAAGACGGTTACGAAGCCGTAAAAATCGAATTTTTATTCCGAAAGCTCGCTATTTGAAGGATAGAAAGGTGGTTGAATATAGGTACTTAAGTCCAATTCTAATTTGGTAAAATCACCCGTATCTTCGGTCTATCGCCTTTGAGTTGAATGAAGACGGCTAGGAAACGGTACTAAAGCTCACTACTTCAGCGATGAAAACAGTGTTAGATGAGTCAAATCTAATCATATTTTGGTACTTGAAATAGCGAGCTTTCAGGCGTATGTGGTTAGATTTGACTTATATAACCACGTTTGTGACGGTTGGAATAGCGAGCTTTTAGGGAAAAATCAGCTGGATTTTGGTACAACTTCTTGCCCAAAGCGCTAAGTTTTAATTAAAAATAAACACAATACTTCCTGCCTATTATTAGGTACTATCCTGCTTGGAAGCTCCTTAATTGGACACTGAACAAATTTCGCCAAAAAGCTCGTCAGTTTGAAAAAGAAACAAAAAGAAATCAACGGCTTCGTCCATGTAATTTCAAGCTTTTTCTTGGGGGTTTTGCCTTAAGCCTCCAACCAACTTTCTTTAATACTTTTTTGCCTTGGAAGTTCAAAAATGCGTTTAAACACGTCTGAGCTTTGGTGTTTTTCATGTATGTAGGTCCTCGGAAAACAATAATTTCCGCATTTAAGCATTTTCAAAGTTTTTAATTTAAGCTTTCAACGCACTAGAATTTTTGCGCGTTTTGAGTACTTCCTCTAATTTCTGACTTTTGCTAAAAAGCTCCTTAATTTAGAGAGATAAACGCGTTCCCAGGTTGTTCAGGCCAATTGTTTTGGTAGCGATTTTCCCTCTTTTCTGTCATTTGGGATTTCCCTCTAGTGCGAGACTCCCCTTTCTGCTAAAAAGCTCCTGAATTTAGGAACGGAGGATGCTATTTAAACCCTAATAGGTCACCGCTAAAAGTTGCCTAATTCCAAGCACCACAACCTTAGTATGTTAGTTCATCCACTTTTTTGGTTTTAAAGTTATCGAAAATTTCTGTTACCCTAAGTATTTTTCAGAATTCTTTGTTTTACTCAAAAATTCCATAATTCAGTGATTGAAAGCTTTACTCAGAGTGTAACTGGTTTGTTGATGAATTTAATAAAATCTTCTCCTATCAGTTTTCCTATGTTTAAGTTTTGAGGTCATCGATTTAAATTTTTAAGAATTTTCTGGATTTTAAAGCGTTCCATCTAATTCCTGATTTTGCTCAAAAGTTGCTCAACTTAGTCGTCGGGATTGTTATCGAAATTGACTTTCGTTAAAAGCGTTCTGAATCAAACTGACAGAAATTTATCCCATTAGTCCTTTGAGCTTCGAGACTGTGGATTTGAGTTCCCGACAGATAAAAACTTTTCTTGTTCTAAGTATTCGTATTGCTCAAATTCTACTTATTAGTTGTATGATTGAAAGCTTTAGCATAAATAGATCTGAGCTTTGATACATTCAATAAATAAATGCTTTCAAGTTTTTGCAGCGTCAATCTGAGCTTTTGGTGAATAAAAGTTTCTCTATTTTTAAGCCTAAACCAATTTTTTAATTCAGCGTCTGAGACATGTTTCGTGCTTGATAATACATACAGTAGTGTTTGGATGTTTCTTAAAAAATTGAACAAAATTTTGATCATTTTTATTTCAAAATCGTTTGAAAAATACACCTTTTTTAAGTGCTTGCCTTTTGATTGCTTGATGTCTCTGGACTACCTACTTGTATTTAACTTAGGACTGAGACCTTGGTTTGAATTTTCCAATGATCAAAAGCTTCTCTTGTTTCAATAATTGTTATGCTCTTGTTTTAGCCAGCAGCTCATTACTACAATGATTGAAAGTGTTATCCAAAATCCAACTGTTTTTGCTAAAATCTACTTACTTTAATTATTACTACTAATGGGAGCTTATCGTATCAGTCCACTTAGATTCAAGTTTAGACGTTTCCTAGGAAATTTGTCTCTATGTTCAAACGGGTCCTCCAATTCCTTATTCATCTCGATAAATTCTGAATTTAGTGATGAGGAACGTTATCGAACATCAATAATTGTGGATCAATAATTCAGGAAGAATAAAAATTACCGTGTCAGTCTACCTACTTACTAAGTTTTATCATACTTGATCTATTTTTAACTTGATTTAATCTGATTTATTTTTACTTAAAATGAATTACAAAAAAATTAAGTATTTCATTGATCAGGTAATTTAATTTAAGCTCTCGACAAACGAATATTTTAGTTTTCAGCGTTTTCATTGTGCTCCAACTTCTCAGTTTTCCGATGAAAAAAACATAACACAAAGCCAGTCGATTTTCTGTAAAAGCTCATACAGTAGTTAACACACAGAGAGAAAATATAACCTTAAAATCTGAGCTTTTGGGTTTGAACTTCATGGAAATAAACGTACCTCAATTTTTAACCATCATTGTAATTTCCCATTGGAAGAAAATATTAATCGCATTAATCAATAGACTTTAAAACTTGAGCCTTACACGTCCCAAAAAGCTACGCTAGCTGATATTTCGTGTCTTTTACAGTTTTTTGCTCCAAAGCTTCCAGGAGCATACATTTTGCACACGAAGAATATTGAATTCGGTTTTCGTTATGTCGATCTATGAAAGCTACCAAATTTCGTCCCTCTACTTTGAGCTTTTTTGTTAATCCTTCATTTGATCGAAAGCTCTTCAAGTCAGGGGCGAAATTAAAGTCGCGTTGAAGGTCAGTCATTCTAAGGTTATCGCAGTTTCCCTAAGGGCTTTACGAATGTTATAGCTTCGAAAGATTTACCATCGAGATATCTTCGAAGATCGTTTTTCCAGAAAATTGATTATTAAAGCTCCATTAAAGATTTTCCAATGGCCGAAGCTATCGCCTTTGGCGATAAGAATGAGTTGACTATTGAAGCTTTCTTAAAGCTCGTTTTGAAGTGACGAAGCTTTCTTCATAAACTATTCATACCTGAAGTTTCCAGTAAATATCGTCTTATCGAAGTCTCCTTAAGGACCCACAGTTTAAGTTTCTTTCAGCATGTTTAGGCCTTATAAAGTTTTTTTTAAAGATTTTAAAGAAATTGTACTTATCAGTTGTGGCTTTTATGCAAATTTTCGATTGGTTAAATCTTCGCTTAAAATTTTCTAATTTCTTAGAATTCTCCTGATAATCCTTTAATTGTTCAAGTTTCGTCTTCAGATCTTCTGGTCATTGAAATTTATAATGGAGAACTTTAGCCAGTCACAGTTTCTTTAAGGACCCCTTCATTGTTGAAGTCCCTTTGATGATATTTTAATGGCGTTCCTGTAATGATCTTCTTTAAACTTCGTTTAACTCTTGGGCGCCCTTCAATGCTGTTTGAGCTATAAGAGAAGATAGTCTGTTACTACAAAAATTTAAGTTGTTGTAAATGTACACGTAAATTATCTACAATTATTGTAATTGCTATTACTACTATAGTAAATTAGTCGCTATCTATCTATTTATCAGTCTATATTGGTACTTGAAATTTCTGCAATATATTCCAATGAATTCCTCAACTTTGATTGCTCAACTTCTTTTGACTAGAAAGACTTCGTAATATTGCTGATGAATTTGTAATTTTTTTGGTTTGTGCGTCGATATTCCTGTATAACTTTTCGCCTCTCGAGACTTAACACTCGAGATCCTGAATTAATAAAGTTTGATATTTTAGCTGCCGCAGTTTCATGAATAAATCTTTATTAGCATGTCGTGGGTGAATAACCTGAGACAGTGATCTGGATGTAGTTCTCTGAATTTATTTGAAGTAGTGGCTTCAAAAGTTAATATAGCTATGATGATGGTCAACCTTCCTAGAGGAAACAGAGCATTTGAAGAAGACGAAGAAGAAGAAACAAACGTTTCTTGAAACATTTCTTAATTGTCATTCTCTCATTCTTACAGCCCCTGCCAGAACAGTTTCATCACATGTTTTTTATATTTATTTCGAGTTTCGCCTCGCATGTGCATATATGTTTTCGCGTAGTAAACGCAATGCGATAATTGCGCAAGCTTTAATTGATATTTTTCAAAATAACTCCGAGCGGCGAGTAACAGGTGGATAAACGCAGGTGACCTGTCCCTGAATCCGTCTCTCGTTTACTATTCTTGCGCGCCGTTATTAAATAAACACACCTTGCTCGAGTTATTCCTACATATACACTATACATATGTACGTGCGCTACGCGCCCGTACCGTGTTGTTGTCGGTAATTTATTAAATGGCTCTCGTCCGATCGACCGCCGACTACACACCCCAAAAACTAATAAATAGCTCGGTAACGTAATAAGCGATCATTTGCTCGGCGATGCGTAAATGTTAACGCGATGTGCGCGAAAATCTTTTTTCCTTCTTTTGAGGTTTACGCGAATGATAGGGAAGGCGATCGGAGGAAATTGAATAGGCACGGATCGATTTTCTTTGTGTCGAGGCGAACGTGGAATGGTCTTGCGATTATGGATATCGTCTCTTCGGTTTCTGCTTTAGTATTTGCTTTGCAATTTATCTGCAGATCCTGATTGCCCTTGATTGCTGTTGCATATACGTACGTATTGAAACGGACGAAGAAATCTCGATCCAAAATGTTTTTCAAAGCATTTGCATCCGTTTAAGTCAGGTGGATCTAATTAAAAATGTCATTTCTTTGGGTTTCTTCTTCATCCGTGGGATCTCAGTTCGTTTTCGAGCTGTATTTGAAACTGTATGTACAACCGCAGATTATACCGAGGATACCAAAAGCATGAAGACATCTAAATCTTTCGCTGGGAATGACCTATTAAATGATCCAAAGATATCAAAATTTAATGTAATTTTCAACGAGGAATGATGACCACTAAATCGAATTTCAAGGTCATTTTGCTTTTTCCTAATGGGACCCTTTATCTTTGGCATCGCAAATCGGAAGAGCAGGAAATTTTGCGTTCAAGTAAGTATTCATTTTATACGTCAAACTTACCTTAAAGGGCACTGTAAGATCATTTGAACATGAACCAGGTACTTAGGATATGAATACCCTGGGAAAATCTCGGTAGGGAGGAAAATGCCACTAGAATAGAGCTTTTTCCCCCACTCAGAAAGTGGGGGAAACTAAATCTTAAATACCTGAATTTTGTTAATTGCCGGGTTTCTAATGTTCCCAACCTCGGAGTCGTTGTTGCAAAATTTTATAGATTTTAATGAACTTTTTAGGTACGTTAGCCTCAAATTCTATGATTAGAGCGGATGAGCGTGTGGTTCTGGGATCTGTACACACATGTGGGTGAATCTCAGGGTGATTTAGAATTCAACTTGGGGTCGTTTACAGGTGTTTTTGACCCCGTTCAATCGTTTCGAATGATATGAATGAGAATACTGCAATTTTGAACAATCGAATTTAAATCGCTCCACCTATCACAAGGTTAAAAAAGTTATTAAATCGTAGAAACAAAATAAAAGATTTTCAAGTTATTTAGAGAAAACTATGAATTTTCATTCAACTTTGATTCAAGACCATGCCGAATGTAGTGAATCATCGCACTTCATCGCGGAGTAATTGATTAAAGTGGTTGTTATAATACCATCGAAACAAAAGAGAATTAAAAATCCGTACTTTTAACAAAAATAACACGACTAGTAACTAGATACAATAACGGCATCTGTCACCAATTCTCTTGGTACCACAGGCTTACTAACTTGCTTGCTTAATCCTCAACCGCTTCTACCGCGGGTGCCAACGTCGAGGTTGTTGCTACTCATCCTCTTTCCAGTTCCCTTGTCTCGGTTATGGCTCTTATCAAATTCTTCCTTTCTTCTTTTGCTTGTGTTGTTGCCTCGCTCCAGTCGATTCTGATCCTGGCTAAATGTGTTCCAATTTCGTCGTTCCACTTCCGTCGTGGTCTACCTTTCTTCTCGGTCAACCCATCTTCCAGACTCCCCCTGTTAACCATTCTGGGTTCATTCTTATTAAGAGTTCAAACCAATGCAAAGTGTTTTCCTTTATTCCTTGTTCCGTCGATCTTACTCCCAATCTTTTCCTTACTTCCTCATTCCTTCCTTTGTCGAACAGTCTTACTCCGACTATTCTTCTTAGGTTCTTCATTTCATTTGCTTGCAACCTCCTTGTCTGCTTCTTTGTCAGTGTCCATAGTCCTGATCCATATGTTAACGCACGGATGTACAACACGTTGTTCACTTCTGCTGTTTATATTTTTGTTCAGTTGCTAATATAGTCTAGCTGTCGCTCCCCTTTTGTCCTCCAGTTCTACTTCTAATAAATATTTCCCTAAATATACTCGGTAAATATTCGAACTTAGGGACTTCCTCAAGCCCCCTATTTACCAAACTTACCCTTAATTTTGTCTTGCTCCTCGTTATTACCATCGCTTTGGTTTCTTTCGAGTTGGCGTTATAACCTCTCTTTCTTTAGCTCTTCGTTCCATATCTCCAGATTCCACTCGAGATCTTGTTGGTTTTTTTGTCATCATCTGTGAAGAGAAGCTCGTTAACTTCTACTGGTCTAAGATTATAGCATCCGGAGTTAGTTTTCCTGGTTTTCTATGGCTATATAATCCATAATTAAGACGAAGAGGTACGGGCTCAATGTACGCCCGTGCATGACTATTATAGGGAAAAGTATTATAAACATTACAAGTTGCTAATGTATAACGTATCCTAATGATGTCGTCTTGATAGCAAAGAATCGAAGAGAATTAGAGGAAACAAAAACACAATTAGTGGAAACAACAGAAAAGACAGAATCGGACACCAATGAAAGCATAAGTAAATTTGGCTAAACAAGGAATAAGTGTTAGAGTGAAAATGTGGACTAATTTGTTTATTGGTGGCGGTAAGCAATCGATAAATCACGGTGGACGGTGGGGTGAAAGAGGTGTAAGCGTCGACAGCAAGGCTTACAGATTAGAAACACGCAGCCAGGACAAGAGGAAAGAAATAAACGGTTGGTGTTACGTAAACTAGAATATAGAGTTTAAAATGACATAAACGAGGGTGTTAAACCGTAACAAAATACTAACAACTTCGTCCTAATAAATTTTATTACGTCAATGCATAATTTTTTCATCATTAAACGATCTCGTTATCTTATTTAAGTTCTTGTCGCCGTTTTGGCGGATGACGCTCTCATAAACCTACATACACAATCATGTGATATACAAATTGTATAATTTCACAAATTGCACGTTTCCGTGGTGGAAAAGTACGAATTTGCATTGTAACTGGAGGTCCACATTTCCAGAAAACGTTACGTCTTAAATATCTCTCGACAACTTATTCCTCTTTAAGGGCAAAGCAAAGGATTAAGGATAATTACTCGTCTCTCTTTACAAAACGAGTTTTTCCATGGTATCGAAGAAAATATGTAGTTCTGAATCGTTTGTTTTACGAACTGCCTCGGTGAAAGAATCGCGCTATCGTTCGCCATCGTCTACGAACTCGCCGTAACAAAACCGGTGTCGATGTCGGAATCCGTTCTCGGAACTCGACCGCGCGTTTCAAGAGTCCCCGGTCCTAAAAATAGCCGGGGTCTTCGCGAGGTAGATGTACGACTCGTAAAACGCGAGACTTTTGCGTTAGATGGATTCTAATTGACGGGGATTTGTATTATGTGTGTGCAATGAAAGCGCGAATAGTAGAAAAAATGTTGGGAAATATCGTAATGACAAACGAAGCTTAATGGCGACGCGGTATTGATGATGAGATGATGAGTTAAGGAATGCAGATGCGGTCATTTGAGGGAAAGGAAGTTCAATCATGCCAATAAAGATTTTTCCGTTGGCATCATTGTATTGAAGGGGCTTGATTAAATTATAACTAAACCACAAAATAGTAAAAATTAGTCTGTGTTAATATTCTAATTTTACCTGTAACCGTTACTATTAAGTAAAGATAACAAAACAAATTCAATGTGTCCACCCTTATTTTTAATAACCGCTCGATAAAGTTTCGGTATTCTATTAAGCATTTTTATTAAAACGTCCAATCAGCTGATAATTTCCCCAATTACTCTCTGCATTGCTTCGAAGAGGGCTGAAATGTGAATCCGTGTCGAAAAATACGCAGTCAAGATGGCAACATTCAATTTTCAAAGATATCATGGTACGGCTCTTTCCTCATTATTCCTCTGATTTTGCAAGTATTGTCGATTCTGTTTCCATCAAAACAGCACCATGTGATAACAGAACCGCCATTATGTTTCACGATATTAGGCATTAAACATTGAAAGATTGCTTGGATAACTGGTCGGTTGTTCGAACAGAGTTAAAAAGCTTCTGAAGAATTTGGCCCCTTAGAAAGGACCACAGCATCTTGAAAAGCTAAGGTTGCTTAGGCAACTTATTAGATGTTGGAACAGAGCTAAAGGATTGTGAAGAATTTATCAGATAACTCTCAAAACGCAGTGCTAAAAATCTAGGGCCCTTAGAAGCATGTAGACGTATTTCGACAGATCCGTACTCAGCAACAAAAACTTTTAAAGAGTTTCTTCAAAATCAAAAGATTTTGGAAAGTTAAGATTATTTAAGATAACTCGTTAGATATTCGAGCAGAGCTAAAGGATGCTGAAGAATTTGGTAGATAAACTCACAAGTCCCTCGTAAAAATTCTGGGCTCGACAGATATTCATTCAGTTGCTCTTAAAGATTTTCCTCAAAATCGAAGAATTTTTGAAAGCTAAGATTGCAGGGGTGAATCGAAGATTCAAGTCCCTTTGAAGACTGTAAACGTATTTTGACAGATTTGTCGCGAGTTGCAATAGGACCTCTTAAAGATTTTTCTCAAAATTAAAGGACTTTTGAACAACTGAGGTTGCTTAGGCAATTCGTTGAATGTTCGAGCAGAGTTAAAGGATTCTGAAGAATTTGGCAAACGACTACCAGAGGTCACTGGTAAAAAACTATGCCTCTTACAAAACTGTAAAGGTAATTCGACAGATTTGTAGTCTGTTGCAATATAATCCCTCAAAGATTTCCCTCAAAATTAAAGGATTTGGGAAAGCTAAAGGTTGTTTAAGGAACTCGTTGGATGTTCGAGCACAGTTAGAATATTCTCATAAATTTGGTGAACTAGATCCAGAACTAACTGGTAAAAATTTAAGCCTCTTAGAATACTATAAACGCACTTTGACATATTTGTAGTGAGTTGCAACGAAACCTCTTGAAGATTTTCCTAAAAATCAAAAGATTTTAGACAGCTGAGATTGCTTGGCCACTCCTTGGATGTCGGGGCAGAGTCAAAACAAATCAGAAAAATTTAGCACGCCTGGTACACAAGATCAATATGTAGTTTTACCACAAACACTTAGGTCCAAAAGCAAATCGTCCACCAATGTTTTAAAATATACAATCACCTTCCAGAGAATTTGCGGATATTGCCATTGAGTAGGTTTAAGAATAGTTTATAGTCCCTTTTAGGCACACATTGCTTTGACGAAATCAAAGATTATTTTATGCTTTCATAACAGCTAATTAAGTGGTATATCTGATATGTATTAATGATATGTATTTCAGCTTTACATTTTTTGCATGTTGATTTTAGTATGTACTTAAAATATGACGTTTTCTACACGTTTTGGTATTATAGAGAGAGTAGAGATTATTATTGTTATTATATTTAAAGTAAGTCTAGGGACTTTAGTAGACTTTGGACATTTTTTCAAAAATTTTGAAAGTGCAACAAAATCTGTCAAAATGTATCGTAAAAATGGCTGGAGAGTATTATTTAATGGCTTCAGATAGCTTCTGCAGAAGGCACGTATATTTCTGTTACCATAATACTATCCACAAATTAACTCTGCATTCGACATGAATGATAAGAGAGAAGAACATTAGAAGGAAGGTTTTGGACTTTTCTCAGAGACAAGAGATGTTGGCAGAAATGCGGAGGTACCTTCCTTGAAGTTTGAGGAAAGATCGTAAGATTATGGTTGCAGTATAAAGTGTTAGTCAACACCTCAATAATTCAAAAAACGAAAGATGCATATAATTTTTGCTAAAAATTTCCTTAATTGGAAAATGTAAAGAATCACTCCTAAAGAGCACAAAGACTCTTCGCCTCAATCCAAAAAATTTCGAATTTGGGCTCGTTACTTCACAAAACTATTTTACATTCCTCAAGTGTCAAGTTTTTGTTTAGCCTGTGCAGTCGATTCTTCTATTGACGGCGCGTAACAACGTCTGTTTGCTCTTTAGGAGTTATTCTTTATATTTTCCAATTTGGGAGATTTTTAGCGAAAATCGTGCATCATGCATCTTTCGTTTTTGCATTATTGAGGTGTCGACCAACATTTTATACTGCAACCCTCATCTTACGTTCTTTGCTCAAACTTCAAGGGAGTTCCCTCGAAGGAATTAAACCTTTCCACATTCACTTGCGCTGCTATGTTTTTGATAGAGTAAGACGTCCGTTACGTTTGCTGGAAATTACAAATCTTCCTATCTTCAGGCCAACTCGTAGTTCTGGGTCTTCCACTGCGTGTTTTACTTCTATCACTTTTCTCTAATATCTTCGAGTAATTGTCAACTGTTCTTCTTGGTGCTTCCAATTCCCTCGAAATCTGGCGATTACTTTTCTTTCTTTCTGATTGCATAATTTTTTACTTTATGTAGTTTTGTTTTTCTATCTATCTATCTGAGAAATCCCGTTTCATTGCATTGTGTTTCTTGTTTTTGATTCCTGGTTGTTCTCCGTATCTGAGTATTGGTGCAGTTATTTTCTTGAACTTTTCTGCTTTAATCTCTTTTGGTGTTTCTGTTCTGTCCAGGAAGATACTTTTGATACTGTTAAACAATTATCCTCTTATTTCGTTTGTACTCTTCGTCTCTCCATCAAAACTCGCATTTTCTCTTCTGAAATTGTTAACCTGTTCCAATTTTTGCTGATTTAGAAAGATTCCACGTTTCCTTTCCTCCTTGTTGATTAACAAATTTCTCTTCTTGCTTGTGAATCATTCTTACAAATGAATAAAGGACGAGAACATCTACATAACTCTGCTAAGAATGACCTATAACTGAGGTTCGTTTGTTGGTAAACTCTCACAGAAACTAGTGCAGTGGCTGTGCTGCAAGGCTGCATTTATATATCGATAATTTTCCTGCAGTACAGCCATTGCACAATTCTCTGTGATAATTTCCTAACAAACGAATCTCAGTTATACATCGTCCATTGGAGAGTTATGTAGCTGTTCTACTTCCTTATTCATTTGTAAAAAGCATTTATTGCTGTTCCAAAATTACCTATAATGCGTTTAGCCAAATTAGTCACGTTTTGTTTTTATATGAAGCCAACTAGTTTAATTTCATTTGTTCCACTCTTGCGAAACTTAAAATCCCATGCCGTTTTCTTACACCCATTTCCATTACTTCTGGTGTACCTCATGACAGTATTTTAGATCCGTTTTAATTTCTTCTGGTGGTTTAGAATTTACGTAAGCGCATTTTAATTGGAAGTTCTTTCGTTTTAGACATAATTACGATTCACAAAACGAAATTCTTAAACAAGATCACGTCGCAGACAGCGTAAATTTAAAATTATCAAAATAAATAATAATAAACTAAACATTCGACGCATTCCTAAAGCGCAGCATCTCTTTCTGATAATAAAAAGGAAATAAGAGGTTAGGTTATCCGCTTCTGTGAATCCCACCCGAAGGCGGTACATGGTTTTTGCATAAGGTACTTATGCACCCCAATTCCGAGAAATTCCGTAAATTTTATGACCACAGCTACAGACATTTTTTATAGATAAACTTGACGTATTAATTAAAGAAATATTGAAATCATTCTACGGAATAAATCTGCCCATAGATTCGTAAAATCCAAGATGATGGAGTGGGCAAATACTTTTGAGCGTTAGTTACGTATGAATAAACATTTGTTTTCATTGGCACGCTATTAACAAAAATTGACCTGAAATTGGTGAAGGGGAGGACAGTTAAAAGATAAGTACATAAGTCATGATACACACATTTAAAATGAACGCGATTCGTCATCAAAACTTGTACGGTTAACTTTCAACTGAACGAACGGAACTGTAGAAACGAAAAGAAGTAAAACGAACCGAACCGCAGCACAATTCGCGATTTATTTTCTGGTGGAAGTTGCAAAATTCATAATCGCACGCGCAATTTCGCAACCACCAATCGAAAGCGCCGATTGCTCCCCGAGCGATCCATTTATCTCCGATTCTTTTCGGTTTCCAATTTCCGAAAGCATTAATCACACACTCCGGCATGAATCACCCGGTATAATACGTACGTACGCCTCGATTCTTTTCCAATCGCCGTTCCGGAAACCGAAATTCGTCTCCGCGAGCGAGTCGAGCTGGTACGGTTGGATCGGGACGCGTGGGCCATGACACTCCACATCCATTGTACCGGACGTGGTCGTATGCAACGCGACGACGACGACGACGACGGTACCACGCAAATTGCTGGGTGTTATACGGCGACCGAACGAACGCGAAGAAGAAGGACAAGGAACGTCCATCCGTACGTAATTAGTTCAGACAGCGGCCCACCAGCTACCGCCTTTCGAAGGCGCGTTTTAATAATCGCGAGATGTGGCGTCCGCGCGGCCGGGGTTCAACGTTTGGGCGGCGATATCCGTTCCGGTACCGATGCCCGAGACTCTCTTGCGAAATAACCGCTGGCCTGTCCTGTCGACGATAAAAAACGGCAGATAATACATTCGTGTGTCGCGTAATGTACCTACGCGATGTGTAGGTAAAGGCCTGGTTACAAAAATGCTAATTTCGAATTCCTAATGGTTCCCTTAAGGGGTATGAGGTAATCATGAGATATGGTCGATTTGAACCGAAAATCTGCTTTTAGAGTTATTAGTTACAGTATTGTAAGTAGCTGAGGAAATACAATAACTAGAATGTAAGAAGTCGAATAATTAAAATCAGGAGATATGGAAAAGAATATGGCGTCATCGAGCGGCTAGGGTGTTTAACCACGATACCGACGACTTGCGTTCAAAACTTGAACATTCCCGTCGGGCGGGTAATTGTGATGTGCCAATAACAGTATAGAATAAAAACAATTATTAGATATGAGCCAGCGTTGGATTACTCTTTTATAATTTTTTATTTTGATCATTGATATCAATGATATCGATTTCATATGACACATGGCGCTATCTGATGTCTATTAGATTAAAAACATAACTCTTCTACTCATCGGCTCTCTGTGTCTGACTTCATTTGATTACGAATTGTTTTAGTCCGCCTTTCGTTTCCGATCCGGCAAGGCGACAACGGTTCTGGAAGATTTGTTTCAATTACTGTAAGCATTTTGTGGTTTTTAAGTGCTTCTGGTTTATTGTCGAGCTTGACTCGAACTAAACTATTGGATTGGCTAAAAATTGGAGAAATCTGAAGAGTAGATTTTCCAGGCGTAATAACTTACGGATTATATATCTTCCAGTTCTCGAAATCACTTTGCGAGGAAGCGTCGGTCGTACACGATGAAGTCGCCATTTTAAAATATTAATGCTCATCCCGAGGAACCTCTACAGTTTCTTCCTCCGACAATTCGTTTAGAATTTGCCTCTAAATTCGCTTCAATCTGACTTGTTTCTTTGGTCTATTTTTCTCTTGACTTCTCTTCTTAAAATCTACAATTCCTCCTTTGGAACAGCCTGTATTGAGAGGCGCTATGGTAAATTTTAGATAAAGTTGGTGGCGCCAGAAATTAGTTAACATCTTCTTGGAGAAAACTCCCCCTTCACCATTGAAGCTTATTGGCGCCTTGGTTACCTGCTCCCCCTTCATCCGCAAATTTGCAAGTAGATTATCCTCCTTTTTTCCTTCTCCACCGTTTCATTCGTTTATTACATCTTCTTCCTAAAGCACATTATTCTTTTATCTCCCTCTTGCGTCGTAAAACAAACTTTCCTTTCACCACTGAAGCTTGTTGACATCTTGCTTACCTGCTCCCCCTTCATCCGCAAATTCGCAAGTAGATTATCCTCCTTTTCCCCTCTCCACCGTTTCATTTGTTTATTATATCTTATTCCCAAAACAAATTATTCTTTTATCTTCCTCTTGGGTCGTAACAGCGGGAAGTACGTACATTCTCAGTGACGTATGCTCAGTTTCAGTCATGTTTGTAACCTCGACGTCTTCGTTTGTTTGTCGCTTCAATTTTTTGGGATGGTTCCTGCTCTGCTTCACTATCTTCTTTCGATTGGGTAGGATTGGTTTCTTCTTCTTCAACTTTGTTGTGTATATTCTTCGCTTTACCCTCCTTAAACTTGGGAAAAATAATTTCTACAGAAATGGTTAATTCTTCAATTAACGGCTGAATTTCCTCAACAGTTTTGACAATTTTTTCACTTACAACCGTTTCTACATTATGTCCGGTAAATGTATTGATATATTTATATCGTAACCTATAAGTAATAAATGCTCATCTTTCGGATTCCCTTCATCATTTTTGTGAGTCGATCGAAGACGAAAAACTTGGAATTTATTAGCTACTGGTATTTTCGATTCCTTCTTCCTCGGCTTGATTCACTTTGATCACTGATACTTGGAACATTAACCAAAGAAATGGTTAGTTACATCCCCTAAGGCATTATCAGGTTTATTTGCCACTGGATTCCTTAATACTTCGTAGTAGTTGCAACTTCTTTCTTCTTGTCTTATGATTTAACATTTCTTGAGCTTCTTTGTAAATATCGGCACTCGTTTTTCTTAGGTTTCCTCCCTTTGTGAGTTTGATTTAACAGAAATCGATGTCATATCTTCTGGGGCGACCGCGAATTACTTCGATAACTTTTGTCCCTAATCTCGATGACTTCCTCGAAAACCCTCAGTGGATCCGTATGTGCGAACAAATGCGCTTTTGTATATATCTGGCTGGAAGGTTTTAGTTTGGATTTACAAACATCACAAATGATAAAATTGGATAACTTATAAAAATCAAAAGGACTTTGTGAGTTTCAAAAAGTCTATTTGATTTTTATAAGTTATCCGATTAGGAGGAGGATGGAGTTTCAACAAGCGATTCCCGCATCAACTAATTAGATAAAATTGTGTGTTCTTGCTATTCGTGAGGATTCTTTTCTTCGCTTTAGGAATACAGAAACTATCACATCCGTTCCTTCATTCTGAAAATCGAAGTTGCGTGTTTGATACCACAGCGTGAACAATTTCGAAGCATTTTGTTTGAAATCTTGCTTACCCTTTTATTGTTACAAATAAAGTATAAGCTGAACGAAACAGATCGGATGGAAAATCCTCTGTCACGCTGTCCAACTCGCTAAATTTAAGAACTAAGCGTACAGGTAAAATCCCCTTGAACCGTCACTAATCCACTCCGCGACAGAAATACTATCTCGAAACTGACTATGTATAAATAAATAAATTTCTACCGGGACGAAGAGACACGGGCGCGAGGGCAACGACAAGAAATCCCAAAACCGACAGTCAAGCTTGTTGTTCTTGAAAGTATGCCAAGATATGGCGAAAGCCGAGCGAGCGAGGGTGTTATTTCGAGCGTGAATTGGGAAGTAGTCGGGAAGTAAGAGCGAAATAAGCGATCCGAAGACGAAGACGGAGAAAAGACTGTAAGTAGATTAAGTAATTTTCGGCCCGGTTATAACTCTGAATTACAACCCGAATACGCTTACTTATCGAAATGACCGAGCGACCGTTACGATCGCCGAAAACCGCACGATAAAGGAGGGAAGGGGCGAAACGCGGATAACGAACGCAATTCGAGGAGTAATCTGCGAGAAGATTTCGCGACCTCGGTAAATCGCGAGATCACGATCGCGTAATGGAAGAAAGGAATACTCGTTGTTGTTGCGGTTTGCCTCCTACCGCAAGAATGATAATAAAGTTCGAAAAGGAAAAAGAGCAAGGAAGGAATTAAGTGGCCGGAATTAGGAGCGATTAAAGGAATTAACTGTAGAGACCGTTACTTGGTGACCGATAACGACAATTTTGTTCGAATAGAACATATGGTAGGCAAGAGGTGAGATCATGTAAGTCTTTGAACTCCGCGAATATCAGAAGAAGAAATATGGCGATGAATTCGTCAACAAAACGGACGCATCAGGAGATTCGTGGACTTCATGAACTCGAAAATAAAGATTTGTTTGGGAGCTTAAGGCTGAGGAAAAACAAATCCATTTTCGCAGTGTATCGAATGAGGAGATGGTAATGTTTTGAACAAAATCAGATTATCTAGCCCAGGGGTCCCCAAACTTTTCACCCTTGGGGCCATACTGATTACTTCAGTGAGTTCCAAGGTTCAACACCGTTTCAATTTTCCTGTAAATAAATCCGCGTTATTATCATTCTGTGTTTTTTTATCCAACTTATCACAACGACAATAAGCTATTAGCTGTCGCGGGCCGAATTTGGCCCGCGGGCAGTAATTTAGAGACCCCTGATTCTAGCCGAATGTCTATACAAAATGGGAGAACGGTTAGTATTCGAAGTACACTTCAGCACACACCGCAATTGTTTTTCCTGCACAACTGATAGGTTTTTCGTGGCAACTTCAACGTGCACTGCTTTCAAGACTTTCAAATCTAAACGTCCCCTTTATCTATTTCTATTTGGCAACGGTAACGTAGACGCATATTGATTAAGATTCGTAATTACCCAACCGGACTTTAAAAGAAAAAGGCAAAGTGTTGTCGTGGGAAGCGCTTATAATTAGTAGAAGTAAAAGATGCTCGTCCAGATAAAACTTTCATCATTTGAAGTTTCTTCGGTTGTAATTACCAATTCTCAAACGCGCAACGCCCACCTATTTATTAGTTTTAATTAAACGAAGAATAATCGTGCCTTGGTAATTATCGCCCATTAATTACGGAGACACGTTCGAAGAGGAAACGATCAAAAGATTAGGGGACGACTTGAAAATTACGTGGCCCGGTAGTTAAAAATTAAGAAATATAGGAAGAAGTTCACGAGATACGCTCTTCTGATTCTTATGGTGCGATTCGTTCCGATACTTAAGTTTATGATGATTTTTGTTTTAAAATACAATCGAGATTACACGAAAAATTAGTTGATGTTAGCATTGCGTTCACATCTTACCAATATTTTACGTTGAATATTGAGCTCCTTGTAACAAAACCGAATTTCACCAATTTTAATAGTAACTGCGTGAACTAAACGAATGAATCTTTGCTGGTGGCGATAAATGGTGGACACAGAAAGACATGCACAACATAACTTGGAGGTATTGAACACGAGATTGGAAAAAATCAATCTAAGAATAAATGGAAAGACCTAAATTGTGCTAATATCGTTTATTGCTGCTACAGGATTTTCGCCCTCAGATTAAGGGCATCCTCAGTGTACTGAAGAGGGAAATATATTAAGATACACTTTGCTGATTTAAAAAATAATAGTTTTTAACTTTCAAAATTTCGTCCTCTTCGGTACACTGAGGAAGCCTTTAATCTGAGGCCGCAATAAACGATATTAACACAATTTATGTCTTTTTATCTTGATCTCCTCGAGAGTCTAACACGTTGTTACTCCTGAAGTTTGTAGTTAGGCTGTACTCGTTACTTCTGCCTGCTTTAATATAAGAGTAAATATAGAAAACACAAAGGGCACGATGGTCTAATCAAAGAACCAAGGGCAGAGAATAACATTAAAAGGAAATAGACTTGAACAAGGGGCTAGTTTTAAATATTTATGTTCTGTACTGGAGAGCAAATATCAGACATGAAGGCTTGAACGAAATAATGGAAAAATCAGGAAAAATATTTTATGTGACGATGAATGCATTTCAGAACAAAATAGCAGTACCAAAACAAGTTAAACTCGAGGAAGTGAAAAAGACAACAACGTCCACCAAAATGTACAAAGCTGTGGAACGCAGAGCTTATATCATACAAACATAAATCAAGGATAAACGCCATGGAAATGAGATTTTTACGAAAAGTCGAGCGAGAAATGGAACGAAACCCGATAAGGAATGAAGGATATAAACAAGAATCCCAGATTGATCAAAAGGAAGGAGAAACAACATGAATATGTATAATTGTGAATGTGAATATGGACAGCTGGGGTGGTTTGGAAACGTATATACATATGTCGGATGTCAGATGAAAGAATAACAAAACGTGTATACGAAACGAGGGTACAAAGTCAAAACAAGGAGGGAAAAATTGAATCGAACTTGCTTTTACTTGGTGAAGATCCATAATAATTATTAAAAAAAAAAAATTGTTTAAATTGTTTCGCCGACACAGTGACTTCGTCAGACAATCCGTTATTCGTCAATCGATTATTAGAAAGAGAAAATCCAGAACTGTATGGAACGACAGAATACATAAAGGTAATGGCAAGGACTGTGGTGTAATTTATTGACACAAATACCACATCGGTAAACTCCTCACAACACAATTGTTTATAATAAAATCGGTGACACGTCTTCCGCTAGCTCGAGGCAAGCATCTTCAACAACCATATAAGTCGAAGTTCTTCGGTAAATAGTAAGGGGAAGAAGACCCAGACAGGAAGGTTTGTCGAAACATAATTGAAAAACTCGGCGGTCGTTAGATACAGGATAACCAGCTGGCGGTGAAAGCCAAAGAAACACGTCCTATCCGCATATGCTGTTTATCTTGTTTAAGATATGACTCGAAGTTTACTAGCGTTTACATTTCTTTTTCGGGAATTGCAAATATTTGCGATTTACGTAACTTCGCTCCAGATATGACCCGAATTTTACTAACGTTTACATTTCGCTCTTTCTAAATTGTAAACATTCGCCTTTAACCCGGCGTCATGCAGGTTGGGTCATTATAACCCATACACTTTTTATTGTCGTGTAACTTTTGTTCAACGCTTTGCGGCGTTGCCAAATTTCTCAGTAGCTCGAGTTTATCGTATTCGCATGTTGTTTATTATTTCGTTCCAGTTGATGATTGAAAGTAGACAGAGATAGTTGACCGTCAACTAAAAAACGGTAAATACAACTCAACCTGGCTGTCGGTGTAATGCGATCTCACCAATTTATATACATACATATATATATATATATATATATATATATATATATAAATAATAACAACAAACAAAATTAGACGAAATAAGTTTCTTGCAATCTTGCGTAGACGATGTCAAGTTTGCCCTACTGCAAAAGATTGCAAAACCAATCACACCTGCACAAAATGCAACAAGTTTATTTGCTCTGAACATATAGTTCCTTATTGCAGCGATTGCTCCAACTCCTTGGAGAAAGATAAAGAAAATTACAACTTTTAATTTATAATTAGATTTGAAGTTTATGGCATAAGACTGAAGTTGCTTATATTTTTTAAGTTTGTTTATTGTTTTTCTTTTAATTAATGAATTAAAAAGCTAAAAGCAGTTTAAACAATCTTTTATCGCATATAACTAAGAGTTGAAAGAGTCATGTATATATTGCTTATAGACACGTTTATCACATTTTAAGAAATTAAGAAATATAGGTACAATGACACAAAAGCTTGGGTCATCGTTACCCACCTGACTGTCGGTGTTACTTTTTCGCGTGCATGACGCCGGGTTAAATTTCAATCACACGTTTGAAATTCTCTGAGGCATATGATTTACAACCCGCATGGTAAAACGAATACGATCCGATTAACCTTGCTCCAGGTATGGCCCGAATTTTACTATCGTTTACATTTCTATACCGCATACTATGAGAGGTTGTCCTGATGTTCCTTGAGAAACCTGCGAAATTTAAAAATTCATTTCATGGTTCTTGTGGTAGTAGGAGCATTTTCGCTCTTGCAAATTTTATTAGAACTACCTTTTGTTTTAATTTGATGCGTTAGTTATGAACAAAAAACAAAAATTGTTCTCAGGATTCTAGTGAATTTTATCAAATGCACCAACTATTTGCGTACTTTTTCGAGGCACAACCGTTTTATTCCGATGTACATAAGTGGAAATATCTTGAGCCTCGTTGAGTAAGAAGACTGTCATCTTCCTGGAATTCCAAACTGTTGGTCAATATTCTTCATACAATGACTTTTTTCCGAGTTCAGGCGCCATCAATGGTATCTGTCCATCTTCAAAAAAAAAACAAATCGTTGGGTGGCAGAAAATTTTGTTGATGAAATTCCACCAATAAGGTTAGTAACCAAACAAGTATGGTGGATAATAACAATCTTCACAACTTTGCTGATTTGGAGCCAGGCTCGATGATGAAACGAATCCCAAACGTCCAAGTGAGAATAACTTGACCCGAAGCGGCTAATTTTTGCATTTTTGGAAGTGATCCGGGTCTCGTTCCATTTCTCTGGTTTATCACATCGATCCTACTTTCTTCCTCATGGGAAATATTACCGAGACCGTTTATGCAATGCTGTATTTGTTCTTTAATTATAACAGACGTAACAAGATTTACATACTGCGTCCGATATGAAGTTTATGTTCTCGTTAACGAACTTAATTATGAGATCCGTATCATCTCGTAACGGTAACGGACGTTTTATTCGAAACGCGAGATCGTTCTCGAGACGACGACGACCGGATACGAATTCGAACCTTACGTATGTAGCCCGAATCAATAGATACGAGTAATAAAAATCTTCGATTGAAGTTTTTCGCCATCACAAATTGAAGCAGTTTTATTTTCAATCGTTCTTTACGAAGAGACGCAGTGGTTTTAAGACGACGACGACGACAACGTCGACCAACATCTCCGGTCCGATTCCATTCGGCGATGAATTCCTTATATGGCAGTATGGCTAGTAAGCGGTGTCGCAGCCGGGGGCCGTTTGAGACGCAGACTCGAGGACTGGCGCTCCACATCTTGTGACTCACTCATTCTGACATATGCAGACGCGCCTCGGATAGAAGGTAATGCGCGTAGAGTGCTGAAAGTCGGGGTCAATGGATGTTAGAATCGTAGAAGGAGGAAGAAGCTGCGAATCGCAAAGGGTTTGCAACGTTTAGATTTTGGCGTTTGAAGGTGACGTCATGTGAAGTAAAGCGCTCATAGAGTTTTAGATGTTTTCGGCCATAATGTACTAATTGCGCATCTTTGCAGCTACTTTGATTCTACAGAAGTAGACAACTTGTTTTGCGACAAACTCCTGTAGTAGCTGCAATCGCGCACTCGGCTAGCCCGCCGCTCATAGAGAATTTAAGAATTAAATCGAAAGTCTCATCATCATCAAAGTCTCCAGGTGCCCAAGTTGTGCCAAGACCTTCTGATCGTTGATTTGAGAAATCCTAAATGAGAAAGCGCGATGGAGAAAGATTGGCCATCAAATATCCTTTAGGAAGAATCTTGTAGTGGACACGGGTGAATTTGAAAGCCGCATTTATACAGCTTCAACTTCTTCATTTATATTTCCGAAAGGAAAGGTGTTAAATACAGTTAAGAACAACGTAATTGTGACGATGGGCAACCTATTTTCATGAAGAAATAAGGAAATCAGTCGAAATTATCGTAGTTGTGGCTGCCTTTGGGGCTAACAAAAATTCTAGAAAAAATGACAAAATTTCGAAAATATGGACTGACATTTGGGGATTTCCTTTTTGCCTATTGCCTGCGATCAATAGTTCGGGATCCGTAATTTTCTTTTATCAGGGATTTCGGACACAAAAGCAATGGAGTATTAAATGATACTCATTTATTATTGATCAATATTTCGAAAATGTTTATTTTCTTCCCCAAGAGCATAAAATAGAGCCAGCAAGAAACGTCAAGTGACAAAGAACTCAAAAGTAGATTGAAAAAATTGCATGTCAATTGTGTATAATAAATCATCAACAGTCTTCTAACTTCATTGAATTAATGAATTGAATATTGTAACTTTTTTCTAGTTCAAAATTAATATCTAAAATATTAAAACTAAAATGTAAAAACCACGTTAACATGATAAGAGCCTAATAGTCGTCTATTTTGGGGAGCCAAAATTTTAATAAAATAAAATGTAGAGGACCCTCCATAAAGGACCTAATAATAAAATTAGGTAGTAACTGTGCAAAAGCTTACAAAGTAAGCACAATTTGCATATGCCAATAATCCTGCAGGAAGTTTTGACTATGTCAATCGCAAAACGCAACTGCAGACTAATTAGTTTCATCCTCTTTGGGACTCGTCAGTACAGTATATCGTTCTGCGAGCGACACAATGAAAATTTCCAGGTGATACGTCGATATCTCGGTAAGATGGGTATGGTCAAAATAATGACGCCATCTCCCGAGCAGGAGAAATATCGCCATACCCGGGGCATACCCGGTAACATCCGCTATTTTGAAAATGGACATACCAGACAAACTAATTAAAATGTTCAAATCACGTTTCACGCTGTATACAGTAAATGTTATTTTAAATTACTTATTCGTAGGTCTGTACCTAACGTCAAGTTTAACGACTGCCGCGTTTCTGGATTACGTTTTTGACAAGTCAGTCACGAAATACAATTCAGCACGTCAGTGTCCCCAATTCTGAGAACAAATCGAAGTTAAAAAGTTAAAACCTGACTTTGGCAGTTTATCACCAAAAAAAAACGAAATCCGAAATGAAAGAAAGTTTGATAACTTCTGCTTCGTATAGTTGAGGAGGTGATGGGTAGATCATTTGGAAGAGGAATCTCTAGTTTTCTTTGCGCAGTCGAAAGACCCAAGGGATATCCAAAATTTTACTTTAACAATTTTTCGTGTGAAAAAGACAATACAAAATGCAAGAAAGTTTGGTAAGTCTTGGTCTTCAAATCATTTGAACGGGGACTTCTTGTATGTGGAAGTCGGAAGGACGAAGCCATATCTGAAATATGCTTTAAAAATTTCTTATCTGAAAAGGGATAATACAAAACACAAAAATTTAGTAACTTCTGCTTTACATTATTGACGAGGGCATATATCACATTAATAAACGGCTCCTGTGTATAAGATTGCAGAATGAAATCACAGTCTCAAACTTCACAGTGATCTTTCAAGAAAACACATTTCGAAAATTGAAAAGGCAAAACTATTGGTATATGTAGTCGAACCAGCCACAAATTTCTTGGGTAATAAAAGGTAATTTTATATGCAAGATTTTAGGGTGGATTCAAACGACGAAGCCTCGCACTGACCTTATTCGTTAACAAAATAAAATTCCAGAAATGTAAAAGGCAAAACGCTTAGTAACTTGTGGTTTGTATAGTCGAGGTAATCGCAAATTCCTTGGATAATAAAAGCATCTTCTGTGTGCAAGGCTGTAGGATGGAATCGAAGTTAATAACCTCATATTGATAGTTTATCCTTTAAGAAAACCAATTTTCAAAATGTAAAAAGCTAAACGTTTGGTATCTGCTGGTTTATGTAGTCGAGTCAGTGGCAAATTTCTGAGATAATAGAAGATACTTTTATATGAAAGATTGCGGGGTAGAATCGAAGTCGAAAGCCTCACATTGATACCTTGTCCGTCAAGAAAACACATTTCAGAAACGTAAAAAGGGGAACGTTTGGTAACTTCCTGGTTATGGCAGTGACACATTTCTTGGGTAATAAAAGGTTCTTTTCTGGTGCAAGATTGCAGGATGAAATCGAAGCCTAAAATCTTACGTTGGTAGTAACAAAACAAATTTAAAAGATGTAAGAAGAGAAACTATTGATAACTTCTGGTTTATGTAGTCGACGCAGTCGCAAATTTCTTGGGTAATAAAAGCTTATTTCGTGTACAAGATTGCAGGATAAAAGTCCATATCCTCACTTTGATATTTTATTCGCTAAGAAAGTTAATTTTCAAAAATGTAACAAGCGAAACGTTTGGTAAGTTCTGGTTTATGCAATCGAGGTAGTCACGAGTTTCTTGAGTAATAAAACATTATTTTGTGTGCAAGATTGCAGGATGTAATCGAATTCCAAAGCCTCACATTGATACCTTATCCCTGAAGACAAAAATGTAAAGAAGCAAATCGTACGAGAACTTCTGGTTAATGCAGTCACGGTAGTCGCGAATTTCTTGGGTAATAGGAGGGAGGTCACTAGAATTAATTGAAATCCAAACTCTAAGATTTGCAATATTTCATTAAAAGACACATATCTAGAAAAGTTTGGTAACCGGTGGTTCATCGTTTGAATTCGAAACGTTAAATTGGATTGATACACCTCTAAGCGCACCATTATTCATCGATTAGGAACAGGCGTTTCGTTCAAAACTAGGCCAACATCATCAACCGCATTTTATCGATTACATTTTCTTTTGTTACGTATCTGTTTTAAAACGGTTTTGCACCTGAGCGCGAGAGACGAAGAAGGAAGTTTATTTTTCCGATAATGCCGTGCATTATAATACGCTTAACGACGACGGATCACATACGTACATACGTTCGAATATAATGCATCGTTTAACCGTTTTGCGATGCTTCGGCGACCGTTTAATGGGAATAATTGCACGAATCGATGATTTATCCGTTGCTCCCGTAATCTACACTTAATTATTTAATGGTCTCGGTCAATTAAACGGCGGCGGCGGCGGCGGGGAATAAACCGCGGGATTTACTCTGCTGGCGTCTCGCGAAAAGGGGTATAGACTAATATAATACATAAACGCGTTTAGCGCGCCGAGAAATCCACTTTATACGATACGTATACAGTATGTACGGAAAATAAGAAAATATTTCGCTGGCATTGAACTATTAAAAAAATCACGAAGGTCAAGGCTTATGTAGTTTCCAAAGAGGAATTCACAGGTAATCTTAGATTTGATAATGAATTAGGTTCCAAGGTCAATTTTTCTTTTCGTGTAGAGCGTCGGAATCTAGTGGTCAAAAGCTATCGACAATGTGATTGGAGGGAAACAAAAATTTCTGCAAAAAGGAATTCCTATCTCAACGCATTGAAATCTTTTCATCGTTTCGAAATTTTACGAAAGCAATAATTTCGGCGGATCCTCATCATCATATTTTTTTGGCGTTCCACAGTGGTCGGAATGCCCGAAAAAGTCGGCAAAATTCCAAACTCTCAAAGTTGGCGGTCAGAGTTGGTTCTGAGATATGTCGAAGAGAAAGAATCACTACGTAAGTTTCCAGAAGGGCCAAACGGCGAGGCAACCAAAGCATTTTTATTTCATTCGATTTATAACCGACCATCTACTCTAGTTTACTTACGTACGTAACGTACATCGGTTTGAATGTGAAACATGCAGGTCTTGAATCTGATCGAATTTCAGTTTCGGTTTCGGTCTCCATTTTTAATTGAAAAGATCGTTTTCAGCTGAATTGCGGTTTCGGGCAGAAGAAGAAAATTTTGATATTGGAACCGAAAGGAATAACGTATGCATCCGGTAGACGTTAAGCATTAGCCTTAGCTTTTTGCATGAAACCTATTTTCCATATTACCAAGTGATATTTGTAGATATGCGATAATCCAATCAAGAAGAATTCTCCCATTATGTACCAGAAATATGCATTTTTGCAGCTGTTTGCTTCTACAGAAGTCTGTGACAACTCACAATTGGTGGTCTACTTCTATAGAAGCAAGCAGCTGCAAAAATGCGTATTTCTGATACATAATGGGAGAATTCTTCTTCTCCCCTTTATTTCTACCCGGTAGGACCAAAAATGTCATATGAACCGGCAACTAAACACATGGGAACGTCAAAGTCCTTCGTCGCTAAGTGGGTTCAGCAATATAAGAAAACCGAAAATGTTGATGACTTGCCAAAGAGCGTGGCTCGATAGACGAACATGGAAAAGAAATCGTGAATTAGTTTAAGCATAACTCCAGCTTAATATTGTGATAAAGAGCAGAAAAATTGAAGGAGAAGGATATAGAAATATCATGAACGAATCATGGAACCTATCTCCGTGGGCATAACGTCAAACATCGAAGCGCAATGAGGAAACCACTGTTAGGCGAAAAACATGTGTGAAAAGATTCGCTTGGGCAAAGGAGAACTTACACCGAGATTTAAGCAACGTGATTTTTACGGACGAAGCTTCTGTTTAGGGATATACTACCATCCTACACTCTTGATCAACCTTGACCAATAAATTAATTAAAAGTTCATCTTTGAGGCTAGTTTTCGAAACACGGTTTTAGAGCATTACATATGTTTACATATAATTTAAATGTAAACATTTATTAGAAGTGTTTGTTGTTAATTGCTGAAGGATGCTTCATAAAAAGAACCAGGACTGGATCTTGCCCAAACCACCTGAGCGAGCTTTGTATCGAGTGGAAAGAGCAGTCCGGCATCGTAACACTTGATTGTCCATCGAAGATGTGTGGGCATCTCTCAAGCATAAGTTTCGAGTAAAAACGGTGGGCCCTTTGAAACAGCTGACACGACAAATTCATCTCATTCGAAGGTCTTCACCGAACGAATAGGCAGTCAACTTAATGAAAAGCATGCCTCGGATATGCTAGGCAATTATCAATGATGCCGGTGGTGACTGAATTCATTATTAAAGGTATATCATTCTTGTTCTCATGGAGTACAACAAATCCATCACTAAAAATAAATGTTTCTACACATTAGCCTCGTACACGCTTTTACTTTACAGACTGTACAATACAGAGAATTTAAGTTTGAAAGTTGCACTTTTAAGTATTTCTTGGATTCTTTTGATTTCAAAATTTTCCTGTATAAGACACTCCTCATTTTTCGGTCGTTTGCCATTTTATCGGCACTTGTTGTAGTAATATAAAAATCCTAAGCTGGCACCGGTGAGTTCGGCTTTAGGATGAAAACAAACCCTTTAAGTACAGATAACACAAGTCTGCGATTTCGGCTATTTTTAGAAATTTTTGGAAGCTGGTTGCTGAACTCTATGAGAGATAATATTCGATATAAATGGTGAGAAAAGGTTGATATTTTATTCCTAACTACTACTACTGCCAATCAGCGAAGCAAATTATAGCTATGAAATTGGAAAGTTTTAAAGTTTCCGGATGTCGTCGGTGTTTACGTTAAACTCCTTCCATTATGGTACAAAAAGGTTTGCGGTTTCCAATATTTCTTCGCAAATTTCGTTAGAGATTTAAAACGCGCGTGCATCACCTCGTCGTATAAATAACAACATAACGGGTTATATCGCGATCCATCCAGTCATCCATCCAGTCAGTCCGATCGCAGAAAATAAAAACACTTAAAAAGCCGTCGACTCGGTAATGGCCAAGTAATGAAATGCGATTATCGCGATAGCATGTGTTGATAAAACCCTCCTCGGTAACGTTTCCCTCCGCATCGTCGGTCCATCGGAAGAATTGAATCGTGACCGGCGCTGCTGAGCGATGAAGAAATGGGCGGGTTACCAACGCTCGACGGAACATGCATTTGGTGTGTCCGCCGCCGCGACGTAGATGGAATAAACTCAATAAACTCATTTTTACCTCGTGCTTCTTCTCGCGATCTTCTTCGTACGCCCGGCTCGTTCGCGTTTTAGTCGAGGCGAGAAGAGCGAAGAGATAATCGGAAACTTATTTAAAATTCTTTTGTTCGTCTCGCGAACCATGTTCCTCGCTTATCGCGTTATTGCGGCCGTACCGGCGTGTACTGTTTTTTTTTAATGGACGCCGGGTGATAATGTCGGAGCAAAGGTTAATGAAAAAGTGGGCTTTAATAACGTACGGCGAGATTCGAGGAAATGATTGTTTACGATTCGAAAATATTCGGGAGGCGTAGTATCGGGAAAAAATGGCAAATTGGTAAAACAGGAATCAACTAATAACTTGTCCGGAACACTGAAATACAATTCGAATACGTTTTTCCAACTAGATGAACTTTCTTTAAATTGAACCATTTGGGAGGACAAATGATAAGCGGTAAATGACAAAAGTTTAGCGCTGGGAGGTGCAACTGTATTTCTAATTTTTTTACAATAACTTAGTAAGTTTAAAAATACAGTTGCACCTCCCTAAGCGGGACTTTTGTTTAAACTTTATTTTCGGGTAAATAATCACCGAAACAAAATGGGACTTGCGTTAACCTTGAACCGGAATCAACATAAACTTTCCCTTTAACTAGACGAAGCGAATTCTATTTCTTCTTGGTTTCCTCCACGCCCCACTAAAAGACTTTGGGGGAAATTTCCCCTAAGAACCGGTGAAGGGAGAATGCCAAATTGTTACGCAGCAACCGCATTTTCGGAGAAAAGACTCTCCTTTCTGGGTTGTTTGGAATCGAGTGACACCCACGCATTTGACTCTCCAGTAAATCAGATAATCACACAAGGGCACTTGCGTAAGCCGAAGTTAAGGGTTTAACTGGAATAAGTGAATTCTACGTGTTTGCTCTCCGTCTGTGCCCCGCTAAAACACTTTAGGCGGAACGCCCGGTAAGGGCTGGTAAAGGAAAGAATGCCAAATGACTACTCAATCGTTGCTATCTCGTAGAAAATATTCCCCTTTCTGGACTGGTTCCTACGGAATTGAACGATACACAAACTTTAGTTTCTAGTTTTCAAGCTTTTATTGCATTCAAACAGAACGAGGGAGAAGTGAGAATTTTTTTACTATCTTTAGATTGTTGAAATTTCCTGTCACTTATTTTCTGTTAATTATAGTAAGGGTCTCTTGATCCAAGATGTTTCAGTCGCTAAAGTTCTTCTTATAATTCATCGAAGCGGGAATAATTTGTTGAAACTCCATAATCATAACTTGTAAGAATCAAAAAAGAGACTATGTGAGTTTCAAAAATTTTTTAATAAAAGTTCTTCTTAACCTACACTTTATCGTTTTGCTTTATGGATTATACGTTTTATTCCTTATTTCCTTGACCTTGTATTACATCAGTAAACTCCTCACCACATAATTGTTCCATATTTTCATCATTTTCGCTTCCCACTAACAAACTTTAGCGCGCAGAACGACGGAAAAACGGCCGGGAGAAAATCCTAATCTTCTCTAATCAGGCATGTCGTTTTATAAAATCACCTGATACATTTTCGTCCGGACAAAATCTGTGATAGAATCTCCCGAATCATCAACCCTAGGCCATCTCCTGGATACTAGGACCTAGTAACTATCGAATAGTAACCTTACCTTGATCCACGCAATCGCAGCCGTTCCTTTTACGAAATCTTCAGAGAAATTGATCAACACAATTCGGATCCAGTCCTTCAGGATCCAACTGCTAAATTGCTAAAAAACCTGATTATCCATTTCCACACGGAGCTCGGAATCTATTGTTGCACAAAAACAGAATTCTCGACAAGGGCTGGTGAAGAGAAAAATACACTTAATTAATTAATAATAATAATAATAATTTATTTATTTATTTAGCACACTATTACAAATATATTAATATAGGAGATTATTATTAATTATTAATTAAATTTACTTATGATGCAGTATCTCAATGGTTTCCTAGAAAGTCTGCAACTGTTACAATATTTAATTTCTTGGGGCACATCATTGTAGGTACATTTTTAGTCCTTTCGAAAACAATGTATTTGTTGTTCTATGCTTATTAACAGATTACATATAAAAAGAATTATTATTTCTGGTGTTATATGCACAAGCACAAGCTGCCTAGATAAGTAGTCAGGTGCCTGTTTATTAGCCATTTTATAAATAACATGTAGAGTGTTGAAAATCACTCTTTGGTTAACACCCATCAAATCTAATACTTATACTCATACTGACTGGTGCACATCTACTAGTTCTAAGGATTACACGCGTACGTCGATTTTAGATCTTTTGCAGTTTTGTATTTCTTTTTGTTTGAATTAAAAAGAACAGTTGAACAGAAATCCATATATGGCGATATAATGGCCTTACACAGTGTCCCAGATCGAGTGGGATTGCGTGGAAAGAAGCAGTAAGCTTTGTGCAAAAGATGGAACCTGTTAGCAACTTGATCCATTTCCTGAGTCGCAGACAATAAGTAAAAATATTTTAGGACAATGTAGTGGAGCAGCTGAAAAATACAAATTATATACAGCTAGGCAAATATTCAAGCGTATATTGTCAACTGAAATGTCAGATATTATTTTACGTGAAACTAACCGGGAACGAAAAAAATAATAAACGACCACAACACAAAAATAGGCAGAACAGAAAAAGAAAATGAGCCAATCCGTGAAGAAGAATTAGATGCTTTTCTTAGAATTCTTATTTACGCTGGCCTCCACAAATCAAATACAGAACACATAACAGAGTTGTGGAAACCTACTCACTTGTCGTTGTTTCAGCCAGCAACGTCTATCTGCAGATTCAAAATGATGCTACAGTGCATACGTTTTGATAACGAGGAAACCCGCTAGAATTTGATGTATAATAAGTCGTACTTCCAACCATATCGATTTTCTTTGAAATCTCCAAGGAAATTGAGGAAAAATTGAAGATGTTCTAAATTAGACGAAACTTGGTGCATATACGTTTCCGAAGGTGTAGAGTACGATTCCGACGTCGGAATCGATGAGGTTTGCTTTGTTTGGATATTGGAGCATATAGAAACGTTTTGACCAGAACCACGTTTCACGTTCTCATCGAATATTTTCTTAATAACACGACTCTCGTCCTGGAAATTGTTTTAACCGCAATCTGCACGCAAAGAGCTATAATTTGATGTATAATAAGTCGTACTTCCAACCATTTCGATTTTCTTCGAAATCTCCAAGGGAATTGAGGAAAAATTGAAGATGTTCTAGATTAGACGAAACTTGGTGCATATACATTGTCGGTGGCGTAGAGTGCGATTTCGACGTCGAAATCGATGGGATTTTCTTCGTTTGGATCTTGGAGCATACAGAAGCGTTTTGACCAGAACCACGGAGCAGAAACTGATAAAGAGTTATGAACCTGGTGAGGGCATTACAATTGACGGGCAATTGTATGGATATCGCGGACGTACCCGCTTTACGCAGAACATGCCGTCTAAGTCAGAAAAATGTGGCATCAAAATATTTTGGGTTACCGACGCATTTAACATTTACCCTTTGCATGGAAAGTTGTACACTGGTAAACCAGCAGAAACTAGAAGAGCAGAAAGAACGGTTTTAGATCTGGTTTTTCCACACAAAAACTCAGAAATGTAACTACTGACAACTTTTTTACATCCTTAGAGCTAGTAAAAACTTCAAGCTCATACCAGCTTGTACCAGATGTTCCAAACCGATTTTCAATGAAAATTCAACAAACTATCGAATATGCCCAAGTTGTTCGCAAAGCGATCAATGAAAATCTCTTTGTGGCTTATTTTCATTTCTGATTGTTTTTTTTGTTATTTACATACGTATATAAATAATAAATTCTTATGTTTTTCTTTCACCAAATAAATATTTTAGTCTAACATGTTCATAACGACTTTCTTTTATTTTACTTTATTTTAGTAAGATTTCACTTAAAATATACTTGTACTAATCGTTTTTTCATGTTCAATGTATGAAGGTACTCGGGTACCATACTGTTAACGGTGTAAGAAGAAAATGGGTCCACCGAGCCTATTCAAAATAATTTCTTAGCTCAAAAATAATGATAATTTAAAATTTGTTAATAGTTAGAAGTTCTCAAGAAGTCTCAAATATGTGGACCATCAGCTTCTATAAAAGAATTAAGCTGAAAACGCTAAAGGTACCGGGTACCTTGCCATTCACGTAAGGGTTACGTTAAATGGCCGCCATATTCGATTTTTTTAAGGTTATTGGATAGAATTTTTTATTCTCTTTTCAGCGATGTAAGATAACGTATAATTGAATAAAAAATACTAGTATGATAAAATTACCTTTCTTTATATTTTAATGAAGGAGGCTTACATAACTCCAAACAAAATTTCATGAAATCTACTGGTTTTTGCTTCATCTCCACGCCCCCGTTAAATGACCTTAACCAGAATTCCCCGTGGGGGCTGTTAAAGGAAAAATGCCAGATGGCTAAGCAACAATTGCATGAACCATTACTTTTGAGTTCTGGACGTTTTAGTGATCTTGAACAAAACTGGGAAGTAGACTGAAGTTCTTTAGAACGTTTATACCGCTTAAATTTTCTGTTCTTCCTTCCTAGCAATGCACTTAATGTTGGAGTTGGGGTCTCTTGATTCAAGGTGTTTCAGTTTCTGAAATTTTTTACTGACTTACAAAAGTCTTTTTGACTTGCCATAAATTTAGTTATTTTTTCCTCTGATTGCCTCAACTTCTCTTTTCGTGAACTTTCGTCATAATCAACGATACGTGTTACTCACGTATATGTATATTTTAGCAAATGCTTTCACACCGCGATCCGCAAATCGACTTGAAAGGCTATCGCGTTTCGTCCACTTCCATCCGAAAACTCGCCGCGCCATTAATTGTAAGAGCCGGGCGAGTATGTAAACGACCGCACGGCTAAATTGGCCTACAAGCGGACTCCCGCAATCGACCAGTTCGAACCTGGTCGATTTCTTCCGTAGAAGAACTGCGCTGGGGGAGGCGGTCCACTACCTACAACGTAGCCTAAATTAGCGCTCGAAATAATGTTGTCCAGCGCGGACATGAATCAGAAGTGATTGTAAAATTGAGCTCGTTGTCCGGTTCCAAATATGTGTGTCAGCTCGCGTATACCCGCCGTACGTAGCACATATGTCTTATTTCGCTTAATTTGATTGCGAGTTGGGCGCCGAGGAGATAATATTTCATTTGGGAATGAAAGCGGGTAAGAGGCGGGATGACGATGGTGTTCTGTTTCTTTTACCAAAGCGGGGGTAAAAATGCGTAGCAAGATTCACACGGAAACCGCGAAAATTGCAATTAAGGGGGTATTAAATTCGGTATGTACTGAAGATGTTATAACAAAGAACGAAATTTTTAAAGCTTTTTCGCGAGGTCCTGCGGCGAGAGTTAACTGGGAAAAGTGAGACGTTTGAAATCGTCAGATAGACGCTTTTCTTCTATCCTTCTCCCTTCATTAGTTCTTTCTCGCTCACACACACGCGTTTGCGTCTCCCCCATCAGATGGCGCTCTTATTATTCGGACTCGAATTTACTTCAAATTAAACTTCAACTTATTTACCGTCAGTTTCGAAATGAAATACTTTTTCTTTATATATTGTTTATTAAATTATAGAATTTTACCTTTTATTTAAACTAGGATCGCCGGATGAAATTCGACCACAACATCTATATATTAATAGGCAGTCAAATACAAACAATCACACCTGATTTACATTGAATCTTTATTGTATTTTCGAGTAAAATAAAATAAAAATCGCGCTCT
Source organism: Chrysina gloriosa (assembly GCA_038088585.1). Taxonomy (NCBI): domain Eukaryota; kingdom Metazoa; phylum Arthropoda; class Insecta; order Coleoptera; family Scarabaeidae; genus Chrysina; species Chrysina gloriosa. The sequence continues at coordinate 49,048,461 of CM076093.1, read as the reverse complement.
ACTTTTTGAGAAAATCGTTGAAAAAGAAATTGAAGTTTCCTATTTGTCTCTTATATCGTTAATTTTAAGTGCTGCTCAACGAAGAGGTCGTAGCGCGGTGGATAGGATCTAGGTTTTACACCCCAGGGAATGTGTGTTCAAGTCCTGCTCGTGTGCTTTTTGTTCAATCTCTTCCTGCGCAATATCAACAAATATATTTCATTTTATGCAAAATAATTCAAAAATATTATTTTTCACCATGCTAATTTTCCTTATTTTGCGTATGTGATTCTGACACTTCAGCATTCAGCATTTACAATATGTAATACATGCAATATGTTACAAACTCTCACCTACGTTCCACTGCACGTATCGCGATGAAACATACATTCGACAAATCTGCATTGTAATACGAAAACAACGATATATGTACCATCGCGATACATGGAGGGAACACTCTAAAATATGTACGAGAAGACGACCCACTGCGTATTAATATATAGATAAGCATTAAATGTTTAAACAGCTCCGCTCTTGTTGGGTGTCCTACGACACCTCTTCTTTTTTTAACAGTTCAGGTCTAATGCTATTTTGTCTTCTGCAAGATCACCTAAATTCTTGTTTACGCGCTTTCCGGGGAAAATATCAGGATCATAAGCAACGAAACGTTTATCAGGTTTTCCTCATCAATTCGTTCTAAATTCCCTTCGAGATCGAATAATCGAAATTCAACGTTAATCGTTCAGAAATCGCGTGCAACTCGTACGAACCTTCTCCTCTACCTGCTAACCGTTTTCGCTAGAACCGAAGAACTTTCGACTGTTAATCGCTCTTTAAAACGACCACGCTTGTTCGCGTTTATACGTATAAACTAGACGCAAAGTCCATTTCACCAATCTCGCCTTTCGACCGACGGCCAACACGCCGATATTTAATTTTCATGCGACCGGCCGGCCGTTCGAGCGTGTGTAATGGAGCGGTTTCATTCACTAAAACTGGACGCGTAGGCGTCCGTCGAACGGGTTCTAATGCAAATGAACAAGAAAGGGAAGTCGTCTGCCCACTCCGAGTTCGCTCTTCTATGCGTGCGTGCTGCTAACCCGTAACGAATTGTAGTGTTTATCGCCATCAGCTCGAGAAATTTATGTATATGGCAGAAAAATGTTGTTCGTGCTGTTTTGGGTACGATTGGTCTTTGGCAAAAGGTGCAAAGATGATGGTGAAACTTTTTGACTTTTCTGCTCGAGGACTCGGGAATTCGAATCAAGTCCAATTTTTTAAGTTTGGCGAGCATGTGTAAATGATTTCCAGACTTTTGGGGCTTAAAATCCTTTTGATCCCCTCCTCAACTGCTTACATAGGAAGATGTCACCTAATTCTAACGAAATTTATTTTGGTAGATCGACTACTTCTGGTGGCCTTGTGACCTGTGTAAGTCCAATAAACCGGAAACAGCAGTGAAAGTGGCTTAGCTCCTAAACTACTTAACCGATTTCAAAATTTCTTGCACCAGTCAATTATATAGATCGAAATGAACTAGAAATGGTCGGTCTCCCGTTGCAAATGTACTTATTTCGGCCAAGAATCCTCAAAATCGTGTAAGACCAACAAACCGGAATCGGCACTAAAAGTGGCATAGCTCCTAAACTACTAAACCGATTTCAAAATTTCTTGCAGCAGTCAATTCTACAGATCGAAATGAACTAGAAATGGTCGGTCATCCGTTGCAAATCTACCTATTTCGACCAAGAATCGTCAAAATCGTGTCAGACCAATGAACCGGAACGACAGTAAAAAGTGGCATAGCTCCTAAACTATTTAACCGATTTCAAAATTTCTTGCACCAGTCAATTCTACAGATCGAAATGAACCAGAAATGGTCGGTCTCCTGTTGCGAATGTACTTATTTCGCCCAAGGACCGTCAAAATCGTGTAAGACCAACAAACCCGAATCGGCACTAAAAGTGGGATAGCTCCTAAACTACTTAACCGATTTCAAAATTTCTTGCACCAGTCAATTCAGCAGATCGAAATGTACTAGAAATAGCCGGTCTCCCGTCTCAAATTACTTATTTCGGGCAAGAATCGTCAAAATCGTGTAAGGCCAACAAACCGCAAGCGGCACTAAAAGTGGTATAGCTCCTAAACTATTTAACCGATTTCAAAATTTCTTGCACCAGTCAATTCTACAGATCGAAATCAACTAGAAATGGTCGGTCATCCGTTGCAAACGTACTTATTTCGGCCAAGAATCGTCAAAATCGTGTAAGACCAACAAACCGGAATCGGCACTAAAAGTGCCACAGCTCCTAAACTACTTAACCGATTTCAAAATTTCTTGCACCAGTGAATTCTACAGATCGAAATGAACTAGAAATGGTCGATCTCCCGTTGCAAATCTACTTATTTCGACCAAGAATCGTCAAAATCGTGTAAGACCAACAAACCGGAATCGGCACTAAAAGTGGCATAGCTCCTAAACTACTTAGCCGATTTCAAAATTTCTTGCACCAGTGAATTCTACAGATCGAAATGAACTAGAAATGCTCGATCTCCCGTTGCAAATCTACCTATTTCGACCAAGAATCGTCAAAATCGTGTAAGACCAACAAACCGGAAGCGGCACTAAAAGTGGCATAGCTCCTAAACTACTGAACCGATTTCAAAATTTCTTGCACCAGTCAATTCTACAGATCGAAATGAACTAGAAATGGTCGGTCTCCCGTTGCAAATGTACTTATTTCGCCCAAGAATCGTCAAAATCGTGTAAGACCAATAAACCGGAAGCGGCACTAAAAGTGGCATAGCTCCTAAACTACTTAACCGATTTCAAAATATCTTGCACCAGTCAATTCTACAGATCGAAATGTACTGGAAATGATCGATCTCCCGTTGCAAATCTACCTATTTCGACCAAGAATCGTCAAAATCGTGTACGACCAACAAACCGGAATCGGCACTAAAAGTGGCATAGCTCCTAAACTACTTAACCGATTTCAAAATTTCTTGCACCAGTCAATTCTACAGATCGAAATGAACTAGAAATGGTCGGTCTCCCGTTGCAAATGTCCTTATTTCGACCAAGAATCGTCAAAATCGTGTAAGACCAACAAACCGGAAGCGGCACTAAAAGTGGCATAGCTCCTAAACTACTTCAGCGATTTCAAAATTTTTTACACCAGCCAATTCTACAGATCGAAATGAACTAGAAATGGTCGATCTCCCGTTGCAAATCCACTTATTTCGACCAAGAATCGTCAAAATCGTGTAAGACCAACAAACCGGAATCTGCACTAAAAGTGGCATAGCTCCTAAACTACTTAACCGATTTCAAAATTTCTTGCACCAGTCAATTCTACAGATGGAAATGAACTAGAAACGGTCGGTCTCCCGTTGTAAACGTACTTATTTCGGCCAAGAATCGTCAGAATCGTGTAAGACCAACAAACCGGAAGCGGCACTAAAAGTGGCATAGCTCCTAAACTACTTAACCGATTTCAAAATTTCTTGCACCAGTCAATTCTACAGATCGAAATGAACTAGAAATGGTCGGTCTCCCGTTGCAAATGTCCTTATTTCGACCAAGAATCGTCAGAATCGTGTAAGACCAACAAACCGGAAGCGGTACTAAAAGTGGCATAGCTCCTAAACTACTTAACCGATTTCAAAATTTGTTGCACCAGTCAATTCTACAGATCGAAATGAACTAGAAATGGTCGGTCTCCCGTTGCAAATGTCCTTATTTCGACCAAGAATCGTCAAAATCGTGTAAGACCAACAAACCGGAAGCGGTACTAAAAGTGGCATAGCTCCAAAACTACTTAACCGATTTCAAAATTTCTTGCACCAGTCAATTCTACAGATCGAAATGTACTAGAAATGCTCGGTCTCCCGTTGCAAATGTACTTATTTCGACCAAGAATCGTCAAAATCGTGTAAGACCAACAAACCGGAAGCGGCACTAAAAGTGGCATAGCTCCTAAACTACTGAACCGATTTCAAAATTTCTTGCACCAGTCAATTCTACAGATCGAAATGAACTAGAAATGGTCGGTCTCCCGTTGCAAATGTACTTATTTCGCCCAAGAATCGTCAAAATCGTGTAAGACCAATAAACCGGAAGCGGCACTAAAAGTGGCATAGCTCCTAAACTACTTAACCGATTTCAAAATTTCTTGCACCAGTCAATTCTACAGATCGAAATGTACTGGAAATGATCGATCTCCCGTTGCAAATCTACCTATTTCGACCAAGAATCGTCAAAATCGTGTACGACCAACAAACCGGAATCGGCACTAAAAGTGGCATAGCTCCTAAACTACTTAACCGATTTCAAAATTTCTTGCACCAGTCAATTCTACAGATCGAAACGAACTAGAAATGGTCGGTCTCCCGTTGCAAATGTCCTTATTTCGACCAAGAATCGTCAAAATCGTGTAAGACCAACAAACCGGAAGCGGCACTAAAAGTGGCATAGCTCCTAAACTACTTAACCGATTTCAAAATTTTTTGCACCAGCCAATTCTACAGATCGAAATGAACTAGAAATGGTCGATCTCCCGTTGCAAATCCACTTATTTCGACCAAGAATCGTCAAAATCGTGTAAGACCAACAAACCGGAATCTGCACTAAAAGTGGCATAGCTCCTAAACTACTTAACCGATTTCAAAATTTCTTGCACCAGTCAATTCTACAGATGGAAATGAACTAGAAACGGTCGGTCTCCCGTTGTAAACGTACTTATTTCGGCCAAGAATCGTCAGAATCGTGTAAGACCAACAAACCGGAAGCGGCACTAAAAGTGGCATAGCTCCTAAACTACTTAACCGATTTCAAAATTTCTTGCACCAGTCAATTCTACAGATCGAAATGAACTAGAAATGGTCGGTCTCCCGTTGCAAATGTCCTTATTTCGACCAAGAATCGTCAGAATCGTGTAAGACCAACAAACCGGAAGCGGTACTAAAAGTGGCATAGCTCCTAAACTACTTAACCGATTTCAAAATTTGTTGCACCAGTCAATTCTACAGATCGAAATGAACTAGAAATGGTCGGTCTCCCGTTGCAAATGTCCTTATTTCGACCAAGAATCGTCAAAATCGTGTAAGACCAACAAACCGGAAGCGGTACTAAAAGTGGCATAGCTCCAAAACTACTTAACCGATTTCAAAATTTCTTGCACCAGTCAATTCTACAGATCGAAATGTACTAGAAATGCTCGGTCTCCCGTTGCAAATGTACTTATTTCGCCCAAGAATCGTCAAAATCGTGTAAGACCAACAAACCGGAAGCGGCACTAAAAGTGGCATAGCTCCTAAACTACTTAACCGATTTCAAAATTTCTTGCACCAGTCAATTCTACAGATCGAAATGAACTAGAAATGGTCGGTCACCCGTTGCAAATGTCCTTATTTCGACCAAGAATCGTCAGAATCGTGTAAGACCAACAAACCGGAAGCGGTACTAAAAGTGGCATAGCTCCTAAACTACTTAACCGATTTCAAAATTTCTTGCACCAGTCAATTCTACAGATCGAAATGAACTAGAAATGGTCGGTCTCCCGTTGCAAATGTCCTTATTTCGACCAAGAATCGTCAAAATCGTGTAAGACCAACAAACCGGAAGCGGTACTAAAAGTGGCATAGCTCCAAAACTACTTAACCGATTTCAAAATTTCTTGCACCAGTCAATCCTACAGATCGAAATGTACTAGAAATGCTCGGTCTCCCGTTGCAAATGTACTTATTTCGCCCAAGAATCGTCAAAATCGTGTAAGACCAACAAACCGGAAGCGGCACTAAAAGTGGCATAGCTCCTAAATTACTTAACCGATTTCAAAATTTCTTGCACCAGTCAATTCTACAGATCGAAATGAACTAGAAATGGTCGATCTCCCGTTGCAAATCTACTTATTTTGACCAAGAATCGTCAAAATCGTGTAAGACCAACAAACCGGAATCGGCACTAAAAGTGGCATAGCTCCTAAACTATTTAACCGATTTCAAAATTTCTTGCACCAGTCAATTCTACAGATCGAAATGTACTAGAAATGCTCGGTCTCCCGTTGCAAATGTACTTATTTCGCCCAAGAATCGTCAAAATCGTGTAAGACCAACAAACCGGAAGCGGCACTAAAAGTGGCATAGCTCCTAAACTACTTAACCGATTTCAAAATTTCTTGCACCAGTCAATTCTACAGATCGAAATGAATTAGAAATGGTCGATCTCTCGTTGCAAATCTACTTATTTCGACCAAGAATCGTTAAAATTGTGTAACACCAACAAACCGGAAGCGGCACTAAAAGTGGCATAGCTCCTAAACTACTTAACCGATTTCAAAATTTCTTGCACCAGTCAATTCTACAGATGGAAATGAACTAGAAATGGTCGATCTCCCGTTGCAAATCTACTTATTTCGGCCAAGAATCGTCAGAATCGTGTAAGACCAACAAACCGGAAGCGGCACTAAAAGTGGTATAGCTCGTAAACTACTTAACCGATTTCAAAATTTCTTGCAGCAGTCAATTCTACAGATCGAAATGAACTAGAAATGGTCGGTCATCCGTTGCAAATCTACTTATTTCGACCAAGAATCGTCAAAATCGTGTAAGACCAACAAACCGGAAGCGGCACTGAAAGTGGCATAGCTCCTAAACTACTTAACCGATTTCAAAATTTCTTGCACCAGTCAATTCTACAGATCGAAATGAACTAGAAATGGTCGCTCTCCCGTTGCAAATGTCCTTATTTCGACCAAGAATCGTCAAAATCGTGTAAGACCAACAAACCGGAATCGGCACTAAAAGTGGCATAGCTCCTAAACTACTTAACCTATTTCAAAATTTGTTGCACCAGTCAATTCTACAGATCGAAATGAACTAGAAATGGTCGGTCTCCCGTTGCAAATTACTTATTTCGGGCAAGAATCGTCAAAGTCGTGTAAGACCAACAAACCGGAAGCGGCACTAAAAGTGGCATAGCTCCTCAGCTACTTAACCTATTTCAAAATTTCTTGCACCAGTCAATTCTAGAGATCGAGATGTACTAGTGTGTTTGGTATAAATTTTAAATTGTTTTCTATTTTCTTTCATTTGATTAAAATCTGTTATTATTAGTACATTAGGTGCTATCCTTCGTGCAAAGGGAGGTTTCTTTGACGAAAACAGCATTTAATAAATTTAGTATTATATATTGAGAATTATTCTTATTTTTGTCGTATGTTGTTAATATATGTTAATAACAATAATATTATTATATAAATTTCAATTTGTAGTTTAATTTAATATCAATATTTTACAATTTTGTAAATTTATTTAAGTGTCCGAACTAATATGGACGGTGATGTACATATGTAACCCTCCCGTCACTATTTCAATCCACTTGTAACCTCTAGCATTCAGTATAAATTGTAATTCACTAAAAACGCTAAACATTACTAGAGAAGAGCCAAAAAGGTGTAAACAACTTCTTACCTTTTTATCACCGCCTATATTTATATAGGAGCCATTAAAAAGGGGAACATTATTAGATACTCTCAGCGTTTATAACTCTACACAAAAATCGTCTAGACCCTACACTTAAACGTGCATTTCTTAGAATATCCACCGAAGAGGTGCTTTCGTACTGTAAACGCAGGTTTATTTTTCATGAACACGGATTCAATTATCTCAAATTACGGCGATTATTGAAAATTTACGGCCGCTGCGCAAGAAGTTTTTATTGCGAGATGCCTTTTATAGGTATGCGCTTAAAGGAATGCGGGAGCAGCTCAGACAAACAGACAGGTACTCAACCCGACCGAAGACGGGGGAATTATCTCGGACAATACTCGGTAAATGGTAATGTTTCATTACTGTTATTGCTGTTAACTTTGCCTTTATGGTTGTTGTTGAGGACGAAAATAACAAGTGGCGGATTGTTTAATTGCTTCTTTCGGTGAAGGGGGCTAGAAATCTTTTGCGGTTGTATTAACAACTAAGAAAGCTACTAAAATTGAAACTAAATAAAACTATTTGACTCCTCTCCAAACTGGTGATGACTATGCCACTTCTGAACGAAAGTAATAGATATTAGGATTTTTGTAAAGAAGAGATTTCAGCATACTTTTAACATTAAGGTTCTACCTCCTTCGAGAAAGAAAATCAAATAAAAGAGACCACCCAACGCCATAGAGCTAAGGAATAAATCCTGACTTTAGTGATTTCTTAGAAAAAGTAAAAAAAAAAAATGGATAAAATAGACCGTTTCGTTTTTGGGTAATTAGTCGATCTGGCAATTGATTTGCTTTCGGCGAAATTCCTTTGATTTGTCGACTGATTTGATGGATACGGAATTGTTTCTATTCCCCTTTTTATCCTTTAAATCGCCTATTCAAGTTGAAAGGAAGGAGTGAATTGTGAGTAGCTCAAATAATCGTTGTACTCCGATAAAGAAAACGGAAAAAACGAAGAAATTGCTACGTCTTCAAACTTTAAATGTAAGTAACGTTTTTCTTCCTGTAAAATATTGACGAACATATGTGTCTTCTAAACAGTTAAATCTAGGAATCAACGACGAACGATTGCTCGAAATGTGACTAACAAAACTTGATTTCTGAATCTCGATCGCACACATATCTTAAGATTTTTGTTACTTACTTTCTGAACTTATCTGCCCCCAGCTTCTGTAGAACGATCATCAACTCAGATATATGACGATGATACTCGGGCATATAGACTTTTGGTTCACCTTAGTCTTGGTAGAACTGTCAGATATTTGGAGGCATACATGAGTTTCTTAATGTTCTAAGCGGGTTGCATTAGTTCTAAAGCCGGAACGGTTTGTAGCTACACTTTTTGGCGCTAAATTCGCGCCAATTCCCGTTAGTTGGGTTAGAGATCCCTTTTTTTCTTCCACTACCGTCCCCTCTGAGAAAGTTGGCTATTATCATGGTTATTTCAGCTTTTCAAGCTGCTACTCCACATAATTCCACTGTCTCAAATTATTCATCCACGAAAATCGTTTTCTTCCTTTTAACATGTACTTCTTCCTGGATTTTTATCTGCAGTAAGGTATATTTGTGCCCTCTCATTACATTTTCCAGGTACTGTAGTTTTCTTTACTTTTATGCTATGTAACTACTCTTTCCCATTCTTCATTGAAATTAGGCTATTCGAAATTCAAAATTGGTACCAACCTGCGCTAGATTATGCCCGTAAACTAGGCCAATCCCCGTCGAAGTTTGCTTGCTTTGTTTTATGCCTGGAAAGTACGCCGATTGCTTTCAAAATTCGAAATTCGCGCCAATTCCTGCTGGCCTATGCCTGAAAAACATGTCAATCACTTTCAAAATTCGAAATTCGTTCCAACTTCTACTAGCTTATACCAAGCTAATAGGCCAATCCCTCTCGAAATTCGAAATCTGGTCCAATTTCTGCTGGATAGTGCCTAGAGAGTAGGCCAATCACTCTCCAAATTCGATATCCGCGCCAACTCCTATTGGTTTATGTCTGAGAAATAGCCCAACCGCCCTATAAACCAAAATTTGTGCCAACTCCTGCTGGCTTATGCCTAGAAAGTGGACCCATCCTCGGGCGTATGTGCCTGGAAAATAAACCAATTACTCTCGCAATTCGAAAATCGCCCCCATTCCTGCCTGATGTGCCTGAAAAGTAGGCCAGTCCAAGACAGTTAGCTGAGATCAAGAGATAACGCGCGGATAGCCCATATTAGTTGATTTCTCTGCGCGAGATATCTGACAATCTAGAGATAAGTGGTTGATAACTCAATAGAATGGGGATGACAGACACCTGAAAGTTTAGAGATAACTAACTGCCAACTTAGAAACATGTAGCTGATAGCTAGACACTACGTAACTCATAGATCTAACAGAGCGAGTCATTGAGAGTTTAAAAATTGCTACCTGATTGCTTTGAAACATAACTGATAGCTTTAGAATGGAGAACAAATAACTCCAAGACAGTTAGTTGAAGAGAAAACTGGAGGATAAGTCAGATTAGTTGATTTATCTGCGAGAGATGTCTGACAATCTAGAGATAAGTGGTTGATAACTCAATAGAATGAGGATGACAGACACCTGAAAGTTTAGAGATAGCGAGAGATATCTGACAATCTAGAGATAAGTGGTTGATAACTCAATAGAATGGGGATGAGAGACACCTGAAAGTTTAGAGATAGCGAGAGATATCTGACAGTCTACAGATAAGTGGTTGATAACTCAATAGAATGAGGATGACAGACACCTGAAAGTTTAGAGATAACTAACTGCCAACTTAGAAACATGTAGCTGATAGCTCGACACTACGTAACTCATAGATCTAACAGAGCGAGTCATTGAGAGCTTAAAAATTGCTACCTGATTGCATTGAAACATAACTGATAGCTTTTGAATGGAGAACAAATAACTCTAAGACAGTTAGTTGAAGAGAAAACTGGAGGATAGGTCAGATTAGTTGATTTATCTGCGAGAGATGTCTGAAAATCTAGAGATAAGTGCTTGATAGCTCAATAGAATGAGGATGACAGATACCTGAAAGTATAGGGACAACTAACTGAAAACTTGGAAACATGTAGCTCATAACTCGACAATACGTAACTCGATCTATAACAAGGCGAGTAATTGAGAGCTTAAAGATAACCACCTGATAGCTTTGAGACTAAACCGACAGCTCAAGAATGAAGACCAAATAATTATACATAACAACTAGTGGATACTTCATGTAAGTGGTTAATTTCTCTACAAGAGATATTTGACAATCTGGACATAGTAATTGACAGCTCAGAGATACGTAGCTGAGAGCTAGAAAATAAGCAGCTTCTTAGATGTAAGTTGCCCAGTTTTAACGTATGCGGTTTGCACAAAAGAATGATCGAACTTGGTAACGTAAAAGCGTACGTAATTGATACGACCATAGTTTGGTGTATGGTTCAGTAATATTACGTAATAAAGAATATTTCTGTCCATATGGAACAGCACATGGAATTGTTGCCATAACCTTAAAAAATTTTTTTTTCAAAAGTTCGTTATTCCCTTCTGGTACGCCATAATGAGCTGTATTTTTCTGGTGCTTTATTATAACTACATTTACATTATTATATAATTCCTTTTTTGATTATCTTGTTTTGTTAATATCATGGTGGGTGACTATGGAGTCCCCTTTACCCCTCTCCATTTTAATAAAACTTCTCGCTTGGTACTGTCAACTTATATAAAACGAAAATCAACTAAGTAAAGAATTTGAACACCTTCAATGTAGTTCAATAAACTTCGACCAAACGCCATTTTGGATATGCCGGAAATGTAGCGTATTTTACAAGCGGTTCCATATATTTTAATACTAACTATCGAAACGTATTTTTTCCTCGAAGATCTTAAACGATCAGGAAAACTCTTCAGAATCCCTAGAAACGACATCCTAATTAGATGTTTAAAGTAGATTTAATCTGCGGTCCTCAGACAAGTGTCGAAATCGGCGTAAAAATTTCTGTTTTGCACCCTTAGCAACAACTAACGACTTCGTACGTTTCCGCTTATCTTAAGAGGCGTCTAAATACCTTAGGTATTGTGAAGGTTTTAACAGGAACCGGACAAAAGCGCCGCGGATCCCTCTCCCCAGACAAACCCTGAAGTGTTTCCTTAGAAATGAATTTGTCAGAAAGCTCATAAATTATCCGACTTACCCCGGCCGAAATCGTACAATCCGAGTCGTCCGAGACAAATCGAAATAGTCACAAATCCCATTATACGGGATTCCTAGACGAAACCAGGTTAATTTTATTATTCGATTATGTGTGTGTATATTTGTACGAGTATGTATACGTGCATCGGTTCGGAATGCGATTAGAGACGACGGCGTATGCCAACAAAAAATCACCAGATCGACGATATAGATGGAGTATTTGATTTTTATTATTTTTCTTCCCATTTTTTGTGGAGCGAATCAGGTAGACCGCGTACGTATACCTACCTACTTCTACCTACCTGTTCGTTTCTCTCCATCTCGACCAGTATCCCCCGGCCCGAATTCGGCCCGTTCTTCTAATTACGGAGCGTTGAATTATGTTTTGGTCCGGTGGCTTACACTTATTTGTCGATTAGAACGGACGTTACGGTCTAGCCGACACATTGGGACGACGTGAATGTTGTATCAACGAGGAAATGCGGTCGAGTTGAGAGTTTTAAAGGTTATGCAGGTGCGTGTAAATTTCTTAGGTCGGAACGTAAATTCGGACAAATTAATCGCGTCGAAACTGAGAAAGGAAGGAGCAATCCGATATTTAACATCTAAATCTAGAAACGGGGATTAGTAAGGAAATCAAGTTTGTTCACCGACATACATGAATTTCGACGATGTTGATTTCCTCGAAACTTACTGTTCTATGGAAGTTTGATCAAAGGGAACCTCAAATTCCACAAGTATTACAAAAACAGAAACAAAGAAACGTGTAGCGTACGGTAGCAAACCAGCTTGAAATGATTTCTGTCATAGCCGAAGGACACAAACAAGCTTAACATTATCTGGGAATTCCCATTTCAAACAAAATGGAAAAATAAGAGGGGCTCAATGGTTTAACCCAAACTAGAGATGCAGATAAGCCCTAAGTTTAAATGATAATGGATACTGAGTCCAGCAAATATCTTAGTGTTGATTTAACGATGCCGTTCAAAGAAAGGACCAACATTAAAGCACTTTTCTTAAGATACTTTCCTTCAGATCGCTTAGACTTAAATTTTTTTACTTGTTCCAAAACTATTTTGGAGGCTTTATATCTTAGGTTTAAAAGTAGTACATCCAACGATAAAATATAGTCCGTAAAACTGCCCTAATTGGTGACATTCATGTTGTTGGACATACACAGCACTCTGGACATCAAGCTTAAGAACTGGAATCAATGTGGGAGGTTAGAGCACGGATTTGAAAGAAGTGATAACGATTGCAGTATTACCTGCTATAATCAAGTGTTTATGCGATTTCTAAGTTTAGTGCAAGTTTTTCATGTTTTGGCGTGACTCATATAGTCTTTTCTGCATTTACTAAATCCCATGTCATGAGAAACCTGGTCAGTTTCTATTTTAATCTTAATAATATCAGCTACAAGATGCGATCTTTGTCCATTTGAAATCTTAATTCATTAGAACTTTGTGGTTGTTTTTTTTTGAAGAATTAGAAGTTGGGTATGCAACAATATGATACTAGCTTTTTCCCAAATTTACGACGTTTAAATGACTTATTTTCGTTTTAACGTTAAATTATACTTTGGACTTAAGCTGTCGGTGCCTGACGAATAAGAAAAAACACCAGTATCAGCCATGTCCAAAACAGGAAAATTATGAACCTAGTTGAATCCTCTTGATGTTGTATGGTAGAAGGCACACCAAATTGTTCGCCTAATGGATTCACTACTTGCGATCAAACCAGGCGTCACTATTGACAACCTGAAACGGTGAATTTCCTAGTTCTCCTTCGTCTTTTCGTGATGTTTTGTATTCTTAAAATAATCCGACGCTGAAAGGCATAAGGATTGACGAGAAGCAGAAGAAGAAGACAATAATCCATATGCACGTTATTATTGTATTGAGACAGCCGAGGTAATGAATATGTCCAAAGAACGTGTTTTTGATATATTGAATCAAGATTTAGGCACGAGAAAGCTGTGCGCCCTGTTGCGCAGTTTAGGCGCAATAAAATTTTGGGGTCAATTAATTACTGTAGATGAAACTCGGATACATCAATATACGCCCGAAGCAAAAATACAGTAAAAATTGTTTTTTTGGGTTGAGAAGGTGCTGGCGACTGTTTTTTCTTGAGTTGGGAGTTATCTCAATCGATTATCTTCAAACAGGAAAAACTATTACAGAAGCATACTACGCATCATTACTTGAGAAGCTGAAGGCAGAAGTTGAAGAAAAACGGCCACATTTGAAGAAAAAATGTTTGTTTCACCAAGACAATGCGGCGTCTCACACCTCAGCGGTTGCTATGGCGAAAATCCATGAATTACGGTTTGAACTTGTTTTTGTTTCCTAATCTAAAAATTGCGCTCGGAGGACAGAGATTTTCGTCAAATAAGGTTTTCGTAAACAGTTATTTTGCAGAGAAAGACGCCGAGTACTATTTGGACGAGTTTAAGAAATGGGACCATCGCTGGAAAAAGTGTGTAGAATTACAAGGAGACTATGTAGTGGAATTGTTGGGTCGGAATTTTTTCAGGTTTATGATTTAGGGGTAATCTTTCGTAATTTACAACTATATGTTTTGACGTTTTCATGTCTATGTGTTATATGCATCTGTAGCTATATTTCACATCTGGTATGCGGTTATTATACCGGTGTGGTCAAAAAGAATGTAACATGTCGCTATAATCTAAAACTACATTAAGCTATGTTCCCCATCGTGTTTCTAACAGGCTGCTGTGGTATCGGAATTCCTGGACAAAATTGAAATTCCCGAATTCGTTTAGGACATTTTAGGAAAACATTTTGGTTTATTGATTAATACGTTTCAACTATAAAACGCATTTGCATTAAGCATTTTATATGGAGCAGAAGAGGGAAACATGTTTTCTATGCCCTACCGGGGTTTAAGAGATATGAAGCTCCAGCTCCAATTAATGATTTACTTGCTAACGTTCAGTGATTATGATTACAAAGGCTGTGGTGTATTTATTGACACTACATCACATAATTCTCACCACACAATTGTCTAACAATAAAATTCGGTGACACGTGTTTCGCTAGCACCAGGCAAGCATTATCAAAACTACTTAAAACCGATCGGTTTTAGATTGTTTTGATAATGCTAGCGAAACACGACACCGAATTTTATTTATTATTAAACAATTGCGTGGTGAGGAATTTACTGATGTGATATGGTGTCAGTTGCATACGTTGATGATACGATGATCCGATTTTCATAACTACATTCAACAAAGTTTTTCACTGTAAACCATAAACTCTCTTAGAAGATGCAACGAAATGGTGTCGTTCCGTCCCATCTATAATAAACCGCAAAAGTCAAAACTTCGATTAGTTCCACTTCTCATTCATTACTCCTACCATTTTCTCACTGACTCAAGACGATTACCGTAATCGCACCTTCGTCCATTTCCCGTAACATACCTCCGATTCGATCGCCTTATCTCGCGACGACAGGAACGCATCTGTATTTGCTCATCGCGCGACGAAACGCTCGTCGACCGACCGACCTGCTAAAACCACGATCCTCTCTCATCTCGGAACAAGCCGTGCTTTCAAGAGGCTACCCGCGCGAGCCCGCCGGGCTCGACGAGTCCCGAGTTGCCGGCGTGTTTGGTGACCTGTGTGATTGCACTCGATAGTGCTTCGAGCGTCTTCAACATCAGTGCTCGCCGAGACCGACTAGAATACACATCGTAGCAACGGCAGCGTTTCTTCGATCAAGGAGCGCGCGCGGTTTCAGTTTAACACCTTTTGAAGGCTCGAAATCGAAGCAGATTCAAACCGAAATATCGTACGTTCGTCGTCCGGAGGATCCTAAACTTGGAAAAGTGGTGATTTTCGCGGTGGATTTACGAAACCGCTGAGTTTACGTTAATAATTATTGTTTTACGAAAGACACCAGCGGGACTTTCCTTACGAACGCTACGCTTTCGTAAAGTTGCAGTGCTTGAAGTTTTTGTGCGCTTTTTAACCGGTTCAGTGACCCGTTTCTGTTTAGTAAAAGGGTTCCCCTTCGAGCGCCTCGAGATATGTCGGGTCAGGTGCAAGATATGCAGCAATTGTCCAACAGTAGTTTTCTAGGTAAGTCCTCTTTCTGTTCGCAAGAAGTATAACGCGCGCGCGCCCACACCGCATTCTAAAATCGTTCCCTTCGTACTTACTTGTAAAGGATAATTGAGTCGAGCGCGTTCGAACGGTGAATTGTCGCTCTTTGTCTCCGTATCGGGCTTCGCCAGACAGGTTCGTTGCATAAGATTAAAGAGAAAGAAACGTGTTGCCGTTGGACTTTGTAACCTCTACGGTGTAGCCGCGTTAAATTCGCGCAATTCTCGGGCGTTTCGCTCGAAGATTCCTGGAGTTTATCGTTGTGGGATCGTGGAAAGTTCGAGGGATGCTCGGATTAAGTGAAATTCAAACTTTCAGGCTTCAGAAGGCCCAGTAAAATAATATTTTGGGTGCTAATTGCTTTTTTGGCGGTTTTTGTTTGAAATCGTTGGCTTTCAGGGTATCAACCGTCATTCAAAATTCTGATACATTTTGGGTTAAAACTCGTTCTGAAAAGACGTTCAGAACGAAATCGTCCAATCAGAACTATTTCATTTGGCAAACTTAAAACAAAACAGAAATGCAAAACTCAACTTCATCAGCCTCAGACCCAACGGTAGAACGGCTAAGGACTAACAATAAGTAAATAGGTTTGTTTCATTTTTCCCAAAGCAAAACTGATTCACATGCCTTCTTTGCCGCAAAGTTTGAGGAAAACTGTTAACTACCTTCAAAAACTATCAACGGCTTGCTGGAAATTTTTGGGAACAATGAACTTAGTCGACTAATATACTATCTTTTGTTTTGGGGATCTTGATTTAGAATAGTTCCCACTTAAAAATTCAAATTTTATTTGCTTGAATTCTGATAGGTCGACGATAGCTCACTCAAACTCATTCCGATTAGATAAAATTAAACTTTAAAGGCATGTCTATTGGTTTCTGCAAAATTCTGAGCGAATGCCATTTGTTCCTGCACCGTTGCGTCCAAGGTACTGGTTAGAAACTAACATTTGAATGAGGGTAATTATTTTTGGAATTTTGTTTGATAAACGTTAACCGATGCCTTTGAAGGATTTCGTCCGCCAATAGGTTTCCAGAAAATTCTGGGAGAATGTCATTTATTTTTGGACTTTTGGGTTTGAGGTATGGGCTAGAAGCTGTAGTATGTAGAAGTCAGCGATTTTTTCGAAATTTTGCTTGACAACCATTGCCAGTTGCCTTTGAGGGATTTCGTCTGCCTATTGCTTTATGGTAAGCTTTGATAGAATATCGTTTGTTTCTGGACTGTTCTGCCAAAAGTACTGATTTCCACGCTATTGTATGTAGACGACAGCGATTATTTTCAAAATTTGGTTGACAACCATTGGCTATTGTCTTTGAAACCATTTTGTCTGCCCATTGGTTCTGTAACATTCTGAAAGACACTCGTTTGTTTCTGGGCTTTAGCGGGAGATGTACTGGTCAGAAGCTATTGAGATTTAGACAATGGCGACTACTTTTGGAGTTTGGTTGACAACCATTAACCATTGCCTTTAAAGGATTTTGCCTGCTCATTGGTTTCCGGAAAATTCTGAAAGGCTGTTGTTTGGTTCTGGACTGTGGCGTTTGAAGTAGTGATTTGCAAGTTATTGCTTGTAGAAGACAACCATTGTCAATTGTCTTTGTTGGATTTCCAGTGCCTATTGATATCTGGATAGTTCTGAGAGAATGTTGTTTCTTTCTCGACTGTTGCGTTAGAGGTATTGGTTTTAAAGCTATTGCATGTAGAAGACGGCGTTTATTTTCGAAATTTTGCCTCAAAACCGTTGTCCGTTGCCTTTGAGGGATTTTGTCTGCCTATTGATTTCTGGAAAGTTCTGAGAGAATATCGTTGGTTTTTGGACTGTTGTGCTTGATGTGCTCTTAGAAACGATTGCATTTAGAATATGGCAATCATTTTTGGAATTTGATTGACAAACATTACCCATTGCTTTTGAAAGAATTCGTCTGCCAATTAGTTTCTGGATGATCCTGACAGAATTTCCTTTGTTTCTGGACTTTTGAATGCGTTTGGGGTAGTGATTAGAAGCTATTGCATGAAAGAGGCGGCGATGACTTTCTGAATTTTACTTCACTGTCATCAAGCATTCCCTTTCAAGGATTTTGTCTCTCTCTTAGCTTTTGGAAAGTTAGTTTGAAGCTATAGTAGAAGACGGCGGTTGTTTTTAAAAGTTCACCTGAATATCATTGCTCGTTGTGTTTAAGAGATATCGTTTGTTTATTGGTTTCTGAAAAGTCCGAAGAGAATATCGTCTTTTTCTGGACCGTTGCGTTTGATGTACCGGTTAAAAACCATTGTATTTAGAAGATGGCGATGATTTTCAGAACTTTTGCTTAGCAACCATCGATCGTTGCCTTTGAGAATTTTTGCCATTAATTTTTATATCTTTCGAAGTACTTATCTGCGGAAATCGTGAACATAGAGGATGTTGAGCATTTTTTACTTTTTCTTTTATCGAAATTCCATAACAAATGGAATGACAAGATTTGATCACCACCACCAGTTAGTTTGAGGAATGAGAGAATGTAGTCTTCTTGTTAGTCTTGAGGGAATGGTTTACTTTGGTAAGGAACCACCAATTTTGTAGATGCCAGACAAAATTTTCGAACCGTTGGATTTCATTCAATTTTTTGAGAAACCGACTAATTCGAGATTCTTGTACCTCGAATTTTGGAATTTGAATTAACACTTGTTTCTTCTGTCATTAACATGACATTTTTCATTTTTCTTTACTTTGATTCCGAGGGAATAAAGTCGGCAGATACGAACACAATCGCTTTGAAGGGTATCGACCGGTTTTATAAAATTTTGAAAGAGAATGTCGTCTGTTGATCGGCCGTTGCGTTTTAGTGATCTGTTTCTTGTTCTGTAAGTTGCTGTCCGATTTGTGGCTGTTTAATTTTGGTGATTGTCTTTGAAAACTCAGGCTATCGATTGTCCTTTGAAGTTTTGAAGAAACAATACCGATTTGAACACCAGCAGTTTGGACGTTGTCTCCTACTTCTGAGAATTTTTCATGGTAAATTTGACTCGTTCCTAGCTCGCTGCGCCAAGAGATTTTGACCGCTTTTCTCCTTCTTCAACATCTCATTAATTCGGTGCTACTTGCACTTGGAAATGGTGCTTAGTTTCGAAATTTGGATGTCAGAACTGTTGTTTCTAGAATCTATCTTAGACTGTTTTGTTTTGGAATTATGTATTAGAGAAATTTCAAGGAAGGGAATTGTTTGTATCTAAACCGCTACGTCTAAGAAATTCGGGCAGTTTCGAAATGTCTGATTTGTTGCTTTTAAATTGTCGATTGTCCTGCAAAACTATAGATATATCTAACCAGGAACTACCCGTTGTTGGTGCTTTGGTAAGTCGAAAATTCTGCAAGACAATCGACAGTTTAAACGCGATGAATCAAAATACGAAAATATACGAAAATAATTACCATCTTCCAAGCACAGTAGCTACAAATTGGTAAAGGCGAAACGACCACTGTATTATTCTTTTGATCTTTTTCAATTGTACGATGGAGACTTTTATGTTTTGGAATGTTCGGGCAAAGAACTTGTCTGTCTTTTTGGGAAATTTATGGGTAGAACCAATTTCGAACTGCTCCGTCTCGGGATTGCTGATTGTCGTCAGCATTTTTGAGCGATCAACTAATCAAGTAATCAAGACATATCGTATGTATGCAGTTCTTGCGTTTGACGATCATGCGATCATAATGGGGAAGTATCGATTCACTATAGTTGCATTTGTCAGCATTGATTTTTGGGATTATTTTGGCAAGACGCTTGTTCCCTGTTTTATTTCTTGATGAAATTCGAGGGAAGGTGTGAGTTTGATTTTGCATTATTTGGAAGGTCATCGAAGAAATTTGATCGTCCTTTAAAACATGTGGATGATTTGGAAACACACAATTTTAACCAGGACACCACAGAATTTTTTTTTCCGGAACTTTCCGAACGAAATGATATCATGCTTAGGACTAGAATTAGAAGCCTTCGAACGACTTCGATAGTTTTACTGCCACCGTCGCATTAGAATCTTCATTAAATCGAAGGTGAACGACCTGCCTAACACAATTCCTATCCGGAACGAGACAATGCCCTTGAATTTAAAAAGCCATTGAATCGCCTCGTTTTTTCCCTCGCCCGGTAATTTAATTAGAATCGCTCTATCGTCGTCGTCGTCATATCTGTTTTCCACGTATTTACGTAGTACCAACATATCCAAAACACAATTTTATGTGGACGTGTGTACGCACGCACACGTACCTACACAACCGAAATGCTCATTCGCCTTAGGTGCCTATTAGGCTTTCCCAGCTCGGAAAGTGGAAAGTGCATACGCTTCAAGGTGTATCTAATCCGTGTTGTACATATGTCGGTTTATGATGTTTGCGTCGTGGTGAAATCGCGCCAGACGTGTTCGTAGGAGCAACGATATGATTCATCAGATTTTTTTAATTTCTTCGTGACATTGCTTAGGTGGGCGAACCAATTACACATCGACGACGATGATTTTTGCGAGGCGCGATCCCGGAAAGGCGCGATGATTAAAGAATGAGTGTGAATATGACGAAATGTGGTATGCTACGTTTTCGACTAGTTTCGACTTGTTTTACTTCCTTTTCGTCAGAAGTCTGGACACCAGAATTTTCTGGATGATTCTCCGTATAACGACCGTGACGAACCGTTAGCCACCACCGATCGGACAGTTAGTCGTTCCTTGAGACACCACGCAGAAAAAACAGTGGAAGATCCGCGACGCGCATGGACTGTTGTGGATTATTATTATAATTGTTTTCCTTAGAGTCAGTGTGTATTTCCTTCTCGTATTGTCAGTTTATTTTGTTTTATGTTTATTGTCAAGTTCTTTTAATATATTGCCAAGTCAGAATTGTACACGTGTGCGTTCTAGTAGATTATTAGTGTAAACAGTTTCGAACTCCCTTCTGAATCAAATATTGACCTCCCACAAGATAACCGTTTTGTGTCGATGGCGTTATATGTTTGCTACACGACCCAACTAAATTAGGTACGTAGCAAGTAACTGTGCAAAAGCTTACTCAGTAAGCACAATAATAATATGCGAATAATCCGTGAGGTAAATTAAGCTTTGTCGATCGCAGACTGCAACTGGAAACGAATTTTTCGTCCTAATTGGGATTAATATGGAATAATGGAGGGTCGTCCAGATTTTAAGATTTCGGTTCTCAAAAATTCTTTATTATTTTACAGGAACCATCAACCATCAAGAATGAAATTAAGAAAACGAAAGAGGGGTCTTTGGATAAAATTGGGGGAGAAAATGATAATTATGGAGAAAATCAAAAATTATTCTATGGCACCCTTAAACAACTAAGACAAAAAAAGGGGAATACAACATGATAAACATAAAAGGATAAAAATGGTCATACAATTACAAAGGAAGATCAAATAATGGATAGATGGCGGTAAAACTTTCAAGAAAAACGGACGTAGAGGTTATAGGACATAAAAACATAGACCGATTCAAGAAGAAGAGATAATGGTGTCCACAAAAAACCAAACCAAATAATAACAGAAATGATCAAATATATGGGGAGAAAAAGGAATAAGACAAACAGCCAAACTAATGAATGCGATTATACAAGAAGTTCAAATAAGGAAGGCGTATAACTCGGAAATAACATTGCCCATTTATAAGAAGGGGGAACAAGAAGGATGGTAATTACAACGGGGGAATTACATTAACAAGGGTCCCAGGAAAAATATTAGCTAGTACCATAGAAACTAGGAAAAATAACTGAAGATAGCATAGAAGACACTCACTGTGGATTTAGGGAAGAAAGAAGCACACATTGACAAGAAAAATAAATACATAATTGTTGTATAGATTTAGAAAAAGCTTTGGATCGGGTAAGAATGGAAGGCATATGGAAAGCCCTAGAAAAAGAACAATAGAGTTAATAAAAGCGATGTATAGGAATAATACAAATACAGTAAGAACCGACAACGAAGAATCTAAACAGTTTACAACAAAGATAGGGGTAAAACAAGGATGCGTGATTAGTGTATTATTGTTTTCGATTGTACTAGATGAAGCCATAAAGAATGCCAAAAAGCAAATGAAACTACTAAGAATGGGTCACTGGGAAATTAATCAGATTGGCTTGTGTGAACTGATATTTGCGGACAATACGGCAATTCTAGCCGAGTCTAGAACCACTTCAAAAGAACCATCAAACCCTAACCAAGGAAAGCAGGAAGATAAACATGAAATCAACGATAACTGGAGTGGAAAAGAAGAGACAACCATCAAAATCGAAGGAAGGACAATAGAACAGGTTAATAATAACAAATATTATTAGGAGCAATCGTTCAATTAGACTGCATCCTCACTAGTTATTTGTTTTGACACAGTTTCCGTTATTATTTGATTTTCCTTCAACTCATCGCTTAAGAATCTTGGAATTATTCCCACAGATAGTCATTTCTCATTCCTATTATTTGTTGGTTCCCTATTTCTTTTATTAGAGAAACTTATTTCTCCTTTGTAGCCGGATTTGTATGCAAGCACTACCTATCCTTCTACGATTTAAGAAAGTAAAGCAATTATCATACAAAGCCTGTACGTTACAATCTTATCTAGATTATTACGCGCATAGAGCCAGGCATATTCTCAACCTTGAATAATAAAATACAACCTTAAAGCACGCAGAAGGTTAATATTGTACTATTTTATTACAACAAGCGCCAATTATTTACAACTATTTCCCAAACAGGCGCATAAGTAAGTATACCTACATATACATACATATATGTCGAAATTTTACCTACCCACGGACGTACGTACATACACACAGCGAAATATCAGCGTATGTGCAATAACCGATGTGTAACGCACACAAACAAACATATCGGTACTTTTTCGGTACGGTTGAGGCTAATCTCCTCGTAACGCGAACTTAAATTTGCTTAACACAGATATCACCGATACTTACGTATGTGTACGCACATACAACATATTGTATATTGCTGTTTTGCCCATATTTTAACTTTAGGCGCCGCACCTCGAAATTCTTCGGGAGAATGCACGAGCATTATTATGCCAAAATCGACTTTCGTTCGTGTTTATTATCCATTTCGTCCAATTACGTAAACGCGTTACAGTCGAGTAAAATCGCTAAAAGCAAATTTAAGATGAAAATTATTCGTCGTTCTTCGAACGCGATGGATGGTAAAATCGTTCTGTTCTTAAAATATGAAAGCTGATATCTGTCACTTTGTGCCCCAAATATCTTCCAGAAACGATCAATATTTCCAAAATTGGAAAAAATGAGTCAAGACACTTTCTTCTCCTCTTGTTCTGCTTCTTGTTGCTGTGGTTGTTCTTCTTCTTTTTCTTGTTCTTCCTTTTCTTCTTGTTCCTTTTTTGTTTTTATTGTTCTTCTTCCTCTTAATCTTGTGACTTTGACGGTTACGTGTAAGGCTTGTGGAGTTGAGTGTCCTCGCATTCTATCGTGTGCGGTCTCCCTAATTCCTTCGTTTCATTCCTCTTCTTTCTGCTTCCACTAGCACACCGTCATTCAATTTTTTTCTGGCTTTTCCCCTTTTATTTTCACGGGTACACCGGTAATTCTCGTTTCAATCGCATTGTACATCCTAGAGAGGCGAAATGAATGATCTCGTTGCACTTTCTCTGACTGATTAAAGACTTTGTCAACTTGGGGACTGCTGAGGCCTACAGCACGCATTATGCTAGTTGACTGAGGTTTCCTGTAACTAAGTTCAGCATAAATACAGCATAAAAGTCTTTTCCGCAAGTTTCTTTGATTTATTAAACCTACGAGGTAATTTCATATTTTTAGCTGGCCATTTTCAAATTGTTCAATTTTTCTTCTTAATGTCGATCGATGCAGTTGGTAACGTTCTGTAGCAGAACGTATTGATAATGTGTTTTATAAAATGGCTCCAGCTGCTGCGGTCATGTTTTGCTCTTATCTCGTTTAGTTCTTATTTATCTCTCTGGTCTCTGGTCGTTTCCACAACATTGTTCTCGTATAATGAGCAGTAAATACTGTGGATCACTGTATCTTTCCATAGCACTAATAAAGCAATATATCAGTCTTACTAAAGAATGCAAGCACGTGTACAGCCATCTTGTATGTCGGTTGGTGCAAAAATTCAGCCCTTATTGGAGCATTGCAAGTCTTTGCACTGAAGATACGAAGGGACTTGTCGGTTTTCCCAATCTGAGATCAAATTTCTAACCCAGATTATAGTTGCTTTGACTTCCTTGACAAATCCACTACGGATCTGCAGCATTAACAATTCTTGATATCGTAATAAACAAGAAACAAGGGACAAAAATTAATGCATTGGAGGTGAAATATATTACAAAGATAGAAGGAGTAACCAAACTGGACAGAATAAGAAAGGATGACATTGGGGAAATAGTAAACCAGAAACTGGTACTAGAGAAAGATGAAAACAAAGCGATTAAACTGGCACGTGGACATGTGATCGGGATGAATCCAGACAGACTTGGCAACGAAAATATTTGATACGGAAGTACCTAGGAAAAGAAGGAAAGGAAGCCCTAGAAGGAAATGGATGGACCAGATCGTAGAGTATGGGAAAGGAAATAATCTTGAGGACCTAAAAGGACCAGCGGGAGGTAGAATAGGGTGGAAGAAATGGATAAGAAAAGAACCCTAATCCAAAGGACTTGATATAGAAGAAGAGAAGATTTCTTGCTGTATTAAACTTTACTTACTTACTTAATCCTTAAGCCTTTTCTTCTCCTGTCCTGGGGTGTAAGGCGTGGTATTAAACTTATTTATATAAATATTAATTAAATTAATTAAATATAATTTATATAATATATATAAAATATGTGACTTGTCGGGTTTAGTATCTAGACGACTGATATGATGGTTTCGAAACGATTGACACCCTCAAGAATCTTAAGTGTAATCGACTCTTACCAAAAGCTAACGCCCCTAAATTTCCCTCCAAAACTTCAACGATGTCCTTAAATATGACTTTTAAATCTCTTATCTAGGTTTAGCTATTTGTGTAACCCGCGAAACACAGGGTTCACCCATTCGTGCGTTTTACTTTACAGTCTTAAATTAGATCGAGCTAGATTAGAAAAAACGTCCTTACGATTCTGCGGTTTGGAATTTATTACATCGTAGAGGAGTACCTCAACGATCAGAAATACTTAACACAAGAGTGCCCGTAGCGATCCTGAAGGAAGAAAGGTTACAATCTCAAGGCGAAGTTCAGCTGATGCTGCTTTGCAATTCAACCTTGATATATTATATATTATTTTTATTATCATTTTATTCTCAATCCTTCAATTTATTATTATCTAATTTATATCAAATCATTAACTTTTTTTTATTATTTTGATGTAAATAAATGAAATGAAATGAAAATAAACTCCTGTTTCCTCTTCGTATCTTTCGTCGCCCAACTTTTATTTCTCGTCCTTCAATCCGTTTGAAATCCCCGCCGATTTTTTCGTGGCTGTGTCACCGTCGGAAAAAATGTAACTAAATGATTTATCGGTCGGCGCTCGCGTAAAAGCGAACAGGCATAAATCAAATTCTCGCCGCGAATAAATATCAAATAAATTAATCGAGCGGACGTCGAACGGACTCCGATAAATTTGCCATTTCTGTCGACTCAAAAAGGCGAAGTGAAGGCTGGGTCGTTTTCGTCGCCATCCTTCAAAAGTCTTTGATCGGCGAGCCGCCTGGCGCCGGCCGGCGTTTAAAAATCGTTAATCCTGACTGATACGAACACAAATTAAATATTATGAATATTTTTGTAATTATAGATGAATTTCTAAGTCTGATCGGAAGAAAAGAGCAACTAGGATTTTAAGTAGAAAGATACAGTGAGTATCAGTTAAAATCCTATAACGAGCGATAAGGGAAGCACTTAGAATATATATTTATTCCAAATTATATAGCATACTTAAATACAGGGTGGTATATACCGCATACGCATTCCATTTAATAAAATTCCATTCTAAGAAAGTAAATATAAACCAAATCGTTTTTTCTTGTAAAAATTACGTCTCACTTATAATCGTACATTCAAATTTTAAATTAAAAAATACAATGAGTATTCAGTACTTTCCAGTATATGTTTGTGCTTGTAGTTGTCTAGGTACTGATTTTTACTAAGGTAGAACAAAATTCCTCTGAAATTGTCGTCCATTTTTCCTGTACGGTTCGTCGAAGATCATTTTTATTTGAAATGGGATGTTGACGAATTTTATGGCCCACTTCGGTCTACACATTTTCAGTAACGTTTATATCTGGTAATTGAACAAGTATTACTGTCGCGCAATACTTTATAATCCCCTTGCAGCAAAGCTACTGTATTTAGGATCGTTGCCAAGATACAATTCAAATGTGTTCCGAATTCCCATCTTTTCAGCTGTGGTATGCAAATTTTTCTGTAGTATGTTAAGATATACATTTATTCATAATTCTGACAATGAGTACCAGATTTCCTACACCCCCTTACTAATTGTGAACCTCCACCATGCTTTACAGACGATCCAAGATTCTTTCTTCGCAGTTCTTCATTTGTTTTCCGTCACACACATTTCCATCAGGCCCAAAAATGTTAAATCCAGTGAAGATTGCGTCATTACAATAATTTGCTGGTTCCCGTTAAAACTTCCCCTCAAACTTCCATTCGTTGCTTCCTACTTTTCCAGCTTATGTAGGATTTAATTCTAGCCGTTTTGCCATGATAGCCATGGTTCCTTAGCATTCTTCTAATTGTTGAACCACTTACTTCTTTACCTAAATAATTAGTAACCTTCGTTAAAATGTTAGGAACGCTTAATTTATGGTTCTTTAATTTTTCGAACAATCCACCGTTCATCTCATTTCGTTCATTTCGTCGTATTCGTCGCTTACTTTCAACGCGATTTTCGTTTTTGTATCGCTTAATAATGTATGGTACTAAACTTCAGCTTCTATTTATTATGTATCTTTCTGATGATTGTGACGTGTCAATTCGCGTTCAGCAACTGTAGTTGGTCTCATTTTTACGTAAAAAATGGAATTTAAATAGTATGCGTGTTCACTTAATGACTGTCTATTACACTGGTCAACACATATTTTGCTGCTATATTTTAACTGTTCTTAACTAATTTTGCTGTGCCGAATACAGAAATACCATCAGATTTTCTCTGCCAGCTCGTCCTCAAACGATGTGAGCACGTATTTGTATTTAGCTAGTCTTATTCCTACACATAAATATTGGTTCGAATACAACCTATTAAAAACGTACCAATAAAAAAACTAACTTTAATGTATAAAACAAATATTTTCGAAAGTTATTACCCAAAATAAATATTTACAGTAGTTGGTAACTAATTTAGAAACTTTCTTTTGAGCGGTTTTGTCTGAAAGGCGTTTGTCTCTTTATTACTCCACCAATTATCAGCCCCATCTGGACTGGTGTGTCCCATCTGGACTGGTACCTTTTTTTCCATTAGTCTGATTTCCTGAATGGAATCGTTCGCCCTAAAGTCACCAACATTTGCAGAAAATCTCTCTAAATGATTGTGAAGGTATTGACCTTAATGCTCATATGGACCCCCAAAATTTGATTAAGTTATTAAGCATATCGTCCACTATTTCTTGGTAATTTTCAGACTTATAATTACCAAGAAAATTTCTGCACAACTTTAACAAAAGAAGACCATGCATTAGACTCAATTTCAGTCATTGATTCTATGTAGCGTGGGTCTTTTATGTTGCCTTACCTGAGGTCCAGCAAATATTCCTCTTTTAATTTTGCATTACTGATTGCGGGAAATTTGATTTGCCAAGTATTGAAAACAAAGACCATCTTGATCTGAAGCTTTCACAAATTGTTTCATTAGCCTTAGTTTAATGTGGAGTGGGGCCGTAATTAGGGAATTTAAGATAATAAATAAATAGTTTCTTACCTATAAGGATTAGGGAAGTAAAAAACAATTGTAATAAACAACTAGAATTGAAAAAAGGGTCTGTTCAGAAGATTTATGTTAGCAATATGAATGAAAATATATGAAATATTTAATTTTTGTCTATCTCAACAGCTAGGAGCTGATACAAGACACAGAATAGAGTTTTTGGAATCACAGTTCTTCAAATATTTAAAATCAGCTTCTTTCTTTTGATGCAGAAACAAATTTTTGTCGGGCTGTGTTATAAACTGAAAAACCCATAATGGATATGCGAAGATATTCCCCGGATTTGGGGATGCTACTTTTCCTGTATGATTTTGAGTAAAACGCAATTTTTACAAGAAAAACGCTTTGGTTTGTATTTACTTTGCTTCGAATTGGAATGTTATTAAACGGAATGCATATGGGTACGATTTATACTGGTATCTATTTAAATATAGAATAACATTTTGGATAAATGTATATTATGCTAAATGCAATAGTGTTGTTTCCGTTATCGCTCGTTGTAAAATTTTAACTGACACTCACTGTATGTAAGAATGACCAAAAAAGGTGCAAAAGATAAGTAAAACTTTTGCAAAATCCTTTCTGGTTGATGTTGTTGTTGATTTTGCTGGTGTATAGTCGTAGCCTTTGGAAACTCATTCCTACCAAGGATAATAACAAGGAAACTCATTTCTCGCCCAAGACTTGAATCCTTTCTTAAATCTCTGTGTTGTGGTTGTCAATGATTTTCACACGCCTTCACAGTTGTTAATCGTCAATCTACAAAGATTTCTGCTCTAAGTAAATAAACAGTAATAATAATAGCAACAAAAACGATTAAACGCCACGACAAACACATCGCTCGTCTGCTTTCTAAACTCATTTCGAGTCGTTGTAATTATCAAATTACGAAACCGAAAAAAGATCCGATTCTAAGCGGTATTTACTGCAGACGACGGTGTATGATTAAAGAATAAAAGCGCTCGCGTCAGCGGCGGCCTCACCGACACCATGTGGGTCAAGAAAGAAGGGCCCAACGCCGCTGTACCGCTAGGCATCCTCGAAAACGGGAACGAACGAAGCGACACACTTTCCTCCTGACGTTTCGTCGGGTAAATTCAGTACACTTCAAACCGAAATATTTGGAAGTGTTGGGCACGAAACAAACGGAAGATACGAAAGCAAAAAAGGTATGTAAATGATATCTTCGTCTGTGGAATTAAGAAAGAAACTAAATTGGACGAATTCTAAATGTTGGGAAAAGTTAGATTAGCTCCGACCGGTATCTCTAAGAATCGATTACGGCGAGATCGCATTGATCAAGTTCGATGTCGCACCTATTATCCAATTTTTTTCTGAGCAAATAAAAGAGATTCCTTGATCCCAATTCGCGAAACAACATAATCAGAAAACGGGTAAAAAAGGGGAACCAACAAATCTGCGATATTTCGCCAGTTACCAGCAATTAACTTTTTGCTCGTTTCTCATTCAAACTTCAATTACTCCAACATCCTCGTTTACGCCGTTTCCTAGCTTCTATTTGTATATCATCAAGATAATAGCCTGCTACTTTTTTCCCTTCAATTTTTCTCTTGGCATCGACTTCGCGACTTCATCCGCGCCCGTATACGTATTTATTTTTTGCCGCTACGAATCAGGAAGTTTCGGCCGTTCTTCGTCGCGAACGGAATCGTGTCGGCGATTTTTGCGCGTCCAATCCGACCCGCCGCCGTTCGCCCGATTTTCCGAGAATTACTTTCCAATTGGCACGTAATCAAGCGCGGGATTTCGACCGAGCCAACTCGCCAACTCCGTTCGCCCTAAATAAGCGCGGCCGAAAGAACAAAAAATAACGATACTGCGATTCACTGCGATTCGCCATTGTTACGGTTCGTTTGTGCCGAGATCTGAGAGTTTTTATCGCTGTTACTTGGACGTAGTTTGCGTTTCTGGTACGAAATTTACAAAATTAGGGAAAACTATCGAACGCGATTTTCCAAAAAATAATTGTTTTTTGAGAAAAAATACGACATCGATTCGGGACTTTCGAGATTGGAAGGGATGCGAATTGGTTCCAGAATTTTAGGAATAAAAGTGGAACTAACTCGGAGTCGTTCGGTTTAGGAGGACACTAATTATTTCTTGAACTATGTGGAATTTCGTAGGAAGGAATAAACTACCACAAGACTTTCGGGCCATTTTTCGAACGTTTGGATCGCTTCTTCGGGGAATTTTGAAGTACAAACTGAATTTCTTGATGCCGAAATAACCAATAGGGCGGGAAAACGTGAACAGAATATACTATGCCATTACTAAAACTATTTCTTGGGGAAGAAGGAAATAGATAAAAGATAACGTTACATGCATACGAAGCAGTCACAGTGCAGTGACGAAATTTGATAAAATTAGAAGTAAGGAAATAAGAAACGACCTCAAGCAGGAATCTATAATAGAAGTTATTGAGAGGAAACGAATGGGATGATTTGGACATGTATGTAGGATGAGTGAAAACAGTTTAGTTAAGACCATATAAGAAGCAAATCCAAGAAAAGAAGAAGTAGAAAACCCGGGAAAATATGGACCCAATAAATAGAGGAAATAAGGGAAGAGAGAGGAAGAACGATCAGAGAAATGGAGGAACCCGTACAGGATTGGAGACCATGGAAGATATGGAACAAGGAACGTTACAATAACTGAACTCCGATGCTCTACCAGGCCATCAGGAGATGTTGGCGGCAAAAAAAAACCTGAATTTCTTAACTCTTGCTTCATGCTACATTCAACTTGGGTTTACAAAAATATATTTTGGGATTACCTCCACCACTTTGAATAAATGAATCAGAAATTTATTGGCCATCAATAGAGGTACATGGCATGGCAAAAACAAGATAAAAGTGAAACCTTCATACACAGGTGTATATAAACAAAATAAATCGCAAGACAAAGCAATACAAAAGATATTTATGAAGAAAGATTACTGTTACTATTCAGCATACAGACAAACGAGAAACATTTAATTATTAGAATTTATTGTGGGAACCTCATTTGCGATATAAATCGTCTTCTTTAAGAGAAGATTCTAAGCCAATAAAAGAGAAAGCTTGTATCTAAGATTTTCTATGACCATAAGAAATTACAAATCTTGATCATGATCATTTATTGAAGATTGAAATCTTTAATTTCGACATCAAACATGGCCCTATTCCGGAAACAAAGTTTCACGAACATCTAGGATAGGAAGTGCATGATGTACTTATGGTACTTCTTCTGATCCACTAGATTTAACAAAGTCGTAATTTATTGTACCTGGTTTAATAGCATTTATGAGGTTCGTAACGACCTTATCGTCAGCAACAACCAAATTTTGAATGCCTCTAATGAAAGACGATTTATTTGTTGAGGCAAGTTTGTTTTTTACCTAGGGTACGATTTCCTTTTCGACGATGGGGGATGGGGACTACTCTCGCATTAATTGCCAGACTAAGGCAAAGGCTAAAGTAACGTGATCTTTGTTCATATCTCGGTCAGCAAGGCCAACTAAACAAATTTGATCTCCCTAATTCCACGGCGTAATTGCAATTCTCTAGCTTCTCCACGAATTTCCATAAATTGCTGAATTTTCGCTGGATTTTGTTTTAATCTACAACTCATCTTTCATAGGCGCTCATTTGTTGTTATAATTTTGGTCAAAATCGATGTTTCCAGTTACTCGTTTTTGTAGTTTCTGTCGAACATTAAAAGCTACCACGAAAAGTGAACACGTCATTGAGATGATAAGTTCATTCTTCGAAAGATTTACAATGGAAGAAACTTGCGTGGAATGAATATCGATAGAGCACCAGCAATGCTTGGATCAGGTCAAAAGTGAAAGAGCTTGCACCCCAAGCAAGGAGATTACATAATTAACCGATTTGACCTAACTAATAAGACTCTTCCAAAGTCCTTGGAAGAAGTGCTTAACTCTTTGGTGTTGCAATCCAAGCAAAGGGATTCAACTGCGTGATTCGCCGATTTGCCCTTGTCATTGCTTCCAAATTTTCTGCAAGGTGTCCTTGAATCTTTGGTGGTGCTGGACAATTATATGAAATCTAGTGCTCTCAATACTCGGCTGTTCGAGGAAGTTTGCAAAACCATGAAATCTAATCAATTGTCAATTTATGATGACTTCATTAATTTGGACCAATACCTCTTTACTGTGGAGAACTTCGATGAAAATACGGAACTTGAGAACGATGTAAAAGAAATTGTGAAGCTATCCAGGAAAATAATGATAAGAAAGAAAACGAAGCTTTTGGTCCTAAAAATAAAGAGTTGCTGTAAACCATAAAAGGTCTTCAGAAGAAGATATTGATAACTAAGACATTTCTTGATGTTTTGTAAATGTCGTGGTAAGAAATTATGATAGAAAAACGTGATTTCGGGTCAACGGGTGACCCGTTTCTCGTACTTCGAGGGTGAATGAAAAAAATCTTTTTCTTCATTCTCATGAAGTCTTACCACGGTGACCAAGGAATTTGCTTACAACAGATATTGGCGTGCCACTTTATCAGCGACAGGATGCAAACGTAGCGAGTAACTCGAGCAGCTTTTTGGGACCGATAATTGACCGAAACAAAACCAAAATAGGACGCGTCGTTCTGCGAAATAAAAACGGCGCAACAGAGACATAAACCGTAATGGATCGAGAAATTAACCGTCGCGAAAAAGAACAAACAGATCGTCGGATATCACGGGAGAGAGACGCTCGCTTCTTACACGACCAACCGATGACGAACGAAAAAACGAAAAAAGAAAAAAAGAAGAAATTATTGTAGGTAATTACCAGGCAATTACCTGGCAGTACGAACGGACCGAAAAGTCAACCAACCGGGAAAGGCACGACCGACGAACGAACGCGGCAACAACGGCGGCAAGAAGAACAAATCGACCGAGGAGAGTACTGTTAGCCGTGCATGGAATGGAGATGGAATGGCGTCGCATCGTACGTACGTACAACATGCGTTGTGTTGCACGCTCGTAACTTATAAACTCTTCTGTATCATCGAGAGGCGAAGTCAACGGCATGGCGCGCGGAGAAGAAATCGTCTGGCCTCCGGGGAGTTATTACTTTTGAATTCAGGTTTTATAAACCACAGGCGCCATGTGTTTTCGTCTTCCGACGTGTTCTCGTCGAGCTTTTACTGTAGAATCTTGCGTATACGTGTGTGTGTACGTGTATATGTAAAAGATGCAGGCACAGAACTAAGGTGAATTAAGAACGCCCAATCGAATTTGAGAAAGTCGAGGATGTAATTGCGATGAACACAAGAAATAATGATCTGGATGGGATGTTTCTGTTCTTTGATGGCGTGGATGATGGGAATTTGAAACAGACGAATTTTAGTTTTTAGTTGTAAATAAAGCCAATTTCCCCAGAACCACATTTCGGTGAAAACGAGGGAAACTTGCTAGGAATCTTGCGAGTGGTTTTGATAACTCACGAGAGACCACATCGCACTGCTAACACTTAACATATTTCCACGCCTAAACTTCTAGCGAGATCATTTTTACACGCCCCGTAATTTTCCCTAAAGTCCTAAGGGAATACGTACATGTAATCCACGATCCGAGCACTCCCCATCTAATCGATGGCAAAATTACAAGCACTTATACGTTTGCGCTTTTAAATTTACCTCAATTGGGCAATCAGAATCGATCGGTAATAGGCGCGAATTAACTCTTAGAACTTGCTTGTCTATCCGTCATTTCGCAACCGAAATCGTTATTGACGGACGGCACAATTAAAGATTGGCTAATGGCGAATCAAATCCGAAGCTATCGCATGTCCATCCGTCCGTTGGTATTAAATTTCTAAATTCTCGCGAATTAAAATCCATCGAGACAGGTGTAATTATGTAAGATGGATAGGTATGCGCCTGGGAACGTCAGTAATTAGAAAAATTCTGTTTTAAAATTGGAAAAGTGTCGACGTTACGAAAGCTTTTAGAGAGGCTTGTACTTTTATTTATTTAAAAGAAACTGCCATTAATCCGTTATCGTGGTATAGTTAATCGTTTCATTCTAAATGTTATAGGAACATCGTCGGTGTGGTCTAACGGCGCAAGGCTTTCGACCGCGATCGATTGCGATACGTTCAAAATTGAGCCGGTTGGGCGAGTGGTTCGTTCACAATCAAATTAAAAATTGAGTAGGTGCTTGCGCTCATTGTGAACAAGGGGTAATCATGCAGGGCATCAACTATCATTCCAGAATGGATTTGTGTGCGGCAACCGGGTGTGAATGCAAAGATACGTGGTTCTAGACTTTTGCCCTGGTAGGCCGTGCTCCTGTAGGAAGCATTAGTACCTCAAGGTTATAAGAATATTAACACTTTAATAACTGCTGGTGTAACAGTTGTACGAACTACGTTCCCCTCAATGCGATGTGTAAATTGTTAAAAGGAAGAGCAAGAGCAAGATGTTGAGAGCAAGCAGAAATTACCACTAGAACCTTAACTTTGTTCGCATTCAGCACAGTTTCCAGACTCATCGATCAAAGACCGAAAGCAAAATCGATGTCTTATCATTCATTAGAATCCTGCGTTCGTTGTGAACAAGGGGTAATAATGCGGTTGTTCAATACGTGATGCTTACCACATCATCACGTATCATCCCCGAAATTTGATGGATGCACGATATCCGGGTGCGACAAAATAGATGCGTGGCCCTTGACACTTGCCTTTCTAGTTCATGCTGCTGTATGGAGCGTTTGTACCTCACCATTATAAGAACCATAAGACCGTAATGACAGCTAGACAGTTAGTTGTAGCTACGAATTGCTTTCAGTCTAGGACGACGTGTACAGTGTTAAAATAAGGAAGCAGGAAGCTGGCCGGGAAGGATAAGAAGAAATTACCACCAAATTTGATGATATTTAGAGATTATGTACGACGTTAACGTAAAATGATTGGGGACTCTTACTAAAACAGTGCAGCTAACAGTACAATCTTGGTTATATACAGACAGGTGTCCCAGACTTCACTCCCTAGGCCTGTAACTTCGTTACATTTAAAAATAAATACAACTAACTATGTGTATAGTCTTAAATGGGGAAAATTTCTTATTTCCAAACGTTTAAAAATACAGCGAATTTGAGATTGTTCTCAAATCACGTAACTTCTGCCAAATTAGTTGCTATCAAATGCTTGGTAACTTATAGATTGGCACTACTTGTCAAAAATTACACTAGAAAATGTCATGTGTAGAGGTTAGGTCATATTGGGAGAGTATGTAGGAAGTTAAAATAAAATGATTGAGAACTTTTACTAAAATAGTACAGCCAACAGTACAATCTTGATTATGTGCAGGTGTGCCCAAACTTCACTCCCTAGGCCTTCGTTAAAAATGAATACAACTAACTATAATCTTAAATGGGGGAAAATTCTTGTTGTAAATGTTTGAAAATACAGCGAATTCGAGTTTGTTTCAAAGTCACGTGACTTCCGTCAAATTGGTTACTGACAAATGCTTGCCAACTTGTAGATTGGCAACACTTCAAAACTTACGCTAGAAAATGTCATGTTTAGAGGTTAAATCATATTTAGAGGTTATGTACGACATTGAAATAAAGTGATTGGGGACTTTTACTAAAACAGTACAATCTTGGTTATATACAGGTGTCCCAGACTTCACTCTCTAGGCCTGTAACATCGTTACTTTTAAAAATAAATACAACTAACTATATGTATATATAATCTTAAATGGGAGAAAATTCCTATTGTAAATGTTTGAAAATACAGCGAATTCGAGATTGTTTCCAAATCACGTGACTTTTGTCACATTGGTTGTTGTCAACTTATAGATTGGCACCACTTACTAGCAAATGTCACGCTTAGAGGTTAAGTCATATTTAGAGGTTATGTACGACGTTAAAATAAAATGATTGGGGACTTTTACTAAACCAGTATAGGCAACAGTACAAACTTCGTTATATGCAGATGTCCCCAGAATTCACTGCCAAGGCCTGTAACTTCGTTATTTGTAAAAGTAAATGAAACAAACTATATATGAAAGTATATACAGTCTTAAATGAGGAAAAATACAGCGAATTGGAGATTGTTTGTAAGCCACATGACTTTTATTAAATTGCTTGCTGTCAAATGTTTGTCACTTTATAGATTTATTAATAGTGATAAACCAAATTAAATTTTAAAATTGTAATAAGCATATCCGACAGATAAAGGATGCTATTTAAAACAGAAAAAAACTTTATATATTGGTAGCACTTTAAAACTGACTACAAAATGTCATGTTTAGAGGTTAGGTACGAATGAAAAATTCTCTATTACGATAGGAGAAAGCAATTTACAAAAAATTACCAGCAGTAATTACGAACTAAGTTACAACAGCCCACGCAGTAAACATTTTTTACATTTCTCGGATAGTTTACGTTGGTAGTTCTGACAACAGTGGACATATTTGCCAATTTCTAAGCAGAATGCATGCGAATATGTTGATTATTGCCGGAACTACCAACTTGAACTATCCGCGAAATTAACAAAAAATGTTTGTGTAATCGCATACAGCATCGATTTACTAGTCGGCGTTCGGCGATTCTATCGTAACTTACTTCATAATCGTACGCTGTTACCGCTGCGTTTGCTCAGACTACATATTAGAATTTTAAACTGCTACGTCCCGCCGCGACATTCAACTACTAAGCGAGTTCTCGTCCAAAATGTTTGATACACCATTGCGCAACGTTCATTAAAGAATGACAGTTATTTCTCGGCCCAAGCCAACCAGAAACGATTTTCCCGTTTTCATTCGACATTTCGCGTACACATCTCAAAACAAACATACACATACACACACGAGTGCGCTCACGCGAGCATTTGTTTTGCTTTCTGCGTGCAAAATCTTATTTTCTTCGCTCTTTTAACATTTTTTAGAGTTTTCTATGATTATCGTAAAGATTGAGATGATTTCAAAAATTTCCCAAAAAACTGATGTAACTATCAACAAATATAATATCTTTAATTGTTTTGCCGCAGCTTCCGAATGAGTTCTGTTGAATTTCCTTTAAGTTTGCTTTCAAACATTTTGCATCCATTTTTTACTTAATTTATACATAATTGACAATGAAAACATCAATGCCACAAACAGAGCGGATTCGAATGGCAGTGAAAGGCATCATTAGGTGTCTCATCTATTACATCACCGTCATCGATGTTCCAAAGTACGTATTCGTGTACCTCCAATTTACAAGTTCGAAATTATAATAAAAAAGTACACGGCGCTCAGCGTGGGGTCAATCCGATTTTCCCATAAATAACCCGTCGAAGAATACCAGCCGGCAATAAATTACGACCGCCTTTTTATTAATGCAAAATTCGAACCTGTTACGACTGCGTTGTTTGGTTACGGCGCGTACCTGCCGCGGGATTTCTTTATCTTCATGAATGGAAATAACGCGGTTTGTACGATCACGGTTCGTGTGTTATATCCTATGTCTGGCTGTATGTATGTATTAACGTATGTATGTATTACATATGTATGAGCTAACGACCGACCACTCGATGATGCGTGGGCATACGAGCTTTCCGGAGGAGATTTTAATAATTCTACCTTTCCCCTAATGAAGAATATTAAGTGCCCGAACGACACACGTTTGCTGCTTATCCGACTCCGATCCTATGGGTAATAATTAACAGAAATTCTCTCTCGAACGCATGTATCAATTTAATGGATTTGGGCGTATTTATTTAATATGAATGAACGATTCGAAATAACGTCGTTGGCAGTTGTAAAAACGAAACGTTCGTATATGCTAGCTAGATGTTGTGTGCACAATCGTATAAATTATTCCCCTTTGCTTCTTAACGGCTCGATTTCGCCGTTCGCGATAACTTCCGTCTTTGTTCGAGCACGTTTTTCGGAATACGAACGTCTATGCAAATCGGTCGCGTTGTTTCTCGAATAAAGGACGGTTAATTATCGTTTTGAAAAGAGCGGCCCGTGGAAAGTTATGCAAATGACGTTTTTAGGTTCGGTTAACAGCGATTTAATTACCTCCAACTACCGGCAGACTAATGTGTCGTAATGGGATGTATCGGAGCATAACAAATGCTGATTAAACGAAATCTAAATAAATATGAGATTCGTCGGAATAGTAGGAATGTATAAAACAAGAAGTAACGATACAAAGCGCTTAATACTTAATTTAGAGATGAACAAAATATTGGGAATTGCAGCCAAGGATGAGTTGAAATGAAAGACTCCCTTTTAGTCACTCTAAGCTTTCGAATTGATTTAATCCTTCTGATCTTGACATTGTTTTGTTCAATTGCTGACAAGCTGTTTCCTCAGCTCTCATGGAAAACTCTCCGATGAAGAATTAAATCAATTCGAAGTCTTTCATTTCAACTCATCCTTGGCTGCAATACCCATTGAATTTTCCATCTTAAATGAAGCCCTAACGTGTACAGTCAGTACTTCTGCTGAAGAGCGCTTAATAGTTAAGTGTCTGGTCTATTGGTGGCCAATCCTAAAGGAATTGGATGATGAATGAAAGGAAGAAGTAGTAAAGGAATTGCTAAAGAAATGTGTCACGGCTCCTTTCATTTAAATTATCATTTTTAGAACGACTTTTACTTTCATTGTAGCACATGAATTGTCGTCTTCTTCAGTACCGGTCCAGCAGGCAGAATCCTGGTGGGTGACGAAGCAAAGTTTAACCATATACGCCTCCGCAAGTTTAATTGTAAGGACGGAAATGTTT
This sequence comes from Chrysina gloriosa, assembly GCA_038088585.1. Classification (NCBI taxonomy): domain Eukaryota; kingdom Metazoa; phylum Arthropoda; class Insecta; order Coleoptera; family Scarabaeidae; genus Chrysina; species Chrysina gloriosa. The sequence continues at coordinate 49,009,990 of CM076093.1, read as the reverse complement.
CTATTTTAGATCTGCGTGAAATCGAACGATACGAAACTACTATCGCGTGATTATCAAGACCACAAAAACCTTAGGTAAACTTTTAACTGGACGTAGAGGTCACGCTTCACGGGTGCTGGTAGAAATGATTATGTTAACCAAAACTACAAATTACGTGTTACTGTTATCACTTTCCACGAAAATCTAGGAACAAAGAAGTCGGAGGGAGTCCTTGAGCGGGGTACAATGCCAAGTGCCTAGCTTATTTTGGGTCGATAATACAATATGTGGCACAAATATAATATCGGTAACCTCTTCACCACACAATTGTTTATAATAAAATCGATGACACGTGTTTCATTAGCTCGAGGAAAGCATCTTCAACCACCGCATAAATCGAAGTACTTCGACGGAAACACGACAAATATGAAACGGAGTGCGGAAAGTGAAGACCAACCTAAAGGTGGGTGTAATGTGAGTGAATCAACAACTCCAGAAGCCAATCCTTTGGCGGCGTTGATGGCCACGATGCAGAAAATGGGAATGGTACAACAAAAAATGGCTCACGAAATGACAGCCGGGCAACATAAAATGGCTTATGACTTGGCTCAAAAGATTAAAAGTGGAAGACAAGAAATGCGTCAAAAGTTCGAAAATGGTCATAATCAAATGAAACCCGTTCGAGGACATGTCAGCAGAAGATCCGATGATGATCTAGCATGAAGCCGAGACGATGAAAAAGCAGGTGCAAGGGCATGTCAACAGAAAACAATGTTTGGGGTGTCCATGAACGGTTATGGATGACATTGGAGGAACAGCAGAAAATGACGAACTAAGGAAGTACGGGCTCCATCCATAACGAAGGGCATTCCGTAGTAGAAATGAAGCCGCTGATGTCTGACGAGAAAGTTCAGTGGTCAGCATATTTTACACAATTTGACAATGCAGAAAAGGCTACGGCATTAATCGTTGCGCTGCGTGGGAATGCAATTAGTATCCGGGAAACCATCACAGAATGTCAACATAATGGCTACGAAGCGCTAACATCAGTCATGTAAGCCCGTTATGGCGAGAAGCACCTTAAGCAGGTCTATCAGGCGCAGTCCAAAGCCAGGACTCAGAGATGCCAGGAATGCTTGCAGAAGTTCTAGGTGGGCATAGCACGACTTCTTCGCCTGACATTTTCGTCTTCGGCTGAAGATATTGTTGAACAGCTAGCCGTACAAACCTTCATTGACCGTGCCAAGGATAATCTGACGCCCATCAGGTCTCCTCATATACAGTCATCTTATCTTTGCTACAAGTGGAGCTGAAAACTTCGTGGTGAACGCTTGTTTGGTAAAAGATTTCAGTTAACCGTAGATACGGGTGCATCACATACAATCATTAGATCCGATCTGATTACCAAGTGGAGAGTACCGTTACCGGAGGCAAGGTACCTATCCATGGACTTGCCAAAGCAGATATACAAATAGGACGCCATTTAATATCCCAAGATGTTCTAGTTGTTGATGACAGAGATGAGGTGGTACCTGAAGTAGACTTCTTGCAATCATAAGGTGTCATACTGGATCTGAAAAGCAAAACGGTGAAGGTTAAATTATCATGTCAACACGAGACGGAGAAGACGCCGTCTTCAAGGTGGTAGCGGAGGAGTATACTCGGCTGCTACTAAAATTTGAAGTTAATATGTCGGTCGATGTGGAAGGGAATCGGCGCTGGGATTTCATGGGAGTCATTGCCCTGACAAAGGATGGTAGGAAAGTAATGCAACCAGCGAAGATCTTATGTCAAGTTAATGGCCAAACAATACTTGTTACAACGGCTAATTTCAGCTATGCCCAGAAGATATCTAAGCTCACGGTGCTTGGAACGTGTCAATCCGTATACGAGGTACAAGGTTTCGAAGGAACTGGTGGGCCCTCTAAGGAACCGGCCCCAGCAACAAGAATAGAAGAAACACATCGTTAGGTTAGGACGAAGATGGAACTAGAGGAGAATCAAATGATATACAATGTTTTATACATTTAATATCATATGGCTGCGTATTGTAGAGGTTGCAGTCAACGAATTCTAAACTCTTTTCGAGAAAGGCTTTTCTGTGTACTGGCGGGAGTAAGTGATTTTTTATATCTTTTAAATAAAGATCTACACGATTCTCTTACCCCTAAGTCATAAATGACGCCTAGGATATATTTTTGAAGCATAAATACTCTTTGGGATGCTAGATGATCCCCAATATATAATGCCGTATTTAACTTTCGGGTAACATTCAGAATAGTATACAGTTATATGTTCGAACTACTGTTTTGCTGGAGATGTCTAAGAGCGTAGCAAGTCTTTACTAGATTATTGCAGACGTTATCAATGTGGTCAGTCCTGTTGATTATTATCGTCAAAATAGATTCCTAGAATTTTTGGTTTATTGCTTAAGGGCAAAAGATAATTATCCATTAGAATGCTGTTTAGATATGAAAGTGCGTTGGGTCTATTTTTGAAAGACAAGATTGTAATTTTACTCTCGTTAACAACGAGCCGATTGATTTTTGTCCAGTTGATAACCAATGAAAATAGTGACTGAGCTTTCTCGTGAAGATTGGAAACAGTATCCAACGCAAGCATTATGTGGATTCTGAGTGCCAAAATAGTGCGTTAAGCTTGTTATCGTGCGAGATGTAAAGCGAGAAATATGGTACAGTCTGCATTTTATGAAATACACCGCGGTATAATATGATAAACCCGGTAGCAGACAGCGCTCTCACGTGCAATACCGTAACGCGAGCAATCGAAGTAAAAGTTTCATCTTCGCACGCTCGACATCTCTCAACACGTAAACGCTTCTATTTATTTGATTTTGACCTTTAACATAATGGGAGCACCGCGCTCCGTAAACGATCCCAGATCCACGGGGTAAAAATCGGTTACATGTATGAATGTAGGCGAAGAAGTGAAAGCTCCGTTCCCGTGCCCGCTAAGCGGAAAAGATTAATACATAAACGAAAAATCGCCGCGTTATTAGAAAGTTAAATTTATATTTCCATAAGCGGACGCGGATCGGTGATAATGCGCCGACGGAACGAAACGGAAAGGCACTTAACAGTATGTGTATGTGTATGTGCATGGAAAACGTTTCGTAGCCGATTATTAATTTAGTAAGTTATACCAGCGTCCCGTCCATTAGAAACGGTTTTGGTGCGCTTTAAATGTGGTTGTGTATGTAGGAAAAATGATAGAAAGAAATGGAGAGATCGAAGTTTCCTGGAGATAACACTCCGAAACGTAAAAATATGTGAGAAACGATTTCGGGCGTAAAAGGTTTGGGTTATTTATCCTTTTTTAAGAATCGCTCGCCGGAGGGTAATTGATGGTAACGGAATTTTCTCCTCGGTTATCGGAGAAAAGAGCAATGTTAACAATGCACTTGACGTTGCTATCGTATTGTCATCGATTTGTTCCAGCAATTAAGAAGAATAACAGCTTTGAACTACGATGTAAAATCCAACCCTTGAGTCCACGTTTCTTTCCTTCTTCCTTCTTTCCCCTTTCACTCTACGAAACCGAACCACGCAACGGAAAGGCGAACGACGTGAAAGCATCCAGTCACACCTGATAGCAGCTGTTACCACGAACCACCGGATAAAAAACAGGCGTTTTCTCCTTCCAGACGATAAGCCAGCAGCGTGAAGTCGGAACGCACGAGCGTGTACCGGTCGCTAAGCGAGCGGGGTGGTTTTAATTTATTTCACACAATTCGGTAGGCGCGAGCTTCGAAACGTTACACAGATGTATACGTAGTCGAGTTTGACGGTGATCACCGGTTCTCACGCTGTTGGTATCGTGATGTGGAAGGGAAAAAAACGAAGTAAAAGTATACAAACACCTACCAAGTAGGCTATAATAACGATCGGTTGGACTTCTCCGGGAGGGAACTGGAGATGAATAAGAAACCTGATTGACGGCGAGAGATCGTAAACGGAAGGTAAAATCATTGGTAAATCATTGAACTCCGATGATTTGGATTAGATAAATTGAGAGACGAAGGAAATTTCAAGATGGTTCCAATCGTGAATAAAATTAGATAAAACTATCTAAGAAACTAGTTTCGCACAAGGCGTAAGAATATTCTTGATCTATTCTTCAGCCTCTCGTTTGGTCCACAATTTGTTTGCTAAATATTTATGGAAAAACTGTTTAAAGAAATCTGAAGGGTTCTTACAATAACGACTTTCTTCGAACGATGCTTATGGATTGAAGTCTGTACAAGTAAAAAATATGGGATCTGCTTCTCTCATAACATAGTTCTTCTTTTCTTGACCGGGAGTTTAGGGTGGTTATCGCCCCTTTTTGAATTAGAAAATGCTGTATTATGTTCGCTTTCCTCGCTCGATGAAGGGTTTTGATCTCGAAAACTTGACCACTAAAGACCTGACGCTGACGGCAACACATTGTGGTTTCCGCTTTTAAGTCACTGAAAATATTTTAATAGTATTATGATTTTTCTGATATTCTGCCTTACACATTGTACGTATCTGAACTGGCTCAACTTTATAGATATATATCCTTACTTTGAGAAGTCAACTGACAAATACTTGGATGGCGTTGTAATACTAAACTTGCTACCCCTTCCGATTATCACTTGTTTCGATCGATAGCACATTGCCCGGGTGAGCTGCACTTTCATTCTTATGAAGATGCCAAAAATAGGTCCATTTTTGGATAACCTCGAAAGGCGTATCGTTTTGTCAAAGTGGAATTCAAATGCTGCCAAAGAGATGAGAAGAAGTAATGGCTAGCGATGGACAATACTTTTAGTGACATGTTATGTACGACCTTTTTAAATAAAAGCGAGAACTTATTCAAGGTCGCACTAAAATTATCATTTTTTTCCCCTTTCTTTCCAAACGCGGGTCAGTAAAAGTGGTTCTCACTTTTGGCATTTTAGTTTTCATTTCTTGCGAGTCTTCCCAATCTGTTGAGAAAGTTGAGGATGTATGGCGAAATTTTGATCGACACGTCATTCAATAAAAAATCGAAAAAGAAAGTACTGTGCATCAATTTGTAGCCAAAGTGGTTCGGGTTCACGTCATGTTTTCTGTCAGACTTGTCGCTGTCCTGATCCGTAGCCTGACTCTCAAGTTAGATTGGTGGCTCGTCGTAAACAATGTCTTCGTCGCCCACGTCGTCATCATCGCATTCTAGAACCCATAAAATTTTATCCACCGCCAATCTGCAAAATGGATTCGACATTTCGGACGCCACTAAAACCACACAACTAGGAACCAGAGTAATTATTGTAGGATAACGTCAGGTTTAAATTTATTAAGTCACGTGTGGTACTAAGGGAAATATATTTTGTTATATTCATCTCGCAAGTTAGACTGATAGTGATCTGCCATTTTATAAAATAATAAATGACGATGCGGATTATGTCATTCATTCAATAAATGCTGGATGGCCAATATTAAAATAAACATAAAAAAATTAAAACTCGTTCCAATCCAGCACAAAACCAGTTTGTGGATCGTCAAACACATGCGCACAAAAATATGCCGTTCTAAACGAACCTATTAGAAGTACAATAAAAATTCGCAAAAACAAATATTTTTCTACCACAAAATTAAAACTAACTAACGCCCTATCTATGGAACGTTATGCTGCAATGGGTTACCATGAAAACGTTGCAAAATCCATTAAAGCATCTCATGTCTCACATGAAGACAGCTTATAAAGATACAAACCGCCAGATTATATGAGGACCAGTATTCTTAAGTTAGGTGGATTTTTGTTCCTATCGTTAATTTGAGACAAGACGCGGATTTTAACAATAAAATTCTCCTACACGTGATTCTAAAATTTCGATCATAAAATCCACGTATTTCGACGCATGTGGCCTTGTGTAACGATACCAGGGACAAGGGAGAAGAACTGGTTTCGAAGCGTTCGTTTGAGCGGGAAAACGAGGCGAGGAAACTGGCAGAGCTCTATACGAGGGGCGCCTTTTAACTAACAAAGAAGAAATGTTATTTAGAGCAAAGCTCTTTTAACGAGATTCTGCGGCGAGAGTTAACTGGGAAGAAGTGGTCAAATAGACGCTTTCAGTTCTATCTTTCTTCTTTCATTAGTTCTTTCTCGCTTGTACACACACACACACATACGCTTCGAAGGAGCGAAATATGCCGTATTTGCGTCTCTTCCCATTAGATGGCGCTCTCTTTATTCCGACTCGAACTTATTTCAAATTCAACTTCAACTTATTTATCATCGGTTTCGAAATGAAATACATTTCCTTTGTACATTGTTTATTTTTACTACGCACACGCATACTAATCGCATCCTATTTGCGCCTCCCCCATCAGATGGCGCTCTTGCTATTCGGACTCGAATTTACTTCAAATTCAACTTTAACTTATTTACCATCGGTTTCGAAATAAAATGCCTTTTCTTTACAAATTGTTTATTCAATTATGGAATTTTGCCTTTTATTCAAATAAGCATCAAATGCGTAAAGTGCTTCGCTCTTGTCGGGTGTCCCACGATATCCCTGCTCCTTTTTTTGAACCAACTAATTTATTGCTTTCCACGCCCTTTCTGTGTGATGTTGGGCAACAAAAAGGAACCATTAGGCGAAAAATCAAGCGAACAGGGATAATGAGACATTAATTAATTAGATTTTTGTCTCCTCCAAATAATCAATTGATATTTGATGTGTTGTGTGAGAGTCGGCGTTGTCATGATGCAGAATGGTGCGCAGTTTTCAATTTCACTTACTATTCACTTACTATTCAGCACGTGAATTGTTCCCGATTAGGTCAATATTCTCCAAGGTACAGATACCTGTTTAAATTATTCAATATTATCGATTTTTAACTAATAATTATCATCGTAACATTGTTTTTTTTTTTCGAATAAGTTCTTCAAAACTCATATACGTCCATCAGCGGTAAGACAAACTTATATAAAATTTTATGCACAACTGCGACGAGGAAGTTTAAAGTGTGGGCGTGCTGCTTTATCGCGAACAGTTGGTTCTCGAGCTGTCGCAGAAAATCAGCACGCTTTGAGGAGGAATGTGTTTTTTTCGACAACCATCCCTCAACTGTTAAAAGTTCTATTCTTAAAGTAATTTACCCGCAATGTTCATGGACCCTAAAATTTGCGAATTCTACGAGATTTTGCCAACATTTTCCAAGCTATAGGATACGTGTGTTAGTTGTCTAATATTCTTTTATAATATAATAACTGTCATTGTAACATTTCTTTTCTTGTTCCAGGTAAGTTCTTCAAAACAACTAGATGTCCTTCAACGGTAAGATCGACCAAATTTATATAAAATCGAACGATCTCGTTAATGGTGGATAAAGAGGAGAGAAATTAGTTTCTTGCTATGTTCAAGTTCAAAGGAAAATTCTTATCAAAGACGGAATTTTTCGCACATGCACCGGATCAACAATCCGCATGGAAACCGATCTAAATCCGCGCCGTCGCGCCCGACACGGACGCATATCAATTTGCGCAAACTATCGTTGCAAGGCTCGTGTAACCTCCGCGAAAACAAACAAGAGATATCTGCGCGATAAGTGACACTTTATTGCGGTCTCTCGTAATTTATGCGCTTTAGATTACTCAACGCTTCCTGAATGAACTCTGAACGTAAACTTGATGCTGATGCACGCCGCGTAAATCCATCAACGTTTGTGGCTAATCTAATTTGTTCGGAAGCTCGCACGTACGTTCTCGTTGAGAGTAGTTAATTTAACCGGTGTTGATGTTTATGCGAAATAAACATTCCTCGTTAGCTTCTGGGGAAAAGGATTTCTTTCCTCCGGCATCCTGAAACGTTCATAAAGTTTCTGCGCCTATTCTACACCATTCAAGAGACTAAACGGATATTGTTAAAATCGGCTCGTAAAAGATACTTTGGTTGTATGTCTGCAAAATGCCCTCGCAGCTCGTAACGATTAGATAATAATAAGTAAGGTTCGACAAACGAGTGCGTTGTAGATTCTTGACCGACGAGAAATGTGCAAGAAAAATTTTCTGAATAGACAGTATATAATATATTTTTTAATTAAAAGTCCGGGGATAAAACATTTGGCAGACGTTTCGAGGCTATGGTCTCCTCATTCTCAATGTACGTTAATTCCGATGACGTGAGAGAAATCCCATTGTCACAACATGTCACTATTCCAATTTTTTAGTTTTCATTTAGTTCTTGGCCAAAGTCTTCCAGCGATCTCCGTTTTCCTCTCTTTATTCTTCTATTTACTGTATTTCTGTATTTCTTTGTTTTGTAATTTATCATGGTTGCTATTTGTGTGTACTTTCTTTTCATGCTTTCTTCTCTCTCTTAACTGCAATTTGGATATCCTCATTCCACCATCTCGTTTGGCTTCATTTTGATCACCCTCCCCCCCCCACGCCTTGATTGCTGTGCCGACTAATATCTCTTTAAACCCGGTTTATCTGCCTTCTAATTTTCTGTTTTTGTAGTTTATATTCAAAGTCTATTTCTCCCTGCTGCTCTTCCATATTTCCGTAGCTTTTAGTTTCATTGTCCTTGTTCTGTTATACTGTGGTTTCGCTTCCTCCTCTATTTCTGTCAAGAACCAGTCTTGACTTGTTCCAATTTCTGCTGGCGTTTCTGGTGTTATGTTTTTATATTATTGTTAATTTTTTCCGTGTATATGAAGTAGTCACATGTTTTATCTCTGGACTTTTAGTTAAAAAATATATTCACTGTCTACTTAGAGAAATTTTCCTGCATATTCATATGTATATATATATATGTTATCATTAACTAATGTAAACCGGACTGACGCTGTCCCTCCACCGCTTGTCCCCACTTACGTGACAATAAAATTTGGAACATATGCCTTCTACCGTTATCATTAAACCGGGCAAATATCCGGTATAATGAATCATCTGTCCTTAATTACATTGTGAAAAGGGCAGATAACTCATCGTACCGCATATTTGTCCAGTTTAATGATAACGGTAGAAGGCATACGGTTGTATTCTGATGTCTTTTTCCTTGAATTTTTTTGTTTCGGGGGATCAAAAGAAAACGATGGTGTATGAGAATTTTGTATCAATTTTAACCGCTTCTAACGGTCACCGTTAAAAAAAAACTATTTGACATTTATTGATTCTTTCACTTGTATTTACTCACATAAATGTGAAGTTAGCCGAATTTATAACAGTAATAATAATAATAATAATAATAATAATAATAATAATAATAATAATAATAATAATGTACTTATTCAGTATTATTGGTATTGGCATTGAATATGTCAATAACAAATAAAGAGCCAAGCAAACAATATATGTATAAATATAACAACAACTGTGCGTGTATACTATCAAGCAAACAAGCAAGTTTGACAAAAACTATTTTATTATTAATGTTTTGATCGTTTTGATATAAAACATTAAATATATAATTATTTTTACTACGTTTTGTCTTATTTTACATTTGTTTCCTTGATTGAGGCTTTCCTCCAAAAATTTTTGTAAGGCCTTACTGTAGCGTTTGTTGGGGCCACATACTTGCATCAAATATTTTATCATAATTTTCTTCAATCACTGCAACTTTAAACGCTGCAATTTCTTAATTTGTAATTTCCTAATTTCTCACATACTAACGTAGAAAGTTCATACATGCAGTCCAGCAATATTTGTCTCAGTTGTGTTTCTAACGAAATTTGATAAAAATATCCAATTTCGGTTTTGTACGGCAGTTAAAGTAGTGTTTATATTATTTTCTCGTATATTTTCTGCTGATTTCATGTTTTTAGCTTTGTCAGTATCGGTGACCCTATTTACTTCAGTATTTGCAACACTTTTTAATTTGTTTCTTTTTCTTCGTGATTATCCTTTTTTTTTTAAATTTTTTTATCTTTGTCTACTCTTCTCTATTCATTGATTTTAGGGGCTCTACGATGTAGAGAGATGAGGGAGAGCTTGATATTTCGGAAACTGCCAGGAATGAAAGATTACGATGTAGGAAGATGAATTCTATTCGTCCAGATCTTTAATATCACGGGGTATCAACAAGATCTAGCAGAATTTATTTTTGTCCGAAATTCGTCCTGGGAATTCGTTAGTGGAATTTAACGAAATTCGACAAGAATTCAAAGTGGGCGGATTTCATTGAGAATCGCCATCGTTAGACAAAATTATCCGCAGAATCATCACATCAAATAAAACCAGGACGACGTCCTCAATTTCGATGATTATCAAATTTTCATCGCTCTGGAACTCAGACCGTGATATTTCGGAAACTGTCTGGATTGAAGAATTGCGATGCAGTGATATGAATTCCACTCGTCCAGATCTTTCAAATGTCGGAGTTTCATTACGATTCAGCAAAATTAATTTTTTCCTCGGAATTCTCCCTAGGTTCGTGAAATTTATCGAAATTCGACAAGAATTCAAAGTGGGCGGATTTCGTTGAGAATTGCTATCGTTAGACAAAATTATCCGCAGAATATGACGGCGGTGTCAAAATTTTGCTAAAGCCAGGAGGACGTTCCCAAGTTGTCGAACCGTCCTCTTTACGAAAACGGATCTTCAACGCGCGGAGGTGTCAGGAAGTTATCGCGATGCACAGTTTCTAACTGTTCACTCCATCGTTTACAACAATGAGATTTTCGGCGGCAGAGTTTAAACGAGGACATGCGAACCGCCAAGATGAACATCACGGTGATCGTCAAATGTAAAAGTGAAATGAAATCCACAAAATGGTATTGGATGATCGTCAACTGAAAGTGCGCGAGCTAGCGGACCTGATGGGCATTTTGAGAAACGCTGCACATCGCATATTTGTCTGAAAATTTAGATATGAGGAAGGTGTACGCACGATGGGTTCTACGGATTGGGACCGTGTGCCCATTCTACTGATTTCCTTTTCATTTGTAGATTTCTTTATTGTTTCCTGCTTATTCTGTAATTGATCAATATTATTATTATTAATTTGTTCTTTCAGGCTATATATCATATCATTCTGATTCCCAATTCTTCTTAATAGGATTTTAACGTATCCAAATACATATCTCACCCATTCCTTTCTCCATACTGCAGAGTCTCGGTATCATTTTCTAACTGGTTTTCATTATTTTGTTCAAGACATTTGTTGCAGAACCACTTTTATATTATTCTTTGAAGATTCGATAAATTTTAGTTCAGAGCCCTTATATAGTGTACAATTGTGATGCACACACACACTAACACATTTTAAGATTTTGTAATCCTTTTGTATATCAACCTTCGCGGAACAGATTTCACGCACATATCCACTTTCCGTCATTTTTACCTTTTATATTTGTATAAATCACACCTCAGGTACCAACTGTAGTGCTGGTTCCTGAAATTTTCAGTGTACTCCTCGTAGGAACTACCAATCGTTCGACACTAAAATTATCGGTGATACAATCGACCAATAAAAATTGTTTAAGAAGCACATTAGGGAATTCCATCGCGCTACCAACGATTTAAACGCATACATTATGAAACTTTCCTATTCATAAATCCCCGTTCAAGGATACGCGCGTATAGATACATACGTACATATATCTTTCTCGATTAATTCTCATTCATCATCTAGAAATGACGCGACCAGAAATAGTAAATAACAATAACAATTACAATAATAATAACGACGGCAATAACAACAACAATAATTATAGTAACGATCAAGTGGCAGTAATAGAACAATAAACGTAAGTACGCTCCTTCATGATAGCGACGACAATCGTAATTCTTATGTTTATGTATAATTCGTTCTGAACGAATGAAGCATTCTTTTGTCGTAAGATCACCGGACATTGCACGTATGTGTAAGTACGTAAATAGAAATTATTAATTACGACGAGTTAAGTGGTGCGCGTGCCCCGGTGATAAAGGAGGAATGCGCGTTTCTAATTTTATTTACGACTCTGGAAAAGTAGGCAGGTCGCGTTGTTATAATACGGTGATCATCTTATCGGCCGGTTCTCGTTAACGCGAGGTAGAAAATTGTAAAATCACCGTCTTGCGAAATTTCATAGCAAATCACAAACTCGTCCGTCTCCAAAACTGTCGTTTAGCTCGAATGGACTTTAACAGTCACTTAAACAAAACATGCTTACAATCCGAAAAGACGGAATGTTATTCGAAGGACGACACCGGTTTCTGCGAATTAATCAGAATTCATTTGCGTTCCGAACGAGCTCCTTCAAATATTACCCGAACAAACGATTTTAATGCGACGCTAATCATTCTCCTGGAAGCGGGCGATTACTAAACGAAAGAAATTAAAAATACATCCTCGCCAGCGCAAACAATCCGAGAATTTAAGCGCACTCTTTGTGTATCCAATTAGCGCCTTACACCGCACATAAGTACACGGCGAAGACGAAGATAATAATTGCACTCGTACATACGTGTACATTTCCGCAGAAATACTTATTTAAACAGAATTAACTCGGCGGCTCGTTTCGTCCCTCATTCATAAAACGCGAAATCATAAATGTGGCGATATTTACTTATCGGGGCACGTTTTATGCGACCGCTCAAATATGAATGCGGCGCGAATATACATACATGCCTGTAAGTACACTTACGTAAATATCTAACGCCGAACGTCGAACACGATTCCGAAATTTTTAGCGATGGGAAAACCGCGATTGCGAGCTCCTCGAACAATTCTATGTTTTGTCATCGGATACGCTCGGTGCATGCTAAGGTGTAATCTGAGTAAGTACTGTACGTATGCATGAATATGGTGATGTGTACGGTTGTTACCAGATAAAAGCTAACGAGTCGAACGACACAAACGATAATTTTGTTTGGGCGAGAGACAACTTTCAATTTGAAACTATTAAAATACCTTCACTCTAAATATCCTAGTTGCAATCTACTCTTCATGAGCTTTAATTTGATGTACGATAAGTCAATATTTCGACTATTTAGATTTTTGGTTAAATTTCGGGGTGTACACCCCGGTGAAATTTTGCAAAATTTTAAACAACGTCCGATTAGCTTGAAATCTAAATCAAAAAACAATGAAATTCTATTCATCTAGATCAGACAGGACGCCCAATTTCAAACAATTGCATCGACCTAATGGTTTCTGTTGAATAACTTCCAAGAATTTGAAATATCCTTGCTTTAAATATCATAGTTGTAATCTACGTTTCGTGAGTTTCAATTTGATGGGCGACAAGTCAATATTACGACTATTGCGATATCTGGTGAAATGTCGAGGTGTACACTGTACACCCTTTGCCAATTTTGCGAGACTTCAAACTACACCCGATTAACTTGAAAGTTCGCAAATTTGTAGTCCCGAAGGCGTAGAAAACGAATCTGAATCAATAATTGATGAAATTCTGCTCATTTAGGTGATATACGACTCCTAATTTGAAACAATTGCATCGACCTAATGGTTTCTGTTGGATAACTTCCAAGAATTTGAAATATCCTTAGTTTAAATATCATAGTTGTAATCTACGTTTCGTGAGCTTCAATTTGATGGGCGACAAGTCAATATTTCGACTATTTCGATTTCTGGTTAAATGGCGAGATGTACACTGTACACTCTTTGCAAATTTTGCGAGACTTCAAACTACACCCGATTAACTTGCAGGTTCGCAAATTTGTAGTTCCGAAGGCGTAGAAAACGAATCTGAATCAATAATTGATGAAATTCTGCTGGTTTAGGTGATATACGACTCCTAATTTGAAACAATTGCATCGACGTAATGGTTTCTGTTGGATTACTTCCAAGAATTTGAAATATCCTTGCTTTAAATATCATAGTTGTAATCTACGTTTCGTGAGCTTCAATTTGATGGGCGACAAGTCAATATTTCGACTATTTCGATATCTGGTTAAATGTCGAGGTGTACACTGTACACCCTTTGCCAATTTGACGAGACTTCAAACTACACCCGATTAACTTGAAAGTTCGCAAATTTGTAGTTCCGAAGGCGTAGAAAACGAATCTGAATCAATAATTGATGAAATTCTGCTCGTTCAGGTGATATACGACTCCTAATTTGAAACAATTGCATCGACGTAATGGTTTCTGTTGGATTACTTCCAAGAATTTGAAATATCCTTGCTTTAAATATCATAGTTGTAATCTACGTTTCGTGAGCTTCAATTTGATGGGCGACAAGTCAATATTACGACTATTTCGATATCTGGTTAAATGTCGAGGTGTACACTGTACACCCTTTGCCAATTTGACGAGACTTCAAACTACACCCGATTAACTTGCAAGTTCGCAAATTTGTAGTTCCGAAGGCGTTGAAAACGAATCTGAATTAATAACTGATGAAATTCTGCTGGTTTAGGTGATATACGACTCCTAATTTGAACAATTGCATCGACCTAATGGTGTCTGTTGGATAACTTCCAAAGATTTGAAATATCTTTACTTTAAATATTATAGTTGTAATCTACGTTTCATGGGCTTTAATTTGATGTACAAGTTAATATTTCGACGGTTTCAATTTTTCGTCAACTTTCGAGCCATACACCACGTGGAAATTTTGCGAAATTTGAAACTACGTCCGATTAATTTCAAAGTTCGTAAATTTGTAGCTTCGAAGGCATAGGAAACGAATCCAAATCGAGAATTGATGATTTGCGATGTAGAAATCTGGGCGTCCGTTTCGCCATCACCTTGCTTTGGGATCCTGATGGCCGCAGGGTCTGCAAGATTTTCAGTGACAAACACATCGTCGTTAGTCCTAATATTGGTTAATTTCAGCAGAGCAACATAACCAGAAAATTATTTGAATTTGGAAAATATTGAGATGGACTGGAATTTTGGCTTTACAAAATTGATGTATGAATCTCCCTGCCACCATGACTTCGTTGTGCAAGTGTTCCTTTTATTTTAATTTTTAATATAGAAAATAGTATTTGGAAGGTCATATATTCTTCATTTTCCTTGTTTGTGTAACACTTACCAAGTATATAGTTTAGAGATGGATATTTAAATAGAAAATCGTTATATCTCATAAAGACTGGTTTGTACAGTATTGATTGTTTTGTGCTATTACTTATTTGTTGGGAAAGTAACTATATTATTCTATCTATCTTTCTTTTGATGCAATTCTTTAACGTTAGCAAAGACTTGAATTATTTCGGTTTTTCAATGGAAAATCTCGGTAAATACTTAACCCGAGAGCAAAAGCTGCTATTGAACCCTTCTTCGAGTCAAACAAATGTTCAAAACGGGAAAAAACGAAAAATGGAGCTCTACTACCTCTACGCAAAGGCGGGAAAAAATCTTCCCAGAGATCTGATGAAATTTTCGCATCATTTAACAAGTTTCCTCTGGTGTATACTACAGCAGCGATTGCCATTTGTCCGCGGACGACCTGGCGAACGTCTCACAACCATAACGTTCTTCTTTTTTCGAACAGTAAGACACTCGTCGTATCGCAGATGACCAATTATGGTTTTTTGGTGATTATGCTTTCTCGTACATATCTGAGAAACCTAAGCGCATGCTCTTCGATCTACAGGAATACCTTGGTGAGTTAAGCAGTCTTTTAATGTTTTGACGAACACACTTCAAAGTCAACTTGACCTATCTCAATTCGTATGCAAACGTTTCGAATGACATTAAATTTTTATTGGAACAGAAAATAATTTAATTCTGAAATGCATATTCAACTAACGCTATCGATATAAAAAAATTTGCATGTTGTTTTTTAAAGGATATCAATAAATTTTCTCGGCGTGTCTTTTTTAATCGTCTTCTGATTTAATTCTACATAAGCCAGCTGCAATAGGCTATTCTAAGCTGTACGTATGATGAGTGTTAGTTCGACCGATTTCACACTAATGAAGTAAACGTGTTATGTTTCTTTTAAACCGTGATTTTTTTGTGTGGGATTTATTTGTAAGACGTTCATAATTATTATAACTACTATTTATTAATTACCAGTTATTTTCAGAACTATCGTATCATAATTTTCAATGTTAGCTTCTGAGATGGAACTTGACATACATATATTGAAGTAGCAATTTTACTTTCAAAATTTCAAATAAAAATTGGAGGTACCACACAAGTTCCGATGACTAAGTGGTCATCCTTACCGGAGAAAACACCAAACGAAAACAGTATTGCCATAGATTCTATGCTGATACTCTCTCTAAAGAGGGTAACATCACTATGTAACAGTTGACACTGGGAGAATTGACGAGTTGCTGAAGGCCCAAGTTTATTGAAACCAGTTCACGATTATCTTTCGGCCGACCCTTAATTACCATGTGCAAAAAACGGTGCTTACTTGATGGTCCTCTTGCACAATTTTTATTTGACCTGTAATTCAATGACCGACAGGAATTGAATTTGGCAATACATATTTTGGCACTAATATCTTAACTAGTTCTCAAGAAAGGAGCAGAGAATCGATTGGAGTGCTTTCCGATTTGTAATGTAGAAGCCTGGTTTGTTTTGAGATCCTGCTGTCCGAATGGCCCGCGAGACCTTCAGAAATGAACTCATGATTGTTGCTCGTCTCGAAAGCGTATCACCTGTAACGTCCAGCGTATTTGGTAGAATTCGTTAGGTACATATTTTCCTAAAGTCGTCAGCGCGAATATTGTCTTTTGACGATCCCAAGTAACAAGAACTAATTACGTAGTTAGCGGTTCCGGAGGCCGGAAGAACCCGTCGAGGTCTTCAAAATGGCGATTTCGACTACCCGAACTGGAGATTAAGGTAATAATTTTAAGATTTCGTCCGGACGAATGCAAGCATATATCAATCTTTGTAGAGATTCTTTTGAGAAACAATGAAGCACTGTCACTCCATCAATTATTTTTTTAAAACAACAGTTAGAAACTCAATAAGCTTAGCTTGCGTTTATGTTCTCATTGTCTAAAACGACCGCCGTTATAGCCCGTAACGAACAATGGGAAAAAGCCAGTTAGCACCGAACATTTGCATAGTCCTCGAGCTTTCGTCTCCGCTACCAACCGCAAAGATTGGCCTTTTCTAGTTCCTCTTTCTAAATAAATGATCCGCCTCGATGCTTGAACACGCAGACCCGCAACGATCCATTATATCAATATCCGCGCGTCGATTCAACGGTCGAGGCTCGGTAATTATTATCTTTTATCTCGCTGTAAAAATCAATATTGCATAACGCCCGTACAGGCAGAGGCGCACACAATACGCACACAAGTTTGATATTTAACTTTTAATTATGGACGAGCCGCGAGCTCACGGTAAAACATCTACGAACAGACGATGCCCGCACGGATACGATTTTTTTACGTCACGCGAGTCATTCATAACTATCGTCGTTCGAAATTAATTTCGAATTCGAAACTGGCCAAGACTGGTTGGACTGCCGTTCGGTTGTGTGGTGGTAGTAGCAGCGATCGATTATCGCGTGATTAATTTTTATTACGCCACGTACGAGGGATTTACATATTTGTTTTATTACAAAACGTGCATGCGTTACACAGGTTGTGTTTATATGTATATATGTGCCCGTGAAGATATTTTCTGTACGACTGTTACCCGGCGAGTCTTCACAGCCTGAGGCGGGAAAAAGACAGATTTGGTGCGAAGCCAAGATTTAGCCTACAGCATCCGTAAAGTCCCCCCTCTTGATGATGAGACAGTCTACTTTTACCATTTTTTCTACTCCAAAAAGTTGAAGTTTAAGACGGATTCATGAGATGATTCTTCTTACCTTTATTATACAAATTTGTGCAATTTGCGTTAGTTTATCGCATAAGCATTCGAATCTAATTTAACGAAGGATTTCGCGACGTACAATCGAGATTAATCCTCGGTTTTCCAGCCTATTAGCGCCGTTGGAATATCGCTACAGGATGGCGATTTAGAAATAAACAAACGGACACGAGAGTCTGAAGCCTCCCGGTAACCGGACGAGTCGCCATTAACCGGGCGTCAGTCAACTCGATAATTGCGCTTTCGCGTTTATAATTTTCCTTTTTGCCCGCCACCGACGAGGAAATTTAAATGGACGACGACGGTATTATTAGCGTAAGAAAGCTATTATAGAACGAATAAGAATCGCGTTAAACGCAAGAAAATAACGAAGGAGGAGAGACCGGACGGTCGGCGTATGTAATAGAGGTATTCGCGCGCTTATGTAAGAATCGAAGATGTATGTATATGTGCAGTGCTTAAAATAACTAACGTATACTGTACGCTTTTGTACAAGAAGGGTGGCGACACGGATGCGTAGATTCGTTTTCACAAATTAGAAAGAATTCCTACTCCTGAGGAACTGCAGACAGTGAGGAATAAAGGCGACCGTTTACTATTTAAACTTTAGACGAAGAAATGTAAACGTTGGTAAAATTCGATCCATATGTTAAGCTTGGCTAAGCGGATATTGAGATACGCGACCTATCCCCATTCCTAAAAGTTGTGTCTAAAAGCAAAACATAACACAACTTGGCATATTCAATAGAAACTAGATTTCCTTTCAATCTCGTTCAAACTTATCACGTCGAGCCCCATAAATCTTCGAGACGGGAAGAGGGGACTTGCACGTGCTGGAAACTTACGACCGCGACCGGAAATTAAACACTCCATCGCCTCGATGGTCACCTCGAGATGTGCACTTTAGGGCTCTGACCTTGCCTGTCGTTCGGCGACGGCGAGAGGACGCGCACCACTCCTTCTGGAACCGACGCCCACACCACCGGCTTTCGCCCACTTCGTTCGTCTCTTCAACCTACGTTCACACCTGCCACCTGAGATACTCGCGCATTCGCGACACAGGCGACAGTTACCTCGTTGCACGGTCGGTTAGCGAGCTCGTTTCTTCGTTCGAGAACGGTGTACACCGCTTTTGTTTGTGCGCCGCGCGGTTCCATTGAAAATTGCGAAATCGCCCGGAAAATGTTTACGGTTCGCCGGTTTCGAACGGCGGTCGCACGGTTTCGTGCGTTTCGCGTTTACCGTCGCGTGTTTACCGACGTTAGTTAACGTGGGCTCGAAACTATTGACAAATAGCGAACCAGGTGTTATAAAGGCGCTGAATGAATTTACTGTTAAGTGAGAGATGGAGATCGGACTAGGTGTCGAGGATTGTTTGTTGTTAGCAGCAAGCACGTAAGTTGTGTGTAAATTTGGACGAGAATGAGTATGGAAACTATTGTAGGTACAGAAGCGATAACGGTGGTTATGCACTCTAACGAATAATTCTCGATTTTCTTGGCTTATTTCAATAATAGGTAAAACCGATCAAACAACTACTACCTAACAGAAACACATGTTCAAGAAATTACCTATGCAAGAAAAATCAGCATATGCTACTTTGTGACCCTGTTAAATATTTTCTCGTGACAGTGATGACTTAAAACTGCAAATTTTTGATCTTCATCAATGGGTGTCTTCGTGAATCATAGAGTGCCACTGCTTTTCCAATTTTATGGTTTATGTCTCTGTCTACTCTCCCACTCTCTCTCTCTCTCCCTCTCTCTCTCTCTGCTGCCGCTAAAGTTGTATCCGGATATTGGAAGCTTTTGATTTGTTCCAATGCATGTTGATCTACTTATGCATATTTTATGTTTCATTCCTGTAGTTGCCATTATGATTTGACGCCGTTTTTCAACTTTCGGGTACGACCAGGTTTCAGCAGAGATCTTCAATGAGCACAGGACAAAACTATCATCACGGTTTTATTGAACTTGCATTTTTGAAGAATTATCTTATATGATAGATCTCTACCACTAATAGGTCAATAAAACAAGGCTGGTTTGAACGATAGTTATATTTTCAGAACGTTTACAAACGTTTTCGGAATACCTTCTTCAGTGAAAATATAACTAGATAAATATATAAACAAACATTTGTTTTTTATTTGGGAACTATCAACAAAATGACTAATGACTAGGATTTCTTGATATATATATATATAACAAATTGGCATATAAAGTCTACCAATACAGGAAGACATTTAAATTATTTTTCAGAAACATCAAAATTACATAAAATTAATGTAGTTACCGGTTTAGTTGATCAAGCGGTTAGATTAGCTAATCCTGAATTTAGGGAAAAGAATTTAAACAAAGTTAAAGAAATCTTAGATAAAAATAATTATCCAAATAGTTTTTATCAAAAAATAATAAAAAATAGAATTAACAAATTATATAATAGAGGAATTAAAAATAATAACAATAAATCTTATAACGCTATTCCTTATAAAAAAGGTTTAAGCGAAAAAATAAAAAAAGAGTTTAATAAAAACAACATAAACATTACTTTCATTCCAAATTATAGTAACAGATCTCTTTTTACTAATACTAAATCTAAAATAATTAAACAAAATCAAAGTAATGTAGTTTATAAAATAAACTGTAAAGACTGTGATGGTTGTTACATCGGTCAGACGAAACAATATTTAAAGAAAAGGTTGTATAGCCATAAGTATTCTTTAAATAATGATTTTGGTGCAATGACCGCTGTAACAAAGCATTACAAAGATCTTGGGCATTACTTTGATTTTGAAAACACAATTATATTAAAAACAGAGAATAATTATAAAAAAGACTAATATATGAAATGATAAATATACAAAAAGACACTAAAACTATTAATTTCAGAACCGATATTCAAAATTTAAGTAATGTATATAGCAATTTGTTAAAATGACATTTGCATTTCTTAAGAAGGAAACCTTTGGCTAGGTTCTTAAATTTGGGTTTTCCTAGTCCTTGAACAGAATTGTTAAGGTTTCGACAAAGATTTTTTGATATAGGGTTTTACTTAATTTGCATGTATGTTTACACATTAATTTAGTTTTTATAATTTATATATATATATATATATAAAAGTTTGTTACACATCCTCTATATCAAGAAATCCTAGTCATTAGTCATTTTGTTGATAGTTCCCAAATAAAAAACAAATGTTTGTTTATATATTTATCTAGTTATATTTTCACTGAAGAAGGTATTCCGAAAACGTTTGTAAACGTTCTGAAAATATAACTATCGTTCAAACCAGCCTTGTTTTATTGACCTATTAGTGGTAGAGATCTATCATATAAGATAAGTATAAAAAGGTCACGAAATTATATATATATACATTTAATTTGAAGAATTATGAAATCTAGGGAAACTATTAATTTCGAATAATGTTGAAATATGCTCCTATGCAAAATTAACGCACCACTCAATTTTCATAATTTGTTTTTGTTATTGGACATATTATTGGAGCAATATAACAAGTCATAGGTGATACTTTTTGAAGTTAAAGTTATACTTCAAAATTATTGAATTGAGATTTTATAAAGTGATCCATTTCAATATTAAAGATATACAATCTAAGAATAAAGAACTTTATTAGAAGAAGGGGTATGAGTTATGTCGCCAACGTGCTAGGTGTGAATCATTCCACAGTTAGTCAAATGGTAAAAATATTAAGGGAAACTGCATCACACTCTAAGAAACGTAGACAAGATCGAAAGAAAGTCACCAGTAAAAGGGATGAGCGATCAACGGATATCTCACTATTTCGGAGCTTAGTAATAAACTCAAAACAGTCAGAAATATTAGAATTTTCGCTTTTAACCCTTTCACGTCAATGGGAAATATTGTTCCCAAAATTTGAATTGGCAATTATTACTATTATTTACACTTAATATTCATTTTGACAACTAGATGGCATAAAGCAACGATCATTTATGAAAAATAAAAACTAAAACTTGGCAACTATTAAACGTATATTGTCTAATCATAGAAGGGAAATCCAATATTTTTGCTACTGTTTGATTTAGTTTGTTTTATGCTGCTGAGATTTCGTTACTGACAAACAATATCTGGTAAGAGTAGAAAGATAAATACTAAAAATAAAAACTGAATAAGTCAAACAGTGCTTCAATTGTGCTTGTAAACTTCCTGGGAAACATTTTTCCCTATGAACCAAAAGGATCCAAAGCAGAAATTGGAATGAAACGTAGCTTACCATTGCACAATCTGCAAAGGTCTGATCAAATGAAGAGGTGTGTAAATTGCGTCAAAAGACGTATAGAAAATGGAGCGCACAATGTTTGCGTTATGTTCAATGTCCATATGTGCTTCACAAGCAAAAGGAATTGTTTGGCAGATTACCACAATTAGTTTTTCATTGAATTTATTTTTACCTTCATTGTCCATTGGGGAAAATATTTCCCAAGAATTTCCATACAATCTACTCACGAGTTTATTATTTTATTGTAATTTTAGTTCATTTTGTATGCAATCAATTAAAAAAACCCCTTGGATACTAATATATAACTGTGGTTTTCTTATGGTCGTGTCAGGGTTAACTGTCAGAAAAAGATTAAAGGAAGGAGGATTGAGTAGTGAGAAGCCTGCAATTACACCGTTGCTTATTGTAGCATGCAAAGATCACGATTAAGATTCGCTAGAAATTATTCAAATTGGACTGTTGACGAATGGAAGAAAGTTTTGTTTACCGATGAAGTGAGGATAAGTTTACAATCTCCAGATGGTCGTGCAAGGGTATGGTGAAGATTTGGAGAAAGATTTTTAGACTGCGCTGAATCTTCAAGGAAACCATTTGGTAGTGGGTTTAAAATGGTCTGGATAGAGTTTGCTTTGACTTTCACGCAAAATTAGTCCCTATTAATCAGAGGTCAATGCGTTCTATCTGGAAAATATTCTTCAAAGCTATGCCATTCCTTTTGCGCCTTTTATAGGCAATGCACACAGAAAGACTGGTTTTGGAGTACTTGAAAGACATTAATATTCAAGTTACGGACTGGCCACCGCGAAGCCCTAACTTGAATCCAATAGGGCATCTTTGGGGATGGTCTGAAAAAAGAGCGAGATGTCATGTACCTGCTCCTAGGTATCTTTAAGAACTGGAACCTACGTTCTTTTTTAGAATGGGAAAATATTCCCCAAGAACCCATCCGAAAATTGATCGCAAGTTTACCACGGCTAATGCAAGCAGTTATTAGAGCTAAAGGTGGTGCCGCACGTTATTAGATTTTCCAAATTTTTGAGTTTTTGTTGTATTTACAATGTTGAATAAATTATTATTTCTTTTCGACTACAATAAAGTAATTTTTTGTCGTTCAAATATAAACTAAAACAGAAGTGCGTTGCTGTGTTACTTTCTAATTATTTCCTTTTAAATTACCATATATAAATATTGAATGATATTTGCAATATTTAAGATATATAGGCAGTAATTATAGTGGTGCGTTAATTTTGTACAGGAGTTTACTATAATTTTCCATGACAACAATTATTTTCAAAAAGTGTTGAGTACTATGAGGAGAAAGTAAGCTCGTTAAAAATTTTATTTCTGTAACTAATTCCGTGTTTACTTACACTTATTGAATATTTGTGGGAGCTTGAGGAATCCCAAAAGTTCTTGATGAGGTGGCGGATACATTTTAGACGACTTTATCTTTTTTGGGGAAGTCCAGTCATTTTTTAGAAAAGGTGTTGATCAATACTGTGCATAATCTCAGGTGTAGGCTTCCGCGGTCGAAATCACAATGTGTATCTTGGTTTCGGGGTTGGAACCGCGTCTGGTTTGGCGTGGGTGCCGACGTTTCGTTCACTATTGCAAGGGACGTCGTCAGGGCTACATTTATTGCAACAAGATCAACATCGACGAGCAGCCCTGAAGATGTACCTTGCAATAGTGGATGAAACGTCGGCACCCACGCCAAACCAGACGCGGTTCCAACCCCGAAACCAAGATAAACAATGCCGTGTATGTTTTGTAAGAGTATCAACTTATAAGAAGAGATTGGTGTGTGTTATAGGACACGCGGCTAAACGAAAACATCTAATGTGTTCAGCACTTCATAAATTAAAAACAAATACAATCAAATATTGAAACCAATATTAAGCAAGTAACACAAAAGGGCGATTAATACAACCTAATAAAACAAGACAACTACGAGCAGTTCGACTGTACACCTTCCTCTTACGCTCCGACCAATGGCAACACCGGTTACGAGATCAATTTTCATCCCCACTCTCGTTTTATGCCGTCATTCTTCACGCGCATAATTTTCGATTTATGTTCATTATCTTCTGCTCCAGCTGGACGAATGTAAAAGATTTGAGGATTTTCAAAATAAAATTCAGCATTGTTGTTTCATAATTGATTTATATCTCCTTTGTGAAAGAACCAAATAAAAAAGCCCCTCCCCTCCCAAGGTCATAAGCACGATCAGTGGGAACACCAATTGCGAGGTAAACTTTCACTCCACCTCTTGTTTTTTCCGTTACTCATTGACTATGCCACTTTTGCACGAAAGTAGTAGATTTTAAGATTTACGAAAGGAGATTTCAACGTATTTGTTTCATAACAAATTTGTAATATTAAGACCCTAGCTTCTTCGAGAAGACATCAAATAAAAAGACTATCCCAACGCTATAAGTATTACCGATGGAAACACCAGTTACGATGTCATCTTTTACCCCCACTCTCGTTCTTGCCGTTACTCATCTCGCGTATAATTCTCGATTTACTCGAACGAAAAGAAAGAAGTTTCACTTCAAAAATTAACGTAAATTTTGATGTTACAACAGGAATACTACAGAAAACTCTTCCCAGACGTACAATGCGGTTTCATTCGATGATGTTCGTTCGTTCCTCCGTCACCTCGCAGCAGTTGCAGCCGACCGTTACGCTCGGTTGCTTGCACTTGTTCCAACATTCGATGTCGATCCGGTGCGTTGCATAAACTACCATACGTTACGTTGAATAAACCGGGTCGTCTATTGTATGTGTACTTTGAACCGTGTCCAATAATAAAACGGTGCACCTAACCGCTCGTCGATATCATCGCTCCGAAACGCTGCGTTGCGTTCTGGAGATTTCGATCACAGATGTTCATGACGCTCTATTTTTGCCTTTCGTGAGGATGGCAGGACTTTGTTTTAAGAACAAAAATGGAAAGAGAGAGCGTTTGTTGTTTAGTAGAAAACTAGTTTTGAGTGCGCCATAAATAATCGAGCATTTAACGTCGATTAATCGGTCTAATCTTATCGATACGTCGCCGTCGTCCCGAGACCGTACGAACTTGAGGTCCTCATCATCATCGGTCGACTTGGTTAAATCGGACGCAAACGACGCGGTTAACGAGCCGTCATCCTAATATGGCCGAAGACACCGGCGATAATTACGTCTGGGAGAGATGCCTATCGATGTAATTACGCTCTCTATAATTGGTAAGCGGAGTAATCGATTCCGGTGCGCTCGGACTAATGTTTTAATGAAATAGATAAGGCGCTCCGTTAATTTTTTCGCTAATCAGACGGCTGAAAATCGAATTGAATTGGGAAAAGTGCCCGCAGTTGTTTCAGGTCGATGAAGGCTTTGTTGTCCCGAAATGCGATGCGATAACCACGACTTCTTTTTATCAAAGTTTCTAAATTCCGAGCTCTAATGCAACCAAGTCAATAAAAGGTGTAAATATGAATATTGTAGTACATTAATATTCACATGGTTTATTACCACTAAATAACATATCATTAATTACAATTCGATATATTAAAATTCACATTAAATCTGGGGGTTTTGGATATTCATGTTTAAATGACATTCGGCTTAGTTTTGGGTTCCATTTATACTTTTCCGATACCACGCACGCCACCTTTTAAGCACTTTATTACCCTGTCGGTGTCAGCTTCTTCTTAATTCCAGCCAGAGACGTTTAGACGGTAGAAAAAATGTAACTAGAAATAAAATTATCAATTATTATAAAAAGCATCGATTAAAAGATTGTAACCATTCTAACACACGCATTCAACGCTTTCACATCACAAGAACTCCAAATAACCACTGGATATAACAAATCAAGGATACCTGGGCATCAACAATATAGATCTCTATAACAACGTCAGCCCACGTTGAAGTGTTATCCATGATAAATAGTAGACAGCTATTTATTTGGACAACGGAGAAATTTTCTTATGTAGTCCTGGTATCCGAAAGAAATGAGGGAAATTCGGTTGACGACCGAAAATGACAAAATAGAAAAGTCATAGAAGTCGGTTTTTACTGCGTTGAAGGGGAATTGAAATAAAAGTTTCATTTATATTTGGACCAAATAGTTAGTCTGTTTCGGAATATTTCTCGCGATTTTCATTTTAGTCAAATATCCACTAAAACAACAGCAACATCTGAATTAGTTCAAACTTTGAAAGACTGGAGGAAAATCTATTATTATTATTATTATTACCAAAGACATAACGTATTCTTTTCTTATTTCGCCGCTAGATAAATGGAAGCGGACTCGACTATGCTCAAAAATAGGTCTAAACATAACACATATGTGTATATGTAAATCGGTAGGTGCATCAAATTGGAACGCACGATCCGATGTGGGTGAAACCGGTTGGAAAAAGCGAGAATAAACAGAAAACGTGTGAATGTGTACGTTTCGGTGAATGTTTTATAAATATCAGCTAACGTATACGAAACCGATCTCGGCGATATGGAAAAAGGAGGAAAGAAATGGAAAGGGAAACCTTACGGATTATTACCACCGAAATGTTCGTATTGTGCTCAATTTCTCCAACAGATCTTGAAGGATTTTCAATAACAGATTGTTATACATTTAATGCTACATTGTCATTCACTAATTGCGGATTTCTCTTAGGTCTGGGTAAGGAACCATATTTCTCTAAATTAACTACCAAAGTTCTATACGTACGAAGGCTGGGATAGAGCCTCGAGTACATCCGTTCTTTTTCTACACTGTTTTTATGACAAAGGATGTAACAACTCAACATATCAAATTTTTGAGTACTAGTAAACAAAGCCATTGCTTTAGATGTTCGTACATATGAGAGTTCAATTCGAAATTCGAAATTCGGCCATAATGTACTTAATTGCGCAAATGTACAAAGTTGCACTGATGAGCGGTATGACCGCGAAACGCGCGCCTGCGAATAGTGAAAGTAGTTTTCTAATTACGCATAAAGCCATTGCTGATACACAATAGATAGTACATGTGATATATCATTGTAAAGAGGATGAAAAAACACGGTCAATTATTTCAAAACCGACTTGACGTTCCATACGAAAAATTTAAATTAGCAATCACAACTAAAAAACGAAAAGTGCAAAAAAGATCCAAATCGATATTTAAATTCTACATAAAAAGTATCCTAAGAAAATGTGAAAAGAAATTATGTATCTACTAGCACACAAGAGTTTGACATTTTTCGTTTTTTCACCATAAATCCTAAAATACATGGAAATTTGAGAATTGAAGAATATTGTATAATTTCGTTAGTCCTTAGGAACAATTTATGTAATTTAACCAAATTTGTATCTTTTACGATAAGCGAGATCTCCATGTTGGAAATGTTACATACAATTACAATAACAAATACAATTTATAATTGAAGATAAACAATATATATATATTTGCTACGAATCTAAATTTAGGAAAATGTTTATCCTATCCTATTTCCTTCCTGAAATTTAATAACGCGTCATTCCTTTCACATCTTTTTTTTCCTTGATAACTTTTCCACATAAACTCTTAAAGTAATTGTTAAACATCACCATCGCTCGCCTACCGTACGGACTAATCCCCCTTCGTATTTACATACGCGGTAAGTATCGCCGGGTGGCCCCATTCGACGATCTTATCTCCCGATACGGGCAGCTATCATTTCACTCGCCAAGTTCTTTCGTTATCTCGAAGACGAGGGACCGGCTATCTCATCGTCGCGGGACAATTATTACCGTGTATAAATAATTCGGCGTTTTAAACCCGAAGGGGACTACTGTCGTTACGACAGCGATCGTCCGTTTAAAATGCTTAAATCGTAGGCTTTACGAGGGGATCGTACAGTTCGTATCGTCGTCGTCGTTCCAGTTCCAGTTGACGTTGTTGGGAAGTCAGATTTTTGGGGCCCCACGGTGTGAGCGCCTCTCGTAAGTAATTACACGGATTAGATGTCATGGGATACCAAGTTATGAATAATATATATATATATAAATAATATGATACGATATGATCTATCATGTCAGGATCTACGAAAGTTATCTAAGAAATATGCGCTTCGAAAGTTTCCCATAAAATTGGTAACTAGGGCGTTTTATCGAAGATATGGTTATCAGAAATATATACATAATCGTAAAAACTTCGTAACAATATATTCCCCGAAGTCGGGCGAGATACGCATCTTAACGAGGACATAATCTTTAGTGTTATCGATAAATTTAGGCAAGTTTCGGATGATCCTTTGAGGATATTATTTTTAGATAATCCCGAAATTTGACGGTGTATAAAATTATAAAGAATCGGATTTACGCTTCGAAATCGTACTGAGAAAAATTAGAAACGATCCTTTGCGACCTCGAAGCGTCGGATTACGAATGTTTAATGCAAGACGACTTAATCGAACGAGGCACTAAGGTGTTAGTATCACAATCACGATATCGTTATTGAGGTGACAGTGAGATCTGCTAATACATTCAGGCAAATTCGGAATGATATCCTTGACAATAGTTATTTTTGATAAGCTCGAAGTGTTGGTGTGCAAATTGACGAGGAATCGCATTTTGAAGCAATTGTGCATATGTGGATCCAAGTGGCTATTGGGAAAACGGGGCTAAAGTTTTGGATTCTACCATGAACAGATCTAAAAGTTTTGGATTCTACCATGAACGGATCTAAAAGTTTTTCGCGGGACACTATTATCTCCATAAATACAATAGTGTTATTGAACGGTATTGCAGTATCCTTTGACTAGAAACTTCCTTACTTCCCTTTAAAGTTCAAACTAAATGTAGGCTTTTTCATCAGACAGGTTTACGCACAGTCTGAATAGTTCTTTTGAATATCCTCTCTTCTACCACTTTCAGATCAATCAAACAAGAAATCGGCAGTGAATAGCTATATATTTTCAAGACATTTACTCCCCTGTCTGTTGTTTGAGTGATCTGAAGGTGCTAGAAGTATGGACAGTTAACACCTATCCTCCAATTTACACGGTACTTTATTTACACGATTCCCCTTTTACGCGGTCTATGGAATTCAAAAAAGACAAGAATTTTTTTGTTAACTTCGTTCACTTGGTAACATTGGTGGTTATATTTCATTTCTAAATTCCAATCTATTCTGAATTCCATTTATTCCAATCTAAAAATGGGGATTCCCCATTTTATATGTACAATCAAACTTGTTGTTCATGTGATTTACCGCAGTAAGTTTTAGCAGCAGAAAGGTGTAGATCATTGTGCTTTTCTATTCGGAATTTTTTGAGACTTCATATTTACTGGTTACTGATAAACAATTATAGTTTTTGTAACACTTTTACAATTTTATTAAAATTTTAAGGATTTTGCCATGCCAAAAAAAAATTAAAAAGGAGCAAATGTACAGAAAAGTTATATCTTTAGAAAGCAAAATTAAAATCTTAGATCGTCTGCATAATGGAGAAAGAGTAATAGATGTTGTTAAAGTTTATTCCATGAATGCAGCCACAACAAGGGCAATAAGAAAAAATGACGCCTCCATCAGAAAAATTGTAGCAGCTGGATCTTTTACGAGTACAAGCAGAGTTTCATACGTAAGCAATGTTGCAATGGAAAATATAGAATGAAGACACCATTCAAAAACCGACTCCAATTGATACCAATACAAAGCTTTGAGGATTTATGAAAAAATTCAAGAATCAGTTACCATCTACTTCTTCAGCTGAAAAGAAGCTGTGTTTTTCCCTAAGCCATGATTGGTTTGAAAGATTTAAACAAAGACATTCTTTACATAATCTAAGATTGAAGGGTGAACAAGCGTCTGCTAATTCAAATGAAGCGCAACAATACCCGGCAAAATTTGCTGAAATTATAGCGATTAATCCCTAAACTCCTGACCAGGTCTTCAATGGTGATGAGTTCGTGTTATTTTAGGAAAAAAGAACCAGAAGAAAACCTATTTGGGTAAAGCTCACAAATCAGCAAGAAGTCGTATAACCGTTCTTTTCTGCAGCAATGCCTGAGGCATTATTATTATTAACAAATCAAAAACGCTACGCTGATTTAAACAAGTAACCATCAGCAACCTTCCTGTTTATTGGATGGCCAATAAGAAGCTCTGGGTTACTGCCACACTTTTCAATCAACGGTTTCATAACTTTTTGTCCCAGACGTCAAAAGGTGTCTAAGTAAATGGCGATTGCCTTTTAAAACCTTTCTTTTAATTGATAATGCGCCAGGCTAGCCTAAAGATTTACAACAGGAAAATGTGCAAGTTGAATTTCTATGCCACCAGAAACTCCCATAACAATCATTTTTGGGACTATAAAAGTCGCCGTGCTATGCTAGAAAATGGATTCCAGCAGCAATCTTCGGTCAACGTCTGGACGGGAATTATTGTTGATCATCTCACATAGCCGCATTTTCTTCCTCCTCGACTCAATGGTGTCACCTATAGACAATTCCTTAGAAAAAACATTGCCAGGTCTGCTTAGAAGATGTACCTGTAGTAGTAAGAAGAAATATGTGGTTTATACACGACGGGAAACCTCCTCTTGCTGCTCGTGAATATCTTAATGACGCTTTTGCTCAGCAATGGATAGATTTTGGTAACCTCAAGTATGACTACCAAGATCTCCCGACTTGAATCGTCTGGATTATTCTTTTGGGATATCTCAAATCCCTTGTTTTTATGACGGCAGTTGTGGATAAAAATACTCGAGGAACAGAATCGATGAGGACAAGACTTGATGATTGTATTGCTAGTCGAGGTTTTTATCTTGAGCATCTGATTATTTTTTACTGATCTAGAAGTTCTAAAATAAAATTTAAAAATGAAATAAAAACCCTTTTTCTAACTATGTAGCTGCTTGAAGACTTTTCCATTTAATAGCCAAACACACTTTCATTTCAATGTGCAAGGAATTTTTTTCTTTCTTGAAAACTAAGTGAGGTACGAAGAAACTTGAGAGCCAAGAAAGTTGTATTTTTAATTGTTTAATCTGATAAATGTATCAAACCTGAAAAAATGACAGTGACATACAATGATTTTTACAACAAGAATCAATTAAGTAACCTTCTGCGAGTTCTATGAAATTATTATTTTAAATCTAGTTACATTAAAAGGAGCCCTAATTATTTGGTAATAGACGCACCAAATTTCATCGAAATCACCGCAAAGACTTCTAAGCATATCCTCTCATATCCCGTTTAACCAAAACTCCATCTTTAATAATAAGAAAGTTACCCAGGCAATCCCACTCGATCTGGGACACACGGTATATAGTCAGAAGGTTTTCCATCTGCAAGCCGGAATTTTTTATAACACAAATCTGGTGAAAAATGTATAGTCGCGACGTCAAAGGGGCAAAAATTTCTCTTCCAGACGGAAAAACAAAACGACAGGTATGCAGACGTAGCCCTAGCCTTTGTTCCGAAAATAATTTTATTTTTAATGTCGGTCGACATGAATTAAATCGAGATTGGACCGTATCCAATATTTTCGTCTGGGGATAAGAATGACGCATATAAATGAAATTAACGAGAAAATCCCCAAACACGTTGGAGGACCTATTCGAGTTTCTCGCATACTACGATGATTTAGGATGTCAGTTTTAGCATACTGCCATTAAAATAATAATAAGGAGTATTTTTACCACGTTTTCCGGAGATAATTCCGCGTATGTATTTCGGCATTCTAAGTGAAAAACTTGTAGAATTAGAGGCGATGTGTTCTCAACGCCCACCTAACACTGCACAATAACTTTAAAATGCTGTACAAAAATATAGCTGACGGCATTTAACTCCCCATCAAACCCGAATTCTTCGTAGAAATATTGGAAAAATTATCGGGGTATTGATATATAATTTTTTGAAAATTAGAATTTCCTACGACCTCTACAACACTTGAAAATATTTTACAATTAAAATTGGGGATCTCGAAGGACCTCCAAAAAAATAAACAAAAAAAAACAAAAAGAGAAAGTGCTAGTATAAATATGACTGTCCCGTGTAAATGTTTAAAAAAAAATTAGGGATAATAACGGATAATCTCCGACGTCCATTACCAACACTCGAAAATGTTAAACAATTAAAATCGGTGCGTTCTAAGAATCTCCAAAAGAAAAAGGAGAATATCATAATATATATAGGACAGGCCAGACACGCAACAGCTACACGATTTGTGTGCATGTGGCACATTACCGTTATGGTAGAATAGTCTCGCGCAGCAAAAACACAACAGACAAGACAGGACATAAAAATTGGAAACTTAAAATTGTTAAAAAATGTCTTTCATCGCGTATGAAGCGATACGCATACATATGTAAAAATACAAGTATTTCAAATAAAGATAGACAATTGAGGGCAGGAGATGCTGAATTCGCATGTTAGAATTTTAAGAGAGAACTTTCGTTCATTCGGCAATAAATGGTTTTGGTAATGCTAGGGCGAAACACATGTCACCGAATTTAATTCAATAATTGTGTGGTGAAAAGTTTAACGATATAATATGATGTCAGGAAGAGAAAATAATTATCGTCCAAACCCGGAATTTTCTTTTTTACACAAAGTGGATGCAATTGTCCCTCAAAAGGAGAAAGAAAATAATTATTCTTCAAAAGAAAATTTACAGAAAAACTCTCGAAAATTTTGCAGAAACCGATACAACTCTTGAAAAGTTTTCTGAACAGGTAACCTAGGAACTTTCTAAAAAAAAAATCGAAAAAAGAGCATCAGAAAACCGGATAATAAATAGCAAAGAATTCTTTTACGTGCTTCCCTCTACGATTAAGGGGAGAGAACTAGGGGAAATTTAAAAAACAAAAGTTGAGAGCCTTTGGGCAGCTTTCAATTTATCTCCCTTTGGAGATCTGCTGGCGCCCTGAAAACTTTCCGACTTATTTCTTTGATTCAAACGCTGTTAATGTTTTTTTACATATAACTTTCCCCATTTCGAAATATCCTTGATGTCATATTGTGGGCGAACTATGGGTGATACAAAAAGAAGCTGATACCAGATACGGTTCCAACTTCCAAAAACACATACGATTTAGATGTTTTTATTTCAAAAGTTTTTACCAATAATTCTTTTGTTTGCATGTGTAATAGATCTACAGGAAAAATTTTCGAAAATTAATTTTCCAGTCGAAGCACAAATAAACTTCAGGTACGTTGATATCCCAAACAGGATCTACTAATTTTCGGCATCAATCATATAGTCGATTAAATTATAAATTATAAATTTACAAATCCAATCATTACAGAGTGATTTATCAGCTTATCTGCTTAAACATTATTTATTCTCGTTTGGCAACACAAATCAAACATAAGAGACGTATACATCAGATAACGTTTTTAATTATCACCAAACAAAATATTGGCGGCCACCAATTTACGTTTTAATCGATAATCGATCTTGGAACCGCGATTCGATCCCCGCGCATTCACGCACAACTCATGTGTGTTATATTTACATTGTCCTTCTTATCTTATCTCTCACGCTCGGTATTATTTCGTTAGGTAGTTTCCGAGACACACGAGCTTTCGATCCGAGATATGAATGACACCGTCTGGTTATCGCGCGAGTGGGTTATTCGAGGCGATAATACATACTTAAAGGCGAACGCAAATATTTACGAAATATCTAATTGAGATATGTACGTATGATGTGTTTACGATTCGATCGGGTTGGTCGTAATCGCAATTCTTAAGCAGATGCGTGTAACGTTATTTATACGTTCGAGACTTTGGGAGATGGGCAACGATTGAAATAAAGACGAGTTCGAGTCGTGCGTTCGAGGAGCAGAAATAGGGAAAATTGTGGTGGCATTCACCAAATTCTGCAAATATAAATACACATAGTTAGCAGTTGTTATGATGCAATCAATGATGATGGTGATAAAATTTTATCGAAACGGTGTGAAAATCGTCCCTTATATAATAATAACCCTTACACCGAAAGGTAGAAAGGGTAAAAGATTAAGAAGAAGAAGAAGATATAATAAATAGAGGATGTTGGAGATAGTTACCTCACCAATTAGTGTTTCGAAGTTTTAAGAATCATACCGTCTTCATGGACATTCCACCAAATTTCGTTAACATGGGCCGAGGTAACATCCTAGGTTCCCCAACGGCCATCAACTTCCTAAATGAAAAATTGGTGTTCCGTGAATAAAGATTTGAAACAAGATGTCCTTTATTCTCCATTTTACTCGGTCAACTAACTCTCTACTCATCGCCCCCAGAATTGTGCAATTGCGGCAGTTTTTCAAATGCGAAGGTTATATAAGGCTGTAAGGTAATTCCTTTCAAGATCGCTTAAACCCAAAACATTTTTATTGGTTCCAAAACTATTTTGAAAGCTGTATATGTTTGCTTTAAAAGTGGTATATGTAACGATATAAAATAGTAATAATAAATAGCATTTGCTCAATTATAAGTAGAGGTACAGAATTTTCTCAAAAAGAAACAAAAATGTCGCAAAAAGATTGAAATTTCGCTCAAATTCACATATACTACATAGTATATGAAGTGAAACAACTTTTTATACATTTAAAATTTATATTTAATGTTAATTAAAATCTGACATTAGTTGGACTCCAAATGCTCTGTAACGGTGCTTCAACAATGGTTGAAAAGCAACACTTAGTTGCCCACAATATGACCTTAACATTGGAATCTTCATCCCTATTCATTGGTTGAACCATTACACCATGAAAATGAGAATACCGATTAACGAGTTCATTTTTAGGAAGTGCTCTGAAAAAGAAATTTTTGAAAATCTTTCGAGTAATGTGTTTTGATTTAAGGTGGTCATACTTGCATCCACAGATGGGCGAAATAACTGACTAATATGAAAGTACATTTCACACCAAAACAATTCCGACTTTGGTGAGCAAATGAGTGACTTGAACCTAAAAGGTCAATTAATTTCATTATCTTTGGGCACATCTTAGATATGAAGCTTATCTGCAATACACAAATATAGTGTTTTTAAAAAATTTACTTGTTGAACAAAAACTATTACTCAGTAGGAGACTTCTTCGAATGATGAAATTAAATTTTCTTTATATTTTCTCTTCTTCTTGTTTGACGCTTTTGCATAACTATGTATGTATATATGTATTTTTTCTTTATGTTGTGTATATAGTTACTGTAATCAAGATTATTATTATTTGACTTTTGAGTTTAAGTTTCAAAGATTCATTTCTTTCAAAAAAGCAAATGCTGGAATTTTTATTTTCCCGTTCATTGAAAAAATGATGAATATGATCCAAATAATCATTCAGATACGAAACCGCTGAAAGCCAAGAGTTCCATCTTGCGACAACAGGTGCTGGATAAAGTTTTGCTGGCAGAAGTGGAATTTCTTCTTCTTTCTGAGATTCCCCGAACAGCGGCACAAACCTTTCTTCTTAATGTGTCACCATCTGAAAGCCCACTACGCACGGCTGAACGATCCAATTTATGAAGCGAAATGTTTGCTTCGAGAAACATGCTTACAGTATCTTCCGCAAAGAGATTGTTTTCCATTTCTTGCTCGTTTTTGTCTCCCAAACCCACCGACAATGTTGGACTGCAATTTTGTTCCTGAAGCACCAGACCAGGTAGAAAACTTCTTTTTGATGTGAATTGATAGTAACGTGCGCTTGCTCAGTTTATCTTTTTGTCACCCTTCAAACGAATGTTACAATACGTGCACATCTCAATTTTTCCTCTCTTTCTTCTTCCAATTCATTTACTCTTTCTTCTAAACTTCTTCTAGACTCAAATCTTTTCGTAAAGAAAAAAACAAATCGGTATATTTCGCGTCTATTCTTAGCATGTATTCGTTATGCTAGGTTATAGCATTTATCCTAAATCCCTTGTTTACTGTTAAAAAAGGAATAGAAAAATAGCCCATGGTTATTTATGGCGTCACTTTTGGGCTTCAAGGAAGCAACGCGGTAACAAAGAAATTTACAAAAATGCTTTTCTATAAGTCGAACCAATCGTAACAAATATAGGGTAACCAAGAATTTCAAGCCTGCAAACCTGCTGGTTCTTCACTTATTGTTGACAAAAGATTAAACTTGTTGGAGCTCCTAAAATCGTAAAACAATTACTATTTCATCGTCGCACATACATCTTTTGATCTAAGATATTGTAGTATAACAAATGTTACCAATATTTTATAAAAGCATGATTTAATGTATAAAAAGAATTTTGTTAACATTTTAACACACGTTTTCGACAACAATTATACATTACAAGCATTCACATAAATTTACTGGAAATAACCAAGGATATATGGGTTCATGGACAACAGAGAAATGAAACAGTGTCGTCCTGGTTTCGAAAAAAAAAAAAAAGTTTGTTTGGTGAACGACGAGGGAATTGAATTTAGAAAAGTCAATAAAGAGGTCTGAAATATATTTCCAAAAAAAAAAAGGGTTTTAAGAAGAAATATTAGTAAGAAGAAGTATTAGTAGGAAAAGAACCTCACCATACAGATAAAGAACGAATTGATAAAGGGAAGAATCCATAAAGCTGCGCCAAAAGTATCAACAGGAGAGAAGAATCCATAAAGCTGCGGCGAGAAAATAAGTGAAAAGAGGACCGTCAACGGAAAATACACTTATACTTTCACACACACTAAAATAGGTAAATTTTTCGATTTTATGTTCAATATTTCCAAAAATTTATAAACATAAATTGTTATAATTTATGCTTTTATATCTTATCTATGAGCTAGACCGGTGCAATTTACTTAAAAAATAAATAACTAAATTCTCAGTACAATATACAGCTTACAAAATAGCTTTTAAGCCAATCAAAAGATTTAACTTGAAGCGATCATTAAAATAGGTACCTCATAGTCTTAAGGCTTTCTATCCCATCTTAGGCTAGGGTTGAAGACCCGCGTGATAAGATAAGATTCGTTGTCAAATCAGATTGGTTGGAACCGTAACTGTGACCTTGTCAGCCCAAGAAGGCTTTAATCTAAATTTCACTGGCCAGTTCCTTTGGAAAACGTATACTTGCCACTTCCGGTACCCGTATTGAAGCTTTTCTAAAACTTAACACCGAAATTTATTTAACTGGAGAATAAATTTTATTCGCAGAATAACTATTTGTGCATTTATTCAATGTTGTGTGTGACACCGGGCAAAGTTGTGAAACTGCTCGGTTAACCTTTGCCACCCACTAGGATTCTGCCGCTGGGCCGGTCCTAAAAGAGCCAAAAATGCATGCACACACTGCAGTTGTTAGAAATCTTATCTTATCTTGGAATTAGCTTTCAAGGAAGATGGTGGTGAAGGGGATATACACATACAGTCACGGAACGACGCTTTCGAGGGAAGTTTTCAGGTAACACTGAATAAAGGTCTGACTAGGTCTAATTCGGGACATAATATGAGAACGGGATAAATATCTAATGTTCCTCAAAACTGTCTTGGGGGCCAGTTTTAGTTAATTTCTACCATCCAGCAACGTTATTCTTTTTCAGCCAGGCACCAGATTTCCTATTAGATCTAACGAAAGTTTTTCGTAACTCCTTCAGTTTCATTATTTATTACTTCATTCGAGATGAATACACTTTCTCAATGAATACGTGAAGACGATAAAATATGAAATCATCCGCTGGTACCAACGACATGGAATGAAGAGGCA
Source organism: Chrysina gloriosa (assembly GCA_038088585.1). Classification (NCBI taxonomy): domain Eukaryota; kingdom Metazoa; phylum Arthropoda; class Insecta; order Coleoptera; family Scarabaeidae; genus Chrysina; species Chrysina gloriosa. Next base: position 48,972,393 of record CM076093.1, on the reverse strand, counting down.
TCCGTCAGTATGATTTTGCCGATAACATCAACAACAATTGTCTTCCATAACGGATGATCGCGATCTCGCCGTAGGTGGTGGAATCATCCGTCGAACGATCCATCCGTCCGTCCGTTCCTTGTCTTGTCCCATTCTACAAGCTTTATCTCCCAGCTTTCTCGGAACGAAAGTAAATACGCGTTTATGTAACCGATAAGCGCGTTTGGCGACGTCGTCGATAACGCGATTAGCCGTCAAACAGGCGTCTGCTTCGTCGAGAGAGAATGGATGCACACATAAACGATGCATCTGGGCCGCGTTTCTCCGAGCTTGCGCCGGCGGCGCCGATATTCATGTCGCCTATCACCAGGTAACTTCGAAAATTCATTATTACGATTTAGAGTTGTGACGGTTCCAAGTACGATTTAATACGATTATCGTGTCAAATTTGTAGCGGATTGTTTTCGGAGAGACGTAAACCTGGCTCCAAGGCGTCAATGAATCATCACCACCGGAGAGAATAATAGGCGCACTCACATAGCTGCATTTCGCCGTATTATCTCGACGAGCTGATAATTTTCGCATAAAACCTTACAACGCCGACTTTTTATCATTGTGGCGCGTTGCGTAAGCCCGGGCAGGTCGTAGGTGCGGAGCCAGTCGCGATGTCATCCAAATCTTTATTATTATTTAGTTGTTAAAAGTGGCTTTTAACGTTGGTCGTTCGAAAATTTGAGCGGGGAAAAAAGCGTGGTAATGTCGCATTCCGACGATTTCGGAGTGCCCGTTCGGAAGAAGTATTTCATGGGAAGTCGGAGGAGACACGTCAGTGCCGATGCCAATCTCTGTAAGTCAGAAATTTCTTGAAGTTTTCGTTCTTTTCTAATCTCATCTGAACGATGATGAAACGTTAACTGACGAAACGGACGTGTCGAAGTAAAGCAAAAAATATTATTGATTAAATTTTTGGGGAATTTGGGGAGAGGAATGTCAGATATTCGAGATAGCCAAATCAATTCTGGAAATGTTTTTCACAGAAAGGAAAAAATCACGATAAGTTATCGATACTGGAAATTGGTGCTAATCATCGTTTTGCAGGATTTTCCATTTTTTTTTGTGTGTGATAGTGATAGTGATTAAACCAAACATGTCCTTTTTCTACTGTACATTAAAATAATTGGTTAATAGAATTTGTCTATCCCAATTCAATCCTCAATCGTTTTAAAAAACAAAACATATCTGGTGATGAGGCCTCGGATTGATCCTCCACAAACTGCAAGACTTTCTCTAAAGCACCAATTAATTAATTAAATCGCCCAACATATCTCGAGGGGCTATGGCGTGTTTTCTTCATTCGACTTTCACTATTCACTTCCCGGTAATCGGTGCACAAACGTTCTCCATTCTTTTTCGTCGCTCGCCTTGATTTTTCAGTTCCTCATTCCCCGTCATTTTCAAGTCTTCTTCTCAGCCTCCCTCTTCTTTTTCTCTCAATTGATTTCCTGTTCATCACGAGCTTCGAAATTCCTTCATTTGACATTCTCTCTAGATGGCCTAACCACCTAGGTCCTTAGATCTTTATGTGTCTTATTATCCTCGGTTCCTTGTACATTCTTTTCAGTTCCTCGGGCGTCCTTTTTTCCCAGCCCTCTTCCGTTTTCTTTCCCCGATAGATAGCTCCTAGGATTTTCCTTTCTCATCTGCTTAGAATATTCTCTTCCGTTTTGTTCATTATCCACGTCTCTACCGCATATGTTACTATTTGGTCTTGTTACAGTTTTGTATATTCTGGTGTTTTCCTTTCTGGAACTAATCAGTGATTTCGAGCTGCCAAATTTTTCATTTTCTTTCACTATTCTAGCTTTGATTTCCAGCTCCTCGTGGCCTTTCCCTTCTGTTAGTACATCCAAGTATATCAATTGGGTTACCTTCTCGAAGTTATATTTTTCTCTCCCTGTACTTTTACAGTCAGATTTTCGGTTTTCTTTTCTGCGCTTTCCATCACCATATATTTTGCTTTTTCCTGGTTAATTTCCAATCCGTACCCTCTTGCTTCTCTTATCAGTTGCCTTGCGATTTTTTTCAGCTCTTTTTCCGACCTTGCCATTATGGTTAGATCATCTGCGAAGATCACTGCCTGATATTCGTTGCTAAAAAGAACGTCTTTTATTTTTAGTTTACGGTTTCTTATTATTATTTCTAGCACTACATTGAAAAGAATGCGAAGATAGCGGATCGCCTTGTCTAACACCCCTTTTTTACTATAAATTCTTCTGACCCTAAAACCCTTCCACATTACTTCGTCGTGAGTTCCTTCCAGGACCATCCTTGGTATTTCCATCTCAATCAATTACTTCGTACATTTTCTCTCTCCTCATTGAACCGTTATGCCTGTTTGAAATGTAGGGATACTATATACACCTGTATTCCATGTTCATAGCAAGTTGTTCGTTTCTTCTATCACTGTAAAACGATAAAATACATTTTTGTTTTATATCAGAAATATTTTCATCGTGAACTTCTTTTAATAACCGATACGTCGCTTCTTCGATTACAAAATCTCCCATTCTTCTCGTATTCATCGCCGAAGCTTCTTTACCTGCTAGAAGCCGTTAATGATACGTCATTATATCTCGATTCTTCCATTCTACAAAACAAACCGAAGATGTTCGATCGCGCCGGCGAAAATTAATCGCCCATTTCGGCGTATCGAAACAACAAACAAAAGTAGCCTCTCTCTTCTTTTCTTTTCTTTCTATACGCGCAGAACCGGTACGTGTCGAAATGATTAATGAGAAAGAGAGAAAGGCGGGAAGAATCCGGTTTGCGAAGTAGCGAACACGAAAATAATAAAAGTCTTTTCCTTCGCTAAAACAATGGAGAGTTATTGATATTTACAACGTCCAGATCTTATCTGCCGGGCCGAATTCCCGAAGTTGGTGCTCGACGCCTTGAAGCGTGCGTCGTTTGTCATTATTGCTATTAGTCCGAAGACGGAAAAGTCGCTGCACGAGGCGAATATGGAAGTTGAAGCGACTTGTTCTTCAAAGTGTATTGCATTGGAAATTGATATCTTCCATCTGAGAGTAGGCGCGTCTAGAAAAGCGAAATATTGTTAATAAAATAAGATCTTGATGACTCTCCACGCAACGACCTAGTGAAATTAGGTACGTTAAAGGGAAGCTATGAAATAACTGTGTAAAAGCTTCGTGAGGGGAATTATGCTTTGTCAATCGCGAATGGCAACCGCAGACTAATTAGTTTCGCCCTTGTTAGGACTCGTCGGTACAGTATGGTCGGTCTGCAACTGACAAACTACAATCCCCTGGAAATACTGTTATTTATTGCACGTGCCTAGTTTGGGGCTGGTCGCCAAATTGTGCATCATAAGCAGGAACAAGACCCTAATAAAAAGTCCAGCCGCACTTTTTTAAACATTTTTCTGCAAGATACAGCAGGGTCCTGATAATCCGAACCCAAGCCAATTTGAACGCCTCTATAATCCGGTTACAAACGTTTTCGGAACACCTTCATAAGCGATGAAGGTGTTCCGAACGTTTGTAAACATTCTGATAATGTATCATAATAAAAATGATTCTTGCATTACCGTAAATTAATATCGACTACTTTCAAGTAGGATTTAGTCGAAATTGTAAAACTAAGAGCTTACAGTGCAAGTGGCAACTTACAATTCCTTCAAAGAAAATGGTTTTCTTTAACCTTCGGGAATAATACAGAATAATTGTCCTTTAAAAATCTTACACTTAAATTACAAATTTTAAGAATAAGCAGCGACGTAACAACGCTGCGCTTGACGGTCACCGCGCACTGGCATTAGATAACGTTCTATCGCTAATCTCTTCACAGAAGAACTACGCACGATGGTGTTGCAACTCATTGCGTTGTTAAAAGGCCAACCGTGTATGTACATATTGTACATATATGCGTGTGTGATCCTTATGGCAGAAGACCATAAGCAAAAGACACAAAAGGACTTCATCATCGAAGCACGTTATTAAAATCCCATATCCAATTTTTGCTTTTGACAAAACTGTGCCGATGCGAATTCGCATTTCTCTCGAGAAAAATCCGATTAATGGCAAGGTAATGGCTGCGCCCGTAAGCTACGTAATAACGTATCGGTTACTGCGCGTCACGGCTAAAATACGAACTGAACGGAAAAAGCGACGGTATCGATTTCGTGCGATAAATTTCTAGTTCTAAAGGTTGACAAGGTAAAGCACCGGTTGGCATGCTATAATTACGCAGTACCAAACGGGAACGGGCGCGTTAATGTATAATAGGCGATTAATATGAACAGAACGTACATATGTAATACGAACAAAAGGTGGTTCAGAATAAGACGAGGAATAGTAATGGAGACACCTTGAGACGCGCTCGTCGTAGTAAATATTTAATAAATTTAGAGATAATTGCATTCGTGCACGTTCATTTGCTTCTACTATTGAAGATTTCGTCGGTCTCTGCGTGGAGAATTATTAATGAATGCTTGAGCGATTGAGAAACGATGAACGGTCCTTCAGAAATAAATCTCAAACTATTAGGTGAGATGGAAGACTTTTACGGGGGAAATATCAAAGTTTACAGTTGACAAAATCATGTTTCCTTTTTTGCTGCCGTAATTATGTCAACTTGACAAATTACCAATTCATCTTCATACAGCGCTCCAGAACTGAAAATATAATCAATTCCTATTTCGTATATAAACAATAATTTATTACTATTACGATGTAAATCGTACGATATGTTTACATAATAAATCCGAGCTCGCGATAAACGTACGATAGCCATTCTGTACACAAATAAGTCGTAACTTTCAATACTAGAGCACATATTAGATCCATTGATATCGCGAAACACATTATTAGAATTCTTAGTAGCGAAGGTCGTCAGTTCAAGATGCGACTTCCATCGATGTAATATTATCGTTAATTCAGCTATTCTTCTTTGTGGTTAAATGTAAAACAGGCGTAACGCTATTATTGTCTTGAGGCGAACAATGGATACTATGCGTATTCGCACAATAGATCAACGTGATCGCAGTGCAATGGGCCACTTTGGGCGAGACCCCACCCCATGCGTATTCGTTCTATATTCGTGCACGTAGCAGGAAATGAGACTATTTTACCCTTCCTATACTCACGTCAAAATGAAAGACGTATACTATACTATATAAATCGGTCTCACAGACCGTATGCCTGAGTATAGGAAGGTTAATAAAATAGCAACGCATCGCCGATTGGAGGTGAAAAGAAAGTCCAACCGGGAATGATGAAATCAGGGCAAGAGAGTGTGTGGACGAAGATGAAGACTATAATACAGTCGAGTCTCGTTTATCTTGAGGCTAATGTATTTTGAGTTTCATTTATTTTAACTTGGGAGTCTCGTTTATTTTAAGTTCCACGCTCCCCTCCATGTTCGATGATAACGATGATAATGCGAGAATCGTCCTTTTACCGTTGTGTGTAGCCGTAAAGGGCGACCAGCACTTTGCACTTTCCTAAACCAAACATTGAAGTTATTCCAACCTTCAGTTGGGATAGTCAAAATTACCATTTCCATTACCATTGACAGTTTCCTCTGTCTACTGGAAACCACGCAATTAATTCTTGGCCTTTCGGAACGTAAACTATAAATACATTTCACTGTGATGTCTTTAACCCCCAAGTACTATCGTGTTCCCAAGTTACTTTTATACTATCGTGGGGTGTTTGACACCCCACAATTTGATTGTACTCTTGTTTACTATTATAAATTTTTTTCTAATTTTAGTTATTGTAGGTTTTAAAGCAATCTTATATCCTAAACCTCGATTGAGTAATAGTTGAACTTTACTAAGAATTAAGCAAAAAAATGTGTAGAAAAAGTGCATATAAACAGAACAAAAATTCAAGCAAATATTAAAAAATCATCTATCTTTATAATTGTCGTATGTTTCGAAGTTTACAAAACTCTGTTCTTAAGACCTGTAACAGAAACTTTGAGATAGAAGTACGCATGAAATTTCTGACAAGTTTTCTCATCGTACTACGAAAATGCAATTTTTCAAATTATATGCTTTAGACTCTGCAAATTATACTTTGCCTTTTTAAACATACAAAGCATTTAATGGTTGCTTCTGAGCGCTCTCTTCAGATGTTTTGGCAATATTCGCCATAGGTAGTTGCTACCTTACGGTCCTTTTTCGTCACACATTTAATATCTTCCTGTAGGTGGTTATCGAGCTTGCGTTAATGAATCAATTTCTATAATTGATTTTAGACAGTTCTTTTGTATGATATCGTCTTTTAGTATGGTTGCTGATAAGTTCTTTTCCTATAGTAATAGAAAATTCGCGTCGAGTCATTTTGAACGGTTCTTCTGGCGTGACTGGTAGAAGGATGTAGCTGCTCATACGCGAAATATCCAATAATACTCCAAATACGGCCATGGGCCATCGTCTGGTTCATCTTTGCCACGAATTTCTTAAGCATTTCCGATCCAAACCGTCGACTCCCTCTTTGGTGCTATTATAATAATTAATTATTTCCGGTTTTCCATTTTCTTCTATATTGCCATGATGATGCATCGAAGAAATCAACAAAACACAATTGTTTCTTTTCGGCACGTATGAAATTAATTTATTGTCATCTGTAAATCCAAACTTACAGGAGTTAACTGATGAATTCTTAGTTTGTGTAAATATCGATGGAATTTCTCGCTTATTCTTGCGTTGGGTCATCAACATATGTCAGTCCAATTTGTTTTAGTTCATCTAACAACCCCGTTAAAGAGAACCTGTAACTGTATCTTGTTTAATATTAGAAAATGAACAACGCCACGATTTTAATATTGTTATTTAAATTTACTTACCGAAAAATATAATTGAATGCTTTATTGTTTTGACAAGTGTTGATTCTATATTATTTCTATTTTTTTTGTCAGACAACAACATGAAGTTTTGTTATGAATTTGCCAACCTCGGTTTTCTTCTTGTGTATATCCCTGCGACAAACCAATTGCTTCCTGTGACATTCCTGTTAGTATGTCGAATTGATTAAACTAACTTTAGTACACTGCGTGTTAGCACTGACAGTTTTCTCGGATTAAGTTCCACTATTTTCGCTGTGTATACGAATAAATTTAGTACCATAAATAGTGTATTTTTGCATCACACAAACACATTATTTTGATGCCATATTTCTTAGGTTTGCTTTTAATGTATTGCCGAAATGTACAACGGCCCCCATATTCAACGAGCATTTCATCGACGATGGAGTATTCATTGCAACTAAAATTATTTTTGCAATTCTTTTGTCATTCGGAACGTGCAATAGAGCTTCCTTCTGAAGGTCTTGCAGTCCAATCGAATGGTTAAACCAGTCTTCAGTTGGGATAGACGTAGTCTCCGTTCTTGAACGTTTGGAACTTACAAGAATCGCAGGGGACTTAATCAGGGCATGTTTTACTACATCAAAAACTTGCCTTTCAAATTATATCTGAACTCCTATTGCTTGGATGGGGGTTGATTCATCGTTCTTGGTTACTTTTTCTGGAATGATTTGTGGTTACTCCGAATAGAAAAAAAAACACCGATCTACCAGTCGCTATTAATCGTACTTCGACTTCGTAAAGAAATTATAACAAGATGGTCTACTTTTGAAACAAATGTTGCTGTCATCTCCTTCAAATCACTGGCAGGAACGGCTAACTTTCGTTGAACGAAATCATCTCACTTTCCTCCGTTCCATGGCGAATCCACAAAATACAATCGAGCATCGCCTTTTTCGAACTAAATATTAAATCGAATTTTTCTTTCCATCGACGTCATCCTTATTTACACTACGCTCCATCGGACATGCTCAAACGAATTTCTTTTTTCCCAAACAACTCGTTAACGACGACCAGCCGACGCGTTATTACCACTATTACGTCGATATCGTCGGATTAGGCATCACAAATTCTTTGGACTCTTCGAATCTTTAATCCCGTCCGTGGACTTTTTCCCGAGCCGGGACCACCGAGGTCGAGAAAAACCGTCTCTTCTCATGACCAATCGATTACCTGTACACGTCGACATCTCGAGTAAACCCCAGGTTCGTTTCTTTTGTCTTTAGGAGTAATTTCGTTTCTTCGGCGTTGTGGTTTGAAACGAATCGATGGCGAAAGTCGTCGTAGCGTGCCGTAATCGTTACGTAAGCGCTTTTATCGAAATGGCAACGCGTAATTGAAGTGATAAGGAAAGGTGTCGTTGCGATTAATTGGTTGAGTTATCGTCGATTACGGCGCAATTGGGTGCGATAATTTCTTCTCTTTCTTTTTGATATCTTGGAAGGCGCGAACGAAAGAAGTTGATGTCGTAATCGCACGATCGCCAAAGTAAAATTTAGTTTCTAGCAAGAAAAATGCTCTTCAATGCTGCTACAGTTGTTTCGTTATTCTTTGGCACCGACTCAGTTCTCGAATTTTAACGATGAAACGGAACAGAGTGATGACATGGGTGAGATACCGCAATATATGTATATTGGCAAGCTAAGAATATTCGACGAACTATTGCTCATTTTTGTTTCCTAATCTTAAACAATTTAATTGCATTTTTATCAGCTTTTTTCAAAGCTTCAAATAAATTTTTATTTGACAGTACATTATTAGCCAAGAGATCGAAAAATTGTTATCGAATCAAATTTCAAATCAAAACTTTAGCTGTATCAATCCGATTAGTTCCACGTGTAACCTCGTAATTGAAAGAATCTTTAAGTGTATGGGAAACCGGCGTTCATTCGACCGGAAATTACTATAGAGCTGGTCGCACGATAAGCACATACGCAAATATGTTGTCGCGATTAATCGAACGCGTTTATATTCATTTATTCAGGAAATCATAAGCATTTCTTGTGATTTTTTTCACCGGGTTCCAGAGGTGTATGGACTACTTCATCATTCGAGTTGCGTACCGTAGGAAAATTACTTTGCAATTGGCTATTTTTAAGTCGATTTGAGAACTGCGAGAAGCATCAAACGGAATCTATTTATCTAATTAAGTTTAAAGTACCTGATGGACTGAGCCTTGGTCGAAGTTCCCAATAATTTTAAACCAAATAATAACGCCCTTTATTTTAGTTTTGATATTTAATTTATATTGTATATTTCAAATACATATAGTAGCACATATATATTAAAAGTTTATAAGGTTAAAAGTATGTGAATTTACATGTTGTTGTTAGTTTTCGTAGATATTTTTCTTTTATTAAGATACTACTTTCAGCGCCATCTATGGTTTAGTAGTAAAGTTTTAATTACTTATAATTCCGCTTGGCTGCATGATGTTAAAGAAAGTTGCTAACCCACGTTTAGGCCGAAATTGGTGAAAACCTCGACTAAATGGATTAAATCGAGACCGGGACCATGCTAAATAGTTTTCTCGTCCCCAAAAACTCGCAGATACTAAATTGTAACAACATTTTGAGAATAATTTTCGATAACACATTTTATGTATCGCAGAAATAGGTAAAAGCGGGACAAGTAAATTTTCTTGGGATCGGGACCATGGTAGATCAATTTTGTGTTCTTGAAAATCTCCAGATAGTAAATTGCATAAAGATTGCGAAAGTCATTTCCGATAACCAATTTCATATACCGCAATATCAGAAATGTGTGTAAACCGGGTCAAAATGGATTTTCCCAGGATACTAGATCGATTTCTCGTCCCCGAAAATCCCCAGGTACTAAATTTCATCAAAATTGTTAGAGTGGTTTTCGAGAAACCAATTCTATATATGTATATACAAGAATCGCTCGTTTAAATATATTAGATAAAAAGAATTCGCTGTTTGCTTGTTTCTTTGATCAAATAGGGTCACATTTATAGGATTTTCTCCTGTTGATTCTGAATCTGCTTTCCGGATTTGTGTCAGGGGCATAGTTCTGACTAACACGTGTTTAAACTTTTGATAAAAAGCATTTTTTCGCATTTGCTTACACTTAATAGCCTAAATTCTTATATCAAATGAATGTTTCAATACAATATGTTTATTGATGTATCAAAAGATATAAACAATTCCCAGTATAAAAAAATAAAATTACAAACTTAGAGTTACAAAAATTAATAAATAAATAAATACTTAAAACTTTAGAAATCTCCACGAAGAGGGCTCTGATTCTCTCCTTATCTCCTAGAAACTCATTGAGGGTGTAACATTCCTTCTCTCTTAGTATTCTCTTAATTTCCATTTTGTTTTGATTTTCGTTATCATGATCGTAAATATATTTGAGTGCATGGTATATGTACAACGATGCCTTTGGAAGTATTCCCTGCTGTCTGAAGCTCTCTTCTGCAAGACGAATATCGTTTAGGCTGCATTGTATGTGCCCCAAAACAGAATCCCAATAGGACAGATGACTGTGGAATGCGCAAAAGTAGGCAAGGATAGCGGCATGATTTGTTGCTATAAATTTAATTAAATATTCTTCAGATTTTTAACAACCAGTTGTTGGGTCTTGTCTGTGTTCAGTTTTAATTTATTGGAAGCAAACCATATCTTTGCTTTGTCCTGTTTATTTTGTATTATATCTAAACGCGCCGTATAATTTAAGCCTGACTTAAGTCAGCACTTTTGGGACCGGTCCAGCGGCAGAATCCCAAGTAGTCGGTGAGGATTAGAATTTTTAAATTACTCACCTAGCAGATCTAAAGCTGTCGATATTCTTATCGACCATAGAGTGCTAATGCTTATCATCTAAGCTAATGCATCCTTACCAAAAAGTCTTCCAAAAAGTACAAAAAAATTGTATATTATTTACAGTAGGCATACGATATACATATTTTCCTCTTCCTTCGATCAAATCGACGCAATCGCTAACCGTTCCACTTAGCAATACGTTGTACCAATACCAATATAATCGATTAATCATCAACAATGATGTAGTTATCATTTACCGCACGACAAATCGAGATTTAATACCCTTTCAGACCCCACAATTACGCACTCCCCGTCCTTGCACCTTACCGAACGACGAAGTGATTAATCGCCCAAGTCGATTATCTTTACCGCAGGTGCGTGTCCGTTCTCAACGATCCCTCGGACATCTCAGCCGGTCGTTATACATAAATATAAAAACACTTAACGCCGCGGAAATTTCTAAGATATTACGGGAAATAATTTGCATTTTATCGGACGACGACGCACCGGTCGGAATTTCGATCGAATGGAAGAAATCTCGTTGCCGGACCGGAGAAGCTGCTATTCTTAGGTTTTAAGAAACGCGCTGACGGCGGGGAATGTGAATTATCCCGACTGTTAAAGGAGTATTTATCTATGTATGTACGTACGTACAGGGAAGGACAACTGGCGGAGGTCGAAAAACTCGACGCGTTTCAAGGATGGCCGAAGAAGCATCTTTTTGTCTTAAGCAGTTTTAAAGAATATCGGAAGTTTTGGCCGCTTCACATTCATTGAGATTGAAATAAGCACCCTTCCAAGAAAGGTTATTGCAAGGACTGTGGTGTAATTTACTGACACAAATATCACATCGGTGAACTCCTCACCACACAATTGTTTTTAATAAAATCGGTGACACGTGTTTCGCTAGCTCGAAGCAAGCATCTTCAACAACCGTATAAACCGAAGTGGTTTATACCCTTCCAAGAGGTGGATACCTTGAAACAAGTCAATTGGGTTTAATGAAGAATGAGAGAGTTTAAGTTTGAAATGAATTCTGGATCGTGTTTTCCGAAAACGACTTCTTCATCACTTGATTTCTTTAGGACCAAACTCCACACTAGGAATACCAAACCAAGATTTCTAAAACTACGCCAAGTATTAAATCGATACTCGTCAAGCTGAGTGAGTAACTACGTAGGATATCCTCAGAATAAGATTTTAACAAAACTTGAGAGGTTTGGAGGTAATCGAGAACGCGTTACAGCTAAACTCTTCGCCTCTAGAAGAAGACAAGGTAATTAAAAAAAAAAACAAGGTAATAGATTTATCATTGGAGGTGACTTCAATGCTAAAAACATCTCTTGGGGTTCACGATTGACCACAACAAAATGCAAAATACTTGGTGAAGCTATAAAAGAGTATAAATACGGAGCATTGTCTACAGGAAAGCCGACACACTGCCCTACATATTTTGATAAAATATCAGAGTTGAGCGACTTTTATAATGTAAAAAACGTTTGCTGCAAGCTACGTACAAATCAAAGAAAGGTTGGGATATGAACTCAGACGTACCCCAATTATCCTAACCTTGAGTCAAACTATTATAGAGAAAGAAGCTAACCTAGCATTAGTTAATAAGCATACAGACCGAATAAGTTTCGCCATAAGCCTCGACCAAACTGTTAATTTTTCTGTATCATTAAAAACTAAGCAACAACTTGATGAAGACGTGGAACTGTTAGTGAGAAATATACAACGAGCAGCTTGGGAAAATACACCCACACTTGGAAGAAAAGTCAAAGGTAATAACTATCCGAAAGAAATAAGACAATTGATATCTGAAAAACGAAAACAAAGACGAAAATGGCAACAAACAAGGACACCCCAAGATGAAAGAAAATTAAATAATCTTAGTCAACAATTAAAAAGAGAAATAAAACGACTAAAAAATGACTCTGCTAATACATATCGAAGGGCCGTTTGCACCGTTTAGCGATTTAAGTCGAACTTAATTAAGTTCGGATTAATTTCTAAGCCCAGCTCAAAATGAGGAGCTTGTCACCGCACCAGATAAATCAAGATTAAGAGAGAGTTTGAAGCTATATGGCATCTATGTTTATTTCTAGTAAAATTTATCTTATGTCTGTTGTATGCCTGTTATTTATGCCAAAAATTTTAACCCGAAGGATTTGCTGGATTTCTAATTAACTACCTGGCATTGTAATATAATATGTAGGTATCTCTCAATTGTGCTATGGCTTCCGATACTTTCACAATTATCCTTGAAACTGTCGAAGTAAGCATTTTTTGCAAGTCGCCAACTGTTATCAGAAAATTGCTACTTGCATGGAATCTCAAACATGTGAGCAACTGTGTAATTGGTGAAATACTTTGATTTCTACAAGAGAAGATGCGATACATGTGTATATCAAGAAATTGCTATTGTAGTTACCCATCAGTCCTAAATTCTAGATTATTTTCAATTTTCTCCAGTAATTTCAAAACCATTGGCTTAGTTAGCCTATACCTACGAGAAAATGAGAGTTCATCCAAATTACTGAAATCGTCTGTCTTATAGTAAAAAATGCGCTTTGGAAAGCTGAAATCTATTATTTCTAAAGTATCAAAGTCATCTTCGAACAAATCAAGTACTGTACTGTACTGTAACCAGTTATGTCTTTGTACGAAATTAATATCTGTGATGTAAAAATCTTGAATATAGATTAATCTAGTTTTAAGTCTGGAAAATCCTAGACTTAATTTAATCCTGACTTGAGGTTATTTAAGGACTTTCTTGACGGCGCAAGCATTTAACTCGGACTTAATATTTAATCTCGGCTTAAAACAAGCGGTGCAAACGGCCCTAAGAGAACTTAACAAAGAGAATAGGACAGATCACTCTGTCTGGGAAGCAATCTATTATACAGGCCTCTCCATTAAGAATGCAAAACGGAGGGTGTGCACGGAGCAATCAACAAAAAGCGGAGGTTTACGTAAATCAACTAAGAAAAATGTTTCAAGACAACGAAGAATACCAGGATGAATCAACAAAAGAAAATCTAATTCAAGAGGGCAAAGAAAGTATACGACTTACTTCTCCCAAAGAGATAATCAAAGAAATTAAACGGAATATTAATCTGAAAAAAATCTCCAAGCTTTGACCTAATAACTGGAGATATTCTTAGAAATCTGCCCACGAAAGCCATAGTAAAATTAACAGAACTTAACCAATGCTTCCTTTAGACTGGGATATGTGCCTAATCTTTGGAAAATCTCGGAGGTGATTATGATACTAAAGCCTCGTAAGCTGCCTCGTGATGTGACATCATATACACCAATTTTTCTGTTACCTGTTATTTCAAAATTATTTGAAAAAATACAGCTTAAGAGATTAGAACCAATTTTTGAGAGGAAACAGATAATACCAAGACATCAGTTTGGATCCTGGAATAAACATTCCAGCATCGACCAAATTCACAGAATAACAAGTATCGTTGACAAGAGCCTCGAAGAGAAAAAGGATTGTTCTGCGGCTTTTCTAGATGCGAGTCAAGCATTTGACAAGGTCCGGCACAAAGTTAAATTTATACCTTCCAGAACAGTTTGCAGAAATACCGCAATCTTACATATCGGAAAGATTCTTCAGAATACAGCAGGAGGAAGCTTATATCTGTTGTACACTTGTGACATACAAAAACTAGAAAATAATACAATGGCCAGATACGCAGATGCTACCCTCATAATGGCAGTCGGAAAGAATTATATATGTAGAATCAACTACGAAATTGCAGACAGCGATTCACCAAATACAAAGTTGGACTAAAACCTCGAAAGTTAGAATAAATGAAACTAAATCTGTACAATCTGTAGACTCCACAAATAGGAAAATAAAGCAAATACCAATAATTATCAATGGTCAACAAATGCCCAACGCAAACCAAGCTAAATGTTTAGTCATTACATTAGATACGCAAAGCTGCACTGGAAGCCGCATCTAAAAGAGATAAAATAAAGTGCTGAACATTAAATATAGAAAAGTGTACTGGCTGATAGGTAGAAATTCCATTCTGGCTAATAAAATCTTGTAATATAAGTAAATAAGCAGACCAGGTTGGACTTGCGGTGTGCAACTGTGGGGGTGTACCAAACAAAGTAATTAGACAACGAAATAATCGAAAAATTCGGCAGAAGTCATGAAGAAAGACTCCATCATCATGTGACTGTTGAAGTCATCGAGCTACTCAACAGCACATGATTAGTGAGAAGACTTAAAAGACTTAAGTCTTTTGAGTTAGTTTAATATAGTGTCAATTATTGTTGGTGAAAAGGAAAACGGGAAAACATTAAGAACGCTTATGAGTGTATCTTAATTTTATATTTATATCATAGTAGTAAATTAAGTTGGGACTAAATTGCTCATTGGTCGTTAATTGACCGGATTGTAATTTTATAAACATCAATTTTTGTGTTTATAAAGGAAAATCCATCTTTCTCAATTTCATTTCCCAATTCTTTCACTCCCTCCTGAATCCCCGAATACGTTTCTTGAAAAATTGTACAAAGCCGCGAGAATAAATTTGTTGTGTGTACCTAACTGTTTCAATACGGTAACGATTTTGAATAGGCCAAATACGCCGACGAGCGCTAATTACGGCCGTATTCAAGCGATTCGGCGAACCGAATTGTCCTTCTTTTCTGGTTCCGCTTTCTTTCTCTTCTTCGTCGAGCAAACTTTTTCGAATATTAACGACGATAAATAAGTTTTAATGACCGGAACGGTTAGGTAAAGTACGAAAACGATGTATAAACATAGATAGTTCGGGGCCATTGATATTGTTCGTGTGTTTTTCTCGAAGGTATTTGCGTTGATTGCGTCAGCGATAGATTAGAGTTGGGATCATTATCGATGCGATTGTCGAAGGATTGAGTTACGGTTCGATGATATCCACACGACGCAGATCGTATTTTGTCGATTTATATATATATTTTTTCCTTAGATGAATCGTAGATAAAACTTTAAGAATATGTGTATGTACACTCATGAAAGCTCTAAATGTCCGTCTCCTAAGCGCATACGCCCCGATTGTCACGATCTAAACGCTCGTCTCGAAACCGTCTACCTACGAAGTTACTCTGAGTTGGTTGGTAGGAAATAGTTGTTTAAAGTCGAAAATGTTATTATTTAATTTGTGTCAAAAAAGAGTTTGTGACATGTTAAAAGGAAAACGACAAATAAAATAATATACGTAGTAGTGAATTAATGGGTAACTTATTCTTCGTATTATTGCCTCTTATTTGATGTTTTTCTAGAATTTATATTTTATAAGTAAATAAATATAATGTGCTCATAATTAAAACAATGTTTCAGTAATTGAAACAATTTTTTACGATTGTTTAAATAGAATATGGAATATAAATAATATATATGTGCAAATAACTTTGCTGTATAATATTAAAAAATATGCAATTTAGTACGAAATTTTCGTATCTAGAAACTGTTAAATAATTACAAATTTTTACTACAAAATTAGCTTCACTAATACAGTGATAAATGATTTAAAATTCAGATCCCAAACAGTAGTAAGTTTAAGAATATGTTCAATAAATTTGCCTACATTCGGTTTGATAAAGAGATGTAGCTATGAAATATTACATACAGAACATTAAAATATTAAAAGATAAATTTGTTGATGCTATTGCTAAACTGGATAAGTGCCTTTATGGAAACAACCTGAACCTGAATGTAAGCAGAACTGCATCAAACAATTGCGTCTATGTATTTGCACATACACGCATCAAAATACAACAGTTTTGGAACATCCGTTTCTAAAATGTTGAAGGCGTTATTGATGGTGCTCAAATACAATATGTGATGTTATTATATATGTTTTATTTGGCCGTTGTACTTCACTCACTTAATTGAGATGATTTTTCAAAACTTTATTATGTAATAAATCGGCCAAAGACAAAATAAAAAAAAATCTCACAAAAAGAAATGTATTGAAACAAAAGATATTTCTAAAGAAAGGAAAAAATCTAAAGTAGTGTAACAAACTAATGAATCGGCATAAAAGAAAATATAGGACGCAAAATAAAAAATATTTTAATGAAATAAAGAAATTGAGTCTGAAAGCAAACAAAAATGAAGTGATGTAATGAAAATAAACAATAAATAGACGAAAATACAGTAGACCCTCGATTATCCGAAATCGGATTATCTGAAACTCCGCTTTATCCGAAAATCAAATGTACAATTTTAACTCCGGTTCATCCGAAATAGCGGTCAAAGATGTTCGCGATTATCCGAAAAGTTCTGTTCCATGCGAGTAGTACGTGTAGTACATAAGTTAGCGAAAATATAGATACAAAACGAAAGCGAAAAGTGGTTACTATAAGAGAAAAACTAAATGCTATAAGACGTCTCGAGTCTGGTGCACAATTAAAAACCATCGCAAAAGAGTACGGTGTAGGCGTGAGTACAGTTTGGGAGTGGCGAAGAAACAGGAAAGATATCGGGAAATGGAGCAGTATGTTAACTTCTCCTGCAAGTGGATAAGGCATTATATTTATGGTTTACCCAACAACGTGCTCGTGGTGATCCAATGTCTAGTGCGATTCTTCAGCGAAAAGCAATAGAAATTAGCGAAGAGCTTCCCGTGGTTGAAGCCCGCGATAGATTCACAGCAAGTGAAGGATAGTTCTCCAGGTGGAGAGATCGGCACAGAATTAGGCAGCTTCGAATATGTGGTGAAAAATTATCTGCAAACCAAATGGTTGTCGAGAACTTTAAAAAAAGAGGTTCAAAGATATTATAGACGAAAATTCTTATACTCCCGATCAGTTATATAACTGTGACGAAACTGGTCCCTATTACCAAGCAGTGCCATGCAAAACTTTAGCAAGCAAAGATAAAGTTTCTGCTTCTGGTTATAAACAATTATTCCGTCAAAAAATTGCCTAATGTGTATAGTAAAGTCAGAAAAGTCAAGAGCATTTAAAAATCTGAGTGCTAACTTGATGCCGTTGTACTATATACATCAAAAAGCTCTTGGATGGATTCGAAATTATTTAGGAACTGGTTTCGTTCGAGTTCGTCCCATCGGTTACAAAATTCCTTAAGATAAATGGGCTACCTGGTAAAGCTTTGTTGTTGGTGGATAATATACATTCTCATTTGTCTGTAGAAGAACTTTCTTTTAATTAATTAAAGTTCTATTCCTACCACCAAATGTCACCGCTTTAATTTAACCGATCGATCAGGCCGTTTTGGAAAATTTGAAAAGAAACTATCGGAAAAAATTATTGCAATTTGTATTGGAGGCAGAGAATGAAGGGGATAACCTAAGCGATTGTTTGAAGAACGTTAATCTAAAGAATGGAATATGTTGGACAGCCGATGCCTGGAACAATGTAAAACAGTCGACCAGACAACAGTCGTAGAACAAAATTATTGAAGAATCGAGTCGAGATGAATGCGAAGAAGATGAAGGTAATGTACTATATGATCTTACAACAAAGACAAGTGGTTTTAATAATATTCCTCGGGAAGATTTTGATGCATTGATTCAGTTAGAAAAGAATGATGGAGAGCAATTGTCAAACTTAGAACTAATTGGGCTAACAAGTGAAAATGAATATCCCAATGAGGAAGAGGAAGGTACAGGGACAGAGGGAAATCCAACGAAATTTATTTCACATCGGGAAGCAGTAGAGTGTTTGAACAAGGCACTAATTTATATCGAACAACAACCGGAGGCAAGCACGACTGATATTTCTTTAATTAGAAGATGTAGAGACATTACGGCCAAAAATCCATACTTATGTAAGCGCAGGCAAATATAAATCCTTAGGTATCATTAAACTTTGAATAAGAAAATGTTTTTAGCAAATAAGTATGTTAAAATGTAAATTGGAAAGGAAGCTCTGTAAATAAAAAATATGTATCCAAATATACACACGAAAATGCAAAATTATTCCCACCTTCGTATTATCCGAAATTTCCATTATCCGAAATGGGTTCGGTCCCAGTCATTTCGTATAATCGAGAGTCTACTGTATACGTTAATAAAGCAAATATAATAACAATAATAACTAAATAACACTGGAATTTTGTAACGTTTTAATTACATTACACAATTTGCTGTGAGATTGACCTCTTCTTCCTTTTAAATTTATCTTTTTAGTGTTAAAATAAAAGGAATGTTATATTTTATGTCTATATACAGCGTTTTATTAAAGAGAATGTTGGTAAATTTATTAAAGATATTCTTAAACTTATTACTGTCTAGAATCTTAGTTTTACATCATTGATCACTATATTAATGAAATAATTTTTCTCATAAACATTAGTAGTTATCAAAATTAAAATTTTCTATATACGAAAGTTTCGTACTGTATGGTATATTTTTTAATATATACTAAAGTTATTTGCAGATATGAATTATTTATATTCCACATTCTGATTAAATTCTTTTGAATATTAGTAATAAAAAATGAATTTAAATTACTCAAATTGTAATTCTAATTATATTTGCTTACTCATAAATCTTAGAAAAATAACAAATCAGAGGCAATAATAAAAAAATAAATGACCTATTAATTTAGTACTATATTATTTTATTTGTCGTTTTTCTTTTTACATATCACAAACTCTTTTTATAGCACATAGTTTTTTATGTGCAATTGAATTTTGTAAAAACTTTTCTAATAACTAGTAAACGGGAAATTCAGAGCTGCAAATCGTTGTTCTACAACATGGAGATTAATATTTAGTTAGGTACAAAAAATCACTGATAAAACTGGCCCTAATTTAATAAAATGTAATAATTTTATCGGAGCTTGCCGAAATTTGTCTAGCGCTTACAAAATTTAGGCGTCGACTCTCGCCTGTTCTGTTATATATTCCAACATTATCGCTCCGGATGCAGAATTATTAGATATTATATCAATGTTATTAACTATTAGTGGAATTGGACGCTAATCTCTCCTTAAAGTTATACGATAAATTTGCGAATTCCAGAGTTTATTGTACAAATCACAATAATATGTAGCTACGTAGGAAATCACCGGATTGGAGAATATCTTGAAATAAATGATAGATATGTACATATGTAGTAATCACAACAATAATAGAGAAACAATTTTCCCCAATTTACCTACGAAACGACAAAACCCATAATAATCGACCGACTTTCTCCTGATCCACACACGTTTCACACAGGCAACATCCTAATTTCCCGACGACCGGCAATTTAGTCCGTCGTCGGTGCAAATCGAACGGACAGCATCCTGCCAATTAAATATCTATTTGTGCGATTGTATTTCCGCCGTTAACTAGAAAGCGACCGCATCTTCGAATTGTACTCGCGCGGATTTATCTATGCATTTATAGCCGTCTGATTGTTGTTCGCCAGACACGAAATGAAGGTGAAGGATGGAAGTCAAATATGTAATTTGCCATTTTCTCCGATTGTGATGTGAGTTTGGTAAAAGTCGCGGAGTCCAGGAGGCGGGAAATAATGATGATGATTGTCTGGCCAACTTTTGTCCTTAGTACGAACGAAATTGACCTTTCCTCTTGTTCGCCTTTTAGGAATGGGGCGATGAAAGCCCAAAGAAGATTAAGGCAAGACCACCCGGGTAGCTTACTTTTTGATGCAGAATCCAAAAAGTATGGGCGAAAGAAATGCGGGTGATATTTAAGGAGCAAATTTGAGGAATTTGATTCCTTTCTCTTGCAAGAAAAGAATATGGTCGATTGCCAACCTAAAATATAAAAATGAACGAAATGAGAGTTACCTAAGACCGGATCAGTTCCGTAAAAATCCTTCTGGGTCGCACTAAGCTGTTAAAACGATAGCTTGTGGCGAGTTCTCTGGAGTTGTTCGTGTCTGCAGTTCTGCCTACTTCGTAGTAAGACTTTATTTATTCAATTAGATAAAATTAAGAGTAGGTATATGCTTCGCCCGATTTGCTGCAATTTTTAAGAGAAGAATATCCCATCAAATGCGCTGTTGTGAATGTTGAAAAGGACAACAGCATTCGTTCGGTTTTCCGCCCGTAGATAGAATTCAGAGGAATTGGTGGAGTTGGGGGTAGCCGATTTTAGTTCAAAGCATTCGGTGGGGTGGGAGGGAGGTTTTGTGTTCTTGGAATCCTGGTAGGGGCGAGTTTTTCTGGTAGTCTTGCCAACTTGAAGGTATAGTTTGAATTGGGTGTAGTTGGTTGAGGTGGAAGAGGTTAGAATTAGCTCCCTGCCAACTTCATAGCAAGATTTCATTATTTAAATTAGATCCAAAATAAAGAGTATGTGTTTTTCTAGATTTAATCAAGTTTTAAAGAGAGAAACCTCACGTCAGGCTCTCTTTGTTGCTGGATGGTGAAAAGAGCAGCGCTCGTTGGATTTTTCATAATTTAGTGGAACTCGAGAAGTTGTATGGAGTCGGTTTGAATTCAGGGCATCATCATTAGCAATTTTGCCAATTCGTAGTGAAATTTTATTATTTAAATTAGATCGAAGGAAGAATGTGTTTTCCTCAATTTGCCGGGATTCGTGAAGAGGAGAACGTCTCGTCAGAGTCTGTCCTTTTCTTCGATGGTGGAAAGAGCAGCACTTGCTGAGTATTCCACGATTTGGTAAAATTCGGGGGACTTGGAGAGAGTCGGTTTGAATCCAAGATAGTTGATGGAATTGACGGGGGTTGAAATTGGAAATCTTGCCGACTTCATAGTAATAATTTATTATTTAAATTAGTTTAAATGGAGAGAGTATGTGTCTTCCTCGATTTGCCGGAATTCTTGAAGAGAGTAACAGCTCGCCAGAGACTGTTTTACTTTTCTATTTGGTGGAATTCTGGGGAGTTAGAGGGAGTCAGTTTGGCTTGAGGCCAGGAGGAGTTGACGGGGGTTGAAGTTGGTAATCTCGCCAACTCAATAGTAAAATATTATTAAAAAAATTATATATCAAATATAGTCTATGTGTTTTCATTGATTTGGTGGAATTCTTGAAGAAAGGAACTTCTCGTCAGAGGCTGTTTCGATGGTCAAAAAGGCAGTGCTCGTGCAGAGGTTTTCCTCAATTTGGTGGAATTCGTATTAGTTGGATGGAGTCGGTTTGAATTCCGGACAGTTGGTGAAGTTGGAGCGGGTTGAAATTAACAATGTTGCCATTTTCATACCAAGATTTTATTATTTAAATTAGATCAAATGAAAGGTATGATGTATCGATTTTTCTCTTGAAAAAGTAAATGTCAGAAGTTCTTATGACTAGAACAGCAGCTATTGGCCGACTTTTCACGATTTGATGGAATTCGGGAAAGTTGGTGAACTTGGAAAGAGTCGGTGTTAGTTGAGGATAGTCGGCGGAGTTAGAGGAGGTTGAAATTAGCAGCACTGCCAACTCCACAGCAAGATTTTGTAAGAAAGGGTATGCGTTGTCTGATCGTTCGGTTTTCTACGATTTTATGGAATTCGCGGGAGTTGGTGGGGATTGACGGAGTCGTTTTGAATTCAGAGCAGTTGATACAGCTGGCGGAAATTGAAGTTATTAGCAATGCCAACTTCATAGTAAGATGTTATTATTTAAATTTAGATGAAATGAAGAGTATGTGAATTTTCTTCGACTTGGTGGAATCTTTAAAGAGATGAAAGACTGCCTTTTGTTTCGATGGTGAAAAGAGCGACTCTCACTGGGTTTTCCACTATTTTACGGAATTCGGGGGATTGGAGGGAGTTGGTTTCAGTTCAGAGCAGTGAATGAGGATTTGGCAGTCCTCCTAACTTTATGGTAAGAAATTATCATTTAAATTAAATCAAATGAAAAGTATGTGTTTTCGCGGATGATCTATAGATTTGCGTTTTGAATAGAGAAACGTCCCGACAGAATAATAGCCAATTCTTTAATTGGTTAGAAGAGCATCGATTGCTCGGCTTTTCACGATTTGACGGGATTCAGGAAGAATGGCAAAATCTGGTTAGTGTCAAAAGAGCAGTGCTCGTTCGACTTTTAGTTGAATTCTGTTGAATTGATGGTGTTGGAGAGAGTCAGTTTGAGTTCGTGGCAGTTTATGGTGAAGTGGAAGAGGGTTAAAGCGCGTTCTTGGACTTGGGAATGCTCCGGTAGGCCCGTCTTTTCTTCTTCTATGGTATTAAAGATGAAAATAAAAGAGGTTTCTGTGGTTTGTGCTTGGTTTCCGTAATTATTTCCAAGAATTTGTTTAGGTTTTTAAGTACCTGGAGTAAGCTTTCTCAATGCATCTACACATCTACCCTTATCTCCAGGTCAGTTTATGTTTCCCTTTAAGTACATAATTTACGACGGGCCTATTAGTTTAGGTCTCAATTCATTTTTGACGTGTGTTACTGGTATGCGCCGTTGCGCACTTTTGCTCGCATTTCAAGATTGTGGGTATATAATTATTCCACTTGAGTTTTCTAACAAAAACAAAAAATGTTTTTAGGCAAGGACCCGATTCTTAAATTAGTCTAAAATCGTATATTTTCATCTTTGTCTTTCGACCGTTAGTACCCAATTAAATCAGATCGGCTCTGTCTCAATTTTCTCGCTGAAATTTAGAACGCAGACGTGACGACCATTCTCGCACAAATTTCGATCATCAAAAGCCAATTTTCTCCGACTCCATTGCAACACCTATACACGAAACGATCGTTTTCCTCCTCAAACGCGTCGGCAACTTTCCCACCAAGCCCAAGCGTTCGAAAGGCAATAAGCGGCGCAGCTCATCGACTGTTTTACTACTTACTGTTTCGGCATTTACCATGTTTCTTCGTCCATTGTGGTAAATCGTACACGAGCGATTCTTTTAACGGGTTTGTCGGCTAGGAAAGATCGAGATCTATATGACCTCAATACGTCGTATATTACGCCCGAGCTAGGCGAGTACTACTAGCACCACTGGTACTAGCCGGTGTTGTGGTGTTCACCTGCGCACTTGTCCGTTCGAGGCTTTCGGAAAGAGAACGCGCCAAGCCGGCTGGGTGCCGCTAAAACTGTTCAAGTTTAAGCGAACGTGTTCGTTCTAGCAACGTTTCCCAACGGACCTCGAACGATCGGATCGTACAGCTCGTTTAGAATTATGCGTTTTGCGACCGTACGGATCCGAGATGTTCTTTCGTTCTTTGTTATCGCGTGCGGATGTCAAGGTTGAACGGTTTGACGATGTTTGTTTATTTTTTTTTGCGGATGAACGAGCATGAAATAACAAAGCCGGCGCCTCGTTATCGGGCCGCCACGGTTATCGAATTAATAAGACGTACACATACACATACACGGCATATATGTAGTTACTAATTATTAAATTGAGTGCTAATCGACGCCGAGAGCAGGGATTTCAAACGAGACGCGTTGCTGGGTCGATGTTTATTGTATATGTAACTGTTTACAGTACAATCCGGATTTCTATAAAATTTAATTGCTAGATACGGACTATTGCAAGACGAATTGGAGTGGATTCTGTTTAAGAGTTCCGGTTGGAACTTAATGATCTAACAAGAAAAATCCTGGGATTTTAGAATTTCATGTACGAGCTGTAAGACGGGATAAAATCTGTCATCCTGCTCGTACGTTACTCCCAGATCGAGGACCTTCATCCACTAACTTACAATTAGAAGAAATGAGCGTTGGAAGTCGAAGGTACATTCCATCGAAGCCGACGATAATGCTGGAAACTCAAAACAATTGATGGCCAAATCTCATAAGGCAAAGCTGCACTAGATCGTAGTTAATTCTCCAAAGTTGGAGTCATTGCTCGAAATATGTACGTACTTCTTCCACATTTAGTGGATTCAGCAATTTTGAGAATTTGATAAGGCCGTCTCATGAGGCCAAACTTTATAAGTTTGTCAATTTTTCTACATGAGGAAAATCAGGCTTTGGATGTACCTAGTAAGTGCTGACAACTTAACAAGTCCAAAAATTTGGTAGAGAAATTTCTCAAACCAACATGTATTGAACGATCCCTTGTGTTCTGGTTCCAAGCTAGATTCAGTTTGAGGGAAACTACGAATTGATCAGAAATGATGTCGCTTTGCGCCAAAAGGACGAGATTCTGCTAAAGAATGATCCCCTGCCTTGTCCCATGCAATAAGTCTTTGCCTTTCTTCGTCAAACTATTTACGCAGCGGATGACCAAGGACGAAACATTCAAAGTTGATACTTTGTGCTCGTCTTCGGTAATTGTTTCTTGGAAAGTTCGAAACGTTCTTTGAGACGATCGAATCCTCCGTTTCTCAAGTTTACTGGCCAGCCTAAAACCCATCGATCGTTGCTTTCGCTTTTATTCATTATCCTACTCGTCTCTTCCAAATCGTAAAGCTTTATTCACTAATTTAGAAAAAATATTTTTAATGGTTGAAGGTACATCCTCTCGATGGCGCCGATAGTTCTGGAAATCCAGAAAAAGATGATGACTAAATCTCAAGATGCACTAGATCGTGGTTAATTCGCCGAAGTTGGCGTCATTCCAGAATTTGATAAGGCCGTCTTCTAAGGCCAACCTTTATAAGTTTGTCAATTTTTCTACATTGGTGAGTGTATGAAGAACATCGTGCTTTGCATGTACCTAGTAAGTGCTGACAACTTAGGAACTCCAAAAACCTACATTGGACGATCTCTTGTGTTCCGTTTTCAAGCTACATTCAGCTTGAGTGAAACTACTAAATGATCAGAAATGATGTCGCCTTGCTCCCAAAGGAAGAGTTTATCCTCCGCCTTGTCTCATAAAATATTTTGTTGCGTTTCTTCGTCAAACGGTTATCCTAACGGATGACCCATCGAGGAATGCTCAAATTAAAAGATTTGGGCTTTTTCGAGTTTATTGTGGACCTTCCCCAAAACACATCGATGGCTGTTTCCGCTTCTATTCCTCATCCTACTCGTTACTTTTCCAAATCGTGAAGCTTCCTTCGATAATTTAGAAAAAACGTGCTTCAGTACTGAAAGATACATTCACTCGAAGCCGATGAACTCCTTCTCTAAAAGGACGAACGTCTGTTAAGGCGTGATCTTTCCCCTTGTCTCATGCAGTAATACTTTGCCTCTGTTCATCAAGTTTTCGTAGCGGATAACCAACGAAGGAATGATCAAGTTTGAACGTTTGCGCTCGTTCAACGTCCTCGGTGATTGCTTCTTGGAAAATTGAAAACATTCTTTGAGGCGAGCTGAACCGCCCTTTTTCGAGTTTACTGGACAGCCCAGCGCTGTGTGCAACATTTACGCTCATCAAACACCCTCGGTGATAGCTTCTTGGAAAGTTCTAAACAATATCTATAATTTAAACTTGGGACCTTTAGATGCTCATTCTACAGGCTTCAAACTACTTTTTTAAAGCGAAAAAATTGTTGCGATTTTTTGAAAATTTTACACCGGCCTGACCCTGAAGGACCTTCTTTTCCTTTTTAGTTTCTTTGTTTGTATCTGATCTTTCCATTTCTGGATTTTTTGGAAGGTATTGGATAAAATTTGTCACCTATGCATAGACGTGCAAGGGAAAAATAATGGACTTAATGTAGAAAAAGCGAAGGTTAGAGACTTGACTCTGATCCTACTATAGTTACACCCATCATCCCCGAACAAATTTCGACCCAAATTTCCCTGCACCTTTCACTTCAACGCCAATTTCTTCGCTATCAGCCTTTTCGCCGGCGAACACGGGCATTTGTTTACCAATTTATCACATAAAGGACGTGGCAGAAGGGGAGACAAGCGAGTACAAAATTTCGACATCAACAACGCGCATTACCAAAGATACCTATAATAACGCGCCGCGTATCGCGTCGATAATCGAGTTTATTAGCGTTAATTATAAGCGTTTAAATGCGCGTTCCTTTCGTTACAAAACCGAACGTTTTGTAAGATAAATCGCGTACAAATATCGTAGCCGGAGGCCGGATTGATTTATTCGCGCCCGCTGCGTTATAATTAAACGGACGGATAAGTGAAATACGAGCGTTCGTAAGGGGGAGAAGGAAAGGTGAATATAAGGAGGGACAATGTACGAATATGTGGATGGGCGATTATGTAACATTCGGGATCGTCGGTGAGTGTAGGGAGCGTAAATGCCAATTTTTTTTTGGAAAAAATCGGCAATACTTGGAAAAATTAGTTTCAAGAACTTGGACAGAGTTACAATGTTGGAGGTAGACAGGGACTTCCAGTGTTTGATTGTTTCTGTGTTAAGGGCCCTGGAAACGATCAAATTTTTTTATCAAAGTTTACGCTTTTGTCAATTTTTTTGGTAGTATGGAGCTTTGCTTGACGATTCTGTCAAACGATCTACATTTTGTTGTGTTTGAAAATGTAAAGTTAGACAATCAAATTTGTCAAACTTATTTGATCGTTTCTAGGGCCCTTTAGTACCTATACGCAGTTCTCAAATATATACGTTCTGCGATAAAAAATTACTAAAACTCCAAACTAGGAAAGGTTATATAGTATCAGAATTTAACTGCTGTAAATATCATCGTAAATGGTAAGAGTAATAATAACAACAACGATATACAACAATAGTCGTTATTGTCCGAATCAATCTGGAAATCAAGAAAATAAATATTTGCACAATAATCCGGTACCCCGGACGATCGGATAAGTAAAGTCGGACGCGGCGCCGGTCGTTGCAGGATTAACTCGTGCATGTCCCTTTGAACGATAATAAAAATTAATGGATCGAAACGTTTAATTTATTGTCGGAAGAGATGGGAATACCGCACGGACGTGTAATGTATAGTATGAAATTATTTATGGTACTTTCGAGACCGAGGAAAAGAAATTATTATTAATCGTAACTATGTGAGAGCGCAGCTGAGGACATTGCAGTTCGCCTTTTAAAATATTATCGGCGATAATTTAGAGGCTCTAGATTAATTGTTTCGGAATTGGAAGAAAAAGAAACGTCGACGAGAGGATCGTATCGCGTTGCTACGCTCATTTCAATATATCTATTTCAAGCTTTGAGGAAAAGGTGAACCCGAATGATTGAGGGAGTTCCTTTGTGTCGTTTTTACTCCTCGGTTTCTTTTTTAATTTCTAAAGTTTATGGGAAGATACGACCTGCGAGAAAATATTTTCTGTAAGTGAAACCTATGTCTTACCGTTAGGACAAATCCAGAATTATACGCGAAATGAGTGGCGGCAAAAGCGAGAGTGGGGGCTGAAGATTGACCTTGTAGTTGATGTTGCAATTGATCGG
Source organism: Chrysina gloriosa (assembly GCA_038088585.1). Taxonomy (NCBI): domain Eukaryota; kingdom Metazoa; phylum Arthropoda; class Insecta; order Coleoptera; family Scarabaeidae; genus Chrysina; species Chrysina gloriosa. Next base: position 48,944,549 of record CM076093.1, on the reverse strand, counting down.
AGCATAACAGAAACCTGTATAGTCATTGGCCATTGAATTAGGACAATAAGGGAAATTATTAGTTTTGATATATAACTTCAATAAAAATTCTCAGAAATTATTTTATTAAAAAATATTGATATACGAAACATACTAAACAATAGGTTTAGGGCCCTCTTTTCCAGGATTCGGTAAATCAACTTAAGTGAGATTTGTCTGTTCTCTTTTGCTGTTTTGGTAATCAAGCGATCATCACAGACTGTAAGTTAAGTCAGTAAACAATCATTTTCTGAATAAAAGAAATAACTATTTCGTCCTCGTTTGAAATTTTTAGCGCATTTAGTATCCTAGCGCCTGTCGGCGCGGCCTTGCATTTTATGCGTAGAATAATAATTTAGTAATAACAATTGAAAAGAACAGAATAGAACAGAAAACATATGCTTCACTGTTATCAAGCTAAAAGCTTGTCAATAATAATAATAATAGTAATAATAAATACAGACAGATTATTGTCTAGCTTTCATAACAGCTCTCAGCATATTTGGAACATGTGATTAAATTATTCATTGTTTCTTCTCTCCCATAGAAGACCACTCCTCCTGAAGTTGCTAAATAAGTTCATTCCTCGTGTTTTTCTCCTTTACTGGCATTTTCCTGTTGATCACACCTGGTAGAAAGTATCTAATGAAGAATTTGCTGGTCTTCACTCATGATTATGCTGTTATTCTTTGCCTTTTCACTTTTTGCTTTCACCTTTATTACCATTTAACTCAAAGGGTATCAGCATTGCCATATAATGAGTTGCAGAAAAAAGTGTGCAACAGAACAATTCTAAAACCCTAAAATTATGTACATTAATAATAACACATTTATATCAATATATTTATTATAAGGTGAATCTCAGTTGAAAGCACTGGACTTCAAACACAGAAACTCCCCAAAACATAAATAACTCTGAAGCAGTATACGTTTAGTTTTTAGTTAGTTGATGTGATTTGGAAGTTGTAAAATTGTACTGCCAAATAATTGGACCTTGTTTGGCTTTTCGAATGTTTAAAGTAGTCTGGTCTAATCAAAGCGCCCGCTCTTGTTCCGCACTCGTCCGTTTGTAGTAAATTTCCCAAAATTATCTCTGACATAAAGGGGACACTTTAGAATAAATTTTGCAGGCAGCGTCCAAATTCTACTCTCAACAAAGCAGTCATCTCATCTTTTCAGACCAAACAAACGATGTGTACCGCGTGATTACAAGATCAAGTGTCGTATAAGATTAAATGAAAGTTGGCAAAGCAAACCATCAAAATATAAGGTGACACGTGATTATTCTAGATTCTTAGTGAATATATAGACCGAGCGAGCTTTCCAGTTAACGAGTTGCCATGAACATTCCAGTCCAGACTTTCGAAAATTGTACACTATTCACATCATTCACAATCCACAGGCATTTCTTTGACAATGAGACTTAATCGTTTGTTGTTCGCGATCATTAGTTAACCACTCCTGCGCATCCTTGAGCAGATTGTCGTTAGGTTATTTACAATAATTTAAGAGTGTAATTCGATCTTGAAGATAGGGTTCAATAGTGTTAATATGGAAGTTATCCTTTACAATTTCTTCAAAAGAATGGGGTCAAAGAAATATAAACGACTTTACTGGACCCAATTTATCGACGAATTCTTCTTTTGATATATCGATGTTTCCTTGTGAGTTAAGAATGTCTTCAGTTACAATCAAATTTGCTGCTCCATCATTTCGAACCATTTCTTTTTTCATATTTTACTATCGCTTGTATTAAATCACTATTTGCGTGGAAGCTCTTCTCGTTTCTTTTTCCTCGTATATTTTCGAACTAACGTTCTTCGAATTTACATTCCTTGGGTCAAAACGTAGGTTGGCGAAGGCGAGTAGGTTTAACGAATTCATGGGCAAACCGTAATACGTATCTTGGTGCTAATTTTGAATTTAAATGCGCTGTATGTGCCACGAGAGATAATGAAAGGAACAAAAATTTGTTTAGCGCATGGCATCGTTAACTACACGCGCGATATTAACCTAATTAAGGGTCAACATTAAAATCATAAAATCTCTTCAGTTTGTTATTAAAATTATTACACATTAGAAAGATAGGCGCCCTAGGAAAACCAGGCAAGCGCAGGAAGGCGTCAACGTTGTTAGAGGTCTCGAGAGGAAACCAATCAGTAGTGTGCATGGTGTGATAAATTGCCAGGAAGTCAGCTTTTTTAATTAAACATTTCAATTTCATCACCCATATTAAGCGAGATATGAGGTTATCTGAGAAGGAAAACTTTCAATTTAAAAAGATTTTCACAAGCCGTAAAGAATCTTCGCCTAAATAAGACGATTTACAACGCAAATGAATTTCTCACAATGAATGGTAATTAAATGTTTCTTTTGTTTGCCTGTATCTTGAGTAGTTTGTAATTTATTTTGGTTTATATATTTCATATTGCTGTGTCATACGATTTATTTAGTTTATGTATACATATGAGTACATATTATACTTTCTTCTCTTGTTTTTTTTTGACATGTCATGTAGCATTACTGAGAGACCGAAGAAATCATTCTTTTATTCAAGTTGGAATTTAATACAAATGGATGGACGGTGAACAAACCTAGGTTTAGTAGACGACTGTTCGTGTTTAGAATACGATTTATTTGTGTCAATCAGTGGCGTTTTCTCTCTAAATTTCCATATCCCAATCCGGTGTTGCATTTTAAATATTACAGTGCAATTTCATAAAACGTGCTTCAGAGATTTGTAAAAAGTCGGATCTGGATAAAACCGAATTTCAAAATTAACTTTTCCAACATCCGTTCTACACTGGAAATAACTTTACCTTTTTTGTAACGCAATCTTCGCCAACCAAGATACCTTCTTAACGCGACACAAACAATCTCTTAAATTACAAATTGCGATCATTACACATCAACTTGTACGGTAACAATCGTCGCGAGCATATGTAATACGAGACTTATCCTCGTTACCGGACAAATCGCGCGACGAACATGGATATCCAACGACGATTTAACGCGAGCTTCTCCCGAATTGTACCGGTAATAAACGCAAGCCGATAAATCAGGCCGAAAACACGAACTTAAGTTGGTATTTCGACTACGAATTTTCTCCTTTCCAACAACATTTTTATCGCCACTAAAATTATACTACCTCCGTAATAAAAAATCGTCGCACAATCGAATTATAATCCGCGATGAGGACGTAAAACGCGAACAGAACGTTATCGAGGTCGCCCGAAACAACGTCTTTATTCGAAACGAACCGTAACTTCGAACGGTACGGGGTAAATTATCGATGATAATTTTGGGAAATGCGTATGCAAATGTAGGAAACGAGAAACGATGTTAGGTTTCGAAAGTTTATTGTATGGAATACGAAATAATGGAAATATTTATGATGATACGGTCGGGTCGTAAAATTCGGAATTCGAGAGTTTATCGGAAGGTCCGATAAGTTGCGATGGCCTCTCTATCTTCGAAAAGAAGAAGTCGTCTTCCCAAAAATTCCAGATGTTGAATTAATGAATGTTTAATATCTTAGTATATATGTATTTACAGCAGTTTCTTTTTGTACGCGACAAAGATTTTTGGCTCAGTACAAATATTTTTTAGCGTCTTTTTTGGGTAGTTCAGTTACCATTGTTATGTTGTACAACTGGAACTACTACTCTACTAGAAAGCTCTCGTACAAAGATTTTTTCCGATCTTTGTACATGTACAAAGAAGCTCGTACAAAAAAAACACTGAATTTTACAGTCTCGGAATATTTCTGGATAGACCCGAATCTTTGTAGTTCTCTAGATGTATAACCTGCTTTCGATCTTCCAGTCCGCTAAGAATCACAGTTGTTGATCATCGTACACCATAGCACGCACACGAACTACTTCGCCTTTTTCGTCTTTTAATGCCAACGCAATTTCGAAACGTCGAAAGATCGAGAACGTAAACAAAGCGATTAGAGCGTTACAGTTAGGAAAAATACTCGTTTCGATCGCCCCGCGAGACTCCTTCCTCTCCGACAACTTTCGGCCCGTCGAAGGTGCGCGTTTCGAGCGGCGTGCAATTAGGGCCTCGAAAATATTAATTAACTCGAAACTGGATCACGTCTCACAATGCGACGACCGACCGAACGGAACGCAAGAACGGATAATTCGTTCGAGATTAATCTATCATCGAAATTTTTACGCAATCGCCCGGCACTCGCAGCTCGTAAGTCGCTGACAGATCGCCGGCTACCGAGTCTACGGAACGTTGGAACGACGTTTCTCATTTTTAATTTTTCGTGCGAGCACTTCCAGCGGGTGCTTTCGTTAAAAGTTACCGTCACACGCCGGGAATTACCAGGTAAGATTGTTGGCGAAACGAGCTTTGTCATTGTCGATTTGCTTACGGTGCAATGTAGGTTCGTTCTGAAATGCGCAAAATGATAATGATTCGAAATTATGATGAGATCATGAATATGTCCTTCGTTGCATATCAAAACGGGTTATTAATCATTCTAATTAAAGAAGACTCAATTTTGAACCAATTTAGCTATTTACCAACGAGGCGAATGCGTCACAGGAAATATTAGGAAAATACAGTATAACTCGGTTAAACCGTACACGGTTATAGCTTACTTTCGGCTATAGCGTACATAATTCAACGGTCCCGGCTAGGTTAATAATATATTTTTCTTACACGTACTTATTTTAAAACATACTTCTGATATAAAGTACTTATAATTTAGGCAGCAGTTACACACGTAATTCGTTTATAACGTACTCCTCCGAATAATGAAACATTCTATCGGGAATGCCCGAGTTTTGTAAATGCACAACCGAAACGTCAAACCAAACGTTAAGTTACGTTGATGTCAGTATAAGATTTTATTCACAGACAGTTGCACGTGTTCGTTCCGTCGAAAACAACAATGGATTGCGCTGCAAGGCCTTAACTGTTCAAGAAGAACTGGATACTATTGTAGCTGTGAAAAATGGTTCAAAACAATTTGAAATCTGTAGCAAGAAATTCTAGCAGCTTACGCCGGCATCGGCAACGTAAGTGGCACGAAGAAACTTACAAAATCCATTCGACAGGACGTTGATAAAAATTTGGTGGAGTGGTTTACGCATCGTCGATGTGTTAATAACATATCAATTACCTGAGTGTCCACTTCTATTTGTATAATGTACTTCCGATAAAACGTATCAAAACCTTTGGACCCGTCAGGTACGTTATAACCGAGTTATACTGTATTATGAAAGATACAGTAATACCCCGCATAGTGCGGTTCTGAATAGTGCGTAATTCGCAACGGTACGATTAGGTAAATGCAATCATATCCCGTAATAGTATGGCCTTGATTCGTTTTCATAGAATCGCTGTGGGGATTTACAGTTGAAGACAAACTCACTATTATAGATCAACACGAAAAAGGTACTACATCTGCAAAGATATCTAGAGATAAAGGAATGAATGCGAAAAATGGTTAACGAAAAAGAAAGGTACGAAGAACGGCATTGCCAAGCGCGAAAATACTACGTCGAAAAAGAAGTATCAATACAATATTAATAAATATGTTACGACTTCTGTCCATACGGATTGAAGATTGTCATCAGAAGAGAATTCCATTAAGTCAAACGATTATTAAACATAAAGCACTGAGTCTTTTTAATGTTATGAAAGAGCGTGAAGGAGATAATTCTGAACCACACAACTTTGAAGGAAGTCGAAGTTGGTTTGACCGAAATGTGCCAATTTGTGAATAAAGTGCCAGCGCAAATAATGAAGTGACTTTTTAAAGTTCCAGACATATTGCAACGAGTTATTGAAGAAGGTGGATTTGCAGAACAACAAATATTTAATGTAGATGAAACGGGGCTCTTCTAGAAGAGTATGCCAACAAGAACATATGTTCCAAAGAGTGAAAAAGTTCAAAACTGCTAAGGAGAGACTGACATTATTATTAGGGGAAAATGCGATTGGTGAAAGTACGTCTATTTTATTGATTTAGTTTTATTAGAAATGTTTATTCATTGTACTTTTTCTGTATGTACAGATCTAAACACTCAATAGCCTTTAGAAATTCCTCAATGAATGATCTCCCAGTAATATGGAAATCAAACGCAAAAGTATGGGCGACAAAGACGAAGATTGGTTTCTTAATTATTTTTGTCTTGCTTGTCAACTGTACTGTAAAACCAAAAATATTGATTTCAACACATTGTTACTCCTTGACAATTCGCCTGGTCATCTTTCTAACCTTAGTGATTTAAATGAATATTTTTCTTTCCTGTCAATACATCATTCATTCAATCGATGGACCAAGGCGTAATCGTCACGTTCAAAGCTTAACTTTCGCTCAAGCAATAGCTTTTAATACAGGAGAAAATTCGAGCATGTTGTTACCTGAATTTTGGAAAAAATATGATATTAAAAAAGCGGTGGAAAATCTAGATGAATCGCGGGAAGAAGTTACCAATAAACATATGAAGGACGTGTCGAAAAAATTTGCTCAGCCGTACAAATGAGACTCCCGTACCGTTAGAACGTAATCTACAAAACCTATCAGTAACTCTTTCAGAATTAGAACAGAGTTTAGGTAATTTACACGTTCGATTCAGTGACTGAATTAGAAAATCTACAAACAATTTTTTGGATCCTACAGCGACAACGAAGTTATAGTTGAACTTGAAGAAGAGAACATAAACGAGAAATCAGACGAAGAAGAAGTTCACGATAACAGGGAAAAGTGGAAGTCCAAATTGATAAAGTGTAAAATGTTATCAATGCATATAATTTAATTTTGGACCACGATCCAAAAGTCGAAAGAAGATCTCAAACTCGATATAATTTAGAAAACGCAATACGATGTTATATAATGTTACAGGCTGAAAAGCACAAAAAGTGACTCAAGCTACCCTTGATAAGTTTATTAGAAAACAATAGTTTTCTTTTGCCTGTTTTTTTTTTATTCAAAATATGTATTTTAACAATAAACGTTTTCGCTTAAAATGTTTGCAATATATATTTTATTATATTGTACAGTGTGCAATATGTACATGTCTATAAGTCGTACGTACGTTAAATTTGCAGAAACTTTTGTTTTAGTAATGAGCTCAACTAACTGTACTATACAGGGTATTAGGGGTATTACTGGTATTATTGGTAAGGTTTCGTCAAACAAAGTGCATGATAAGTTGTGTAAACCGGATTGATGCTGTTTCTTTCGCGCCTTGCACGTAAGTGTGGACAAGTGATGGAGTGAAACCGTCAGTCCGGTTTACACAACTTAATGATAACCTATGATCCACTCGCTTGTCGAACCTTAGTTATTAATTAGTGACATAATGAAGTGAATGTCGGAGACGGAATGGGAATGAACCTTGTTTTGGGCGTCCTGGGCCTTATTTTCGCGGTACAATTAAATCACCGCCTCAGAGGATTTCAACAGAAAAACGAAATATAAATGTACATCCAACATTTAAGAATCTATTAGGAAACTCGAAAGGCGAAAAGACATTTTGAGCAACGGCCGGGAATTTATAAAATTAGTTGTATCGAATGCGATAAAGCATATATAGGGCAGTCCAGATGCGCTAGAGCTATACAATTTGAAGAACATGTGGCACATTACCGTTATGGTAGAATAGACTCTTCCAGTGTTGCGAAATACAGTGAGATCAAAAATGACGCTCCGTCTAATTTTAGGTTGGCAATCACTGATGGGTTATTAAAACAAGCTAAATTCATATCATAGTATATGATAAGATCGTGTCAGTGTCGCGCGTTATATTTTTATTTTTGTCCGAATTTTATCAGTTTTTATTTCTTTAGCGCCTTAAATTTGTTCGTACTGTTATAGGAAAACGGTTATTTTCATAGCTACCCATATTAATAATTAGCGGACTTGTAAGTATTATTTTAATGATTTTTAGACGAGTAATAAACCGTAATATCTTTATTGGTTGTGTTAGATTTTAACAAAATGCCTTATTCGTTTGAGCAAGACGCATTTAATCTAGAAGCTAACTTTCCTAGTGGAACGATGGCAGAAGATGGTACTTGGGCGCATTCTACACGATCCTGTTCGATCAATTTACTAATGCCTTTTCTGAAGATGCAGTTAACAACACTGGTCAACACATATTTTGGTGCCGAACTTTTTTAACTGTTCTTAACTAATTTTGGTGCGCTGAATACAAAAATACCATCATCTGATCTCTATCAGTTCGTCTTCATAAGATGTGAGCACGTATTTGTGTTTATCTAGTCTTATTCCCGCGTATAATTATTGGTTCAAATACAACCTATAAAAAACGCACAAATAAAAAATAAAGTAACTTTATTCTATAAAACAAATATTTATAAATATTATTACCCAACATAAATATCTACAGTGGTTGGTAATTAATTTGAAAACTTTCTTTTGGCGCTTCTCTAACGTCTGAAAGGGTTTGTCTCTTGTAATACTCCAGCAGTAATCAGCCATCATGTGTGTGAACCATCTGCCATGGTACCTTTCTTCCATTATTCTGATATCCTGGTGGAATCGTTCGTTCTGCAAAGCCCCAATAAATCTCTTCGAAAACTCTCTGTTTGAGGGTTTCTCCCCCAGTCTGATAAGGAATTCGAACCTACAAGCGCCTTCCTTGACACTCCCCTAGCCAGGAGTTTCATAAGAATTTAATATGGATAACTTGCAGAAATGCTGGCGTCCTTATTTTTTAATCGTATTCGTTATTAGATTCCGTTCTTCTATCCGATCGGTTTTAATTGGTAAATCATCCTTTCTTCGAGGTATCTCAACCGCCGCGAACCTTTACGAACGAAACCCGCGGTAGTAGGAATTTAGATTTCATTAAGCGATTACTCGCTCTCTGCGCGCATATTAACGTCGTTTATTTCTTACAATATCGATTACTTGGACCGTTCATTACCGAAGAACCCCGCTACGTTTTGACCTACTCCGATCGATCGCGGTGTGAGAAACGAGAATTTCGCCTCATTACAGTTCTTTTCTATGTTGTACTTACGTACGTACATTCGGTCGCGGGTGCACGCGCGTTTACGTACGTTATACGTACCCGCGTACCGGTTAATTTAGCGAGAAAAAGCCGACTTTTTATACTAATTATCGTCAAACGTCGATCGATGTGCCATTTCCAATGGGTCTTTCGATATTTACGACCGACCGACGGCGTGGATAATGATCTATTTTAATTTGCCAACCTACAATTATAGAAACCTACTTATTTTAATTGAGAAACGATTTTGTACTAACGTTGCTTCGGATCGATTGTGGGAACTACAAAAGTCGTCGAGTTTGTTTATGTAATTAGGTCCTGACCTAAACTAAGTACATCTGAATGTGGTAAGTCATCTCATAGCCATGAGATACAAACGGTCATCGGTAGAGAGAAAGTGCTTTATTGTATTTCCACAACGTGCCAGGTCGGATACATTTTGAACAGACCTCATATACTAAAACAACAAATTTTGTCAGAATACAGCCATAAAAGGAGTAAGATAGGGATGCGCAGACTGACAATGAGACCAAGCCCGCTGTTATGTTTTGTTTCAGTTCTGGATGAGGGTATGAAAGCCGCGAAAAGACAGAAACGGCAATGCAAAGTGGGATTCTGGAATATGGAGAAAGTTGGAGTATCGGCGATTATATATGTCGATCATCGCTAATCGCATAAAACGAGAAAATGTTGAATGAAAATCTGAGAATACACAAGAAGAGTTTGGAGAGTATAAATATGAAAATATAAGTAGAAAAGGCAAAGATAATGACTATAAGCGCGAAAGACGAAAGCCATGAGGTTTACCTGCGGGGAAAACAGCTAAAACAGGTGGATAGTTTTAAATGCCTGAGGGCAGTGGTGGTAGAAGATTGGATGAAGTATTCGTGGCAAGAACAGCAGCAACTGGAGGACCATTCAATGGCAAAACCGACAAAAGCGCAAATATTGAAGCGGATAACAACACCGATATTAGCATACGAAGCAAAAATGCGGACAACAACATGGACGAAATAAGCAAGTTACAAAGCACGAAAGTGAGGTTTCTGAGAGAAATTGAAGGTAAGACGAGACTGGGAACGGAACTATTAGGGAGAACCTGAAGGTTAAACGGATACAAATCACTGTAGAGGAGAGTCGGTTGCTATGAATGGGACGTGTTTGAAGAATGAAGAAAACCAGCATGGTTAGGAAAATGTACGAGGCACGAATACCGAGGGGAAGAAAACTTGGTAAAAGAAATTAAGACAGCGTCTGAAGAACGAGATATAAAACGTAACGAAATCCGTGGAAGAACACAATATAGAAAGGAATGGAAGGAGTCCCGGAAAGGGAAATAGCGAGCTCGATAGCTCAACGTCATCGCTTTGCACTCGAACGAGTAAAAAGGCTTTAGAATTAATTCCTTAGTTCATTGCACTGAGAATTTAGTTAAATTTCTTAAACAAAATTGCACCGGCCTAGCTCTTAATTAATAATATAAAAAGCATAAATTATAACAAATTATATTTATAAATTTTGAGAAATATTTAACATAAAATCAAGATAATTACCTAGTGTTCTGTGTGTGTGTTAATGTAAGTGTAATTCCTCTTTTGATGATTGTTCTTCCTATATCTCCTTTCCTAACTTCTATTCTCGATGCACTTTTAATTTCTATGGATTTCTTCTTAGATTCTATCTTCTCGGGTATGGTGAGGTTCTTTTATTCACTGGTACCTCTTCTTAAGACCCTTTTATTCCAAATACATTTATTGACTTATTTGTTCACTTACGTATCTTGTCAATCTTCTTCGTCGTTAACCAAACAAAACTTTTTATTTCTTTCGGAAACCAGGACTACACTTCGCTTCCACGAAGCGAAAACTTTAATTCACCTTGACTCCAGTTCATCCAGGTATATCGCTGTTATAGAAATCTGTATTGAATGTCGATGTATACTTGGTTATTTCCAGTAATTTTTTATGAATTCTTGTAATGTAAAAGTGTTGTATATGTCTGAATGTTAACAATACTGTCTATTAACCGATGCTTTTTATAATAATTAATAATTTTATTTCTAGTGACATTTGTTTCTCCCATTAAACGTCTCTGGCTGGAGTTAAAATAAGAAGCTAACACTCGCAGGGTAATAAAATGCTCGAAAGGTGGCGGGCGTGGTGTCGGAAAGGGTATAAATAGAACCCCAAAATAAACCGTATGACAATTGAAGACCATAACCCCAACATTAACTGTAAATTTCGATATATTGAATTGTAATAAATGATGAATTTCTTAATGGTAATTAACCATTCGAGTATTACTATACTACATATGTTCTCATCAATTCGTTCAATTATCAGCGTTAAAGACGAATAACGATCTTGTGTTTAACGTGAATCGTACTTTTAGTACCTCTTTAGAAAGGACGTCGTATGTACACCTGCAAAAGCGTGAGAAAAATGTTTTCAATACCGATACGCATTTACGTAATTACCAATCAATTCCCGACGATTACGGTCGCTTATCGTTAATAGAATGTCTTGCGTAATCGCCTCAAACGTTTTCCGAACGAGCATTTCTTGCATTTCGAACGGGGTACACAGGTAAGTATGTAAGTATACCGTTGCAAGGAATACAAATAAACTGACGAAGATGAATGTCCAATTCGATTCCGGTAGCTTCTGTTAACAGTAAAATTATTTATTACTGTAATTACCATCACAATATAATTAAAGACTAAATATATTACATACGTATATAAGCATTTATGGTAAACAAGTAAATTAATAAGCTTGTATATCCTCTTTAGACTATAGGTGCACATATGTGTCCCTTGAATTATACCTAGCTTTAACAAGTCGTGCCATCTTGAGTTAATTTGTCTTACTTGTTTTGCCTCTTACAAGGAGAAGGTGAGGTAATCGGATTTTTGTAATTTTTGATATTTATGCTACGTGTAGTCTGGACGTTAAATAAGAATATCTTGGAGTAGTTCGAGGCAACGTTCATAAATTACCGAGATAATCGATGTTGAAGTTTCACCCACCATTTAAATCCACTAGATATAATTCACAATGAATATTGTTTAGTAGTACTTGAAGAATGTTCGTGCATATAGTTCATATATTTCGTTTGTTCATAATTTTTGATATGAGAAGAAGAATGAAAAAAAAACATATGGTGCGTTTTGAATGGAAGAAAAAGAAATGTGCCGTGACGAGATCCGAACCAGCGATCTCGTGACTATCGCAGCAGAACGCTATCAACTAAGCCACGAGTCCAGTTGACAATCGGATTATATCTAGTGGATTTAAATGGTGGGTGAAACTTCAACATCGATTATCTCGGTAATTTATGAACGTTGCGTCGAACTACTCCAAAATATTCTTATTTAAGGTCCAAACTATACGTACCATAAATATCAAAAATTGCAAAAATCCGATTACCTTGCCTTCTCCTTGTTAGATGATATTTAATAATTATTTAACAGTATGTTGACATCTGAGGTACACATTTGTGCACCACTCTTTTCTATGACTTGAAATAAAAAATAAAAGTAAACCATCAAATGAATATTTTATTTGTACCCCAAAGAGTAAAACTGGTGTATAAAAGATACATTCATGTTCACGTCTTAAGAGGATATACATTCATTCAAATAATCATAAAATAAACAGCAAACAATGGGTACATATAATTGCTTTCAACAAAGCGACTTGAGGGTGATGATGTTCAAGTTCTGAAGACAAATTTAGATAAAATAAATAACATCGATTTATATCTTCTTTGGGAAACGTTTAAGGATAAAAACCACTTTTTCATTCTTTATCTTTTTTCGTTTGTGCAGGAAAAGACTTCAACTTCAACAGAAAGCGTGCTGAGGGCTGAGGTAAAATTAACTTCGGTCTAAGAATATAGAAAGTGTGTCAGGAAAACTGACTAAATTCTGAAGTTCTTTTCTTCTTGGTGTCCTTCAGAAGTCGATAACTTCTTCAGTTACAATTGGAATCAATTCCTTCGATCATTCAAGAACCTCACGTTTTATTGGCAGTCAAATATGATACTCACTCATAGAGTACACAATTGAATTGGGTTACATTTATCCTTTTGTCACCATTTGCTTCGGAAACTGGACGAAATAGATTTGGAACCAGCGTGACATCGTCCCAAAAATATCTTTCCGGTAACAGTTGCTGCTTCGTTCGTAAATCCGAACGAACAACAGATCAATTGACACACATACACACACTTCAATTGTCGCGTTTTATCGCGCATAAGTTATAATTGACAACTTTACCGAGTACTACTCCGATAAAACCGTACATAAATTTCAATTCATTCGTACACATAGTACAAACATCCTTACCGAGGAACGCGCAGAAATAGATCCATCATACCACGCGTATGTCGAACGAAAATGTTTCTTCTCCTCCAAAGAAATTGATTGGTATTTGTTCGCTTCGCGGCTAAAACCTGCGCTTTCCTTAATTTATAGGTTTATTCACACAGGCTATCATTAAACGTCGTAAATCGTTCGAAATACGCGCGCAAAGGCGCAGTTAACGACAAAATAAGCACGCGCAGAAATAAATCGTCGTCGGACGAGCGCGAACACCACGCTTAGTTAGAAAGATACCCCCCTCTTCGTTCCATTCTACGCGGGGGTGCGAACTATCAGGGGAAAATCGGATAACCTATTGCGAAGCAGAAATAAATAAGTACATATACAAACTGGTCTGATTGTGTGTTCCGAGTGTCTGTGTACACACCTGACTCCGGCGAGCTTTTAGAAAGCTCTCGAAGATTTTTTCAGGCGTATCGACCTATGCACCTACCTGTAGTTGGATAATTTGAACTTTTGCGGTCACGCCGTTTTGAATCGCCTCGTCGTTCCTTTAAACAAACGCATCCACCTATGTATTTACTTTAGGCGACTTATCTGAAATTATTTGCGTAATAAAGATGTTGAAACAGCGATGATGGTCTCGCGTTGTGTCGTGTAAATATGAAATAAGTACGTACAAATACACGTAAATGCAAAGCTATTAAAGATATCGATTAGACGAGCTATCGGCGACGTCTAGGATATGATGCAGAGTGCGGTGTTTGCACGCAAATGCCCTGTTTAAACGTGTGGGTTTTCAACAAACAAAAGGTTTTTTTCGCGTTAAATTAATTGTTTCTAAATTTAGATTTATTGTTTTATCTTTCGTGCATGTGCGGAAAATTTACGACGAAGGAACTTGGAAGTGTGGTGTTTACATCCAAGTTAGTTTTAAGTAGTTTTAATATACATACAATCTGTGTTGATTTATGAAATATTCCGGGTATTCGGAACGAGCTGACCAGTTAGAATGTGAATTTGTAAACTAATCCATTTCCTCATCGATTATGAGCTGCTTCTCGTTCGCCGTTATTCGAGGACCAAAATACATATAATCACTTTTATCAATTCAATGAAATCCACGTTTTTTTAAGTTTTACCCAGTGTGATCAATTGAAGTAGTTAATTATTTTCTAGAGCCAAATTATTCATAAAATGAGATGTAGACGACGCTCCATATAACGACATAATTAAATTAGGGGAAGCTACCAAGTACCTGTGCAAGAGGTTACTAAGTTAGCACAATTTTCATGTATGCCAATAATCCGTGAAAGGAATTCAGGTTTGTTAATCGCAGACTAATTTCTATTCTAATCAATAGGGAATCTGTCCTAATAAGCGCACCAATACACCTTTATTTCAATATTAGGAAATGAAAATAAGAAATGAAAACTACTTCACACAGTCGCACTGATGAGCGGTATGACCGCGAAACGCGCGTCTGCGAATAGTGAAAGTAGTTTTCTAATTAAGCACATTAGGAAAACAATTTACAATAACCTTGATAAAAGTTAACCCTCGCTTGGGATATTTATAGATCTTTCGGAGGCCTTTGATCTCTTTAATCTCGTTACAGTATCCTCCGTCACAAACTAAATCAGTACGGTTTCATTCCCATTTCTTCGACAGGAAACAATGTACAAAAATTCGTAATTGCTTTTCATCCTCTACCAGTGTAAATATCGGGGTACCTCAAGGCTTTATCTTGAATCCAACCCTTTTCCTGATATATATTGATGATTTAGCTAATGCAATGAATGATTTAAGAGTGATATTGTGTGCTAACGATGGCAATATACTTGCAGATTCTTCCAGATGTTGTTCTAAAAACTAAAAATGTTCTCTCTACTATCTACGCCTGGATTACCACCAATCAGTTAGCATTTAACGCTGATAACATGAAATTTGTATACTTTTGTAATAGAATAAAACCCATAAATACGTTTTGTGTAGAATAACGACACTTTCAGTTTGGACTCGTCTATTAAAGCGTTAGGATTAATTACCCATGAAAATTCAAATTGGTCTGCGTATATTGATTATCTAAATCATTATCGAAAATCTGTTACACTCCAAAATAACTAAGAAATATACCTAATTCTCTTTCTACACGATAGATACGTTCCCCAAAAAAATGTGTACAAAAATTCGTGTAAAAGAAGATATTGGATAAATGGAAAAATAGTAGATTTATTCCAAACCTAGAAAAGCAACTGAAAAGTACAATAAACAATATTAAAATAAAATCTTGTTAGGGTTCACTTAAAAATGTATTCTTCGTGCTTATACATTTTAATTCATTAAATATATTATAAAAAATAAATTATATTTTGAATATAAGAAAATAATATCTGAAATCCATTGATATAAAAAAAGGAAAAATAATGTAGACATAACAAAATGTTATGCATTGTCACATTTCACAATTATTTGGCTCATCATCTTGTGAAATTATTCTGTAGTACCCTATTTTGATAAACACAAATTCAAACTATATTGAAAATAGTTTTAAAACAAAACAATTCGTGTAAAAAGATAATTATTTTTTCCTTTTCACTCGTATTAAATCAAATTCCTGTAAAAAAACGTCAATTTCGTTTCCTTTATGCGGTATGGAATAATTCATTGGGGCCCGATTTCTGAGGTCCATCGGATATTTCTCATGCAAAAGAGGGCTTTAAGAATTATATATTTAATTTACACTGCAGAGAGCGTTGTAAGAAGCATTTTAGGCAAACAATTTTGTAACATTTTATGGTATTTATATTTTGGATTTGCTTTCTTTAGTTTTTCAAAATAAGAATAACGTTTTAGAGTATAGCGTTACTCATAATTACAACACGCGCACATTAGAATATCTTCGCCTTGGGAAATAAACTCCCAGCATGGCTATAGAAGAAAAAGTCAACAATAACAGCTATGACTGAGTTAATAGATACTGTGGCTGAGGCTTTTGATAATAAAAACGATCTAGAAATTTTATGCTGTGACTTGTCAAAAGCCTTTGATTGCGTTGACCATGAACTGCTTTTGAGGAAATTGAAATTCTATGGAGTCAGGGGAGTTTCCTTGCAACTAATAGAGAATTACCTTACCAACAGGGAACAGATAGTGGAATGGAATGGGAAGAAATCAAATTTCGAACTACTAAGCAGGGGAGTACCACAGGGTTCAATTTTGGGACCCATTCTTTTCCTGATTTTCATAAATGATCTACCTGGGAAGTAAACTGCGTCAAATCGCTGATGTATGCTGATGACACGACATTCTTATTAGATCCGCTCAATACCATAACGGAAACAGTGCTAGGAGAGGCTGTGGAATGGTTTAACGCTAATAAGCTGAAAGTGAATGGTCAGAAAACAAAGTCTGTGCTTTTCTCCACTAAGACCGTTGAGGAGAGTTACATGGATTTTTGGGAGTGCGTTTTGGTTCCTCTCTGTGCTGGAAGGATCATGTGAACAACCTACAATCGCAATTGGCAAAATGTTCGCCATTCGTCGAATTAAGAAAATTACGGGAAGGGAAGTTGTCCGCATGGCATATTTTGGTGTCTTTCAGGGCAGAGCAACTTATGTTATCCTTCTGTTGGGAAATTCGACACATGCTCATAAGATTTTCGTACAGCAAAAGAAAGCAGTCAGGGCTGTAATGGGAGTGAGTTCGTGAACAAGCTGCAGAGAAATTTTTAGAGAACTCAAAATACTTAACCCTACCTTTCCGTTTTGTATTGTCCTCTCTTCTCTATATCCACGGATCCGATACATCGTTTAAAGCGTACTCAGACAAGCACCAATTATCTGTCCGTTAAACTGTACAACCATCTGCCATGTTCGGTGAGAGCCCTGGAGGTCAGGCATTTCAAGGCGGTGATCACAAAGTATCTGCTCAGTTACATCCTGTATGAAGTTGAGGAGTTCTTTTCCACAGATCCGTCCACATTAATGGAATAGGATTTTTCTTTTTCTCATTGTGTGCTTTTTTGACTTTTTTATTTTTTATTTTGTTTGCTGTTTAATTTAGCGACTGTTACACGATTTTGTAATGTAACTTTCTTATTTATTATGCCTTTTTATGACGTTATTTTGTATGAACATGTAAAAATATGTAAAAAGTGTGATCAAGAGAATGACGTACATTATAATGTAAATTTTTTGTTATTATATACGTACATTGACGTGTCGAATACTGTATAACAGAATGTACACTATTTTAATGAAATAAATCATATCATCATATCATATCATATCAACTCGTCGAATTTATCAAAAAAATTATCAAATTTATAAGTTGTAAATTATATAACGCCTTACCATCTTCTCTGAAAGCTGAGCAGCTAAGACTATTTAAAAAATGAATTAAAAAATTATTTATTATATATTAATTCTTATAGTACTAATGATTATTTAAGTATATGTCAGTAACAAATGCATATTTTTAACTTATTTATTTTTAATTCGCTTTATTTCCGATTTCCGACGTATTTCCTGCATATTCTGTATATTGCTTTTTGAAATAA
The DNA here is from genome assembly GCA_038088585.1 of Chrysina gloriosa. NCBI lineage: Eukaryota > Metazoa > Arthropoda > Insecta > Coleoptera > Scarabaeidae > Chrysina > Chrysina gloriosa. Next base: position 48,926,641 of record CM076093.1, on the reverse strand, counting down.
ACTTTATCATTATTATTATTATTATTATTAATTAGTCGACCGGTTAGTACAGTATATCCGTCCACAATTGACGAATTATAGTACTTAGGCATATTTTCCCATTTCCCTGTTATTTATTCCTATCGGTTTAGTTCTATCTAATTATCTTTTCTATTTTCCTCTTGCTTGCAGATCTAGCAGCCATACGAAGACTACTAGAATCAGAGAATGGGTCGAGGACGTGTCCGAGTTGCGACATGCCCTTCGATAAGGGCAAGAAGCGCAGACTCATCGATAATTGCGGACACGAAAGGTGCTACTCGTGCATGTTCACCAACGAAGCTTGCCCGCTATGCATAAGTCCGATAAGTCCAGAAAGTAAGTAAACGTTATCGCTTTCTTCTTAATCTGTCGATAACACAGGCCAAAAAGAGATAATATGTAAATACTTTTTAAACAAATATCAATCTAAATCTTACGTATTTCTGGGCGTTGGAACTGTATCTGGTATCAGTTGGTTTGTTTCACCCACACTTCTCTCAGAATATGACGTCGATGGTATGTATTTTAAAATGGGGAAAATTGGATATATGAAAAAGGAAACATTCGCTTACAACTGAAACCGTACTTTTATTTATTTAGGCTACAATTTTTAATTACCACAACAACATTTTTGGTGCTTACTTCTTTGTGTTCCCTTGCCCTTTCCTCTGTAGAGCTTCTTACCTCCGATGCGATCCATTTTGTTGTTCTCGATGAAGTGACCAACAGTAATCGTCTACCACGTTGATGTTCCACTGTCCCTGGTACCGTTTCTCCATCACCTTTCTGTCGTGATGAAATCGTCCCTCCTCCTCTTCATTCACATCGCCCAAGTTTTCAGGACTAAAGTCAAAATGGCTGTGCAAGAAGTGGGCTTTAAGGCTTATCAGACATCCCAGATTTTAGCATTGTCTATCATATTAGCCAAAATACGCTCATAGTATGGGTCTTTCACATTGCCCAAAAACTTAGTTGCTTGCTTAAATCATATCCAAGCTTCCTTTTCCTTTATGGTTATCCTTGCTTCAAAGTTGGGATCGAACTTCATTTTACGAGTATCAGGCTCCTTCTTTCAGTTTGGCTTGTTATAAACGCGGAAATCTTTCACACAAATATTTAAAATGTTCACCATCTTTAGGCGAGGTTTTTACAAATCGTTTCATTAACCCTAACTTGAAGTGCAGAAGTGGTAGAAAAATCTTTTTGGGTCTACCAAAATTTTCTTCTCGCCAGTCGTAAAACTTTTTCTTACTGACTATTGTTTGGCTGACCAATGTCGATATCTTGCTCTGCTGTCCCACTCACATATACAACACCGAAACTTTATAAATCTCGTTTGTTGAAACAACTTTCATATCTCCACATAGCATCCAATCGTGAGCTGAATAGTTAATTTTCTCCAACATCATATCAAGATTTTCGCAAGTTTCCTTCATATGGACTGAATGAGCAACAGACAGTGAATCATAAGTATTTCCATTGTGTAAAAAAACAGCCTTTAAACTTTTTGACGAGTCTATAAGAAGCCCCCAATCTTCCTTCTCGTACTCAACGCCAAATTCGTTTAATAAATTACCAATACCATGATAGTAAACCAAATCCTCTTCCACCTTAAACAACTGAATAAATTATTGACCTCTTATTCTATATTGGTAAATAGATGCTCCAGGTGTGAATAGATATTTTCCTTTCAGCCTAGAAGCAAGAAATTCTGCTTTTCTCTTAGTCAAACCCAAATCTCCCACTAAATCAGTTAACGCAGCTTGTGTAAAAAAATGTGGTTCTAAATTTTCTGGAGGACATTGAAAGTCATCATCACTCGGTCCACTCTCATCAGATTCAGGTTTAACTGGACTGTAAAACGTCATCAATAGACTGAAGTGACTCAGGGACAGGAAATACCGACCGAAAAGCTGAAGGATGGTTAGGGTAGATAATTACTTTCTTATTTTTGGAGTTATACCCAGAATCATCAACGCTGCAAAAATAACAGTCATTTGAACGGATCGTTTGCTCTCTCCATACCACGCGTATTGCAAATCCCAAAGTCTTTTTAAAGCATTGCCTAAGATCCTCGACGCAAACATAACGCACCTAGTCAGGGGCCCAATATTTTTCTTGATCACCGATTCTTACACCAAAATATACAGAGTATACTTCTACAAAGTCAGTTATGTTTCTTTGATGTTTTTCTAACTACAAGCTGACCACATATATAACAAAAAGTGTTAGGACAGTTTTTACAACCATGATTAGCCATCCTTGGTACACATGGGCCAACAACTGAAAAGTTAGGTTATGTGGTTATGTGGACTGGAAGAAAACAAACAGCAGTCTCATTTATCGGAACTATCAACCTAATAACATTCGATTTTACTGTAAGTTTCAACGTAATACATTGCGCACATATTAGATCACAAAATTAACTTTTCACATATTAAGTATTAAAATGCGAACAATTGGTAAGTGATACCACATTTTTATGTATATTTTCGGTCTCAGCACACCAGGAAACATAAGAATTAGGTAAAATTATTTTTTATCGTTGGCCTCTGTCATCTTGAAAATGCAAAATCCGCCCTCTGCTGGGCTTCTGAGGGGGGAAAACTCGGTGAATTTCGATTCGGCACATAATATATATTTTTTGATTTTCGCGAGGTGAAACATATTCCAAATTGATTAAATAAAACATGTTTCCTGGCGATAAGAAGGGTATTTGCTTAATCAATGACATCATGATTGCACCAACGATCATACATACATTTCTTTATCATATATTTCGATATCGTACATATATCGCGATAAAATCAGAAAGTTAGGTGGAAAATCTGTTGCACTCCTCTGCAGGAATTTTCGATAAAATCGCATACTTTTGAAATGAAATCATCGATATTTGTGGTAGTCGCCAAACATTTTAAGCAATTATAACTACAAATCAGATTGTGTAAATTAATAATGCTTGTTTTTGATCAAATGATTAAATTCCACTTTACCCGTATTAACTGGCAGCGATCGTTAAAATATTAAGTTTAGTTTTTTTATTGTTTTAATTAAAATATTACTGGCTACGAGAGCTGTTGGTCAATGAGCATCCATGAGAGGAAATAAGGAGCAGAGACGTAAGCTTTTAATTCAACAGAAGTACTGGCTGTACACGTTAGGACTTAAATTTAAGATGGAAAATTTAATAGGGATTGCAGTCAAGGATGATTTGATATAAAAGACTCTCTTTTGGTCACTCTAAGCTTTCGAATTGATTTAATTCTTCGTCGGAAAGTTTTCCATGAGAGCTGAGAAAACAGCAACTGAACAGATCACATTGTAACGCAATATATTGAACAGATTGAGGTCATCTTAACAACTATAGGCCAATAAGCTTGCCAATAGGATTCTTGAAAATATTTGAAAAAGTTATTTACAACCGTTTATACTTGATGAACAGCGATCAGCACGGTTTTCTTGGAGGAAAGAATATCGATACTGCACTTTTTGATTTTACAAACTTTATTACCGGAGCTTTTGAAAAATAAATGTACTCCCTGCAGCGTGCTACTTGATCTCTCAAAAGCTTTCGACAACATAGACCACTCACCAAGTTAGCTCGAACTGTACGGAATTAGAGATACGGCATTATCCTGGTTTGTCTCCTATTTATCTGTAATGGTTGCCTGTTCTGATGAGACTATTATGAAAAAGGGTGTTCCTCAGGGGAGCATTCTAGGACGCCTTCTCTTTCTTATTTATTTTAATGATGTCCTATGTTGTCATCCTTTGTTCCAAAACAACAATTACAGACATCCAACATTTACCTTTCAAAGTCGTTTATCGGTTATCTCCTAATCATTCTAGTAAGGTGTTTTACGCAACGACTTCGATGGCAGCGATCAAATTGTCATCGAGACGGCTCTTATCTCCACACGCGTACACACAAGCACACGGCAAATTTATCCGGGACATTAAACTCTTCTTATCGATCCTCACATTAGCTTACGTTGTACATATAAGCAGCCTGCATTACTGTATATATTATTTACTAATGTAAGTCTCTTCGCTTCGGAAAATCAAACAAACACTCTACGTGCAAGTTTTTACAACAAACGTTCGTTCGATATTTCATCTCGCCATATATCTACTATCTAAGTATCATTAGCTTTCATTATCGAATCATTTCCAGCGACCATGTACGGTAAGGTTCGGTATCCGCTCGTCAAAGTGTGTCTAATAATCGGAATTCGAACCTATAATTTGAGCGATGTACTTGCGTGCATTCGAGACATCTGGATCGGTATTTAGATGTAAAAAAGCGTTGAATTTATGTATGTATCGATTCCGGTTTCTATCCGTCACAGATCCGGGCTATTAGAAGAATTATTTATGACGAATTTGTAAGTCGATTCCGATGGTGCATTTATTTCGTTCTGGTTTGTAATGCGATGATACATCCCTCCCGAAATTTGTACGGGTCCCCTTCGAAATGTTCCAGTAAAATTCCAGATCGTTCATAGCTACAGTTTGCTTCGCTTAAATCACGAAATCAGTTATTTTTGGTTACAACAAGCAGAAACTAAAATTTATTTCCCAACCGCAAGCAAGCATCACGGTAACGCAGCCCTACAAAGCCGTTTGGGACCTCTTACATAGTAAAAGGAGATCATTGATCCCCCTACACCAACTAAATACAATTATTTCTTCTTAGATTTTTCACCATTACCACGGAAATGATCGATGATATCACGCTCTGTATGTACTGACAATATATGTACATATACATACAAAATACGAGCGTTGGATTTAAACCGAACAATATGCGTGCCAAATGTTTTCGGGGGACATATGCGTGTCATACTGTTTTACGATCGCCAGGGCCTAATCCTTTATCCGTTCAAATAATTTTCTGTCAAGCGCCGTTAAAGCTGTGCGTGTCTCCTTTTTCTTGCGGCTTCCTATAATGAACGAATGCAATCAAATGAAGCCGACATTTCTGTAACGACCGCAAATCCCCAATAACTCGGAATATTCCTTTATTATTAAACATCAATCTACATCAAAGCATGTGTCGCGGACGTTAAGCGTTTATTTTCGGGCGATTTATCTGCATATCCCTAATACGAGAATAATCATTTCTATTCTCGTTATTTCGAGAGTTATATATACATATGTGGACTTGCAAATGTACGCGTACTTTATTGAATCGAATCGAATTGTGTCTGATTTATAAATAAAGTTACGTAACGGCGTTATCGAAATTAATTATCTCGAGCTGTTGAGCTGTTGACAAGGGTCGGATAAATGTTGGAAAAACACCGAGCGTGTGCTCTCTATTTATTGAATAAGCCGAGATATAAATCAACTTATTGTTCGTATAAAAAAAAAATAATAAGAAAATTAAACAAAATTTATAAAAGCATCAAAAGAAATCGAACAAAACTGTTTGTTCGATATCATGTAATTATATAATTTAGACTATCTATTAGGATTTGATTGACATAAACTGATAGATGGCCAGATACTATCAGACACACATTTCTATGAAGATTTTCACATTTGTTATACAAAGTTAAATACAAACAGTGTGGGATTCAAGTAAGGCATATTAAAGGTAAAATCGTTTTTTTAGAAAACGCTATAACCCGTCGATTTCACTTGAAAAGAAACGACATTAATAGGTGTGATTCGTTTTCCGACTTTCATTTGTTCTTTAGTTATGACAATATACCGCAGAATTCAATTTTGCGAGACTATCATGTAAATGTTCGTGGTCAATCCTAATTTTGTAAACAATGTGGAGTTTTCAGATGAAGCCACATTTTGTCTTAATGGCACAGTAAATAAGCACAACTGTCCTTTTTGGGTCAAAAGACAACCCGCACTGGATATCTGAAGTACATACTCAACATCCTCAAAAACTCAATGTATGGGCAGGTATTGTGGACAACCATATAATTGGACCATTTTTCATAAATGGGGATTTAAATGGTGAACGTTACCTGCAACTGTTAAGAAATGAAATTGTACCCGCTATTGCACTTTTACTTCCAAATGCCAATAAACCTTTAACACCGTCTGAAAATATCTGGTTCCAACAAGATGGAGCACCGCCACATTTTGCCACTGGTGTCCGGAATTATCTAAATGTAATATTTCCAACAAGATGGATCGGCCGAAGAGGTCCTATTGAATGGCCTGCTCGTTCTCCCGACCTATCCCCACTAGACTTTTTCTTTTGGGGATATTTGAAATGCAGAGTTTACAGAAACAGGCCAGCCAATCCGGAAGAAATGCGACAACGTATAACAGAAGAGATGAAATTTCTCCACAAGTTGTACAAAATGCTTTATAGATTTTAATGATCGGCTGGACTATTGTCAAAGTGTAAATGGAAAGCATTTCGAACATTTACTGTAGATTTTTAATTTTTTTATCACCTATAGAACCAAAACAGAAACCTTATTTATTACATTTCTTATGTAGTTTTCTATTCTGCGTCCGATAACAATAAAATATACACGGTGTTGCATTTAAAAACAAAAAGTTAAGATCATTTCCGGCTAAACCGGAAGTTGACAAAAGGAGACATTACAATTATTAAATGCATTAATATGTGTTATATAAGCACACCGATTATTAAAAAATATGCTTTATAAACAAAGGAGATAATCGACTGTTCCGGGACTTTTTACTTATCCTGTATAATAATATAGGTTTTTAGTAGTGGAATCCGATAGTGATTTTTCTTTCCTTTATAATCATGCAAATAAATCATTGCATAACGGAAATTCTGAGAAAAATCGAGCTGAATATTTAATGTTGATGTTATCGCATTTAACAGGAAATGATTCGAAATTATCACAATCAAATACTACAACATAAAATTAGATTAAATGATAGTATTATCCAAGATAAACAAATAGTTCAGACCACGATCAGAACGTAAGTTGCTTGTTGAAGCACCTTTCGTTTTATTTTACAACCTTTGTAGCGTACTGAATAATGGAGATAACTCGACAAGAGTTTAACACTCTTAACATAATTATTGTGGTTTATTGTAGAATTCTAATAATATTTTACTAAATTATATATTAACGACGTAAGTTATATCATACAAAAATAGTAGCATAATCCTCTTTGCTGATGATACGTTAGTGAGTGTGGCGGACCATGGCGTAGATTCTACCGTTAAGGAAATGAATTTTGAACTTGAACATATTTAAATCAAATATGTGCAAGATGTAATTATATAAGTTATAGATGTATTGGTTAAAAATACCATCTAAGGATAAATAAAGCTATACTTGCTTTTCATCATGGCTAATTTACGATAAAGCAAGGCATAGAACACACTCGACGTTCGCAAAAAGTAGACGTCCGGGGAGGAGTAGTACATAATATAATTCTGGGTCCTTCGTTTCTTGAGCGAAATCTTCTCCAAAATAATCTAATTACAACATTGGCTGAATTTGACTCAAGCGAAGCCGGTCCTGATATCCCAAATAAATAAATACTCTTCGATATAAACACGATGGCGCACCGCCACATTATACGCTTCCTGTTCGTAATTCTCTGCACATTGTGACGTGACATCATTAGACTTTTTCTAATCAATTCTAATTTAAAATCAAAACTTGCCGGAACAAATCCAGAAAAATTAGAGGTATGGAACCGGCGTATTCGAAGAGGTAAATTTGTAAATACACCGGCTTACTACCAATAGGTCAATGGATGGTATTTTGGAGATTTCATTTAATACTGTTAACTTCCCTTGCTTTATTTTTATTTTTCGGTTTAGAATTTTCCGTTTATCATATGTTCTAAATTACTAGTACCATAATATCAACATTAGATGTTCAGATAAATTTTCCTTAGAATTTTTGTTATGCAACTTTAATGACACAAATATCACATCGGTAATCTGCTCACCATACAATTGTTTTATAATAAAATCGGTGACACGTATTTCGCTAGCTCGAGGCAAGCAACTTCAACATCTTCACTTCGGTTTATACGGTTGTTGAAGATGCTTGCCTCAAAGCTAGCGAAACACGTGTCACCGATTTTATTATAAACAATTGTGTGGTGAAGAGTTTACCGATGTGATATTTGTGTCAGTAAATTACATCACAGTCCTTGCAATCACCCTTAATGCAACTTTGTATAATTATAAAGGGAAGAAAAATCACTACTAAAAATCTATTAAGGCACATTTCATTTTTTTGGTGATGACGTCATAATTAAGAAACAAATCAAGATCGGAAGATAAATAAGACATATTAACGTATATTTTTTAGAAAAACTACAACCAACGTGTTTCAACGTGTTTCAACGTTTTTCATTTTCAACAAACCGGTTGAATTCGCTTTGTCTTTTAGTATTCCATACTTTAATCCGACGCTGTATGCATCGACGTTGTTAAAATAAACTTGTCAAAAATTCACGTTTTACCGTTCCGCTGAATGCGATTCAAATAACATGCATTAATAACGACTTTTCACATGAAAAACCCGGAAGCAATCGGTCATAGCAAATAATTCCTTGTTTTGCACGTTTTCTGCAACCTTTTACTTGAATAAGAGCACATAAATGAAGAATTTTGACAGTAGAGGAAACTAAGTCAAACTACAATAAGCCGAAGTTGACACGACACAATATGGGCTCGTTTTGAGATCCGCCAACGACAGAAAATTTTCCGGCTAGAAACTCAGCGTTGAGGGTGTGAGATTAAAATTTAATGATGAATAAATTCTTCCCTCATCAGATACGTAGGTATTCAATAAAATATTGTATCAGCCAACTTTGCGTGTGCCTGAGGGACTGTAACGAGTCATACAAATTATACGCCTGAAAGTCCAAATCTCGATATCCAATGAGTTGAAAGAGATGACAATTAAGAAGCAGAAAGAAAGGGATGATCTGGCTATCAGAGGAAATTACCATCAAGAAACTTCTCATTCATTTTTTCCAGTAATAAACTTTTCCCCTGATTTTCTCTTGTATTTCGTTCTTTTACCGTTTCGTGCACCCTCGAAGAGCGTTTTGCAGAAAATATGTTTATGGATTAGCAAATAACTAGTCTAATTGGGAACAGTGCAAAGCGAACTACTAAGAATCCTACGGCCTTGGTCGCATGTTATCCGTAACCCTTTAGAATACTTCTTCTTCTTCTTAGTTACTTGCTTACTTATTTTCTGGTAGGCATCAACTTGTTTGTTCCAAATTTAGATGGATTCTCCCTGATAATTTGTCTCTAGAAATTCTAACAAACTTATCTGTCCCCATTCTCGAGATGTAGTTGTCCCACTTTGTTCTTCCTGTTCTCGACCATTCATTTATCGGCTGTATTTGTATCGTTTGCATTTCTTCAGTTTATAGAATTTGTTTCGTTTTATAAGTTTCGCGCTCGATTTTCCGCAGCACATGGGGATATTGGTCGCACTACTGATTTATACACACTAGTTTTCGCCTCCACGTTTTAAGACAATATTTACAGGCCCGGAATCATCCCTGAAATTTATTTCTTCAAAATTTATTATGAGAAATGTCCTCCAATTCAACAAAATTCTTCTTGTTCCTGTCCCTATAAAATTGTCTGCAGAGAATTTGTAAGCAGGCGTGAATCACAACCAGTGGTTTCATCGTTGTTATACCGCAATTGTTGGAATTTTTCATTATCTAGTTCGTCTTCGAAATTTCCTGCAAGTTTTTGGTAAGCATAATTTTACTTGCGTGTCAAAAACGTATGGCCAAAGCTGAATTACTTGCAGATGTCAATTCTTACGCGACGAACGACAACCGCGGACTAGTTTCGTCCCATCTAGGACTCATCAGTACGGTGCAAACCAGTTCTTGTTAAAAAAGCACACCTTTCATTGCTGTAACTCAAGCTATTCGCCGGATAATCTATTCGATCCCCAACTGCAGATACACCTCCATCTTTTCGGCGTGAAAATTTTCATCACTGGCTACTGCAAGACATCAGTTCTAAATACATTCACGAAGTAATAGAGAAAGTTAAATAAATGTTACACATCAAATCTACGTGTGTATTTGTTTCGATCTGATCGACCAAACGCTTGGCAAGCTCACATCGCATCGTGGGTGTACATAGACGCATATTCCCGCAAAAACAATACGTTTCCTCGTAGAAATAGCTGCGCGTACGTAGCATCCAAGCGCAAGTATTTGCAAATCCTACGTTACGGCCGCCAATAAAATACTAATGAACGAACTACGGACGTAATGGAATGTTTCCTCCTCTCGTCCGTCCGATAACGCAATAGCATTTAATTGTCCTTATTCGTCTTCATCAACGTGTGTACGTACGTACGCGAGAACGAGCTCTCGGTTTCAATTGGGGATTCGTCCGATCGACGATGCGGTACGTACGCGTCGGACGACGACGACGACGACGAGTAAATTGCACAGAAGAAGAAGAAGACGAAGAAAGGAAGAAGAAAAAACAAGTTTGAACCTCTTAACCTTTCGGCATCAATTACCGGCGCGTGATTGACGCGCCACGTCGGTCGATCGTTGCGATGGTGGCCGCTATCGAAAAGGGGGCCTTCGGGAAGTAATTTCATTACGACGTGCGTGCCTCCGTCAAAAATGGGACCGTCGATCGTCGGAATGAAACGTTAATTAAGGTTTTCAATTAAACGTCTTGATTAATCTTTCTTCGAAATCGTATTATGCGGTGCGCGTACCTCTAGGTAGGCCTGCGAGCCACACCGCGAAGCTGCGGTACCTATGTATAGGATATGCAGCATCATCGTAAAGTTTGAGAAGAAACGAGGCGATTCGTGTTTCTTTCGCGGTCTTCAAAGATCTAACAACAATAAAAGATAACGTAGAAAGGTGCATATCATCGTAAAGAACATGCAGAAACTCTGCCGGAGGTGCTTTCTTGTTTATCGGAGTATCCTTCGCAAAGACCGGTACACTAGGAAAATAGGAAACATTGGATATGGAATTAGAAACGAACGAGGGGAAAGATCAGCGCATTTCTTGATACTTCTAACACCTTCTTTAAAAGAGAAGTCATCAAAAAGCGGATGTGGATGTCGCCAATTGGTGAAACAAAAAATAAGAAAAGTTATCTTATATTGCAAAACAAGCAATTCTTCGAATATGTGACAACCTTGATTCCAATTTACTGTACGCAATGATCACCGAATGCTGAGAGAGAGAGAGAAAGGAAGAGAGAGAGAGAGAGAGAGAGATTCCACTTATTGCTAGATCAAAAAGAAGAAACTGCAAAGAAAACGATAAAATCAGAGAAAATGGAATGTATAGAAGTTAGAGAAATATTGCGAGAACTGGACAGTGCATTGCAACAAAAAGATCTCTTGGACTTGAACTATGAAGATCCGAAGAATTATTACATAGCATATGAGAAAGCTGGTGCCAATGAAAGACGTACAGTCGACAAAATCAGGGAAGAAACGTTGAATCTAGAACTACTATAGATATACTATACTAGAATAGAACTTAAACATATATAAGATGTTAAAGGAAGGGAGAAGGAACACACCAGAGTTTGTGCAAGCAAAGAAGACAATAAGAAAAAGCTAAACGAAGATCTAAGAAAATACAATGAAACAAAAATGAAAGGAATTGAATGAAATGTCTGAGACCAAGCTTGGGAAAGCTATTGAAGACCATAATGGGGAATAACAAAAGAGAAAAGAAAAATTCTGGGATAGTGGAATCTTAATACAAAGATGTATTGTCACCAAAGAAGAATCCGTATGGTGTCATCGCCGAAGAAATAAAATGAACAAATCTTAATGTTAATTTATTGAATATAGAGGTCTATGAAATACAGACAGCATTAGCGCAAATGAAGAATAATCAAGTCCCGGGATGAGATAACATCTTAACCGAAATGTTATAATAAGGCAAATCCGTAATCTTGGAACCACTGAAAACTTTGTTCAACGAATGTCTACACAAGAAAGAATATATGCGCTTCGAAAATGTTCCAATTTTAAGATGGCGATTGCGGTAACTAGACGGGATTCAAAAACGCACTGGCGCTCTAAATTCATTAGGATGCCCCATCGTGGGACGATCGTGGGACGATCGACTAACTTGTCACATAGCAAACAATTTGGATCGCATGTCAAACAATAAATGGGAGTCTAGCTTAAAAGCAAATCATATTCCGACCGACAAAGAATTGTTAGAATTTTTATCACATAAATGCAATGCACTAGATAATCAAAAGGGCCTGTTAGTGTGTCCGCAGCGGTCAACAAGATCATAAAGTATCAAATATCGTCATTAGCATGCGTCTCAAATCAAAGTTTGCAGGGCGCGATATGCAAGGCAAACCATTCAATTTACAATTGCCCATTCTTTTAGGTTGTTGGTAGAGCAAAGACCGAAAGAAGTAAAAAGATGTAAACTGTGCAGCAACTGTTTAAGGTCTGGTCATTTTTCGCGTAAATGTATATCTGGTCATTGCAGAAAAATCCCAAAAAGGCACAACGCTTTACTTCACATGAACAAAGCGGCTCTAGAGAAACCTCTACAACCAGCTTATGAATCACTAGCATCAATTTTCATAAGGGAAAGTATTGTACGTTATCCGCATCCTACACAGGTTTTGCTAATGACCGCGGTTGTAGAGGTTAGGAACCAAGGGCAAGAGTTTCACAAATGCAGAGAAGTTTGGGACTCGGGCTCTCAATCCAATGTTATTAGCAGATCATTTGCAGAAAAATTGAGGATGAAATTTAATCCGGTTAACATACCCATGGCCGTCCGCACAGGTGGCAAACGGGGTACTCCCCCTGGAATTTAGTAAAAATCCACAAATTGTGATGAAAGAAGGGATGAAAAGTAAGATTTTTGCACCCTTAACCGGCGCGTTACTGGTCTCGGCTGTCGACTGCGTTACAACTGTACTGCTCTTATTGCAATACTTGGTGAGTAATCTTAGCTAACTAAACTAAAGATAGTGCTGCGATAGAGCAACTTTCATTTGGTATTAGATTTGTTGACGATAAAAATTAAGAAATTCCTCAGGATTTACAAAACTGTATGATATGGATGGGAAAAGTATTAGTTCTGCCTAAATTATTGAAGGTAATTATTTGTCTTAACACCCCCTCCACCTCCGCTATTTTCAATAAATGTATGTCATACGGTTTGGATATGAACAAATTAATTGGACGAAGATATAACAGTTGTGCCAGTATGGCAGGAAAGGAGGCTGGAGATCAGGCCCGAATAAAAATGTATATTCAAAAGCTTCTTCTCACATGTTAAATCTAATTATGAGTAACTTAAACATTCTACCAGAAAATCGTCAAACAATGGAAAATTATGAAATCTAGAGTAATTTTTTTAGGAAAAGTCCAAAATCGAGAGCCACTGTGCCAATTCCTTTACTTTCAGAGACTAGATGGACTTCCAACATCATGCAATACGATGTTTATTAATTATTTAAACATAATGTCAAAATATTTCGTTATTCTGGAACCAATATCGAAAAATTACAGGGTGTAGATATAGATTTATTAGCCGCTTACCAATATATTGAACACTTACTTCAAATATTCACACTTCATAGGAAATCATTTATAGAAATTTAAAGAAATTTATAAACTGTCAGTAAATATATCTGAAAAACTAATAGTAGCAATAGAAATACGTAGATGATGTTCCACACAGAAATATATATGCAACCCATCCTGAAATTACACCTGAAAAGTATTATCGGCAATCGATCTTTGCCCCATACTTAGATTCTTTAATTTCATCTTTAACATCAAGCCAGCTAAATATGGCGTCAAGATGTTTGTTCTCTGTGATGCAAAAACACACTACACGGGCAATATAGAAGTTTATTGCGGTCAGCAACCTGAAGGACCTTACAGAGTGTCCAATACACCAACAGATATTGTACAACGGCTTGTAAAGTACATCAAAGGATCAAACAGAAACCTAACAACTGATAATTGGTACACCAGCTATCCCTTGGCGAAAACACTGCTAAATGAGTACAAAATAACATTTCTCGGAATACTAAAGAGAAATAAACGTGAACTACCTCCGGAATTCTTGTCTCACAAAACCGCGAAGTGAAATCCTCAATATTCGGGTTTCAAAAGGATGTCACACTTGTGTCATATGTTCCAAAAAAAAAATAAAGCGGTGATACTTTTATCAACAATGCACGACATGGGTGATATTGACGAAAATAGCCAAAAACCGGACATAATTTTGGATTATAATGAAACCAAAGGCGGAGTCGATACGATTGATCAAATGTGTGGAACATATTCAGTAAAAAGAATTACAAGGAGATGGCCCTCACTAATATTTTTCTCCATCATGGATATGGCCGCTATAAATGCCCGTGTTTTGTACCATCACAATCCAAATAACTCCAAAGTTGTTCGAAGAATTTTTTTGAAACAACTTGGGGTCAGCCTAATGAAGCCTTTCCTTTTCGAGAGGGCAAAAATAACAACATTGCCCATAGATATCAAAGCTTCTTTGGCAGCATACAGAAAAGAAGTGGAACAACCTGTGGCAGGAGAACCTAAACGAAAAGGGCGTTGCGTCACATGTGGACGCTCAAAAATGTAAACACCACAATCAAATGTGATAGCTGCAGTGATTTTGTTTGCAAAGGACATGCAAAAATTCAAACCTTTTGTGAGAAATGCATTACGGGACAAGAATCTGCAACAGATAGTTAGTTTTCTTCCTTTCTTTTTTGATTTAGCAGTTTATTTTTGTTTTTCTGGTAGTTATAAGTTAAATCAAATATTGTATTTAATGCTAAGAATATTACCATAAAAATAAATAAAAGAAAATGAATAATTTGTTTTACCACAACATGAAAAAATGGATTATAACTACCGGCGCACTACGTGCGCCACGCGCCTGCTCATGTTATACTGGTAGACGCGCCCGCTCAAGGGTTAACGTAGTGTTGTGTTTAGTTAAATTAGGGCAAGCTCTGGTCCTCCTCAAGCAGCTATCTAAAGAACTCGTGTTGGAGGAACTTTTCCTCAAGTTTACCAGTCCACCATCCTCCATCTTTCCAACATACGCACCAACATTTGATTCCCGGACTGTGCGAAATGCGATCTAAAAATTAAATATTTTCTGAATTGTCTTTCGAATCGTACCCGGACCCTTAAGTTGGCAGTTTCCTTTTTCTTCCTCGACCATCTAACGAGCCGGATCGTCTGAAAAATACAATCGAACGAATTCCGGCCTCGTTTATCCGAGGCCGTTCACCTCTCTCTCGTTTCGATTGTTTGCGTAATCGAAAGAAATAGACGCGATTTTCGGATATGCGTTGAGTAAACTGTCCGCGCAGCTCAAATAAAGTATCCTAATTGTTTCCGTTTCCTAAACGAACGCTAATATTTATCGCCGAGCACAACAAAGCTTCCCGATCGGCTACGCGCTCGCGTGTCGAAACAGTTTGAGGTCCTCGCGCGTAAATGGACGGACATTCTTCGAATGTTATCCCATCGATGCATCTCGTCTTTGTTTGAATGATCGAAGACGCAAAGGGGAACTAAAGCTAAAATCCCTCGGAATTATCCAACCGCTCCTCGTATGTGCATACGGTCACTCACAAAAGTCAT
This sequence comes from Chrysina gloriosa, assembly GCA_038088585.1. Classification (NCBI taxonomy): domain Eukaryota; kingdom Metazoa; phylum Arthropoda; class Insecta; order Coleoptera; family Scarabaeidae; genus Chrysina; species Chrysina gloriosa. Next base: position 48,911,012 of record CM076093.1, on the reverse strand, counting down.
CGTACACCTACCGAAACTTGCGCTCTTTGCGATATAAATATTACTGTTGATACGGAAACGTATACATTAGAAAAGGCATAAAAACTAGTGAGAATTCCACCAAGAATAAATCTGATTTCACAATAGAGTCCGTTCAAATGAATAAAAACCGAGAAAACGTAATAATAGAATCTCACAAAAGCGGGCGTACACTAATAAAATCATTTGAATAACACGAACTAAACAAAAATTAATATCTTGTAGGGGCTCCTTTAGCTTCAAGGACAGCAGCTACCCTTTGTGGCATGGAAGATATTAACTTATCTGAAAGTTTGCTGGAACTTTACTCGTTTTAAAGATTCTCGAGTTGTTACAGCACGATTTTCTAATTCTCGTTTTAGATAATCTCATACATGCCCGATGGGATTCGAATCTGGTGACTAGGGCGGAAAATTAAGCTGTTAGGACAAATTATACAATAGCCATTTGCGCACGATGAGTGCCGTATGCTTAGAGTCTTGATCTTCTTGGAATATCCATCGGTTTCCTAATTGCAGTTTCTCGGCATCAGTTTTTAAATGTCCTTTCAAAATGTTTAAATATGATTTCTTATCCATAAGCTCACCCCACACCAGCAGCTGACATGTACCCCCAAACCGTAACGGTTCATTCTTCATATTTCACAATAGGCACAGTATCTTCAATATCAAAGGCTTTACATGATTTTCGCCAGACCTTCCCTCTCACATCTGAAGTAAAAATGGCGAAGTAAATATGCACCGTTGACAAAATCCCATACCCTTATTTTGCTAATCTTCAGCAAACTGCACTCCTTGCGGGTTGATTCGTAGTACTGACCAGGGGTTTTATGCGAGGAACTCGACCATTACAGCCTTAATATTTTCCTTATACACATTGTACTAACATGTTTTCCTGTAAATGTTTCTAGTTGTGCGGCTATGTTTGAAGAACTTGTTCTCGGATATTTATGAATTACCTGCAAAACACTTCTCTCGCCGCGGCGTGTTAATTTCTTTGGACGTCCCTGTTCAGGGTATATTTTAAATATTTTCGGTGCCATCAAATTTATTTATAATGCCCCGCACTGTAGAATATGCTTTGTCCATAATATGACAAATTTCTTGGAACGGCCAAGTATTACAGCGTTTTGTATTGTTATTTCTGGCCTCTCGTTCCACTTCTGACGTGTAGATGGCGCCCCGCTTTCGTAGGTTACTTGATACGATTCGCCTTTCCGGAGGTACGCGTTATTCGTTCGGCTTCTGGCGTTCAGTTGGACAGATCGTTCTCCGTGAATAACTTATTCCGTTTTCGCTGTTAAGTCTCGCTTGTCGAAGATATACACGACAATTCGACCCTGGAAAGTTAATATTATCGGTGTGTGCATTTGGAAATGACGCTTCCCAATTCTACCTTTTTTAAGTTTGTGTTTCCCTCTATTGGACCTTTTTTGATTAAGATATCGTTATTTTCTCCTTCACGTTGTTGTAGGGAACTAGTATGAGCTAATAGAGTGCGAGTTGAACTAAGGTTATTTAAGAACATCTAAGAATTAACGTAGAAATTGGAAGGACTTCAGTTTGCTATGTTCGGCTGATTTCCCCGACATTTTTACACCGAGTGCGAGAAAACCCGCCATCTTGGACAGCTTCCGTCCCGATATCGATTACCACGCCGTATGAAAGATGACAGTCCCGCCTTTATTTATATTTTTGGTCTCACTGAGTTTTGGGAAAAATTCCCTAGAATTATTTATTTAATTGAGCGTTTAGCGGTTTTCTTGCTTTTGCTATATTATAGTTAACGATTTGGTTAGATAGTTGTTGAACGAAACATTCAATTCTGTTTAGTATTTTAAGAGGGGTTACGTTTAATTGTCACTTGCACATATTTTATTATTATTTTAATTATTACGTTTTCCTGTTTTTATTAATTTGAATGAATTCTATACGTGTACGATGACTTTCGTGAGTGCCTGTACGTATCGCGCACATACATACGTAAAATAAATCGGTACACCCGTCGTCCCCCTCTCCTCCTTTCCTCTTCTTTTAACATCGCTCGCATCTTAACATAACATACATCACGACGATTGGAACACATTCTTTTCTTCTTCTTCTCGAAATGAGTTATCGGCTGCCAGCGGAATGCTGTAAATGACGTGGATCCGGCCGTCCTCACGAGGAACATCCACGAACGCTCGCGTTCTCTCTTAAATGTTCGTAAATACGCGAGGATGGTGCGCGCGTAATATACCTGCGTACGAGTCCCCTTGGTGGCGGTGATTTTTGAAGCACTCGGGGGCTGCATTACGGGACGGTTAGTATTTCGGTCGTGTTTATAATAAAACGAACGACAATGACATCTGGGGAAGAAAAATAAGCGGTAGCTATTCCGTCTATTACAAATGGTGTTTACGTTATCGTATAGGGGACGTTCTGGATGAATTGTTGTGGTTGGAACTAGCTTCGAGATGATGATGATGATGATGATGATGTATGTTTGTATGTACGCATGGGATTTGTCTCCGAGTTTGTCCTAATAATTATGGTACAGTTCGATAGTGAAGTATTTGAGCTTAAAGATCTAACCCTGGAACGACGTTTAAGAGCAATATATTGATTATGTTTAAGCAGCAGAGTTACCCAGATTAACATATTATAAGTCTCTGTCCGGAATGGTATCTCGATTGATTCCATAAGATTTCGTTCTCATCATTCTTCACTGTACATCAGTTATCAAGCCGAAAGTCAGATTTTAGTTGATTGTGAAGCGCTATCTTCAACTGTTTTGTAAAATGCAAAACTAAGGCCAAGTCCGCGGACGATTTACGAAAAATAAATGAAAAGAGACATTGAATTTCACTCTCAATTGAACGAACTTAAACAGAGGTTCGTTACTTAAGCCGATTTGAAGGAAAACTGTGTAATGGCTTACATTCTAAGAACAAATTACATACACCGACAAATGTCACGGGGAATTGTGCTTTATTAGGTTTGTTCACGCAAGAATTTCCCAGATAGTTTGAGAATGGTTTGTGGCACTGAAAGTTGGATGTCAATCAGAGAACTGGCATCAAACCAAACGAAAATTTCATTCTGCTTGGACGCCTATTCGTTTCATATTTTATTTGTTTACTAAAGAATTCAAAATTATTTATCGTTTGTAATATTTCCCGCTTTGTTTAAGTTGAGGATATTTTAAAATGTTTATTTTCCAACTCTATTTTTAATACTTTTAAAGTATTACATACAATAAATGTTTTTATAAAATTAAATAGTATAATATAATATAATTAAATATATTATGCTTACTACATCTATAAAAATAAAACAAGAAAAATATAATGGAACTTGTATACATTTACAAAGCATAATTTATATAACGTTCCTTAAGAGAGAACCTCGATATTAAACACGAAATATGATTATAACCTTCGCCTCAATCACTAAACAAAACAAAAATGACAAGTTTTACTACTGCGCATGGCTGGGTTTAGCAGTACGTTAAAAATTCTGACGACCGTATTTACAATTTGCAAATAGTTCCCAAATTATCCACATTACTTGCTTGAACATCAAACTACTGATCATAGAACAGTGCTAAAAGTTGGTTTGACTTGTCTCAATGCTCAAAATGAGTGCGCAAGCGTCATACTGTTTGGAACTAACAGTAAGCTTGTGTGTTGGGTATTCTTTTTCAAGATCGGTTAAACTTAAATTTTTTATTGGTTCCAAAACTATTTTGAAAATTGTATATCTGACCTTTAACCTTCCTATACTCACGTCAAAATGAAAGACGTATACTATACTATATAAATCGGTCTCGCAGACCGTATGCGTGAGTATAGGAAGGTTAAAAGTAGTGTGTCTAACGATAAAATACAATTTTTTACAATATTAAGAGCTTCTACAGCTTTAATTTTTTTACAATCACAAGAACCAATAAGTTTACGGGCTCGAGTTTAAATTTTATTTAATTTTTCTTGGTTTTTTTATCCCTGAACTCTTACTAGAAGGAGACTTTAACCCCTTGCACTACGCCGAAATTCACAATCAGCCGTGCCAAACTCGGGCGCCTAAGTGGTCCCGAAAATAGTCGAAGCGGCGAAGACTGAGTGTCGGAACTTTGAACACATCTTACGACCATTCTTACGACTGACAATGAGTGCGAGATAGGCGTGCTCGTGTTGACTTCACGCGGTGGTGCTCTAGTAAAATTCAAAAGACAACAAGATACAAGATAAAATACCCAATCATTCAAGAAAAGGAAAGAAGAGATAAGACCTCATTCAGGCGTTCCTGGTGGCCCGAGATTAAGACCACGAGCACGGCTCGTGATATTCATGTTTGGCCCGAAATGTCGACTACGAGCCTGACTCGTGATATCCACGTTTGCCGTGAAATTGAACAACGAGCCTGACTCGTGATATTCAAGTTTGGCCTAAAATTTTCATCACGAGTCAGACTCGTGAAAATAGTGCAACGGGTTAAAGAACTTCCGTGTGAAGCGACACGAACCTTGATCACCTCATTCTTCAGTTTCCATCTTCATTCTTCTTGTCGATTCCCAATTAATCCTTTCTCCATGGTCTTGAGTTCATTACAATCTTATATGATACTTCTCTATCACAATTGGGTCGATTAAACTAGACTGGTTTGAATGATAGTTATATTTCCAGAACGTTTACAAACGTTTTCGGAATACCTTTTTCAGTGAAAATATAACTAGATAAATGTATAAACAAACATTTGACTTTATAGTTAAATATACATTTTTGCAGCTATTTAATTCTACAGAAGTGGACAACTAAGTTGCCACGGACTCCTGCAATGGTAAAATGCGTATTTAAAAACTACTTTCACCATTCGTAGACGCGTTTCGCGGTTATACCGCTCGTCAGTGGTGAAAAGTAAATAGCTGCAAAAATGCGCGTTTAAGTACATATTTGGGAAATTAAATGCGCATTTTTGCTACTATTTACTTCTAACCACTTGATGTTTACGGAACTAGCATATATAGCTAAATTCATTCAGGATTGGACACTTTTCACCTGGGAGGAGCAGTTCCATTCTTGTTCGATATAATTTGTGAACTCTACACAAGAATTTTTTTATCGATGTTTGCCTCTTTCATTTTGTACTTATCAACTATTCATTTCCCCCGTCGTCGTATGTATCGTTATTCCTCGTCAACCTTTTACAGATCAGAAACCTGGACTTTTTCATTTTCAATAATCAAACCACATTGTCAGATTTGTGTAGTCCTAGTGATAATATAGGCGTCCATCTTTATATTCAAATTTTTACTATAATATCCCATGAAAACAAAGATGATGATGATGATTATTATTATTATGTTGAATTAATATTGACTACTTGAAACTAACAAAATTCAACACTTCTTGCTTAGCAGTAACGCTTTCCGACATTTGGATGCACACTGAAACGTGTCGTTACAGCGCAACAAGCCCTCCTTAGAATAGTTTGAGCATCGCCATCGAAGAAATCGTGCCTTCAATCTAACCTAGATTGTTTTTCCTTCACTTTTCTTCAATACCATACTTTGTTTCCATGCCTATAATTAATTTCTGGATTTTTATAAGAAAATCTCATTAAATTTCTCCGCGCAGATACCATCTCGTTTAATTTACGTTTCGTCTAACTCCGGCGGAACACGATGATTTCTTTTTTCTCCTACTCGATACGATATCGACGCTTTTTCAGCTCCCCTCGACTCGAATAAAACCGCGAAGAAGCTTCGACCAGCGCGCTCCGAATAAAATTATAATTAAATAAATTACGTATTTAGAGGATAAACCGGACGATGCGCGATAGATATTTGTACTCATAGTTGTACGCGTCGAAATACGGAATTTCATATTGTTTAGAAAAAGGACTAATAACGCGTCCGACGAGTAATAACAGTATTATTACCCTCTTTGGAATGTTATAATTTAATGGTCGGATGGTTTAGCGATTGCGTGTGTAACGAACGAACGAACGAGAATACGAAGAATACGAAGATAGGTATCCGCGAAACGGCGGGAGACTCGCAGAATCGAAAACGGGATCGTTTTCGAATCGAATAGACTCTAAATCATCTCGCGATGCTATTAACTTCTTCGTTTTTCTTTTTCTGTTTCCAGTAATGCCGTGTCAAAACAAGATGGGCTGCCCCGGTCTTCGCGGATCGGAGATCACTCTCTACGGCGAAACGACGCCTCAACAACAACAGCCGATAATAACGGACAAGTCGTGCGACAGGATGCAGCCGAGGAACAAGGTTAAGACCAACGGACATTTCACGACCTACATGCAGGTGGGTATTTCCATATTCAGATTGGATGTTTGCGTCGGTTATTTACCGATCGATTCGCTCCCCCATTTCGAGTTCCTTCGTTTAGCCAAAATTTTATGGATCATTACTTTTGTAAAGGATTCTTCAATAAGAACTGTTTTTTTAACCATAAATAAGACACACATTACGGATGAAAGCTCGGAATATTTTAAGTGAAATATGTTGTGGGAACTCTACGATTTATGAATGAAAAACGATATCCGATAAATGTCCACTACGACTACGTTGACAGATATCGATTCTTTTGACAAAATTTCAATCATATTTGTGTCCCATAAGAAATAATCTAACGGTGTTAGATCGTATAATCTTGCTGGCCAAGTCACGCGTAATCAAACGTCCATCGACTTTGGGTTTTAACGAATCGATTGTTTCCTGAGCCGTATGGCACGTTACCCCGTTCTGTAGACACCACAAGTCATCAACAACCATCTCATCTAAAATAGTCCATGAAAAATTAGTTATCATCTCACCAGTGGACATTTTCAAAAATACGGTCCAATGACACCATCAGTCTTAAAAATTACATCAAACAGGGACACCAGATGAATGCAATGGTTGTTGAACAACTATCCTTGGATTATCAGAGGCTCAGGTGCGACAATTGTGTTTGTTGAAATAACCATTCAAATGAAAATGAGCCTCGTCAGGAAAGATGATTTTGTCTGAAAATCTAGTAACACCTTGTTCAATGATGAAATCCGCAAGTTATCGATGTTCGTAATCAGCTGGTGGCTTCAATTCTTGCACCAACTGGACTTTATGAAGTTCTAGAGCTAAATTCTTGCGCAATATACGCAATATACGCAATATACGCGTATATGTTGTGCTCGCGGTCACGCCCAATTGTTGGGAACACAGTACGTTTCGGTATTGCTACGTTGTGTACTGACCGCATTGACTCCACAAAACTCTTAATTGCGGGCTCTGATAGACAATTATAACAACCAAATGTATCCACGAATTCGTAAAATATAGTTTTTTACAGATCGACCATCTTCATAATGGATTTAAACTAATTTTATGCGATTTTGGAGCCAAATTGAATTCATTTGATTAAATTGTAGACCTTCTACTGTAAACATAACCACAAACTGAATGACGCACCTCTCATCTTAACGAAATATCAACCTATCGAAAAAGAGCTTCTTATTGAAAACCCGTTAACACATTGACCGCCATCATGGCTATCATATTTGATAGCCATTTATGTGTTCGTTGAGGACTTGGCTATCAAATATGTTAGCCACAATGTATTCACATGTCAGGTCATAGCTATCAAAAATGTATCACTTAGACGCAAATCTTGTAAAAGTTTGACTGCTGGCCCCCCTGCGATGTGCTCAAATATGATGGCTTTGAATTTGAGACTATCTTTTTTTTTTTGTTTGATAGCCAGGCAAAATTCATCATTACCATTAAAAATTTAGCCAGATTAAAAAAAATTTTTACTTAAATTTAATGTTGGATACTACGTATTACGAAAAAAGATCATGGTGCCCCCTCCTTTCGATGAACATCAGCACAATTGGTTGGGCAGTCAACATGTTAAGTTGCGGCGAACTTGCCCGAAGTTTTATCATTAGCAATTAGCAACAAAATTAAAAATGGTCCTCAATTATCACCCCTGGGATTAATTTAACAAGGGTTGAACCAAGTTAAAATTCCTATTCAAGATTACAGCTTCACATCTGTTATCATCCCCGTATTTTTCCTCCATTGGATTTCAAATCCGTTTCCAACCTCACATACTCGTATAAATGTTAATTTCTGTCACTCTATGCCGATGTACCAACTTTTACCGTAGGGGAGATTGTTGTACCATGGAACACATTTTTAAATTTTATTTTTATCGTTTATTTATATTGATACATTTTTGTTTGATTAAGCCTGCCGGCTACGACTATTAAACGTTTCATAACAACTTTCTGCATGTACTTTAATTTATTGCATATTGCAAACAATAATATTATACCCGCAAGAAATAATTTATAATGGGATGTAAAGTGTTCCATGCCATGACATGGTTGTGTACCATGAAACGCACCCCTTTGTACCATGCAGAAAATGTTTTATATACCTACTCTTTGTCGTTGCTGTCTTCGTTGTCCGTATTGAGTAAAGGGATAATTATTTTTCTTCCCAAGAAGAGGGAAATAGGGCTCGCTTCCTAATCTATTGTTTGTCTCGTGTCAAAGTGTTTTTATCTTTGAAGTGAATACTACTTAAGGGACACCGGACCAGCTCGAGCGTAAGCATAACCGTAAGCGTAAGCGTAAGAGCGTCAAATTTAGGCGGAGCTTTGCTTCGTATGAGGGACAAAGAAAACAGAGACCGCGCATCTTCTAGCTCATTGTAGAAAATTTTCAAAGCCCTATAAACTGTTAAGTTGACGAACTGTCACTTATGTGAAGTATGTAGGGGAAATGTAACTATAACCGCGCCAGAATAGATAAGCAAATTAAGAGCTTCGATGTGTGAGTCTCGTGATTGTCCATAAATAAAATAACACGGTCTTCTTTGCTTGGTTTTACAGATGTAATAAAGTGTTTTAGTAACCATAAAAAAACTATCTTCGTTAACAGTACCAAGAGAAAGTCAGGGGTGCACCTTACATCCTATCTTTGAAGCTAGCTCTCGGGGACACAAAGATGGAGGGGAATACAATTCCCAGCCGCCATAATTACGATGATCATTGTCGTTCTGCAGGCGTTATGCACCCAATTTGCTTTATTATTTAATTAGGAGCCGTAATATTTGCTGCGGTTTGGACCATGGACATTTCTGTCTCATCGCAGTTCCAAATTCGATCGGGCGACGATGATTACTTTCCACTTTGTCAATGAAATAGCCGGCACTCTTTTTGCTAAAACTCGCTGCGCTGCTCAAACTCGTAGATTTCGGCGTTCTTATTGATAGGTCAGGATGGCCTGCTTCAGAAAGTACTTTGCGACCGTCCAACTTACACTCATATACACACATTTCACTTGCACTTTCCCTATTTCAACAAATTTCGTGATAAAGTAGCTACATATCTTGACATCATACGCTTTATAAGCTTCTCGTAGTGAGATTCCAGTTTCTGCAGGAGCTACAACTGCTTCCACAGCTGTCTTTAAAGCATCTCCTCCTGATTTACTTTTGTGTTTTTTAATTTAAAATGGTTACGTACTTAAATCAATATGGATGCCTAATTTGCAGGTTAGAAGGAACCAACAAAGTAGGCATTTGTTTTCATTAATCAGTTGATAACGTACACACTGTGTGGGATAATAATTATGTGGTTTTCACGTAATGAAGCAAAATACTTATTTTTGGCAGTGGACATTTTATTTTGATCAGAGATCGTGACCTATGGAACAGAACTAATCTTAGAACTATCTAATACCGTCGTAGCTCAAATCAGAACCAAGCTTACACAACTTAAACAGCCCTTATCACTAGCATCGTGAGCTTGACGCCATCCAGCCGGTATATAAAGCCGACGTAATTTTCACTCATTCTTTCCCGGTCACTCCAAATTCGATCATTACTTCAGCAATATTTTCAGCGCGATTTATTCCTTTGTCTCGCTGCGTGCGGATTAACTTCTGAATTATTTCGCTTTTCCGAATCCCGAAAATTATCGCCCCAAATCCTTTCTAATCTAAAGACATTTTTCGCGATTTCGAAACCCGCCACATTCGACGTCCTTGCAATCGATCGCGTGCGCATTTTATCATCTAGAATCTGGAACCGAACGGCGCTTTTTCACTGTCGTCGTCGTCGTCGCGACTCGTAGCCTGCAATTTTCTTGATTAAACGTCGCCCTTTTTTGCGCTATCCGACAGTCGGCCACGGGATTATGTCATGTGGCCAGAGAACAATCTACGTTTCAATTACGAAAGACCTCGAGCAAGTTGGTTGACACCGAGTCTCCCGCTTTATGCACGTAATACACGCGAACGAGCTTGACGTGTATGTTGTACCTACGTAGTTGATACGTCGAGGTTCGCACACACGGGCCATTATTAAGCTGGAAGCGCGGACGTTTGTGCGTATAATGGGCCATCGAGTTTAAAGTTACGTCACCTTTTCAGTCTTTGCTATCATCATTTGCATAATCTTTCTAGAGGTGTAATTTGTTTCGTAGTACGAGCTTACGTTGCGATCCCCAGAGGGAATTAAAGTTTTTTCCTAATTCGTCCCAGAGACGAGTAGAAGAAATACGAGTATGAAATGGCCTTCTCCAATATCAGATAAAACTAGACGAAAGGTCTGTCCCTTACGTAAGATAATTGCTTATATTGCAATTATCTCTCAAAAAGACCGATAAAAAATGCAATCGATACTTGAACGCAATTATTGACGAATTAACGACGACAAAAGAAACGACACGGACGAGATATTTTAATTTCTTCCGCGCGCTTAATTATCCTCTCACTCGATCTCGGACGAGAGAGGATTGTTATCCAGAGCAGTCGAGGTCGAAGTACAAGTTGAATGACATCAGTTAAATTTAAGTTGGAAACCGTCCAAGGTAGGGAGGGCTTAGAAATTCGTGCGTGGGAATCGGACGACGTTCGTCAGGGGAATAATGCCGCGGCCAGCGCCGGACGAATTTAGAACGATTTTTTCCCTTTTGCGCCTACTAAACTGAACGAAATCGGAATGAGTTTGCGGTAAATTTCTTATTGGAGGAATCGGCCAATGTGATTGTTATCTGTCGGTGTTTTTGCGTCGAATAAGAAGTAAATGAGGTTGGTACGAGGAAAAGAGGGGGGACGTTTCAGGTTATCAGAGAAAAGGAACGATAATTACGATGATTTGTGTCGATTCTTCTAGCGAAACAATCAACTCGATATTCGTTGGAGTTAGATTTGTTCCGCGGAATTGATCATACTACGACATTGATCAAAATAATTGAGTTAGGAAATTCTGCTATTTACCAATTGTCGCAAATACGTAGGGCATTAAGGTAATACGGGGGAACTTAGATATTCCCATTTAGCAATGAAAAAGTGAGATTTTGTTCTGAAAATGATATCAGGCAGATGACGTCCTTTTTCTGCAATGCATTGCAGTAGTCGTTCCTCAAAGTTCCGCATCATTCTCTCACACAAGTTAGTGTCAATTGCCATAAGTTCTATTGTGATGGTTTCGTTCAACCCTTGCAGATTTCGAGGCTCCCTTAAAAAATAATCACATACTGTGAGGCCAGGGGGACGAGGGCGCCACGACACATCACCGAAACGGGAGATTACGTGTTCAGGAAAAATGCGATGCACAACTTCCATTGTGGCTCTCGCTGTATGTGCTGTGGTACCATCTTCTTGGAGCTGGACATGTCTTGTGTTAATTCTCCGTCCTCGCAATTCTAGGATCAAAACGTTTTCCAACATGAAAACATATCGTTCGGAGGTTACAGTTACACTGATCCCTCTTGGATCTTAGAAAAATAAGGACCAGTAACTCCAAGAGGAGTCACAACGCACCAAATGGTGACTTCGTCACTGTCACTTCTGAATCCGGCACCGCGTGGAGCGTCTATAAAAACAATCCTGTTAAGTGCATTAAGTCAAGAATGCACCGCCGAGGAAAAGAAGAGAGAAAGGAAGCTGGACCACAGGTTCCTTTTTGTAATTCCTACATGGAAAAAAACTTAGTTACAGCTTTCATCTCTCTTAAACTAGAATCTTTCATGATAAATGACACTCGTATACGGGGACGTCCGTATTAGAATACTTTCGAATCTATCATTTCGTTGGCGCCAATTTCATTACAATCGAAAAAGAAGCTGCCAAGAAACGATTCGGAACGTTACATTAATTCGTGCCTGATTTATTAACCGCACTGTTCACACACATACGTACGTACAACGTCTACATATTCAGTTCAACACGCTTCTTTTTTGTCCTGTTTAGCATATTCCGCGCCGCCGTAAGCGCAGCACGTAATACACGGGCAAAAGCAAACCCATTTCCTATTCAGCTATGCATTTCATTTTTCTTTCGTCCGAGGCAGCGTTACCGATAATTACGTATGTTTAAATTTCATTCAGATTGAAATAAGTGTTAAACACAATTTCAATCAACGGCCTCATGAATAATTCATCGATAAACTTGTCCGCACGTACCGGTTAATTTACGCATGCGTTGAATTTCAATCAGGTAAAACCTATGTAACGACGGTGTGCGTTATATTATGATGAAAAAGAAGTTATGAACGGCTGCCTGCATATTTTTTCGAGTTTATCGCTTTGGAGGGCCCATCGTCGCCTTCGATTGCGTGCTCCGCATATGAAATTCCGTTTTGGTACGGTGGTCTTAGGTTCTTCGTCAAATATTGGAAAGGACAAATAAAGGAAAGACGCTAATGCTTATGTGAATGATGGTTGGACAGGCGGAGGTGTCTTCCTCAACACCTGTTGGTTACGTTCCCAAGCATGTTGAAGTTTGGAGCAGTTATGGTAAATTTATTCTATATTGACCTGTTGGGTGTATTAAATCAGGAAAGCAATAATTTTTTAACCTCTGCGGGCACTAACTTTAAATGAACCAAAAATTGAGAATCAGGTCATGCTTTGGTGCTCTACCGTCGTAATTTTAAAATAGTGACTGTATTTTCATTCTTTTTCGAACGAAGCTCTTTTAGCCAAGTTCTTCGGCGAGAGTTAACTGGGAAAAAGTGAGGTCAAATAGACGCTGTTTAGTTCCATCTTCCTTCTTTCATTAGTTTTTCCTCACCCATACACACACATACGCATCAAAGGAGCAAAATGTGCCGTATTTGCGTCGCCCCCATCAGATGGCGCTCTCTTTATTCGGACTCGAACTTACTTCAAATTCAACTTCAACTTATTTACCATCGGTTTCGAAATGAAATACTCTTTCTTTATACATTGTTTATTTTTACTCGATTTTAGAATTTTGTCCTATGTGGCTGTAGATGTTTACGTTGTCGAATGTGGTGTTATTTATGTTGGTGATGTCAAAGTTGGTTCTGCGATTTCTGGAGATTCTGAGAGAAGACGGGATTCATTTTGCTTCTGGATACTCATTATATTTCCCATCCTTATAACTTCTTCTTTAGTCCCAATGTTGGTTGTGGTTGTGGTTCCCAGGCGTGGGTGTGTATACTATCAGCACCGATTTACCTCTTATTATCCAGGGGTAACAATATAAACTGCTATTCCCGTAGATAGATATTGTGGAGAGCTGACCTGAATATGTGTTGCGTTCTGTAAGAAGAAAATTGTCGTTGTCGTTGAATGTAGGTTTTCACAACCATTGTCCAATGAATTAGTGGCTTCCGAGTTTTACCGTTGATCGGTATAATGAGTATGCATCACATTTCGATAATTCTCGTGTATGTTATGTACAAGAAAAGCGTAGGTCAGCAGTAACCAAAATACCTAGATATCCGTAGAGTTTCGGTTCAGTAAGAGTGCGCCAAGTTCTAATTGCTTTGACAGGATGAAATCCATTTTTCATATACCCTTGTGCATTTTCTATTTGTTTCTGGTATGATGATATCGCATATTGCACCAGAAAACAAGAAACGCGTGATACATCCCGTGGAAAAAGTCTTTCCGTAGATCTTACAGGGCCAGCCTTCTGGCAAAGTTTGAGTACGAGCAGGTAGTTCATGTTTCCATATAGTATTTCCGTTTCCAAGTAATGTTGGCGCATTCGAGGTAATTTCTTCATTTGGTTCAACATGAATGCAAATTAATTTACCTGCCTACTAATTGCGCTTTGCTAGGCCTGTGAAAGCCACTGATCATCAGCATTATTTTCTTCATAAGTGTCACGATTTTCATTGTCCACTTCATATTCAGCATCACATTCACCCAAAATACATCGTACTTATACTATAAATAAAGATATATGTTTGAATAGCGACTTTTTACTGAAGGATAACCGGGGAAGTTACAAAATTCCTGAAAAAAATGTGCAACAGGATACTTTCCACAAACTGGTCTCAAGATTGCCTAAAATTTGTAAAGCAGCTATTAAAAGTGAGGGTGGTTTAAATTTAATGAAAATTGCAATTGTTAATATGAATAGTGTTGTAAACGTCATCAAATTTCATAAAAACTATATTTATTAAATAATAAAAGCATTCTAATTTGGAAACTGGCATTTTGGCTAAGAAAGGCAATGTATTACTACAATTGATTTCACATTGAATCGAGACGGTGTGCTCTTAAGGGCTTACTTTAGACCGCACGAATTACATAAATTATCCTTGTCCTTCTACGACACTCGAGGCCGGGATAAGGGCCAAATCTACCTCCCTTCAAGAAGAAGGAAAAGAATCCTTTTGACTCCCCATAAACCATATACTCGCGACACTAGGTGGAATCAGCTATAGAAGGTGTTTATTTGAGTTCGCAAGTGGATTTCCACTCTTTGGACCGATCATTTTCGACGAAACAAACCACATATGAAGAATAATTATAATTAATTACAAAGCGCTCTCTTCTTATTTAATCGTTTTCGACGAGACCCTAACCCGATATCATCTGTGTTGACTGTGGTCGACCGGTGCTGCTTGCTCCCGTTACGACACACAGCGGACGGAAGCCGTTAATTACAAGTTTCCTTTTGTATCTGGCGCGCACATGGGAGCATTGTGGTCTCTCTCTCTCCCTCCTGCCCCCGCCGATACTTGCATGATAAATGCGCGCCGCCGCAAATTAACGTGACCTTTTTTCGTGATATAAAAGCGCGATTGTGCTCGCGTTTAAATTCGTGATTTCGGATTTCGATCTGTCGAGCTCGCTTTTTTAGTTTTCCGATTCCGACCGTATTGTCCGAAACTTGCCCCGAATCCCCTCGCGTCCTGTTTATCTTTCGCATTGTGCGAAAGTACGCGCGCGAGCAATTCTTTCCGAGTCGTTGCCACCTTTGTTACACGACCCGATGTCTTCGCTTCGAATAAAACAGGTGCCCTCCGTATCGGTCGGCTGATTTATGACTCATAATTTCGGAAATTGTTTTGATAGATACAAAATGGAAAAAAGGTTTATGTTTAGTATGCGAATTAGGCACACACCGCACATCTGTCGTCGATGAATTTAAATTTGGACGTAGAAAAAATATTGGTCGACCCAAATCGACGTACGAGAAGGACCGTTTGGACTCGGTAAATTTACTTTTGCGCTCGATGACGGTTTGCGTACGCGATAAAGATTCAAAACTTAATATTTAAGGACTACGACTTCCTGTTTGCGCGCGTAGGCAGTGTGAAAATATATTTCGATACTTATACTAATAAAGACGCTGGAAAAAGTCACGTTAACGAGTCGAAATTTCGTGGTCGTTAAAGCTGAGGATGCGGCGATTAAAATCCCCAAAAATGGTACACGTGAAAATACGTCTTGTTTGCTTCACCTGCGTGCTTTAACTCTTGTGTACACGGGAATTAATTTATTCGGTAATATACGGATGGGTACAGGTGTATGTCTATATAATTAAAGTAGAAAAATAATATCTACATAACTGTCACATAAATAATCTCACTGAAGTTTATTTATTCGGCAACTTCCACAGAAAGTTGTGCAAGGACTGCACTGCATCCTACATTGCATATACCAATAATTAACAATCGAGGGAGTTATGCTTTGTTAATCGCGGACTGCAACCGCAGACCGGTTTCGTTCTTATTAGGACTCGTCAGTACGGTATAGCACTTCCGCGATAAACAAAGCATTCCACATTTAAATGTTATACACACCTTCACCATCTAGGATTCTGTCACCAAACTGGTAGCCCCATCTGGTTGCAGTCGCCGATAAACAAAGCATAATTTCCTCCGTTGATAATTATTGGAATATGTAATGTAGGCTGCGGTGCAGTCCTTGCACAACTTTCTGTGGAAGTTGCCGAATAAATGAACTTCAGTGAGATTATTTATGTGAGAGTTATGTATATTTTATTTTTCTACTTTTCTTCTTCGTAATTGTAGCTCTCTCCAAGCTTTTGAAACTATTTTTCTAATCTATATAATTATTAGGAATTCATTTAGATCGAAGCAGGGTGTCCACGATTGTTGCCTGCAACTATTTATTTCTAACTGCATTTGAATTAATAAGAGTTAGTTCACATTACGCATGCGCCATCAAGTCCAAATAAGTTCAGATTAAAAGCGACCCAAAGAGCATTGTAGGTAGTGCCATTTTGTTACGAAAACGCATTTCTTTGCGGAAATACGTTAGTTGTAAAGGCATTGTTACTTAGGCACATTACGGTTCGTAAGTGGGGGCTACGAATTTGTCAAAATACACTAATTCATCGGAGGTAGTAGATAGGAAATAGTTCTGGAGTACTTTGCGGAAAATTGCAAGGCTACTGCAAATTTGGGTGAAAAGAAATGGAAAATATCGAAAGCGAATTCTTGAGAGAAACTGCGTTTCAGACATATTTCTGCACATAGTTCTAGAGTTCTTGACCAATCTTACCAAAATTTGGATTTTGCAAAAAATTGTTGATTTTGAAAATCGCAAAAAGAATCCTATTCGCGGATTTGAGTAGCACCCTAAGAGTTCTATCGCAAATCCGGATAACATTTTTTGTAAAGGTGGGATTTAAAAATACTCGCAATTCATCCAATTATTAATAGATAAATAAATAGAACAAAGAAGAAACGACTAATATAAAAGCCGAGCATATCAATAATTTTTTCTCACAAGACTTTCAGGGCACAGACTACAAGTATTCTTCGTATCTTAAAAATTACAAACTGAATATGGCCGAAACTTGCTATTCCTTTGGTATCACTGAAAAGGAAGTGGAAGCAGGTATTAACGGTTTAAAGAATCAGGACAGTACAGATATATACGGTTGGTCCACGAACTTCTTAAAGAAAATAAAACATTCAATGACGGAACCATTAACCATCATATTTAACAAATGTATTAAGGAAGGTATTTTCCCAGAAGTACTAAAACTACCAAAAGTGATGCCGATACACAAGAAAGGTAATAGGGATACACTTGAAAATTATCGACCTATATCTTTATTGCCCGTAGTTTCAATAGCTTTTGAAATACGTTAAAACGAGATTAGTTGATTGCTTCGAGAAAAGAGATATTTTTGCTAGGTTCCACACACGGATATAGACAAAATAGGTTTACAACAACAGCAATATTGAGTGTCTTAGAAGATATAATAGAAGCTTGCGATAATGGTGGAATTAACATGTTGTGACCTCACAAAGGCTTTCGACACAGTGCACCATTCCATACTGTTACGGAAGCTCGAATATTAGGGCATTAGAGGAACGCCATTAAAGCTTCTGAACTCGTACTTAACTGTAACTTGTAAGTGTTCGATAGAACTCCTAGGGTCCTATTCAGATCCGCGAATAGAACTGTTTTTGCGACTTTCAAAATTAACGTTTTTCGTTTTGCAAAATATCAATTTTTGCAGAAATTTTTGCAAGGTTGGTCAAGAACTCTAGAACAATGATCGAGGTGGAGAAATATGTTTGAAACACAATATTTTTCTCGAAAATGGTTGCTACGTTTATTTTACAATAAATTATCATATTTTCGCAAATTCGGTTGCAACTTCACGGGACTCAAAACGCCGGATCTGCAGAGATGTCACCATTGAGTAAAATAAGTTTTCATTTAGATGTCTTGCCGTTGTAAACTATTCAGAATTTCGTTTTTGTGCTGTGCTCTTTATATGTGTAATGAAGGTCACAGAATTCATATTGACATATTGTATTGGGAAAAAGTGTCTTGCTTACTCTAAAATGGCTGGTTACTGCGTTCTTCCTAAGTATGCAATATAAATAAATTTCCCCCGGCTTAGGAAGAATGAATCACTGCATTTTTGCTAAGCATTTCATTGATTTATAATATATTTTCATGAAAAAATTATAAAAGCTTTTATTACCACCTAAAATAACAGAATCAACTTAACATTAGAAGTGAATTGTGTTTTTCGTTCTTGTGGGAAAATCCAGTGTATTTAACTCTATTTACTGGTGGGGGGTATCGATGTATTTAACCAAAACTCTCTTCTATTTCGTGTTAAAACTTGTTCAAGATTTTTCAGTATATTTTCCCGTTCCCTATAGGAAATCCACAAAGGCTGATTTACATGATCAGGCAGTTTTAAACCATTTTTCATGACTTTTACAATCGAAAAATCGAGACAGTTGAAAGATTCCACTTCTGTGTAAGACGTTTTAAAAAGCAAGTTATAACTTCCTCGATTTGCAGTTACTTGAACAATGTTTTTCAAGTACGTGCGGTTCGGTTTCTTTAAAGTCTGGATTATTCGATATCGAATAATGACGCATTCAGCTACGATTCCAAATTAAAATTTCATTTACAAACCGGCGAGGTCACTTAACATGTTAAAAAAGGCATCTGTACAATCGAATATCTAATTGGATTCGCAACAATGCGTGGACGTAACTCGATACAGAACACAATGAGGCACCATCATCCATCCGTGTTCTATCCGCTCCGTCGATTCTGCGTCCATTGCAAAATCCGAGTCGACAGAAAATCGCCGGTAATTGTGATTTCAAACGCTTCTATTAGCGCGACACCGACCCTCCAGTTACCTCTTATTGTTAGTACGATAAAAATAGATATCGCAATCGACTTTGACCGGATTCCGTTGTTTTGCAGAATCGCGACGCGACGCCGACGTCCGGAGGCGGATGCGGCGGCGGCGGAGCCGAAGTCGGTCATCCCGAAAAGTTGCCGAAAACCAAGCCGAGCAATCCGAGGACGCGATTGGAACAGGGCGTTATGTCGCAGAGCTGCCCGACGCCGCCGCAATCCAGGAGGAAGTTCCTGTTCAACACCAAGGGACTGAGGAGTCCGTTCGCTTCGAGGGCTTCCAGACAATCCGGCGGAGATACCGCATTGTCAGGTGAGAGGATGAAATGTACTTAATTTTAGGAAAATCTTTTTGCCACTTTTTCTCTTGTTTACACTTCTGATTCAAAGCCTTGGTGCTATTATAAAGAATTATTATTTTTGGTTTTCCATTTTCTTCTAACAGAAGACATTTACTTCTTTTCGCCACATCAGAAACTAATGTTTTGTCATGTATAAATCCAAACTTACAGGAGGTAACTGATGAATTCTTAGTTTGTGTAAATATCGATGGAATACCTCGCTTATTCTTGCGTTTCAGGGTTCCAACGTATCTCAATACAACTTTTCTTAGTTCATCTAACAACTCTATTGACGAGAACCAGTTGTCTTTGATGAACTTCAATCACTGGTAGCAGAACCCGCCAGATTCTCCTACTATAAATACGGGGCGTAGGATACATACCCATACTATACGCGTTAATTACTTACGTATTCATCGATCCTTAAAAAACAAGATCGTCACTACACACGCACACACACACCGGTCCAAATTTATCAATCGCGTTAGTCACATTCCTCCTCATCGACGATCCCACAAATTTCAGACGCGGCGTAAAAGGATTCCGCGATCCGGGCTTTCCCCATTTATAGGTCAGTGGATTTCGCTATCGAAAAGGCGTTGGCGTCGTCGGGGCAGCGTCGTCGTTTACGCAACATCCGTTCAGGTGGGTTTCAGATGTGACATGTCGCTCGATCCGGTGGGCCGTTAAAAGTCGAACAAACGAAGCAACGATACGACGACGACGCGACGGGTGAAACGCGGACTTGCGTAATCGTGGAGGTCGGTCGCCGCTTTGGTAATGCTGCGCGATGATCTCATAAAAATGGAACCTGCTCTGATAATTTGCATACTTCGAAACGCATAAAGATTACTGCTCAAAAGGCGAGATAGGTGAAGTCAAGGCGAGATTATGCGTGTCGAATTATGCAATTTTGTGTAACATGGTGAATCCATTAAGGGAGATGGGAAAGTTTGTCACTTCAATCGAACTCGAGAAGTCCCTCTTATTTTGACCGCATCAATTTAGACGTATTTCGGCGACTAAGCTGTCATCCTCGGTGAAACGATCATCTTAACGACGATCATAACATTTCGTACAACATGGTATAACTCTCTACCACTTTCTACATATGTACGTCAACTAAAAGGCGGATTTCAAGTTTTACAGCTTAACGTTGATGTGGTAAGAGAAACAAACATCTGATTCATCTCTTGTTTCATTTTTTCTTCCGTTTTCTTTCCCTTGTTTAGGACTAATTATAACTCTTAAATGGTCTGAGGTAAATATGGAAGAACATGCAAGGGCAGGTATGGTGGCTTTGATAATTACTGAGGAAAATATCAAGAAAGTTAAAAATGAAAATTTTGTAAGTGAAAGGATTCTGTAGATAACCATGAAAGAAGGGAGAGGTGAGGAAGAATCAAGAAGATGTCAAACAGATCGAAAAGGACGAATTCTTCTACGATCAACAAACTGAGATTCATAAAAACCGGAACGATGTATTAATAATGGGAGATCTAAATGGGAGAGTTGGCATTGATAGTAAAAGTATGGAATGGTGTATGGAGAGACATGCAGAAAATTTTAGAAATAATAACGGAGAAAGAATAATGAATTTTTGCCTAGAGAACGAATTGATTATAACAAATACGTATTTCAGACATAAGGACTTCCACAAATATACCAGAGAAGTTGCGAGTCGTAAGTAGACTGGGCAAATAAGCAGTATGATGAGTCATCTGTCCTTTGCTTTCTGTAATATGATACTACATTGTGAAAAGGACAGATGACTCATCATACCCCATATTTGCCCAGTTTAATCGCAAGGAACGATCGATAATAGACTATTTTCTGCTTAGTAAAGAACTTAGAAGCCTGATCAAAATAAAAATGAATCGAAGGGCGGAGATTGGAAGTGATCGCTTCTTGGTAATTATGAAGTGGCAAACTGAAACAGAGGAAATGAAAGACAAACCTAAAAGAACAGTATTAAAAGAGAAGATCAGATCTTCTAAACTCAAATACCCACACATACAAGCCAAGTATCAAAAATATCTGACACCAAACCTACAAGATTGTGATCTGCAAGCATCTGTAGAAAATATGTGGACACAATGCAAAAAACGCAATATTGGCCGCAGCAAGGAAAGCAGGCGGAACAACGAGAATTTTGAATAGAGAGAGACGGAAAACGGTGAAATGACGTAATCAAAAATACAGCTAAAGCAAAACAACAGAAATGAAAAAATACTTAGGTGCAAAAACTCACTACGAAAGACTACGAAAATTACAAGAAAGAAAGGAAAGAAGTTAAAAAATTAGTGAAAATGGAGAGAGAAGAATGTTGGCTAGACTTTGAATAGAGTATGAAGAGGGCGAACGAGCAAAATCAAAAATCGATTTTTAACGTTCTAAGAAATACTAGAAAAGGCAAAGTAACGGAAATGGAAATGTCATCGAATTATCGAGAGTTGGAGAAAATATTTCAGATTTATTAGAAGGAAACGAAATAATTACAACAAAATGTACAAGTGAGGAAATATCTCATAACCCAAGAATACGAGAGCAACGAACATCGAATAGTATGTATTACAGAAGAAGATATGAGGGTGGTAATTGGAGCCATGAAGACTGGGAAAGCACCAGGATATGATGATATAACAGCAGACATGGACAAGGCTGGAAACGGAAAAATGATAACAATCCTAAACATATTCATTAATAAAGTTAATTGACTGGCAAACAAGTGTCATCGTACCAATACACAAGGGAGGAAATACAAGAAAGTGGAGAAACTATAGAGGAATAACTTTCTAAAGCATAATAGGGAAAATATACACAAGAGTAATTGAGGAAAGATTACGGTAAACATCGGAAGACACGCTTAAAGATTCACAATGTCGATTTAGACCAAATAGAAGAGTGACAGATGCGATCTTCATGATAAGACAGATAAGCGAGAAGGCAATAAAGGAAACAGGCGGGGTACATCTATGCTTTATTGATTTATAAAAAGGATTTGATAGGAATAAAACCACGAAAAAGAAGAGTCGATGAAAAATAATTACTGAGATAAAATGCCTCTACCATAAAACAAGTTGCTTGGCCAGAATGCACCATGGAAAATCAGAATACGTTGAGAACGGCACAAGGACTGAGACAAGGGTGTATCCTCAGCCCCCAGTTGTTTACAATAGTTTTAGATGAAAGCATAAAAGAAGCAAAACGGCAGGTAAAGCAACACAACATAGCATATTGGAATATGAGGCCGATAGGGATATCAGACTTAACCTATGCTGACGATATGGTTCTAATAACCTAAAACGAAGAGATTTTAAATGGAAATGTAAAAAAATACCATGAATGTCTGGAAAAAGTAAACATGAAAAGAGGCGAGGAAGAAACAAAAACTATGTTAATCGGCAAGGAGGAAAAGAAACATGAAATCTTTCTAGATTACAAAAAATTGGAACAGGTTAAAAATTTCAATTTTTTTCGGGACAATTCTAACATAAGATGGTAGGTTTAATGAAGAGATGAAGAATAAAATACGGGGCAATAGGAAACTTGTTTAACAGCACCAAGAGTACATTCCTCAACAAAACATAAATACCAGAAACAGATTAAGACAGACATTTTCAAGGAAATACCTGTACCAATACGCACATACAGATCTGAAGTATGGACAACAACAACAAACTAAAAACGAAAAACACAAAGCATTGTAAGGAGGTTCCCCAGGAAGATAAATAGAAAAACAAGACTAGATAGAATAACAAATTGTACAGTCAGAAGAAAAGTTAAAAAAATACAGTCCATACAAAACAAGATAGAAGGAGGACAACTCAGATGGCTAGGACATGTTATGAGAATGAGAGAAGATAAACTGATAAGAAGAATTTTCGAAGCCAATAAAAGGAAGATCAAGAAAGTGTTGGACAGAGAAAGTAAGGGAAGCGAGGCAGGAAAGAAATATAAATTATAAGGAAATTCGAAAGCAGGAATGTAAAAGGACCCCAACGTGATTCAACTTCACGAACCCGACACCCGGAAGGGTATAAGGGATTAGTCTGGGCCAACTGCGGTAATTACGAAATAAGCTGCGGTCTACATATACACAAGATTACTCGCATACAGCGGGAGTCGTAACTTATTTCGAAATTGTACGCTGTTGCCGCTGTTTGCCCAGACTAGTTAGGATTAAGTAAGTAAATATAAATCTTCTTTCAGATCCTCATTGATGATGAATCCCACCTAACCGTTCATCATCATCGGAGATCCCCGGAAACGTCAAATTTTATTATTCATTAATTCCCAACGAGTTTTACAACAAAACGAGGCATTTAGCATATCATTAGCGCACCTCGAAAACCCGCAAGGACGTTAGAAAGTCCCCATTTATTTTTATTTATGAACATCTCGGAATTCCAACGATTCGATAATTTTATCACGCTTATGTAAATTCGTCAACGCACATAAAAACTACGACAAACTACGCGTGGTAGTCGGCGAGCCACGCGCGAGATGTTACCGCTGACCGTTAACCATCGTTAATTTACAATTCGGACAACATCTCCTAACGATCCGGTCCACTTTATCCGTTATTTACGATATTCGCTCGGATCCGACCGAGTCGAATCATCTGGTTTCGTATACAGGTGAAAGCTTGTGCTTGTTCCGTCCCTTTTTCTTCGATTTTTTCGCGTTAGAATTTAAATATTTCGATGAAATAGCGGCGCCAGCGACTTCAACCCGGGCTTATCGTCTCGAGATAGCGTATAAATGCGACCGTAATGTATCGCGAGATTGCCACCACCAACCGGGTTTCTTTCTTTTCCCGTACTTTTACGTATACTTTACGTGAGATTTAAGAAGGAACTGTAAATGTTTATGCCGCCATTTAGAAGCGTATGCTTTTAACGCACCCAAGCGCAAAGCTCGTTTTGAATAATATAAATGAGATTGAGCCCAAATATCAATATTTCGTTACCGTCGTTAAAAAATTGCACAACGCGCGTGCAGTGGTGTGGACGCGCGAAACACTGTCACTAAGCCCGTCTTAAGCTTACGGACAAAGGAACTAGGAGCGTCCTCGAAGAGAACGAATTAACGAACGAATAGCAACCAAGCTCAATCATATCAAAGCAAGCGACATCGGAATCAAATAGACTCGAAACGTGTTTGTCTTGCCACGAAACAATTGATTCAAATAATTTGCTGGAAACAAGTTTACATTCAGACGCATCGTGTTCAAAACGTTTGATTTCCTTTTTGCCTTCTCATTTTTCTTGCACTGTTTTTTCTCTTTCTGTTCCCATGTTTACCTTTTATTCTGTCTCTTTTCTTACTTTCCTCTTCTATTTCATCTCCTTTTGTCTTTTGATCTTTCCTCAGAAATGGAAGAATGCTTCCATTTCTCCTGTATTTGTCTTTTCTTCCTACCTCCTTTTTATTCTCCTACATCCACTCCCTTTCTTCTTTCCTTTTCCATATTTACCTTTCGTTCTACCATCACTTTTCCTGCATTTTCGTTCTCTTCATTTCGTGTTTTGTTTCTTCTGTTTTGTTGTGAAACCTCTCATCTTCTTTCCTCTTTCTTCTTTTTGTTCCCGCTGCAATAGGAACGAAGCAATAGGAATTAGCAATAGGCATATTTTTCTTGTTCCGTCTTTTCTTTCCTCTTTCTTTTTTTATTGCACCCCGTTTTTCTTTCCTTTTCAATGTTTACCTTTTACTCTACTGCCTCGATTTGAGACGAGTACGACCAGGCCTCCAGCAAACATCCTCACTGAGCACGCAGCAAAACTTTCGTCATGATTCCACCACAAGTACAGTAGACACGGGCAATTTACTCTTATGCTGCCACATATATCAGTTCAAATTAAAAATAAACAAAAGCGTACAGCTTCGAAACATGCAGCGCCACAAAAGAAAAGAAAATATACGTGTGGTTACTACGTAAAATAGAATTTCGAATTTCGAATGAAATGAACATAAATTTCGAGAACGTGACACCACTTTCATCTCAAAAATATTTAATTATTTTAATTAATTACTATGAACGAGACCATGAAAATTAAACAAAATTTAATTAGCAGCTGTGATGACTTCGTCTACATCATCGACTGAAGGCGGTCGCCATTGGCCCAGCGTTGTCTTGGGCAAAATCCGATCCTTATGGTCAGCGGGAAGCTCGAGCGCCAGCACTGGCCTCAACCAACTGGTTTCAGGCACGACCTCATTTTTATTCTAGTGTGTGATAACGTCTGTTTTCTTTTTGATTTTCTCGGATTTTTTACGATTTTGCATGTCGTTTTCGCATGTGCGAGTGTTTAAATTTTATGTACATAATTTTATGTGGTTGTGTTCTAAAAGCGAGATATTGAGTTTAGCCATTGCTATTTAACACACTTTATTCGGTTTGTATGAATTTTGATTTTTTTCCTTTTTAGTGTCTGTACTGATATGAGCATCAGCTAATCACACGTCACAGTTTGTTATTTTTCTTTTCCTTCGTCGTTTTCCAGAAAATGCACACGAAGAAGTCGAGTACTCGAAAATACTTTCAAATTTCACGACGATATTATCGTCCTTACGAAGAAATTCGACTCCAACAGTTTTTCTTTTTGACCAATTGAAGTTCCAAAATGTCAAATTCGAGTGTTCGATTTCTTCAAGATAACTTTATCGCACCGCTCTTTTTTGCTCGACTTTCACCATACCCCGATCGCATTAAAACATCCACTTCTTCTTGCAGACGACGAAGGCGGCTCGGTCAAACCCCTCTCCAACAAGGCGAACAAATCGTCCGAAAACGACATGTACATGAGGCTCGGCTTGTTACTGGGGGACGGGGCCCGAAGGAACAACAAAAGAGTACCAACAAGGAACCACGAATCTTGCTCCTCGCTGGCCAGCTACGACGCCACAGCCGTCATGTCGAATAACACCAGCCCCGTTTCGACTTTGACCGGAAGCTCCGAAGACCAGCAGAGGAACAATCCGAGCTCGGACAGCGTCGGATCGCTGATGTCGATGTCCATGTCCGGAGCCAGCAATTGTAGCTCGAGTCCCGTCAGTAGGAGGCATAGTGTGACGAGTAAGTTGAAGAAATATAGGTCGAATTCTCCCTAAAAGCCTAAGACCGAATGGGATCCTAACTTTCAGAAGGCCAACACATCCATAGGTTGATTTCTTCCCAGAAGAACCCGTATGCGATGGAGCTTCGCTCCACTTTCCACCATCCTCCTCAGGAAATTAACACGAGTTTCCACAAAATTGGGTTATAACAAACATTTCTAACTCTATGTTTTTTTTTTCTTGCAGTATTAGCAATCCAAACGGGCGTTATAGGAAACATTTCTGACTTAATCCCTTTTTCTTGCCTTATTAGCAACCCAACCGAGCGTTGTAACAAACATTTCTGACTTAATCTCTTTTTCTTGCCGCATTAGCAACCCAAACCGGCCAGGTCGAAGACTTGGGCGTCTTCCAAGCCAGGAAAAATTGCGTGAGACGATCAGCCCGGACGGGCACCGTTCAAGGACCCGTAGACCCTCGAATCAGATTCGCTCAATATAGGATCCCCCAGTTAACCCTGAAGCCTCTCTTCTTCGAAGTGCCTTTACAAGAACCGGATCCTCTCTTCGTAGGACGACAGTGGTTGATGAAGGAGATAGAGGACATCGTCTGTAAGTATTTCGGCGTCCCACTCAATATCACTCCTCAATTTTTGCTTGATCTAACAATTTGTTTCTGCTGTTTCAGATTCTTCTAGTCCCGGCGTGCTACTAACCGGAAATCCGGGCACCGGAAAGACCGCCCTCATCCTCCAGCTGGTCGAATACAGTTGCTTTGGCCGGCGAAAAGAGAACATCTATCAGACGCCCAATTCGCGCAAGATCCACTCTCCGGACAGATCTCGAAGTCCCCAGAACATCTACTATCAGATCGAGATCGCGTCCGAAAGGCTGAAATATCTATCCTCGAACGTGGTGGCTTACCATTTCTGCCAGGCCGATAACAACAATACCTGCTTGGTACCCGATTTCATCCACTCATTAGCGGCCCAATTGTGTCAAGCGCCTCAACTGGTCGCCTATCGCGATTACCTCTTGAGCGAGCAACACCTTCAATCGACCTTGTCCTTGAAAGAGTGCATCGCTAATCCCGATTTGGCGTTGAATCGCGGTATTTTGGAGCCGTTGGCGTTCTTGAAACGTAACAATAAGATCGAGACCAATACCTGCATCATTTTGATCGACGCCCTTTGCGAGGCGGAGTACCACCGACCCGATCACGGGGATACCATAACTACGTTCCTGGTGAAGCACATGTGCCACTTCCCGTCTTGGTTGAAGATCGTAGCAACGGTCAGGACGCATCTGTTGGAGGTCACTAAGCAATTACCGTACACCAGGATCAGTTTGGATATGTTAACCGGCGAGAATCTGCAAAAGGATATGTTGGATTACATCAATTTCCGCTTGCAGAACAGTCCCAGCATACAAAGCAATATCACCATCTCGACAGCCGTTAAGTTGGAGAGCGGGACTGTGACGCAGCACAAATTTTCCCAGCACCTTCTCAACTTAACCCACGGGTCTTTCTTGTTCGCCAAATTGACCTTGGACTTGCTCGAAAGGGGCCATCTAGTGGCCAAGTCGACGGGGTACAAGGTCCTGCCGGTCACCCTCGCCCAGATCTATCTTTTACATTTCAATTTACGATTCCCGACCGTCAGATCTTTCGAGAAGGTGACCCACATCCTCAGCGTTTGTCTATCCGCCCTCTACCCTCTGACCCTCCTAGAAATCTACTATTCCGTAAATTCTCTGCTGGTGGAGCGATTCCTACCGTGGTCCGAATTTCTGCAGCGTTTCAAACTGCTCTCCGGGTTCCTCGTTAAAAGACTGGACAACACGTACATGTTCTTCCATCCGTCCTTCAGGGAGTGGTTGATTCGCCGGGACGAGAATGAAAGCACCAAATTCCTTTGCGACTTGCGATCGGGTCATTCGGGCATCGCCTTTCGACTGTCGCGCGTTCAAGGTCCTTTGGACGCGGAGAAAACGCTCGAATTGGGACATCACATCCTCAAGGCTCACGTCTATCGGAATATGTCCATGCCGACGATATCCCCGCGAGATCTGCAAGCTTACTGGGTGACCGAAAGCTCAGGTAACGTATCGGCCGCCGTTTGTCACCTGAGAAACATCTACAACCCCAACGTCAAGGTCTCGAGACTGCTTCTACTGGCCGGGGCTTCCCCGATTATATCACGGGCTTCTTAGGGAACGCCCCGATCTTGTGCATGTACTCCAACGAAGGCATCGTTCCCATGGTCTCCTTGCTACTGGAGTTCGGGGCTAACGTTGAGTTAACGAACAGTCAAGGATCGACTGCTCTCTCGTTAGCGTCAGCTAAAGGACATTGTGATGTCGTAAGACAATTGATAGCGGCCGGGGCGAGTCCGGGACACGCGGATACGGCCGGATATTGCGCTTTGGTCCACGCCGCGAGGAACGGCTGCCTCAACGTCGTCGGGTATCTACTCGCTTGCGATTGGATCATCACCAACCCTGAAGATGTCTCGCTACCGGAAGCGGCGCAGCAAGCCCTGATAGCGGCAGCCGGGCACGGTCATGCCGAAATCGTCGAGTATCTTCTAGATATGTCGGAGGTGAACGTCGATATTTGCGACTCGTTAACCGGGGAGACGGCGTTGACGATCGCGGCCACGAACGGATGCGCTAACGTCTGCGCGGCTTTGGTTAGTCGCGGTGCTAACACCACGATCACCAATAAGAAGGAAATGTCAGCGCTTTTGTTGGCGGTGAAGGAAGGACATTGGGCGGTCGCAGAGAGACTTCTTCAGAATCATGCCACCTTGGAAATGTGCGATAATAACGGGAGAACGGGATTGATGGTGGCTGCCGCTGAAGGACACGTCGCCATTATGGAACTTTTATTGGATAAAGGTGATTATTGCTTATTTTATTCTATTCTTCCACACGCCTTGCAGTCACCTTCATTGATTGTGACTCTCCAGCCCAAGGAATTAAACCGCTTCAGACAAGTGAAAACGGTTGTTGATGATGCTTGCCTCGTTGATAGTGAAACACGTGTCACCGATTGTGTCATGAAATAATTGCAATGTGATCTAGTGTCAGTAAATTACACCGCAGTCGCTGCAATCGCCTTCATATTCTATTATTGTTGAATTTATTTTTTTCATTTTCAATCGTAATCAACTGTTCTTCGTTGTCGTCATTGCTCACCAAAGTTGAACTTTTAGCTCTAGCTTGAAAACTTATTGTTATTACTATCAGTTCGCCATCTTTAACCCTAGAACACTACCCATCAAAATATATTTTATTTTATTACCCTGGGATACGGGTGTACCTCAATAGAGAAGGTCATAGAAAATAAACTTTTACACTAAATCAGATTTTTTCGACACTTACCAATACCGACGTATCGTCAGCCAAGAAGACACATTTGTCCAACGTATAACAAAGGCCAAAGAACACTTCCCTGAGGTACCCCTCTGTGCTGAATTAATGTTTGGGAAGACACACCGTTTACATGCACATAATGTTTACGACCATTTAGAGAAGTGCTGCTTACCCACTTCAGTGTGTTCCCTCGTATAAGAATATAATTTCTTAATTAATATCTCGTGATTTACTAGATCGAACGCTTTACTAAGATCTAGGAATCCATTTCCCTGTATAGCAAATCGGGGAAAGATACTATTGCATTCGAACTGCCGAAACCTTCGCGAAAAATAACAGAAAAATAACAGAAGTTTCGAGCAAGGTTGGGGTACACCCGTACCCCAGGCAGTGTTCCAGGGTTTAGGCAAAAATATGTCTGACACACTTCCTTTTAAAACAATCTCCGACGAAACGACAGTAATCGTCAATTTCACCGTATGACGAATCCGCTCCTCGACCGATTATCCCCGATCGTACACGGTCAACTAGCCCATTGTCACACGTGCAACGTTCTCGCCCAGCACTAATAACTTTCTTTTGTCACACAACCAACGCACTAAATCTCACGTTCTAATAATCTCGTCATCATCATCATCTTTTATTTCCAGGTGCACATCTCGAACGTCAGGATAAAGAGGGCCTAACGTCGTTGTGTTGGGCGTGCCTCAGAGGAAAACTCCAAGCCGCTCAGTGCCTCTTAGACAGGGGTTCCAACCTAAACCACGTCGACAATACGGGGAG
Organism: Chrysina gloriosa; assembly: GCA_038088585.1. Taxonomy (NCBI): domain Eukaryota; kingdom Metazoa; phylum Arthropoda; class Insecta; order Coleoptera; family Scarabaeidae; genus Chrysina; species Chrysina gloriosa. Next base: position 48,880,521 of record CM076093.1, on the reverse strand, counting down.
AACACCGCTGGATCTCGCCGCCTTCCAAGGTAACCCGAACGTGGTGCAATTCCTATTGGAAAAGGGGGCCATCATCGAGCACGTCGATATCAACGGAATGCGACCGTTGGATCGAGCCATCGGCTGCAAGAATATCCAAGTCGTGCATTGCTTTCTGAAGAAAGGAGCTAAACTTGGTCCGGCTACATGGGCTATGGCGACTGGCAAACCTGAGATAATGTAAGTTACTGGTACTAATCACGATTTTACTAGAAACGTATTTTTGGTTCTGGTCAATATCGACGCTTCGTGATCAGTTTCTGCAGAGGTACTAAAGCAGAACCGTTAAAGAAGTTACTATCATAAATATCAAACGTGAATACCAAACGAAGATGTTTTGTTTTTCTCTTTCTATATAAAATAAATAAAAATACCGTTACCACACCTTTCGGAAAAAACTCCAGACGCGTATTTCGGCAATTAAGTTACCATCCCCAGTGGGGGAATTCAGTATCATCAGCGATATCCGACTAATGCCCAAGACCAACACTACACAACGAACACTGTACACACTAAAACATGCACAATGAACATCACACATTGAACGCACCAAAACACTGTCGACACTTATTATTATTATTTTTATTTATTTTGTATATCATTTTTGCCACAATCTCCTTATTCTTATTTCTCCTGTTCTAATCGATGAATATCGTCATTTCAGGCTTATCCTCCTTAATAAACTTTTGGAAGATGGAAATTTGCTCTATCGGAAAAGTAGATTGAGGGAGGCTGCCCATCGCTACCAATACGCTCTGAAGAAATTCCCCGCCGACGATCAAGGAGAGCACAACACGGCATTCCATCAGTTGAGGATCAATTTCTTGCTTAATCATTCGAGATGCAAGAGGAAGCTCAATGTAAGTTCGATTAGTGGACTCTAAATTTTTCTATACTTCGAGAGATCTCGATGTGAAAGCTTTTGCTTTTGTTTTGGGGATATTTAAATCTAAGTAAATTAAGAAAGTTTGCATGTATGACATTTCTGACTTAGACCAAACTTGTTTGTAATGGTTTAGGTCAACTGATAAATTTTGAATGTTATGTTTGATGATGATCGAGCGACTTGCATCATCGTTACGAATTTTCGACTTCCTCGTAGTTTTTGGGGGTATCAATCGGCGAAGCAGATGTCCAACTTCTTTTGCATTCACTAAATCTCAGGAGTGTTGGTTACTTGAGGACATATATATATAAGGAGAGCTGACTTTCTTTGAAGTTCATCGATGCCAGAAAATATAGAACTTTGTGGGCTTTAACAATGTAAGTTCCTCAAGACAGCGCGAAACACGCACCCTCTTCTTTATAGACTTTCTGTTGATCTGGTTTACGATTTTGTTCCTGATGAATATTGATTAGTTTGTGAATTACTTGATAATGAGATTGAGTTTTGAACCAGATGGATCTATTGAAGATCGATCCTAATCCACAAATTCTAACAACAGAAATGAACAATCACAGTCTTTAATTTCGAGGAGAATTGAATGTTTTTGGATTGTTTTTTTTCCATGTTAAGTCTAGACCTCTTTGTCTTCGTTACGCTGTTACGGCCCTGATTTCTTTGGGGAATTTTGAAGGGAGATCAGACTAGGTTATATTGGAGTAGGGAATATATATTTCACGGAATCAGTCATCCTTTCAGAAATGGTTAAATCAATTGTTTTGGATTCATGATACCTGATTAGGTTCCTCCTGATTTGAAGGAATTTTGCACAATGCTAGGCAAGATAGGAGTTCTGTATTCTACTGTCGTGCTGAGGTCGGTTTCAATTACCTTCAACGTCTTTGTTCTTGGTCCACTTTTGGGGTAGTTCTTTGCTTTCTCCATGTGTAACTTTTCGCTAGCGCCTTGTTCTGGAAAATAGGAATTTACAGAAGCAATGGCTCCTCGTTTGATGAGAATTTATACTCGTCATTGAAAGCCAAACTTGAATTATAATTAGAATTAAATTTTCGGAAGTTTGGCCACTGAGACAATCAAATTATGAACTATTATGACCTTATGGGGGATCCATTGGGCCTCTTCTCAACTAGCATTTAAAATTAAATGTATTTCTGTACCAAAAAGGTGTGAGTATAAAATCACTGAAATCAACATATCTATATAAAAAGTTTCTGCTATGGAATTACAAATCATCCAAGTCAACATCCTTCAAGTTTAGGAGCAAGATCATTGGCATTAGATGTAACCATCTCAACTTTATCATCAGCTTTCTTTAGACATTCTAATTTTGACCAACTTTTTGGTTCTGCTTTTTCATCTTTATTTCCAATCTTCGCTTTGTGAAATCAACTATCATTAGAGAATAGAACAAACTTTTACTTTTCATTTGCAAAGTATGAGTATGAGTAGTCTTGAGTCTTTTCTTTTGGAAAATATGATTAGACTTTGAAACTTTTTGTCCAGAGAAATCTGATTAGGGAATCTAACGCTATGTTTTGCTTTTCTTGACGGGAGAGTGGCTCAATTATCAAAATTTCTAAAATTTCCACTTACGGGGGTAGAATGTGTCGGTGAAAGATCCATTTATTTCTTTGTCTGCCATATGCAACTTAATTTTTAGGCCATAATTTTCCCCCTTTCTTTTTAGGAACCCGAAGAAGCCATCGAACTCGCCAACCAAGTCCTCAACGTGAAACCGGAATCGTACGAGGCGTACTACGCGCGAGCCAAGGCCAAATTGGACCTGAAACTTTACGAGCACGCCATCCTAGACGTGAAGGAATCGTTACGACTGGCCCCGTCGCAAAACGTCGAAGTCCGCAAGGTGTTGGCCTATTTAATGGACGAGATTTCCAGCAAGATATCGCCGTCGTCGAGGATCAATCATAATCGAGATCTGGCGATGTCCGTCGATACTTTACACGAGTAAAAGTTTGACGCCCACATAAACTAGTTGCTGGGATTAAAAATAATGTTTGGGTCTGGAACTCCCAAAGTGGGAATCCCGACGATAATAGTGTGCCTTATAATGTATGATTAACGTTGAAGACTGATTTTTCTTTCGTTTTAAACTCCTTGGGTCCTTTTTAAATGTTATATTGATGGATGTTGTGTCGTCGAAGAATCGACGAAATCGAGTTAGTAATGGCTTTTAAAAGAAATAAATATCTTTAATTTTTATTTGTATATACATATATATATATCAGTAATAAAGTATATATATTTATTTATATCAATTGTTATTTTTTAATTAATTATTATTTTTGACTATTATTGCATCATTCCCAGATTTTGACTATTAGGATGTTCGTTTTTGTTTGTTATTTATTACTATTATTATTATTATTATTATTGCGTTTATCATTTGTAAAGATCTGTTTTGTATGTTTCTTCCTTCAATTGATTTTCCGCTTGTTTACTGCGTTCGTAATCCGTGTTAGGATCGTTTCAAAACGGACATGATTGCATTGAGGGAATGTCGAAATTTATCGTTACATTTCACTCCCTGTATGTACGATACTTTCAATTCGCTTGTAATTTTAGGCTGTAAGTATGGACAAATTTGATCTCACATCCACACATTATATAAATACATACATACATAGTAATATATTTGCATTCTTTCTAATTTTTGCTTTATGTATGAATAGGAATAAAACGTTTTTTCTTTCTAAGTTTAAAGCTTGTATCGTACTTAACCGATTCGGGAATCTTCCCGTGTAAATTTAAGTTTCCTTTTTTTTAATTGTACAAAGTAATGTATTTTATTATTACTTAGTATTAAATATTCTTGAGGGTATTTCGTATCAAATACACGGTCGCTAGACCTAACATTCTATTTTCTCGCTTATTTCAATCAGCTGTGTAATATTTTTTGAAAAAAAGGAAACGCAAATAATCTTGCCAAGCATGTGTAATGTGAATCGTTTTTCTTCTTAATTATCGTGCAGTATTTTTATTTATTACGTTTTAATTCTTTTTATTTGTATTATTATCATTATCATTATTATTATTATTATTATCTACTATTAGTGCCTATCGATTTTCCTGTAACGTGACAGTTTAACTGTTGTTAACTTCGAATGTACTAGCGTGTGAAGTTTATATCCCATATAATATATATATTATACATATATATGTATTTTTTAGGTAATTTTATCGAACAAACAAGAATGTAAACGATTATGAACGGTGCTGCCTATAAAAGGTACATATTCGATGGATAGATTATTATTATTATTATTATTATATTATTATTATTGTAAAACACTTTATATGATGAATCACGAAGAAACAATGCAATAAAGGAATAGATATTATTTTTTTGCGTTTTCCCTGTACTTCTTTACATCCTCATCAATTAAAATAATTTTCATCTTAATAACATCCAATTGTAAGATATACAGGGACGTATACGATTATGTGAGATGCTCTAGCGCGGACTTTAAGTCTATGTTCAGGTTAATTTGTCGTCATCCCGAATTGTTTGGTGGGTATGGGGAGGCAAAACGGGAACAGACGATGCTTGTAGCCAATGCCAGAAGAACATATTATCCAAATAAAAGCGTAAATTCAAATAATCCGCAGAAAGCAGCGTGGTAAATAATATAATATTTATTTAAACTTTAGGGGAGGCGATTTTGTGGTGGGGATTGGATTTTTCGAGTGGAAAAAGTGTTAGTTCTACTACTTATCAACAGATATCTCACCTGGTTCGTGATCTACGCATAAATATAAGATATAATGCGCCATAGATATCTTTGCAATGCGTAGAAAATCTTGCAGTCTAAGGGAAACAAAACACAAGTCTCATCTCACTCTTTGAGACTCCTCAAAAATGCGCATGAGTTAAAATACATTGAAATTTTAGGGCCATGTTAGTTTCTTATAACTTAAATAATATAACTTTTATACAGTTTGATAACATTTCACATCGGTCTTTTCTATGAACTGGCCAATTTTGAATCCAGATGTTAACGGCGACTAATGTTAAGTTTGTTTGGTATTTATTTCCACTTCTTGGTTGGTAAATTAAAAATTGTTTCTAGATGTTATAAATATGGATATGGATAGAAAGCCGTAGATAAGTTGCTTTCAAAATGTAGTAATGTTATATAAAAATTTTTAACAATTAAGGAACCATTTTCTTTCTAAGCGTAATAGGTTTTAGAACAAGGGAATAAAAATCTAAACTCTAATTCTAGATATAATATATTAAATTTATACGTATCTATATGTAAAATTAATCAAAATGTCAAAATGTTTCACAATACGAGTAAACCAAACTGAAACATTAAAACTAAAACTTAAACTAGCGGTCTGCTGAAGCAACAGTAGCTAGACAAGACAATATTTAATATAAACTAATACATATACACTTATTGATTATTAAATAAAATTAATTTAGTACATTTATGCCGAATGTTTGCATCTTCTTGCGATCTTAATCGACCCCCATGATGCAGTCGCACAGTTAAATAATACCTTAATATTAATGTAACCAGTTGCAAGTTGTGATTATCCAATATATTCAGCAATAGAATAAGCTTGTGCATTCTTTCTGTGTTAAACGTGTTGGCCAGTCTTTTACTAATTTTATTCATTAAGACGCTTACAATGCTAGAAGTGATAAGCATACTTGAATATTTTCCTTCAACATTTTCTCTGCAATTGTGCAAATTCTAAAATCACTTCAATATTAATCACCTATAATTAGAATACACGTAACACAATAAAGTGGCAATAAAAACCGCTAGGTGAGCCCTGATCGCCAAAGCGCCGAAATCCGGACTATGATTGGCTTTTATAACGCAAGCGCACTTCTTTCTGCTCTCAACAAGCGAAACAGAAATATGTTTGCTGTTTCATAATGTTGGCAAGAAGAATGTTTAACAAGGCGCATTATATCTCTCTATATATTATAACGATCTACCATGTTTCAGGAAAGGTTATTTGCTTTAGCAATTTAGACCATAGAATATGAATTTTAAATACTATTAATACGGAGGATACCTTAAAAAATTTGCTGAAACCAAAACTAGAAAAGTTCAGCTTTTTAATTTTCAATTTTTATGTATGTTTATGCATAGCTACCGTCTTGGTGTTTGTTTTCAATTATTAGAAGTGTTAAGTTCCTTTTATTGTTGTGATTTTGTTCTACTTATTCCTAATATGAATAATGTTTAAATAAAAAGTCTTTCAAACCAACATATTTATTTTAATTGATTATGGACCGTTTGTGGAATATATGTTGGCGAAAGGGGTAAAAGGGACTTTAAATAGAAAATATGATATCTATTTTATTTACATCATATCATTTTAAAAGACGTACAGTTTTTGTAGATGTACATATTCTGAGTGAGATTTTAACTAATTTTGGGAGTGGCTCCAATATTTTTAGTCCCAACCCTATTGTGAACTGCCCCACTGATCAACTTATTCGTCAAAGGACGCCAAATTATTAAGTACACGCGAACGCCTTTGATGTCGCGGGGGAATGGAGGGGAGAGGGAGGAGCTGCTTACATTCTATATATGTTTATTCAATCATAGTCTTTCACTCCTTCTACTGACAAAACAATAGGTTACAATAATTTTGCTCTAAAAAGAAGATTACTTCTTACATAGCACGAATAAAAATAAAATTTTTGATAGTTGGCGCCAAATTAAAAGCAAAGGAAACTGCTCCTGTACCAAAAGTTAAAGCTTTTCCATTGGCATTAATTTCTTTTACATGGAGAATATCGCAGCAAGATTTTGGAATATATTTTGTTTGATTTTACCAATTTTTTTAAATTTGTAATGTTTGGAACATGCTTTCTCTGATTATACGACACATTTCAGATTGAAAATGTAACCATACCCTAGTTCATTTTTTTCACTTTCGGTTTATTAATAATTTTATTAAAAAAATGCTTAATTTTCCAGTTTTGTATCCTACCAATTAACGCCCGTTCTTCGATTGTGGTGCCATCTGTTGAGTATGAACTCTCAAATTATCAGCGATTCTGGTGAAGTTGTTAGTTCGTTTAATCATTTTTATCGAAACACTTATTCATATTGTTAATAGAATGACAAATAAACCGCAAAGGATATACAATACTAGTATCTCTTCCGCATTGCTTTTGCTCCTCTATGCTATGAATGAAATTATAGCCATTCTTCAGAACGATGTAAATAAGAAATGGTCAAGTGGTACTGATGGGATTCCTGCTGGTCTTTTGAGGAGAGTTGCAAACGTTGACGCTATTCCATTGCAATATTTAGTTAACTTGTCCTTAGGAACTGGTGGTTTTCATTCCAAGTTGAAATTAGACAAAGTGGATTTTTAAGAGGGATGATGCTAATAAATCTAATAATGTAATGTAATTAGATCTACCTCAATTACTAGGAGAAATAAAATAAAGAATTTGCGAATGACTTTTGTTTCTGGTCTGACATTTTCTGAACATACACTGTCCATATACTCAGCCGCTTCGCGATCCCTTGGGTTTCTTACAATATTTTGCCGTGGTTTCAATAATCCCCACACAATTAAAACTTTGTATCATAACCTGGTTCAGAGCAGATTGGAATGTGGATCACTGATCTGCTATCCCTGCAACATTTACTAAATTCTTTCTGTGGAACGCATTCAAAAGAAGTTCCTAAAATATTTGATATTTAGGACTTCTGGCAATTATCCTGCTCGCGAATCAGATTATGCGACATTATTGGAGCAGCATCACTTTCAGGCTCTATCTGATCGCCGCGAAAAACACAGTGCTATTTTTATTAGATTTAATCACTAATAAAGTTGATTCCCCATCGTTGCTCGAATATATAAATATTAATGTAGCAAGGTAAAGTACTAGATCTACTAACTTATTACATAATTCTAGAGCAAAAGCCAATATTTTGACGAGATCGCCAATGTGCCATATGACGAACAATATTAACTGATTTTACTCCGACCTAGGAACTTAAGTCTGTTTTTATTTTGAATGTGATATTAATTCATCTTTTTTTTTAATTTTTTGTTGATACATGTATGTTTCATATTTTACTGTATAAAGATAATAATAATGATAAAATTGGTCAATGTACATAATTATAGAAATATACTCACTCTTGCTCTGATGTGATATTTTTAAAGTCATGTTAATTTTTGGTGTTATTTTTCCTTTTTCCTTTATTACTGCAAATTGTCCTATAATTGGTGTGGACAAATAAAGATTATGATTATTATTATTATTATTATTATTATAGTAGATAGACACTATATGGAGGTTCTTTTAACGCAAATATGGAACATGCTTAGACATCATTTCTAGAACGTAGCAAGATCTGTGCAAGTATGCGTTTGACTCATTGAACTACAGATATATACAGTATATATTTTAGTATAGAGTTTACTGATTTACTAGACCGTTGTAGTACTTCGTAAGTCACCTAGATTACGCCACATGTTCACATTCTTCCGGATCTGCAAGCATCCTTTTGGTTTTATGGTTTCCTTTGAACTTTCCCCACAATGGTGACAGAAACACTTGGCTCCGATTCCTAAAAGAACTTCAATACGACAATATTTGCCAAAATTAGCGAAAGACGTAAAAGAATTACCGAGAAAGATTTATATGATTTTCCGAAAATCCCCAAAGGAAAAGCGTGAAACAGTTCCCTGAAGGAATAAATTCGAAAATTGTTTTGTCGAAATTATGAAAGAAAGAAGTAAAACAATTCTCACAAAAACAACGAATTTTTGCCAACATTTTAAACTAAAAGCGTAAAACACTTCGGGGAAAGAATCAAGACCAGAACCGTGCCAATTTTAATGAAAATCGCAAAGGAAAACGAATGGAAGATTTAAATAAAAACTCAATGATAAACGTGTTTGTTTCAGGTCGTCGTGAAACGACACATTCGCGAAAAACGAAAATAACAAAGTGACACAAACGACATCCAGCTATTTTCTGCAAGATTCTGGAACGAAAATTTTATAAATATTACAAAATCCGCCGGTGCCAAAGCGATCGGCTAAAAATAATGAAAAAGTGGGCGTCGTTGCACGATGTACGCCCGGCACATTATTAGAGCTACGAGAAGGTGTGCAACGTAACTATGTATATCTTCGTTTACAAGGAAAGATATTAAGTACTGTCCAAATTTTTGGAATTTCTATTTTGGCGATTAGTCGCGAATTAGTTCGGATCCTCAATTCGCTCGAAGGTGAAACGACAATGTGTATAAAAAGTGGCAAAATTGGCAAAGCATCAAATTATGAAAACTATATTGTCGGTACACGCGTCTATATATAAGTGGATGACCCAGTTATAGATAGAGACGTCCCAAGCAAATAAGCAAATCGTTAACGCCGTAAATATCCACTTAAGTTCTTCGAGGACGCACGCGTTGCCCGCTGAAACGGCGAGTGATTGCTAACAATTTGTTTACGTCGAAATTGGAAAGGTGCATAATTTGGTGTAAAAAGTCGGGACGGCATTCCAATCCTGTGAGAAACAAAGACCTCCATAATATGTATGATCGGTTCGAAGGGGCTACGCCTCTTCAAGGCATGGAATCACTGAAAGTATCAGATATCACAGATATTGCGGAATTCGATTTCGTTCCCCTCGCAGAGCAAGCTCAAATTCTGCAATTTTCGGGCATATTTCTGGCAGCATTCCAGGAATTTGCGGTGAAGCTATTATCGGGGAATTTGCTTACGAGTTCATCCTTTCGATTTTCACTTTTGTTTCACTTTTTAGCAAGATCAAGACCGACTTTGAAGACCAAGATAGAGATTGACTTTCAAGTGCAAGACTGAGATCGACCTTCAAGAGCAAGACTAAGACCAACACTATAGCTTGCAAGACCAAAACCATTGCAAGACTGGGTACGCAAATGAATAAAAGGCGAGGAAAAAATTAGAAAACAGAAGAAAATAGAGAAGGGTGAAATAAAATGCAAGAAAGTGGAGAGAAACAAAGAGGATTAAAAGTGACAAGGAGTCTCTCTTCTCTTTCTTTTCTGAGAATACGTGACAAAAAATGTTAAGGGACAGCTGAAAACAATACGATAAACATGAGAAATATCACAGAATCTAGACAAGGAGGGCACCAGCATGGGCGAAAAGAAAAGAAAAACAAATGCGTAGGAGAAATAAAGGCAACAGTAATCAGCGAAATCAAGCAATTGAAGAAAGTGGAAGGAAAATCGAGAAGATGAGAGTAAACGGAAAAGGTGAAAACCAAAGGCAAGAAAATGGATAGATAGAGAAAATGCAAGAAAGTAAAGGGAGAAGATAGTGGTTGAAACGAAAACGACAAAATAATCTCGCCTCCTTCTTCCTCGATAAAACGAAAAATGTACAAATGATACCTAGAAACAAAACGGTAAACACGGGAAGAAACCACGGAATCTAGAAAAGAAGGGCACGAGAATACGAAAAGAGGTGATACAGGGATACCAGAGAAAGGAAATGTATCGTAACAAACCTGTAGGCGAAATAATAAAAGCAAGAATAGTCGAAGAAAAAGAAATTAAGAAAAGAGACGGAAAATCGACAAGATGAAAGAAAATGGAGATAGTAAAAGAAAAGGCGGGGAAAATATAGAGATCATGCAAGAAAGTAGAGAGAAGGAAAGGAATACAAGTAGGTAAAGAAAGAAAGCAAATGAAGAAAATGGTAGGAAAATCGAGAAAATAAAAGAAAACGAAGATAGTGAAAGAAAATACAAGAAACTAGAAGGATAAATAAAAATGCAATAAAATGGATAGAAAGAAACAGGGTGAAATATGAAAGCGACAAATAGTTTCCCTTTCTTCTTTCTACTTTTAGAAGAGGTGAAACAGCTGCCAAGGGTCAGCTGGAAACAAAGCGGTAAATAGAAGAAAATCGCAAAATCTAGAAATGGAAGGCGGTGGTGCAAAAAGGAGTACGCAAATACGCAGAAAGGAGAAAACACAAAATTTAAAGAGATACTAGACGAATAAAATGTAAGAGGAATAATAAAGGCAAAATTAGTCAAGGACAAAAAAACAAAGGAAGAAAATGCAAGGAAAAAATCGAAAAAAAAACGAAAGAAAATAGAGAGGGCGAAAGGAAGTGCAAAAAGCTAGGGAAGAATAAAACATGAAAGCAATAAATAGTCTCTATTCTTCTTTTTCTTTCGAAGACGTAAAAACTGTAAACATGGAAGAGGAAAGGAAGGAAATCTAGAAAAGAAGGGCACGAGAATACGTAAAGGAAAGAACGAAAAATACAGACACTTGAGGAATAGAATGTAAATGAACATATAGCAAAGATAATAAAAGCAAAAGTACTCGAAGAAAAAAAAAAACAAATGAAGAAAAGGGATGGGAAATCGAGGATATGAAAGAAAACGGAGATTTGAAAGAAACAAGCAAGAAAATATAGAGAAAATTCAAGGAAGTAGGTAGAAGGCAAGGCTGTGAGACATAAAACGATAAAATAATCTCTCCTTCTTTCTTGGTAAAACGTAAAAGATTTATAAGGGATAATTAGAAACAAAACAGTAAACATGGAGAATAAAAAATTTAGAAAAGAAATGCACGAGATGTAGGAGCGATAATAAAAGCAAAAGCACTCAAAAAAAAAAAGGAAACAAATGAACGAAAGGGAAGGGATATCGAGAAGTTGAAAGAAAATGGAAACTTGAAAGAAAAAAGAAAGCAAATATAGATTGAGAAAAGACAAGAAAGTAGGGAGAAGTAGAGGATGTGAAACATAAAACGATAAAATAATCTCTCCTTCTTTATCGATAAAACGTAAGAGATTTATAAAGTAAACTTAGAAACAAAACAAACATGGATAATAAAAGATCTAGAAAAGAAAGGGCACGAGAATACGCAAACGAAAGAACGTAAAATACAGACATTAGAGGAATAGAATGTAAAAGAACACGTAGGAGAGATAATAAAAGCAAGAGTAATCAAAATAAAAATAAATGAGGAAAAGAGAACGGAAATCGAGAAGTTGAAAGAAAATGGAGATTTGAAAGAAACAAGCAAGAAAATATAGAGAAAATGCAAGAAAGTGGGGAGAAGGAAGGGAAGCAAGAGCAGTCAAAGAAACAAAAACAAATGAAGACAAGAGAACGGAAATCGAGAAGTTGAAAGAAAATGGAAACTTGAAAGAAAAAAGCAAGCAAATATAGAGAAAATGTAAGAAAGTAAGGAGAAGGAAGGGAAGCAACAGTAGTCAAAGAAACAAAAATAAATGAAGAAAAGAGAACGGAAATCGAGAAGTTCAACGAAAATGGAGATTTGGAAGAAAAAAGCAAGCAAATATAGAGAAAATGCTAGAAAGTAAGGAGAAGGAAGGGAAGCAAGAGTAGTCAAAGAAACAAAAACAAATGAAGACAAGAGAACGGAAATCGAGAAGTTGAAAGAAAATGGAGATTTGGAAGAAAAAGCACGAGAGGGTAATAACGGAAGAAAAACAAGAGCATCTGTTAAAAGAGAAAGATACAGAAATATTAGAGAAGGAAAATATAGAAGAAATAATAGAGTAGAGATATAAGAGTACTCAAAGAGAGGAAAGGAATGAAGAAAAGGCAAGAACAATCGAGACAACGGAAGTAAATACCAGAAAATAGCGGAAAGGCAAAGGAATCGTTTGTAAGTGAAATAATTCGCAAGTTTACAAGAATTAACTTAACGTTTTTGAGCGAAGTGCATGTCTCGACAACTAATCTTCCATCCTCAGTGAAGAAAGCACAAAATAAAGATGATAGCAAATTATTATTAGTTCTCAAATCAACCGGAAAAGGCATAAAATATCTCCCGCTTCCAAAGATCCACTAACACTACATACACAACCATTAAAAAACCGTCTCACTGTTTGCCCTCTCTAGCTTTTTTCTCCCTTTCTCTGCTTTCTTCCTGCAATAGGACTATTGGCCCTCTTCTAATTTTAAATTTCAATCCACTACCAATTTCTGAAGCAAGCAAGAGATCACTGGCGCAAAGCGAATTGGGGCCGACAGTTATTGGTACTTTTGAGCGGTTGAAATCAGACGAGTTCAGCCATAAAAGGCGACCGACTTGCGATTTCATTGGTTTACTATCCGGAATATTGAGCTCAAATATTTATTAGCACTTTTAAATCGTTGAACTTAACAGTTAAAATTCTGAAATTTCATTTTATTTTTATTTTCACTCACACACAAGGAAATCGTTGTAACCAGGCAAAAATTGCGGACTAGCTGAATTAGCACAAATATTCATTGGCGACATAGAATTTAGTTTAAACATTTATTAGTACTTTTGAACAGCGAAAATTTGGGTGAATTGAGTTAAAAGTAATCGATTTTTGTGATTTCGTTCATCGAGGAGAATGTAGTTCGAACGCGGATTGGCGCTTACAAATCGTTGGATAACGGTTGAAATTGGTTCAAATATTCATTAGCACTTTCGAGCTTTCGGAACCACGAAGTTTCAAACCGAAAACGATTAATTTACATTTTATTTCGTTCATCAAACATGCATTGGAAGTTTTGAACTATTGGAATCAGCCGAATTCCGCCAAGAATAAATGCTGGATTTGCGATTTTATCGCTTCAAAATCTGTAGAATTTAGTTAAGAAAGTGTTTAAAAAAATTGCAAAAGGGAAACTGCCTTAAATCAATAAGGACAGAGCTATAGAGCTGGTCTTGCTCTTTACAGTCGGTCTTGGTGTTGGTCTTGAAAGCCGATCTTGATTTTGGTTTTCAAAGTCAGTCTTGGTCTTTTAAGTCCGTCTTGATCTTTTAAGTCCGTCTTGATTTTGGTCTTAGGGTTGCACCATGGAGATTGCCTTAAAATATTATAGTATTTTGCTCCACTTACGTGCTACCGTTGCAACAGAAAAGATCATCAGCCATAAAAATAGTTTGCATGCAAAAGCGCAAGACATTTGCACCTTTGACTAGTCTCGCCCTTGTCATTCCTCCTATACTTTTTTTTTTACCATGTATTTCTCTTTCTGTATTTTTTGTTGCTTTTCTTGCACATTCTCTTGTTGTTCTTTCGACTACTACCATTCTTTTTCTAGATTTGCTGATCTTTCCTACGTAAACCGTTTGGTTTCCAATTCTTCTTGTAAGTTCCTTCAGATTTTCTCAAGGAAGAAAAACGTGAGAAATTATTTGTCGTTTTCGTTTCACCCTCCTTTTTTCCCTCTGTTTCTGTCGCATTGTTTCTTACGTCTTCTTCACCTTTCTTTCCGTTTACTTGATTTTATTACCGAGTTTGCGGTTTCCTGTCACAATCGAAATTACTTTTGTTTTATTATCTAGCGATTTTTTTATATTCCTCTTTTTCCACCGTTTCAGTTTATACGTGAATGAGCTATTCTCGCAGTTAGAATTAAGTTACAAATAGATCCACGTATGCGAATTTATTACCTTGGCCGCTTACACAAGTAAAATATCAGCATTATTGCGCAAACGCCGAAAATAGCGCAGGAACGTCCATAAAAACTTTTCTTTGTGTTGTAATGCCGGCGTATTTTTATCGAAAAAGTACGGGACGCCTCGAAAGAAAGCACCTAAACGTACGAAAAGTAATAATCGACGATATAATTACGAAAGAACAAAGAAAGAAACCGTGGATTCGCCAATTTCCCATCTGGACGGAATACGAATCGCTCGATTTCCATTCGCAAATTGCCTCCTTTTGAACTCTCTCTATTTGTTTATAAAAATTTCGTATATCGCCGTCGCGCCCCACCCCAAAAAGTTCACGGGCAATGTGTTTTTGGTTTGTGATCTAAACGGCCAGTTTCTCACAGCGATTAAGTGAAAAGCGGCGTCGATTACAATTCGAGTACTAATCAGGTAGTAGACGCTTTTTGTTCTATATGTTGTGTATACGTATGCATATGTTTTAATATTCCTTTACGTGCATGCAATGTTCGATCGTGGTGCGTTTCACGCGTCTGTTTGTTTATATTTATAAATTACCGAGGCGGCTTAAGCGGCGTTCTGCACGCGTCCTGAAAGTAGGTGGTAGTATCGAATTCGCGCGACGTTACGTTGATTTGGCCGTTTTGGATTTTTCCGTATCACCTCGAAATATCACTTTGATAAATAAGCTGGGAATATTTTTGCGTGGTGTCAATAATAAGTGAAGGCTATAATAGAAAATGGAAAACGAGAGCGATGCCCAAATTTGCTCTTTCAATTTGTTCAACTTTCGGATATTTTTCTGAGCGTCTATTCCTGTTACGGCGGTATTTTTGATGAAAAGTTTGATGTCCAACTGCAACTATTTATTGCCGATCAAGAGTTCCATGACATGTCAGTATCAAATTAAATTTAAAAATTATAAAACAATAAAAATATAAATCAACAATATGCATTTGTAAGTAATAAACGGTTGAATATAAGACAAATGAAATATTGATATTAAAACTGGCCGTTATCCACTAAGACGATGTAACGAGAAAATCTTTTTTCAAAGAATTAAAGAGTTGAAACAATCGAAAACGACAAAATCAAAAAAAAAATCGTTATGAATTCTTCTACATTGTAAATGGTGTTTACCTAAAAGAAGATTTTTGAAGGTCTTCGAAACACAAGAATAAGATTTCTAAAAAAAAATTGTACGTAATTCGTGACGTTATAAGAGCAATAATGGTAATTCAAGCTTGTATGTCTCTGCAGTAAGATTATTTCGAGTAATACTAAGATGTTCCGGAATTTTTTTCCCAACTTTTATTTATTTATATTTATCTTGATTATATATTTATAATGTGGGACTTGCCAATACAATATAGTTAATGCTTTCTTCCCTCCATTGACTGTACAGCCTGTCCTTGTAAAAGGGCAATAAATATATTATTTTGACAATAATTCTTAGCATGAAGGGTTTTAACCAGGGACCAAATACAATTGTTATTTTTTTATTTCAGATAAAAAGGTTACAAGAAAATTCATTTTATTTAATATTGGGAATTTTTAACCATTATCATTGCAAATATATTATTTTGGTTATCGTAACCAATTAAAGTGAGAAATATTTTTTGGGTTATAAGCAACAATTATATCAACCAAAATAATTTTTTGGTTTCAGATAACCATTATATCAACCAAAACGATTTTTTGATTAGAAATAACCGTTACAAAAAAATTGTTTTTTTGGTTATCAGTGATGAAAAAAACAAAAATTTCTTTTAAGTGAATGAACATAAAAAAGCTATGAAAAAGCAAAATATATCAAACAATATCAAAATCCTCACAAAATAAAAAAACAAAAATTTTAACAAACAGAACAATAAATGAGCAATAAATTTAATGCAACAACAACACATGAACAAGATAACACAACAAATCTGTGGCGGTAGTAGCAAAACTAAGCACAGCTGAAGGCGGTGTATGTTTTTTTATATTTTAAACTCATTACATAAAACCTAATAAAGGTTACATACAGTCAATTGCAATTTTAATAACGATTTTAATGGATTTAGAAATCCCTATTCAACATTTTAGATGAGAGAAATATTCCCACTAAAACTTTATGAATTAATTTTTTATTATCAATTTCATCCCTGATAACAAAAAAGAATTTTTTTGTACTGGTTATTTCTAACCAAAAATCTTTTTGGTTGAGATAATTGTTACTAACCAAAAAAAAAATATTTCACACTTTAATTGGTTACGATAACCAAAATAATATATATCTTATAAAAACAGTTAATTGTAACGATTTTATAAATTCATCAATATAAATGGTTAAAAGTGACTTTTTGTCGTTTATCTTATAATTGTTACGTCCCTGGTTTTAACCCAATGGTCAAGATCGGTTAATTAGTTAATAATAATATATAAAAATTCAGTAATGAAAAAGGGCATACCACCAAAAAAACATTTGCAATCGGATAAATACAAACATATATTTCTCGAGCCAATTAACCAATAAAAATGTATGCCTCAAAATAATTTTCCAAGCTTACCGAGATGCGATTTAATCCATAACAAACCTACATTTCGAATATAATTCTTGAGGATATAGAGAACGATAAGTAAAATTTAAGCGAAAGTAACGTTTCTGGTTTAGCCGTTGCTAGCTTCGAATTTGGTCAATTTTGGACAAGCTCATCTTTCGAATACCATGGCTTTTGGCTAAAATTTATGGGAGTCCTTAAAACTTAGAATTCGAATCTGTCTTGGAATTTAGTGAAAGCATCTTGGATTTAAATTCTTGAGGATATAGAGAACGAGAAGTAAAATTTAAGCGAAAGTAACGTTTCTGGTTTAGGCGTTGCTAGCCTCGAAATTGGTCAATTTTGGACAAGCTCATCTTTCGAATACCATGGCTTTCAGCTAAAATTTAGGAGAATCCTCAGAACTTACAACTCGAATTTGTCTTCGAATTTAATGAACGCATCGTGGATTTAAATTCTTGAGGGCATAGGAAACGAGAAGTAACCTTTCTGATTTAGTCGTTGTTAGCCTCGAATTTGGTCAATTTTGGACAAACCCACCTTTCAACTATACTTACTTTTAGCTAAACTTTAAGAGAGTCCTTAAAAATTAGAATTCGACTTTGTCTTCGAATCTAATGAAAAAACGTGGGTTTACACTCTTGAGGGTACAGGGAAGTAAAATCTAAACGGACGTAACATTTATGGTTTAGCCGTTGTTAGGCTCGAATTTAGCCAATTTTGGACAAGCCCACCTTTCGAATACAATGACTTTTAGCTAAAATTTAGGAGAGTCCTTGGAACTTACAACTCGAATTTGTCTTCGAATTTAATGAAAGCAACGTGGATTTAAATTCTCGCAGACGTAGGAAACGAAAAGTAAAATTTAAGCGGACGTAACGTTTCTGGTTTAACCGTTGTTAGTCTCGAATTTGGATAATTTTGAACGATACAATTTTGAAATGCAGGAACTAAAGCAATGAGACATGCCTTGATAATACAATGCAATACAATACGGAAGCACCGTTATGTTTTTGATAAAAGCCACAAGAATTACTCCTATTTTCCGATTTCTATGCTTATAATCTCAGAATCGGTAACAATTTAACTTCATAGTTGATTTTCGTTAGCAATTTGACTTTCTAAATGGTTTTCTTTTAGAAATTTATACACTTCCAAAAATTCTTATGCAATATATTTGGTCTACAGCAGGAGTCTCGAAAATCTTTGTAAATCATCAAATACAATTGAAACAACACGTTTACATGATGATTTTAGGATTGAAATCGTAGTAATATTTCAAGTTAGTTCAATATCAAGCTCAAACTTATGACAATTTTGTCAATGTTTTAATCTCCTCGAACATCTTCGCAATTTCAGCGATGTGATGGAATAGAGAAACACGAAGACTAGTCCTAACAAAAGCTGGAATATGCGAGCGTTTATGGCAAGCAATTTTATACAATTTACAATTTTGATGATACAAATTGACTAGCTCTGCAAGAATACATTTGCATGCGCGTGCTTATCTATGAGTACAGAAATCTGTATACTTATATAAAAATGGATCGTGGTTTGTTCGGATGCTTAAAACTTGAAAACGGCTGGACCAAATTGGACACTTCCTCCTGCTGGTTTGTTCGTAATTGCTACGCGAAGGTTTAGGAAAAAAGAAAAATCGAGAAAAATTTGGGCAAAACGAAGTTTGCCGTGCCACCTAGTTTTAAATATACTTGAGGCAATCAAAATTACAAAGAACATCTGCATATCTCTCGAATGAATGACTTATAACTTTGGTTCGTTAGTGAGGCAACTCTCACAGGAAGTTGTGCAATGAAAGTCATTGCAGAGTACATTTCACCTAAAAGAATAAATGAAAAAAAAAAAGAAAGTAGAATATAACTCTCAATTGAACCAACTTCAAATTATTACTTTTTGATAATATCGACTTTCTAAAAGTAACTCATTGAAACTAGTTTTCCACTACTTTTACATTGGGGGAGTTGCTCAAGAGAAGAATCTCATTGATAGGTCGTTCACTGGGGAGTTATGTAGTGGTGTTCTACTTTTTTAAATTTATTTATATACAATATTCTCGTTGATCTTCTTTACCTCCATACATACAAGAAATGCACAGAAATTCCCCCAACCAAAAGCATCAGTTTGTTCGGTTTTCTTTTTCAACATAGCCATTGATCATATCGAAAATTGCTTCCTTGGCCAAAGATTTATATTTAATTCATATTTCATTCCATATTCCCTAAAAATGTTTTCCTGTTTTTCAGCTTTCTTCAAATCATTTGCATTTTTTCTCGTGTGCATTTCCATTGCTGAATCCGTTTTCTTTTCCACCTTTCTAGGGTTTATAGTTTTTATAAAATGCTCTTTTTCTCCATTCCATTTTCATTCCTCATTAATAACGTTTAATTTCTGGAAACCTATTTTTACACTTTTCCCTTCATCTTCTGCGTCTTTTGCCTTCTTTCTTATTTTTTCTAGAATCTCTCTCTCCCTCTCTCTCTCTCTCTCTTTCCCGATTTTACTCACGTCATCATTTATAAATATCTAGCCTTCCTTTATCTGGTTTAGCTTGTATTTGTTTCTGATTATTAGCTCCTTATTCGTTTCGTGTTTAATCATTACTAAGCACATTTTTCCCTACTTTTTTTGCGTTCCTTACGTCAATTTCCACGTCCATTGTTTTCTTCATGAAGCCTTCCACTCTTTGTTGTGTTACATTCTGATCCCGGTCTCTAATTTCCAGTTCTTGTACGACTATATTATTCCTTCTCTTTTTTCCCCCATTCGGTCCAGTTTTATCTTTAATTGCTCCATCTGTTGTTTAGGCTCTGAATTTTCCCGTTTTATTTTCTCTCTTACTTCACGCAATTCTCTTATTTCCTTCCTATATTCTTTCTGTTCTTGTTTAACTTCTTTTGTGTCGCTTGTCGTATTATAATACTATCTTCTTTTCTTTCACTTCTTCTAAGTGTTCTCGCCGTTTTCTTACTCTGATTAAAAAGTTTCTCGTCATCATCATTTCTTACTCTCTTCTTGCTACTTTCATCAGTAGAATATTGTTCGCTATACATTTTTCTTTTAGTAGCTGCTTTAAGCGGTTAGCCCAGATCGACTCCTCGGAAACTTTGCGTCCCTCACATTTCCAATTTTCTTAGGTTTCCTCTGTACTCACTTTTTTCTGTAGCTTTTTCACCTTCTTTCTAGAGCCTGTAGTAGCGTCCTTTGCCTCTCGCTGGATTTGTATCTACGTTTTATTTTTATCTGAGATAAACTTGTGTTTATTTTCCATTATTAATTGTTCTACTAAGCTTGACAAAATCCCTGTAGATCTCGACCGGGCCAGTTTGCACTTTCCAACCTATCCCGCTTCTACCGTAACTTCCACGCAGTAATCTTATCATCTATTCCAAGGGTCTCCAAAGTAAGGCCCGCGGGTCAAATCCGACCCGTCAGTGTCATCAATCCGACCCGCGACAGAGAATAGCTTATTGTTGTTGTGATAAGTTGGATAAAACAACACAGAATGATAATAACTCGGATTTATTTACTTGCTAGGTAAAGCTTAACGACAAGTATAATACGCAGAAAACTCACTGAAGTAATCAGTATGGCCCCAAGGCTGAAAAGTTTGGAGATCCCTGATCTATTGGATTTTGGATAGGGAAATGCGTTTGAAATATCGTTTTACCACCAGTTTTCACTGACTTAATGCAGAACAATCCAAGCTAATTGTTTAAGTCAGCTTGATTTTATGTGGAAAAATTCTTCAGGGAACTGGTTCATATCGTATGAAAGTTATGAGATGGATGAGATGATAGTTTCTCTCTTGACAAGATGGCTACATCAGACGATTGTTTCTTCCAAATTTTTATAAACTTTGCGAGCCTCGTACTTTGACACTTCACATCAGAATGTAACCTAACTATTTTGAAATCTTTATTGGTGAAATTTTTGATAACAACTACACACCTTCCACCCGGAAAATAGGTTGTAATTCTTATATCTTCCAAACGAAATCTTCATATTTCTTTATTTAATAATTTCTTTCTTGTAATTCATCGACACCCGGCAAACTTTTTTGTTTTTAAATTTAAGCATATTTCTTCCTCCTTCATAATAAAACTTGAGTAAAAACATAATACTATCCGGATAAGTAAATAAAAACCTATAAATAGGGATACAAATAGATGCGTATTCTGTTACGCCGTTTTGTTTAAACGCAGCCAAAATATTTAGACTCTAAATTCCTGCGGCGAGTCCTATTTATTTATCGGGAGATAGTTTTGCGTTAAAAATAGCTCTCCTAATCGAAGTGGGTTGTTTAAGTTTCCGAAGGCGATTTAATTACATAAACGATGAGAAAATAAATAATAAGTGGAATATATGCGAGGATTATATAACCGAGAAATGATCGGATATAGTACGACGATTACGTTTCGATAAGTATGTAGGTTACAATCTTCAATGCCGAAACGAAATAAAAAAATTGTTTGTTGTCTAAATTTGGAACAAACAGGTAGATGCCTACAAGAAAGTGAAACGAAGCAGAAGACTTTATCACTTTCGTTTTTTCGTATCCTCGTAACGTGGATGATTATGACCGATAATCTTTGGATCGACGATAAAATGGAAGAAGCTTATATCCAGCATATATGAGCAGATGACCAAAAGGAAGTTAATATTCCCCTAATTACCACTTTCGCAGCTATTACAACGCCATCTACAACGGCGAAGCCTCGTCGTCTAGACCTTCCCCGGATATTTTTGGAAACGCTAAAAGTTTAAGGTGACATTTCGGTTTTTAAATAGAGGCTTCGCGCGAGCGGTCGCGTAAAATCGGCGACAACAACAACAACAATACAGCTGTCCAAGTCCTTTGTTTTATTACGTACAGGTCCGGGCTAATACGTTTTCGCCAAGTTATTTCTGGAACGTTCCTCGTCCAAATTGCATATTCCGCAAGTCCCGATTATGCGCGTGCACATTCGATTTCGAAATATTTTATGCGTGCAATCGCTTACTTATGATACGCGGATGAAACAGCGTTGCGACGAGAACTTGCGAAATTTTTAACTAGCATTTCAAGGGAGCGTTTTTGAAATTCTTAATGATGTGATGAAATCCACGATTGTCGAATACACAAAAAAATTATTGAAAATTTCGTGAAATTCCGAAGTATCTCTTTTAACGAAACTTTCGGACACATGCTGTATATAAAACCTAGTTAGACAGAAGCGAGGAGGTGAAATTATGAAAATAGTCACAAAATCAAGTAGAAAAAGAAAACGTTGGGGGGTGGGGGACAAATAAAAAGTCTAACCAAATGTAAATCAAAAGAAAAGGAAAAACAACCGAGAAATTAGCCAAGAAACAGGGATACAAAACAGAAACCAAAATCGAAATTAAATTAGGAAACAAGAAACAAAACACAACCAAATCGGAAGCACAAAGTAAGTTAGGAATCAAGCATAAAATAAAATACATAAAAACAAAGGGAAAACAAGCAGGAAATGAACACGAAAAAGAAACAAACTACAGCAAAAACAAAACAAGAAACATGGCTTTGTATTACTGAGTTTTGGTTTTGTTTCCTTCTTTCTCCTTTCCTCCTTTCTACTTGTTTGTATCGTAATTGCTTTTGTTTTCTTTTCTTTTCATCATTTGCTGCTTTATTAGAATTGTATTTTGCTTCTTGTTTCTCAAGCGTTTTCTGTTTAGCTGTTGTTTTGTGTACAATGAAAATGTAAAAACAAAAGCAAAAAGAACAAACCAAGGGAATGAGCAAAGCAAAAAGATGACGTAGAAAAAGATTGCAAATATAATACCGAAAGGACAAGGAAACAAGAAACAAACAATTAAAAATGAAGAAAACAAAGCAGGAAACTATGATTTATTAGGATCTTATTTTGCTTCTTGTTTCCCAGCTGCTGTTTTATCTACAACACAAAACCGACTAGAGAACATCTGTAAAACAAAAGCTAAATAAAGCAACAGACAAACGAAGAAAAAGCAAAAAGAAAAAAAAACAGGAAGTAGGAAACAAGAAACGAAATAAAATACTGAGAAAACAAAAACAAAATAAGAAGCAAAGGAAACAAATGAAAAACAACAACAATAAATAAATAAAGGAATAAGAAATAAAGGAAATTGCATTTATTTTGTTTCGTATCCCTTTCGTTAGAATTTTGTTTCTTGCTTCTCAAGTGTATTCTATTTAGTTGTTTTGTTGTTTACAATAAAAGGGTTAACTAGAAAAACACTTATAAGGCAAAAGTAAAATAACAAACGGAGAAAAGGGAACAAAGTAAGAATAGGGGACTAGGAAACAGAAAAAGCAATGTAATACTGAAGAAACGAGAAAACAAGAAGCAAACAATGTAAAATGAAGAAAATGAAACAAGAAACTTGCTTTTGTTTTACTGGATTTTGGTTTCATTCCGTTCTTTATTTTCTGCATTTTTACCATTTTCTGTTTTATTAGAATCTCGTTTTGGTTCTTGTTTCTTAGATGTTTCCTGTTTGGCTATGATGTTGTGTACGATAAGAAAATAACTAGAGAAACATAGGTAAAACAAAACGAAACAAAAAACAAACGGAGAAACATAACTAAATCATGGAAGCAGAACTAGAAAACAAAGAACAAAGTAAAATAATGAGAAAGCCAGAGCGAAACCAGAAGCAAAATAAACAAACAAAACCGAAACAGGGAAGAACTAGAGAAAATCGCATTTGTTTTTTTTGTTTTCTTTTTGTTAGGTATAGCTTTTTTGTTTGTTCGTTTTGTCTTAGTAGTGTTGTGTTTCTTGTTCTCTTTCTTTGCTTCTAGTTAGTTTACAACTGAAAGCTAAGGGGAAAATAGTAGCAAGACAAAACGCTAATAAAAGGAAAGAGCAGAACAATCTAACTTTTGTTTTGTTTGTTTTATGTGTTTTGCCAAGCTCTGTTTCATTCTTCTTCCTGTTTCTATTCAATTTAAACGAAGCAATAGCAAAACGAAATAAAAGCAAAACATATACGAAACAGAAAACAAATTGCTTTCTGTTCCTTTGTACTGTTTATAGTTAGTTTCCCGTTTTATTAAAACTTTGTTTTGTTTCTTGTTTCTTTGCTGTTTCCTCTTTAGATATTGTTTTCTGTACGATGTATTTTATTTCGTTTTTTGTTTTCCAGTTCTTATTTACTTCTTTCTGTATGTTTATTTTCCAAGTTTCGCTTTTATTTTATCGGTTTTCTTAGTTTTCTTTCATCGTTGCGAAAGAACAGTTAAACAAAAAGAGCTAACAAACAAGAAACGAAGCGAGATTCCGATACAAAAGGAAAACAGAACTATAAACGGAATTACAAACGGAAAAATCCAGTAATACAAACGCAAGTTTCCTATTTTGTCTTTGTTTCGTTTTGTTTCCTTTTCCATGTTTGGTTTCTGTGTATCTGTTTTCCCTTTGTTTTATTTATATTTTGTTCTATTATTGTTTCCCGTTTCCGTTTAATTTAAATAGAACGAAAGCAAACGCGAAACAAACGCAAACGCGAAACAAAAGCAAAACGAAACAAAAGCAAACATGAAACAAAAGCAAACACGAAACAAAAGCAAACCACGAAACGGGAAGCAAATAAAGTTCAAGATGAAGCAGAAAACGAACACATTTGGCCAAAGTTTCGCAAATTTCAAAAATAGAAAATTACTTCTTATCCCACAGTTCAAAAATTCAACTTTTTCCCGATGATGATTCACGATTAAATTAAAAAAGAAAAGATTCAAACAGTTGAATTTCTTTTGGGTATTTTATAGACAAAACGTCAACAATCTACAGACCTAATCCACACAGCACATTGACGTTGTTTTACATTCAGTTTCTATTGTTTAGGCTATGATTCAGACGCAAAAATTCGTTTGTTTTTGCTATTTTACCGCCATCTACCCGACACCGGCCCGTGACTAACCCGTTTCATCTTCGCGAATTTCAAACAAAATTTCCACCGCGAAAAAGGAAAGTTAAAATACGACCAGAATCATCGTAATAAAGAAGACGTTTAATTGGTGGCGTAAATTTCGAGATGTATATACATACGAGCCGTCTGCTTCGTCTGTCGATTATCACGAGCGCTGTTTCCTGTTAGGAAAAAATTGATTTTTCTCGATCTCAGGTTCAGAATAATAAAAACATAGAACGAGAAAGATAGGCTCTATAACTGGAGATATAATAGCAGGTGTTGCACGAAATTGTCGCGCAAACAAAACAAGAAACACAACAAGAACAAGAAAAGAAAAGCAAATGTGATCTTTTAGTCTTTTTCTGTTTACTTTTGTTTGTTGGTTTTGCTTTTTATTTAGGAGACGGATCATGGCAAGATTATGGAAAATTTGACTGATTGACCATACAAATGATTATAAGTATTTTAGCCCCAATCGATCAGGTTTAAATCGGCATCCTTCTATTGATTTGCAGGTAGTGCAGGACGTATCCGATCTAGACGGCGGACCAGACGACACAAGAATATTGAGATGGCGGAACAACATCAGAAACTGGTGAACAAACAATACAATTCACCCATCGGCCTTTACTCAGATCGAAACGTCAGAGAGATACTCGAGCGAGAGACCAAAGTTTTGGCAAACGGTGCGATTGGGTAAGTCAAAGTTTTTTTTTTTTTACTATTATTGTTACTTTTACTATTATTATTATTGTTATTATTATTATTATTATTATTATTATTATTATTATTATTATTATTAGAACCGGCCTAACGGTTAAGATTGTGCCCCGAAATGTTAAAAATTCCATCGTTCATGGTGAACAGGGAGTAAGATACTGAACTACATATTTTCGAAAGCCAATATTTTAATAAAATGTAAGGGACTCTTTATATAACGACAATGGCTTGTTAACTGCCCATTAAAGCACCGGTCGATATATAAGAGTGCTCTACATTTTATAATGCGGTTGCCTAATGTGGGGAACACTCATAACCTCATTACGTACCATTCCAGAATGGATTTGTGGGCAGTAACCGGGTGTGAGAGCGAACATAATGGAGTCCTGGTACCCCATTTTCTCTTTAATGGGGTGTTCGTGTCTCACCATTATTATTATTATTACTATTCGAGATAAAATAAAAATTCTAAAAATTTATCACACCAGAAACAATCGAAAAAGTAGGAAATAAAATTCTACATATCTCTTACATAAATTATCTCACTGACAATGAGATGTATTTCTTTGGCAACTTTTACAAAAAGTTGTGCAAGAACTGCAAAGTTGCCAAATAAATACATCTCACTGTCAGTGGGATAATTTATGTGAGAGATATGTAGAATTTTATTTTCTACTTTTTCGTTTGTATTTGTAACTTTCCTCTCCTCCTCCTCCTTGAAACTATTTTTCAAATAGACACCAAAAAGTTTGGACAAAGTTTCAATCTCACTCGCGTTCGTAATTGACAATCATCGTTTCTCATCATTCAAGTGAATTCCGAATTTTTCTTTCACTAGTCCGTTTTGTTCCATTCTTTGTATATATCCCATCCCACTTCGTTAATCCTAAATCTTTCGACCTTTAGGTACAAGGCCGGTGGAGTTGAACTTTGCTCATTTTTTCCCTTAACTCTGTCTATCCTCACAAAGTCGCACTGATGAGCGGTATGACTGCGAAACACGTCTGCGAATGCTGAAAGTAATTTTCTACTTAAATATCGGACGTTTTATCAAAGCTTTCCTAATAGAAAAGCATGTAACCTTCAAAATCGAGTTCTATCAATTATAGTGATTAATAAAGCGTGTGCTCCCCCTCCCCCGTCCGGCCGCTCATCCACGTAATCGGTATATGTAGTTTGGGCTTACCTGGGAACTGGAAATTTAAGGGTGGACGTTCTTGGTTCCCATCTCCCGCTCTTCCTTTGGTATTCGCGTTCCATGTCAATTTTGTTTGTATTTCCAGAGAGATAGCGCAACCTCGCTTATTTGGTACGGAAAGACCTTTCCATCAGACATCGTATAACTTTTTCTTTTTCTTTTAATCCTCTTATTCTTATTATTTAACATTTCGAACACCGTACCGTTTCGAAAACAGCAACATTATAACTCCATCCACCCCTAGGCTAAATCGAATAATTACAATCGTAAAATTTTAATCGTTTTCACCGCTATTCTTTCGTCTTCTATTCCATTCCGATAGTACAATGAGGTTCCTTTTTACATTTGAGATGGATGGGGCAACTAAGTCCCTGTTGTATTTTCTCTTTTGCTGGTATTATACTTAGTTTTTTCCCAACTCTACATTTCTTATCTTATCTCTTCTTGTTTTTCTTTGTGTCTTCTTCAAAAGTTTTATCTATTTTACTGTCAGTTTGCTTCTTCGTTTCTACCTTATCATCCAGCTTTCGCAACAACACGATGACTGCGTCCAGCCCTATGCTAAATTTGATAATTATAATTGTAAAATTTCAATTGTTATCATCGCTATTCTTTCACCTTGAACTAAGTCTTCGCTATATTGTCTCTTCCGCTGGTACTATACTATACTATACTATTACCCAAACTCTACATTTCTAATCTTATATCTTCTTGTTTTTCTTTGTGTCTTCTCCAAACGTTTTATCCCTTTTACTGTCAGTTTGCTTCTTCGGTTTTCCGTTATCATCCAGTTTTTACAGGCAAATAAAGACAGAATTTCTCAGAAAGAAGGAAGTATGAAGAAAGGCAAAAGCAGAAGTCGTTAGAAAGGTAGTGAATCGAACACTCACGCCTTAACTACCTTTCTAACAACTTCGACTTTTACCTTTTTCAATATTTCCTTCTCTCTGAGATATGTTGTCTTTATTGCGTTGAAGACTCTTTCCGCTTTTTCTCGATTCCTTCATTAATTTCGTCCTCCACGGTTCCTTCCTCATTGATGATCGTTCCGAGGAAGATGAATTTTTTAAGTTGTACTATATTATTTCTCGCGATGCTTATTCGGTGTTTCCCTTTAGTTGTTCCTATATATCCATCATTGGTATTGTCTTGTTTATATTCACCTGCGTCAAACATTTAACATTTAAAAAAACGAAATAATCGGTAGCGTAAAATCCAAAATACTTTTTGCGGCTAATTCGGGCGGTGATCGCGGTGAAAATCGAAAAATAGATCTCAAAATTTTCGAGGAAAACGCACGCCACTCCTAGGTACTATACCGTCCGGGTCGAGTAAACATTTTTAAATATGAAATACGCGCGTGCATAAATAACGCTCGGTACGATCGATCGGTTTTAATGCATTGTTTACATCGACGAAATGTTCGACGGCACTTCGCCACACTTATTACACGAGCGACTATTAATACCTTGCACTTTCGATAAATGTCGATCGTAATTCGTGATTATCGGAAACGACGGGAAAGGCGGAAAAATCCCCGGGAGCGAGAAATTATACCGCACTAATTTCGATAATTTGATCTTAAGGATGAATTGCGGATGATAATCTAGTTGTCGAAATACGTATTCGACGAATAGGAAACTATTTACGAGAGCCACAATACTTATTCAACGAATAACTCCCTAAAAAACGAGCTCATTCAAAACTCCGGAAAATTTTCTAGGAAATCCGTAAATGTCACTAAAAGCCAAATCTCATCGAAATCAGTTCACGTAAATTAACGCGAACACCTGCACACCTTCGAAATTTGTTTTGCATCTACGATTGGCACGATTTCCATGCGTTAGCATTCGCCAAGTTAAACATATCGCAATTTCGCTACTACCTACTAAAAGGCACGTTGTACAACATAGTTCGCGCATAGGTATTCTTGTAAATGATGCTGTTAATCCCAATTTGTCACTGCTATTTCTGAAACGAAGCGTTCGTATTTTCGTTTTCTTGGCGAGGCGAATTTCCCCCTCGCGAATTGGGCGAAATTAACACACCTGTACGTCGAAATATTTACTTTTCGGTGATTTAAATGTTCTGGAAACGAGGTACTAACTGCGATACAGTCGACAGTTCGGGGTATTTTACGGGAAATATTTCAAGTCGCGGGATCGTGTTGGATTATCGGCGACTATAATTAACCGGGGGAGAAATTTATCGTTTCTTGTAATCGCGCGTTAAATCCGGAAAATGCATTTTAAAGTAAGGCGTGTTTGGGAATGGCACAATCATCGTTTGCGTCAGAAAACCTCCGGATATAAATCTGCGTACTTTCCCATAAAATCGTTGCGAAAATTTTTAAGTACAATAATCCTAGCCTTGTCACAGATCCATTAGAATTAAATTTGAAAGACAAAACGAGTTTTATTAAGTAATTAAAATATTACGGCAACAAATAAGAAGTTATGTAACAAATATACTGTACATTGAAGGAAAAAAAAAACTTCAACGTAAATCACAGCAATCTCTTCCCTTTTGGTTTATTCCCGTTAACACTTTTTGAAAATAAATCATCCTCTTACAAAACCTTATCATAAAATTTTGGAAGCATTGTTTGTACTGTGTTTCTCTAATACTTGACGTTACGAAATGTAACGGGTGTCATTGGTTCTTGATACCTGGCCTTCAATGAAAGGGGTTAAACAGAGAAACAAAATTAGAAGGAACCTAAATAGTGAATTTAGAAAAGCTGACGTTTATTAAACGATAATAAAATTTAAGAACTGGAAAGAGTTGGTAAACAAAAATTTAGATATCGAATAGGTACAAGAAAGACTTTAGATATTAGATCGTGCAAGTCGCGACATTAAAATTCGGAGGAGTGCCAGCGTCAATCCGGTTTACACAATTTATCAAGCACTCGTTTATCGAGTATTAGTAATAGTAAAAGAAAATACACGGGACAACTCTTTCCGGAATACATTGGCGGTAAGACGACAGAATCGAATCTTTACAAATTTCGGCGAAAGCAGAAGATATGTGCAAGAACACGACGGTGAAAACATCAGCTACGTTGACGTCCTGAAGTCGACCAACGATAAACACATTCGCGTAATTAATAATTAATTACTAAAAAGAAGGAAATGTAAAGATTCGAACGAAATTTTTGGAGCCCAAAGGCCTTGCCACAAAACTAAAGCTAAACGATAAGTCCCGTACTATACTATTTTTCGAAAGGTCGATGGTCGCGACGAAAACGATAGAAAAATACCCCTTAAGTGAAAATCGACTGAAGCAAAACACAAAGTACAGTATTTTCAAAAGTATAATAATAATAATAATAATGGTAATACATTAGCTCTGGTAATCTTTTTCCAAATAAGAATAAGGAGACAGTGGTTAAAATAATATATAAAATAAATAAAATTACCCTTACCACACCTTTCGTAAAAAAATCCTTTTGGAATAAAATTACCCTTGCCACACCTTTCGGTAATAATACCTTTTGGAATTATTTCCAAGATGTGGATGTGCAGATGTGGTAAGGGTAATTTCACTTATTTTATATACATCTTTTTCAACTCTTTTTATTGGTTGCTATTGTTTTCCATCTTCTTACTCCTCTACTTTGTAGCGTCTTCTCCACTGGGTGTAATCACTTTTCCTCGAACCCCCTTTTCTTCTTCTCATTACTGTCTCTCCCTCCACCATCAACTTTGCTACTCGTCCATCGTAAAATCTATGGTACATATTCCAATCATCTCAGTCTCTGAGTTGTAACTTTTGCATTGGTTTTTGGTTCCACGTATAATTCCATTCATTCCTAATTAATTCGTCTTCTCCATATATCATCTTCTTTAATGCTGCCATATATTTTCCCTAACATCTTTCTTTCCCAAGTCCCGGTTTCTTCTTTTTAGAGAGCAAAAAGGGTTGAACAAATGAAAATATACCAAACGAGAAATTTAGATTGTGATACAGTGATGCAGTGTTTCAATTCGCCAATTGCTTTTTCTCCATTTTTTATAGGCAATTGGTCACATAATTGGTCTTTGATAGATGATTTAATAAGAATAGTGCGTTTTATTTTCGTTCTGTTAGTACTCATTTCTCTTCTGACCTCTATTTTTGCAAATGGGTTTGATACTTCTGCTTTACACAACACTTGCTGGTTCTTCGGGAAACTTTTTAAAAGATGGCATGATAATATAATTATCGTTAGTTTGCCTTTGGCTTGTTGTTCTTCCTGTGAATTATTTTTTTCTTCGGTCAGCTTCATTGTTTTGCAGAGATTTGTTGTTTAGAAATCTATGAACCACTGAATTTGTACTATTCTTAAATGTTAATGTAATTAATGAATGAGCATTTCCAAAGAGACCAGTAATTTCACAGATTGTTTTTCTAGGATGACCCCATCCGATCATTGCAAACAACATAAAGAAAATCTCTAGCGATTTATGTACATATCCGTCCAAAAGCTGGGGTCTTTTGCAAGTGTTTAATGTGTGGTAGGGCAGTGTTGTTATCCTATTCTTATTATTGTGGCTGACGCCTCATGTGGGGAGTGCGGGGGAGGGGGAGAGGGGAGGGGGAGAGGGGAGGGGGGGAGATTAGCGTTCTTTAAAGCTCTCTAGATCAATTCACTGGTGTGAATCAATCCCACTATCACTTTATACCTTCTCGCATAGTTTTTTCCATACTTTTCCGTCCCTTGCTTTGATTTTCCAGTCTTTAATTCCTGCCCTGTTAATATATCTTCCTTCTTATGTCATCCACTTTGACCTTGGTCTTCTTTATCTTCTCCCGTCTCCCGGTTCCTACTCCAGCATTACATAGATTTCCTTCGCCGGATCCGATCTCCAAACATGTCCCAGTTATCTTGCTCTCTGCTGTTTTTCCTTCTAACTATTCTATATTCGTAAGAGGGGCACTCTTTTCATCATTCCTAATATCATATTTAATTCCTCCTCTTCCTGTCTGTCAAACTCGTTACTTCGGCTGCGAATATTATTGTAGGCCTAATCATTGGTTTGTACACTTTAGTCATTGTATTTCTCCCTAATATTTGGCTGCTTAGTAATTTCTTATTGGCGTGTGTGACTCTATTTATTATCGCTATTTTTGCTTAAATTTCTGTTCCCGCTTTTTATTACTATTGCTGCTATAACACGTACGTATTTATACCTGTCTATGGTAGTTACTCGTAACTGCATCCTCCTATTTTAATTTTAAACACTTGTTTGTTTATCCCATTCCCAAATCTCCTTTCTTTTTGGTTTTGTTTTTCATTCAACTTTAGTCCCAGTTTCTCCCTTTTCCGTTTCTATTTCGTTCAGAATTTCTTTTATATTATCCTTAGTGTCTACAGAACTTTAACCTTGGAATTGTAATGTTATTGGTTGCTCTTTATCATCAAGAAAGTCTTACTTGCTTGCTTGACGTGATCTAGCATTTTCTTTTCAAAGTGCTGAAGTACCTCAATGAAAATATCACCATTCGTCCATCCCGCTTTCGTCGCAAAGTCTAAGGAGCCATGGAATGCACTACGTCTACGTATAGTCCTTGAATTTAGGGGTAAGATAAGATACTCGCTTGTCCTCCCTTTTTGGATACAGTTTTGGTAACAGCAGTTTCGTCCATTTCGTCTGACGGTGTTCTGTGGTCTCCTTTTAATTGTATGACACTCATTAGTACATCATCTAGGGAGTTGAAATTTCATCCGTTGATTGCGGTAGCCCTACTTTCTGGCTTTTTTCACGGACAACTTTTTTTTAACCTATAGAACCTATGAAGATCTAGTAACTCCTTCCTGTGCTAATTTTGGCGAATTTTAAGTTTAAGTTTTTGGCTGGTACGCAAATGCAACAAACATCATATTTGGAAGTAGTTAAAAAATGATCTTCCTTTAAGAAACTATAATCCACCTGGAAACCCTGTTATTTCTACTAATTTTACCGCTCATCATTTTCGAATACCCGTGCCCCCTTTTTGCTTATTTTCTCCTCCGGCGAACATCGTCGGAATAATTTCCTCCGATTAATCCGAACGAGATGTTAACGCGCATTAAATTAAATCTGTGTGTACAAACGTTGACGTTTACAATGGCGGGTATATTTTAGCCCGCGACTAAAAATAGTCGCGCCGTGCTTCTCGTATGTACGACTAATGATTCAGCGATTCAACGCGTATGCATCTTCTATTAAAATATTTCCTCTCTCTGGGGACGGAGATGACTTCGTGAATAGCTTTTACGACGGTATTTTGCTGACGTTTTCATTGCAGAATTACCATCCCAACGGTCGTTTCTATGTTATAATTTTGCGTATTGTTTTGAGGCGAATTTATTTTTGGATACGTATGTATCTAGTCATTGTTGCAGAATGTCCGTTGTCGAAGTTAGTTTTGTGAATGATGTACGTTTGACGACGTTTCAAATTGTAAAATAATGAACGAGCACAGCAATTAACTCTTTTCCTGTAAATACGATTGGTTCCTAAGTCGATACACCAGGGGTATACCAGAAATGGGAAATAGTTCTAAAAGGAAGAAGGTTATCGGAAATATGCGATATCGAAAAGTGGGAAAAATTTCAATGCTTTGAAGTAAAACTGTTTTTCGACAAAAGAACTTTTTGCGTCCAAAATATGCCTACCCCAAGATTTTTGATTAGATCTCGACGCATAGATTCCAAACTATTGCGTTATGACCGTTATAGACCGTTAGCGAAATATCGATGTTTCAATTATGTTTTCATTCAATCACGTTTACACCGCATTCGCGCTCTTATATATTACTCGATCGCTATCGTGCAAACCTTACCAGAAGTAGATTTTTGCTAAGAATCGAATAGAATAAAAACGAATGCAGTAACTGTCATAGTTTTCACGCTAGAGCAAAGGTAATTTCGGGTACAAGTTTCAAACGTTCATGCACTACATCTCCCGAAAGATAAGTGGTAGAGACCTGCGGTTTCCTTACACATTAATAAGCTTCTCGCGTGCTTTAAATCGGTCGAGTTTGAACCCGCAAAGGCTACCGGAAGTATGCGATCTCAAAAAGTTGTAAGGATGTCTGTGCCTTCAGTTAGTCGGTTTTTTTATTTTCAAAAACGAACTCTTGCCGTTTGAAGTTCCTTGCTTCCAATTCCACACGAATCAATGCGTCTCGATCAGCTGATTCCAAGGTGATTTATTAAGATTATACTAAACGATTGCCAAAGAAAAACTCTAAAAATTTGGGATGTTTGTTTCTACTGTAGTTAACCCATTTTGACTTTTACTTAAATTATTCTAAACGGTTGCCAGAAAGACGCAAGCAACCGCAAAAGAAAATCGCTAAAGATAGTCAAATTTGGTCGTCTCGGTTCATATGGGGCTTAGAAGATTCAATCTTAGCTCAACCGATGCGTTCTGACGAATCAAACTTACCGCTGTAGGATTTCTTCAGACTACAACAACGGTTACCAACAAAATACAACAAAAAGCGCGAAAAAACGCAACGAAAGTGCAAAATTACACCTCTATCTAGGAGACTTACTTACGAAGGGATGGAGGTCGGCGATTTATGGTGGGTAACCGAAAACGCCTAGACCGAAATAATGTCAAAATTCAATTCCGCGCAGTTCGTTAGAAACGAACGACAAGGAATTGTAAAGAAAAAACAAATTAAATGTTCTGGGGGAATTTCAGTTGCTCTTTTTTACAATTTCATGTCTGATGATGCTAGACGAGGAATTCCAAGTTTATGAAATTCATACGTACGCGTGCGTAGTGAATAGTTCATTCTGACAAAATCTTTAGATACTAATTGTTATATATACCCTTTCATTGTTCCTAAAGAGAATTCTCATCATTATGGGCAAAACGTTCTACGATGGAAATCAAGTCCAAAGTTCCAGAACCGTGTTCGTTTATTACAACTTCAAAGATCATCTTTTTCTCCCTTCTTTTCCAGTCCATATCTATCCAGATCGCTGCTACTTCAATCATGCAAATATGATATACTACATAACATGGAAATTTCAACACCAAAAAGGGGTGCGAATTTCTTGACCAAACTCGGCAGAAACGTTTATCCCTTTCAAATGTACTAATTGATTAGAATCTCAAAGAAAAAGGACAAAAGATTAACACATTCTATTTTCTTCTTCATTAATAATAGTTTGGGTCTCCCCTATTAGTTTCACATTCCGTCACTTTTTGTGCCATTGACGCCAGTATGTGGTTGACGTCCTCTTGGGGTGTGATGTTCGCGGAGGATTCGCTAAGTTGCTCAGTTTTCTTCCCATAAAGTCCCACACGTGTGGCGAGAGAGATCTGGGGGAGATCTGGATGGTCATGATGAGATACTGACATGGGCGTTTTCGAACGGGTTTAGAGAAATTCTCGCAATGGGGGACGGGTATTGTCCTACTGAAAGTTGGGTCTTCGAGCTGCTAAAGATATGGAAGAATATGAGGTTCCATCACCTCATCATCGAAATAGAACTGACAAAAATGCTAGAGAAAACTGCATGTGAGTCAGATATGCCATAACCACTTGATGATGAATTAATTATCACCTTTGAATAGGTAAACGTTTCTGTCAAGTTCGGTCACAAAAGTCGCAACTTTTCTTGGTACCGAAACAATGGTAAAAAGGAAGAAGAAGGGAAAGAAACGGACAGAACAAGAAGAGATGTAAGAGCATGAAAAGTATAAAAAGAAGACTTAGGGAAAGTAGGATAAAAACTCGAGGAAAAGATGAAAGAGGAAGAAGATTATAAGAAGAAAAAGACTGAGAACAACACATTTAAAACAGGGAAGATTTTGATTATTCAGGGGATCAGGCAGAAGATTAGAAAGGGAAAGAAAAGGAACGAGATCAACAATGATTTAAGGAGAAGAAGAAAAAATGTGTGTGCAGTTCACACGCGGTACAAGTGGGACCTTCATAAATCTAAACTGCGAGAGAATGAGACGAATAGAGTGGGATAAGTATTGAGTTTATTTATTATAATATTGGTACCAATGCTTCGTAATACGCAGGCGCACACAAGCACATATATACACAATGCTTGGTACACAAGAGTGGGGAGGCTACGCTGCACCGCACAAAGAGAAGACGAAGATAATAGGAACACTGTATATCCGTATTCTACCTCATTCTCCCGCATGTTAAAGCCTATAGATGTATATGTTTGTCTCTTTTAGTGTCGCTTTTTCGTTTCATTGAATTTGAAATTACAACCGTGCTAAAGAAGTTTTCACTTCACACAAAATAGCTATCTACTTCTTTTGAAAATCTCCGATAATTTTTAGTGTCGAATATCGGAAATTGTGTAACTGTTACGGTGACATCAGTGTAGTATTTGTCAAGAAGGAAATTGCGATTTCTTCGACTTCTCGCGTACTAAAACTGTCATTCGTTTCCACTTAAAATTTACCGATTTAGTCACCGAAATACGATTAAATTCAACCGATTATCGTCGAGTTTTAGGAGTTGCGGTGAAAATTTACGATCACGACGAAAATATCATCGAACTTATTCTCGGACACGTGTCCGTAATTATCCCGAAATTATCCACTTGAATTGAATTTGACTTTTATGGACAACTCTCCACCAAAATGATATCCTAAAGGCGATTCAAACTGGTAACCGAAACGCTCTGGAAACCGATGGAATTAAATAAAATTCCAGATAACAAAATAATAATAAAAATAGGTGTATGTGGTGTACGCACGTCTAAAGTGAATATTTCCGCTCGCACATCATATTATCTTTGTCTCTCCTTCTGTCTCAGACGAAGCAAGCACGCACGTATCCTTTCTCTAGCTCATCGCCATTGAATTTTTTGTAAAAAGTGATACATCCGTTTGAAGATAATTTTTTCAAATATTTTGGAGTAAATGTGTTAGTACAAATAGCGGCCTATAATTTTCCAGATGGTACCTTCCTGCTGTCATGCCTTCCATTACCATAAGCAACTGAGTTGCACAATCGTTTAGACATTTAATAGGAACACAATCATTTCCTCTGCTACACGTATTAGATACAAGGAGCATCGTTGGTAACTAAGGTCCGCAACAAATATTGCTACAATCCTGTCATTTTCGCGATTTCCCGAATTTCGATCCAGCTGTATAACACGTTCCTTCGCCAATTTTCCTCGCCCGAAATATTTTGGCACCGGTATGGCCCGAAAATAAAAATCCTGACCGATTCCGAACTCCGCAACGAAGGTGAATTCGTAAGACCCTCGTTTCGGCCTTCTTACTCATATTTTTTTCTTCGCCTATTTTTCGCCGAAAAAATACACTAATTTCGGAACGGTCCGTCGTGTGCGTGTGCGTATGCGTGTGAATCAGAAACGGCGATACGATCCGCAAATCGCGACCGTTTCGTTTGGTTTAAGACATATTTGAGAGGAAGTTTAGTGTCGTGAAATACTTCAGGGCGCGAAGACGCATTCGAATTCGGGAAACGAAAGCGAAATAAACGCGAACGGGTCAGGTCGCCTGTGCTATAATCGTAGGAATAGCTAACAGTCGTCGAGCGAGCAGACCTTCGATATTTTTCGATTATATTTTCGAGCGCCGAAATACGTTACGTTACGTCTCGTACGAGGAAATCCGTCGTCGTGTTTTTTTGGGAAACTTAATATTTTTTATTTTAATTCCTTCTTCGATCGCGCCGTTCGTTGGTCAAGATGAGCGTCGCCGCGATGACACGAAGGTTTGTTACTGTTGTTGTTGTTGTTGTTATTGTTGCTATTCTTATCTTAAATGCCCACGTGTTTGTACACCTACGACATGCTTGAGTTAATGAGGGCGAGAGATGTGATGTTTTGAATTGGGCATTGCCATTTTTTGTGGAAACAATTTTTGGAGGAATTTGCGAAGCAAACGCTCTTCTGAAAAGATATAATGCACCTTATTCAGTCGCCCCTTACCATCTTTTCGTAGATACGCGAAGACTGCACAAGCTCTTCACCATTTTCTTTTCGACTAAAAACCAGTTGCAAAAACCAATGTCCCCATCTGTAGTGCAGATTGTAGAGTTGTAAAGTGATGAAAATGAAATAAAATCCAGGCTGTCATATCTAACGAATATATTCAAGGTGGTAACACATCCCGACTCAAGCAGCAACAGTTTCTATTTGATCAAATCAGCACGTTTTACGGGATTCTGAAACGCGATACCTTCACCAGTTATTTCCCAACGCCTCTGCTTGGTACCATCTGGTTATGATTTTCGGCAATTTCATCGTCTCGATTATCTTTCGTCATTAGACGTTTATGCGATTCAAGAATAAGTTTTTGCTTTCCGACTGGATTCGATCAAAATGGAAAACTTATCGAATCCCAAAAAGTTGGGAATCCTAGAAAAGCAATCCTATGAGAAAAGCACACAAATAGATCATTTGTACGGCGCAAATTTTTGAAACTCCCGGAAACTTTGAATATAAAGAAGAAAACACTATTTCGTGCTGCTTCAAGATTACTTACAATTGTATTGTATTGTATTGTATTTAATCACAGTCGTTGTAATACCTGTAATAAAATGCATTACTTGTAAAAATATCAATATATGAAGATAACAAAAAGGAAAAAATGTATAAAACAAGATTAGTCACATTCTGGTTTCATATGAACTAGTTGAAATAGTTTAATGCCTGTTTGATGCGTTAAAAATTATAAAACGCATCTTCTTTTCTCATACTAATTTACATTACTTTCGGTGTGCCTCATGGCAGTAATTTAGGTCCGTTTTAATTTCTTGTGTAGGTTCATAATTGACGTAAGTAGTGTTAGGCCACCGTGAAGCTGATGAAAACGCGATCCCGGATAGCATCATCATATTAACCTCATCGCGTTCAAGACATACTCAAAACAAAAAGAAGAACTAGGATTTGCATTTTAGATTCAAAATTTGGTGCATCATTTTGTCTTGCTTAAAATGGTACGCCAATATGGCGCTTGGAAATTTGGAAAACTTGCATTAAAATCGGTGGTCGAGGTTTTTTAAGGTCGCTGATAACAAAAGTCACATTTCGCACTTTACAAAATGGTCGACTGAAGATGGCGCTCCAATATCCACCAAAATCCGACTTTCCGCTCACCAACTGTTGCGTAATGAATGTACATGACGAGAAAGGCATCATGTCGAGAGGGACAGGGCAGATTTAGGGTTGTACAAGTTGTGTTATGCCACCTCACTTAGACTTTCCAGCATTGTGGATGAATATGAAAGATCGAAAATTAGAAAAGTTTAGCAAATTACATGAAAATTAACAGTCGGGAACTTTTTCGATTACCCAGTAGATAGAAAATGCTGAGCAAGTCACTTTATTGGGCAAATTTAGGACACTAATCTGGTAGCTATCGGAATTCGTCCAAGAGAATTTCCACCCCACTTGAACAACAGGGCGAACAAGTATGGCGGCTCATAGTATTTAGAAATATGACCAATGATGTTGTGGTCTTGCTTATTGACCGCTTTCCCATCTACTGACCTAATCAAGCTTTCATTGCTGTTCCAATTAAGGATTCTCTACTTAGACTGAGTACTAGATGTTCTGGTTCGTTTGAATTTCGAAAACTGTGTTAGTTTCACTGATAGATCTCAGTATTGATGAGTTTCTTGTCGATTAAAGTGTTGCACCATTCTTCCTTTTCCCGTCGCTCGTGGATTTACGTTCATTGACTGATAATTGATCATTTCTCCCTCTATTAACTTCGTAGGACCTTCTAACTTTTAATTGGGAGTCTTATGGGGATAAGCAGTTACTTTCTGACAAAGACTTTACTTTTTGTGGCCGATCTTTACCGATTTCATCTGTACTTCCTCCCATTCCTATTTTTTTCTTTGGTAGTCTTCGATGAGAATTCCCTTTCCAAACAATTTCTAGCCCGGGGGACGTAACATTGAAGATTCAGCACCAAACTCCTGGTTTGTTTAATCTTTGGGTCTTTGGTGTTTCCATCTATGCCTGATTACAAGCAAAATCTTTGCTTGTGAATTCCTGGCGAGTTTCGGCTTCGCTGACTCGATAGGTATCTTTTATTAGAAATGATTTTTGACTGAAAGATGCAAAATTCTTTTTCTGTCATCACACTTTCACCCCCTTCTTTGAACTTCGGAGGACTTGGGACGATGATTCCACACATTTCTACTTCCAAACGATACTTTTTATGCTAATTTCTACTTAATTTCCTTCTCAATCCCATAAGAAGTGATCGTGAATTTCCTGAAAATGTAACTCAACATTTGATCTAGGCAGGAATTGATTAGTTCTGAGTTCATCGCGGTTTTATAACAAAAGCGTCTTGGAGGAAGTTCCAGGTACTTCATGAATCTGGAACCCTCATTCGGAAATTGACGTAGCCTTTATTTGGAGGTTGACCTAGGCTTTCATTTCGCCCAAAAGCGAAGGAAGGAATTTACATTAAGCAACTTAAGAAACCGATTTTTGATGGAGGTAAACGTCATCTTCTTGTGATGTGTAATATAATCAGGGATGGATCTTTATAGTGGAACATATTTTGTAAAGCAATCGGCCAATGCGAAAGAATCTGCTTCTATAATAGCTGAATTAGTAAAATATTACATTTCTTTCTTCGATGACCTAGTTTAGGTAATAGTTTACCTTCCGTAAAGTTGGTCATAATGCTCGAAAAGACCATCTCTTGGAGACATTGCACGTTCCTTGTGTAACATAAAATCCTTTTTTGTGTTAACTAACGTAGTCAGCAATTATGTGAAGTTACAGCTTACCCAAGTAATCTCGAGGAAATATTAAGGGCACAAGGATTTTTGTTTTTTGTTTATCCCGAATTTTTACTGGAACTGATTGTGTTACATCGCGAGGATTCTGTACCGAAAAAAACTGAAGAGATTCTGTCTTTATTTTTTGGATACCCTGCAGATATTAAGCTTGTACCACGTTTTGTTTCTATTTAGGCACGATCAGCTCGAAATCCTCATTTCCGTCGGAATCCATTACATCAGTTGAGTTTCCCTGGATTTATGACCAGTTTTCTTATATTGCATAATTTATTGCGCCACGATCCGTTCCTGGCGGAATCCGAATTAATCAGGCGGTGTTATTTTAACAATTTATTCCGCCAAAATCGAGATTTATGATTGGTGGATTCTCCAAACAATTCTAATTAGGCGGCGAGATTCTTGCCCGAAATCCATTGTTTACGCGCGAAAAAACGAGAAACAGAACATTTCCCGTTAATGATGCGGTTTTACTTAATCAAACCGTCCATTCGTTGGTGTTGCCAAATTAAATTCCACAACTTCGAACCAAATCATCAAATCCAACTAAGCAAAAACATAGAATGTAGTGGTTATCACTACGAAACAATTCCTCGGTAATTACCTAAGTTTTCTTCTTTCCAAAGCGCGAAACGCGTAGGTGTACGGAGACGAAAATTGAAATTCCAATCCTAAAAATACCCCGCCGAAATTACCGACCACGTTCTATGTTTAATGCCCAACGTAAACATCCAAACGAGAAAAGAATACCGCAGACATATCTAATTGTAAGTGTAATACTCAAGCTCGTCGGAGAAAAAAAATGGAAGAGACTTTGTCCCGGCTAATTTTACTGAAAATTAATTTCCAACTCGACTACTAAGCGATCGCTTTCTTGTTACTCACCGATACATGACGATGATTCATACCATAGTGTTTAACTGTCGAAACATCTGCTTTGTAAGTTGGCGGGTGATCGACGTATCGATAAACGGTACGAAGTGCGTCTTTCGGTGCCGAAAGATGGCGAAATCGATCGACGATGACTGAAACGGCCCGTTAAATCGTCGTTTTCTCTTTTGATTTCAGGATCGATTTTAATAATCCCTTGACGGACAAGCCGAGCAATCTGCAAAATTCCGCGGTGCTAAGAATGCTGGAAGAAGAAGAGAATAGGAAAAGGACTGGACAACCTGGAAGTACGTATAATTTTTCCTAGGCTAAGACGAGGCTAGAGCCCCGGGAGTAATGACGAGAGTGCGGCGTAAAAATTCCGGATAGGAAGTATAATTTTTATATATTATTATTATTATTATTATTATTATTATTATTATTATTATTATATTAATGATTCTTAAGCAGAGGTACTTTTAAGTTAAAATTTCGGGTGAACGAAAATGTCAGTTAAGGCTTTTGGGAGGAAAGTCGTTGGAATCGAAAGGAACGAGCTTTTAAGAGTTGAGATTGCTATATGAAGTGCTTGGCACAATATAGCTTCGTTAATCAGGATGCTCGATAATCCGGATTACATAGTAATCCGGAACAAAAAATGTCACTATGTAGTAAAATGTATATACATATTTTTCTTTCGTGACTTTTTATACTTGTCTTATAGATAGTTCTTCTACCACACTAGGTCAATTAAACGACAATAAATTAGTTAATAGTTATTTTTTCAGTTACACATTAAAACAGTTGTTAATAATATATTGTTATTATACCATACTACCTGTTAAGCCTGTCCCTACCAGGCAGGAAGAAAAAGAAAATATAAGCCAAAATGTTAAAAAATTGAATTTTGCCACGCCCCTTTTTCCTCTTAATTCTCCGCCCACAGGCCAAAAATAAAAAATTCGGCTACGTTATGATTTGGCCTAGACGTTTTACTATATGCATGTCAATGCCCATTAGTGGGCTTCAAAAAGCTCTGGATAGACAAAAAAGAGGAATACACGCAAATAAGGAAATTATATATATATAGATATTATATATTACCGAAAATGTAACTGTTAAGTCACTTATTATCGTTTAATTGACCTAGTAGTGGTAGAAAAACTATCGATAAGATGAGTATTAGGTAATCGGGACCAAATAAAGATAAAGTCATAGGAGGGGGGTAATGAGGCTGAACTTTGAACATAGATGGAACCACCAATTTGTAGGAAATTGTTTTTATTGCACAGAAGGCGATTTTTCGTTAAATATTTAATTGAATTGGCGACCGCAGCTGAGCAAAGTTGTGCAATTGTGCATTTTGGCTCCAATTTTTGTTCACTTTTTCCAATAAATCGACCGTTATTTCGTCAATAGAACGATCAATATTATCTTTGAGTTAATCAATTGTTGCTGGTTAATTTGTGTAAGCTTGTGCTAACTTCAAATTTTCCCACAAGAAGTAATCTAACGGTGTCAGATCGCACGAACCTGCAGCTGAATTAATTGGTCCATTTTCGGCAATTAATGAATCCTTGAATTTCCGTTAAATCGATGGTTTCGATGGCCGTCCCGTTGAAACCATACTTCGCATCTTATGCACATTTTTCATTGATCTGTAACAAGCATCATTCATCTGAACACGCACTCCGACTCCATTTTCAAGGAAGCAAAATCCAACGATGTGGCCTCCAGCATGTGAAGCACACTGCGCCAATCACTTTACCAAGATACAATTGGGTCTGGTGTATCACCTCTGGATTTTCGTGGCTCCATGCGCGAAGATTTTGCTTGTTCACATAACCGTTGAGCCGGAAATGAGCTTTATCGCTGAATAGAAGTTTGCGATAAAAATGATCATCAGTAGGCAATGTGTTTATGCGCAAAATCAGCAAATTTGCAATAATTACTCAATATAGCTTCACTTCTTGCACTATCCGGACTTGCCCAGATTCTCTGGCAAAATATGCCGTGTAGAGGTCACAGACGAATTCAATTGTTGAGAACGGTGTAAAATTGAAGAATTTGAATTTTCATGAGGAGTAGAGAGAACACCAGCAATATTTTCAGCTCCACATGATGTTTCTTGTCTTGCAGGTGCTTTGGTATCGTGTATCGAATATATTGCGACCTGAAGTTTGCAATAACGCGACGAATCAGCTGCTCAGAAGGACGATTATATCGACTATGTAACTTACAAGTTTCATGTACAGAATCATTACTGTTATAATAAAATTTTTACCATTGGCAAACGTCGCTCCAGCCGATTAAGCTTTGTTGTGATAACTGGTAAAAACATTACTGAGGAGAAATGTCAAATATAATCTTGTGGAACAATACCAAGTATTTTTCTTAATTCTTAATTTCTTTAAATACTGCAGCAAGTGGCGAGAGTAAATTTAATCCGTTATTTCAAATGTCAGTTTGATATGATAGAAGACAAAGTTGATACAATCGTGACAGACATT
Source organism: Chrysina gloriosa (assembly GCA_038088585.1). Lineage (NCBI taxonomy): Eukaryota > Metazoa > Arthropoda > Insecta > Coleoptera > Scarabaeidae > Chrysina > Chrysina gloriosa. The sequence goes on along the minus strand of CM076093.1, from coordinate 48,836,624 downwards.
CAAAGTTCTTGTCTAATTTTTATTGAAAAATCCGCTACATTTCATTGTTCATCGTCCCCATTGCCTAATAATAAATAAAATGTAATAAAAAGAAAACAAATTTCCGCCGATATGAACTGCAAACTCATGGATCTGTGGTTGAAGATACTACCACTGCGCTAAACGACCTTACTTCAACGATATACACCCACATACTTATTCATCGTTGCTAATTTTTCCAACTTTTTTTTATTTTATGTTTATACATGTTCATGCCCAAGTTTATGACGCTCCCCATTGCCAACTGCTAAAGGAAAAACAACACAAAGCTGTACGCCCGAAATCTAGAAATAAGATACAATATTATGACCAATCACTAGAACTAGTTTTGCTGAAATCGACTGGTCATGTCGCGATATTTCCTTGTAAAATGACCGAATCTCAACCACGATAGAGAAATCCTAATTGTACCTGGCTTGTACAGTGCCCAAACATCGAAATCTCATCCGCCCGCTTAGACTTTATTACTTCAAGAATTCCCCGGTCTATTTTGGTTTTTGGAGGAAAAATACATTGCCGACACTCTGAAGAATATTAATCTGAAGAATGCCTTGTTGCTACTGGTCCCAATGCTTGAAACAAAGTGGTTTCTCATTCAATCGAAAAATGTTGGCGAAAAATATTTTCCTTTTTAGACAGTGATGTCCTCACGAGAGCAAAATTAGACTGAGTTTGTATGTCCGACGCTGTTATTTCATCATATCGATAAACTCAAAGAAATACATGAATATGCCAATACGGATCAGAGGCGTCGAAAACGTTAACAAGCTGCTGGTAGAAACAGAAGTCAATGAATGGATAATTGGTACTGAAAATGATCTACAATCGCATTATGACGAGAGCAATTTGGGGGAGAAAATGTTAAGGATTGAACCAAATGTAAAATATGTGAAGGGAAAGAAATAAGCATTGCTGACACTCTGAAGAATAGTAACTTAAAGGATACCATATTGCAATTGGTCACAAAGTTTAGAACAAAATGATTCCTGATTTAACCGAAAAAGGTTGGCAAAAGATATTTTCCTCCTTAGACAATGTGATGTCCTCATGAGACTAGAATCAAACTCTGATTATAAGTCCGGCGATATTATTCCGTTGACATGTTGACAAACTCAAAGAAAGGCGTGAATGTGTTAATGCGGATCAAGGAGGAATGTCTGAAATTCTGTTGCAGAGCGTTAACAGTGGGAATCCAGAGTCAGTGAATTGATAATTGGTAATGGAAATTGTCTATAATGGTATTGTGACGAGAGTGATTTGGAGGTGACAATTGTAATGGATTGAACCAAATGTGGAACACGCCGGACTTCTTATTGTTATAATAAATTTTTATTATTGGCAAACGTCGTTCCAGCGTGTTAAGCTCCATTGCAGTAAATGGTAAGTATTGCTGAAAAAGACATGTCGCTTTGTTATGACAAAAGACAGAGTTGGTACGGTCGTAACCAACGTTCAAAATTTTGTCATTTCTACTGAAAAGTACATCACACGGTCCATTACGTTGGTTGGTGGTCGAAGAGGCTACCACTGCGCTAAACGACCTTAGTTCCACAAATTTACTACACAGACTAATTAACTGGAGTAAGTTTGATTGCTTTTTTGAAAATTCTTCGGTGGTATAATATTAAAAGACAAGACAGGCGTGGATACGAACCAGCAATTCGTACGTTGGTTATCGAGGAAACGATAAACCATCATTTTTATAATTATTTTCTCCATTATTTACATCGATCCTTACAATGTAACGACAAACAATTTGAGCATGCATTAAATTTCCCTATATTCTATAGAATATAAAATATCTACAATTTAACCTGGTAAGAAGAGCTCGTTAGGAACAAATACATATATACATTGATTAGCTGCAATCGTATGCCGGGTGACTAGAATCAAGAAAAACAAGGAAATATCAAGGTGACATGCGAATTGCAAAGGCGCCACATTTTTGGTGGGAAATAGTGTCTTGAGGGTACAGATAAAAAATATTTATAAAAATCTTTCGATTACATTCGCAAATTAGACACCACTCGTTACACAACATTTTACTTCACTTCCCCGTAAAGTTCCAAGTGCTAGTACGGCAGCTTGCGCTTCATGTTGATTCTCTTCGCGGTGGTGATTCCATCGATAAAGGGGTACGAGATAGCGAGTCGAGAAGAAATTACCGCTGCGCTAAGCGACCTCACTTCGAGGGTTTATTACACAGACTTATTAATCGGAGTAAATTTCTCTAATTAGATTTTCTCGAAAATGCCTTTGTGGTGTTGAGGCTAGTAATTTTTAATTGTAAGTAAATATTTTAGATGTGACTTCCTCTCGGATAGGAAATAAGGCCTCTAAACTCGGTTCCAATACGATCTTTGACACCCATGGATTGACAAAGCTTTACAGTACTTCAAAAATTCGGTTTCTTCTTATAAGACGCTTCTAGGAAACTTTATAGTCAGCGCTTATTTCCCGTTGAAGCTTGAAAGAATCGAGTATGTTGAAGCCCTTTCATCATTTTCAGATGTTTCGAAGCATTTGGTAAAATCTTGACAAAGTTCGATCTTGACCAGAAGTCTTTTCCATTTGTAGCTCTTATGTAGCAATAGTCGAAACGTATCCTATTCGTAGATGCGATTTCGACAAAGCGACCTTCTTCTAATTCTCACCGAGCCAGCCATAATTAACGTTGATCTCGACAATTCGCTCGCCCGTGCTAAATCCGTCCGATTTTCACAAAGCCCCGCGCGTACCCGACATAACTATTTCGTTTTTCATAACCCACTTCCAAAATTGGCATCGACACGGCAGACGTTCGGAAGATCAGCAGTTAGTTAGTAATTTTTTAAATATAGCAACGCGTCGACGAGATTTATCGTTTTCGAAACGGACGGTCGTCCTTCGTGATTCAATTGTTTTCTTTTTGCGGTCGAACGACGAGCGTCCAGGTGAATCGTTAGGAAATGCTTGGCATAGTTGACCCTTTTGACGTTGCACAAACTACGACGATTTGCAAACCTGAAATGTTGGAATAGATACGTATGTACATGTATGTACGTGCGCACGTTGAATCATTTTTGTCCAAAATTATCGGCGGTGGCCTTCGGGTGGAATTACGTTTTGTTTAGGTTCTTCGCCTGTTTATAGTTTTCTGATGATTTATTGAGGTTGAAAGCGGTTGAATGGTGCTGCGCAAATAGGACGGAGGGAAAAACTGTTTTTCGTACGATATTCGTAGCGGTAGAAACAAGGATATTCGATACTGCAAGGTTACCAGCACTCTATGGGCTGTGTTCATCAAGAAGCATTTATTTCGTACCATTAAAATAAAATCTGCGTATTTTTAGGGAGAAATAACACGTTTGCGTTTTTGTTTTACTAAAAATCTGATCTTTCTGATTAACTCCACCACATTCCGAAAGATAAGTATTTATAGGGGTATTTAACTAAAATACCTAAACGTGTTATTTATCCTTTCAATTGTTATGATGTTTCATCGCGTAATGACCAAAAAATCTCTGGATTTTATTTATTTTACCCACGTTTTATTCTTTGTACAAGCAACTTCACGATCTGAATGCTACTCTCCAAATTCAACACCAAAACGAATGATAAAAGTCGTAAAAAGTTATTCGTTTGTTCTAAAAAATGTTCAGCAGGAGAAGGACATTTCAATCCTTGCAAAATATATCAAAACAGGAACCAACATTCGAAAAGTGGTAAATATAATCCAAAAAATAAGTACTTTTACAGACCAAGGGTGTTATTTTTCCTTTCAATTGTTATAATGCTTCACCAAGTATTGACCAAGAGGACTTTGCATTTTATTTATTCTTTTAACACATCTTTTATTCCTTGTACAAGCAGCTTCATGATTTGGAATGCAATTCTCCAGATTCAACGACGAACGAATAATAAACGAATTTTATTCGTTTGCTCTAAAACATTTTTCAGGAGGTGAAAGAAACTTCTATCCTGGCAAAAGTTATCCAAACAGGAACCGAAAATAAAAGTTTCGTACCTTCGACAGATCAACATTTTTAGCCCGCTAATTAACGCGTCGTCGTCTTTCTGACAGGTACCATCCAGGCCTGTTTTGCGTCAGCAAATTTCAGGTATTTGTTTTTTCACGAACCGTTCTCGAAAATGTGTTTGCAACGTCAATCAAAATTTTTAATTAAGACACTGGCGGCCCAGGAATATTTTCAGTTATAACTCAGGCAAGACGTGGAAGTGTGGAGGAAAGAATTTTCAACACCCTTTTATGAAGAACTCATTTGTTTTTGAAAGTTGGTTAGATTTCGCATTGCAAAGCTATTTGTTTTGGCAAAAATCAGATGATTTTAATGTGGCAGATTGGAAAATCATTCCTTTATCAAAAAATCAGATGAGTTTAATGAGATAGTTGTTTCTAGTCTTCTTTATTTTAAGCATGAAGTCTTCCAAGGAACATTTTCTTAATTGGTCTAAATGCAGGAAGTGTAGATTGGCTCCTTCCGCTTTTAGATTCGATTGAAACTTGCTTTCTCCCTTGAAATGCTTCCATGATTGGTTTTCCACGAAGGACTCGCTTGTTTTTAAAAGTTAGTTAGATTTTGGACTGGAAAGTAATTTTGGGCTAAAAAGTCAAACGAGTTTGATGTGCCGGTCGTTTCTAGCCTCCTTTGTTTTAGGTATGGAGTCTTCGTGAAGAGGATTCCTTTATTAGTTTAAATGTAGGAAGTGTAGATTGACTCCCTCCGCTTTTGGCTTTAATTGGAGCTGTTTTAAACGCTTCCATGTTTGTCTCTTTGTGAGAAACTCACTTGTTTTTTAAAGATAGTTAAATTTTGCATTCTAAAGTAATTTTCCGCCAAAAATCACATGAGTTTGATGTGATAGTTGCTTCCAGTTTTCTTTATTGTAAACGTGGAGTCTTCGAAGAAGGAATTCCTTAATTGATTGAAGCGCAGAAAATGTAAGTTTGTGCACTCTGCTTCTGAGTTTGATTGGAGATATCTTTCTATCTCTGAAAGCTGCCCAAATGGTTGGGAGTGGAGAGAGTCTGGATTAACTAAACCTGATACCTTCCTTTTTCGCAAAAGATTGATGCAGCATTTGCTTTTTAAATATTAATCACGAAATGTTGGCAGAAAGATTTATTTCACCGGCTGAAATGGGGAGAAAGGGGATTATCAACTGCCTAAGAATGTTGGTAAATTTGGAAATGTTGCTCTTGGAACAATGGTTCCAAAGTTTAATACAATCAAAAGTATTAGTATTAATCGCAAGTTCGAGTTCGCTGTGCCAAATTCGCAGGTTTGCAGGTATCCTAACAGGAATTATTAATATGCTGCAGGCATACTATTTGTTATTTTCTGTAATCTCTTGCGGAGTCATTGACTTGGGATTGGGGCTTGGGAAGTACTGTCTCAGAGGATGCTATCTATTTGTGTTTTAATTTTACAGAAGAGGGTAAAATTAGCTGTTTTGTGATTAGTTGGAGTGATGATGGTGTGGATCAACTATTCCCTTTTTTCACTTTGCAAAAATTTAATGCAAATTTCGTGTCAGCAGTATTTGCTTCATTGGTTGAGGTCGAGGGAACGTGGATTAGCGCCTTTCGCTTCATTTGGAGAAAAGGACGCTCTCTTGCCGAAGAATCAAATTTGCGAAGGTTGCTCCTAGAGGGTGCTAAATAATTTTGTTTTGAGTCCTCAGAAGCGACCTATTTTGTGCTACCTGAAAATGTTTAGTTCTTGACCATTCCTGTTTTGTTTTGTTTCCAGATTTTATGTTGTTTTTTCGACTATTTTCGTAGGAACAGGATAGCTGTATTTAAGCAAGAGGGTTTTTGACCAGGAACAGCTATATTTTGACATAATCCTTTTGTTTTTCGCTTCTTTTTTATCACTTTTGTTTTCTCTATTTTCCTTTGTTTTTCTTCATTTAAATAAGCGGTCAGCCACAATTTCTGAATTTTTCTGGTCTTTCTAAGGAGGACCTATTTGGGAAATGGTAAAATTTAGGTAATTTTTTTTTGAGGAATGTCGATCATGTTTCGTTTGCCTTTTTTCTGTTGTTGTTCTGATGTTTTAAAAGGATGATTTCATTTAAATAAATAGTTGGCTACTACTACTCATTAGCTTTTCTCAAAAAAAAAATGCATTATTTGAGATATTACGGTGACTTTTTGCTTCGTATGAGGTCAAATTTAGGTGGATTTGACTTTCTACATTGGAGACTTCGAAAATGTTATTTCGGCGAGCTACTCTTCGGGGATATCAAGTAGCTAGCAATATTTGTCTTCTTTGTCTTTGAAGGCGCTGGAAATTGACTCGTCAACTTAGAGGAAGTTGAGGTTTTTCTTTTCTGTAATGTGATTAAAATTGGATAAATTTTGTGTATTTCGAGGTTGTTCCCCCATCGAAACCAGATTGAGAAATCAACAATGCCATTCCATGTTTTGGACTGATTTTTATGTCGTAATTGATCCTATCGTCGATTGTTCTATTTCAATTAGAATATTTCGACAACAGAAACTAAAAAATTAAGAAGTTGATCCATGATTAGGTTGACCTCAGTCCTTCTCCTAGATATATGAGGTTGTTTATGATGAAGATGGGATCACAATGGCTCCATCTACGAATGAAAGAAGAAGCACAATCTCCCTCCACCTACGTCTACACATACAAAATGGCGAATACAGTTTGTGTTTACTTGTACCTATTTGGAAATATATCTACTAGCCATGGTTCTTCTTCTCCGCTAATAATTGATGTGTTAGTTGGAGGAATTGTCCCTTATCCAGGCAATCACAAAGAAACAGAACAAGAGAAAGTTGAAGGAATTACGTTTAGAGATTGTTAACTGTTGTTGTACCTTCTTTGCTACAGCAAATGAATAAACTTGGTCAAATTAATGTAGCATTTATTTTTTAAACGTGTTAGCAGAGAGATTTGATTCATCGATTGACGTGAAGAGAATTTGGATTGGGAGCTTCCGGTTCATTTGCTGAAAGGGACGGTTTTGTTTCTGTGTTGAATGCAATGGCTTCATTCAAGCAAGCCACAAAAATCCTTGTTTGTTTTTCTCCAAAAGAAGATATTGCGACGATTTTTGCTTCTTCTGGGTATTGTATACTTTAGACGAAGTTCTGCGTTGGAGTATAGCAACAGATTTCAGCAAGCTACACTTTGGCAATATCGGCTTTTATTATCTGTGACTGAAAATTGCTTCGTCTTTACTTATTTTTCCAACCAAACCAAATTGAGAAATGAAATTGTAACAACAAAATTAATTTCTTTTTATCTAGGCTTTAATGCGGGTTTCTGCCATGAAATCCATTGAAGTTGATCGTATCTTACCTTTTCTTTCTTTTTGTATATAATTTTGCTTTGAAAAAATACGTTGAAAAGTAGATCATCGCTATTGCACCTTCTTCTTTCGGGGAAACGTTTTGAGAAGTATTGTTCGCTCCCTTTTGCTTTTGTTAGACTTTTGACATGTTGGTTTAGAGATAGAGTCAAACGACTTACATAGTTGGGGCGTTGTCTGTTCTCTTTTCGTTTTTCCTGTTTTGAAAAATTAAGGAAAAACAATGTATTTCCCGATAGCAAAAAGAAGTTAATGAAGTTTGTCCCATTTTCGTAAGTTCGGTTTTGTTTTCCTCCATGGGGATGGTTTGCCGTTTATTACACTATTGTTTGTTGCCTGACTATTGACTATTTTTGCCATTTTCTTTTGCTAGGATGTACACTGACGTTCTATACCTCTAGGGGTGTTCATTGCTTAATTTTTGCTTTTTAGAGGAGGCTGTATTAGTTTTCTTTTTTTTATAACTTTTGACAAAAATTTTGGAAAAGATTTATGTAGCTGTTCAATATTTTCGCTTGGTCTTTGATGCATTTTTTGTCACAAAATTATTCAATTGAAATTTGAGGCCATCTTCACCGGATTCATTTTTATCGCAAATTCTATTCCAAAATTTTATTCAATTGTTTTTCTTTTCCTGCGAGCATTTCCGACCAAATCTTGAGAAATCACCGAATTTTCCATATAAGGACGTCGGAAATGACTCGCCCTGTACACACGCATACACACACGCGTACGACTATATACAGGTGCGTTGATGAGTCACACGTTTCTTCAGGTATCACGAAACCGCTCCGCGACCAAATCGTATGGCCGCCGCAGCCGAACGAAAAACGTCACACCACACTTAAAGACGTCACGTTATCAGGTAGCCCGAAAATTCGCCGCCTCGCGAAAGCTGCTCAGCGCATGCCCGTCCCCTCTCCCCCTCCGGCTAGTTCCATTTTCAAATATTCAGTTTCATAGAGAAATAGCGCCAGTTTTTTAGTGTTTGTATAAAATCAAATTTGGTACCTGCGTACTTGCGAGGTTTGTTTCCTGTTTGTGTCTTTTGTGTCGTTTCAGGTAACTTCTGTGCGTGTTATAATCTATATATGTAGTTTTCGTTTTTTTTTCTGCGTGTGTGATTCCCCCGATTTTTTTCCTTTCTTTGTTCTACGCTCGTGATTAAGTGCCCCGGTTTGGGGAATCATCTGTAACTAATAAAAATCGCAAGATTATCGTTCCCATTTCCTTTTTCATTTTTCGTCGCCGTTTCGACCGGAATTATCGGAATAATTTTGATGGCGATTTTACGACGCGTTTATTTCTTACGAAGATTCGGCGAGATTTAACGCCCTCCGCCGAAATTTTTGACGCGTGTGTATACGCGCCGCGTGTTTCCCATCCGTCCGGGCCTCGTAATAATATTTATGGCATTCTTAATCCTTCCGATAAATAAAAGCGATATCGAAACGCGCGCTCGTCCGTTCTATTATAAAACGCGCGAGAAAATTTGATATTGCAACTGGCGCGTTTCTGGAAATAGCGTACGTAAATGCGATTTTCGTATTAGTTTCGGATTTTTCAACCCCAAAACGATCCTTCGAAGAGGATCTGGAATGTCTTCCGTGTGCAATTCGCGCGTTTTGATACTTACCTTGCCGGCGTTCGCCGTTTATTAATGGCGGACGGGCCGAAACGACGACTGCGACCGTCCTTAACGTTTTCTGCCAAAAATTATAAATAGCCGATTCGGATCGGTTGCATTTTACGTTAACGAGGGAATTTTATGGGGAGGAATATGCGCGAGAATCGAAACGTTTATTGTTTTTTCTTTTTGGTTATAAGAGGAAGCGATCATAAGAGTCTAGTGGAAGGAATGACAAATTAACAACAAAGTCCCTTGCTGAAAAACTGCAATCCGGATCCATTTTGGATAACAAAATTTCTTAAATAGATTCTACTTTGGAAACGCAATGAATATATTTCATTTATAACAAAAATGTGAGTTCCTCACAGCATACGCGACTGAAACTAAGAAGTAATATCAACAAATACAAATACGACAATGATGACGCTAACGTAAGACCAAGAAAACGGGAATCGGAAACGGTGATATTATCGTAGAACGTTGCACGTGCGCATCTCGGCTCGTTGACCGCTTTTACCCGGGTACGTCCCGTCAAACGACAGATCGATCGTGCCCTAACGTAAGACCAAGAAAACTGGAATCGGAAACGGTGATATTATCGTAGAACGTTGCACGTGCGCATCTCGGCTCGTTGACCGCTTTTACCCGCGGACGTCCCGTCAAACGACAGATCGATCGTGCCCTAACTTCGCCGACAATCACTATCATTGTAAAAACTATCACCGGTTTGGGTAAAACGTTATTAGCGGCATGCGAATGACAATTTTCATTGTTTTAATTATGTTGATCGAAAACTTTCATATTTTCTATAATTTGCAGTCGATGAAGTTCGTCATTTCTACGATTTCAACTATCAACTTTTAAGCTTTTTGAACCTTACACAAAACCTTTACATAATAATGAATTTCATATGATAACTGCCTATCAGAATTAGGTCAATTAAACAAGAGTGATCGAAGTATTAGTTATATTCTCAGAACGTTTACAACCGTTTTCGGAACACCTTCATCAGTGAAAATATAACTAGATAAATGTATAAACAAACATTTATTTTTCATTCGGGAATTATCAACAAAACAACTAATGAGTAGGATTTCTTAATATATAGAATCTGTAAAAATTTTTGTATTATAGAATTACTGATTTAATGTGCAAGCACCTACATGCAAACTATGAAAATACCTGGAAAAACCTTATATCAAAAAATCTTTGTTGAAACCTTAACCTGTTCCAAGGACTAGGGAAAATCCGAATCAAAAACCTAGCCAAAGGTATCCTTCTTAAGAGATGTAAATGTCATTTTAACAAATTACTATATAGATTACTTAAATTCTAAACATCGCTTCCGAAATTGTTAGTTTTAGTATCTTTCTGTATATTTATCATTTCGTATGTTAGTAATTTTTATAATTATCGTCTGTTTTTAATATATTTAAATGGGTATTCAAAATCGAAGTAATGCCTCAGATCTTCGTAATGTTTATTGCAGCGGTCATTGTACCAAAATTATTATTTAAAGAATACTTGTGGTTATACAAGCTTTTCTTTAAATATTGTTTTGTGTTACCGATGTAACAACCGTCACATTCTTTACAGTTTATTTTATAAACTATACGACGATATTAGGTAGCATTTTAACTCCTGAAATTCTCCGCAAGTTACTGGTGATGAGAATTTTGATGACAACAATTACCAATAACAACAACTTCAGTTGCACACTTCTAAGTCCCTCAAATTTCCTAAATTTCATCACTGGTTAAGACCTTTCCATAAACCGATTCGCACGAAAATGTTTAAAATATGACAATTTTAATGATGCATTGAAGTCTTCCACCCACTCCTACAACGATGAGAATGTCGATTCCCAGCGTATTCATCATCGAAACGCTGTACATAGATATGTTGTACATCTCAACATTCGAATGAATCACGGTTGACCGAGCGGTTTTGAAATCTACCGCGTCAACAACGACGATCATTCCTTGGATATCGTCCAATAAGTGATGAAAATAAGGTATAAATTTTCATATCGCGTCGAAAAATAAAGTGGCGAACATTGGGGCCGCCGCCGTTTCGATACTTTTAATAGAGACGCGTGTTGTTTGCGAAAAGTTACCCGCTATTTCGGTTTCCTTTTTCCGAGCTTATTTGGATAGAAGAGGAAGGTGAGTGGTATTGATTCGACTCCACTTATCTTTAGGAATTTTTATGTATAAATATTTAACACTTAGCTTTACTACAATATTTGAGTTACTTTTAATCAGAAAGTTATTTTTAACCTATTTTGTACAAGAAAAAGTGTCTTACAAATGAACCATTAGATAGAATTTCGATCTTTACCCATGACAATTAGTGATACAAACAGTATCTTCGAAATGGCTTTCAATCTGAGTTTCGAACTATCTTCCAAAGTTCCCAGCAGAACGAAGGGGAATAAAAGCATATTGAAGAAGAACGACAAATCCAGTTTATTAAAAAAATCCCCATAATCCAACGAAGCGAAGGCGCCAATCATAATTTATCTGATCTCAATGTCCTAAGATAACCCACCATTCGCCCGAATGAGGCTGGAAATTCGGGAGTCTTGATCGACGTTTCTAAGTGGCGATGAATCCACCTTAGGGTTATTGGGAGATCCAATACATTCTCTGGGCGAATCGACTCTCGTGGGCGGAACCCAGTGGGGTCCTGTTCCCGTTATTCTAGATGGAATGTCCTCTCCGATATATAGAGGAGAGTGATGATTACATCGGCAGTAGGTCCTGTACCCGCCGCGGGGTGTCTTTTCTGATGACTCGAGCTGTGACAAAAGTTACCTATCTGAGATCGACCCGGACAGACCCCCGCTTAAGTCCATCAGATTGTCCGAATTTTGTAACCTCTCCATCTTGGTTGGTCTTTTCCAATTTCTTTACCTTTAACACTCCCTGCGAGGTCTTCTTCATCTGACCTATTTCCTATTTCCTTTCCTATTTCTGCCGTTGGTGACTTCGGTTCCTATGAATTCTCTCTTTAACGCTGCTTCGTCACCGATTAAATTGCACTTTAATCTTTCACTCAATTTGTACTCGTTCACCTTCCATACAATGCTGCTGATGCAAGTTTTCTCTCGAATCTCATTTTGAAGATGACCCAGATTTCAAATTTGATCCCATCGGTACTTAACCTGCTTTAGAAAGTTGGATCTTCTCCATAGATCCATCTTTTATTACTATTCTTCTGGTAGTCTCAGAGGGAGAACAGGTTGTTTTATTTTATCTACCATCAGGTACGGTGGTTCTGTTGTCCATTCCACTCCCTTAAATTCGTCGTAGCTTTACCACTCAATCTCAAGCGTCCAATTACACGTAGGGCATGATGAGTCCGATAGGGTAAGTCTGGCGATATTGGCGCATACCGTGTTGTGAGTGACACCACTCAATCCCGTGTTTTTGAGACAATGAGGGTGGCGAACCTGAAATTGCACGTAGGGCAGGTTAACGTCGACAGGGGTCAGTGTGAAGATATTGGCGCATACCGTGTTTACCCCATTACCGCTACCGATCAAGCAGTCGGAGTTGCACCACTCAATACTGGGTTTCCGGCTAATCAGGATAGCGAAAATACAATTTCACATAAAGGAAGAAAAGTTCAACAGCAGCCTACCTGGCGATACTGGTGGGTATCCTGTTCATAGTCTTGTAGCTGCACTACCCTATCCCAGCGATAATCACGGTAATGGAAAACAGGTTTAGGGAGGCATCTCATATAAGAGTTTCATTGCTTTAATCGCCGACCAATACCTGTCAGGTTGGGTAATCCACGGTGGTTCGCCCAAGAACAGTCCTGCGGTATCTTGATACAATGGTGCGGCTGCGCTGTTGTGAACTACCCGATCCCAGATTTTTGCTCAAAGCCAGCGAGTGGTCAACGGCATTTGCGGAATTAGTACGGTAGAGCTCTGGCTCGACAATGCCCGCCTTACAGGTTTACGCGGATGCCTCAGGATTAAACTCTCGCTGCTGCCTTTGGAATTTTCTCATCATGGAAACGAGATCTCGCAAATTATGATAAGAGGTGTGTTCTAGAGGAGATAGGGGCGTACGGTGACTCATCAAACGTTGATGAGGGAACTCGCCTAACATGGGTAGCATGGCGGCAGGAAAGCTATCAGGGGGAAGCTGCGGGTGAGAAACTACCGATGGAAAGCTACCGGCGCGGAAGTTACCAGTGAGAAACTACTGGTGCAAAATTACCGGTGGGAAATTATCGGTGGTAAGTTACCAGTCGAAAGCTACCGATGGGAAATTATCAGCGGGAAAGCCGTCAATGGAAAACTATCGATGGGAAACCAGCGGTGGGAAACTATCGATGGGAAGCTACCGGTGACAAGCTACCAGCGGAAAATTACTGGCGGGGAAGCTACCTGTGAGAAATTAGCGTTGGGAAACAACCGGTGGGAAGCTACCGATTGGAAGGTACCAGTGGGAAAATTCTGGTGAGAATCTACCAGTGGGAAGTTACCAGTAGGAAGCTACAGATGGGAAGTTACCGGTTGGAAGCTATTGGTTGGATAGGTCTTTCCCGGAAGGTGTCGGACTCGTGCTGGGAGTGGCTTTCCTGCGGGGATAGTACATCATTGCGCATTGTGATGTATGCCCCCTTTTGATGGGGCACGGTTTTATAATTGATCGATCCCGGCCATGGCTTCAAGTCCAAACACCGCCCTTTACTGTACCTTTTAATGTATTGGACTGGGTGTACCACGGTCCCTCATGCCTTGGGTGATAGGCGATGTACCGAGGATAATATCGTACCCACATTTACAATATTTTTGTTTTTGAGCAACAAACTATATATTTTCTTTGCTAGAGTAATAACTCACCCATTGTTTACTCTTATATTTATTTCGCGCTATAAAGTTTCGGCCTTCTTGTACTCTTGGCATTTGATTTTCATTAACTTCGAAAAACAATATCGTAAAACTATTTACGTCCTGGGATACGTGTGTGTATGCCAATTTATTTACCGAGCAATTTGTAAAACGAGACAACCGGTTATTATTGGTTTCCTACTATAAAATTTCATTGTCATAATTCACTTAGGTTTATACGGTTGTTGAAAGTGCTTGCCTCGAGCTAGCGAAGCACGTGTCACCGATTTGATTATAAAACAATTATGGTCAGGAGTTCACCGATGTGATATTATGTCATTGTCATAATTAGCAACTTGCAAATGTACACTGTCTTTCCTCGGGGACTAATAATGCCATAAATATGAATTCTTCAAGTATCTAGACGATACTTTTATCATCACGACAACATTAAGCATTATCGCAAGATGAGAGCGCCTTCGTTCCATGTTTTTGCATCTATGTTACTTATATATACTGTGTCTGTGTATCTTGAATAATCGAAAATTTTCGTTCCAGGTCTAAAGCGCGTTGCGTGGCCGCCACCGCAGGATAGCGAATTGGGAGATTTCGTAGAACAGCAACCAGTTCATTCACAAGTGAGTAGTTCTAAGATGAAACTTCTGCGTCATAGACACTTAACACTTCATAAATAAAAGAATTTCTTCCATCTCATTAAATTTCGAATCGTAGAACTACGACGTGCGTGCATGTACACGTAGAAATTAGTTCGCTGTAGCAATAATAATAATAATAAAAAGAATCATATTTTGCATGACTGTTTGCGCTTTGTAGAGATGTAGGAGTGCAGATTTTACTTTGGTATTTTAAATAGGAATCTTGTTGCAAATACCTTGAAAATAAAGTTCCCTCGCAAAGTAGAAAAGGACGACGAGTTCATCCCAAACATGCATGCTACGGAGGTGGCTACCTTCCAGCGTAAAGGCACGGAGGTTTAATTACCTTTGAAGAGGTGGAAAGGTGGATGATAAACCCGTCATCCTTTCTTACTTCGGAAAAAACAATACTTCAAGCAAAAAATTTGGAACTACTAAATGAAATATGCTAAATTACCCGATATATCTTGGAATCGTGTATAAATCAGATACTGAAACAGTGCATTCGCGTCACAACATATTCAGTGCGTCATATAGTACCTAGTTCACCGGACAACAAAACATACGTAAAATATTTTTACGTTCTCCCCTTCCATCGTTAATCTGGTTGCCTAATCTACAGTTAAAGTTACGTTCACACTTTCAACGATTACAATTGTTTCTAATACTACTACATGACCAGTCTGGGCAAACGACGGTAATTACGAAATAAGTTAAGACAGCCTACATATACACACGAACTACTCGCCTGTAGCGTACTGACTAGATAAGGGGAGTCGGCGATGCTGTCGTAACTTATTTCATAATTGTACGCTATTATCGTTGTTTGCCCAGACTATACATGACTCAGTATTTTTGATTCATATAAATTTAATGTATGACGTTAAACACGCACACTTCTACTTCAGATAATAATAAACGCACGATGTGGAACAAAATGGTGGTATGTGGCAAAAAGGTGGTAAAGCGCTGCATCGATATCACGCGCGATGGCGATAATAATTACCAACGTTGATATATTCATTAACTTCGTTGTTTATTGTAAATACTTCAAAATTATCAACAATTTTGTTCTGATTATATTCTATGTGCTATTTGATAATATGTTCATAATGTTCTTACCAAACTGAAGCATTAATCAGTCTCGGATTGGCATGAATCTAATGTGCTGACGTTGGTTATTACGTGAATGCACTGTTCGGGTAATTGTGCTGGAAATAAGTTCTCATGTTGCTTTCAATAAATTATAACAAATCTACCTAGAAAAGCAGAAATACAATAGGCAATCGACGTATGTAAGTTATTCGATTTGTCCATGCTTAAAAACCCGTTCTTTTTGCTTTATCTGATTGAGTAATTTCTAAACTGCAAAGCTATAGTGCCAATTCGAACATAACGTACACAAACTGTGGCACTTTATTACTGCATAATGTGATGTTCTCTTTTCTTATTCCAATTTTGGAATGCAATGAGAAAAAGAGGGAGTACACCTATTAAATTAGCTGTGTTAATTGGGCAGCTACAAGGTAGTTGTGCAATAGCTTACTGACAATTGTCAATCAATCAATGACAAGTACAGCTTTATTTTTTATCTTTTATTTTATGCGGTTTCTTTAATCATTCTTACTATATTATTAACTGCCTGAATTTGATATACAGCACATACACGTAAAAATGCAAATCTTCTAAACAGAGACAGCGGTCCCATTCAAAATTTCGCCTTGTTTCACCTATTACAATTACGTGATAAGGATTGCTTAGCCCACACAAGTCTGTTTAAATTCATCAAGTTGTTAAGTTAATTATTACTGAAGTGATCCTTAACTTGAATACCCTCAAGCGTGAATTTCGACACAAAAAATGTTTTCATCTCCACTAAAAAGTCGAAACGTCGATTTCGCTTTTCGTGATTTTCAGCTAAAAATGATCACATAGTTGTCGAAATTGGTATTGCACGGTGTTCAAATTGATGTCGGAATGAATGTGAACCATTTCATTTTTGTTTATTTATTGTGCAATTTGTTCTATTCATTTTCTTAAATAGAAAATTCTTTCGAACTTTTTCTTCTTCTTCTTCTTCTTTTTCTTCTTCGTCTTTCTACTGCTCGTCTTCTTCATTACACTTTTACTGGTTTTATTTTTCCAACGTTAGCTCTGATCTTTCGTGTCCCTAAGTGTTTCTATCGATTCTTACTTATCTTTTTTTCTCAACCTTCTTATTTCGTTTTGTTCTTCATTCTCTTTGGCATCACGTTTTGCTTTCGCTCCCTCTCACATTGTAGATTTAGTATTAGGTGTAACACGGGGCACACCATAAAAATGGAAAGTCTAAAATAAAAATACAAATGTTCTAAACAGAGATAGCGGTCCCATTCCAAATTCCGCCTTATTCAACCTACTATTACAATTACCTAATATCACTCTTTATCGTCTAAATTTTTAATTCTAAGAAAAATGGTCACGTAAGTTGTAACAGGCTAGTGGCTACCAATGTTTTTAAGAAGAAATTTTTATGTTATGTTATTCAAGCCAGAATTCAATCTTTAATGGGTACTTCCCGTTCTTCCACATTTGTTTGTAGAAATTACGTGTAGGAATTAGACACGCATGCCACCTGATATGTTATTTAAATAAGGAACATTTATAACGGACGGGCACCGTGGGGGAGAAATTTTTTCCGCCTCGCACGCGATTGAGGGTGGGGTAAACTTGCAAGTTTAGAATTTTCAATAAAATTATTCGCTCATCACTTTTTTCGATTTTATACGGTTGTTGAAGATGCTTGCCTCGAGTTAACGAAACACGTGTCACCGAATTTATTAGTAAACAATTGTGTGGTGGGGAGTTTGCCGATGTGATATTTGTGTCAGACTTCATTTGTAATAAATGAAAAAAAAACTATTACTAAGAAAGGGGGCGGTATGCAATATCCGGTCCCCTGTTATTTGCCTTTTTCCGAAAATAATTTGTGCCATCTTTGGGACTAGGTAAGATATCTGTTATAGTTTGCGGGATAATTACAAATAATTTTAAAATCATGATGTGCCCCGCAATCGGGGATTCAACCGCTAGAAAGAAATTTGTTGTTCTTTTACAAAGGTGCTTTTTCAGCCTGTACAGTTCATCGAAAACTGAATTTTTGCGGTTGCCGGTTATAAGTGCAATTTGTGCTTACTTAGTAAGCTGTTGCATAGCTACCTTGTAGTTGCCCAATTAACGGTACGTAATTTATTAGGTCATTTATAGAGAGTCATCTGGATATTATGAATTACATATACAGGGTTAGTTAAAAGTATGGAGACGTCGATTTACTGTCGTTAATATTCATTTTAGGAAATTACGTACGCCAGGCATACCTCAAAAACAATTGAAGAAAAAGAAATTCAAGCATCTAAAATATAGATAGAAATTTCATAAAAGCTTTTGTATTGAACGTAATTTCCTAAAATGAATATTAACGACAATTAATCAATCTTCATACTTTTAACTGACCCGGTATACTTGTATCCTTCATTGACTTTTGAACACCGAACATTTTTCAGTCGGAAGTTTAGTTGGCGCCTTTATCGCTTGTACTGTGTCATACTGTCAAGGAATACAATATCTGACATTTATTTAATATTTTACAAAATGGCTCAAAACTGAATCCTCAGAGCTTTCAGCACGTAAAGCAACACAAATTCACAGCTTAAATGTAACGTATCAAACGCACTAAAGCAATATTGTTTTCTTTTTCTTCCTCATAGGGTGGGCCGCTGTATTCTTCCTCAAAGAGTAACCAAGTACCATCACAACCACAAACACAACAACCCTTATCTAGTCCCGTAATCAAACAACAACCACCGTCACCGAAATCGCAACTACCGCAACAACCACCGCAGCAACCGCAACCACAATCACCCATCATCACTAACAATACTTTTCAGCCAATAATCTCTCCATCGCTCCAAAGCGGCGCGCAATCTCCGTACCAATCTGCACCCTTATCACCGAACGTCGGCGACAGGAGTCCCGTAAGTTTTACGACTTTAGCCAAACCGTGGTCTCCGCAAACGCAATCGTCGCCACATTTCAAACCGGTTCAACCGCCGTCTCTGAGAACCGTCCAATCTTACCAAACGTCCGAACAATATCACTACCATCAACGTCAATCGCAAGAACAGACCAGGGAAACTCAAACGGTCGTCTTGCCGCCGTATCAGCCGCAAGAAACCACTTTTCAGCAATATCAAACGCCGGCTGCCCCCGTCGTAGTAGAAACTCAACGCGCTTTCGAATCGAGCGAAAGCCGTCAGGAAGGGAAGCAGTTCTTCCCTCAAAAACAATCTTACGATCTGAATCGAAACGATTTGATCGAGGTATCTCAAATCGTAACGAAGCCTTCGAGCTTCGCGCCCACCGCTACCTCGATCGAGATTCAGCGTGAAGCGCCCAAACCTCAACCGCCTACTCCCACCCAAGTACCACAGACGGTGTTTCCGGAACCGCCCAAACCTTCCCTCTTAAAAACCGTCCCGTCCCAACAAAAAGTAACTACTCCCGTTCAGTCTCAGCCTTCACCTGCTGCTAAGGTATGGTATAGAAAATATTAATACCGAAGAAAGTTCTTCGAATGCTTAGTACCATTTGCTCTACAAGAATTAACAAGGATAATAATAGAAAAGAATTTTGTTTCTTAGCCTTTTTATTATTTTTCCCTCCCGCTTTTGGAATATGGGGGAAGATAACGAGTTTTCTGTGTGCACTAATCGAGAATTGTGGCGTTGAGATTGTTGAAAAACGGTTTGTTTTTAGAAAAAAAAAAAAGAAGGAAACTGTAACCTCCTTTTGACCTATTTTTTGCTCGAATATAACCCAATCCTAATCTTCACTTTATCTAATCTGATTAAGGTTTCTAAGACCGCAAGAAGTGAAACAGGTAAGGTACGTGATTACAAAATGGAGGAAATATTGGATTCTCGACCAAAAATTTTAATCAGTGTGCTTTCGCCGCTCATTCCTAAGTTACCAATTTCTGCCATTTAGGAAGCCTTGCCATACATAAATAATTCAATTCTTTTTTACGTAATAAACAAATTAATTTAGTTTTAAACATTAGAATAGCGATTTTATACAAAATTTCAAACTTCAACTTCACCAAATTGTTAACTGCTCCGATATTAAGAAGAATATTGATTTTGAACCTACGAAGCCATCTTATGGTTTTCTTCTAAAATGAAGTAACTAATCAAGAACTGCTTAACCCACATAATTCTGTTTAAATTCATGAATAGTTCGAAATTATTCCTTACTGAAATGATTCTTAACTTCATCGCTCCAACTTGAATACTTTCAAGCATAAATTTCGACGAGAACCATCTTCACCAAAAAAAAAAACGAAACGTCGGGCGTCAATCTCTGCTCGCACTCGCTCAATGTGACTTCCACCTGAAGATGGTCACGTGGTCTAGTGGTCGAAATTCGTATTGGCACGTTGTTCAAATTGATATAGTAATGAGTGAGAATGATTTCGTTTTTGTTTATTTACATCGCCATTTCTTCTACTTATTTTTTTATTAGAAAATTGTTTTAAAGTGTTTCTTTTTCTTCTTTATACTCATCGTCTTCTTCGTTACACTTTTATTTGTTTCATTTTTCCAGCGTTAGCTCTGATCTCCCGTGTCCATAAGCGTTTCTATCGATTCGCACTTCTCTTTTTTCTCACCCTTCCTTTTTCGTTTTCTTCTTCACTTTCTTCGGCATCACGTTTTGCTTTCTCTCTATCTTCATCTTGTAGGCTTGGACCTCGTTTTGAACTTCTGTAAAGTTTACCACTTCTTTTTATTTGAATTTGTTTTTCTCTTTCTTCTTTCCTATCTTCCCTTTCTTCTGATTTTTTATCTTGTTCTCCTTTCACTTATTTCTCCTTTTATTTTACTCCTTAGATAACCGGGATAAGAAATACATGTGTAAACATATACTTTTGATTTCTTCTTCTTCTTGTTCTTCTTCTTAACCTCTTAATCTTCTCTCTCTATTGCTTTAACTTGTCACTTCAATTTGCATTGAACTTCCGCATTTAATAGGGTCTCTGTATTGTTGCACTTGTATTTCGTTACCTTTTCCTTTCACTTCTTCTTCTTTTCATTTACCCTCTTCCTAATTGCCTTGTTTTGGCTTTTTTTCTTCTTTTCTGTCTTGTGGGTTTTGTTCGTTATAAACTTTTCAATTTACTAATGTGCCCTCTGCCTAATTACCTCGTTTTAGTTTTCTCTTCTTCTTTATCTTGTGTCCGTTATAAGCTTCTCTATTGATTAATATTTCTGTTTATCTTTTTCTGAGATCTCTTTCTCTTAAGTCTGCAGCTTGCGTTTGTTCTTAGTTTCTTATTATCCTTCTCATTTATTATTCTGCTTCATTTTCATCTTTTCTTGTTTTTAACGTTTTCATCAACTTGCAGCTTCCGTTTGTTTTCATGTTCTTATTTCCTCTCTTTTTTTTCTTTTAATCTTACCCTGTTTGTCTTCTTTTAGCTGTTGCCTCTATTCGTCTTGTTCTGTTTTCTCTCTTTCACCAACCATGTCACTTTTTCCTTTCATTTCTTGAACTTTTCGTTTTTCCTCTTACTGCCTGCCTCGTTTTGATTTCTCTTCTTCTTTATCTTATGATTTAATTCGTTCTAAACTTCTCTATTTAATATCGTTTTTTGTTTATTTATTCTGCTTTTCTTTCATCTTTTACTGCCATCGTTGTTTCTTCCATCTGCAGCTTTCCTTTCTTCTCATTCTTCATTTCGAAACTCTGCTTTTGTTTAATTCTGTGCATTTCTAGTTGTTTTTCTTCTCCATCATTTCTTCTTTCTATTCTTTTTGCGTTTCCCCTTATTCGTCTATTCTCTCTATTTTGCTTTCTTCACCAACTTTTTTATCTTTTGCTTTTATAATTCCTTGTAAACTTATACGTGGTGTTTGGCATATTCTCCGTCTTCGTCGGTATTTCCTTTTTCTTTATTTTGCAACCTCTCTTTGTTTCGAACTTTCTTATCAACTAATCTTTTCGTCAGTTGTTGTTTGGTTTATTTCTCCTCCTTATTTTTCGTTTTATTCGCCCTAACTTGCTTTCTATTTTTCATATTGTTCTTGTCTTTTTCTTCTTATTCTTCTTTTATTTTCAGAATTTATGTTTCTAAACTTGTACCTATACATCCTTCTGAGTACCAGTTTTCACTTGTTTCTTCCCGATCTTTCTTTTAATTTTTATTTTGCTTTTCTTAAGCCTTTTATACTACTTTTCCTACTCGTTCTTCGTCTTGTGATTACAGTTTATTCTAACAGACAGAAACGTTAGTATATGGCGAAGATTTACTAACGTCTCTACCCGTTTCTATACCTGCTTGTTGTCCCTTTGTCTGTTACCTTTCCTTCTATTTGCGACTACTTTTTTCCTTCCTTCTTACGTTCCTCTTCGACTTGGTCGTTTTCTTTGTTTTGGCCGTTTACTGCTCTGACTTTATTTCTGAAACTTCATACACTACGTTCTAGTATAAACTTCCTCAACTTTCCTTGTCTTCAGTTGCTCACTTAGTTGGTGGATTGAATGACTTCTGCTAACTTCAAGTTAAGTCTGAAGATTTCAAACGACGAGGACGTTGGATGTGTAGAAGATACTTTAAAATCAAGAGATGATATTGCTAAACATTCCCAATTAATTTAATAAATTAAGTAGAAACTGTAAGAGATGTAGCTAGATACTTTTGACGACGTTTCTCTTCAGACCATTGATCGTTTGGGTTCATGACAGAAGGAAAGAACAACACTAAGTTAGTCACGTTTCCAGGAAAAAAGGAACTTTCTACGTCAGTTCAACTTGAATTATTTTCATGATTACGAAACATTCCCGGTTTTTGTCAATTGCGGATTTCCTACGAAAAGAAATCCAATATTCCTCCACGTTCACGAAAACCAAGAAAAAATTAATAATCTTCTTGTAAATAAATGAATTATTAATACTTAGGTTTAGAGATGATGTATTATAAATGTACATATGTAAATCTCCAAAATTGCGACAATAAATAAATCTATGTATCGTACGTCGACTTCGTGAAATGATTGAAAACCACATTATTACATCCTAAACGACGAGAAAAAAATAAAGAGAAAATACCGGAAATTTTCGTCGATTTCGTAGCATTTCCGGATCGATATCTAAAATCGTTCCGTATGTATGTTACAGGGAATAGCACAGAACCAAGCCCCAGCACCACAGAGGTACCAAATTCCCGCCAAGCCGGTTGAACCGCCACCGAGCACAATCACCTTGAGACCGCAAGCACCGGTCAGCCAAGCACCTCCACCGCTCGTCACTTCACAACCAGCCACGGCGACCTTAAGAGGTAAGAAGGATTTCAAAATTTATATTTTCCATGAATGAAAAAATTCTTTGAATCTTTCACCAGCTCGATGATTTTGACTCTTTGAATTGATGAAATTTCTTTCCAACTTTGAACAACTCCATACACCGAAATTGTTCTTTTCGTTTCTTGGAAGGCAATTACGAAGATAGATTGCCAAGTTTCCGGAATCGATGCTAGGGACTTCATGTCACTGTGATGGCAACTCTTTCATATCAATTGACTGCAAATGTTAAATCGTTATACATTTAAAATTTTGAATATTTGTGAGTAATGAGTCTGCTTTATGTGTTGTGTAGCAATTTAAAGTAGAATCTACTGAAATTTCTAAAAGAACATTACTAATGGCTTCAAACAGAAATCTTAAAAGTTTTATGATGCGATAAATTTTTGAAGAAAAGACTTCCATCTGTTCCCGAAACTCAATACTATTTTGACTGGGAAGAGATTTTGGTCGAATGTAGAACTGATAGAAGCTGTAAACGATTATTTTGGGAACCTCGAAAAAGGTCACTTCCGGGAAGAAATCGAGAAGCTAGAAAAACGTTGGATCAAGTGTATTAACCTTCGAGGGGATTACATTGAAAAACAAAATATCACTTGAATCCGTATTATTTTTTTTTCATCGTCATTCCTGAAACTTTCCAATCTACCCTCGTAGATCTGGCTGTTGATTATGCCCAAATGGTTATTTATACCTTCTGAAACTTCGTGTTGTTTTTGTTTTTAGGAGGCAAAAATCTTCGCGGAGACCTCAAATGGCCTCCCGAAAACGTCAAAGAGAAGATGGCCGCAGAACAGCAATACCTGATCGAGCTGTCTAAAGGAGCGGCGTGCAGGCCGAGGAAAAATTGTAAAGATTACTCGAAATTCTTCGCGAAACACGCGTTGACGCACGCCTATCCCGGCTACAAGATACCACCCGGAACCCAATTCTACGATCATAATCCCGTAATGTAGGAGCGAAGCCCGGCGGGGCTCCGCGATGTGTAAAGATCCGGTCGGGGGCGGCTCGAGTTAATTCGCGAAAAAAAACGAAAAAGGAAGAATAACTGAAAAAGACGAGTACGTAGGTACGTACGCGCATACACACACAAACCCGACGCGAATTAGCGCGAGTTCCTCCGACGATCGAGGATGTAAACTAAATTTATTATATTTATAAATGATTAATATGTTAAGGTTAGGGTTATCGTGCTATTTTTGTGATAATGCTGATGATACTATGCTGATTTTTAATATTAAGTGCGGATTTAATTAATTAATTATGGCGCTGGAAAAAAGAAAAATAAAAATTACAAAATTCCCAAAAAAAAAAAAAATAATAATTGAGGAAGAAAATTAAATCTGAACTTTAGACTGGAATTGATTAAACCACCACAACTACAGGTATACTTTGCAAATTCGTTGTATATACAATTAAAATACAAAGTGCACTAAATTCGAAAGAAACGATCATTTCTAATGTGAGTTCTTGTCGTTTCCTTTTGTTGCTTCTAGGCGGAGAAGTTGCCGCTTTCGTGTAACTAGCTATTTTCGAAATGGGGTTAGTTTTTCAAATTTGGCGCGAATGGCATACGCTTAATTTCTATTGTAATAATACCCTAAGATCTGTAAATTATATTTGTACACAACATGCTGGCAAAGTAAAACAATTAATTCAAAAGAAAAAGATGTGGTTTTATTTTTTTTTTTCATTTGTAATTGGATGGAAAATCTAACGAATTCTTGTTCCTAATTCCTATTTTCCTTCTATTTCATCTTTTCGAAGCTTTATACTTCGTATTCACCGTCATGTTGTTCTATCCTTTGCGCTTAATGATCTTGTCCTTTTAATGTTTATCCTGAAGTCCGTACTCTTTACTGCTTATGTTTATTTCTTCTTGTTTGTCTTGTTTTGGTCCCTCTTTTTCTCTATGTTGTGGTTTCAGTTCGTGCTAGACATTTATCTGATCATTTTGGAGTTAGTTTACAACTAGCGTGTCGTCTTTCGATACTTCTATTCATTTCTACTTACTCTTTTCTTCTACCTTATCTTCTTCTTCATTATTTTACTTTTCACTTTCCTTCAAGTTACAGCCACCGTCGATTTTCACCTTCTTATCGTCCTTTCCTTTCTTCTTGTACATCTTTTTTCCGTTTTTCTTCTTTCTTTATTCGTCCTGTGCTATTTTCAAAAATTGAATAGAACTGGCCTTTACTGAAGATCCATAATATTAAAAGAAGAAGAAGATAAGGTAGAAGAAAATAGTAAGTAGAAACATATAGAAGTATTGAAAGACGATACGATAGTTGGGAACTAACTCCAAAAGGAACAGATAAAGAAGAACCAAATGCGGACAAACACGACGAGCGACGAAGAAGAAGAGGAACGAAACGGAGAAAGGGAAGAAACGAACAGAAGCACTTCTAAATAGAAATGTTTAGATCGAACTAAAACCACAAGATAGGGAAGGAGATAGACTAAAACAAGGCAATCTAGGAGGGATTAAATAAAAGGAAAAAATGACTGAATGAAGTTGATAAAGAAAGAAAATAGAACAATAATGAATAAAACTCGTAGAGTAAGCACTTCACTATATTTAACAAAAAATAAAAGAATTAAAGTAGTTTTGGTTTGATCTAAAGTTTTGTATTTAGTAATGTTTCTGTTTATTTATTTTTATTCCTGTTCTCTTTCTTCTTTTCGTTCCTCTCGATCTTCATTGTCCGCCGTGTTAGGTTCTTGTTTATCTAATCCTTTTTCAGTTAGTTCGTCTGTTTCTTCATTTTTGTTTTTTAGTCTTTCTTCAAATTGCAGCTTCCATTTGTTCTCAGCTTCTTACATTCCTTTCCTTTCTTCTCCTCAATCTTTTTCCCGCTTCTATCTTGTTTTGCTTTCCCATTTATCCGTTTTGTTCTACTTTTAGGTTTTCTCCAACTTCATCATTCTTTTCTTTTATTTAGTTTTTGTTTTTGTTTAGTTTTGGTCTCTCTTCTTCTCAATCTTGTGGTTTTAGTTCGATCTAAACATTTCTATTTAGAAGTGTTTCTGTTCGTTTCTTCTTATTCCTCTTCTCTTTCTTCGTCGTTGGTCTTGTTTTTTCCACATTTGGTTCTTCGTTATCTGTTCCTTTTGGAGTTAGTTCCCAACGAGCGTGCCGTCTTTTGATACCTTAATTTGTTTCTACTTTCTCTTTTCTTCTACCCTATTGCTTCCTCTTTTGATGCTGTTCCTCCATCTTTTTGTCTTTTGCTTTTACTTGAGGTTACAGGTTCCCAGCTTCTTATTTGCCTTCGCTATCTTCTTCTCAATCATTTTTCCGCTTTTCTAATTTT
Organism: Chrysina gloriosa; assembly: GCA_038088585.1. Taxonomy (NCBI): domain Eukaryota; kingdom Metazoa; phylum Arthropoda; class Insecta; order Coleoptera; family Scarabaeidae; genus Chrysina; species Chrysina gloriosa. The sequence continues at coordinate 48,810,399 of CM076093.1, read as the reverse complement.
AGCTTTTCCATTTATTTGTGTTGTTCTATTTTCATTTTTTTCACCAATCTCGTCGTCTTTTTTGTATTTAACCTCTTCTCGATTGACTTCATCTCTATCTTGTGGTTTCAGTTCGTACTAAACATTTTTATATAGTAATTTATTGCTTCTTATTCCTCTTCTCTTTCTTGGTTTCGTTTCTCTTTTTCTTTGCCTAAGTTGTACTCTTTCCGCATTTACCTCTTCTTTATTTGATCTTTTTGGAGTTAGTTCCGAATTAGTCTTTCGATACGCTATTTGTTTTTTTACTACTCTTTTCTTCTACCTTATCTTTTTATTCTGTTTCTTAGTTTTTTTGTTCACTTTTTCTTCAATTTACAGCTTTCGTCTGTTCTCAGATTCTATCTTTCTTCTCTTTCCTCTTCTCAATCTTTTTCCCTCTTTTTTCTTTTGGCTTTACCCTTAATTCGTCTTATTCTATTTGTCTTTCTTCATAAACTTCGTAATTTTCTTCTTTTATTTCTTGTTCTTTTCATTTTGCTTCTTCCCGAATGCCTTGGTTTGGTTTCTGCTCTTCTTTATCTTGTGATTTAATTCATTCTAAGCTTCTCTACTTACTGGTAGTAGTACTTATGTTTATTCTTGGTTTCATTCCTCTTTTTCTTCGTCGTTCATCGCGTTTTTCCCGCATTCGACTCTTCTTTATCTGATTTAGTTCCCAACTGTTGTACCATATTTCGATACTTCCGTTGGTTTCTACTACCTCTTCTCTTCTACCTTACTTTCTTCGTCTTTTTCTGCTTTTGCCTTTTTCTTCAACTTGCAGCGGGAGAAAGAAGAAGACGATCTGTGTACCGCTTTTCTGTATTTGGTCCCTCTTCATCTGATCCCTTCGAAGTCGGTTTTCAACTACTATTATTTGTACTTTTATCCATTTCTACATATTCTTCTTCTCTACCTTCTTTTCTTCTTCTTCTTTTTCTTTCATCGCCTTTTCTTCAACCTGCAGCTTTCATTTGTTTTAATTTTTTACCTTCCAAGTTTTCGAAGCGTCGCGTCGCTCTTGTTTCTTTTTCATATTTGTTCTGAAGCAGGTATTCTTTAGCGTTTCTATATATTTCTACTTCTTCTTCTTCTCTGTCTTGCTTTCTTCTTCTTCTTTTTATTCTGCTCCTTCTTTCGTCTGTTTTTCTTCACCCCGAATCTACCCAGCTTCTTGTCTCCTTTCTTTTCCAAGCATCGCTCTTGTTCTTCTCCGTATTTATTCTGAATTGCTCGTATCCTTTAGAGCTTCTCTCTATTTCTACTTATTCTTCTCCATTTTCTCTTCCTTTTTTCTTTAACTAGCAGCTTCTGCTCGTGCTTAGTTTCATCGTTCTCCTCGAAGCTCTACATTTTGTGTTACTCGTTATGTTGTTCTTTGTTCTTTTACTATTTAAGGTAAGTCTGTATTGTTTACCGCTTCTGTGTATCTAGAATTAATCTCTTTTTCCATCGTTTCCCCTTTCCCACTCTTTTGCTTTTTCTTTAATTTTAGCGGTGTATGAGCAGCGAAACGTCAAGTCTTAGTTAACGACCAGGGCAAAACCCGGAAACTACTGATTCAAATGTTTAAGTAATTTGTGATGTGCCACAGTCTTTAATTATAGGTAAAAATGAGCTTAAAATGAGAAACAGACAAATTGGAAATTATTATAATGGGATCGACTTAGATTTAGGAAGGCTTAGCGGAAACAGAACTTTCCTTGTATATTCCGTATTACCCACTTGATAATACTTTCGATATCAGAATATCTCTCGTAGGCTTCCACGGTTGGAGTTAACAACGCAAATATCTTTCCGAGGAAATTGCGCAAATCCATCCGATCATCGAAAACGTATTTCTGATAGGATAATCGGAAATAAAACTCGTCAATGACTTTAAAAACGATTGTCATTTATTTATAATAATTATTATTATTATTCTAACATCATTTTATACATGCCTCGTTATGTACGTATATGCAAAGCTTCATATGTATGTATTGTAGCGTTATGTATGATACGGACAATAAAAGAGATATGATAAGGGTGACCTCAACAATAGGAAGGTGTGCGGCTAGATAAAAAATATCCGAAACGTATTGGCTTGAAAAAATTGCTTAATAATTGACGGCACCGTAATGTTATCATCAAATCAGTTGTAATGCTATTTCAATAGATATAATATACATATTTTTTGTTATATATAGGAAAATACTTACATACGTACAATCTAACGTATTTAATACACAAGAATTAGACTCGTTTAAGATATTACATATTTATACACAGCTACAACTAATAGAGATCTGGCCGTTTTAGGCGTATAAGGAACTTAATAAAGGTTTGATTCTCTTTCCTTTAATCTTAGCTTATTTGTGATTGATATTTCAAAACAATATTTACATTATTACAAAATATGCTTAGCTTATACGATTAATTCTCAGTGTGCTTATGATTAGAATTATTTACATTTTTATTTCTAAACGCATTTAAATATTAGGGGATTTACGGGAATTTCATGAAACCAAATATAAACGTCTTGACTCGCAATTTCTTTTATCAACAATTAATAGTGACGTGGATTGGAAATGGGGAAAAGAAGAAGAACAAGAATCTGATGATAAATCATTGAAAAACTGTAGGTTTTTTTTTAAATGCCAGTTACTTATATTTCGTGATAACAAATTGCATTTTTATTAGAGATTGATCTTTTATTAGGTCTAAAGCAGACTTAAAAGTATAGCCCGTAACTAAAACTAAGTTTTCTTTCGCTCTTAAGATCGGCCTCGTGAAATCCCCCTTTTCTGTCTTCAAGCAATTGCAAATCGTAAAGCTAGAACACTATCTTACAGATATGATACATGTAGTCCGATATGATTAAAACAAAACATCCGACAAAAATAGGTCCATTCTACAAATTCTCTCGTCGTTTGCATTATTTATCATTTATCACAATACACTTAGTCACAGCGGATGCGGAATGATTTACCCACTATTATCTTGTATCATATACATTTTACATCTTATATCACTATAACTTTTACACTTATTAATCAATACAATAACATTAATCGGTATACATCTTAACTTTCACGTATACCTCTATACGATGACGGTGTATTTACAAATATTTATTACAAGTGCGTGTTTTTATTATGGCAAGACACAAGCCATAAGTCAAATAAATAATTTAGAAATTTACGCTTATAAAACGGGTCAGCATTTTTTCCTTTTTTTACCTTAAAATTATTTTTCATTTACAATCTTATATACAAAATATACTTACTTGTATGCAGTATTATATGTCTTATATCTATATATATATATATATATACATATATTGAAATTATCGTCTTATCAGTACGTTAGAATAGGTAACAGTAGAAATTTAACTCTTAAATCCTAAAAAATTGCTTCGTAAAATCGTCTACGAAAGATGAAACAATCTATCTACCACTTAACTTTAACATGAATTATAAGTTATTAGGGGAGCAGATATTTTATGCGAATTTTAAACAGTTTGGAGCATGAATAAAAACATGACTTTCCAATGAACGAACTATAACTGAGGTTCGTTTGTTAGGAAATTCCCGCAGAGAGCTGTGCAATGGCCGCACTGTAGGACCACATTGTTTATGTCAATAATTGTCATGGAGGGAATCGCATTTTATTAATCGTAGACTAGTTTCGTTCTTATTAGGACTTTTCAGTACGGTTAAGAAAGCTATTTATTACAGCTGGGAAGAGACAAGAGTTCATCATATCAAAAGATTCCAAACTAGTGGCTCCATCTGATAAACACCTAATTATTTAGGATTGCCTTGTTAATCGCAGAATGCTACACCGTACTGAAGAGTCTGGATAAGGACGAAACTAGTCTAGGATTGATGTTTGAACTCTCGCAACATCTACCTGTGGGGAATTGCTTTCTTAGATTATTAATTTATAAAGCAAGATTCCCTCCGTCACAATTATTGACATATGCAATTTACTCCTGCAGTGCAGCCATCGCACAGCTTTCCGCGAGAGTGGCCTAACAAACGAACCTCAGTTATACGTCATTTGTCATTGTAGAGCCTCGCAGATGTTCTACATTTTTATTCATTCGTAATTTTGACCCTCTCATGTATTTTTTGAAACCAGTTTTCAATTTGGAGTATCCAGAAATTCAACGAAATTTAGTTTAAACGATTTGCTGATAAACTACTGACTCCCAAAAACAGCCCTGACGAAACTAGGAAAAAATTCATACTATTAGGCGCCCATTAAATTTTGGAAAATTCAGTCTCAGTATAAGCTGATAAATTTCAGGTAACCATACAAATCGGTGCGTTTTCACTTGGTTTTCTTAAGCTATTGATTGACAGCACGTGTTTATATAGTGTCATCTGCTTTAGTGTTAATATCTTCATTTGATATTCGTACATCCAATTGTTTAACCTCCATTTTTTAAATATAATTTCAAAACGCAAGGAAGAAAACTTTAATTTATTTTATGAAACAAACTTTACAAACTCGGCATCAAAGCAGCTGATGCGAGACGAAAAATATGTACCGCACTCGGAAATGAGGCTGTAATTGATCGAATAGCAGAAAAGTGGTTCAAACATTTTTCTTTTGCGAGATTTCAACTTGGCTCACGAGGCATTTTCTGGGAGACCGAAAATCGTTAACAACGAAGACGTTGTAGTAGCTGTAGAAGACAAATTCCAATACAACGTGCTCACAATTGTTAGAAACGTTCAATCTATGCGACGGAACCATTCTCTTGCACCTTCATCGGATACAAAAGACGTGGAGTTAAGCAAATGGGTCCCACGTGAATTGCAAAATGATAGCAAATTAAACCGTTTTACAATTTCTTCGGCAAATCTCGAATGAACTTTTCTTTGATCCGTTGCTAACTTGAGCGATGAGAAAAGTATACTGTAATTTTAAACGTTCGTATCATTTGTTGTCATTAACTGAACCACTATCCACACATACTAAAGGCTTCTTTACATCCGCAAAAAAGAATTAAAAGTTTGGTGTGCAATAGTCGGTATCGTACATAATTTTTATAAATGGGTCAAACCATCATACTGCTGCTTTTTCTATTAAGAACAGCTTCAGCGAGTACAAGTTGCACTCGTCCAGAAACGCTCTGCTTTGTACAATAGAACGAAAAATGATATTCCTACGGGACAATGCTCTATACCTCATACCGCAGCACCAGTAACCCAGGACTTTTTTTGCTGCAATCTGCTATGAGATGAAATCAAGAAAATGGAAGAGAATCACAAGAATGTGAAAATAATATACGGAAAAAATATAAAGGCAAAGGAGTATAAAGATGGAATATGAAACCGATAGATGATAAACCTGGGATGACAAATTGTGGTAATGGTTCATGAAAATTGATAAGAATAGACCACAGAAAGGTAAGGATAGAATACTAAGAAAACAAGAATGACAATATATTCAAAATAATACTAAAAAGAAGAGAATATTCTAGGGCCATATGCCTTACTGTTTGTTAATTTAGTGAAAAGTGATACTTCGGTTTATACGGTTGTTGAAGATGCTTGCCTCGAGCTAGCGAAACACGTGTCACCGATTTTATTACTAAACAATTGTGTGGTGAGGAGTTTACGAATGTGATATTTGTGTCAAAAGTGATACATTTTCTAAATGTTATAAGCAACATTAAGATATAATAAATCATGAATAATGTGTCCACGTTTTTCTACAATAAACTCCATCTGCCTTTGTCCTTTTCAACGTTTTTTCCCACTTCTGAGCTATCGTGCATTGCCAACCAGAATTGCTATTTTTCATTGAACGCCACATGTTATTCATTCTACCCTATTGTTGGCGTTTTGTACCAGGAAAGCTCCAGTTGTAGACAGTAAGATAAGACCTCAAAGTTATCATTCCCTCAACTGATGTGATAAATCCCAAAGAGATTATTCTTCGCAGCGTGATGTACTTCTTGGTTGTCTAGGCGTTTTCATTTCCTTCGTTAGTTTAAACTTGCCACGTTGGCATAATAACAAAAGCACGAGTTAACAGTGGCACTTGTGTCAATGTCTGTTAACTTGATATGATATAACATATATATATGATAAACGTTCAAAATAGCAGGAGACAATCGGCCATCAATTCTAGAGCAAAAAACTTGGACATCTACATCGCAGGAATAGTCACTGAAAAAAACTGGTCAAAGATTTGGATTGGAATTCCAATGATTATTATGAGTAGGTACGTGTTTTTCCCTTCGAATCTTGTACATCAATTGCTTGGCTTCACATAACATTGTAAGAAGAAACCGTGCTTTGGCCCTCAATGGTTTCGATTCCTTGACCACGCTTTGTATCTTATATCAGTTCATTTTTGAGGAAAGATATTCTCGAAATCAATATTCATTGACTGACGGCCAAATTTTACTGTACGCCCATTAAGGGACGGTTTCAAGGCTAAACAATGACCCATATTTGAACTTTTCTTTTCTTGCTTCTTTTACTACAAAACTTTATACAAGCTTTTGCCTTTAATTTGTGCATACTTTGGGAGTATAAATTTTTTTTTCCTTTTTTGATCGAGCATTAGTCGAGTTCTCGACAAAGAGACCCTCACACTGCGCTGAGATAATCTCAAAATTGGCATGTCTGAAATAGAAATTTCAAGAAGTATTTTAAAGAGGAAGGTAGTTCACATCGTAATTCACCACCTATTTATAAAAATATTTAAAAAAGCAAAATGGCGGCTTTGTAAAAAAAGAGATGTAAAAATTACGACTGTTTTCAGGTGAGCCTGCAAGAGAAAACCAAAGATACTTTCCTACATCCTTCTTATTCTCTTAACATTTAGCCAAATGATTACCACCATTTCCTTGTCTCTTAACAATTATGTGAGGGATAAGAAGTTCAGTACTCAAGATGGTGTAATGTATGCAATTCGTCAATTTTTCAATTCAAATCTCGTGGATTTTAGTAATGCCAGCATGCAGAAATTGACGTCGACTTACCAAAGGGCTATCGAGTGTGATGGTCATAACTGTAATAATTTCTGGCTTATAACAAATTTGTACATTTTATGATCGAAAGACGCACGAACTTTGTTGGTTACCTGATACCTGAATATTTTACAAAAATTTTTTCAAAAATCCTCTCACTATCGAAAAACTAATGACTTACAATTGGACATCTCTCATCCCTTGAAATACATGTATATAAATTTCACGATCGTACACGACTTTACGTACATCTTGTATCTACATATAATGCTTATGTATACACATACATCGTATTATTTATAACTATATATAAGAATTACATGCGTAAGAATTAGATTGTCAAGCAATAGCGTGAGAATCGTTTTAGGTACCGATCTGATTATCAAAAATACGACACAAGTCCGACTGTAAAAATTCCATTTCTAATATCGTTTAGAAGTGGAAAGAATTTTTTTGCAAATAATTGTCGCTAATAGATTACGCGCAGAGGATATGTACTGTATTAAACCCGTTGTCTTTGCACTAATGCCCGTGCTACACGTATCAGTTTACATAAGAAAACGGCGCTGTAAGCCGACGACAGGTGTAATACGTCTTAAATATCAAATTGAAAATTAAGTTGATGTGGTCTTGCTGAGGTACTTTCACCCTCGTTACGTACGCTGTTTTCGCAAGATGACGTCAGAAAACAGCGGTGCAAGCTCATACGTGTAATACGGCCTTAACAATTTCAACTTGCCAAATTCGATTGATATTGAGGTTTCTCCTTTCATATCAAGAATAACTAAATTTTTCAGTTCTTTAATTTTCCATTCTTTAAGAACAAACGCCCTCTGCACGTTTGCAACTCGCAACCGGTAGTTTTTAAAATCTTATTTTCTAGCAGAAATTATATTTTTAAAAATGGCTTTATTCCTCTTTACATTAATATTTATATATGTACATATTGACTCTTTAAAAATCCTATACATTTCCTCGGTGACTGCGCCGAATAATTTGTTTTTGTGGTTGAAGCTTCGGTTTATATGTACCATATGTAAATGTGGTTTAAGTAACGAGGCATTTGTTTGCTGTAATTTCAATCGCTATTTTGAACGTATAAATGTGGATGCGAGTTAGTGAAAATCACTGATTCTGTGTGACTCGCGCCCGCCATAGAATTGGAGGATAGAGAAAATGGAATCTTAACGTAAGTAATTAAAGACGGAAAGGAAACACGAAATTCAAATCCTGTTCTTTTAAGGAAATTGTTATAGTCCAAATTATCTCTTTGATTTTTCGTTCATTAATCTTAAATTTCATTTTAATGTCACTGTATATTTGACTAACGGCTACATTATCACGAAGTCACCAACGACTTCCCGTGGGTAAGAATTGCACCAATTCTATGTTTGTCCTGATTTGAAATTTTACATCGTCGTTACTATTAATTATTCAAAGATTTCCAAAATACCACACAGAAAAACTGATTTCCGGTAATTGCTCGGATCATTCCTTTCACTGTGGTGCGTTCAATTGGCATTCGATTCATGCCATGTTGGTGATATGCAAGTTTACAGCAAATAATTACTGTGAGAGCCTCCTCGTCCAATCCAGGACCATCCAGCCAAAACATACGCTCCCCAATTTGTCAGGCAGCAATAAATGACCCAAATGATTATGATGATCACGATAGACATTTGGAAAAAATCAATAGAAAGAAATAAGAGGAAAAGCAGGAAATGCAGCTGTTGAAAAGGAAGGGGAAAAGAGTGCATATGAGGGAAAGAAAGAACGAAAAAGAACCAAAACAGTTGCAGTATGAATGACGATTAGCTATGGAAGCTTTATGGAGATTGAGGCAAGAAATTGGAGCTGATGGCAAATACTTCCTATATTTTGAAAAAGAAAATCAGATAAAAAAATAAATGACGAGGAATGAAGAGGAAAAACAGGAAATAGAGTTGTTGAAAAGGAAGAGGGAAAAAATGCATATGAGGAAACGGAAGGAAGAAAAAGAACCAAAACAATTGCAGCATGAATGACAATTAGCTATGGAAGTTTTATAGAGATTGATGCAAGAAAGTGGAGCTGATGGCACATGGTTGAACGAAGAGATTAATGCAGAAAATGTGTAAAAATGTATAAATCAATATAAATTGTAATCAGAAAGAGACAATACATATTTTCTATATTTTGAAAAAGAAAATCAGACAAAGATATAAATGAAAACGAACGAAGAGGGAAAACAGGAAATATAGTTGTTGAAAAGGAAGAGGAAAGGAGTCCATATGAACAAAAGGAAAAAGAAAAAGTACTAAAATAGTTGCAGCATGAATGATAATTAGCTATAGACGTTTCATGGAGATTGAGGCAAGAACTTGGAGCTGGTGGCGTCTGGTTGGACGAGGAAGTAATGTAGAAAGTGTGTAGAAATTTATAAATTAGAAAGAAACAATAAATATCTCCTATATTTTGAAAACGAAAATCAGATAAAAATCGTCCAAGCATCAGAATAGAAATACAAATTACATCAGTCTAAAGACTGCATAGTCGTAGCCTGAATATTTAGAGCAAAACGATATCGTTCTACAACAAAACCAAAAACGTAATGTTTAGATGCAACGAGAGCTTCAAAAATTACAAAACGAATTATTCGTGCGGACCCAATCTAAACTAGTTCAAGAATTATTCAAAAATATATACATTTTAGAAGCAATTTGTACAAATAATTTGTAGATGAAGATGCTTATATGTACGATCCATATGTTTACGTTGATTGCAGGCACGCCTACATTGTAAGTCATGACGAAAACTCTCCACATCTCATTCATTGTCATTAGTAAAATTTTCGATTTAGAGCCGAATCTTTCAGAGTTAGAGAAGTCTTTATAGGTCTTGAAAGTCTTGACAGATCTTGAAAGTCTTGATAGGTCTCGAATGGTTTCGAAAGTCGTCATGGTACTTCCTTTTGTTGTAATTTATTCCGTTCGTCTGTGATGTACATATAGGTGCAAACTTCTGCTGGCTTTTAATTTATTAAACTGGAATCCAATAAATTTGAATGAATAATGTTGTTCACAGGTATCGAGGTAAATGTGAATGGATAATTCATTTAAAACTGTACGGACCACCAGTTCAGAAACACTGTTCTAAAGGACCGTTGTCTCTTTTAAGATACGCGTCCGAAATGTACAATTATACTTCGTTCATAGATCTTGAATTCTTTGTATTCGATAAGTTGTCAATAAATGCATCATTGTCAAGAGAAGACCAGACTGATGAACTGTGATTCGCTTCATGCGATTCAGAATCATTCGAGAACTATCAAGACTTTCAAGACTTATGAAGATTTTCAAGACCTATCAAGACTTTCAAGACCTATCAAGATTTTCAAGATTGTACGAATTCGAAGTGACTCGAAACTCCATAGTTACTACTAAATTGATCGAATATTCGCAAGAACGAGGATTGAATGCCCATCACTAATTACGGCTCCCAACGAAAACTCTACTTTGACATTCATTTAGACCATTCTTCAAAGATATCCCACCCGAACGCGACTTCTTACAATGTAGCGTTCCTGTCGTACAGCTAGGCATAACTCTGACTATGCTCGAGCGCGAGGTTGTTCAACTTCCCGCCTTGTTCGACCCAATTCTTCAACCTACCTCGCAGCTCCTCCAAGCTTTTCGACTTGGCCTTATTTATCCGTTTATACTTCACGTCTTTGGGCTTCGTCACCGATCGATGATTAGACATCACGCGATTATAAGTCGTGACTTGACTCGTATGCGACTTATTCGTTTTCTCCTCCTCTTTGCTCGCGACCGCGTTCCTCGGGGACTTATCCAAGACGTACGGCCAACTCGGAACTTCGCACACTTTCTCCTCCAATAACCGGTCCTTTTGGAAAGCCGCCTCCTCCAGCTGACAGATGGCCTTACCGCTCCCGCTGGCGAACGCGTCTCGCTTCTTGATCACCTCCGACTTATGGTCGTTCTGATTCTCATTGTCTATATCCTCTTCGACACTGTACACCGTTTCGAGTATTTCGGGCCGTCTCAGGAACCCGTTACTTCGCCGCACGTTATATTTCAGATTGGGATCGATTGCATCCGATATCGATCTGACCACCGTTACGGCGTCCGAATTCCCGAACGAAATCGGGGCAAGTGAGTGAGGTTGCTGTCGGAATCGATGTCCTCCATTACGACGGCGCTGTCCGAATCGTTCAGGGAATCCAGATCCAAGATGTTCGTGTCCAATTCGTTCAAATCCGCGTGCGGCGGCTCCAAACCGTTGTCGATGAGTCGATTGGTCAGACTCTCGATGATCCGTTGTTGCCTGTGGATGATGTTCTCTCTCAAATTGAGCATCGTCGAGATGTCCTTCTGTTTCCGGATGAGGCGCGACTCGAACAGCAGTAACTTCGACGATAAGGTCTTGAGTTGGTCGACTTTTTCGCGTTGGAGCCTCGAAATCAGGAGTTCCTATGGGGTAGAAAAGAACAGATTAGAAAACGGTTCTGGTTAAGGTTTAAAGAGAGGTGTTATCCGACCAACCTGAGTCTTGTAGGCTCTTCTCCAAGCTAGTAACTGTTGGGCTTGAGCCCTGGTCTTCTGTCGTAGATCCCGCACCAATTTCCTGGCTTCCTCCAAAGTTTCGATATCACCGCCGTTCATTTCTTTGTCTCCCTCTTGAACCATTCGCTTCTTCGCTTCCATCATGGCACTTTTACTGCCAAGACTGCCGGACCTGTAAAAAATGAAATGTTTGTTAGGATTGTTGTTGGCGTTGTTGTTGTGCGCTTTTCGTGAGAGGTTTCGTCATTTTTGCGGGTTTCATTACGAAGAAGTTTTGATTTTTATTAAGGATACATAATGATTGTTTTTACCACGATTAGGTCAATTAAATAAGGGTGATCGAAATAATAGTTATATTCTCAGAACGTTTACAAACGTTTTCGGAACACCTTCATCGGTGAAAATTTAACTAGATAAATGTATGAACAAACATATATAGTCCCAATCTGTGGTTTTGATTTGAAATTTGGTACATAATGTCCCATCAGTACTCATAAATAAAAGACACTCAATAATAACAATTTATCAATTTTATTGAATTATAGAGGCATTTACATGTGAAACACTTGAAACAAAGTGGAACTTTACATGTCTTACATATAAAGAAAGTGCGCTTGTCGTTCTTTCCCCTTCTTATCTTTTGTGCCTTCAATGGGCATGTAATCACCCACCACACCATAACTAACGTTCCGATTTTTCAAATGACGTCCAGATTTTTTCTGTTTGGGCACTTGACCCAGACTTTCATATCCTCCGCCAAAGCAGTTACAAAATTAATATAAGGAAGATTGGGCAAGTGGGGTATCTCTTTATATATAATCCATGTGTTGACACAGGTAGTCTAGAGAAGTTTGTAAAATCCTTTTTCCGCCACTTTGTGAATTTTGTATTTTTGGTTTATTACTACATTTCTAAACTTAAATTGTAAATGTATAGCAGAAACACATATTAAATTCACAATAATAAAAAACATTTGTAGTTATTCTGATAGTTTTCATGCGAAATTTCAAAAGACGTGTTCACTTGTTCAACGATCACAACAAACTAAACCTTTCAAATGACAAGGATGGGATCAATATTTTGTGCTAAAGATCATAAAGAACGGAAAAATGATATTTTCATTCATATTTTTCAGCAAATATTACCAACAGTTGTTCCTAATTTCTTTGGGGATGTATTGTACCGACCGGGTCGAAAGGATTAAGACTCTTCCTAATCTTCAAAGTCTTCAAGAAACTTGTTTTCGGTCACTTGTATTTTGCAAGATTTCGAGTGAATAATTGGATTGCCCTTGATTCTCGACCATTTTGGAGGATTTTAAGGAAATTTTCCACTATTTTAAGGTTGTCAGCTCAGTAAGTGCCAACGAGTTCATACAATTTCAAAGGCATACTTGGTCTACTGAGGTTAAAAATGTCGACTATCGAGTACAAAAGGCAGAATTCGAGTCTTTTTGGCTTGTGCTCAGAGATGTCTGCCCCCAAATACTTTAAGTGAATTTATTTTGGGATCGTTTATTGTTGAGATATTGGACAATTTGTTATCGTGAGACTACCATGGGTGCCTCGAAAAGAGGACGACCAGATCGAAGTTGCCAACTGTTGCATGTAAACTAGGGTTAAAAGTATATGTTCGAATGTTAGGTGATTAGGGTTAAAGACGACGGTCCTATGGGTCGATCTGTCCCCACCGATTGCCATTAAGTTAATTTTCGTGTGGTTGGAAATGAAGATGAAATTTAACGGATGCTGGTCAAACGGTTAATGGAGTGAACAATTGTATTGCCCTTGATTGTTGACCATTTTGGAAGATTTCAACGAAAATTTCCACTGTCTTAGGGTTGTCAGTTCAGTAAGTACCAACGAGTTCATACAATTTCAAAGGCATACTTGGTCTGCTGAGGTTAAAAATGTCGACTATCGAGTACAAAATGCAGAATTCGAGTCGTTTTTGGCTTGTGTTCAGAGATGTCTGCCCCCAAATACTTAAAGCCAATTTAATTTGGGATGGTTTATCGTTGAGATATTGGACTATTTGTTATGGTGAGACTAGCATGGGCGCCTCGAAAAGAGAACGACCAGATCGAAGTTGCCAACCGTTGCATGTAAACTGCAAATTTTTACTGCCCTTTCATTGGCTAGTAACGTCGTATTTTGTATATTCTTAGAGAGTGGTGCTTTAGAAGATTTTGGCATTAACCTTTCATTTTCCTGCGTTTAGGAGGAGTGCATTTGTTACATTCGACGATTTCGTTTAGCTTCTGATTTTCGAACAATTGATTGACAATTTTTAATCGATTGTGGTGACGGGCTTCGACTATATTAAAGAATTTTATAAAGGGGGTGTCGATTATTTTGATCCGGTGCATTTGGAGGAAATCGGCTTTCTTCTTCTTGGGAGATTTCGAAGGAGTTGCGTTAATTCTTTCCTTTGGAATGATTTACGATTCCTTGCACGCTCAACAATGTGATTGGTTTGATCCTGTTTACAAATCTGACGCATGACAACCATCGAATTATTCTTCGTGCTTCCTAAAAAGAAATCTGTATACTTCTTAGACGCTTAACAGGATCGAAGCAATGGGCATCATCCTCCAAAATACCATCGCTATCATCGCATCTGGAAATCAAAATCTTTCCTTAAAAATCCTCTCAAACAGTCCTCTCCTAAATATTTCAAAATACGGCACTACTAGCCAATCAAAAACCAGTGAAAATTTACAATTTGTCAGCAACAATCAGAAAATTCGATATGCTCGATCCCCTTCTAAAGCGTCTATCTTAGTCTTCTAAAACAGTTGACGATCAAAAATTGTCTAGTGTTTTCTTCAAAAAAGTACCAAACCAATGGACAACCTTAAAATGAATCGACTTTGACAGACTTCTCTAACCCCAAGTCAAAAAAATAATCGAATTCTACCTCCTTCCACTGTTTCTTTTTGTACGAGCCTCTTTGTACATGTACAAATATCGGAAAAAATCTTTGTACGAGAGATTTTTAGTTTGTACAACATAATAATGGTAACTGAACTACCTAAAAAAAGAACTTTGTACAATGTACGCCAGAAACGCTAAAATATCTTTGTACGGGGCCAAAAACCTTTGTCTCGTACAAAAGAAAGAAATCAGTGCCTCCCGCACTGAAAAGTCGGTACATTTGTGGTGCAGATCCAATTCGTATTTTATCCGAGTTAAATATTTATCGGCGAATACAAGCAAACTGGTCTTATCGCGATGAAAATGAGGTTCAGGAATACACGACAAACATCACAATCCGCAAAATAGTATGTTAAAACGAGCGAATATCTTCTTCTTCTTCTCGTCAATCCTTATGCCTTTCAGCGTCGGCGAATATCAAATTCTAAAATCCCCAAGCGAGACCTGAAGCTGGAGGTCGATAATGCAAAGCTTTCAGGAAGATTCCACCTGGTTTCTTTATAGAGTTATCGCCGAAATGGAACCGCACTAGTTAAGTAATTCGATGCACTACCTTCGTATGTGTAATATTCCCGACCGACAAGAGTTGGTATTCATTAGAATTTCCGGGCTTGTTAGCGAAACGGACAGATGCTCCGAAAACTACAAACTGTAAAAATAGGCTCTTCCCCATCATATCCCAAGGACACACTTCAATCAGCGTCCTTTCAATTTCATCTTTATTTCCGATCACACGAAAATTAACTTGGTGGTAATCAATCAGCACATATCGACTCATAGGACCGTCATCTTTCAAACAACTTATTACGTAGGAAGAGACAGCGTCTTCATCTTCCTTGATCTTATCCCGAACTATTATCCATTCATCTCTCTATTCAAATCCAGTTATCACCGAGTTCGTTTTTCACTTCCTGGCTAATCTTCTGGGTGGCTCCGCCGTCACGACTCTCGATCCGAAACGCGTCGACTTTAAATTAGACCGTCGCGTAGTGTCTTGTAAACGCCGGCTTAGCTCGATGTGACGCCCACGTGCTACGGAGACCAGAACGTTGTCGGGTCCATTGTTCGGGTCGAGAAGCGTTACATAATAATCGGCGAAACGGTAGCGACACGTATGAGCCGTCGTAAACCGTAAGAACGTGATGAAAAAATGGTAACCGCTATATAAGTGAATAACGGTTTAACTAGAGGCGAATTGTTCGACAACGATTAAGTAGGTACTTTCCGTGCAGTTGTTGTTGAATTTTAATGACCGGTTTTGGTTGTTTCTTCTTGTCAGGTTCGACGATGAAACGTGCTGAAGAAATGTATAAATTTTTGCAATGCCACTAATCGCATCGATAAATCTCCTCACCAGACGATATCCCTACAATTTTGGAGGGTGTTTGCCTACCTGCTAGGGTGAAAAATGATGCCGAAGCGAGTCACCCAGTTCCATCTCAAATCCTTTTTAGCCTGACGGGTATTTCTTCTTCGAAGATTTTTTTGCTTACTATGACCTTGTGTAAGAAGCACACTCCCTATCCCTATGTAATAAATACTTTTTCTTTTAAAGACTACGGTCCTATGGATCGATGTGTGCTGATTGATTATTATCAAGTTAATTTTCGTGTGGTTACAAGTGAAGATGAAATTAAAAGGACACTGGTCAATGTATTTATAGGGCAGTTTTGTAGTTTTGGGGTAGATTCTCCTTTTTTAGAACGTAAACATTTCGTGCAACTTTCCGAGTGTGAAATTCTCCCTAGAAGACAAGATTTGTGGGAAAACTTTGTTTTTTCTTTTTAAGAAAAATGCCAGAAGATAAGAAGAAGGAAACAATAACTCGTTTTGTGAAAGCTTGCCGCCTGAAGTACGGATGAAAACAATCGTACTTTTTAGGGCAATACAGCTTTTGTGAAAATCGATATAAAAGTGATCGAACAGTTTCAAATGTAACTTTAGTTAAGACGTATTTAAGATTTTAAACTTCGATAAGTGTCGTGTAGGTTTTTCTACACATCGTCGGACCGCACAAGAACAAAGAAAGACAGAATAAAAGTTGACCAAGATGTGTAAATAAATAATTGAAAAGGAAGCATACACATGATGAATACACATATGTGAATAAGTGAAATTCAAATGCAGCCGTCTGGGGCTGGGTCTGGGGAAGATTTTTAACACGGTACTAATACGTTTGCTTAATACATTAAGCAAACTGATCTATAAATTATCAACCAAAAGTTACGAACTGTGAAGAAACAAAATTGAGATAAAGAAAGAAGAATTGAAGAGATAAAAGTCCATGATGACATAGGAAAACAAAATGCAAGAAACACTTAGAGATGACCGGAGAAAGGACGTACTAGTAAGTGGAGTAGGTATAAAAGCAAACGAGATGAAATTAAGGAAAAAATGAAGTGTTTGATGAAGAATAATTTAAAAATTGAAGTAGAAGTAGAACAAGCTTATAAAATTGTTAAAAAGATATGTATGGTGAAGCATGTGGAAAGTAATGGCTATGAGAAGTGAGTCAAACCTATAGAAGAAAATTTTGGTAAAGCGATGAGGATTATGAACGCAATGCAACAAGGAATGAAAGAAGTAGGGGGATTGAGAACTAATCTACAAATTATCAAAAGATAGGAAGATATGAAGACGTAGGAAAACTATATGGAAGAAACGCTCATTGTGATCTACATTTTCAACAAACCGTATAAACTTCGGTTTGTTGAAGATGCTTGTGATGTGTGTGATATTTGTGTCAGTAAATTACACCATAATCTTTGCAATCACCTTTATTAATTTAGTAGTAACTATGGCGTTTCGAATCACTTCGAATATTACTCCAATTCGTACAATCTTGATAAGTCTTGGAAGTCTTGATAGGTCTAGAAAGTTTTGATAGGTCTTGAAAATCTTCATAAGTCTTGGAAGTCTTGATAGGTCTTGAAAGTCTTGGTAGTTCTCGAATGGTTCTGAATCGCACGATCACAGTTCGTCAATCTCGTCTTCTTTTGACAATGACGTATTTATTGAAAACTTATCGAATACAAAGAATTCAAGATCTATGAACGAAGTAGAGAAAAAACAACGATCTTTTAGAACACTATTTTTGAACTGGTGGTCCGTACAGTTTTGAATAAATTATCCACTCCCATTTAGCAACATATCTATGAACAACGTTATTTATTCAAATTATAGTTATATTTTATACATTTCCTTTTATGGACTTAATCGATTTGGCAAACGAGCGGCTCACGTGCAGTTTACTTGTTCATAAACGTCCACAAACGTATACATATTTAACAAAGATATAAAAAAATATTTAATATGTAAGAGTTAAAATAATTTTTATTTCTCTTCAAAACAAACCAATATTGGAATCAAAAATGTTTTGTTATTCATTTTGCGTTAAATAAAAGAAGCAGGTACACTTTTTTCTTCCGTAAAAATGGGGTTTCCCCGAAATTTGAGAAGTACTACTGATGTTTAGTGTTACCAGTTAAAAATTATGTTCATTATTGGAGCTAAAATGTAATAAAATCGCAACATTTATCTTATTCTTTTACCGTGCTATACAAGCCACTTTTAGCGTGTTATATGAACCCGTGTTATAAGAGTTACTCTCGTGTGTTACTCTCGTTCGATATACGCCCCTTCTCTATCCCTACAACGCTCCATATGAATTTCCCACTGCTTGAAGCAGTGGTGGAAGTCGTTTTCTGTGAGCTCGTTCATGACGTGTGCCACTTTTCCCTATACAGCTTCAACGGTCTAAAATCTTGTTTCTTTTAATGCCAATTTGACCTTGGAGAACGGATAAAAATCACATGGTGTCAGGTCAGGTGAACAAGATGTATGGTCGAATACTGAGATATTACACTTGGCTAGAAAAGTCTCGACAGACAATGAAGTGCGAGCCGCCGGTGCGTTGTCCTGGTGAAGAAGCCATGCCTTAGTTTTCCACAATTCGAGTCTCTCTTCTATGATTTTTTTCACGAAGTTGAGCAAGAGCCTTATGGTAGTAATGTTGATTAACAGTTCGACCTTCAGGAACCTTATGAAGATACACAATTCCATGTATCACGAAGAAAACGATCATCATTGCTTTGAATTTTGATTTGCTCATTCGAGATTTTTATATCTCGATGAAGACGGGCTTTTCCAATGCATAAACTGACGCTTAGTTTCCGGATCATAAGTGAAAAACCGAGATTCATCGTTTATTATGACTCTTCCCAAGAAGTTTGGGTCATTTAAAATGGCACTTAAATTGTCAGCACAAATATTTTCACGAGCTTTTTTGTTCGTTTGTGAGAATTTTCGGCATCATTTTCGCACACATTTCCTGTATGTTAAAATTCTTCTGTAAAATTTTCCCTTCGCATTCTTTGTCCATTTCTATAGTTTCATCAATCGCATGAATACTTGGCCGACGGTCAGATCGGATGAGATCACCGACTTTTTAAATATTTTTATCCGTTTTTGACGTGGAAAAACGTCCCGAGGATGCATCATCTTTAACGTCTTTTCGGCCATCTTGAAAACGCTTAAACCACTTAAAAACCCGCACACGTGATAAACATTTATTGCCATACATTTCCTTCAATAAAAGATAGGGTTTCAGTTTCAGCGGTTTTTCCAAGTTTCATATGAAATTTCAACGACGACTCCTTGCCGTACTAACTAACTACTTATAATTTTTTAGCCAAAACAAAAACAGATCTTCTATAAACGAAGGTCATACCCAGATTAATAAATATGTCCATAGATACGGGAGGGGCGGAAATCGAAAAAGGTGACTTTACGCCACACAGCTGTTGATCGCACGACTTTGGCGCGTGCGCAGTTCGTCTGTAGTAGCATCGGTCTCGGTATTTTATAGCCGCACCTCGTATATGAATAAGCGAAATTCGAATACAAGATAGGAATAGAATATGGGAGTAAACTCAAAGAAAATAATACATTAAGCACAGACAAAGATGGCGTACATCGCCTCTACATCTCAAGTATGGAAAGTTGTGGATAAGTAAACAATATAACTCTTCTGGAGGAAGCAAGGCGTATTCTGGAATAAAACTATAATTTCCTAGTTTGTACAACAAGACTTCAGAAATCAGCTAATCACTTCCACGCTCAACTCCCTCTCCCGTGCCTCTCCCGCAATCCTTTTCATAACAGTCTCCCCTTCTTCCACCACAAACACGCATACAAAGTTTATCTAATTAGTGATTTTAGGCGTATGCAGCGAGCAAAAAATACCCAACAAACCCAACGCGACTGGTTACGTAATCTCGCCGTCCGTATCGGCGCCGAAATATCGTTCTACCATCAATTACCCGACACCGACATTTCATTCCACGACCATTTACTTCCTGTTACGTGTTGTTACGTTCGTAATTATTTATTACTGCTTCTTGCGGAGCGCGCCGTGTCCCGGCAAAAACGCCGGCTGACGTTCGCCCACCTTCTATGTGTGTCCCGCCCGCGTTTCGTTATTCTAATTAGCTCCGACTTCACGGTAGCGCTCCCGTGTCCGTCGTGTTTTTGACACGGATTTGCATCCTGATGAAGGTAATGTTCGTATATACATATCTACATATGTACGTGTTCATGTTGTAAGAGGAGAGTCAAAAGGTAACAACGTACTTAAATTTCTTTTTCGTTTCGTTTCGTTTTTAGAATGCTTGGTACCGCTGAATATAAATAAAAACGAATAAATAGATCAGTGTTTCCCAAAGTCCCCTTTTTGGTAAGATTGTTGTTCTCCCCCCTCCCCCTTGTATAACACTTGCAATTTTATTTGTAGAAAAAAAAAGAATAACACACGCAATTACATTCAAAGTCGAAAAGGTGCTTGTTATTTGCGCCATCTATGATGAAATAGCCAAAGATCTTTGTTCTTTATTTTCCGGAACTTTCAGCATGTTCAAGAAAGGACGCTATAATACAAAGGCGAACGCCGGCAACTGAGAAATTCTAATTTCGATGAAACTGTACATACTGAACGAGCACCTAGCTATAAGAACAACGTTCTTTTAGCGGTCGAATCCCCCGATTTCAGGGACACAATCCCAAATTTGCACGATTTTTTGAACTTTTGTAAATACCTTGGAAACTATCACCAATATCTTTCTCTTTTTAGAATATAATTTGAAGTATATTACATAGTTTTGAGGATGGCGCAAATTATTTTCGGAAAAATTAAGTAACGGCTGAGCGGACGTTATCTCCCCCTCTTCTTTAACCTTTGTAAATTTGGCACCCGACTTAAACAAAATCCCTTTTTCATTATCGGTCGATTGTGCATCGTTTGTACCCGTTTGTATCACTTTCGTTTTCAAATTTGCTCAAAACCGGTAAAAGTTACGGCGTTTTGAAAATTTCGAAGAAGTCAACTTCTACCATTTTTGAGATATCTCAAATCTGTAAAACGGACTAGATTTGGGATGGGGCATATAGGTTTGTACCGCTTTGGGTATCGTTTGTACCTCGGACCAAAAAAGTTTCGAGATTTGAGATATCTCTTCTTATTCTGTCCACTTTGGTTACTCCTGCTATCTGTCTAATATGCTTCATCTCAAATGCAGTGACCTTTGTCTCTTGTTTCTTATTTATCGTTCAGTTTCCACTCGCGTATCTTAGGGTTGGTAGTGTAATTGCGTTGTTGATCTATTTGTTTGTGTTCCAATATTGTCTCGTTGAGGGCGTAGTAAATTTTTGTAATTTTGCTATTTTTGTATCCAATCTTTCATCGGTCGTTACTACGTTACCAATATATTTATAAGGTCCATTATTCGTTCTATTACTTTTCCTTTACATTTAATCTGGCTTCCCAATTGATCATGTGTTCGCTTTTTGTTGATTATCGTTAATTCTGTTTTCTCTCTATTCGCTTCCATTCTCATGTTTTCTACCTCTCCAGAAGTTCAGCAGTTTTTACATCTTGCTCATGGAGTTTGATATCAGTACCATATCATCTACGTAGACGAGATAACTGATTTTCACCGATCCCAGGTTTTTATATCCTATAAACGTATCAAGTCTTTCTCCCTTTTGCCTTAATTGTCATCTTGTCCACTATGATTATAAATAGTAGTGATCTTAGGTTATGTCCTCATTTTATTCCTTTGTTCATTTGGAAATCTTCCGATACTTCTCCGTCTAATTGTACCTTTGCCTTCACCTGTACGTATATGTATTTTATGGCTTCTATTAAGTTTCGTGGTACTTTCAGTTTTTCCTGACTTTTCCGTATTTCACATGTCAAAAGCTGACCTAAGGACCATAAAGGTCAGGAACAGCCCTCATCCTTCCTCTGTCATCCTATCTATGAGTGTTCTTAATATGTATGTATATGTTCTCGTTAATGTGCCTTCCTAGTTTGAATACCGTTTGCGCATCTTCAAGTTCTTCTCCTACGTATTCTCGAAATATCAGAGGTCCAGAGAAGTAGATAAGAGTGAGCTAGAGGAAACCGTGCAGAGTATGAAAATAGGGAAAGCTGGGGAGAAAATGGACGAGAAAGATTATGGATCACAATTAAAGAGGAGTGGAAATCCGACAAGGGTCCATCAGAGTGGGAGGAAAGATCTGCTAATTCCCATACATACAAACACAATGTGACAAATATAAAGCAATCTGTCTGGTCCAAACTGATTTCAAGCTATATACGAAGACACTAGAGAATCAATATTTTCTCTAGTATCTTCGTATGTAGCTTGAAATCATTTTGGACCAGACAGATTGATTTATATTTGCCATATTGTTCTTGTCCTCTTTTTTATGGGAATTAGCAGATTTTTCCTTCAACTCTGATGGATCCTTGTCGGATTTCCACTCATCTTTAATTATGATCCACAATCTTTATCGTCCATTTTCTCCCCAGCTTTCCTAATTTCATACTCTGCACGGTTTCCTCTAGCTCACTCTTATCTACTTCTCTGGACTCCTCTGATATTTCCTCCCGTCTTCTTTGTTCCCGACTCCGTGTTTCTTGAAAATTTTCCTGCGTAGTATTCATTCCGGACGTTTAATACTTTCGTTTTTTTTTCGTCTTTATTTGGTTCCATTTATCTGGTATTGCTCTAAATTTTGTTCTCTTATTTCGCTTCAAAGTTATGATTCTTGTCCAGAAATTTCTATTGTTTGTTCCACGTTCTTCATTTACTTCCCTCGCGAGTTATATTCAGGATTCTCTCTATGCCCTCTTTACTGCTTGTTTTATTTCTCGTCTCTTTGCGTTGTATTCCTCTTTGCGTCTTTGTGTATCTGCCTGTAGGAGGGTTTTTCATGCTATTTTCTGTGGTTTTACTAGACACTTAACTTCTTTGCTCCACCATCGCGTTCTTTTTAGTTGCTTATTGTACTTTCTTGTTTGGCATATCGCTTCCATATTTTTCAATAAATTTGCTCTAAGTTTCTCCCATCTTTCCTCCATGTTCCATTTATGGTCCTCGTTTCTCAATAAATGTGAGTTCCTTGCCTATCTCTTGTTGGTATTTCATTCATAGCTCTTGGTTTGTTACTTTGTATATTGCTATTTAACGATATTCCTTTTCATCGTTTGTTCCGATTATTTTTGTCTTGTATTTGGCTGTTAGTAATCTTTGGTTTGATCCAATTTCTCATTGTTTTCTTGATTTCTCCTAGCGTTTGTGCTAAGTCATCTGAGGTTACCATATAATCTGTTTAGATTTTATCATTTCCTTCAAGTGCAACAGACAAATACTTTTCTTCTATATTCCCGTCCCCGGAATGTGCTCCCTAAATCACTCCCTTCTCATCTGGAAGTTAAAGGCCTATGAAATTGTCAGTAATTTCTGGAGTTGGTTTAAATCATACTTACTAGTTGACTTTGAAATCGTGCGTGTAGGAAACTGCACATCACGTCCACTTAAGGTTACTTCTGGCGTACCACAAGGCAGTCACCTTGGACCAATCGTGTTATTCATAAACGATATAAAATATTGTTAGAAAAATCAAGTGAAATAATTTTATTCCCGCGATCGTAGAAAGGACGTGCAACGTCGCGTAGCAATAACACACGTCAAAAATTAATTGATACCTAAACACATATGAACGTCATAAATGATGTAGTTAGAAGGAATCCACAAAGTGACCTGGAGATAGGGGTAAATGTGTCGAGACGTTCACATTGTCTTTGCATATCGCTCTAGAAAACGGTCGCCTTTTTTCCTTGTGCAGAGTTGATTTAAAATAAACGAACTTTCATTGATAGTAGTTATTGATCTTTATCATTTATTGCCCTATCCCAACACATAAAACTATAATGTTCGCTTTCTCCCGACGGCCTCAAATTATTTACGAGTTTACAGGGACCTTCCGATTGTGCCAAACTCCAAGCCGACGACATCACTAACATATCCATTTGGAGTAAGGACCACAATATGTCTTTCAACATTGATAAATGTAAAGTTCGTTTTCTGTAAATTTTCATAGGAAATTATTCGGCTATTGCAACTCTGTCACTCAAATTGTCAAAGAGGTGAATTAACTTTCAAATAATTTAGATGTTTTAAATCAAATGACTTCGTAGCCTTCGAAATATTTAATTATAGTACCACTACGGGTAGTTAAGTTGTTGGTTATGCAGTTTCAACAAGTGAATCCCGCATCAATTAATTAATTTAGATATTTTTGTATCATCATCGAAGGAAATTATGAATGTAATAAGCATGTTGTACCTACATAGATTTACACGCTTAGAAACTCAGACATGATTTCTCTGTACTATACATTACGTTTCTTCCTTTCATTCTACATCAACAAGCTTTGAATGCTTCTCCCCGTGTTTTCGCCTTTATAGGTTCTACCTGTTGGTCTATCGTAAAAATAAGCAAACAAAATACTTCATTCATTCCAAGCTCCAATTAAAACAACAAACATTTTCTAAAAAAAAAAACTTAAAAACAAATTTATGCTCAACCCCGAGCTGTTTTGGCTCGAAATTTTCTCGAAGCGTGCGCTTTTTTGTACCAAATTCTTCCCCGGCTTGGCATCGGAGGGATTTCTAGTCGCGAATTCCTCGCTAACCATTGGAAATTTGCTATCGAAATCCCGCCGGCATCCGATCGCGCGCTATAGCGAATTCTTTCCCGAAATGAACCATTTAATTGGCAGCCGGAGAAGCGGCCGCATCGGAAACAGGTTTTTCCGCCCGTACTCGCGACGAACCGGAGTGCACCTCGTTGTACATAGTGTACAACGCGTACGTAGTTCCTCGACGAGACGTTACGTAATTACCGCGAGAAAAGTCGTCGGAATTTTAATTTAAGTTCGCCGATCTAATCTTAGAACTACCTCGTAGGCACCCCGCTCTTTTATTCTCGACCTTTTCGCTTCTCGATGCGAGCTTACGATAAGATTGATCGATGTAATACCAGCAGAGGAACTGAGCAATGCACCTGGTTCAAATCGACATAACTTCGAAGTAAGCTTCCTTTCGATGCGCTAACGAGTTCTCTCCAAAGAACCTTTTTAAAAGTTCCCCCGTTAAAAGCTCGAACGACATCTTCATTTTCAATGCGGAATTCGCGCGGATGCGAACCGAACGGCCGCGACGGAATCGTATCTCAGCGGGAGCTTCATTAACGAATAAACTCGGTAATTATTTTCGATTCAGGGCAACGGTAAATCCGGCGTTCTTCCTTAATGAGTTCTGTCTCGGACGACTTTTATTCGGTCTTCCCGCTCCTCTCGTCGCGCCGCGGGCTTTCCCATCGCGCAAAAAATGATCGAAACGAGCCCAGGATGCTCGGTTGTTGCTCTTTTTCGCGATCGATGCGATTTTTGTTGGGAGGAGAAGTGTTACGCGAAGTAAAAACTGAAACGTTAATACCTGTGCGCTCGGGAACGATCCGAGCGGTTGTCTTCTTACCGCAATTACTTTTATTTCCGGTCGAGATGCATGTGAGATTAATGAATGGTGATTAGGTGGGTAGGGTTTGATGAACGGGAAAGCACAAAATGTGATAGATAGATCTTTTTCGGTGGGATAGTTTTTCTAAGGAGTTCCAAAATCCATTTCTCGAAGAAATTCCCTGCGAGAAATAGTTGGAAAGACAAAATGGGGGATCGTACCTGCTTAGTGGATAGCTGTGATTGAAGTTTAAATAAATATTACATTAAAATGTGTAAGATGCCAATTGGCACAAGATCACAGAATCATAAATACATTAGTACAATCGACTTCTTGGAAAATGAGGAGTTTGGTGAAATGATCGCAAAAGTTATCAAGGAAGGAACCGAACACCTGCAAGGAGCTATCGCTGAACCAACGGCAAAAGTTATAGCATCAAAGGAGTTGAATCTGGACACGATTATTAAAATTAGTTAGAAATAAATCACCTAATGATTTAACGTTTCCTACGCTAAAAGGGCTAACTCGAAATCACACGAACGAAAACACCAGAAGCCAGAGGAGCGCGAAGAGGATGTGTCTGAATACATTAAGAACAGAAAGGCAAAAAGAAGTCAATTCATAGTCAAAGGAAGCACACCTGATACGGAAAAGGAACGATTCGGAGGCTGGATCTCAAAGAAAACAATTGACAAACGAAAAAGTAGAAAATAAAATTCTCTCACATAAATTATCTCAGTGAGAGATATGTAGAATTTTATTTTCTACTTTTTCGTTTGTCAATTGTTTTTCTTTTTTTGAAATCCAGCTTCCGAATCGTTCCTTTTCCGTATCAGGTGTGCTTCTTTGACTATGAATTGACTTCTTTCTTCCTTTAGCCCTGCGGAGGAAACGTTAAATCATTAGGTGATTTATTTCAAATCGAAAACAATTGAAGCAAATAGGGAACGAAAAGGAAGTGTAAACCGCCAAAAACGAGGTGGATGAGAACAAAGGAAATAGCATAGGAATCAAAAAAAGGGATAAAAGTTAATGAAATGGTAAGGATGGCGGAAAACAGGAAGAGTTGAAAAGAATGGATTGGCTTCAAGGATAAGTCAAAACCGACCATCTAACATCCACACTAGTAAAACGATTGGATAGGAAAAAGAAGGAGAAGAAGTAAAAGAAGAAGGAACGAAGAATAAAAGACACAAAAGTTAATTTTTGCTTTTCCGATCTATCTAACAAACAGATAAAGCGAAGACCACACCCAGCATTACCGGGTTATATAAACTATTTAGAGTAATTGGTTACAATTCAATGTCCTTTACTCTATCTGTTTGCTGGATACGCGGAATCAAAGATAATTTTGGAAATAGGACAAGCAAACATCCTTATAGACTTCGTGATGAATTCCACACCTCCGTTTACAACAACGGTGTAAAGTTAGCCACAAACTTCATCCATAAAGATTTTGTTTCGATTCCAACCTCCAAACGTAATAATAGGGTAAAACCAACCCCACAATATCATTTTATTATGTTAAAAGTCGTATCAAAATTTTTATTTTATCAACTTATCTGTGCCTAAGGGTAGAGGTAAGTGTATTTCAATATCATCGCGGAATTTCATAATAATCGGATTTGAGTTGACTTTTAACGTAATAAAATGACTTTCTAGGGATGGCTTCATCCTATTATCGCGTTTAGAGGTTGCAATGGAAAGAAAAATTTTATGGATGGAATTTATGACTATGACTAACTTCACATCGGTGTTGACAACTTCTTTTTCTTTGTTTTTTCCGACAGCACTAGCAGAATCCTTAAAACACTCGAAGCTGGAGGCGGTTAACAAAACTTCACTTTACTTTAGATTTTATAAAACTGCTGATCGTTTAGAAATTCTTCGATGTTGTATTGTGTGAATGTGTGATCACTTATCAATTGAGCCATTTTGGGTTTGAATTTATTCTGTGTCATGCGCCTTTTGCAAGCGAAAATTTCAAGCCGATCCAATATCATCGGGATAACGTATACTAGGTAATTGTTTCGAAAAGATATATTCATTTGAAAGCTCTATTGCATGGATGTAATGGCTTCAACAAAGGAGAAAATCATATAAACAAAGTTCGATGGGTCATTGCTATTAATAGTTGTATCTTTGTAATTTTTCAACTCATAAAATCGTCTTAAACTAATCTCATTTGCGAGGTCTCAGGCTCTAACGGTCGTACAACGCAAATGAATAAAATATTGCATGATTTATAACGGTTTATTCGAGGCAATTATCGTCGTGTAGTCGAGACAACTGCCTGTATATTTATTACTTAAAGTGACACAAGGATTAAGTAGCATATCAGAATTCTCGGGACTCAATACAGCATGAGGGTGACTTCTGATGTATTTTCAGCAATAACATTCATTGAACAAAGAAAATATCGAACTTACAATTAGGCTAATTTATTTTAACATTTTGTTTCTTTTTAACCAGACAAAATGCCAGCTTTTCTTTCACGGTTAATGTGTAACAGATATACGAGGCGTGTAAATAACGTAATGAGACCGAGTTTCTTTCACTTGTGTTTCATTTTTCATTCATCTATTTTATATACTTTTTCAACCACAGTCTACTTTATTCTCATTTGCAATTACAAATTAAACATTATCTCCTTTTGAAGTAACTGTCTTGGGAAGCCAGACAACACTGGAGACGGTTCTTCCACTCCTCCTAGCACTTCTGAAACCAGGATACTGGAATGTAATTAAGCTGGTCGGTTGCAGCCGTTTCAATGCCCCAAAAAACGACGTCCCTTAAAGTGTTGTTTCAATCTCGGAAAGAGGAAGAAGACGCAATGACTCTGAGGAGCTACTGGAATGTTCTTACTGGCCAAGAAATTGCTGTGTGACAAGGCGCATTGTCGTGGTACAACACCCAGTTCTTCTTTATGCTTGATCTCACACATCTGACTCTTTTTCGAAAATTTTCAAGAACATTTCGGTGAAAGTGTTCATTAACTCCTTGCCCTGGAGGCATGAACTATTTGCGAACGATTGCCTGGTTATCAAAAAAGCAAATCAGCGTGCTTTCGATCTTTAACTTGCTCATTCTTGTTTCTTTTGACCTTCAAGAGTTCGGAGTGTGACATTCCATGCTCTGGCACTTGGTTTCCGGGTCATACGCAAACACCCAGCTCATTGTCAGAACGTAAAAGCAAAATTAAAACAATCCCTAGGGAAAAACAACGTTACTCTAGCGTGTTCCAACTCGCATTGGTGGCGTATTAAATGTTCAGCTGGCTCCTCTTCAAACCCCGCGTTACCAGTGTTGCCCAATCAAACACTACGTTACCAACCTCATTACTTTATTACCTCGTATATCATGATCATCCTTTTCCAATATCTTTTGACCAGAATAAGTATGACGAATTCGCATCGATAAAAATGTATCTCCTTTTACAATGATAGCTATAAGGTTGAATTTTGACCATATTTCGTGAAAATGAGAAGTATCTATCTACTTTAAGGGCTTCGATAGATAACTTTGCACAAATAACGTAATTGCAACCATAAGTAGATACGAAATATGCTAATACTTTTGGGAGAAAAAGTAAAGAGTGGAAGTAAATGAAGCAGCAGAAAACAAAGAAATAGCACCCAGAAACATCTCCCGATTATCATGGGATCGCCAAGAATTGAGAGAGAAATTGGAGACCACCGAAATTCGGTTTCTGAGAAAGGTAAAGGGAAGAAACAAGGAAAGGCAAACTAGGAAATGCAATACGGGTACAATGAAAATTTGAAAATAGAAGAAATAGAGATAGCAATATAAAAGAACCAATTTAGATGGGGCACGTAGAACGACAGGAAAGAAAAACGACTAGTAAAAAAGATATCGGAAACTAAGACACATGGCAAGGGAAGCGGAAAGCCAAGGAGTAGCACGCACAGACATCTCCTAATTATCATCGGATCCTCAAAGATGGAAAACGCAATTGGAGAACACTGAATTCTTTTCTTTTGAGAACGATAAAAGGGGGAAGAAAAACAGACAAATTAAGAAATGAAATATGGAACGAAGATTTGGAAATAGAAGAAGCAGAAATAACGATACAAAAGAATCCACACATACATAAAAGATGGGACACGTAGAATGAATTGATGAAGAGCGAGCAGTAAAAGCCGTATTGGAAGCTACGGGAACATGGCAAGTGAAGAAGAGGAAGGTTGAGGTAAAATCCGGGGAATAGAGGCGAAGACAGCAGCGGAAAGCGAAGGAGCAAGGGAGCAAGGGGGCAAAGGAGAAAGAGATTGGAGAGCATTGAAATGCGGTTTCTAAGAAAAAATAAAGAAGATGAACAAGAAAAGACAGAATAAGAAATGGAGTATACAAGGAAGATTCGGAAGAGAAGAAGAGATAGCAATATAAAAGAACTAATTTAGATGGGACATATAGAACGAATGGAAGAAGAACGACTTTTAAAAAATGTATATGGAGCTAAGAGAAGATGGCAAGAGAACTAGAGGAAGTCCCAGAGAAACGTATAGAGTGTAGGTGAAGAGAGCAAAAAGGGATAGCGTCCACAGACATCTCCGAAATATCGTAGAATCGCCAAGAACGGAGAAAGAAATTGGAGAGCACCGAAATGCGGTTAGTGAGAAAGGTAAAGGAGATGAACAAGAGGAGCAAACTAGGAAATGTCATATACAGAGAATATTTGGAAATAGAGGAAGCAGAGATAATATAAAGGAGCCCATTTAGACGGGACAGGGGCAAAGAATGGGGGAAAACGACTAGAACGAAAAAGTTTATTGGAAGCTGCATTCACTCCAAAATCTGTTCCTTGTTCACGAGGGAAATGGTTTTTGATAAATCGACGGCGAAGGAATGACCCCGCTGAAGTAGTTTTCCGGTCTCAACCACTGTTTTTTTCTTATACGAGACTCTTTCTACATGTACAAAGATCGGAAAAAATCTTTGTACGAGAGATTTTCAGTGTGTACAAGATAATAATGGTAACTGAACTACACAAAGACGCTAAAAATGGTTGTACGGAGTCAAGAAAAAAACGGTGGTCTCAAGCGTCATTGTCATTTTAAAAGAACGAGGAGGATATCCTCCTGGATATCGTATTACGTTCTAAAAAACCGACGTAAGGCAAATCGACGTAAATTGAACCCAACTATAATGAGAGGTGTGGAGGTATGCTCCCCTCGTCAAAAAATAGGCATATGCAGCTATGTATAATATTATTATATTTGAAGTTTATAAAATAGTATAATGTGCATAATTAAACTAAAAAATGTATACATAATTGTAAAAATAAATTAAAATTCTGCATAACAAAAACGAAACAATATTTTATCAAAAAACGTGAAATTTCAATCAGGTGTTATTATTCCTTCGTTGATGCTCCCGGTTTCGGGGCTCTTACATCTTTTTCGAAATAATTATCGAATGTTAACTATTTAAATGTTCTTTTTCTCTCTTTAAGAAGTTCAGGATATGGTCAAATTGATGTGATAACACTCCTTTTTACATTCGAACTTCGTTACCAATCGTGGTCTATCTCACAGAATTCATCAGTTATGGCTTCTATGGTTGAAAGAATACGCCCTAGATCTGCCGTATTTACAACTCTTAGAGGATCTTCGTTTTTTCTCCTCCTCTGAATGTTGGCGACTTAATTCGTTGGCTAATTCTTCCAATTCTTCGTTAGAGAACGACTGATCGCGGCTCTCTAAAACTTGTATCACATCTCTTCAGCTGTCACGTTTTCTAATCCTGTGTCTCGCGCAAGTCTGCTAATGTCTTCAACAACTTTCGCCACATGATGAAATTCTTCGAAACCGGTCATAAATTTTGGGAGAAATTTACGCCACAATCCATTTAAACATTTTACTGGCACCTTGTTCCAAGCTGCCTTGATGTTGTAAGTGGTTTTCAAGATATCATAGGACCGCCAATAGTCTTTAATTGTGTTTTCTGCATAGTCCAAAATTCTCTCCATAAAAGTGGTGGGGAGGTAATAAGATTTAAAGATTGCAAGAACTCCCTGATGATTGCAAAAGTGGCGTTGTATTTGGGGTCATGTAAACAACCTTAACATCCAATGGTGTTCTTTCTTCAGCAAGGCTTGAAGGATGTCCAAAAGAAGAATTGTCTTGGGTGGTAAACCGTTTTATTTACGAAAATTAAGCACGTTTGTACATAAATAATCTCTATACCAAGCTTTGAAACCATTTTATGTGACCCACGCTTTCTTGTTCCACTTCTAATAGACTGGCAACATCTCCTTGTTTAGACCCTCGAAAGCACGTGGTATTTTTGAATGGTACACCAATATTGGATTAAGCTACCAACAAAAAGTTACTCTATCTTTCGCAACTTTAAGACCAAAAACGGAAGGTTCTTCCTGGGAAATGAAGGTTCGTGATGGTAATCTTCTCCAATAAAGCCCAGACTCATCGACATTAAAAATGAGGTCAGGAGAATAATTGTCCTTCTGTCTGCTTGAGGTCTTTAAAAATTGTCTTTGCTTTCTCAGTTGTGATAGCCAGAGTGAGAGGAAGGTTTTTCTGTTTTAAGTCATCTACCCATAACGATTATAGTTTTTCGGTTTTTTCAAAAATTTTGCTTCTTCTATAAGTTGCATTTATTGCATTTATTGCCGTAGATTGTAGTGCAGACTCTTTTATTCTATGTGCATTCTTCATGATGGTAGTAATCGTCGATGGAGCTAAGTTCATACTATTACAGACATTAGGACGTGTTAGTCCATCTTCCATTCTTCGAATCACTTCCATCGTTTTTCCAAGTGTTATAGATTTGCGTGCCTTTTTAGCACCATGCTCAGATAACTTATTTTATGGGACATGGTATTTTTACTTTACCAATAATTAAAATAAAAATATTAGATAGAAAAAATAAATGGATTCAATTATAATATTGCATTTAATAAACGACCCTCGCCAACTTATGCAAATGCGAATATTACCGAGAACCGACCTAACGGCTTACTTTACCCTCGAGCTCCCATCGTTTAAGAGCTGATCAAAGAAACGAGCAAAGTTACTTACGAGATGACCGCTTCGACTCCATCAAAATCCCACTATCGCGGCACCAGCAACCGGCCGTTTTCTCGAAACTATCACGCACGTGCAAATACGAAATGTCCGTTTTGTTGTCCGTCGCGGAACCAACACCACCATCCCTATAACACCGCGCGCACGTTTCGCTTAAAGTCTACTGAGAAGACTGCGAATGCTGCGAAATTCGACGAGAAATACGAAGTCGACCAAACGATACGAACGAACGTACCGTAGTACCGTAGACCGTAGAAGAGGTGGTGGTTTCGATCTCGGTCGTTCGTTCTCTCCTCGACTTCTTTTTTTTTTTGTCGTTATTTCGCAGTGGTCGGTCGGTCGTTCGTTCGGTCTGTTCCCCGGCCCGAGCAAGAACACTGCACTCGTTCGGTCGCCCAGTCGAATCCTTTCTACGGACGACCTTGCATTAAAGCGACAAGGCCGTTGCGTCGATGTTTGTGTACGTACGAGCAATATACCTTCCATCCGTTGCACGTATAAGCGTGTAGAAGTAAGCGCGGATAGGTTTTCTGGTCGAGGTTTGAAGAAACGAATTCGCGGCGGGAGAGAACGTTGACTCGAATTCTATTTAGTCCGTGGCGTAACGCGTATCCTGAGGGGTCGGATTATTTTGCTCTACGCCGATCGCTTCGTACGAAAATAGCCACGGCGATGAGAATGACGAAGTCGTTTTGAAGAGGAAGTCGAATGAATTTTCCCATCCTACAGTGAAAAGAATTGAAATTGAATCTCACAGCTCCAAGATAGAAACCGAGTGACGTTTTTCCCGTTCCAAGCGAGATTCATATGCTGGTGCGGGCTGAATCCCTTCGAAAGCCCCCCGTTGTTATAAGTGTACAAGAATTCTTCTTTCGATTTTGTCTCCTTCCTTACCAATCTCTGGACTTGTTGCTCGTGGTTTATTTTGATAAATGTTTGCACTACAGGTCGTTTTGCTGGGCACCAGAATAAGAATCTCACTAGGAGAACCAAACTTCTATCCCTACAAGATCTGTATAAAAACAAAAATACTATTGTAAAGAGAAAAAGAATTCTCCATCGAATGGTAGAGTAAAATTAACAAGTTCCCATTTAAAAAATTACGCGGAAAGGCGTAACTCAAAAATAATTGAAGAAAAAAAAAAATTGAAAGATTCTAAAATGTAGACAAAAATTTCATAAAAAACTTTTGTATTGAACATAATTTCCTAAAATGAATATTAACGACAATAAGTCGCCTGTCTACATACTTTTAACTAATCCTGTAAAGGATTGTAAATTCTATATTTCTCGTTCGAATAAAATAGAAATGGAAAGAAGGACATCATGAAGTAGGAGGAAAAAATGAAGTAGTGTGCATATCATACACGTTCAATATAACGTTCACTTGCATGTGCAATGACAATCGGAACCACCCTAACTGCGGGGGTTAATAGGCTATAGTTTAGGGGCGTCAGCCTCTTGTGGCGTCAATTTTGTTCCTCTTTGGGGCGGAATTTTTTCTTTTTCGAGCAAAAATTTTATTCCTCTTCGGGCAAGAATTTTGCTCCTATCGGGATGGCAAGTTTGTTCCTCTTGTGATTAATTTTTCTTTCCTTTTGGGGAGACCGTTTTGTTCCCCTTAGGGAGACAGTTTTTTCCTCCTAGGATGGCAATTTTGTTCGTTTTGTTGTTGACATTTTTTTCCTCTTGGGGCGACAATTTCGTTCTTCTTAGGGCGACCATTTGTTGTAATCTTGTTCCTCTTGGGACGACCTATCTTGTTCCTCTTGGGGCTTTAATTTGGTTCCTCTTGTGACGCCAATTTTGTTCCTCTTGGAGTGGTAATCTGCTTCCTCTTGTGGCTGAATTCTTTTTCTTCTTGTAGCGACAATTTTGTTCCCCTTAGGGTACCAATTTTATTCCTCCTAAGGTGGTAATTTTATTCCTCTCGGGGCGCCAATTTTGTTCCTATCGGGGCGATAATTTTGTTCCTTTTAGGCCGAAATGTTGTTTTCTCATGGAACGGCAATTTCGCTCTCCCCGGGACGGCAATTTGTTCCTTTTAGGGGTGGCATATTTTGTTTCTCTTAGGATGGTAATCTTGTTCCTTTTGGCGCGACCTATCTTGTGCCTCCTGAGCCGGAAATTTTGTTGCCCCTAGCGCTCTAATCTTGTTCTTCTTGGAACTGCAATTTTGTTTCTCTTGAGGCGCCAATTCTTTTCCTCTTTGAGTTGCAATTTTGTTCGATTTGGCCGGGAATTTTATTCCTCTCAGGATGAGAATCTTGTTGTAGTATCTAACGCTTTTGAGAGAAAAACCTAGGAAGTGGAGGCGAAGAGAGCAGCAGGAAACAAAGATTGCCAAGAATGGCGAAAGAAATTGGAGAGCACCGAAATGCGGTTAAAAGTTAAGGGGAGAAATAAGAAAAGATAAACTAAGAAATGCAATATACAGAAACGATTTGGAAATATAAGAGATAGAGACAGCTATATAAAAGAACCAATTTAGATGGGACAGG
Organism: Chrysina gloriosa; assembly: GCA_038088585.1. Lineage (NCBI taxonomy): Eukaryota > Metazoa > Arthropoda > Insecta > Coleoptera > Scarabaeidae > Chrysina > Chrysina gloriosa. The sequence continues at coordinate 48,775,472 of CM076093.1, read as the reverse complement.
TAGAAAGGATGGAAGCAGACCGATTAATAAACAAGCCATTGGAAGCTAGGGAACATGGTAAGAGAAGAAGAAGAAAGTTGAGAAGAACCCGCGTAGTGGAGGTGAAGAAGGGAGCAAAAAGCAGTTTCTGAGAAACAAGAAAAGGCAAAGTAAGAAATGCAATATATAAAGAAGATTTGGAAATAGAAGTGAGATAAGAATGCAGAAAAAAGCAATTCAGATTGAGGGTGGTAATGTTGTTTCTGTTGGGGCGGCAATTTTGTTCGTCTTGGCCGGGAATTTTATCCTCCTCAAGAAGGGAATTTTGTTCCTCTTAGAACGGCAACGTCGCTCCTCTTGGGGCGGAAATTTTGTTCCTTTTAGGGTGGAAATTTCATTCCTCTCAGGACGCCCATTTTGTTCCTGTTAAGGGAAATTTGCTTCCTATTGGGACGACAATTTTATTTCTCTTATGGCGGAAATTTGATTCTCATTGGTATAGCAATTTCGTTCCACTTGGGCCTGAAATTTTTTCCTCTTTTGGCGACAATTTTTTGCCCCTTAGGGACGAAATTTTCTTCCTCTTGGAACGGAAATTTTGCACCTCTTGGACGGCAATTTCGTTGCTTTTAGGATGGATGGATCCTGTTGGGACGGAAATTGTGTTTCTCTTGCGGCGCCAATTTTGTTCTTCCTATGGTGGAAGTTTTTGTTTGTAATTTTGTTCCCGTCGGAGTGGAAATTTGGTTTGTACTCAAATGAATTTAACTTTTGTTATACTATACTGCTGTTCCATGCGTTCCTGGCTTTCTCTCTACTTCTGTCCCTTAATCTTTATTAAGAAGGGGCACAGAAAAGAAACATTTCAGCCTTTTTCACAATTCTCCTTCCTTCTTTCGTTTCCTGTTGGAGATCCTCTCCTAGTTATGTCTCCTCCACTTCTATTATCGCTACTTCTCCTCTCTACCTCGGAAATTGTTCTTTCCTCTCCTTACTTTCAGTCTTTCTTTTCAATGATACCGACTTCCAGGGCCACGTGTTTCAGCGACATGAAATTTTGGCGTTTGTCCGCGAAGATGTTCGCCGTTGTAAAACTTATGTAAAGGACAAGAAACAACTTTTTTCGATATCCCTTTTAACGCCTTTGTTTCGCTTCATCCGAAACCATTATTGCAATCTTCGTTTTCAAGCTTTGGAAGCGTTTTAAGAAGTTATTAAAATTTTGTAACGCTTACTTGGTTATGTGGCGGAATTTTCTGAATCTATATCTTATATATCCAAAATTTAACATTTTTCTTGCGTAATTGCCGTCGCCCTGCGAAGTATGCTAATGCGAAATAACTTCGAAATTCAAACACGAGTTTTTCGTCGAATCGGGGAAGCTTCAAAGTCGATATTTTTATATCAGGAGAAACTTTAAATGGTCATAGCTCGTTTATTTATCCTTCAATTCCGATCTAGTTGACTTTGCTCGAAGCAGACTTCGACAAAGAATCGAATTGAATAAGAACGAACGCGCTATCTCTAATGACTCCCGAACTACAGCGAAATTACGGAAATTTCTGGTTGAAACTTTAATATGCTACAATTCGAGAACGGTAAGTCGCAGATTTGCTGCGTTTTAAAGAGCTACCCGAGTGCTTCAAGTCTGTCGAGTTTGAATTCACTAAGACCATCGAAAGATTGAGAAATCTTGATGCTTTGCATTTAAAATACATCTAATCGGATCATTCATTTCATCGCTGATGCCGTATCTCCGACCGTCGTCTAAGTAGAGAAGCGTCGGATAGATCTCGACGAATAAATTTACTTCTTTTTTTTTTCCTTAAAAAATTTTTCGACCAATAGCGTTTATCATGTACATTTCTCAAGATAGGCGATTGTATTGGTCTAGAGGCAAGCTTAGCAATAACACATTCATGTCGTCTGCTATGTCCAGGGACAGATAGTTTCTTTTGTTATTTTTTTGCATTTAGGAAGTAATGAAATTGCCGATATGGATGATGGGTTTTATAAAACGCTCAAAGTGCTTTCGTTGCTATATGATTACGAAGGTGTTCCTAGCCGGAGAGTTTTTTGCCTGTTAGCAGATCGCGAAAAGGAAATTTATTTATTTATTTATTAAATTATTAATGCAACAGCCGTTATAACTATTTACAGGATAATCATTAACCCTTTGCCTGTCCCCACAAAAAAAAAAGAATTATACCGTACGTCCAAAATTTTAATTTCGTTTGTAACGGTTCTTGTGCATCACATATTGTTTGTTCTATTATTATATGTAATTTGAGAATGGTATGAGTGTTCTCTTAAGCGTAAATCACATATGATGCACAGACTATTTTTCATCATAGTTTTCAATCAGCCGTCTTGTAAATCACATGTGATTCACACAACTTGAAAAAAATTTTTTTTGACGAAGTTTTATAATTTATTTTAAATTACAGTAATTGCTAAATAATGGATCCCAAATTAAAAAAGCGAAACAAGTTTCAACTGATTGTGAGTGCATTGAATGTCAAAAGGCATTATGTTTAACCTGTTTTAATACTAATCATAAAGACCGAAATTCCATTTTTGGTGATAATATTTTTATAAAAATGCAAGGGAATAAGAGCATAGTTCTTTTGTTAATTTTATAAGAGTTTTTAATCAATGAAAGTGAATTGATTATCTTTTTTGTTACTGAAAGAACACCTTTTTTATTTCCATATAACTTCTAAAGTAAAAGAGTTAGGCAAGTGGGAGCTTGACATGAGGTAAAAAATGTCATCTTCACACGCTTTTTAATCTAAATTTAAATTATTTCTCACACGTCCATAAAAATATTTAACTTGAAAACTTGTGAATCACATGTGATGCACAAGCGTGTGAAAGGAACTTGCTGTGCGTCGTATGTGATGCACAGGACAGGGAAGGGGTCAAAACAAAAAACAAACAATTCATTTGTGTGGCTTAATATCAATGTAATGATGCATTCATTAACTTATAGAATCCACTTACACTGATATCAAAAATCAATTATCGCTGATGTTATAGACACAATAGTAGAATTTTGGTGATGGAGTGTGTTCGATCTGTTCACATAAAAAAGCACTATGTGCTCTACTGTTCAATCGCGAAATTGTGAGATTAATTTTCCCAATAACGTACTATCATTCATCAAACCTCTGATAAGCTTAAATATAAATTTTAATTGCGCAACAGTTCTTCTATCTTCCAAACTTACAAATCTAAATTCATTTAGTAATATTTGGTAAAAAAATCCTCTGGGTGGATATTCTCGATGTTTTCTATAGAAAAGAGTCGTTAGAAATTGAAACTTAGAGCTGCCTGCTTCTTAATTATGTTTGTTCTCATGTTTTGCGAGCCTCAAAAGTGCAATTTTTGTTCCCCAGTTTCCTTCTCATTTGGTAACAGCTTGTAGAAGGAAGCACCTAGCTTTAATGACAGCCATCATCCGATCGGTTTTATACGGTTTTGCCTCGTGCTAGCGAAACACGTGTCACCGTATTATTATTATTTAAACAACTGTGTGGTGAGGAGTTTTGCAGATGTGATTTAGTGTCACTTAACGTTAGTTTCAACTTCTTGAAACGGAAGCGAGAGCCTCAAAACGTAAACAACAAAATCGGCAGAAAGAAAGCGTGAAATCGATCCGACATCGTTTTTAAAGCGATTTCCACGCTATTAATCTACTTTTACCCATTTTCGCGGCCGCTCGTTTATTTTTCAATCGTACTTAATAACCGCAACAATATCTCGCAAAGCGACGACGACGACGATATCGTTAGAACAAACGACCTCTGGCGCACTATGATTATATAGCGTCGGCGAAAAATCTTCGGGGAAACTTTCTTCTTCCATCACGCTGAATTTACAAACGTCTCGATCGGACTCCGCACGACGCTAATTAGAATATATCGACTTCGACTTCGCCGACTCTCTATCTACTTTCACTCGGATCCTTTTTCACTATTTTTCAGCCGTTGTAACCGTTAGGTAATTTCTAAAACGCGAATGCCGGCGAGGAACGCGCGCGCGCGCGCTACCGACGACGACCGGCTTTTCGTGAGAAAGTTATTTACGAATTATCGACGGATTCCTGAACAGGAGACGGCATTTCACTTTCAGTCGTAACGATAAAGCGATAAAAATCGTTTTTGAACGCTTCTCCTTTTTTTGTTTTGGAAGACGCGAACGTTTCGGATCCGAAATCGCGTCGAGCTCGTCGTAAAAATTCCGTTGGCTGGAATTTAATGAAACCGGAGAAGGACTTTTGCAACCTGAATCCCGTTCACGTTCTTATTGGTCGATCGGTAGGTAGGTAGAAGTCGCGCGTTGTTTATACTTGACATGTATGCATGTATAACGCGACTTGTATCTAAGGAGTTAGTTGGTAGTTGCCGGACAACCTTGTGAAGGTCGTTTCGGAATTTTTTCCGCTTCATCTCATTACGTTCATGCACGAGTAACGGCGGGCAACGCGAGATGTTTCGAAACGCGTCACGGCGGCGTCGCGGGTCGCTGATCAACGATCGACGAAAAGATGAAGTCGTAAACGACCGGTGGTTTCCATCGGAAATAACTAGTTCGGGCAAACACCGGTAATTACGAAATAAGTTATAAGACAGTCAACTTAAACACACAGAACTACTCGCATACAGCATCGATTTAGTACTGATTAGTGTGGGGAGTCGTAACTTATTTCGTAATTGCACGCTATTTGCCCAGGCTAGAAATAACTCGACGATTGCACATCACAGATTTCGAGGACTACATTCCTCGTGCCGGTTGAAAAGTAATTGATGATTGTAGGGAAGGAAAGAGATTCGTAATATATTTTTCGCGAAGTAACTGCGTCAGCGTTGACGCAATTTTTTCAAAATCCTTTCATTTCAATTTTTGCGGCCAATCCCGATCAAAATATGTCTCTCCGATAGATTTTGGTGGATTCCAAATCCTCCATCTCGAATGCTGCATAACTTACCCTTCTCTAGGTATAGATGCGTTCACGCAATCGCCTTAGAAACGTTTCTATCGGATAGATCTCGACGAGTAGATTCTAAATAAAACGTAACAAACGCTGTAGCCCCAACCGTTAGCGAGATATCGACGTTTAAAATTTCTCGACTCCTATCGCATGTAAACCCACATCACGCCTCTCCACGAGCTAATTCCAACAGTGTGTAACACATGAACATTATTCCCAAAGATTGCCGAGAAATTTCAAGGAAAAAACCGACGTGAATCGTTAAAAACAGTCAAAATCGTAAAAAACGGCAAAAACAGGCAAAATCGCATACCTATTTCACTCTTCATTGCACTTAGGAGATTCATTCCTACACTAATCGACGCCCTTTGGCGTGCAGATTCCAACGGTGAGTAATTAACAAGATTATTCCAAACGGTTGTCGAGAAAATCGCAAAAAACAGCAAAAAATCGTTAAAAACAGCCAAAATCGCATATTGAACTTAACAAAATCATTCATATACCAATCGACGCGCATTGACGTGCCGATTGAAACAATGTGTAATTTATAAAGATTATTCCAAACGGTTGCCGATAAAATCGTAAAAAAACGCAAACAAAAGTTAAAAATCGCAAAAACAATCAAAATCGAATAATTATCTCGCTTCCCTTGGAAGTTACGAGGTTCACTCTTACACCAATCGGCGCGTCTCGGTATTTTGATTCCACGGTGTGTAATTTATGAACGTTACTCCACACGGTTGAAGAGACAATCCCAAAAAAACAGAAAAAGATCGTTAAAAACAGCCAAAATCGAATAGCTATCTCGATTCCTATGGGACTTAGGAGGCTTACTCTTACACCAATCGCCGTGTTTCGGCGTACTGATTCGAACTGTGTGCAACTTATCATGATTATTTCAACGATTCACAAAAAAACCGCAAAAAATCGTTAAATGTGGCCTAAGTAGCGAACCTATCTCAGTTCGTATGGGACTTACGTAGTTCGATCCGACACTAGTTGATGCGTTTTGACGTGTTGATTCCAATGGTGTGTAATTTATTAAGATTACTCCTAACGGTTGCCGAGAAAATCGCAAAGAAACCGCAAAAAGGCTAAAAACCGACAAAATTGCATTTCTATCTCCGTTCGTACGGAACTTAGAAGATTCGCTCCCAAACCAAACGATGCGTTTCGGGATGGTGATTCCAACGATGTGTAATTTATAAGATTACTTCAAACGGTTGCTGAAAAAATTCGCAAAACACCTCAAGAAAAGCGCTAAGAATCGTTAAAAACCGTCAAAATCGCATGTCTAGCATGCAAGGTTCAGTCCGACATCAATCGATGCGCCTCCACGTAGTGGTTCCAACGGTATGTAATTTATCAGGATTATTCCACACGGTTGCTGAGGAAACGTAAAAACTCCAAAAAATAGCAGAAATAATCAAAATCGCCTCTCTCGGCTTCTATGGGATTTAGCAATTTCATTCTTGTATCAATGGAAGCGTCTTGGCGAGCTGAACTCGTTGACGTATGACCTTTCCAAATTAAATCAACGGGTACGGAGAAAATCGCAAAAAGGCTCGAAGATTCGCAATACTTCTCAAAACTATACCCCTATCATGACTCTTCCGAAACTGAAATACGAGAAAGTGGACTTTACGAATTTATTGGAAACTCGCAAGTACACCTCAGGCGAAATAAGTGTTGCAATTTTCTCGTAACCCTCTAGTCAAAGTCGAACCGAAGGACAATATTTTACCCATCTTCGTCTGACATTCGAAGGGAGGTTTTGTGGAAACCTATATGTTTCACGTTCAAACTAATGTGTTCGACAGCAAAAGTTCTGATTCAAAATGACTGCCCGACTCGAACAGACTTTTTGCCCACTAAGCAAAGTTTCGTTCGAAATCGCCTTTATTTATAGCTCGAGCGCCATCTACTAGACTTCTCGCGAAGTAGATTTCGACCAGGATTCGAATGCAACAAGAACGAAGGTGCTATCTTTAATAATTTGCGCGCTAGAGCAAAATGTATGATAATTTCAGATACGATTTCTTTTTTAACTTTAAAATGATATATCTGCGGAACGGCAACTCGTGGGAGGCTTGGGGTTTGTTTGGTCAAAGTCTAAATTTTCATTTTGAACGAAATTTCAAATCGCTCTCGCGTCTTTACTAATCGCTCGATCGCGATTCAGTAGACTCCTCCCGAAGTAAATTTCGACTAGGGATCGAATGCAACAAGAACAAACGCGGTATCTCCAATAGTTTTCGCCCTACAGCAAAATTATGCTAAAATCAGTTACGACTTCCTTTTTAACTTTAAAGTGATATATCTTCGAAACGGTAAGTCGTAAAGACCTGAGGTTTGTTTGATCGAAATCGAGATTTTCACTTTGGACGAAATTTCAAATCGTTCTCGCGTCCTTACTCACCGCTCGATCGTGATCGAGTAGACTGCTCCCGAAGTAAATTTCGACTGGGATTCGAATGAAATAGGAGCGAACACGCTATTTCGAATAATTTTCGCGTTAGAGCAAGATTGTGCTAATTTCAGGTACGACTTCTGTTTTAACTTGAAAGCACCATATCTTCGGAACGGCAAGACTTAAGGACCTCCGGTTTCTTTGGACAAAATCGCGATTTTGGACGAAATCTAAAATCGCTCTCGCGTCCTTACTCACCGCTATCCCGAACTGAATTTCAACCGGGAATCGAATATGAATGTTATCTCCAACACATTTTTGCGCTAGAGTAAAATTCTATTGATTTCAGGTACGACCTCTTTTTTCAATCTTAAGGTGATATGCCTCCGGAGCGGCAAGTCATAGAAACCCGAGGTTTGTTTCGTTCGAAATTGCGGTTATTATTTCGGGCGAAATTTCAAATCGCGCTAGCGCCGTTGTATATCGCTCGACCGCATTCGAATTGGTTTCTCTCGAAGTAAATTTCGACTGGGATTCGAATGGAATAGGAACGACCGCGCTATCTCCAATAATTTTCGGGCTAGAACGAAATTATGCTAAAATTAGCTATCACTTCTTTTTTAACTTTAAAGCGATATATCTCCGGAACGGTAAGTCGTAGAGACCTGGGGTTTGTTTCGTTGAAAACAGCGATTTTCATTCTCAAAATATTCACTATCGCTGACGTCGCTTTATTTACGTCTCGATCGATATATTTCGAACACACGAAACTGTACAATCACCAACGTTGAATTATTCGACGCTTCGAAATTTTATTTCCCGATTTCTAACAAATTTCTCATTAGTCTCGTGCACCTCTCGCGTAAAGGTCAATAAAAATGTCGCAGGTCTCCCCTTCCCCCTTCCCTCCCCCGCCGTTCCAAAGCGAATGCGAAGCGACGACGAAACGCACGGGAAACGAAAGGGAGGCGGAGGGAGCTTTGTTGTTCGCCGTCTCCTCGCATTATTTGCCTCAAATTAAATTAAGCTCGGCGTCGTCGTTCGCGATATTTGTCTTCGTTTGACATCCGAATAAACTGCCGCCGGATGGTGGCGGGTGGTAGGCGGTTTACGCGCGCCACGAGACATCGGGAATTTTAATGATTTATGCGGCCTGGATGGCGTATGTTCGCTTGTACCTTATTTGTCGTTTGACGTCGCGTTTGCGTCGTACTTACATATGTACATATAATATGTAAAACGAAATTATTCGCGTTTCTACGGTGTCTTTGGCTTCGGGGTATTTACTCTCGACAGTCGTTTTCTCGGTTTGCGATAACGGTAAGGGCAATGGTGGGGTGGGAATGCGAATGTTGCCGTCGTACCTATCGTTTATTGTTTGTTTCTTTTTGGCGAACGTAAGGGAATATCGTTATGAAAAAGTAAATGGAAAGGAGATAAAATACCAACAGTTTTGGGCGCAAACGTTTTAAAGTACTAGAAGGTATTAAGAAGGTTGAAGTCGTAAAGCGGCTAGATCCTTCGAGAAAGTTTGCGTTTTCGTAATTTTTCCTTTAACTTCATTTTAATAAGTCTACTTCATCAGCCTTTCGCATTCATTTGCAAACATATTCCCAGAAGTTTAAAGAAAAACTCCTGGTAGCAACCGAGACGAAGAGATCAAATAAGTTTTATTGATGACCACGAATTTCCAGAGAAAAGAAATGTAAAACCAGGTCTTCCGTCTTCTCAAGAAAACGCAAATTTTCTTTTTTTTTTTTTTGTTAGCGGAATAGAAACTTCTTTAAAAGTATTGCAATTTTCCAGGCATCAACGTCTTCGAATCAACTTCCTACAGGTTTTCAGTTTTCTAACATTAGAAGGAAAGGCCATGGCTGATCACCACGGCCACAAATTTAATCTAAAAGAAGAAGAACATTCGAAAACGATACTTCATTATCAGAAAGGAAAAGACGGTAGACTTGAATTTGGTTAAATTTGTATTCCTGCGACGTAAGCCTCCCTAACCAAGTCTTCTGCTAAGTTCCGTTGGGGAACTGTTGAAATAAGCACATAAGTTTATCCTCTAAGGTGCCTGAGGAACCTTATCTAAGACGCAAGTGGCTATTAACTAGATGACTTACATGAATACGCCACCATAGTGTAGTATATTAAAAGTAACTAGAAATAAAATTATTAATTATTTTAAAAAGCATATATTAATGGATAAAAACACATTGTTAACAAGAATTCATAAAAATTTACTGGAAATAACCAAGGATACACCGACGTTCAATACAGGTTTCTATAACAGCGATATACCTGGATGAACCGGAGTCAAGGTGAATTAAAGTCTTCGTTTCGTGGACAACATAGAAATAAAGCAGTGTAGTCCTGGTTTCAAAAAGAAAATAAAAAGTTTGTAGGGTTTAACGACGAAGAAAATTAACAAGATAGATAAGTCAAAAAAGTCAACAAATATATTTGGAATAAAAGGGTTTTAAGAAGAAGTACCTCACCGTACCACAGAAGATCGAATCTAAGAAGGGAAGAAGGAAGTTCTTAGCTTTACCGATTTTGGCGCCCCCAAACGGCAATAGCCGGTTTCCTAAAATACCTTGCATCACATTGCTTTAAAATAACTTTACTAAAGTTTTCAGCACCTATTGGCGTGAGGTGGTTTTGAAACTTACGGCTGAGTTGCCTTGAGGATATTCTGAACTAGACATGGAAACTTATCCTTAAGGACACAGTCAATCCCATCACATTCCTGCAATTCCACAATCGTTCATAGGTTTCAGCTAACTTTATCAAAGTTTTCGGTACCCGTTTGTCAAGCGCGACGTCTACTCCAAACCCAATACTATTTTTTCTTAAAAAATCTGGCTGTTGGACTCAACTCCTATGCTTACAAACAAAGCAAGGCTTCCGTAACTTTTGAACAGTCATCTAAAATTTTAATCAAACTTGTTGACAATCAATCAATTTCCGATAAATTTACTTAAGGAAGTACAACTTTCAAAGTGAACACAGAAGCCCACAGAAGTTAAAGCCCATCTATTAACTTTCTTTCGAGAGTTTCAATCAACATTGACTCAATCAACATCTACTATTTGCCCCCGAGATTTCGTAAATTATTGTTGTCAGTTTGATCCAAGAAGCTCAACTTCTGAAGAAGACACAATAAACTTAAATTCTTAAGGATAAAGCCAATAGCTTACCTTTTCTGAAGTTTTACAATCTCTGACAGGTTCTAACCAACTTGAACTTTTCAACACATATTCCTGTAAGGTGATTTCTGAACTTATTGCTAAGTTTCCTTGAGGCCCCTTTGCAGATTCCAGTCAACTTTTTCCATATTCGTCAACGCTCATCCATTCTGATCTGATTCCAAAATTTATTTCAAAGATTTTTTTATGGAAGTTTGAACTCCCCGGAGAGGACATATAAACTTAAATTCTTAAGGGTAAAGCTGTTAATTGTTTATTTGAGATCAACCGATACTATCAACCATTGTTAAATATTTTCGACCGCTGTAAACTCTCGCGAGGTCCGAGATTTCACGTCTTATGATCCAAGCTGTCATATTTCATGCACTTACAGTCCGGTTCAAAACTAAATTAAGCTTTCATCATTCGAAATCGCCGCCGAGGAGAAGAAACACGACACAATTTATTTCAGCACTAAACTACAGACGTTCCTCCTGTTACCTAATGGATGGAAGGTAATCTGGCGAAAGAACGTACCTTCCGAGGGGGAGCAATATTGGAATTTGGTTTAGAGGAAAATCTTGGACCCTTTGTTATCGCGTCAAACTCCTCCATGGAAGAACTTCATTCTTGCATATTGTCCCCAATATTGGCTATAAAAATCTTAAAAATCGATGATTATCCAGTCTGTTATTCTCCCGCAATGTTCTTTATGACAAGTATAGCGGCAAAATTAATTTCCAAGCTTCCGAAAGCAAGTATGCACCTACATTATCCCCCTTTTTTTCCTCCTAACACGCCCACGATAACCATCATTATTGCGCTTCTAACGAAGAGAAAAAGAAACGAAATAATCTCCTTTTTTACACGTTCTACCAAGACCACGTATCGGTAAACGCCGGGCCACACAAAGAGCAATTTTACGGGAAATTATCTCGTCACGACCGGCGAGTTTCGCACGGAATTTTCCCGTTCTTTCGGTGGAATTAAAGCGCGCAGAAAAAACGGTGCCCGGGGTTCCGCAAGGAGGCATCATAATTCAAAAGCGGACGACTTTTACCGCTGCTGGCCGACCGGTCGGTGCGTCGGTCGACCCGCACCGCTGCACGGTTGGTGTATTATTCGGAAATATTATTCCGCTCGCGTTGCTTTGTTGCTTTTTACGATGGGGAAAAAAGGGGGAAGAAAAACGGGTCATCCGTGCATAATGTAAAAGTTTTAATGCTAGGTACGTGCGGACGACGTGGAGGAACAGAGTGTTAATTTTTGAAGAGGCGGGTCATGTAAAAACGAGTACAACGAGCGAGGCGCGAGTTGATGAAATCGTCGCATAAAATGGTGATGTTGTGTAAATGTCAGAAACTTCCGGAAAGTTTTGTCGCAATCAAATGGTTTTTACCCCTCTCGCCTACATAGTCAAGCTTTTTAACTGAGAAATTCGGATTTACTGAAAATTTTTCTAAAAAGAGGCGTATTTGATGGTGTCATAGAATTTCTAAGAAAATTTGTTTTGAAATTAACCATGTTATGTAGAAGCAATGTACTTTCGAAAATATCCAATAATCGGAGCTTCACCAATGGGATTATTTCATCTTCATATCGGTTCATCTTCCTTCCAAAGCCCTATCCAAGTTTTGGATATTTCAATTGGGAACCAGAAAGTTTCCTGAATTTGCTAATTGAGATCCAAGAAGTTTTTTTAAACTTTTGAATTGAGATCCAAGAAATGTTTTGGATTTTCCCATTGAGATCCACAAAGTTTGTCTAATTTTCCAATTGAGATCCACATAATTTGTCTGATATTTGCATTTTCTTTATTAATATTTCAATTAATTGAATATTATTGATGTATATTGTCACATAAAAGGAATTATTTAGGGGATTTTGGGAAAACTGAGGAATGAAATCTCCAAAATTGCTACAACCATTTTTCGACTTTGCTAATTTAGTAAAGCTGAAGATAAAAGGAAAAACTTAAGAAAGAAATAAGAATTGGCAGCGCGGGAGACAATAAATATTTTCAATAGTTAAACAGTAAAGTATATGGAAGAAGAGTGTCAAGAGACAAGTTAGAAGTTGGAGCAGAGAGAAGAAAGGGACACCAGGAGAAAGATAAAGAAAACAGAGGAAGAAAGCAAGACGGAAAAGGAAGAATATAGGCAAAGCGCGAAGGAAACGAAGAAGAACGAAAAGTACGAGTAAAGAATGGAATACGGCGGAGAGAATACGTTTGCATTGAAGCAGGGGAAAGTAATCGAGGGCGAAAACAGAAAAAAGACTCATCTGCAAATATTACTTTCATTATTGAAGTAACTAACAAAGAGAAATAGCCGCTTAGAATGCGCTTTAACCAATTATCTCAATAGGCGCCGTAAAGTGAGAAACATTTTCAAATATTTCGGAAAAATGCAGACACCTACAGTAGAAAACTAAATGTCGCACATCACATCAGTGTTTCTTGGCTTTTTGAGTTAAGATTCAAGAAGTTTTTTTAATTTTTTGAATTGAGATCCAAGAAGTCTTTTTGGGTTTTTGAATTGCGATGCCAGAAGTTCCTTTTAAATTTTTGATTTGAGTTCCAAGGACACTTTTATGCTTTTGAATAAGATATAGTCCTCTGAAACCCATACTAACAGGTTTAGAATAGTGTTCCAAAAAGCAATTTGAGAAAAAGAACATTACATGAAGGAAACTTGAAGATATCCTATAATCTCCGCCGAAATTGTCACCCAAAAAAGAAAATCATTAATTTTAGGCGAATTCCCATAATTTCTCGCGAAACTGAGGTTAATATAGTTTAGGTCTCTACACCGAGCACGTGATCGTATTGTCTAACGACGTGTTAATACATCCAGAAGACCTTGAGAAACGTGCAAGCTACAGTTGGGAATGTTTATGTCGCTTAATATGCATAACTGTTAACGCATTCTTGCTGAGACACATACGCATACGTTTATAATCCAATTTCGTGTGAAAGGAAATCGTAGAGTTCTCGAGCTTTATTTATGTGGTGATTTTAACGAATTGGTTATCGAGTATCGCGAAGCACGGGGCACGGGATAAATATGGAAAATTGATAGAATGTGTTAATTCACCGCGGGAACTAGAAGCGTACGAAGCAATACACGTAACAGGTCAAAATACGAATCTTGTAAATAGAGATAGTAGGTCCATTTAAAACTCCGTGTTGTTCAACCTATTATAATTAGTTAATTCGGTTTTGTACTGCGGCAGATGTGAAAATATACATCGTATCACTGAAATTTCTCCGAGATGTTAGTCACATTACTCACATAGCGGTGCATGTAAAACAATTTTAAATTTAAACTGGTTTGAATGATTGTTATATTTTCATTGTCGTTACTTATTAGGCTGTCATCAGTTGCTCTTAGCGATCAATTCTGAACAAACACAGCCTTTCGAAGACAGATGTTTTTAATTTCATCAAAAAATAACAAAAATTGGAGCCTTTCATTTGAGAAACGCTGTATAATTGAATTGAGCTGAAAGCTATTCCGCTAAACTTTCGATCAAAATGTCCATGCTTATTAGGTAGTCATTAATTTCTCTTAGCGATGAATTCTAAACAAAAACTTTGCATTTAAAACATACTTTGTTTGAATTTGATCAGAAAAATTGTCAAAATTTTACCAAATTTGTCCAAGAAATCCTGTACAATTGCATTCAGCTAAGAGCGATTCGGCTGAACTTTCGATTAGATTGTTCATACTTATTAGACAGTCATTAATTGCCTTCAACTATGAATTTTAAACAAAAGCCATGCATTTTCAAAGACATTTTTCATCAATTTCGCCAAAAAAATGACAAAAAATCAATCATTTTATTCAAGAAATCCTATATAATTGCATTCAGCTAAAAGAGAGTCCGCTGAACTTTCAATTAAATTGGCCATACTTATAATAGACAGTCATTAATTGTCCTTAGCGTTGTCTTCTAAACAAAACTTGTACATTTCTTGCCATTTCTTCAATTTCATCGAAGAAATTGCAAAAACTTGATCATTTTATCTAATGTCTTATATAATTGCATTCAGCTAAAAGCGATTTCACTGTACTTTCAATATCATCCATGCCTATTACACAGTCATTAATTATCCTTGGCTATGAGTCCTAAACACAAATCATAATTTTCCGTTAATTTCATTGGGAAAAATTATAAAATCTAATATTGTTCCAGAAATCCTCTATGATCGCATGGTTCGCATTCATCTACGAGCGACCGCAATGAGCGACTGGCTGAACTGACATCGGGCACATTCCCACCTAACCGGCCCGGAGAAAAGTCGCCTAACTTGCCGACCGGCTTTTAGTGACTCGTCGTTCTTTACAGTTGGCTGTCCTGTGCCCTCACATCCAACTTCAAGCCTAAACTTGACAATTATATTGTATACAAAAATATGAGTGGCATAACAATCGAGAAAACGAAATACGAATGCTCCTCGCTCCCGAAACGATGGCAACAGAGGGACGACGTCCTGCGAAAGACGGGTATTTCTGTCGGAAAGGTAGACTTGCAATATTACAGTCGCAGCGTACGTAACGATGCATCTTTAGTGCCCCCAATCAGGCAGACGGCTTCGATCTTCAAGCAACCGGTTACCGTCTACAAGACTCAGGAGAGCAAGGTGAAGACGGACATCAAACACGGAATACAGGAGAAACCTAAACAGCTCATCTGGGAGAAACGACTGGAAGGTTTGCGAGCATGCGATTTGGATGGTACGGAGTTCGAAGCTATGGAATTACCTAGAGGTTTGAAAGCGGTCGGACCGCACGTTACGGAGGAAACGATCATACAAAGCGTAGCGACTGCTTTACACGTATCCGCGCAACCTGTTACGGGTCAAACGGGCCCTAAGACATCTTTGGAGAAGAATCCGGGGTGTTTTTGGATCCGAAGCAGCCTTTGGTGCAAGCGGTTAATATCGCCGAAGACGATATTAAGAGGCAGGAGGATAGAGTTACTGTGGCTCGTAAAAAATTAGAGGAAGCATTAAAGATGGTTTAAATGTTTATTATTTAAGTAGTCGGTTATACCCGGTGAAGTACACAATTGTATAATGACGAATTTGTGTTGATTGTCGATCGTTAGCGCTTTGTAATTATGATTTCTAATAAATTTCTTGTATGATCTTTTATGTTGCCGTTTTTATTATTTAAATTGGAGATTTTTTATTTTAAGTAATTGAAATACTAGCAAGATCAAAGAATATAACCTCAATCCCCAATCACAAATATGTCTGATATTAGCAGAACTAGTGTCGCCAACCAAAAGTAATTTTATTTGGCCCCATTTCTTTAGGAGGTCAGTATGACCAATGCTAGAAAAGGGAATTTTTATACATTTTGCAGACGGAATAAAATTGGTAAACATAATGAATGGAAAACACTTTTGCCATGAATAACATCTGATATATGAAAATCAACGTTGTAATTTATAGGTACACATCACCTTTTCTGTTTACAGATTTAATAGCAACCACAGTTGTGCTATATTGACATTACTAAAGACCCTAAATTTGAACGTAATTATTTTCAATCCTGTGATTTCCATATTTTCTCTCGCTTTTTCTTACATGATATATCTCTTGTCCGCATTTAAATAGATGCCGTTACCATTGAACAACGTGATATAATTGTTGTGGTTCATTTTCAAGCTGGTATACCAACTAAAAGCCAATATAACTTCTCAACCAAAAATTTAAAGTGATGGACGCTTTCGATTCCTCACTTTGTACATCTTTGAAAGTCAGTCATGCCAATTATACATTGAAGAATGAGCCAATAACTCTAAGAAACAATAGAAAACCTGAAAAAAATATCTAAATATATATAAACTATATATACTTTTAAATCAGTATTACGCACGTATAGTCAAAAAAGTAAGAAGTTCATTAGAATAAGTAAGTAAAAATAAAAGAAAAGAAGATGACTTTATTTACAAATGACTTATCTATAATATTAGAAAATCAGTGACGCCAATCTTAAAAAATCTAATCTATGCGGAAGCTAATGAGAGCAGTTTTTCAAAAAACTTGATTGTAGCTCATCGAGGAGGTACACTGCCCCCATCGTCAGTGCGCTTTTGGAACCTCTCTCTTCCTCTAGCTTAGCTTTTCCGCTCTCATGTTCGAAGATTTCGACGCACCTTCAAGGTCTACATTTGACCTCTATGCTTAACGGTATTAAAGCACCGTTTTCTTTGAAGATCCGAGTTTTTAGACGTTTAGTAACGGCTGTGGGTCATTGGGAAAAAAGATTGATCACATTGTCACCGTCTCCTGGAAATCTTTTCTGCCTCTAGACAGGTTTGACGGCCTTCATGCCCGAAGACTTGGGCGCAAGCTCAAGGTCTATAATTTGACCTCGATGCTTAACAAAGTTAAGGCACATTTTCCAAAAAACCCAAATTCTCAGACCTGACCAAGGACTACACATCCTCAGAGACAAACATTGTTCAGATTGTCGCGATATTCATGTTTAATGCTATTAGGGCACATATTTCTTTGAGGCATTATCTTGCAATGTAAGTACTTGTATTTCAGGAATAACTAGAGAATAAATGAAGCCACCCGAGGTAGAGCCCTTGGATGTCTCAGAAAGGCTTATACCACCGACGGTCGCCATAATAATAATAATAATAATAATAATACATATGTATTTGTAATCAAACCATTACTTAGATCAAGTAATGGGTGGAAACACCTTGAAGACTTTTATTGTCGATGCTTGTGGTGTTTCTGGTAATCTTGAAGGAGCTAGCTATATCGATAGGGAAACGTTGATAACTACCAACAGACGACCGAACCTCAAAGTTTCCACCAATAAATGTAAATTAAAAAAATACGCAATATTTTTAAAAATGGCAGCTTTGGGTATTTTTCATTAAAATTGCTGTCTGTACACTAAATTCTCATATTCGCAAGTTTTACTGATTACTCTTTATATTCACATTTCTACGAAATTCCTGCTATCTTACGTTTCACCTTAGGGATTTTCAGAACGTCTAAGTAAAGGTAATATCATCGAGAAGCCAACATCTCCCTTGTTGTACGACGAAGTTTGTAGGTCAAATAAGAAGGCACAACGTATTCGAGGAGTTTTCCGAGTAATGCGCCGTGTATGTATAGATACATACGTATGGATACGTTAGAAACAAGAATAAAGAAACCCAAGCGAATATATCCTGTCGTGTTGGATTTTCTTTCGCGGAGAGAAAATGCGAAAATATGCAGTCGAACGGATGGTACGAAGAATAATATATCCAGGCTGAATGTCATCCTGAAGTAAGATTAGTATTTTAATATATTTGAATACTTTTGTAGGAAATTTGGTAATTTTTGGAGGGACCTTGGAGCTTTCGGCACTAAAACTTACGTTAATGTATTTCTTTCTAACAATTTTCAATCAACGATAAAAATTTGACTGCCTTCCTAAGAATTTGAGACGTTTGGTTAGAGATTAATTGTTACTTTTGTGATAACGCTTCCAGAAAACTATAACCATCAATACCTCTTTAATATGGCAATTTTTGGTCGCGACGCTAACTTCATTGATAAAACGGACATCTTAAAAACTAAAAATGATACTTTGGAAGCTCCAACTTAAGGCCAGAATCAAACCGAGAAACTCAAAATCTAAGTTTGGAAGCTCAAAATAGAATTTGGGAAAACCAAAAGGAAGCTTCGATAGCTAGGAATCAAACTGGAAGCTCAAATGTAAAATTTCGGAAACTCAAAGTTACGTCTTAACAAGCTGCAATGAACGTTTAAGCTTCTTATCAGGCTGCAATCAACATGTAAACTTCTTAATAGACTGCAATCAACACATAAACTCAAAATAAAACTTCAATAGCTCAAAACCAATTTCTACAGGCTCAGGATTTTCTTTCACAAGATCAATGTCAATCAGGAAGCTCGAACGAACAGGGAGCTCAAATTTCAAGGAAATTAAAGTTTAGAAACGTCGAACTTTGGAGTGTTAAAATCAAGCTAATCGATTTTAGAAGCCCCAAGTCAAATTTTCTAGGCGCAAAATCAAGCTGGAAGCCCAGATTGAATTTCGGAAGCTCAGCATTGATAACCTAAAGTCAGCGTATAAGTTCAAAGTAAAATTTTCGAAAATCAGAACCGGTTTCTACAAGTTCAAGATTAAGTTTCGGATTGTCAAAGTCAATCTAGAAGCTCGAACAAATCGGGAGCTACAATTTCAGACAAATCAAACTTTTGGAGCACATAATTTTGGAATGTCAAAATAAAGCTACTAAATTTCAGAAGCATACCGTTTTCTAAGGCAAAACTTAAACTCTGAAAGACCAAGATAGAACTGAAGGCCCACAGTGAAATTTCTAAAGCTCAAAGTTAGGTGGGCGCGTAAGCCCAAAGTAAAATTTTCGAAGATCTGATCCGAGGTGTGCAAGGTCTAAATTGAGTTTCGGAAAGTCATAGTCAATCTTGACAGTCAAAACGGAACGGAGGGCTCAAACTCCAACAAAATCAAAAACGTCGAACGTGTGAAGTGTCAAAATCAAATTTTCTAAGGAAAAAGTTAAACTTTGAAAGCTCAGAATCAAACTGGACGTCCCGAGTGAAATTTGTGGAAGCTCAAAAGTACATCTTGGTACACCTGAAGTCAGCATATAAGCTCCAAGTAAAATTCGGGTTGGGGAATCGTTATGTTACACCAATATGTTAGGTTTCATTTCAAATTTAGAGTTTTTATGTGCAAAAGAACTGAGCAAAAAGTAGTTCTGACGTGTTTCGTGATTTTCGAAGCATACGTTCCAGAGCTGTGATGGGAGTTGGTTACATGCGCATAATTCCCCCATTTCCCCCTATATATAGACTGTTCTTTCAGCGAACAAAACGCGCGTGCGTCGAACCTTTGTAATCAATTTCTTGGGTAGGAAGTTTCCAGCTCCACCAATTAACTTGTAATGCTGTCTTCCTAAACTTGTTCTAGAGCTGTTTTTCATTCTTTTTAGCATTGGACCAATAGACCGGACAGTTCAGTGTATCGTGAGGTCTTTTTCTTCTTAAAGATTCATCCACCAGAAAACGATAACAATTACCATATTATCTCTTCACCAGGGATAAATTTATTTACGTAAGTCCGATACGATCTTCAAGTTCACCATCCACTTTATCGCTCGCGTAATTGTACCGGACGCATCCTGCTCTACAAGACTTTTAAAAGATAAGCTCCCGCATTCCGATCCATAAGCAGAGAATAAAAAGCAAAAAAGAACCGACGACGACGACGCGATGAAATCCCACCTGGGCGTTCCGCAAAAGCGCAAGTAATCAATCGTAATCACTTTGCGCGTTCGAAAATTATTTCGCGCCTGCTATGTAATTACGCGTGATATATTTCGTCCGATCGCTAGCGATGGATGCAAATTATCGCCGGATGGCGTTCGAAACGCGTACGCTGGTCGTCACGGGCTTATCGCTTATCGTGGGCCGCGACGGGCCGCGGCCCACTTCCGACTGCTATATTTTACGCGGAGATAATGATCTAATAATGACGGGGAACCCCCGCTTTCGACGTGTGATTTTTTACAGAGCGAGCGATATAATGCATGGGTGTATGCGGGAAAGGGTAATTTACATTTACTGGAGAGATAGCAATGGAACGTAAAGCCATGTAAAACCTGTAAATTATCTTTTAATTGTCGATGAAGGATGAATTGGATAATACGCGGGCGATTATCTTTTTCTTGTAAAAATGGCAAACATCGTTCTGGCAAGATGTGTAGATATGGAGGATTGTCTTGCCTAAGGAGGCAAGTTTGTCTATCGTGCGACTTCGTAGGAGTCAAAATCAGAATGAGATTCTTTCCTCGGATCAAACTACGATTGTGTAGCTGTTTGGCATTTTCTTTTTCTCCAGCCCATGCGAGGATTTTCCACCGCCGGTGAACCAACACCAACGGATGATGATCAAGAAAAACCTACAACCTCCAAGTACCACCTACCTATAATAAATATCGAGTTAAGATTGGAACTATTCTTGTTCTAGCCATACAAGGACGTCCAAACATTCTTCCCTCAACCAAACAACAACCAAATAGTACGATGTGTTGACGCTCGGGTACAGTGTGCTGTGCATAACGGTCCAACAGGAATATAATCCCTAGCTCAAATCGATTAGTTATTCCGCTTTCTCGACTCCACGAATTAGAACTTAAAATCTACGTCTCGTTAATTGAAATTTATCCGAATTTTCGATAAGAAGAGGGAACAAGAAGGAAACCGCAGGAAGATGATGAGGGAATCGCCCCTGAAAATCGGATGATATCTCCGAAATAAAGATCCTAAATTGTTCCAACGAGAAACTACCAGAAGATAGTAACAGTAGAAACAGAAAGAAGAAAAGGGAGAAAAAGAAAAGAGGACGGAACAAGTGAAGAACTTGAAAAAGAAGCAAACGAAGAAACAATTTGAGACAAAGAAAGAAATATTCGACTAAGCACAAATAAAACGAAACGCAAAACAAATGAAAAAATAGAAAGAAGAAAAGGAAGACGCGCAGAAGAAGAATTAGAAGAAATATTTTCTTTGGTTAACTTTAAAAAAGAAACAACCTTGGTTCGGAATAAGAAAAACAAAAAAGAAAACCAGAAGAAGAGGCATAAGGCAAAACAAAGGAAGAAACAAGACGAAAATAAAAGAGAAGCAGAAGAGGTGGTAGAAGAGGAAGTAGTAGACTAAACAACAGAGGAAAACAGAAAGGAAAGAAAAGGAAAAATAAGAAAAACTTGTTTTCTCCAGTTTATCTTCCAAACAAAATCTTTGACTTAGAAAACAGGACCGAACGGAGAAATCAAAGTGGAAATATAAAATAAAACGAGAATAGACAGAAACGAAAATTGAAATATTTTCTATGATTTAGTTTAAAAAGGAAAAGAAATAAAACAAAACAAAGAAAAACAAACAGAAGATGTAACAGAAGAGCAGCAGAAGGTGAAGCGAACGAAGTAACAGAAGACTAAACTAGATCAAATAACGAAACACGAAACATAGGAAGAAAAAGCAAAATTTTCCCTTGGTTTACTTTCAAAAGCAGGGCTTGGTTTCCAAACGTAAAAACGGAACAAAAACGGAAAGGAGAAAAAGGAACATAAGGTGGAACCAGGGGAAAAACAATAAAGGAGCAAAGGAAAAGTTGGAAGGTGAAACAAAGGAGGAAATAACAAAGGGTAGTCCTTTTACTTTTATATTTCTTCCTTTGTTTCGTATTTTCCTTTTCTTTATCTCATCTTTTGCTTCCTTTGGTTTCCTTCGTCTTGCCTCTTATTCTGTTCCTGAGGAAGCGATAAAGTAACAAAAATGAAGTAGAAGCTGAAACAAAGATGGGGACAATCGCCGAAACAAAAGAAAAATATGAAAGCTGAGGTTTAGCTTGAAATTCATAGAAAACACGTTCGTTTTTCTTTTTTGTCTTCTTTGCCCCGCCTTCCGTTTGTTCGTTTAGTCTTTTGTTTGTTCCTATGCTTCGCCTTCTGCTTCTTTCGATTTCATCCTAAATTTCCTTTCCCTTCCTTCGTCTTGTTTCTTATTCTGTTTCTGAGGAAGCGGAAAAGAAACAAACGAGAAGCAGTAGGTGGAACCAAAATAGGAACAATCGCCGAAACAAAAAATATGAAAATTAAGGTTTAGCTTAAAAATCAAGAAAAACGCGGTCGTTTTCGTTTTGTTTTTTTTTTTTGGTTTCCTTCTTTGCCCCGTCTTCTGTTTATTCGTTTAGTCTTTTGTTTGTTCCTACGCTTCGTCTTCTGCTTCTTTTGATCTAATCTTTTGCTTCCTTTGGTTTCTTTCGCCTTGTTTCTTATTCTGTTTCTGATGAAGCGATAAAGAAACACGAGTGAAGCAGTAGGTGGAACGAAGATAGGAACAATCGCCGAAACAAAAATTCAAAAACTAAGGTTTGGCTTGAAAATCATCACGTTCGTTTTCCTTAGGGTTTTCTTTTTTGTCTTCCTTGTCTCGCCTTCTGTTTATTCGTTTAGTTCTTTTGTTTCTTCTTATGCTTCGTCTTCGGCTTGTTTTGATTTTATCTTAAATTTCCTTTTCCTTCCTCTGTCTTGTTTCTCATTCTGTTCCTGAGGAAGCGGAACAGAAACAAACGAGAAGTAGACGGTGAAACAAATATGGGAACAAAAACCGAAACAAAATAGAAAATATCAAAACCAAGATCTCGCTTAAAAATCAAGGAAAACGCGTTCGTTTTCCTTTTGGTTTTTCTTTTGGTTTCCTTCTTTGCCTCGCCTTTCATTTATTCGTTTAGTCTTTTGTTTGTTCTTATGCTTCGTCTTCTGCTTCTTTTGATTTCATCCTAAATTTCCTTTCCCTTCCTTCGTCTTGTTTCTTATTCTGTTTCTGATGAAGCGATAAAGAAACAAAAGCGAAGCAGTAGGTGAAACAAAGATAGGAACAATGGCTAAAACAAAAAAATACGAAAATTAAGGTTTGGCTTGAAAATCAAGGAAAACGCGTTCGCTTTTCTTTCGTTTTTTCTCTTTCTTTTTGCTCCCTTGTTTGTCCCCCTTTCTGTTTATTCGTTTAGTCTGTTGATCGTCTATGCTACGTCTTCCGCTTCTTTTTATTTTCATCTTAAGTTGTCGTTTAATTTTTTCATCTTCTTTCTTATTTTGTTTCTGAGGAAGCGGAAGAAACGAAAGGCAGAAGGTAAAACAAAGATAGGAACAAAAACCGAAACATAAGAGAATAAGTATCAATGCAATGATTTGGCTTGAGAATCAAGGAAAACACGTTCGTTTTCTTTCGAGTTTTCTTTTTTTTTTGTTTTCTTCCTTGCCTCGCTTTCTGTCCATTCGTTTAGCATCGGTAACCTACAAATTAAGATTTCAATGAAACTGTACAGACTGAAAGAGTACCTTGGTGTAACAACAACACAATTTTTAGGAGGTGACTCCCCCAATTTCGGATTAAAGCTCCTTCCAAAAATTTGCACAGTTTTTAAATTTTTGGTAAATATCTAGGAAGGTGTAACAGTTATCTCTCTTTCTTTAGAATATAAGTTGAAGTATATTACATAGTTTCAAGGATGATGTAAATTATTTTCGGAGAAAAAAACGGGATGACCGGGTATCCTATATCTCCCATTTATTTTATAATTTCTTTTTATTGATTACAAATATAGTAAATTTCACGTAGAAAGCGGTGCTGTAGAAGAAATATAGACAGCTAATAGTCAATATATTAACAAAATAATATTAAAGCTTTACTTGTTATTGATTGATGTACATAGACAATTGTCGTTCTAAATACATGAACATTCTGGAAGCGATGATCCCAAAATTGTTGCACAGTTTAATAATCTGATCTTATGGTGAAACATTTTTCAAATGCTTATAGAACGCAATTGATCTAGACCTAGGATTTATCATGACAAAAAAATCGATTTATCGCAACTTGTTTCTACACTCAAAAAAGAACAGACATAAAGGGAGCTAAATGCACTGTATTCTTTTTAACGAGCGCGAATTTGACGATCTTCCTAGCTTTATGGTCGTCCATTTCAATCGTTCGCGGGAAAATAACGATTTTATTAGTCGCGCGTTTATCGACAAAACGACAAAATGAACACCCATAAACGGCCGCGACAAAAGCGATAAAAAAGGAGAACAAGTGTCGGTTTTTATCGACAACTGACGCCCATTAATATCTTTGTCGATTAATGTCCCGTTATCCGAAAATGATGCCGAAGATACCAAGCAACATAATGTGCCTGTATTAACGAGACAATTTTAGTAAATCACGTCTGCTTTATCACGTAAACTACACTAATGTATCGGGAAAGTAATGATAATAAAAACAAATGAATCTTCTTCCTTTTGTTCCTTCAACAACAGATTTTTAGGAGAATTGTCCACCTGAAACTGTATGTTTTCCGCACGGTGATCGATCGATTTAGAAAAAAGAAAAATTACCTCGCGAAGATACGAAACTTTTACGGGAAAACCTCATTAATCTCATCCTCACCAAAAGCTGTCCCGGCTATCATTTGTTTACGTTTTCGCTTCGCGAAAAGAGGACGCAAAAATCCGACGACCTCGGCGACAATCCGCAAGTTTATCCTTCTTATCGTCGGCGGTCCCTTTTGATTAAAACTTCGTAATTCGTCGACAAGGTCGCCTCCGGAAGAAAAATTACTCGTTGGTTAATTTATGAGATTTTAACGCATTCGCGTTTCCCAAAAGAAGCCGTGATAAGTTGGGTTAGGATTACCTACCAAACCGTGAATTTTTCTAAAGAGTTATGAATGCGTACCTCAACAGTCAAGCCATCGTTATTGGGAATCTGAACTGAAGGAAGATGGTGGTAACAAATTTTGTTTTCGTGCCTAAATCTGCGTGTTAGATCTAAACCGCATATGTTGATAGGGTTTCAAAATGTACGTTCCTTATTTTCTTTTAATTCTGAATTCTACCACACGTAACTTCCCTACCCTTTCGTGCAGTGCTAGGATTCTCGTATTCGTATGCTTTGCTCTTAACGCTTACCTCCCGGAAAAAGGCAATTCGATCAAAATTCCTATTACTAGTAGTAGTACTAGTTTTATTGATCATCAAAAAAAGAAAATAGCAACACTAATAGCAACAGCCTGAAAAATTTAGACCGCGATGCCAAATCGATCTTCCAAGTTTCTTTGTAAGGTAGTCTAGATTTTTCGGTAATTTAAAGTAAGTTACAGGAAGTCTGTAGCATCGTTCAAGTTATGTAAAAGCCGGCAGTATACGGGCAAACCGCTCGTACCTATTTAAGTTGTCGTAAAACCTTGATGACAATCTCGCTACTCATTGAGGATTCCTGCTGGAGGCCTGGTCGTACTTCGAAGTTGGAAAACGGACACATTTAAAGGTACATTATTTCATCAACGTTCAATCAACAGGACCTAACAATCAGCTCTCGAAAACTTGCTCCGCATACAAGGTAGGAAATTTTGCAATCCGCGCCCCCCCTCCATTTTACACTCCAGTCATTTATTTTCTTTATAGAGTCTTACAGTTTTCCAATCGCTTCATCGCTTTCGTTGCCCACTGGTAATATGGCAGTATCGTCAGCAAACGTAGCAATTGTTTTAATATTTCATTTTCGGTATGCTACTCGTATATAAAAGATACAGAACAGACCCCAGCACACTTCCTTGTGGAACTCCTGCCTCGATTTGCTTTAGCTCTGTGTAGACGTCTTCATGCTTTATTCTAAAATATCTATTCGAGGTATATGATTCTAGTAGCTGTGAAAATTGTCTAGTAAGGAGCAATTTAAATTTGCCTTTCAAGCCCATATGCCATAACTTTATCAAAAGCCTCTGCTAGGTCCAGAAAGATTGCAGAACAGAGTTCCTTTTCTTCTAGAGACTTTTCGATGATACTCGTTATCCTATGGACCTGATCGATTGTCGAGTGTTTTTGCCCGAATCCAAACTGGGGGTGGGAATTATCTTTTTTTTTCGAATTACTAATCTTAGTCTTATCAGTAGATTTTTTTCGTACAGTTTTGATAACACCGCCAATAATGAAATCAGTGGATACGAGGTAACCTTGTGCGGTGGTTTTCCTGACTTCGTTCTCATCAGGACCTCTGGAACCTTCCACGTTTTCGGTACATATTTCATTCTGAACGATGAATTTAAGGGATATGTAATTTTGACAATAGCCTTTCTTAGTAATTGCTTTAGAATTTATCCCGTTATCACGTCAAATCGTGGAGCTTTTCTTGAACTGAATTTTTCTTTTATTTCCTTTGCTATTTCTTTTGGCGAATTTAGTTTGATCTCTAATTCTTCTTGTTCTGGTTGTAGATGTTCTATTAGCTCCTCTTCTTCATGGGACTTAAAGGTGTCTTCTAAGTGTACGACAAACCTTTTGGCTTTTTGTTCGTTGCTTTGACCCTAACTTCCATCTGAATTCCTTATAGGTGTTCTGCATACTACGCCTTTTTATTTGCCTAGTTGCTTTTCATAGGTAGTACTCTGTATTACAATCATTAGTTAATTACTTAAAACTTGTCAACCTTTCATCTTTGGTCTTTTGTATTTCCCCCTTTAAATTCCGAGCAGCATCGTTTAGAATTGTTTCATCTGCTGGTGATCTGGTTTGGTGCCATTTTCTTCGCAGTCTTCTTTTCTTAGTGATTAGTTCTGTTATTTCTCTAGGGTATTTATTGCCCTTTGTACTCGTATTTATCTCTGGCGTGTTGTGCCATGCTGATCATTGTATATTTATTGCTAGCAGCTCAACTTCATCATCTACTTGTTCTTCAGTTTTCAGCAGAATCGAGAAGTTGATTAAGTTCTCTAGGTTTATTCTAAAATTTTGCCAGTTAGTTTTCTTGTTGACTAATAGCAGGCATTGTGTGCGCAATAGTTCTCTTAATGCCCGTAACGAAATTCCGCTAAACGAGTTCTATCTTCTCCTTTGTGTTATTTGATTAAACATGAATCATCCTCCCTTCTCCCGTCCTTTCCTGTTAATCTTTTGTGAATGTCATTACAAAATTTTGATGAGAGTTTCGTTGATTTAAAACTCATGCATGAATTTAGGTTACATGTAGTTACGAATTCGAACAAGTTTGATACTTATCGAATTTTTCAATGTGTTTGGGATCAAGCACCACCGTCAAAATCTGGGTACTTTCCGTTGTGTTTTTAACTAGAAGAACTTTCATCTTGTCATCCATTCGTGCAACATTTTTAACAATTTTTCTAAATAGGTTTATTATCTTTCATGGTATGTAAAACTGCATTCTTTAAAACTAAAACGGCTTAAATGAATATATTTAGAATAAATTTAAGATAGATATAAGTTAGTAACTGATTATAAATAACAATTTAAATGGCCGCCCTTTCTTGATTTAGTTCAACCCCATTACCACAGGGGGCGCAAATAATTGTCTCCTACCCCTAATATTATAGTTTCCATTCTCGACTGTTAGATCTAATTTTGATCCAAACACTACGCTGTGTTAGTCCGAAAACGTTTCTGCTTATCAACACATTTCAAGGGATCTAAATGTTTCACCGCATGGTAGTCGCCCCATAACTTTTCAAAGGATCTAACTAATGTTGTTACAATTTTGGATCTCCGACAGTCTTTACAACTCAGCTTCTGTAGTATTTCTGGGTTCTCAAAAAAAAGCACGTAAAAAGTTCCCCGATTTGACCCCAATTCCATACGAAGACTGCGTGAAATGATGGAGATCTAACCTGGATTGCACTGACAATGGGACAAAGTAAGGATAGCTCGATGGTATCGTTTAGATTTTGTCTGGTGTTTTAACCTTTCAAAGGATCTAACCCTTGTTTCACCCCCTAAATTTTTAGGGATCTAACTGATGCTTTTACCTTCTGCCCCCTTCTCCACAACGTCCGTTGTGATTCTGGACTCTCAACCCCTTGGAATGCGCGGTATGAACGCAAGCACGTAACAATTTTCCGACATCAGTTAGAGGGAAATACGCAACTAACCTAAGTTGACGTAAGTTCCAAAGGAACACTGTTAAATATCGTCGCTAAATTTCCCCACAGGACAACTTTTATCGCAAAGATTATCACCACAATTTTCCCCTCCGTACATTACCGTAAATTATCCGGATTTTTCTACCTCAAAAAGAAATTCAACTTTCATTTTACGAAAACGACCGTCATTACCGCTGGAAGCAAATCGAGGCAATCCCGCAGGTTCTAAAACAACCTCGGTCGACCCAAGCAAACACGGTACACATTTCTTGCTACCGAACAAAAGATAAACCCCGAGCGTATTTCACTCGAACTACCGGCAAGAATAACACAACTGACGGGCTGGCGTAAAGCGAAATTTCCCGAACTACGAAAGGTTACTTAGTCTACTAATGTCCCACTCCGATTTCCCGTCGACCGAATTAGATCGTATACGGGGAAGCAGATCTCGTCAGCGTTTTTCAGTTGAAGACCGACGACTTGCTCGGCGCCGCCGCTACCGGTAAATCTAAATTAATTACCGCAATCGCCCCGGTTCCGTTATTTTCTCCGAGATTACGGTAAATTAGGCCGAAACGGAGTAGTAGAGTAGCGAGGCTAAGAAGCGATAAATCGGCGGCAGATGTTGCATTTTTTTCTTCTTATCCGAGTTAATTAGGGCGATTTCGTTGCGGAGGCGAGGGGACGGAATTAATTGAGGGGCCGAAAGGATTTCATCGACGAAAAGCGACGAAGTTGCACACAGTTTATCCGTCGCTTTCGTATCGAAAACGGACGTGGTGTTCGTTTTTATATGACCGGGCGCAACAAAGTTTTGGTACAAACTTGTTAGAAAAATTCTTCCAACACACCGTAAATCATGAAATTTTATTAAATAAATTAGAAATTTACGGATCAGATAACAAAGAAACAGCAGAAATTTATAAGGGTGATTGCAAGGACTGTGGTGTAATTTACTAACACAAATATCACATCGGTAAACTCCTCACCACACAATTGTTTATAATAAAATCGGTGACACGTGTTTCGCTAGCTCGATGCAAGCATCTTCAACAACCGTATAAACCGAAGTGGTTTATGCGGTTTGGTTTATACGGAAAGGAAAATAAGCTTTTGTACGAATTTGACAGGGCGAAGCTGAATTACCTTGCAATAACAGAAACAAAGGAAAAAGACCAAGGTGCAATGGAATTAGATGGAGGACATATTTTAGGTACTATACAGTGGAGTAAATATGGAAAGAAGAGCAGCAGAAAGTGTATGTTGTAAGATCAAGAAGGAAAACACGGCGAATGTTAAAAATTGGGATTTTGTACCAGAAAGAATTTTCAAAGTGGAAGTAGAACATCGAGATAAATACAGCACTATAATTGTCATTGTATACGGGCCCAATTAAGATGAAACAGCTAGCAGAAAAGATGACTTCTGGGCAGAGCTAACCGACACTACTGGAAGGGTCAAAGGAAGGCTATTAGTGATGGGAGATTTCAATAGTAGGATTGGGAAAATAAAGGGCGAGTCGATAGGAGTGGTAGGAGTGTTTTGGAGAGGATGTAAGAAATAATGATGGAGACAAAAATCATACATTTTGGCATGGAACATAACCTGATTATTGTAAACACGTTTTACAACCAGAAAGACGTACACAAATTTACCAGGGAAGTCAGAAGTAGGAAAGAAATGTCGATAATAGACAACAATTTCATTAACAGGGAATACAGGAAAGAAATAAGGGATATTAGGGTAAAGACAGGAGCTGAAATTTACAGTGACGACTATCTACTAATGGCGAAGTGGAAAATAGATATTAAAACTAAGAAAACTAGTAGCCTGCCAGTGACTCCAAAGAGGACAAGAAACGAGGCGATTAAATCTAACGAATTGCAAGATGGAAATGTGGCAAAAAATTCCAGAGACGAAATAGGAACAAAACTAGAACTTAGGAAAAATGAATGGGAAACTATGAATATGAAAGAATTATGGCAGGCAATTAAGCTGAATAGCTGGTAGGTGCAGTTGGCAAAAATAAAAGGGAAATCTCCCCATTATTTGTTCTGAACATGAAGGAAGGAAAAGTAAATTCTAGCATCCTTGCATTAAGAGAAGATATGACTCTAGTTTCATAGAAACCTAGAAAAGTTAAATTACTGTCATTATTATCCACATTACACTATTCGAACAGCATTGACTACTATCTAGCTGCGAAGCTTGCAAACCCGAAATAATAACATTAATTATAGGATGTTATCATTTCGGGACAAAGGGAGCTGCTGATGTTGTTGAAAAACTGAAAGGAAACTATTCGGTATGCGGGAACAAGTAGAAGATGGCCTCTAACATTATTCTTTTCCTTCATGAGCATTGGTGCAGGTAAATATTTACTTTGGAGTTCTATTTATACCTTTTCGACACCACGCCCACCACCTTTTGAGTATTTTATTCCCCTACGGGTGTTATCTCCTTAATTT
The DNA here is from genome assembly GCA_038088585.1 of Chrysina gloriosa. Taxonomy (NCBI): domain Eukaryota; kingdom Metazoa; phylum Arthropoda; class Insecta; order Coleoptera; family Scarabaeidae; genus Chrysina; species Chrysina gloriosa. The sequence goes on along the minus strand of CM076093.1, from coordinate 48,744,927 downwards.
AACTCCAGCCAGAGACGTTTAATGGGAGAAACAACTGTCACCAGAAATAAAAATTGTTAAATTAAAATATTTTTAAAAAGCATAAATTAATGGATAAAAAGAGCTTTGTTAACATTTAAAACACATTTCATACGACAATTATACATTACAAGAATTCACATAAATTTACTGGAAATAACCTAGGATACATCGACGTACACTACAGGTTTCTATAATAGCAATATATTTGGATGGACTGAAGTCAAGGTGAATTAAAGTTTCGTTTCGGGGACAACGGAGAAATACAGCAGTGTAGTCCTGGTTTCAAGAAGAAATAAAAGTTTGTTTGGTTAACGACGATTGAATTTACAATATACAAAAGACAATAAATAAATCTAAAATATATTTTTCAAAAAAAAGGGTTTTAAGAAGAAGTGTTAGCAAGAAAAAAAGTATTAATAAGAAAAGAACCATACAGAGAAGAAAGAATTGATAAAAGGGAAGAATCCATAAAGCTGCGTCGAGAAAAGAAGTGAAAAGAGGAGATACACAGAACCGTCAACGGAAAAGAAATTACACTTATACATTCACACACTAAATAGGTAAATATTTCGATTTCATGTTCAATATTTTCAAAAATTTATAAATATAGACCGGTGCAATTTACTTTGAAAGAAATTTAACTAAATTGTCAGTACAATATACATATATGTATGTGTTAGTTATGGCTATTTTTACTATTTGACGAATCAATGTAATGTACACTATCTTGAAATAAGGCATCTATCTATCTATCTTTATTGAGGGTAACTTTATCATCGAACTTGTCGAAAGTTAACATTGACGCACATCCTACGCTGTATTAGTCGGAAAACGTGTCTGCTTGTCATCAGATCCTCGATTTATAGCGCTCGCCTTCAATTCAACGGGTTCGAACCGACGGCGACGGTGTCGGTGGGGGTTCCGTTTAAGACAGATCTTCCGGATATTAGCTGTACTACACCGCGCACTTAATCCATAAGTGCAGCAGTTAATTAAGCGTTCCTCAGGTACGGGGAAGGAAATAATAATGTATAATAGGCGAAACAAAAACGAAGAAAAAAATAAGATTCGGAAATAGTAAAACGCAAACAAAATCGGTGCGGTGGGTTATGAACCACGCTTTTAACAAGGGAAAAAGGTTAGAATGAGTATCGAAGGAGTATCGACTGCAAATTCTGAAAATTTCTTGGAGTGAAATCGCGAATTTTCGAATCAAAATACGAGTGAGTGCTGCATTTCTGGTAGAGAGTACATTTCTCGAGTTATTGGAAATTAGTATGTACATAGTTTGTGTCTACCCACGAGTTCGTTAAGCACACCGATCGCCCGGAGCGAATCGATTCCGGCGACTCCCGGTTGCAGCGCTCGCAAACTCGCGCCGGGGTCAGACTCGAAACTCGTAGCTACGTTGTTGCCCACGTATTTCGCGATTTAATAATATCGAGACCGCCTCGGGGATTTAATTAAAACGTACCGGGCGCCGGATGAAAGAGCGGCGACGTCAAAGGTAATAGCGCGCGGCGAGAAACAACACGACCACGACGACGACGACGACGATTCGGTCGTTGGGAGGCGCCAACCGAGAACGCGTTTCGTTTATTCCGCCGACGAACGAAATGAGCGCAGGATTACGCGGCGATAAGGAAGAAGTTAGTTATAATAATGGAGTGGAGAAGTCGCGGAAACAGGACGTGGGCGCGCGCTCGCTATAATCAACGTGATTATGCGAGATGTACGAATGCATAAAATGCATAACGAAGTTGGACATCTCATTTACTAGTACGGGGGTTGCTCTTTCAGCGTTGCATACAAAGCAGGAAACGGAAAAGTTAGTCGACCGGAGTATTCTCAATAAGGATGGAGATATTTGTGTTGGCTCAAACGAAATCCCTTTTCAATCTACAGTTGAGATAAAAAGTAAGCACTTTGAAGGCGTAGGCACTGCTGCTTCCAGATGCTGAAGCTGTTGATCACGTAATCCATTCTTCATTATCGTTGGAAGCATGATGAACAAATCCTTGGGATTTAGATCGGAATCACACGAGGAATGACCTAGAAATTCGATGTTTCGCCGTTTCAGTACCTCAAAGAACTTTTGAGCTGTGTGTCAATTTGGATTGCTCTGGTGGAGGATCACTCGTCGTTTCTTGTACGCACTATATACGAGGAGTGTCCTCCAAAGCGTTAGGGTTTGTTATTCGTCCGTGCAAGCAATATCCGATCTAAAGGCGGGTTCTCATTAGTCAACTTCATTGATCAATATCATTGAATCTATGCCATTGAAATAAAATAGATTAATATGAACATCTATTCAACGATATTCTTCAATAATATTGGGTTTCAATCAAAGTGAAAGGCGTTTCTATTTTTGGTTGATCAACGGAACAGATTCAACTAAATTGAACAGTGCCTGACCATATGAACAAGCGTTTAGTCGCGGTGATTTGTGTTTCTTTGAGGTTATATTTTGTTCTCGTGAAAAATCCAACCAAACTGTTTATATTTCTTATTTTTTGAAAAATGCCCAATTTTAAATGGAAAGTCAACCATATCTCAAAATTTCTGGAATTATACCAGAAAGAGGAGGGCATATGGAATATCGAAAGCGAGGAATATAAAAATTTAACAATTCGGGAAAAAGTTAGGAGAAAACTCGTGCCGGAACGGAAATAGAACCTCTTACTGTAAACGATATTAAAAAGAAAATTAACAGTATCCGGACAACGTATACAGTTGAACTAAATAAAATATTTAAAGCACCGGAACAGACGATCTGTACAAACCCAAACTGTTTTGGTTCACCCGAGCTGATTTAAGAGGTGTTTCTGTGGCAAGAGAAAGTCAATCGAACTTGGTAAGTAATGAAGTATTTTTTAAATTATTTTATTATGTATACATATATAGTACATTGAGATGTTAAGAATGTTATGACAATAAAAATCAAAACAAATGAAGATTGTTCACAATTACATAAATAACTAGATCATTTTCAACTGCCACGGAACTGCTTCTGTTGTGACAAATTTTTCAGCGTAGAAATCACGTTTTCTCGCTGCATTGTGGCTGTAATGATTGCTGTCCATAGTTTCTAATAATACTATTCCAGCCTTATGTTTACGCCATTCACGTGGGATGATAATACCACTTTCAATATTTTCGATACCGACACATCCTGTGGGAAAATATGTAGGACTGGTTGTGTTATGAAGCCAGTTGTGCAGAGCATATGTTGCTTTAATAATGCATTCTGTTGTTTCGACTTTCAGTGGTACTGTTTTTGGAATATCCGAAATCTTTCTACCAAAGTACCAAAAGCATTTCCTGAAATTCTACGGGCTCGTGAAAGCCTATAATTAAAAATACGTTGTTGCAATGAGGGATGAGCATTTCTAGGATATGGTTTCAGAAGATTTGTCGGCAACGGGATAGCATCATCGCCCACGAAGACGCTGCTAGACGGAATATTGGGTAAATTTTGCTCTATAGCTTCATATAAAGACGATTTCGAAAATACAGTGGCATCGTGGTTTACTCTGCCATTAGTGCCTACATCAATATATGTGAAGCAGTAGTTTCTGATTACGTTTTTCAAATATTCACACACAATACGAACGCCGGCACGCGCAATTTTCTTCTTTGCAGCCATTCTTAATATAGGCTGATAATTCAATGTCCTTGAATAATGTGCATAAACTTTACATTCAATTCTATGTTCAGTTGCATAGATTCAATGATATTGATCAATGAAGTTGACTAATGAGAATGCGCCTTAAGCTAGTCTACGCTTCTAGCGTGTCGTTTCCATATTACCTTTACTAAAATTTAGTAGTTGAACGAATTCAGAAGAGGTTCCTTAAATATTTAGCTCTGAAAATAGATGAAGGTGATTGCAAGGACTGTGGTGTAATTTACTGACACAAATATCACATCGGTAAACTCCTCACCACACAATTGTTTATAATAAAATCGGTGACACGTGTTTCGCTAGCTCGAGGCAAGCATCTTCAACAACCGTATAAACTTCGGTAAAAGTGCAGAAATTGAAGACTGTCACACAAAGAAATAAACTTACTTCTGATCAACCATTTTTATAAAAGCTGCCTTTCACTACTTCAGGAAAATTCCTTCTACCACAAACTTTTTCCCTTATTCAACCAATTCTAGCATTTATTCCCAACCCTAAACTAATAGCCACATCAGCTCCTCGTCCAAATATCCAAATCTGAAAAGGATATGCCCAACATCCTTCCGTTACGAATCCTTATTTCGTTCGAAACTTTCTTTCCAATTCCACGAATTCGTACCACCACAAAATAAAACATCAACGATAAGTAATCACAACCATATGCGCGTGATTCCCAAACCCCTTAAAATCGATTTCCATAACTGTACGTGCTGTTCGTATTCGACGTCGTCGATTTCCACTCGAACGACGCGAATCTACGTTTTAAAACAATTTATTTCCGGCGAGGCGGACAGGTATAAATGGAGCTATCGGATCGCCGATCGGAAATTAAGTTTATTTCTGCGGAAACTTTCATTCGTTCCCCCCGATTACAGCGGTCCGTACTTTATTACAACGATTCCGTCTCGTAGTTCTTTACGACGACACGCTACTTCCGCCTGTTGCCGATGGCAAAGCAAGAAAAACGATTTGTAGGGGGAAAGAAAAGAACGAATCTATATAGGTACGTATGTACTTAGGCGTCGTGCCATTTTTTTACTTGGTGATTGATAGAGTCAGAATCGATGATGAATGCGACGATGGTTGCTGAAATTGACGTGTTCCTCTCGAGTAAGTTGCGGTAGAATTTTAATGGATTTAGATGGATTATTCATCGTCGTTAGAGTTGGATAACGCGAGACGAATACGTGAGCGTTACAAACGGGAGCATCTGTGGGCTTATATTCCTAATATTGAATTATTATATTTCATATTTGATATTTATTTATTCCTCAGTGTAATAAGTTGTACAGAGTTGTCACAGTAACAATATTTCTAAAAGGAAAAATATTTATATATACAAAAAATAAGTTAGGCTGGCTTAAATATGTAGGTTATTTACTTTCACCGGGTTTATCATTAGAAATGTCTGTGTGCACAAAAATAATGTTCGGTATCAATCAAGGTAAGATCTGCAAATTATAAAAGTGGATCAAATGTACTCGGAAACACACCAGGAAGGTTGACGTAGTGAGGACTTACAAGTATAAAGTTAAAACTACGTTGCTCTAATGTAAAACTACATTATGCCCCACGTTCCTCCTTCCTTAGAGTGTCGTTCCTTAATCGAGGCTGGATCCCGAAGGAAGCATAAGCCTCCATATCACGTGATAAGCTGTGGTGGTATTGGAATTCCTGGACACATGTGAAATTCCCAAATCCACGTAGGAAATCCCAGAGGAAAAATTCAAGCATCTTGTTATAAGTGGCACGAATTCTCTTAACCATGTATTAATCATGTTAAAAAACGGAAATATGTACAAAAATAACGTTCAGCATCAATCAAGCCAAAATTTGCAAATTTTAAAAGTGCATCAGCAGCAGTTACCAGGAAGGTTAACATAGTCAGAATTTATCAGTAAGTTAAGCTAAAAATTACGTTTCTCACATACTATAATATAAAACTATATCAAGCCACGTTTCCTATCACGTAATAAGAGGCTGTAGTGGTTTCGGAATTCCTGGACATAACTTGTAAAATTCCCGAATTCGCGTAGGAAGTCTCTGAAGAAGAATACAAAGAAGTATTGGTAAAGTTGAAAAACGAGGATATGTAAATAAAGGAATGTTCGGCATGATTGAAGGTATGATTTATATATTGTAAAAGTGGATCAATTACACTACGTTTCTCACTTGCTATAATATAAAAGTACATCGAGCCACGTTCCCTATCACGTTATAAGATGGTGTGGTGATATTGGAATTCCTGGACATAACTTGTAAAATTCTCAAACTTGCTTAAAAATTCTCAGAAAAAGAATTCAAGTAAGTATTAATAAGATTAAGACACGGGAATATCTACAGAAAGAATGTTCGACATCCATCAAAATAAGATTTGCAAATTCTAAAAGTGTATCAATTACATTCGGAAACATAACAAGAAGATCGACTTAGTCAGGTTTGCTCAGTAAGTAAAGTTAAAACAACGTTCTTCACTTGTTATAATATAAAACTACATCAAACCACGCTCCCTATCATGTTATAAGAGGCTGTTGTGGTATCGGATTTCCTGGACATAATTTGTGAATTTCCCGAATTCGCATAGGAAGTCTTTGGAGACGAATTCTAACAAGTTTTAGTAAGGTTGAAGAACGGGAATATGTACGAAAAGAATGTTCGGCATCAATCAAGGTAAGTTTTGCAATTTTTAAAAGTAGATCAATTATAGTTGGAAACATAACAGTATTTTTGACGTAGTCGGAATTTCTCGGTGAGTTAAGTTAAAACTACATTTTTCACTTGCTGTAATATAATACTCCATTAATTTACGTTGGCTACTACGTTATAAGATGCTTTTGTGGTATCCGAATTCCTGAACATAACTTTTAAAATTCCGGAATTCGCGTAGGAAGCTTCTGAAGAAGAATACAGAGAAGTATGGGTAAGGTTGACAAACGAGAATATGTACAAGAAGAATGTTCGGCATAAATCAAGGTAAGATTTGCAAAATTGTAGAAATGGATCAGTTATGTTCGGAAACATAGCAGGAAGATCGACCAAGTCTGAGCTTACAAGTAAGTAAAGTTAAAACTATGTTTTACACTACCTATAATATAAAACTACATCAAATGACGTTCCCTATTACGTTATAAGAGGCTGTGGTGGTATTGGAATTTCTGGACACAACTTATAAAAGTGCAGAATTCGCTTCTCTGAGAAATTTTTTTGCTTTAGTGATTAAGGCTTCAACAACAGCGTACGTGGCCTAACAGTTTCGGTTAGAAGATGCCCAACATGCAGCAAACTTGTTATATGAAGGAGACTAGGGAAACGTGCTTTAGTGCCCTTTTCGTGGGTAGCTTGTATGAACCTCAATCCCGTCTCTAACATACGTAGGTGTTTCGATTTCACTTCAAATTTTTACAGGCTATTTATGATACTATTGTTGGTACAGCAACTTCGATAGAGAAACAATTGCGTGTTGAGGAGTTTACTGACGTGATCCAATCAACTTTGGTGATTTTAGTGCTGCATAAGAGGTACGGCACAAAAAGTCACATGGAATTTGTGTTTTCAATATTCGGTCGAAATTATAAAACACGCTAAGTTTTTTGGATCTGTTGTTGCATCCATCGTGAATCACAGTGTTTTTCTAAGTTCAAACTTTAAGTTTGCTTCAACCATTTTGGCATACGCGACAAATGCTATCGCAGGACATTTCGACTATAGGCAGGTACGTATGTCTTTCGAAACACCTTAACGCAATAACGTTTATCCCCGGTCATCGGTGTGTTTAGGAAATCACAACTAGAAGGGAAAGCGATGTACCCACAGCATACACACTTCGCGGCGGCACCCGCGATTTCGTACGAACGAGTCGCAGATCGGATTGAACTGATTTTGGCCAACTCTATTTTTATACGGTTCTCTATCAGTTGCCTTCCATTAACTGCTGCCTAGCCCTTTCCTTTCAGGGCTCTCTACTCCAGCTTCCTCCCCTTTAATGTCTGTTCTATTGATTCTTTTCAACCTTCTTACCACACTTACTCACCTTTTTCCTTTTTGCCATAACTTTTTCGTCCTACCTCCCAATCGTTCTGCTACCCTCGCTCCCTCTCTCGCTTTCCTCTCGTTTTACCTCTTACCCCCCTCCCCCTCCCCCATTTTACCCCGATCCGGTCCCTGTGCTTCGTATATTTACTCACTTCGTTTCCTCTAGCACTCGAAAATGTTCATTATTACACCACTACAGGACAAGCAAAAACTTCACCTCATCGAAACCGAAACCGGCCCCGAAGGCACCGGATTTCGTCGCGACAGCGCTAAAATTTACCGTCGGTTTCAATTGCGCTTAATTTGGGTTCATCGCGATTTCCAAATTGTTACGATCGGCCTACGGGGCGTAAGCACAAGGCGAAATTAACTCGGGCGTTATTCCTGGTAATTTCGCGCTGTATGCGCGGAAATTCGAGTGGTACTCCAAGCTCCCGGTTACGGTTAAAACGATAATAACGGTTATGTGGGAAATGAGGAAAGTTCGGAGAGAAGAAGAGGGAGTTTTTGCGTGTAAAGTTGGAAAAGTTTCGTCGTGATATCGTAATTATTATGCCAGCGACTGATGGGAGAAGTTTCAGGACAAATTTGCCTTTGATATGCTTACGTGTGTGTCAGGGAGACAATATTCAGAGACAAAGTTCTGGTAAAGTCTTTTTTAAATTTCTAATTGTTGCAGAAACTGGAGTTAAAGCGTTTGAGATTACTAATCGAATTGCGATTCGATTTAATTGCCTCCTTCTGAGCAAAGGGTGCCGCAAGGTCTGCTGCATTCCTGGATTTATAATTATGTTATTTATAACAGAAACTCCAGCATATGTAATTAATGCTTTCAAGTGATTTTTTCACAAATTCCGCATGTTAATTCTCAGTCATCTAACCTATGATTAGACAGCGATTGTGACCTATGAATTTATTACTTATTTATTGGTATTTGCGAGTGACACTTGGAATATTCCGATTTGATTCCCACCTGCGTCTAACAATTAAACACAGGAAGTTTAGTAACTTGCGTGCCAAAACTATTTATAAGATTTAACGGGGTAAAAGTAAAGAGAAAAGCGTGTAAAACGAAAAAAATTATTACAAAACTTGAGAAAATAAAAGTTGTGGTTTGAGTGCCCTGATTTATTGAACGGAAAGTATTGTCGCGAGTGTAAAAACATACTTTTGCGTGACCTAAAAGCGATTTACGGCATGAATGAGTCAGCTTTCCAGGGGATTGAAAGCAGCCAAGCGATATTAAACGAACACGTCCTGTCGTAATAATCACATCACCTTTCTAAAGATATGGGCCGAAATTTACTGGCGTTTACATTTACTGGTCTAGATACTTAACGTTTGAATTATTTATTTTAACTGAAGTCTCGATGCGATGAACTCGCTGTTCGATGCGATAGCTAAAAATAACACATACACGTCCTATCGTAATGTCCGCTTAACCTTGATAAAAATACGGGTCGAATTTGACTAACGTTTACATTTCTTCGCCCAAATAATAAACATAGATAAGCTCCCATGTTCTCCGACGGTTTCCAGCAAAACTTATTCACAAGATTATATGAGGTGAAGGAGTCAATGAATGTGAAAGAAAAAACAATTGATTAAAAAAGAATTGGGCGCAAGAGGCGTTGTTTTGGAAACCCTGCAATACGCATCGTCGACAAAATACGTGGCCGTCGAACTGCGCTTAAGATCATATTCCTATTCTTTACTAGTGCTTGTTACAGAGCGAAAAATATGAAGCATACACATATGTAAGAGAACAACAAAAAATTTAGGAAAGAAATATTTGCATGTATACCTATGCAAACAGGTGCAACTGTAGATAATGGTCTACCTTGTCAATGAGTTAAAATTCTAGCAACGAGATAGAATGACAGAACATAAAATTGGTGGATCAGCTCATGCCGCTATCACAATTCAAAAAGTCCTGTAAGTTATGCAGGGTGGTACAGGGAAACTAAAATTTTTTAATGTAGTAGTGGTAGCCCTGAGGAGTTGGTAGACAGGTGGGAGTGGCACCCTCTAGTGTAGAACTACTTGCCATTTAGTAATCATAGAGCAGTGGATCGGCTCACAATATGCATTTTCTGTGAACTCATTTTACCGAAATGCAAAATCTCAGCGTTCGCTTCCAGGAATGCGTACGTTTGATTGGCCATCGTTTCATGGACAATATTTTTAGAAAGTTTAAGACGGGCGCACTTTATTCAGATTTATTTCAGATTTCTTTAGATATGGACCCTACCAGGAGAAAATGACGATTTTCTCAGAACTTTCTTCCAATTTCAGAAATTCGAAGCTGCCACGCAATGCAATAAACTTAATTCAGATCTAATTGTTTTCTTGAAAGCTTTGTTTCGGTACTTCCGGATAATTTCTCCTTCCTCGAAAATTTTTTCCTTATCAAACCAATCTGAGTTAGCAAACAATAAAATTTATTCCTAACCATAAACTAATAAATCATAACTGCTCATCATTCAAACAGAAACTCTACCAAATACCTGAGCCCAATTTTACTTGCCTTTACATTTCTTTATCTAAACAGTAAACATTCGAGTTATTTATCACGGCAGAAGGTCTTGATAGGCACTTGGGAAACACGGAACGCGATGAACTCGGTGTTCGATGAGATGGGCGTGAAATGACATTAAATAAACACGTCCTATCGTAATATGCACATCACCTTGCTAAAGATATGGATCGAATTTGACTAGCGTTTATATGTCTTTGTCTGAATAGTCAACATTCGCGTTACTTATTGCGATAGATGTCTCAGTCCGCAATTATAAAAGCTCGGAATGCGGTGAACTCGGTACTCGATGCGTTAGCCGTCAAACTAAATGTGCACGTCCTATCGTAATATCCACTTGACCTTGCTAAGCGCATGTAAATGTACATTGGCATTAAATCCTTCCATACAAGGTATCTGGACCTTATTTTTTGAGCTCTTGTTATATATTCCTATCGCTCGATCAATCTGTTTCCTCTTTTTTCTGCTGCCTTTGCTAAATCTAAATTAAAATTTTCAATTCAAACTTTAAGTTTGTACTCGGATTTCTTCGAAACGTCGGGGTATCCACAAACTCGCCTTCATAGATTTCGCTGTTCTAACCAAGTTCTTGCTTTTGTAGGTGTGGTTCGAATTATATCGTTCTTCAAAGTCTAACGATTTAAGTGATTTAATTTTACCGGTCATTGTTGATCCCTTATCGTTGAATTAATCTAATTTCAGCCGGATAATTGTAACGTTACCTTCACCGATTCGTTTGCTTCGATCCGCTAATTTACTTTCTATTCGAATCTGGATCCATTTAACCTCCATTGACGTATCTTTACTTAACTCTTACGTAACCGAAACGGCAAATTATCCGTTTGCCTCGCTCGCTCGTATCTCTGCTCTGATTTTAATTTAAGGTTAACGGAAAATTAGCGTCGATTATCTTACGACATTCACCAGAATTACGGGGCGGAGGTAAGGTAATCGGGGTACAGTTAAATTATTAATAGCGCGACAGATAAACGGGAGCGATAAGAAAGTGTATGTGTGGATAATATAATGCACGCGAATAGATAGTTTTATATTTGCGTACGCGAGCGCGATATGGAAACGGTAATTTTGTTCTTAGGTAACGCGTTACTTTTCTGTACGGGACGTATGACCGTCTGTTTGTACAAACAGATGGCAAATGTATAGTATGCCGAACAAAAATGCGCTCCTTTGTGCTTTAAAAATTGTACAACAAAACCGAATAAATAAATCGTGAGTTCCCCACAGTTGGTTGGTTTTAACACAAGCACGATAAATTTATTTTAATAATCTTCTTCTTTGACTCCAGTACTAGGAGATGGCCGGTTACCCACCCGCCACGCCGCCGCTCACTCGATGGTCAGAATCCCGGTTAGGAGGGTGACCAACTCCTTCGAGAATTCGAAATTTGTGTCAACGCCCCCGGCTTTTCGTTACTAAAACAGATACCTAGGTATTGCCGGTAAACAGGGAACTGTGGGTAGTGTTTGTAGTAGAGATGGAAAAACCCGTTTTTCTAAATAACAGTTCCAACGGTTATCGTTATTTTGACATAACGGTTGCAATATAACAGATTATCGTTATTTCGTAGTCCATAGTTCTATCCGATAACGCATCATGATTCCACGTGGCCCATAGCAAATGTTATCAATACAATACGTCGCGACCTACCTAGCTGAGTCAGTGTTTACGTCTGGGTCACGTTCGAGTTTTAAAAGCCTCCGTCGCCTTAGATTTCTTCCCGACGACGTTATACTTTCGTTCGATTACTAAATTAAGTTTTATTTGACTTCTATTGTTCTAATTGTTTACACAAATATGCAATTGCTGAACTTGCAGTGCGCTAAAAGGGTGTTTTCTAAAACGGGATTATCGATTTCTGACCGTCGAAACCGTTTATCATCTGAAAAGTTGAAAGAGGTCCTATTTATAAATACAAATCATAATTCGTGGTAACAACATTGTCGTTTTTGAATATACATATTTTAGTATGACTTTTACTTTTATTTATTTATATTCGAAAATATACATATCTTTACGACTGATTGCACTTAATCTCGTAAGAATATTCTATATTTATAATTGTAATTAGAATTGTTATGTTGTTCCATATAATATAATGGTTTTATTTGTAGTTCATCGGTCTTTTATTTTACATTTGATAATTTCAATGCATACAATTATTTAGAAAGCAACCGTTATTTTCGCAGCGAGATAACAGTTGCAAGCGTTACTGAGTCCATAACGGTTCTAAAATAACAGATAGTTCAATAACGACCCATCACTAGTTTGTAGGTATCGTTTTTGACCGGAAGGTGTCGCTTTTGGTCAGAGGATGTCGTTATTGGACCGTAAACAGGTAACTGTGGGTAGTGCTGGCAAAAAACAGAGAACTGTAGGTAAGGTCTAACGGTATTATGCATGCCGTCACCAAAATATGTTTCTTGATCGGGCGTTGCGCTTTTGGCCGGTAAAACAGAAACCTACGTAGTACCGGTAAACAGGGAGCTGTAGGTAGTGCCTGAAGGTATCGCTTTTGGTCGGAAAGTGTCGTTGTTGGGTCGTAAATAGGTAACTGTAGGTAGCGCTGGCAAACAGAAAACTGTAGGTAGGGTCTAAAAGGTATTATGCATGATGTCACGAGAAAATGTTTCTCTTGATCAGAAGGCCTTGCTTTTAGACGGAAGGTGTTGTTCTTGTTCAGAAGATGTCAGTAAAAGGATAGCTACACAGCGCTTTTATATCTAATATTGCGTAATACCATGACGTCACAAACAGGTTTCGACAAGAATTTTGGATGCAAGCTAATTAAACGCTAGTTGTTTTTCTTTAATTTATTTATTAAGGGGGCATATGTTAGAACGTCGCTCTTGGTCATTGCTTAGTCAGAAGATATCGATAAAGCAGATAATTATAGATCGCGTCTAATAAGGTATTACGCAATACCATGTTGACATCGTCCTTGCCAAAACAAGAATTAGTACAACAAGAACATCTACGAACTATAAGGGGCTAAAATTATATAACCACTTACCATCAAGTGTTAGACTAAAACCAAAAAGGCAGTTCCAGGTTGAAATTAAAGATATACTTATTGAGGCAGTTGGTCCTAACCGCGCTTGTAACTACTCACTGAGCAACGATGCGACGGGCGAGAAACCGGCCATCTCCTACGCCTTCTACGACGTTATTTATTATTAATGTAATTTTCCTTCTCATATGAAAAATGTAAACCGGAAGTTACAACTTTCAACACCTACAGAACTGCTCGACTAGTAAGTACACGATCTCATCTCGTTCATTCCTCTCGGAGGCGAAGGAAATATTACAAGGAATATTTTATTATTACGCTCGTTTGCGCTCCACGGCACATTTTGACATTTTTCCGACCGGATAACCGCTGTTCATTCCCCAACGTATCGCCCGAAGCGCCAGGAGACCCATATAAATGTATGTAAACGCAATCCCATTAACTCCTTTTGCCCGGTTTCCGTAATACATCTGTACACGGGAGCGTTGAAATTTAAAATTTAAATTGAAGTGTTCCAAAATGTAACGTAGGCGCTTCGGTTGTATATTTTTCGAAGATATAATCAAATCTTAGCGATGAGTTCGGGCACAGCATTGTAACTGGTAACGAACCGTTTCATTCACGAAGCTGAGAATGAAGCTCAATCTTAAGTTTGGGTATTTCAACAGAAGGGGAATCCATCAAGATACTCTATTTCTGTGACGAAACCACAGTTGCCTAGCCGTTTGGCATTTTATTTCGCTGGCCCCTAAAGGGAATTCAAACCGGCACCCCGGAGAGGCCCGTCACTAACGGATGATGACCTAGAAACAACTTACAATGAACGCAGAGGCCTCTATCGGCCCAAACTTGTCAATAGCTTTCAAGAAACTTAAAGAAATACCAGAAATAAATAATGGTCTTGGTCTTCTCCCGCTTCTTGATCCTCAATCTTACTGCTCCTACCTTAATGTAAGGGTGTTTTTTGATAGGTGGGCAGTATCTGGAGATGATTAACGTTGCAGGGACGTCCTCCTCGGTCTACTTTTGTTGGTGTTGGAGATGTCCAGCGTTGAAAATCCCAGTAAGGACCGCCGAAAAGAATTTGCCACTCGGTTGCGCAAACAAAGGATTTTCGGAAACGAATCTCCGTTTGTTTCGATTCCCACCACTAAATTGTGGTCTTCTTCTTCTTCTTAACCATTGCCTTATTTGCCGTTAGGTATACGTACATACCTGAGTAAACATAACATTGTGGGAATCAGGTCCACTTCTTAGACACAGTTTCTTGTGGCTCGCATTGCGTTCTTTCTAGTCCATGTGTAGTTGGATGATATAAACTTGTATGTACATAGTTTCATGCTCATTTGAATCAGTTCCTAAACATGCGTCAAACATCAGAGATATAAATTCTTTGCTGTTGTCGGACACGATTGCTTTAAGCAGGTTTTTCTTGGTTTCGAAATGGGGAAGAATAAACCGAGTTCGAATACGGTTCTAGGAATCATGAACTATTCTTTGCGTTGTGAAATGCTAATCATGAAATTTGTCGCTATTGTCTGTATGGGCCATTCTTCGAAAAACGAAAAAATGATAACTTTCGATCCAATTGCTTTCGTAGGGTGTAGACTAATTGTTATGATATTCGCCGGTACGTTTCCCAAGATCTCTGAAAATATATATTGTCCTTATTTTGAGCTTCGACCACTTTAAATTCATCCGCTTAAACCTCGTCATCCATATTTATCCTATTAACGCGAAATATATACATCGGCGTGTCGACTGTAAAGTGGCGAAGAACCCGCTTCATCGGACTCATCGGGTCCAGAATTTCTAATCTATAGATTAAATATTTGAGGGGGACGTCGTCGCGCCGGCCGCTACGGTTTCGGGGTAAATATCGAGCCAAACGGAAGCGCGCTTTCATTATCGCCGACGATCCGGTGGAAATTTGCATGCTAATTCGGCGAGGCTTAGGCGGGTTTTACTGTCGTGTAAGATATCGTTAATGTGGATTATATTTGAACTTACGCGGCGTTAAAATTCCGATTAGAAAAGGGAGATTATGTAAATGGTGTACGGTTACCATTAACGGGACGGTCGAAGCCGGTGGGGAAACGAGAGTATATAATTTCCTAAGCGTATCAAATTTGTCCCCAATTTTCTTTAACGCAGAAATTGGTTTCTTCCTTTGTAACGATTCAAACGTTTCGGGTATACTTGGATGATTGGGAGCGATTGGAAATCTTTAAGGAGAAATCCGGTTTAACATTATCAAGAAAAACACTTTGTTTTTGATGATAACTCTAGCGATGTCAGTGGAGGGAGATGACTGGTTCTCGCCCCAACGCTCAGAAGATAGTCAACATCTTTGGCATGCGTACTGGAAGGTGGCCAACACTCATTAGCATGCATTTTCGGGATCCTTGTGCTGGCTGTCGACGTGCAGAAAATTTACTTTCAGGAGGCACCTTTTGTAAAACCATACACAAAGGTCTAAAAAGGGGAACAGCCCTTAATTTTCAGGTTAATACGGTGGATTTAAAATTACAGTTTTGAAGTTGACATTATGCAATTGCAACTAATCGAAGAAAACGCACGTTTTGATAGCCATATGGTATCTGACTTGTCCGGCTTTCGTTTCTGTGCGTGTCGTGAAAATTCATCATTTGCAGCTTTGCTTGCAGGTTTTGAAATTGACGGTCTTAATTCGACACTATGTACAATTTGTCAAACAAAATGTAATAGTGAAATATTGTGAATATTGACATCCGACAAGAGCAAAGCCACGCATTTCAATTTTATTTCGCTAAAAGGTAAAATTATATAATTGAATAGACAATGTATAAAGATAACGCATTTCACTTCGTAACCGATGGTAAATAAGTTGAAGTTGAATTTGAATTAACTTTGAGTCCGAATAAAGGAAGCGCCATCTGATGGGGAGACGCAAAGTACGGCACATTTTGAAGGAAGATAGAACTAGAAAGCGTGTATTTGACGATTTCAAGCGCCTCACTTTTTCCCAGTTAAATCTCGCCGCGGAACCTCGCTAACAGAGCTCTGTCACATGCTAGGGATTTTGCCCCCTTCGGAGCGGTGGACCGTTAACCCGCCATCTCCCTCTACTGATTTGACAATGGATTATGAGATTTGTGTGATCTTTTCGGCCGAATTGCTTTGCTTTCTTGTTGTAGAAGTTAATATCTTTAAAATTTACTAACACTATATCACATCGCTAAACTCCTCACAACACAATTGTTTCATAATAAATTTAGTACCACTTCGGTTTGTACGGTTGTGATAATGCCTGCCTCGTTCATAGCGAAACACGTGTCATCGAATTTATTATGAAACAATTGTGTGGTGAGGAGTTTACCGATGTGATATATTGTATCAGTAACTTACCCCAAAGTTCTTGCAATCACCTTTATCTTTAGAATTGAATGACTTTGGAAGACTGCTCCAAAGACGTCATATGAGTTTCAGATTTTCGGTTGTTGGTTTCCTACTAATACAAAATGCAACAAATCCAAAGGTAAAAGATAAAAGTGTTGATAGAGTGGTCACTAAAATCTTGAGTCTTGGACAATTTGAAACAAAATCGAAAAATTAGGAAATGCAAGCGGTGCGATTGGGGAACTCCCATCTAAATCAGGAGTTGATATTAAAACGAATCTGAGCCATCCCCCTTTTATGAGATTTCACCGGATACGAAGCCATAGAAAAAATTTGGGAGTTAGTAGAGGGAGATGGCCGGTTCTAAATCACACCGTTCCACCGTTCGCAGCGGCGCCACCTGGAATCTGGCGTGGCGAGATGTCGAACTAGCGTTCATACGGGTATCGTTCAAAAAGTTTCAAGTAAAAAGAAACCGTATACGGAGACTGTTCCAACAATTTTAAAGCGACCTCGTTTCAGTTGCGAGGAAGATAATGATCTCGCTGGAATGACTACTTCTTATCCCAATATCCTCAACGCAGTTCATGGTAATCGCTTCGGCATCCGACGCTGGTTCTAGAAGATTGAATTAAAGTTAATTTAAAGATGCAATAAAATGTCTAACGCGCGTCATCTGTTCAATTCGGAGCGGAAAGGGCGCGTCCACAAAAATCCTGGGTGAAACGAACTCAAAAATAGAAAACGGCCGACTTCGATCTCATTAGTTTCACGACGTCGAAACGCTTCGCGTAAACCAATCGATTATTTGCGGGTGTTGTACGCGATTCGCAGGCGGGAAAGATCGATTACGGTTGCGTAACGCGTCTTTTCCATCTCGCCAACGCCTGAAGATTTTTCCATTCGTTCGGTTCGGACAGCAAATTAACTTTCGAATCGGCGTGGCGGCGTTAAACGTAATTTAAGTACGTGCTAAAAATGTAATTTAAGTCGCTTTCGATCAAAACCTCGTCGTCGTCGTCGTTGTTCGAGGCGAGCGAAGTGTGTAATGGTAGGAGCAACGGACGTGAAGGAGTTGCGTGCACGCGCTAATTACACGCAGATTTCTCGTCGAGCGATTTTTCTTCTTCGTATTGTCAAGGAAAACGACGAAGAATGTCTTAGATTTCTAATGTCGTGTAGTTCGATCGATATTCCCTGATCCCGTCCTGAATCTTGATGTTCTCGCTTACTCTTTTAGCCTGGACTCGTACAATCTTTGCCAAACACTTTGTGCACAAGGTCCAATAAGAAAATCCTTCTATAGTTTTCACATTCTTGGAGATTGGACAAATATTGGCTTCCATGCCAATCCATCGCCTTGGCATTGATACTGCTCGCCGTGCTTTAAGTATTAATAAATCTAATCTTTGGTAAGTTTTTTCCCCTACACTTTTTAAAACTTCTGTGGATATTCCATTTTCTCCTGCACTTTCATTATTCTTCAATTCTTCAATCATTTCCTTTTCTGTCGGTTCCTCAATGCCTCCTATATGCTATTTATCGGCGATTCAAGTTTTTCAGCTTTCATTGGCTCCTTTTGGATGTTCATCTTTTATCACTGCCTCCCTTCCCCCTCATTTAAGAGTTTCTTGAAGTATTGTGCCAATCTCTCCAATTCTTTTCTTGTATCGCCCAGAAGCAAAACCCTTCTTTATTCCAGCAATAAGCAATAGTCTTGGTACTTGTTGGTTTGCTTTGCGTTCTTGATCTCCTGGTAAAAATGTTCTTATCTCTCTATTTTTGTAATGGTCTTCTATTGTTTTTGATTCCCCTTCCAAGTAGGGAGCATTTTGTATTTCTCTTTCGTCTGCAAATGCGTTCCATCATCCCTCTTTCCTCTTCCGATTCTTCTGGTTACTTCTTTTGTTTCGCTTTCGTCCTTTTCTACTTTTTGCTCAGCTTCCTGATACCCAAGGCTACCCCACAGTCCTCCTCAAACCACTCGTTTTTTCGTTTACCTATTTCGCGATTTCCTAAACAAAGGACGGTTGCCTCTCATCTTTGCAATTTGGAGTTTATTCCATTTTTTCTCTTCTTGACTTCCTAGTACAAATTTCCTATCTCTCTACATTTTTGTAATAGTCTTCTATTGTTTGTAATTCTTCTTCCAAATGCTCCCTTTTCTTTCGTCTACAGATACGTTTCGCCCTATTTCTTCTCCTCTTCATAAATCCCTATTGCTGCTTTTGTTTTGATGTTGTATTTTACCATTTTTCTTCGGTTTCTGGATAATCAAAGCTAGTTCATACAGCCCTGGCTAACCATTCGTGTCTTGTTTTTTCGATTTCGCGATTTACTAGACAAAGGACGGTTGCCTCTCATTATTGTAATTTGTAGTTTACCCCCTTCTTCCTCGTCTTGACCTCCTGGTACAAATTTCTTATATCTCTACATTGTTGTAATGATCTTCTATTGTTTTTAATTCTTCTTCCAAACGCTCCCTCTTCTTTCGTCTACAGTTGCGTTTCGCCATCTTTTTCCTCTTCATAAATCCTTATTGCTTCTTTAGTTTTGTTGTCCGTTACTATTTTTCCTCGGTTTCTTGATAAGCAAGGCTAGTTCATACAGTCCTCGTTAACCATTCGTATCTTCTTTTTCGATTTTGCAATTACCTAGACAAAACATGGTTGCCTTTCATCATTGCAATTTGGAGTTTGTTCCATTGTTCCTCTTCTTGTCCTCCTGGTACAAATTTCTTATCTCTATATTTTTGTAATGATCTTCTATTGTTTTTGATTCAGTTTCCAAATGGTCCCCCTTCTTCCGTCTGCAAATGCGTTCCGCCATATTTTTGTCCCCTTCATAAATCCTTATTACATCTTTTGTTTTGTTGTTGTCTTTCACCATTTGTTCTCGATTTCTTGATAACTAAGGCTAGTACCTACAGCCCTCGTTAACCATTCATGTCTTCTTTCTTCGATTTCGCCATATCCTAAACAAAGGACCGTTGCCTCGCATCATTGCAATTTGAAGTTTATTTCATTCTTGCTCTTCTTGACTTTCTGGTACAAATTTCTTATATCTCTACATTCTTGTTATGGTCTTCTATTGTTTTTAATTCTTCTTCCAAATGCTTCCTTTTTTTCGTCTGTAGATGCGTTTCACCATCTTCCTTTTTCATCTTCATAAATCCTTATTGCTTCTTTCGTTTCGTTTTTATCGCTTTCTATTTTTTGCTCGATTTTGAGATTTCCTAAACAAAAGATGGTTGCCTCTCATCTTCGCAATTTAAAGTCTATTGCATTACTTCTCTTCTTGACCTCCTGGCACAAATTTATTTTCTCTCTCTGTTTTTGTAATGGTCTTCCGTTGCTTTTGATTCTCTTTCTAAACGCTCCCTCTTTTTCGTCTGCAAATGCGTTTTGCCATCCCATTTTCCTCTTCATAAATCGTGGTGGTGTCTTTTGTTTCTTCGTTTCTTCTTTTACCGATTTCGGGATTTTCTAAGTAAAGTATATATGCCATTTGGGGTTTATTCTGTTCTTCCTCTATTGTATGCATCTTCGTCCGCAAAAGCGTTTTACCATCTTTCTTTCCTCTACATAAATCCCGATTGTTTATTCTGTTTCGCTTTTAGTCCTTCCCTATTTTCTTGCTCGGTTTCTTATTGCCGAGGCTATGTTACAGTCGGTTCTTCGTTGTCCGATTTAGCAATTTCCTAAACACAGCGTTATTGCCCTCCACCATTGCGGTTTGAAGTTTATTCCATTCTTCCTCTATTGTTTCGTATGTATCATCGTCTGCAAATGAATGTTGCCTTCTGACTTTCCTCCTCATACATGCATGCTTCTTCCCTTGCGTTCTTGTTCTTTCTTATTTTTTATTCGAAACCTACCGTGAGACCTTGAAAACTACTATCATACTTTCAGTCGACCTTTTTGTTTATTGTTAAGTGCGACCCTGTTACAAGAATGTCATGTTTCATTTTGTGGTTGTTAAATAAAATTGAGCAAAATCCCATTACGATTACGCCACACCAACCGAACGGAAGTCCCCACCTCATGAAATCCAATTTACGAACACAACCGCACAAATTAGAAATTTACGAGCAATTTCTATCGTTAGACACTACACTAGATTTTACCGCCTCGATTTACCAAAAAGAAAAAAACATCCGCTCGAAATTTCCAAGAAGATTAACGGCGATATCAAAAGCTCGTACATCTCCCATACGCCATCGCCGTTATACGTTCATAAACGTCCCATCGGGGGTTGATATCGCAGCCGTTCAAAATAATCTCCGAAAGATCGTAAAAGTGGTGGTTTTAGCGCTATTTTCTTGTATTTTTGTTGGCCATCACGGCAATATATTGCCCCCGATAAAGGTTTGATTTAATGTTTGCGCCGATACGAATTCCAAGGAAAAATAATAATACTGTGAGTGCGGTAATAATATTAGGTGAGAATTTTGTCTGATGAATTAAGACTTTTAAAATTCCGAGAGAAACGACAAAGTTGAGCGGGCACCTTTGCCATTGCAACGACGGGGAGGAAGGGGGTGGAGGGCGTCGATTTTATGGCTCGTTTCGATGTTATCCGTCGAAAAGCAGAGGTGTTTAGGTTTATGTCGTCGTCTCGCAATAAATTCTTTTACGATCCTATACATCTTACTATTCATTTTTTCCCGTGTTTCGCTACGGGTCGTTTCGCAATAAAAAAATCGTTTGATCGCAGATTCGGTAGCTTGTTCGACAGCTCGTCCCGAGCATAATTAGAAAAATTATTGCGTGCGATTCGCCTTTGCTCGGAGAACGTACGTAGGTGGAGAAATGTACGTACCGATTCTTTCCTCTGATGTAGTCTAAACAACGTTTAACTGTGTGTTTCGGATCTGTTTCGCACCGGATGGGAATTGTGTACGTTGACTTTCTTTGAAAGTTCGCCAAAAAGTTCTTGAATTTCGCGTATTTTGTTTTGAACGAGTGTTAGTGTTACTACTTCCAGATCTTGCATAATGACAAATATCAAACAGATCTTCAATCGCCAAAATTCTCGGTAATTGCGGCTGTAGCACGAAATCCCCGGCTAAATTCAAAGCCGTCGATGCGTAGCATCGCTCGATCATGTGATTTAAAACTTCATTAAAAACGTTACTAAATCCATACTATTCGAGAGGACGATAGTATCCCTATAGATCTCGAGGGTCCAGGATGAAAGCGAGATACAACATAAAAATGCTTGCAAGGTGCGTGGTGAGCAGTCGAGACTACCTCCCATGTTGAATAGATGGGTAATCATCGGTAATAGAAGCAAAAGGTGAAGAAGAATCGTCGTGAGAGTGTATCAGCTCGTGCACCTCGGAGTCCAAGGTTTAGATCAGCGAGCCCATGAACTAGAAATAAATGGAAAATGTGGTACAAACGGGTAAGGTTGAAGGGACGATAACAGACATGTAAAAAGAATCAAATTTAATAAACCTCCTGGGGAAAGGTCCAGGCGCAGACTGCTGAAGAGCTGGAAGAAGTGTTGGACGTACACTTCAGAAGAAGCCTAATTGGTATAGAAAAAATCTACTTTTCCGGCATATGTCGTGTAAGAAACTTCTATCTTATATGATATATATCAGGTAAATAAGTTAGCAGAAAAAGAAGAAGAGGAAGATGACATGTTGGTAAAATCGAAGTACATGGCATTCTCGTTCGTGAGGTTCTCCACCACGATCTCCGTGAGGTGGTAGAAGCACGCATAGCTGAGGCCTTCGCCGTTGTTGCATATCTCTTGCATTTAACCAATGTCCACGTGCTCTCAGAAGAAGAAAAAGAAAAAGAGCGCATGTTGGCAAAATGGCAGTCCATGGCGTTCCCGTTCAGTAAGTTTCCCAGCATCGCCTCCGTAATGTGGTAGATGCAAGCGTAACTGAGACTTCCGCCGCTAAAGATGACTAGTAAGGAAGCCACTAAGTCACATCTTTTGTGTGTGACAGATATCCAGCTACTTCCTGCGGAATAAGGAGAAGAAGTAGTTATGTGGGCGAAATGGCAGTTCGTAGTGTTCCCATTCGGGAACTCCACCATCCTCTTTATTCCAAATTTACATGGATTTCTATCTTTACATATCTTGGCGGATTTAATTCGTGATCCCTTCCCCATCGGTAATTTTTCTATGGCCATTCTAACAAGTCTACAGAAACAACCGATTATATGAATTTATGAACAGTAAAACTTTGGGTGAGTATCGTAATCACCAACGTTAAAAAGCTACTTTACAAGAATCTTGACAAAAGATTATGGCAAATCGACGAAGTCGCAGCGTCCTTTACGGGGAGAGGAAGGGGAAGATTGGAAAATCTTCTGCTTTGTATGCGAAGCGGGGTTTCTACAGGTGCTCAAGGGTCCAGTTGATTTAACGTTGAATAAGTTCGAGTACGACCAGGCAGCCAGCAAAGATCCTCAATGAGCTCAGAGCGAAGCTTTCATCATGGTGCTGCGACAATTTTAGCAGATGCGGGGAATTTACCCTTATACTTTTGACCTTCACATACGTCGAACGGCTTACTCTTCGCGTGATTTATTTTGAATAACCGAAAAGCAAAACGGAGGATGCGTCCCGTAAAACCTCAGGATGGCTCTTTGGCGTCGCGGTAAAGTTGACAGTCTTCTCGCTTTCGAACTCTTGCTACCACCTCTCTCCCTCCCTCTTTCTCTCGAAGGTACTCCTTCGACTAACTCTTTCGTATATTGGTAACGATAACCGATCCATAAATTACGGGAGACGGTGGCGAAAAAGGAAAATAAACATTAAGAGAAAAGCCTTTTCATAAAGAAAATGATAACTATATCCTAATCACCTCTAGTAAGGCTATTTCTTCTCATTATTGAATCTGCACGAACTGTTACTTATGAACTGATATTACACAAATAGATGAGAGGTTTGAATAGATAGGGAAGTTCCCAAACATGCAAATAACGTATACCACTTCTCGGTTTTCTTTATGTTTTTCCATAAATAATAATAAATTAGATAACTTTAAGTGTCAACGTCATATTTATCGGACAGCTTCTTTTCGTAGACGATAACATGCACATTATAAATTCAAACAAAATAACATATAAAAATTGAAATTAATATTCATTGGGAGGTAAATGAAGAAAAACAGTCCCAAGTTGAATGCTCATTTATTCAGAAACTGTTCAAGAATATCACCAGAAAAATACAGTACAATTTATTCAAGTGTACACAGTAAATGTTCTATTAAGTTTATCCAATATTTAGTTGCTAAAAACAAATATAATTCTAACCGTCCTATAAATAGGACACTGAGCTATAATGGGTTAAGGGAATTTTTAATGCTAGGCAGGCCAACCACTGACGAGATTAGCCCGACGACGGTTTCCCTACAGCGCTAATCACCTCCAAATCTCGCCTGTTTGCCAAAGACATCGTTACATTGAGATAGGAGCAATAAGCCGAAGGTTACATAACAAAAGGATCAGGGCGTAATCGTAGAATTCTAATCTCCAAAAAGTTTTTAACTCGATTTAGTTCGTGTCGTTCAACTCCGTGGAGATGGAAACAGAAGGAAATTCATCTCCGAGAAGACCTACGGTTTGCGTAACCGAGTGGCAAATTCTTCTTGGCCGCCTCCTCGAGGGATCTCAAAGCCATCAACAGACTAGGTCGAAAGAAACCTTCTTGCAACGTTAGTCACCTCCAGTTACCACCCGCCAGAGAATGTCGCAATTGCGACGAAACATCCTACGAAATTACATTTAAAGTAATTTCGTCTATAAAGAGTCGTTTTAAAACCACTCTCTCGTTTTAAAACCACTCTTTTCCAAATTGAAATCGATCGGTTCCTCCTTTCTCGTTCTTTCGACGTAACTTCCCAATACATTTCCAATATTTTCCCTCCGGGAAAGACACCATTACGTAAATTAGCCCTCGACGTCAAAGACATCAAAAGTAATCTTTTATGGTTCCCAACTCTTGCCAGACATCAAAACCGACCCCAAATTCCCTTTAAAATCGTATCAAATTCGTCATCTCGTTTCCCCCAATTTTATCACGCCCCGAATCGTCGAAAAGAATCTCCTCCTTTAAAATTCCGTGCAACTTTAATCCGCTCGGAGATCTTTTCCGTTTTTCTTAAATTTTCGATTAAAGAAAGACGTAACAGGTATTAGAGGTAAGAATTCGCAAACGTCGACCGGAAACGGAGATGACATCGGTATAGAGCGAATTTCATCAAGGCATCGCCGTTTACATACGCAATTTGCCCGCGAGGCGTAATCTTATGCAAATATCATATTTAATATGTAGGAGCGAGATTGCCTTTTAATGCAAAGATGTGAACGCGATGTAAATATTTATTCGCCGGCGCTAATTTCTCCGGAACGAGGTGCTAATGTGGATGGAATTCGTGAAATTTTAATGCTCGTTAAGATAACGATGAACCTGCACTTCCTCCTTTCGGGAAATTAGGATTATATTCTTAAAGAAAAGAATATTTAGAAAGTTTGTCGGAATCCTCGACCAGCACTAGAAACTTGCGCACATCTTCATTAACGGATGTGTGATCGAGTAGTCCGTTACCTTCTGGTAGTACATTGTTACTTATGAAGTAGAAAAACACTACTTTGTTACACTATCACTTTGTTTTTCATTGAAAAAAACGTGACTGCAGTCTCGTAAACACTGTTACATTGTCAAACTAGAAGTAACTAATGACTATGCTTAAACAACTATTTATATGCTGGATTCTTTCTACAAAAATACTTAGAATAAGTGAAACGTTGAGCACCTCATTAGGTATAATTGATCATTAAGTAAGATTAAGTATACCATGGAAAACACTTCATCATGACGTGACGTTGTTATGGAAATCTATATTGTTGATGTCCAGGTATCCTTGGTTTTTTATATCCAGTGGTTATTTGGAATTCTTGTGATGTAAAAGTGTTGAATGTGTGTTTAAATGGTTACATTGCTTTCTATCTTTTAATCGATGCTTTTTATAATAATTGATAATTTTATTTCTAGTGACATTTATTAAACGTCTCTGGCTGGACTTAAAAAAAAAAGCTAACACCCGCAGGGTAATTAAATGCTTAAAAGGTGGCATGCCTGGTATCGAAAAATTATAAGTAGAACCCAAAACTAAACTGTGAATTTTAATATATGGAATTGTAATGAATGATAGGTTATTTAATGGCAATTAACCGTGTGAATAATAATATACTACACTATAGAGTTCATCACAAACTACTTAGAATAAGTCAAACAATGGAGACGTCATTAGGTCTAATTGGTCGTTGAGGAGGGTTATCCCTTTATCATTGCTGTATTTGTCAATTTCTATTGATTCTAAAACATCGAGTTTGCGGGTTTTAGGTGTGGTGTGTATAATCTTTATGTTATTAGATTCGGGAAACTTCGTGTACGGTTTCTAGGAAGTGATTAGCAAACTCGGAATTTTGTTTTTCTAGGTGGTACGACGATTTGTGTTCTTTAAAACGCGTTTGAATGAAACTTCTACCCGTCTGGCCTACGTAACAACTATTACATTCTTCATTAACGGAAACAAAGGCGCAAAGAAACCGTAAACAGCGAAAATCAACCTATTCGAAAATGCACGCCCTTTTTATCGACAAAACATTCATGTAACTTTCGAAAGCACTCAACTCTCTTTCTCTCTCTCTCTCTCGAAAGGTCCACCGTATTTGCTCGCGCTTACGCTCTCGGGCTCACATTGTAGTAAATTTAATGGACTTTTTTTTCTCCCCTGATATACGCCGACAGTTTCAGATTTCCCTTTCCTTCATTGTATCGTAACCCCATCTACCGGCGAACTAAATATAGCTGTCGCGGTAAGTGTTGGGCAAATGTGAACAGACCGAGGACGATAACTGCGAAAATATGGTGGCAGTTATTTTGGGAGCTAATGTTTAGGAATGGGACGATAAATAAAACGTAATCATTAAGGTTTGATAAAAGAGTGGATGACGTGTTATTATTAAACAGTGTAAACCGGACGGACGCCCATAATTTTCCGAATTTCGGTCGCGCCTTGTACGCGAGTGGAGACCAAGACCAAGACCAAGTTTACACTACTTAATAATAACACGTCATCCACTGTTTTATCAAACCTTAGTAATGAAGCTATCATTATTTGACAAAGTGACTTTTCTAGTTTGGTAAAAGAAATGACGTTGTTCGTCCCGCAGGGCAAAAGTTGACTAATTAGGGTGCTTACTTGAAAGCATGTGACCAGAATTGCTCAATTTGCGCCAATAATACAACAACTATCTGGAACGACTGTACTAGAATAAAATAACATTGCGCTATACGAATACAAATGGCTTCAAACTATATCAACGACCGGTCAACATACGGCCCGCGTAATAAATTCATGCAGCCTAATCGCTGGCCGTTCAATATTATCGTAATATTTTAATGTAAGAATCATAGGCTCATGATTTAATACAAAGGTTAAAATGAATCTCAGCCTTTTTCTAGAAACCTGGCTCAATACAAATTTGACTATTTCCCAACGTTAGAGACCATGACCATTCACTTAAATGAATCGTTCTTGTAGTTACCATTTTTATTCTAATATTTCGAAGTCGAAGCAAGTGTGTGTATTCTTGTCTCCTTCGGAGCGCGAGCCAACAGAAAACTATAATATTCCGGTAGAATTAACGAAATTTGACGAAGAAATTAGCCAAAATCTTTCAACGGGACTAGCGACGAACTTCTCTTTTAACGAAGCGACTTGCTATTACTGCCCACACTCAACAAGTGACTATTGTTTAAGAAAATCTACAAAAAGAGCTGACAGTCTGCAGACGCGAAAGCTTCGAATCGAAACACACTCTACCACTTTTTTGTTCTTCTAAAACTCAGGGAAAGTTTCTTCTGGTACTCTTGTTTCGCCCGGAGCGCTAGCCAACACAAAACTATACTATTTTAGTAGAATTAACGAACTTTGAAGAACAATTACCCGACGTCTTTCGACTGGACTGGCGCCGAAGTTGCTTTTAACGAAGCGACTTGCTGTTACTGCCGTTTAACAAAATCTACAAAAACAGCTGACAACCTGCAGATGCCAAAAATTCCAAACCAAAATATACCCCACAACTTTTCTTTTGTTTTCTTGAGGGTGTGGTCCCTAGTAGTGCTCTTGCCTCCGTCGGAGAGCAAGAACCAATTGTTGACATGCCCTTTATTTTTTTCCTAGTTAAAAAAGTGTCAGCATCTTCACCATTGAGCTCCGTCTTCTCATCAAGCTCTGCTACATCCTGTTCAAGTTTGCTGGTTCATCATCATCGGGAGTTACTTGAAATGTCATAATTTCAATCCATCAAAGAAACGATGATAATCATATGCATTCCTTTCATCACCAACATCAGCAAGTTCCCGCAAGTTTTTCCTTATTTTCTTTTGACGTTAAATTACATAAAAGCCCCCAGCACCTTCAAAAATAACCTTAAGAAACAGTGGGAGTTGTAACGAATCAAGGGAAGAGAGAAACTGCAGAGACAATTCCAAGAATATTGAATCAAGGGCATTAATTAATTGACTCCTCTTTAATCTCCATGTTCTCGTAGACGTTCGGGTTTGGAAGGCGAATTAAAAACATCAACTTTTACAAGTTAATTTTTCCTTTTTGGTAAATATAACATTTAGAAGAATGTCCCAAAACATGTATCCATCTATTTATTTCCTGATTTCTAGGCAACTTTGAACCTCAGCCACCTTTATCAGCTTTTGAAATCTCGACTCGATTCTGAACAAACTTGTCAACTTACCGCCAACATTTTCCCCCACGCAAGAGCAAACTACGTACACACAACTCCCTTCCGTATATTACTTCGTCAACAAAGCTTTTAAGGCGAAGCACCGAGTTGACATACAATCCGACCACCCAACATCTCAACGTAAATAAAGTCGAAGAACCTGAAAAGAGCAAAGAGTAAAATCCGTACTAGGACGACGACTTCGTATTCGACGAGGCGTCCGAGCTGCTCGCTTCGTTTAAAATCGACGAGCTTTTAAGCTGATAGGAGAAACTAAAGCGGTGAGCTTCCGACCAGCGATCTAGCGCGCTTTCTTACTTACTAACGTCGAGAGCGGTCTTCTCCCGGCTTTCGAAGTTTTTATTCGGCGCTGCTGCAGAGGAAATGCGGGTTTCGAGATAAGTTTCGGTCTCGCTTCGTGACGTTACAGCTCGAATTATTGTTGAAAGTTTCTCTTTAGAACTGAATACAATGGCGTGTGGATAGGGACGTATTCAGCGAAGCTCTCTTGGGGGATTTCGCGCCGTTTTTGTTATATCTTTCCATAAAGAACGTATCTTCCAATTTTTTTTGTGAATAATAACTGAGAAAATAGCTTTATCACACACATATCGTCTTCCCTAACTCCTTCAAATTATACACCGAAGATATAGGATTTTCGCCCCATGAAGCTGAACAGACACCAATAACACAAGGCAGCAAAAGAAAAACGTTTTTTTTTAATTCTACCTAATTCTTACGTTTTCTGCTGTGCTGAGTCCAAAAATAATAATAAAAAAATTGTATATGTGAAATTTTAATGTATTATTTAATATATGTGTATTTTATTACATTGAAACTGACAGTAAAATCAAATGTTATTAGGTTGGAGTTCCGGTAAATGAGGCAGCTTTTTTCCACTCAACATAACCTCACTTTTCAGTGTACACTAACAAGTAACCGCGGTTGTAAAAATTGTCCTAACATCTTTTTTATATATGTGGTAAGTTTGTAGTTAAAAAACATCACAGAAACATTACCGACGTGCTAAAAAAGTATACTCTGCATACTTTGGTGTAAAAATTTAAAATCATAGTTGCTTACACAAGCTGAGTTAAATGATTTAATGAGAAATTTGGGTTTGACTAAGGAAAAAGCAGAATTGCTTACTTCTAGGCTGAAAGGAAAACATTTATTGATTTCTGGAGCAACTATTTACCAATATAGAACAAGAGATCTACAATTTGCTCCGTTTTTCAAGCAGTAGGAGGATTTGGTTTATTGCCATGATATAATAAACGAACTTAGCATTGAGTACAAGAAGAAAGATTGGATGCTTTTTATAGCCTCACCAGAAACATACGTAATGGAAATACTTATGCTTCACTGCTTGTTCCTCCTTCACTCGATATGAAGGAAACTTACGAAAACGTTGACATGATTTTATAGAGAATTAACTATCCCGCTCACGATTGAATGCTGGACGTGGAGATTTGATAATCGTTTCCATGATCCTTTGTCAAAAACAAGGGATTTACAAAGTTTCCATGTTTTATATGCGAGTAGCGCAGCATAGCAAGTGATCGACATTGGTCCACAAAACAATGGCCCGTAAGAATACTTTTACAACTGGCGAGAAGAACATTTTGCATAAAACTTTAATTGTTAGAAAAAGATTCCGTCACCACATCTACACATCTATACATCAAGTGAATGTTTCAAATGTTTGTTTGCAAGATTTCCGGATTTACCACAAGCCAAACTGAAGGAAGCGGTGGTCGTTGGACCTAATATTCGTAGAATGATGTTCGATTCCCAACTTTGAAGCAAGAATGACTACAAGAAACATATCATTTAAGGAAGTTGTGACTAAGTTCTACAAGAAACATATCATTTAAGAAAGTTGTGACTAAGTTCTTGGGCAATGTGAAAGACCAAAACTGTAAGCTTATGGTAGCTAATAATCATAAATCATAAATCTTTATCTAATGTAATAAAAACATTAGAAGAGCGTCAGAATAATGTCCAATATATGGAACTATGCAAACTATATACACAATAGCTGTTAAGCCTGTCCCTGCCAGGCAGGAAGAAAAAGAAATATATAAGCTAAAATTTTAAAAAATTGAATTTTGCCACGCCCCTTTTTCGTCTTAATTCTCCGCCCACAAGCCAAAAAATCAAAAATCCGACTACGTTAGGATTTGGCCTAGGCGTTTTACTATATGCATGCCAATTTTCAGCTTTCTAGCCCATCAGTGGGCTTCAAAAAGCTCTGGATAGACAAAGAAAGAGGAACACACAAATAAGGAAATTATATATATGTATATAGATTATAAGAAATATATAAACAAACATATAACGTATACCAACAAACAAACAATTTAAAAACTCATTAAGATTGTCAGCTAAAAGTACTTGACCAAACATATTTGATCTATATCAACAAGCAATTCTCAGAAGAGAAATATTTTAGAAGCCGAGGACACGCTGAAAATTTCGTTCGACCTTAGGTGAAGATGTTGAATCCTATGGCACCTGTAAAAAGTAACTTCGAAATGGAAATTTTGATCTTCCGGATAGGGAACGCCCCGGACTACCAGAAAAAAATTGATGAGGGTGAACCGGAGCGGGTATTGCATGAAAATTCCATCTTGAGGAACTTAGCCATGACTTAGCTTGCGTTGATCTTCGAGTTATGAATTTGTAAAGATTATACGCACAATTAGTCAAAGCAAATGCCACGCACATCGTTGCCTTCTGTTCATTATTTTCGATACAATTTGGATGTGACTTATTTTCTTTTTTACTCCACGTTTATGTACTATTAATTCGGTTACATGTACGTAGCAACTTCGCATTATCAATTCGATTTGATTCTTTTATTTTCATCCCCAAACAGCGGCCAACCAACATACTTTTCATCTCGAGATAATTTTTGCGTGAACTTCTTCGTTTCGTCCAGAAACAAATAATTATTTAGACACAAGTTTCATAAAATTTTTAATGACTTCCTCGACATGATTGACATTTTTTTACAGCAACGGACTTCCAAGGGAAACTTAGGCAGTTGTGACCATACCTTACATAGGTTTGCCTCAATTTTTCTTTTCTTTTTTATGGATGTTACGTTGGTCCCATTAACACTTCTGGGCATCGACATTAGCAAGCAGTTTCTTATTAAACACACAATATTTCCCAAAGAATATAGGACTCAGCTCTATTACCTAACCTTTTAATAACGGTCAAACAGAAAGTAATAAAATTATCTCAACTAATGAGTTATTTTGCCACAGCATTGAATGATCAAGAAACGTACAATTATATCGTTCTTCCACTCAAGTTTAATATGGTGTATCTTTCAAATTTGCTGGCTGGCTTTTTTGCAATTCTTTTTCCCCTTCGTTTTTACCTCTTTCAAGAACTTTGGCTATATCAGTTTGGAACCACCATCTTTTGGCATGTGCACTGTTCTTTCGTTCACTAATTTAATTGTAATTGGATGACATTTACGAAGAAACGCCCTAATAAACCGCTCGACTTCAAAGATATAAACAAATATCCACGTCAAAGGCAGAGACGAGAACAAAATGGGAAACACCAACAGCAGTAGCAGCTTCCAGATTTTCGAAAAGCCGTTTGCCTTCAAACTTTTAACGGTTGAAATTTAATGCGGATGCTAGTGGAATAATGAATAGGTAAAAAAATGCAAAAGCTGGCTCTACACCGATTATTCGATAAAAGCGAATTCCAACAACCTACGTGTACATACAACGCGCTGGAGGACACTTAACCATACTCGTCCGACCGCGCCTCTTCCCATACGAAAGAAGAAAAAACGTAAAAGCAACGCGGAACAATTTCCGTGAAACTCGCGTCCTGAAATCGACGATCACGCCGCGACCATCGACCGAGATAATTAAAATCGAAACTTCAATAACCAACCGACACGCAATCACGCGTCAAAGTACGACACATAATAGAAGAGCATCGACGTACATATATTCATACGAGCATCTTTCATCTTCAGGGATCAAATCACTCATTGAACGCCATTTACCGCGTTGACGAGAAGAGGCTCGTTCTGTAGGTATTAAATTGTCATAGACGATGATGAGCTTCCTGTTCGTGACGTCGTCTACGTGCGTGCCTCTTTGTATATCTTTACGAGTAGATGCGAAAATTGATCGTTTGTACGTTGCGAGAATCGATGGGGCAAATGAATCGGGCGTGAGATCGAATCTCGTACGTATTCAAAGGAGAAGGCGGAAGATGTTTTGTGCGAAAAATTTTGCTTGGTATGAGATTGTGTAGAATAATGCGATAAGATGTATGAATTGGTTGCAAGGAAATAAATGACAATGTCTTGATGGAACGATTGAATTGTGTAATACATCGCTCATCTTCAGGTACTGTCAGGAACTTTCTCGTGGAATCGAAATTTAACATTAGCGGAATTTCTAGTTTTTATTTTCAACTTCTTCCTTGCACCTCGTGCGGTGTACGAGGTGCAAGGAAGAAGTTGAATTGATTCTGATTGCAGGAACCTATGCTGTAATATTCCTGACACTACATCACATCGGTAAACTCCTCGCCTCGCAATTATTTCACCAAATCCGGTGACACGTGTTTCGCTACCAACGGCGCCAGCAAACTATTGTTTCCGCCTCACGCCCCACGATTACAGTAAGGATGATCTAAAATATCGTCTTCAATATTTTAAGAAAATAGCTCACTTACTTCGGTTCATAGGGTTTTAATAACGCTTACCTTTCTGCTAGCGAAACACGTGTCATCAGAATTTAATTAAATAATTGTATGGTGAGGAGTAAATAAAAAAGAACATCTGCTACAAATTTATTTAAAATTGAAATAAGCCAGCTTCCTTTTCAATGACTTAACTTCGAACTAAATTCCGAAAGAATCGCGTTCGGGAAACTAAAAACTAATTTATTCCTAGAAAATGGGAACCTTTCTTCCGCGCTCTTGCGCAATTATAAAGCCGTATAGTAGGTGGACGGTTTTATTACATCCGCCGTAGGTAATCTCCGGTTGTCCTACTTTAAACGAATCCGTCCGTAAACGGATTAGCTTCCTCTGGGGCAGCTAATTTCAATTTTTGGACACGCGAACGATCCAATAATCAGAATAGGGCCGAGTTCGATTGACACGGTTAACTCGCGTTCGTAACGGGGATTGAACCCAGCTTAGCTTTTGCCTTTGATTTATATCCGAGAAAAGTTCTTCGAATATTTATCGATGTCGATTTTAGTGAAAATCGAGACCCTTACTTTTATTAATCAATAAACAGTTATTAGGATCAATAGTAGTAAATTGAAATTGGACTTCTATAGAAAAAGTACAAACGTTATATATAGGTTCATAATGGTGGATTCGAAACATTGCATTCAACAAAAGATGTCATTTATCAACTTTTTACTCAATAGCTTAGTCAAATTGCCGCTCAATTTGAAAAAGGAGATACAGTTTATCAAAAAGGCAGCTACAGTGGTTACTTCGTAAATCGTGATAACGGGCCTATTCAAAATTCCGCCTTGTTCAGTCTATTATAATTAGGTAAGATCAGTCTTTGTACGGTGTATTTATCATTTAAATTCTCTTCGGAACGATGGTCAATATTAAGGAGATTTCCACGATTTATTAAACCAAAATTAGTCACATAAAAAGGGGACGTAAAATATGTAACATTTAAAACTTATTCAACTCAGAATGCAACCTTTAACAGATTCTTTTTCTGCCTTTCACATGTTTGTACAAATTGCGTCTAGAAATTAGGCATGCATGCTACTTGACATGTTATTTACAACGAACGGTCATCGTACTCAATCCCTCTCTTACACTCGCTCAAAGATATCTAGTACTTATGCTAATAAAGATTTATAATTTTATACCCCCTAACATATAGGGGATTTGCCCTATAATCGTTTTAAAGCCGCACTAGAACGCCATCTATGCAAAAACGTATTTTACTATCAACCTAAATTTAATGGTTACACTTGAAATGACTCATTCCTTCCATAGTAAGGAGACTGCATGTGAACAATGACCACAGGAAAAGTCCCTTAAATCCTCGGTTCGTCAACCCTTATGCTGTCTGAGGTATTGAGTGTAAAATTTCTTACTCCCCTTTTAACGCATTTGTAGAATTTAGCAGTGTGGTAAGAACCGGGAAGGATGGAACAATTGAATGCAAAGCTCAAAACCAATAACATTAACCTTTCCATCTTGACAACGTTCTTGCCATCGCGACAAAGATCCTCTTCGAAAAAACCGTACAGAGTGTTTCTGGTTTGACGTACAAAGACTGCATCAAATAAAATAGTTTTCAGGGAGGAATTCCGTAAATAGCTCGTGAATAAACTCCAATGGATGGAGGAAGAAATGTCGAGAAGTCAAAACAGTCCCCATGAAGCGCAAGAGATGACCAGCATAATCTCCCAAACGGATAAAGACGAACGCCAGAAGAAGCAATTGGAACTGCAAAAGATGATGAGTCTCAAAGAAGCGATGAATATAAAGGTCACCAAACGCCAAAAGTTAGATAAGGAAATTCAGGCTAAGCAACAAAAAGTCCTTCGTACTCAAGAGGAGGTCGAGTTGAAATGACCCTGAGCTTGCAGGACCAGGTCTAGAGCGCTCGCTGCCGTGCCGAAGAGTTGAGAGCTCAAGAGTTGACAAACGTGATCAAAGAACGTTTGGACGAGAATCAACATAATGAAGACGATAAAGTCGTTAATGGCGGCTAAAAATGAGCAAGAGAAAAAACAGATAGGACTGTGAGAGATGACGATTGGTCCTGGAGTGACGGAGAACATAGAGGCCGTCTAACAGCAAAAGTTGACGGAAGAAATTCAGATTAAGGAACAAAAAATCGTTCCTATTCAAAAGGATGTCGAGTTGAACCAAACCGGGCGCTTGCAGGACGAGCTGGAACGCGTTCGTCATCGTGCGATTTGAGATTTCAACAATTGGTTAACGCGGTCAAAGAACATCTGGACCACGATGAAGACGATGAAATCATTAGGTGGCGGCTAATCGCCTTTAGCCGCCACCTAATTAGAACATTAGAACGCATTAGAACAAACAGTTGGACTCTAAGAGATGACGATGCATCCTAAAGACCGAGCGGCAAAATTTGTAGGAGGAAATTCAGACTAAGCAGCAAGAAGTCTTTCTTACCCAAGAGTAGGTCCAGTTCAAGTGACCACGAGCTTGTAGGATGAGGTCGAGAATGCTCGTTGTGCCGGGGAGTTGCAAGTTCGAAAGTTGGCAAGCGTGACCAAAGGACATCTGAAGGAGAATCAACACAACGAAGACGATCAAGTCATTAATGACAGCTAAAGACGAGCGCGAGAAGAAAAAATTGGGACTATAAAAGGCGACGATGCATCCTGAAAGGACGTGGAATATGGAGGCAGCAAAACGGCAAAAGTTGGAGGAGGAAATTCAGACCAAACAGCAAGAAGTCCTTCATACCCAAGAGTAGGACGGGTTGAAGGACCAAACAGTTGGAAAACGAGGTCTAGAGCGCTTGTCATCGTACCGAGGATTTGAAATCTCAACAGTTGGTTAACGTGACCGAAAGATATTTGGAGCAGAATCAACATGATGGAGATGATGAAGTCGTTAGTGGCGGCTAAAAACAAGCACGAGAAGCCTGTAAGAGACGAGTAAGAGGGCGAGGGAATATGGAGACCGTCCAAGGCCAAAAATTGGAAAAGGAAATTCAAACTAAGCAACAGGAAGTCATACGTGTGCAAGAAGAGGTCGAGTTGAAAACCAAGCGCATGCAGGACGAGATCTAGAGCGCTCGTCGTGCTGGGAAGTTGAGAGCTCAACAGTTGGCTAACGCGATCGAGGGGACATCTGGAGGGGGAACGACGGACCAATAAGATAACATACCGATAAGGATATCGTGGATTTCGCCGAAGATTGGAAACCCTTGACTGACACGAATGGCGGTTTTTGGAATCACTCATTTCCAAGTGAAACAAGATCGCGCGCAATTGAGAGACGAAAACAAAAAGATCGGCCATCCATGAAATGAATGATGAAATAATGAAACCGAACTTGCGAATAACCGTGACGAAGCAACTGCCTAAAAAGCAAATATTGCGGTTTCCGATTTGAAAAAATCCATCGACGCGGTGAAAAAAAGGAAAACAAAGGATAACACGCAGATCGCGTTACCGCAAGCACAAAATTCAACGAGGGGGCATCGATTTTCTTTTTCGAGGCCGTCAGCGCGAAGATTGATGAAAACGTACATATTTATCAGCTCGACGGCCGCATCGCACCGACAACGTACATTTATTTACATCGAACGGTCGGCTTTTCGCGTTCGAATGAATTACGCGTTCGACGATATTAAGCCGGTCGGAAATTTTTCGGCCGCTCATTTGCTCGCGACGAAGCCGTATGTGTGTGCCCATTTATTGCGGTCATCCGCGACGGGTGGGTAAATGCGATATCCCCGAAGTAGGTCCTGACGTTTCGAGTGAGTATTTTTAGGATGGAAAATGGTTTTTCGAAAAAATCGTCGCTCGTCAGGTAGGAAAGGATTCGGGGTGTCTAACGAGAGGGATTGGAATTTCGGATCGTAAAACGAGATAAGCACGTGGAGATTCGAGCGAGAATTTCGGGAATCAAATAGTCTTCCGGTGTTGTCAAGGTGTCGTAAATTTTACCATCGCAAAATTTACAGTTTATTTTTAAGTAAATTTTTACTTTCTAGAATTCATACACAAACTCGATGATAGAAGCGTAAAAGTCCAGCCATAAACTTTTCAAAATGATGACTGGAAAGCAATACTGGAGGTGTAGAATCAGAGGAACAACAACAACGAAACAAGCACTAATTGAATCAGAGAAGAAATAGGGAAAAAGGAATACAATGAGAATAAATTGTTACGGCTGAAATTTACGCCCTGTATATGATGGCCAGGTGTTGGTTTACTTATTTCCTTTGATTCACTTCGAGGTACCGCGCTCTTTCCCTTATAGTTTTAGTTCTCGCCGCCTTACCGCAATACCGTTTGTCGGTTTCTGTCAAACGCATGCGCCGATTAGCTTCAGAAACGCCGCGCCGTCTACTTGCCACACAGGTGTTGCTTATCTCAATCCGTTACACATCTCCCTCTCCCCTTTCCGTATAAGCAGGAACTACCAATGAAGGAGGTTTTTAAGTACTCATGGTGATAACATTCATTTCTTTATGTGTATATAGAAGTACGTCTGTCGAACGTGGTCCTGTGCTTATTCGGGTTCATAGGCGCAACGCAAACGGAAATGTTGCTCTCAAAGAACCAGTGGCGCCCTTTCTTCATAACATCTTTATTTCTTCGCGTTACGCTAGACCAATCTCGTGAAAACAAGATCTACGACCCCAACGCGGAAGCCAGCCCGGGGTTTGTCCGACAACAGGCTTCTTCGACATAGACTTTCAGCCTCCAGCTCCACGGGGCTGAGAGGAGTGCGTACCAAAATGAAAACAAAATAGAATGGAGAAAATTATGCAACACCGTAAATTAAAGAACTCAACTCATAGCCTTACGCCTCAGGCAGGCTTCCTTTCATGTCTCGACTGGAAACGTTTCCCAAATGCAGACGCATAGCACTTTTACGTCGAAAATCAGATGTATAGTTGCCATTCGAAGAATACGCGCTGGATAATAATGTATTTCTTAAAAATTTGCACCTTAAAAAGTATTTTTCCTTTTTTCTACCTGACAGCCTTTCCCGCGGCGGATTTAATGAGAAAAGTTTTTCCCGCCGGCGCGTTTCGTGTTCGTATCGACTTCGAAATTAACAAGAAAATATTAATCCGCATCCTTCGGAAGTTAGGGTCGCTGAATAATATATGTAATGTACGCTGGAAGTTTGTATCGTTCGCATTTCGCCGGGGCAACAATGTGCTAAAATCGATATTACGTCGTCGGGTCGGAAAGGATAACGGAGGCTTTCGCGATGTGGGTAAGAGCGAAATTCGCGGGAAAATCGCGTGTAAAATGATAAAAAGTGTTCGTATAAATCGAATGACAAGTTGAAGAAGATAGAATAGTGAAGAATGGGGATCAGAAAAGAGTATTTTCGATTGTTTGTTAGAACGCAATTATTCTATATTGTATAGATACATGTATATAAATTGTGACCTATAAATACTGACCTCTACTACTTTTTTAAGTCAATCAAGGACAAAATTGAATTTAACAGCTTATATTTTAGAACGGTTAATAGTACCGTTTTCGTGCAAACATCGTCGAGATTGACAAAGTCCTTTTTGCTGGCGCGAAAAAGTGGTGGAGGCGATTGTGTACATGATGTTTGCAAATGAAGAAACTTTCCAGTTAGAGACTTGTGTAAAACTAATACATGTCCTTGTAGTATCCGCTTTGGTTAGCGCAAGCTAGTTTTTGGCATAGTTTTTTGACCAGCAATGAACGATGTATACGACTTAAGAAAGTGGCAGTGGGCCCAGCGAATTTTAGTTTTGTGTTCGTTTTTCTTTGTTAAAGTATCTAAAAATCTTAAGTTAGTACTTACTCCGTTTCCGGGCGATCTTGTTTGGACATTACGCGGCTTACCTGAAACAAAAAGAAATGGAGAACGTTAAATTTATGTAAACGTAAATTGATCGTAACGTTCGAAATTTGTTACGAAAGTATAAAAGGAATGAAATAAGTAAGAAGATACCAGGAAGGATATCTTCATATCCTTTTCCCTGCTCCTAACACTACAATTCCTTTTACAACTTATGAATCAAACTAGAACTTAGAAAAGTTCAAACAAAAACTAACCAAATTTGCAAAAGGAAATATGTTCCTACTATTACAGGAAATTCGTACTTATTTTTTTAAGATTAAAGTTTTCTGAGGAAAATGTTCAGAACCCTTGAATGTTTGGACGCATAAACACCAGCAGTGGTTTGATATCTACAACAACATAAAGGGAGAACAGACGTTGAAATTCGATTACTTAAAGTCGTTATTAAGTCATTTGTAACGTTAAATAACTCGCAATGTTTACTGTTTAGACAAAAAAATGTAAACGTAAAAACGGGGTTAAATGTTAAACATCTTCAAGGGCGTCTATTCTGGAAACATTTCAACATATAGGAACACGCTTCAAGGTCAAGGAAACGTAACTTTCCACAGCGCACTTCATTTATCTATTGGTTGTGATCTGACCTTGAAGTGCGTTGCTATATTTAACTGACGAGATATCCATTATATTTATTTACGAGATAAAATGTAAAGGACTTTCTATATTACGACCTAATAAGTTAGGTGCGTTAATGGGCAGTTATCAAGTAACTATGCAGAAACTAACAAATTAAGCACAATTTGCATACGCCAATAATCCGTTAGCAAGCAATTGACCGAGTATAATGTTAACGTTTAAATAAAATAGGCCATCTTAATTTTTATTTTCTTCTGCACAGATTGATTTACTTTTACCTCATATGATCTTAATAAATCAATTTGACGCATTTCTTGTGAAAAATTTCGTCCTTCTTCACAACTTATTGTACCGAGAATTTAGTTAATTTCCTTAAACAAAATTGCACCGGCCTAGCTCTTAATTAATGACATAAAAAAATAAATTATAACAAATTAATTTATCAATTTTGAGATATATGATATTTAACATAAAATCAAGATAATTACCTAGTGTTGTGTGTGTGTGACTTATTTGTTGACTTATCTATCTTGTTAATTTTTCTTCGTCAAACAAAACTTTTTATTTATTTTTTAAACCAGGACCGCACTGCTTTATTTCTTCGTTGTCCACGAAACGAAAACTTCAACTCTCCCCGACTCCAGTTCATCCAGGCATATCGCTGTTATAGAAACCTGTATTGAATATCGGCGTATCCTTGATTATTTCCAGTAATTTTTTATGGATTCTTGTAATGTAAAAGTGTTGTATGTATGTGCCTCAATGTTTACAATGCTTTTCTATCCATTAATATATGCTTTTCATAATAATTAATAATTTTATTTCTAGTTACATTTGTTTCTCTCATTAAACGTCTCTGGCTAGAGTTAAAATAAGAAGCTAACACCCGCAGGGCAATAAAATGCTCAAAAGGTGGTGGACGTGGCGTCGAAGAGGTATAAATAGAACCCCAAAATAAACCGAATGACAATTGAAAACCATAACCCCAACATTAACTGTAAATTGTGATATATCGAATTGTAATAAAATAATTTTCTAATGGTTATTAACCGTTCGAGTATTACTATACTACACTATGCATGGAATTAAGAAGTAGTAATTCATAATAAATAATAACAAAATTTGTAAGAGAAAATATTTTCTCATTATAACAGGAAAGCCCCAATGAATTTTTGAAGTTTAGTGCCATTTTTGTAAGGAACATTTAAGAATTACTCGTAGTATGGAATATTTATTTTTTGACCTGGAAACCTAAATGATGTTAAGAGTTGGGTGATATCTGGAACAAGGTGAAGCAGTTTGTGTTCGTTTTATTCCGCAATTAATATTATGTGTCGAAGAAGTTCATCATGGCCGGATCTTACACGTAATTCGAGCACCACGCATTTTGTCGACAATAGTTATTGCAGAGGCTTCTGAAACGACGCCCTTTGTGCCCAATTTCTTTTTAATCGAATTTTTCTTCTTTCACACTAATCGAGTCGTTGACCTCATATATCCTTCTAAATATAATGTCATTTAGTTATGAGAAATCTTGTGTATCATATCGGTAAACTCCTACTCACATAATTATTCTAATAAAATTAAATTTGGATGACTCTGTATAAAGTGATCTTAAATAATTAATTAAATTGGGTACGTTAAAGGGGCAACTACCAAGTAACTGTGGAAAAAGCTTAGTAAAGAAGCACAATTTGCAATCCGCCATACCCAAATTGTGCTTACTTAGTAAGTTTGAGCACAGATACGTGGTAACTGCCCATTAATATACCTAAATTCATTAGGTCGTTATATGTGGAAAGTCATCCAATAGTTTACTATTTTTATTTATTCGATACAATTATTTGGTTAAATCCGGTATCACGTGCTTCGCTACCAACGAGGCTAGCATCTTCAACACGTACGTTACCGATGTGATATAGTGTCAGTAAAACTACACTACAGTCGTTGCAATCGCTTCATTTCCATCTTCCACTTAAGAGATTTCTCTTTCTTTTAAGCAGGGATTCAAATTGGTACGAATTCAATAAAAAACAGGGAAACACATCGGATGGATATTACAGCTCATATTCCGTTCACTTAATTCCCATAATTGAAAAGTTAATAAGGACGAAAGAAGAAGAAGAATTAACCATTTTTGACGAAGCATCTTCGGCATTAACTTCGGATATGGGATTAAACATCCCAACGCATTTATATATGTAGGAAACCTAAATCGAAATCAACTTTAAAATGTCGGGCTCAACGTAATCAGATTACCTTTCCAATTTTCGCTTCGCGAACTAGTCTTTGATAATACATTCGCTATC
This sequence comes from Chrysina gloriosa, assembly GCA_038088585.1. NCBI lineage: Eukaryota > Metazoa > Arthropoda > Insecta > Coleoptera > Scarabaeidae > Chrysina > Chrysina gloriosa. The sequence continues at coordinate 48,702,983 of CM076093.1, read as the reverse complement.
TCGCTGCCCTCGTCCGATTGCAGAAAAAGAAAAGTACAGAACGCAAATCCGCTTCACTACTTTGCCGTTGCTGGAATTAGTTTCCCCTCAGCCTTCGAGGGACGACTTTTAGAACGTCTCTTGTAACGCTTCTAATACGGAAACAGCGTCAAGTTTACACGTCCAGGATCAAAGGAGTTAATTACAGAATTAGCAAACGACGCGTTTGTAGATCCTCCTACGTCTCCTCTTCTATTTCCGACGCCGCGATTCGCTCGAGCGCGATGACGGTTTCGATTTGCATTTGATGTCGGTGGAAAAGCAAATGCGTGTGTGTTAGTGTTTGAGATAAGTCCGATTACTGGTCGCTTCCAGCTCGTTCATAATTACCAATTTCTTTCGGGGAGATTCCAAATTGGGGTTAACATGCAACAGTTGCAATCCCTTCAATTATGGCCGGCTCCATCGGCTGGAACATCAGAATTTGTAATTGCCCAATTGTAGGATTAACTGCGAAAGGAAACATTTCGACGATGTGCTACCTATTCGAAAAGTTCTGAAATCTTCAAAATTTTGCTGACTTCTAATAGGCAAAAGGATGTGTTACCGTCCCAAAATTTATGTTTATAATTTTTCAAATTCCATTTAGTTCTATTTTATGTGGCAACCACCCTATATTTTAGACTTAGATGATGATCAATTTTGCCTTGAGAATCCTGTTAGCAAAGTAATGGGGCTGTAGTTCCTTCGTCGTAATTTCCAATTGGTTTGATTGTTAAAAAAACACAAATTCCTCATTTGTACGATATAGTCAAGTAGATATTCATGTGAATATTTTAGCCTCTTTAGCACATCTGAAATTAGATGTGCAAAACTGGACGAAAAATGTTTTCCTAGCCGTACGAAGAGCGAGCCCATGCTCATGGAATGGACTAAATCGACGGGAAATATGGAATTCCATTTCAACCAGTGACGTATTTTATTATGCTTACTCGAAATTTTTATGGTTGAAATTGAGAAACCATATTCAAGCATAATGGGTTCGTATTTAACGCAATAAAAGTTGAACACCAAACTACAATAAACGCTTCATTCTTCCAAATCTAACGGGAATTCGGAGACATGTTTTTATATAAAATGCGGATTATGCGAAAACTCAAATTACATTAAAAATCCCACCGAAAACTAATACCTAGGCAAACCAGATGGCCCCATTTTGCTCAACTTAAGAAGTTGCAGTAGTACACCATATAAATATAAAGAGATATAATGAGCCGTAGCTATATTCGCAATGCGTAGAAAATCTTGCAATCTAAGTGAAACAAAACACAAATGTCATCTCACTCTTTGAGTAAAATGAGCAAATTTTATCGGCATTTGAAGATATTATCATTTTATTGATTTTTCTATAACAAGGATAATATAACCTCAATTTATATAATTTAATTGATATTTTATATTGGTCTCTTGTATCAACTGGCTAAATTTGGATCTGAAATAAATTTAATAAACTTTCTGATCATTGTACAATAAACTATTTATAAACAAAGAAATTACTAACAAAAGTAATTGAATCCCAATAAAATACTTTGGTGTTGCAAGCAGTATTTGAAACCAAAATCCCCCAAGTTGCAGTAAGCGCTGATATGACGTCATTATTAAAGAATTGGAAGAATATTAATTATAACAATATTCAACATTGTACGACCATTGCAAGCCAAAAGTTTCAACCTTCACAAAATATAATTTTGGTTAGCTTCTAGTTTTCCGAGCTAGAAAACCCAATTGTGAAAAGTGATTACCGTGAACCGACTGAGCTCCAAACCATGGATGGAATGCAACTTGGCCGTAACAGCTGTGTTGTATAAAAGCGCTGAAGAGCTAATGTAGTTAATTTCAGAAGCAGCTTTCAAGAAATTTTGCCAGCACCTGTATTATTTAACTGAGAAAATCGTCATTTTATCCCTTTTTGATGATATGGTTGATATTGAGCCGGAAAAGAAAGAAACGTGACTCTAGCGAGTTTCAACTCGTACTGATGGCGTATCACAAGTTCACCTGCCTCCCCTATAAAGTCCCGCGTGTTGCCCGATCGAACACTACCCTACCATTCTCATTACTTTATTTACACAGCTCGTATTTTGCTCTTAAAGTTAAAAAAAAATCTTTATATCGTCTAAAGACGTTTAATAAGAAAAGGATACCCCTCGGACCATTTCGAAGGAATTTAATATTCCTTCATCAATCATCTCCACCTTAATTACCGATCGATTTCCACAAATTTCTAGACATCAATTTGGAATTTAATCCATTTCGTAGGCGAAGCGATTTCTTCCAATTACGCGCTCCTCCTCGATTCCGAAAAATCGTCGGAAATCGTCCCGAACGGCTCCTCGTCCTTCGGAACGACGCTCTCCTAACTTTATTAGAACGAACGCCGCCGTATTTATCGCCGTAATATATCCAACTCAGCGCTGCGTCTTCATGCATATTCGAATAAACGGAACGGTAGTCCGGCTATATCACTCGCATTACCGTACGTCCTCGTCGAAGCGAAAGGACGGCTACGAACCGGTGTGGATCCTGAATATTTTAGCGCGTGCCCTCGTGGGGGTGCCTCTAAACGGAATTTATCCGTCGATTCGGCCCGGCGATTGGACGTCCATTATAACGTCATAACGGGCTATTATGCGGGAGATAAATGTCCGACGCAATTATCGAGGTATTTACGCAGCGCGTCGCGATGCCGTAATAAACTCTTGCGTCGAGGTAGAATATGACGCTTCGGGCGATACCATTGTGTTCGGTAATTGATTGCCGTGTAGGGCACGTCAATTATTATGTTTTGGTCGGTGCTACCCTTTCGAAACAAAAAAATGTTATTTATACAGTTATTTTTTCGGAAAAGGTTTTAGAAAACGATGGAGAATGTAGAAATGGGTTTGTATTGGAAGTTGCCAAAATCGATTTTTTTAAAAGTTAGTATACAGATTTATCGAGAACATTGTCCAGCACGTGACCAGTAATTTTTTAAAAACTGGGGATTTTTGTGTTAATAGGTTTATGGTATTTGCATATCGCCAGGGAGTCATACTATCATTTGACATAGGCGTACAATCGTTATTCAACATTTTTGCTGTCACGCTTTACGTTTTCGGTCCATTATTTTTATCATATATTTAAAGTAAGAGGACTCTACTTTTCAGTACACCGTTTCATTACATTTCTGCACAAGTAGAATATGATACAGCATAAAAAAATAATTATTTTAGGGTTAAACTTTAAAATGTTTACAAGTGAACAAAGCGCGTTCATTCTGATGACGTATGTTCGGAATGAGGATGAAACTTGGACATACTCACGCCAGTCTTGTGTTGAGCAACACGCGGAAAGATTTCCAAATGAAAATATTTCATATCAAACATTTTCACGCCATAAGAATATACTTGTGGGACAATTATGTATAGAACAGAACGGATCAGATTTTGAACGTTTATTGCAATCTGACAGAATTTATTTACTTTACTCTTAATGTAACAACAGCCTGACTAACTTCTGAACTAACTGAATAAATACATTGTCGCAATTATTAAACTTAAATCTATCTTAAATTTACAGGCATGGAATAAAAACTTACGTTATATCTAGCGATAAAGTCAAAAGTAAATAAAAACAAGTAAAAACAATTTTTTTTTGATTTCAAAAATGCAGACCGTAATTAAAACTTTATATTACTTTCTGCAATAATAGTGTACTACCAACTGCTGTTATTTGGGTTGCCTAATTTGGTAGTCACGTGGTGGACATGAATTGTTGATATCTTTGTATCTTCGCTTGGTTCACCACCGGATCGCTCAAGTAGACAAGGTCAGGGCATATCGACATCTCAGCTGCTTGAAACGGGCGGAATTAAAATTTGGATATTGATGTGATATCCTTTACTTGCTACAACCTGTTTGTTCCAAGAGGTTGAGGATCCAGAAATAAAACACCAAATTGAACATCGATCTATCGTTATTTCGGATGATATGGCTTTCACAGCGAAATACGAGAAAGAACTGAAAAGGATCGAATCGTCTTTAAAAGTTTCCATGCAATATACGCGGTATTGATCGATCAATATTAAAGAAGATGAGTAGGCGTCTCTAACAGTTACGGGTTAAGATGTACGTTTCAATTCCGTGATCGAAAAGGTACATGTTGATAACGAAATAATAGTATAAATAAATTTTATATGCTGAAGTCCTAGATAGGTGAAAACGGGGAATCTTGAGAGTAAAAAAATACGGAGAAGGGATGTCAAAGAAAAACGAACGAAAGAGATATACATACATACCATTGAACGAGACAAGAATAACAACGTATCTAAAGGCTCAAAGATGAAGATATCTGGGACACATTGGAAGGACGCAGCAGGAGAGAACAGCAAGGGAGGTACTGTTCAGGAAACCGAAGGAAGAAAGAGGAAGGGGAGACCGAGGAAACGGTGGCTGGAAAAGTAGAGGAAGACTTGGAAAAAGTGGAAGATGTAGACTGGAGAGCGAAGCTAAGGGAGAAAAATCTGTGGAGAGGTGTAATGCATAACTTTATTGAATATACACATGTGATGACCTGATGCAATGGATCCCAAGTTTCCAAGGACTGTAGTCCTTAATTAATAAATAAATAAATAGATCTCAGTCGAAGATGTGAAGATATTTCAAGGAAATATCTAAGGAAGAAGAACGACGCCTAAATTATATGATTTTGCACTTCGTGGATGGCAGATATCAAATTCTATACCATTAGGAAGAAAAGCTAAAGAAAGAGGCAATGCCAAAGAAGCAAATAAAAGGAAGGTTTGGGGCTAGAACATTTTATGTCAATTTTTTCCGTTAAAACTGGATACTATTCTAGTGATTGGAAAATCGCCAAAACTTTTATGATTTCTAAACCAGGTAAACCAACAGATGAAGTTACATCTAACAGGGGTATTAGCCTACTCCCGATGTGGTCTAAGATTCTCCCAATATCGACGTGTCCGAAGAATTAACAAAATCTTTACAAGCACAATCTTTCCAGCACTTTACCGCGTCCAATTTCGAAACGGTGAACGTACAAATTACTAAATTATCGCCTCTGCCTATTCCACTCCAATCTATCATAAAGCAACGATATTTAAAACAGCTGCGAACCGGAAAATTAAAACCAATAAGCTACCGTCAACCGCTCATGATTGATTATAAAATACGCCGTCTTCCGCCGCGAGAAAAAAGACGCCTCACCAGCTACCTATGTATGTACTCGTATATACAACGTATGTACATACTTCAACCACTCACATTATCGACATCAATCACGATCGATCTAATATAGATATCGTTCGTAACGATATATATTAATCAGATCTGTTCGGCGATATTTACGTAATATTTTCATTACGTGTGGAGAGAGCATTAATCATATTCGCTCGCGAAACGGTTCGCGGATGGAATCTTGCGCAAGATGAAGCAAGCAGCAGTTCGAAAACGTTCCATCTGTGGTACTTACGAGATGTGTAAATAAAGTAATGAGACCGATTGGATTTCACTTGTTTTATTCCGATAAACAATTGAACATGGTTCCTTTCCCAAGTAAATGCCTTGGAAAGCCACAAAGCCCTGAAAACGGTTCTCTGACTCCTCATAACAGTGCTGGAAGTCGAATAGTGAAATAACCTTCAGCTGGTTGGTTACAGCCGTTTGAATTTTGTCCAGTGCCCCCAAAATGATGTCCCTTTTGAGGGAAGAGGAAAAAGTCACAAGGACTTAGGGCCGCTTAGGACCGTTCGCCAAATTACAATTACAGAAAGAGAATACCAAATAGATCCAACTCTAAAAAAGAGAGTAAATCTGAAAAAGAGAAAATCTCCACAGAAGGAGCCGAGGACAAAGGGGCGCAACCGCGTTTTTTAAACCGGGCCTTAGGAAACGAGCGAAGTTCCAAGTTTTGGTATTCTTGTTCGCTTACAACTTATTTCATATGTGGATTTTGTATTGATATTGTCAGTAGATGCACCACTGTCCTTGCAATCACCTTCACTAATTTTATGATAATATTGTGTACTTAAAGACACAAATATCATATCGGTAAACTCCTCACCACACAATTCTTTATAATAAAATCTGTGACACGTGTTTCGCTAGCTCGAGGCAAGCATCTTCAACAACCGTATAAACCGAAGTGACAAATTTCTAACATTAAAAATTCTACAACATGCATTTTTACCCCACTTCTTACTGTGACAATGTGTGCGCATGCACAAATATTTTCCCTCTCGGTGACGGCTCGGACCCCCTTTCACCCCCGAAAATTCCCATAAAAAGTCAAGTGGACGGCCAAGGGAAAAAGTGCCTGCTGCCGTCCACTTGACTTAATATGGGAATGTGCGGGGGTGAAAGACGTCCGAGCCGTCACCGAGAGAAAATGGGATGAACTTGCTGCTTGTGCATGCACATACATGGTCACAGTAAGAAGTGGGGTAAAAATGCATGTTGTAGAATTTTTAATGTTAGAAATTTGTCACTTCGGTTTATACGGTTGTTGAAGATGTTTGCCTCGAGCTTGTGAAACACGTGTCACCGATTTTATTATAAAGAATTGTATGCTGAGGAGTCTACCGATGTGATATTTGTGTCAGTAAATTGCAATCACATTTATTGTACTTAAAGACTTTAAACGGTTTCTCCTGTGCCAAAAAATCGCAATATCACTTGTAATCTGCAACAACGAATTTGTAGTGAACTTAATACCAACAAGATTACTGTCTATGTGCTACCTATCCTCTATCCATTGTATTGTTGTATCGTCTTCTATCATATCGTTTTCAATTAAACACAACAACTTTTAAAACCATGTTTTTAATCCTAAATAATTACGGTAAGCTGACATCTCTTCAATCAGCAGTTCAGTATTTACAAGATTTAATACCCCTTTTACCGAGTTCTCGCCTTGGTAACCATGATCGGCTCCATTTTTTGCATGTCTTTCTTGGTCGCCTTTTCTTTAATAGAATCACGGCACTTAGAACTACAGCAGTCCTACCTAACAGGAAACATTCCTCCATTATTTATCCAAACTAAATACAATGTAACCTATAAACTGTAACAACTTTTCACACAGCCTCCCGATTGGACTGACATCAAACTCCCAACGTGTTAACAACTAACTGTGGGACTTATGTATATTATCTATGCTGTGAGACTGACAGATAAAGGGTTTCGAAATTTTGAAATTGATGCTGTGCGCTTGCGTTGATAGGAAAGTGCCACAAAAATTGAAGAGCCCATGCATACAGAAAAGTTCTACTTCAATTTTTTGTGTACATGCTTCTCCCAATTTTTCACACAACAGAAAATTGACGGAAAAATGTACAAGGACGTTGACCGTGTCGAGCGACTAAGAAGGCTGAGCTGCCGTACGAATATTCCCATTAGCCAAAAGGCCGTTTGCTGGAACTGGAGCGCGACAAAACGCATTGTCGTATTGCAAAACCCAGTTCCTTTTGATGCATGGTCTCACAGGCATAATCCTTTTCGATGTCTTCCAAGATCTTTTTCGGTATGTGTGTTCATTAGCTCCTTGGCTTGGAGGCCCAAACTCTTCGTGAGCGATTTCTTGGCTATAACAAAAGCAAATTAGCGTGCTTCTGATCTTTGAATTGCTCATTGTTGCTTTTTGTTCTTGGCCTTGAGAAACTTAGAGTGTTCTTTTTGGCATTTGGTCTCACACGTGTGACCCTTTCTCGAAGAGTTTCAACAACCTATACAGATGTATAATTAAAATCTAATTTTTGTCCAACAGTATCTTATCGAGGGCAAGGGCGAATATTATGTATGATCCCCAGCTTATTCAAAACATCTGGTACCAATTGTTTTTATCCCTAGTTAATTTGCCATCTGTCCAATATTTACAAAATAAATTAAGACAATAAGCAATTGATATAATTTAGGTAATAGCGTAATAACATGCAGAGCTACCTCCAGTGAGTGTGTAAATTTGAAAAGAAGCAATGGCCTAAAAGAAATCTGATACCAGCACAAAAAGAAAACGTAACTTCTCAACAACTCGTAAATCCTGAACACGTATATCTTCCTCTCTTGCACTTCAAACTCGGATTAACGAAAAATTTTTGTGAAGGCGATGGATGAAAGTGGTTCAGTTCAGTTCTACACTTAAAGAACGAATTTCCTAGGATCAGTGAGGCTAAAATAAAAGAGGGTATATTTGTAGGCCCACAAATAGAGGAGCTTATTATTATTTATTATTATTTATTATTATTATTATTATTACTATTATTATTATTATTATTATGTAGGACCGTGACTTTGAGGCAAGTTTGAGTGGGGTTGAAAAGTCTTTTAAAAAGGTTGTAACTAAATTTCAGAACCCATTCAAAACTATAAAGATCCGGGATGTAACTTGTCCCTAAAAATATATTTTCTGCATTCACTCTTGGATTTTTTCCCTAGAAATTTCGACACCGTGAGCGACGAACACTGAGCTATTCCACCAAGATATTTCAGGGATGGAAAAACGTTTCCAGGGTGAATGGAATCCAAATATGCTTGCAGATTATTGCTGAGCACTAGTAAGCGATGTTTTTTAAACAAAATGCAGTAGAAAATCGTTGAGGACTATATTTTGGTTTAGATTCATACGTGTAAGTAAATTAAATTTACAAATATAAAATAATACTTATTAAGTAAGCGGAAAATCAAAAATCATGGGAGGAGTTTGGACTAAAATTAACAAAAGCCCGCAAAGAGAATCAAGAACTCTTCTATGATATCTTGAGATGGATGAGAAACCCAAAAAACAGCGACACAAAAAACATAATATAACAATATGTCAAAGAGTTATAAGAGGTTACAGGAGAACAGAGGGAGGCAAATATACAAGAAGCAATACAGTGACAAATAAGAAGAGAGGAATGTCCCCTTTCACAAGAAGGAGTAGAAGAAGCTCCGCAAAAAGCATAAATGGGAAAAGCGCAAGGGGCAGAGGAAATGGCAAAATTTCCCAAACAAGAAGGAAAGTGCAGAATTGTTAGATCTTCTCAGTCTAATTAGATGGGAAAAGGTAACAGCAAACGACTGGCGAGTGGCGAAAAGAACGGTCAAAAATATTCCATAACAAACAGACGAAGAGTTAAATTTTGTCGATCAGTTACTGATGGCGTATGACATAATCACTAGCCTTCCTTCCAAGTCTCGCGTCACCAGCGTTGCCAAATCGAACTTTACCCTACCAGTCTCATTACTTTATTTACAGACCTCGTACATCCAGATTCTCTTATTAAATTTAGTCCGTTCCGTTGATCTCGGCAGTAGTCGTAAATCCGTCTTAATGATCGTAATTATAATACGACCATGTTTATGCTTATGTGTTGCCGTTAAAACTGTTTCCTACATTAAATCTCAAAACAGTCGAGGATTTCTTTTCCTTATCTGCCGGTTACCGTAACCCATATTCGCTCGATGTGAGTAACTGTATGACACGACGAAGAAACGAAATAAATCGGGTACTTCCTAGTGAAGGCACGAACTTTAATTCCCCGCCCTTGTTCACCGTCATCTCGTGATCGTTCGATTTCGAATGACGAAGTCCAACCGCGCGATACGAATTTGAATAATTAAAATTACCATAAGCATCGTTTCGGCCGCGTTCTCGCCGAGGAGCGAAACGTTCTTAAAGTCAATATTTACCTCCTTCTACCGTCGGCGTGCGAAATAGAGCCAACCGAACAAACCGACCGGTGCAAGAAGAAAAAAAAACGAGGAAAAAAACGAAAACACTTTCAGGTCTAGCGCACACATTACCGCCTCGAGCAATTCGCTCTTCTCTTATTCGGTATTCCATTACTCGCATGTATGCACGCGATGGCGCGCGGGGAGAGGCGGCCGCCTTTTAATAATGCACCTTTCCGTATCTACGTGTACGAAGAACGTGCAAAAAGGGGAGAAGAGAGGCTCGTTCGCTGATTTATTCAGCGAGCCTCCGCCCGTAAGTTCATATTTTACGAGTCCCATCCGGATCGTTTAGAATCGGGCACCGAGTTCAACGGAGCATGGAGCGAGCCGGCGAAGATGGGGAAAAACGTGAGCGATTTCGCCGAGCGAGCAAACGGATAATGTGTGTAGAAGCTTGAAAATAGTTCGTCACGGTCGCGGCATCGGAATGGTCTGTTGGTCGGTTGGTTGGTTGGAGTAGCACCCGCGATAGAATACATAAATCACGGTGGATCGTTTGCACAGAATTCATTGAACTACGCCTTCTATGTGCGTATATAATCATCTTGCAAGGCACTGGTGCATCGATCCAATTTGTTGGGAATTGTCTTCATTCTAGTCTGGTTGATTAGAATGATACTGAGTATAGAATTAGTAGTATGCAGTCGCGAGATGCAGAATTTTGGCGACTGTACAGGTTTTGAGACTGCAATTGGCTCAAAGATTATAAAACCACTTCGAACATTTGTTGTGATTAGTAAGTCACTGCACCGCAAACAAAACTTAGATTACTTGAGATGAAAATGACTGTAACCTTTCCAGATATATAGTGGTCTTCATGTCTCCTTACGGTACGTTCCCCAACTTTGTTCCTTTAATTAGACTTAACAGCTTTGAGAGCGGTTCAAGAGAAAAAAACAGAACTTTCAGTGGCGAATGTTTCTTTTAACACTTATAACGTCTCTTACACTCATCCACCAGAAGGAAATTACTTCGTAGAAGTCACAAACCAGCATCAACAATGAAACGTCAACAAAAACCGGTGGGAATTGCGAAATCTTACAAAAATATTGAAGCCTAACTGGTCTTCAACGACGTCTCAGACAAATTCTTGTGGGAACAGCGATAAAATACAAGTCTAGCATGGAAATCTTAACTAGGATTAATTAAAATTAAAAACTAATTAGCCGAATTTTTAATTAACTTTAAAAGTTTTCAGCGAAAATATGTTTTCTCTACCTCGCCCATTCTTCCGAGAACAAAACCGTTTCAGAAACGACCAAAACCGAAAATCCGCAGGAATTCTATCCGCGGTATACAGCACTTTCTATACGCCGAATTGTGTGAGCGAAATACGCAGGTGTATCGTGTACGCATTTAAAAACGGAAACTTCTCCATCCTTATCCGGTCCGTTCGACGGAGGAATTCGACGACGTCGTCGGCCTAAAACGTACGCGACCGACTTACCTTAAACAATGATCCGTTCGTCCGACCCCATTCGTAACGCTCACGCACGATAAAATGGTACAACGTACGAATGAACATGCGGCGAAGTAATCGTGTATCTGGCGAAAAATCAATTAAACGATTGAAAAGAAACGAACAGTGTCGAATGGGTTCTCACGCCGCGCCGGTTCCGTGAGAAAAAGAAACGTCTAAATCTTCAAATCGATTAGACGAAGGAATTCTTTAAATGCTCGATTCATGATTAGTCCCCGGTTGCTTCGAAAAATGCTGTTTCTACGGGTGCATTACAATGGGCAAAGTCAGGGTTTATTGGCGCAAAATTCTTTTTGAGCAATCTCATTCTGTGCGATATCACAGGCCAACGATGAAAAACTAGTTTAATGATTTTAACTAATTCGTATGTTTTTGGTGTGCTGAGTTCTAAAGTAATCATAAAAAAATTGTATCATCCAGCAATTTTTTATATTTTAATATTCAATATGTGAAAACTTAAGTCCTTATCAAATAGGTGTGCATTTTATTATGCTGAAAGTTACAGTGAAATCAAATATTATGCAGGCAGTTCTGGTAAATGAAACAGCTGTTTTCTTCCTGTTAACATAACCTCCTTTTTCAGTGTTTGACCCATGTGCACTAAGTATGGCTAATCGTGGTTTTAAAAACTGTCCTAACACTTCTCGTTATATGTGTGGCAAGTTTGTAGTTAAAAAACTTCAAAGAGACATTACTGACTTTGTAAAAAAGGTATAATCTGCATATTTTGATGTAAGAATCGGTAATCAACAAAAATGTTGGGCTCCCCACAAGGTGTGTTATGTTTGTGTCGAAGATCTTAGGGAAAGTTCTAAAAAATAAAAGGGAGCTTTTAGATTTGCAGTACCCATGGTACGGAGAGAGCAAGGGAATCGTTCAAATGATTGTCACTTTTGCAGCCTTGATATTTCTGGGCATAACTCCAAAAATAAGAAAGTAATTATGTACCCTACTAACCTTCCTTTAGCTATTCGACAGGACATGAACCGGGACTTCCTGTCCCCGAGCTACCTCAGTCTATCGATGACATTTTACAGTCTAATGTACCCGAATCTGATGGAAGTGGATCGGGTGATGACGAGTTCCAATGTTCTTCAGAAAATTTAAAACCACAGTTGCTAACATAATCTGAGTTAAATGATTTAGACGCATTTGTTTAAAAGAATTTTACGAAAATTTTTTGTTGACCCGTGTACTTAGTGATTCCCAGTGATTCCGTTTGTGCCAACTCGTCAATAACGCAGGAATCGAGTGGGGAGGAAATTGAAAGTTGAAGTACGTGAAACACATAAGAAAGAAAAACAAGTCAAAGCGCCATCTGTAGCTACGCTAAAGAACCATCAAAACAGATACATCTGGACTCCAACAAATCACTGACTTGACTGGTGGGAAAACGAATAAAAGAAAAGATCGATATCAGGAAATAAATAAAAAAAGTAACGCCCAGTGAAACGCCCAGCTGGTATAGTGAGGGGAAACGCGGGGGTGAGTAGCATTAATTTTGCAGCCACGGTTAGATGCGCTTGGATTATGTCGGAAGTGAAAGTACTGAAACAACCGGTAATGACATTAGAAAATACCCTATTGAAATGTTTCCTAATACAACAAAATAATGCAAGTAAAAGTAAATCATTTAAAGTAGGATTTGATTTTAACATGCTTGAAAGCATAAATAAATGTTTGGCCGAAAACTGTTGTAGCTACAAGGTTTAAAAGTTTTCGAAAATCAACGGAAGAACAAGCTACATTCAAGTAATCTAACATTTATAAATTTTAAACGTTCAATCTATCAGAAAAAAATTATTTCATATGACAATAGAGTTAGAAAGATGTGACAGTCGTTTTGCGGTAATCACTGAACACTAGCTAGATGAAAATATAAAGGCCCGTACCAATGGCAACACCAGTTACGAGGTCATCTTTCACCTCCCACTCTCCCGTTCGCCTTCACTCATCTCGAGTGTAATTCTCGATTTACTCTGACGGGGGAGGGAGGATCACTACTACTACTAACAACGAGGAAACGCTATCGACTAGGCCACGAGTCCAATTGACAACCGTATTATATCTAGTGGATTTAAATGGTGGGTGAAACTTCAACATCGATTATCTCAGTAATTTATGAACGTTGCGTCGAACTACTCCAAAATATTCTTATTTAAGGTCCAAACTACACGTACCATAAATATAAAAAATTACGAAAATCCGATTACCTTGCCTTCTCCTTGTAAGTACTAATTATTAGGAACCGGACTAAAAGGCACCAAAAAAAAAACAGAAAAAGGCATAAAATTTTCACAAAAAAGCATTAACAAGGTATAAGATTCCAAAGAAAAGGCATAAATGTTAGATAAATACAAAAATTACTATACCTAACTAACATTTAATTAGGATTGCTAATCCCGAACACAATTGATTATTAAACGCTGTTCTAAATGTTCGGTTGTAAAATTACGTCTTCTATTACTTAACATATTCTTGTAAGTCGAAAAACTTCTCTCTACGTCGACACTTGTAATTGGAACATATTTGAATTTTGTAATTGATGCGAGATCCATGGTACTCATACTCGATTAAGTCGGGTGCGCTAGGCAAGTGCAATGAATTAAATTCGGATAAAAAATCTTCATATCAGATACAGCCATTAGATTACCATATATGCCGCTGCCTCTGACAGCATGAATAAAATTTTATCACTTGGTATCGGCTCCGGTAAGAAAAAATGTGTTAATTCGTCGTGAATAAATCCTGTTATCGTACTATTATTTGTTTTACTTAATTCTTTCGTACTTACTAGAAAACTTTTTGACGAATTTTCATCATTTAATACTCCGAGTATTAAATTTTCCACGTGTCGTCCACATACGTCTGTTGTTTCGTCTATAGATACCCATACATAATTGTTTCTAATAATATTTTTATTTCCTGAACAACTTCCATGTACACTGAACTAATATAATTTTCACGGAGATGGCTTTCATCAGGAATGTGCATTGCGCAATACGTTTCTAGAAACATTTTGAAATATTTGTTTTTATTTATAAACGGGTAGATGTGCTTTTATCAAAGCTTTGCAAAGATTAAAATTAAATTTTGATTGTTCAGTATATTCGGAAGTTGATGCCACAGATTGCATAGCTGTAGCTATAGTTTGTTTCTTGATTTGACTTTTAGTTAGTTTTAGCTGTTCCTGGTACAATGACGTTTTGACATGCTGAATTATGCAGTATTTCTTATCACATGTAATCTATTAAGAGGAATTTACTAACGCCAATACATTTTATAATTTTATGTCCAAATAAAACTTACAATTTTTGGACACGCTTGGCAAAATAATAGATTGTGTTCATATTTCAATTCCCTTGTAGTTCTTAATCCATTCTTCAACGGTGGGCTTTTGTTTCGGCATTGTACTACGAACGCACTTGACACTGTTACACGAACAACTTTAACACAACCAAATGAATTGAAGAGTCGACGCAAATCAATCAGGGTAAACACGGGGAATCCGCCACGTCAGACGGCACAATAGGGAATTACAAAGTATAAATTCATTCACGAAAGAAATGTGTAGTGGCGCAGCCGAAATTTCTTTTCGCAATTAAATAAATTTTGGAAAAAGGCGTCAAAAGGTCAGAAAAAGCTCTAAATAAGCATGAAGATTTAAGATTTTTGAATATATTTTTCATGCCTTAAATTTTAAGCATAATGTAGTATGTTAAATGTAACTAGATATAAAATTATTAATTACTATAAAAAGCATCGGTTAATAGACAGAAAAGCGTTGTTAACAATCAGATACATACATACAACACTTTTACATTACAAGAATTCATAAAAAATTACTGGAAATAACCAAAGATACATCGACATTCAATACAGGTTTCTCTAACAGCGATATACCTCGATGAACTGGAGTCAAAGTAAATTAAAGTTTTCGTTTCGTGGACAACTTAGAAATAAAGCAGTGTAGTCCTGGTTTTCAAAAGAAATGAAATGTTTGTTCGGTTAACGACGAAGAGAATTGACAAGATAGATAAGTCAACAAATAAGTCGATAAATATATTTGGAATAAAAGGGTATTAAGAAGAAGTACCAGTGAATAAAAGAACCTCACCATACCGGAGAAGATAGAATCGAAGAAGGGGAACAATCCATAGAAATTAAAGGTGCATCGAAAATAGAAGTTAAGAGAGAAGATATAGGAAGAACCATCATCGAAAGAGAAATTACACCCACACACACACGCAACACTAGGTAATTATCTTGATTTTATGCTAAATATTTCCCAAAATGTATACATATAATTTGTTATAATTTATGCTTTTTATATCATTAATTACGAGCTAGGCCGGTGCAATTTTCTTTAAGAAATTCAACTAAATTCTCAGTACAATAAACATATTTTCTATATATCCGGTCTTTAGTAATTACACCTAGCTAGTCGAACTGCATTCGTCACGTCCTTTGTTTCATTACCACGAGCTCACGCTGCCGCGCCAGGTGCATTACCCGGTTAATTTTCGTTCCCGATTGATTTTCGGGAAAGCGCCTGATGCCAGATGAACGATGTCGCGGCGCTCGATGTTATCGCGAAAGGGTAAACAAATCGGCGCGTTTACCCAAAACTACACCGGAAAAGCAAGCAAACAAAGGCGGCAGGCACGAATCGCGCGTGGTAATCAATCGATTTTCGAGCATCACGACTATCCATCGGTAACGAGCTCTGGGTATCGAGTAGAAACGGTGGAAAATCGGCGTGTACTCGCTATTAATTACCAACGCAGAACGTGCATTGGATTACCGGCCAACTGACAGAAACAGAGTGCCCGGATTCGTGTTACGGAAAGGATTTCAATCAACTTACGTACAAAATCCAGCTGTGATCTCTTATCTGAACACTCACTACATCAGTAAGGCTCGGATTATATGCACGGAAAAATCAGTAAAGTATGCACATTAGACCTAGCGTTAAAAACTTTTTTGGAACTTGAATGTGGGTAGCGATGAAAATATGCGATTTGATACGAAAATTGATGTAGCAAATTTTCAGGCTGATCGGATGGTGCCACAATGAGGTCAAAGATCAAAATTTTGAGAAACCACCAAAATACTCTTTTTGCATATTATTTTTTAAAAAAGAAATACTATGAATATAATATTTTTCATTAATTGTTATTTAATAGGCTAATTATTCCTATTTTAAATCAATGAAGATTTTGTTTAGGCTGGGAAGTCCTTACGGTAGTCCTCTACAATGTGTAACAAATACTGTTTATCGTCTTCGTTGTGTGTTAAGCATCTGTTAAAGTCAGTTATTAATTTGAGTTTTCTTTCGGCGGCATCATTCACAACAGTAATGCATTTGACGATCTGTTCCCCTTTACAAAATGCTTCGCTTTTAGGCCAATTTGACGGATCAAAGCATAAGAAATCCATAGAAATTTCCAAACGAGAAAAAGAACTTTTTGTTTTGATAGTCACAAAAGAGTTTAAATCCTTGGATGTCAATAATTGTAACTCATCAACGCTTGCACACACTTTTTAGAAGGGAAAATATCACCATCATCACCGATATGATTGTCTTTATCGGACTCTATTTGCAACGCCAAAACCATCTTTTCCTTTATTTCTGGATCTACATGTGGATCAAAAAGGCAAGTGCAACTGCTTCCTCTGATAAATACCACAGATGGTTCTGAATTTTTTCCAATAGCACTGTAGATATTTTTTAATCAAA
Source organism: Chrysina gloriosa (assembly GCA_038088585.1). Classification (NCBI taxonomy): domain Eukaryota; kingdom Metazoa; phylum Arthropoda; class Insecta; order Coleoptera; family Scarabaeidae; genus Chrysina; species Chrysina gloriosa. The sequence continues at coordinate 48,686,014 of CM076093.1, read as the reverse complement.
ATAGCCAATAATCCCCTTTATCAATTTTATATCTTTATTTGGCGCTTCAACTGTATTTGCGGTTCTGAACCAGTATGGAATATCGAGACTTACTAAGAAAATGCACATATTACGAATTCCATTCCAATTTTAAGTGAGCTTGAAAAATATACATTTTTAGACAATAGATGGCCTTGGAGATGAATCTTGTATGAGACGTCGCTCCAGGTGCACGAAATGTGAAATTGGGAATGCTACCACCGAGAAAAATAAATGCAAGTTGTAGGAGTTCTTTATAATCATGCCGAATGTGGACTTTCGCTAAATATTCAAGACAAAAAGTGCGTGCTTGCTTGTTTCCCGTTCCTCGACAGATATAACACTCAGAACTTGTTCATCCTGCATACAAGTGCTGTATCCTTTTGAATTAAGTGTGCTCAATTCCCGTGCAAAACGTTCAAAAATCGCCACCTCTAGGCCACTTGATTTTCCGAAATTAATCTCAAATACAGCTCTTAAGAGAATTTCTGCAATATGATGGCGACACGGTAACCAGAATAAGCTGCGTTCCAATAAAGTTCCAGCACCACTATGAGGGCCAGTATTTGCAGCAATTGTATCAAAACATATCATTTCTAATGAATTCAGCATATTTATTTTTAGCAAATAGTCGTAGACTGATTGAGCGAATGCAGCACCACTTCCATCTTCAATGATGAGGATAGCTATCAATTTTTTAACGTTCTCCGACGTGAGCACAGTAGCCAAGCGATCAACTTTATCTTTCCCAGCAATTGCGGGAAGTAGCTTTCCGTCCCAATGCAAAACAAATGATCCAGGGATCTAAAAAGTTAAGTTCTAAGAAAAACTTATAACTTGGCAAAAAAAATTTAACCTTGAAATTTTCAATAATTTCTTGGTTCATGACGCCGACGATATTTTTTACGTTGTTCACGCAAACTTGTGCAATTCAGAACAAGATCCTCAATATTGTGACCCAATGCTTTGGCAGTTGCACTGATAAAGTGTATAGCTAATGGGGAGGAGATATTGCCAGCATCCATACAAGCTAGCATTCTGTCGTCTATAAAATTCTTCTTTCCACGTTTTCGAATCGGCTTATTGGAGCAACTTGGAATGTTATCAGTCTGTTTTACATCCATCGCTTGCACATCATCTCCCGCTTTATCACTCTCAAATTCAACATGTTCCATAGTCAAGTCTGTACATGAAATTAAGTGCACAAAAGAAATAGCCACTATGCCGAGTATATATTCCGATCGTCTGCGAATAACCCCGATCTTAACAATCTTGGCTCGCATTAGCAACTCTACTCATAAGAACACTAACTGGAAATTGTTCTGAGGTATTGCGTTGTAGATCGAATATAAATGCAGTAGAGTCGCGATTTAGTGAACTCCGGTTCTAATGAACAACCTGCTCCAATGAACGATCAAGATTTTACATACATTACATGTCGATATAATAAACATTGAAAAGCCCCGAAACAATGAACAACACTTACGGATAAAAAGGCATTAAAAAAGTAAGTAACTAAGTACATATGTGATATGCATTTTAGTCAAATAAGTTGGTTGAAATTTTAGTTTGAAATGTCACAAAGAAAACATTTAAAATTGGACGAAAAACTCAAAATACTTGAATGCTTAAAAAAGGAAAGATATATTCATTTTTTAGATTAAATTTTTTAATTGATTCCAGAGCCTCCAAAGTTTCCTTTTTCTGGAAATAAATATACTATATAAAATTCGATTCCATCACTCGATGCCCAATTACAAATTTCATCACCCATTCGCCTCCCGTAAGCAAGCATTCCCGATATGCATCCGCCTTCGTAAATTACATACATCCAACTTGGAAAAACTAATCAACACCATTGTATTTCTTATTCCGGAGAGAAACTAATGACACCTTCGCCTAATAACATCTATTCCATTTATTTTGTCCACCCACGACGATCGCACGCCCACAATTTTACGTTCACGTGTGGACGAACGCTCGAGGAAACGCGCATTTTTAATTACATACGTCGACCTTTACGTACGTACTTCGTCCGGTATATCCTTGAAGACCGAAGTCTACGAAACGAAAAAGAAAAAAATTAACGAAAACTTAACGTTAGTCGTATGTACGTACGTAAGTGTTCACGTACGGCTGCTACATTGAGGTCGATCCGATAATTAGGAACCATTGCGCATCCGTTCACAGCGAACGCAGCGGATACGAAGAACAAAAGGACAGAAAAAGCGGTTCGGAGAAGCGGACGGGAGCCATCGAGAACGGGGAGCGGGAATAAAAATTAATTTGGATGATACTATTATACTGAGCGTAATTGAGTTAGTGGCTAAAAGAGCGTGATTATTGGTGAGTTTATATTGTATGTGACTACTTTTTCCTAACTAGAGATGGAGTCTGAAGTGCAATTATCCACAATTGCGTTTGATTGTTTGACAAAATACCCGCTGACTTTCCTACGGGAAAGCGCAAGGAAGTCAACATTTTAAGAACTTGCATGTTAACGCGCTTAATCCTTAACTGTGTTCGTGTGGGTGGTTTTACACCTCAGATGCATAAAAATTTAAAATATTTTGGCACGTAGAGGTCTGCCGTTTCCGCTGTACATTGGGATCTCTTTCTCATTAAACTTTAAATTCAGAAAAGAAAGCTTCAATCAACATTTAAGTCCAAGCACCTTGTCGAGAAAATAGGCCCCTTCTTGCGACCACTCCCCCATCATTGCTCGCACGAAATAAAGAACCTGCTCTAAAAGGAGCTAAATCTAGACGGTGTTATCTTTGTAGTTAAAAATATGACCGCAGATCTTCCAAAAACCGCCATAAATGTGAAAAATTTGTATACAAGAAGCATTGTGGAGATAAAATTGAATGTTTGAGATGTTCCGGAAAAAGAAATAGTTTAAGAAAAACGTTTTTATATAAAATTAGTTATTTGTTGACAAAGTTAAAATTTTTCTTCGAAAGAAACGGAATATGAACCAACTTGTCCATTGGTATCGGTTTTCTTAGTCCTATTACTACTTTTAAGATTTTCGTTTGAAACTCTAAAACTCAAAATTGGAAAAAGCTGGCTTTTTATTGTTTCCTATATTAAAGAGTTTCTAATTATGAAAAATTTTTATCTTAAATGTTACTGGGCCAACTCTGACATCAACAACTTCTAGCTTTTTATTTTTTACTTTTACTTTGACTTCCCTGTTAGTTGCCTAACAAGAATTGTGAACGTACAGCGTTCTGATTCTTTTTACGAAAAAAAAAAAAAATGGTTGGAATGGAATGAAGGATCGCTGACTTCACGGAAAAGGTATATACACCCTCTGTCCCAAAAGTAACCGCAATAGTTCGAAATAAAGCACGCTATGTATGTTATGTCCACAAAAATCATTGTATTTATTCGAAATATTCTCCATGTGCTACAATACATCGATTTGCACGGTCAACGAGTGCTTCAAACGACTTTTGCATGTCGATCTCTGGGATGGCCTTTAGGATGCCGGTCGTCGATCTTTGAATGGCGTCTACGGATGCATAACGAACTCCTTTCTGCTTCAAATGAAGACGAGGGAACAGGAAATAATCGCATGGGGACAGATCAGGCGAATACGGTGGGTGCTGTATCGAATATATTTCATTTTTCGCCAAAAATCGGTGACAATCGTTGCTCGATGACACGGTGCGTTATCGTGCAGTAATCTCCAGCTGCCTGGCTCGCGATATTCGGGCCGGACACGACGAATGCGACCCAGCAAACGCCTCATAACATCGAGGTAATATGCACCATTAACCGTTGAGCCGTATGGAACGAACTCCTTATGGATAATTCCCTTCGAATCGTAGAATGAAATCAGCATTGACTTGATTTTCGACTTCTCCATTCGTGATTTTTTTCGGATTTCCTTCTTCTGGTGACCTCCACTCTGCGCTTTGACGTTTGCTTTCTGGTTCGTATTGAAAGCACCACGTCTCGTCACCAGTCACAATTGTTTTCAAGAAGTTTTCATCTGCACGGGTCGTCGGTCAATTTGTGCGGAACAAACTTCGAATTGACTTTCTTCAAACCAAGGGTTTCAGTCAAAATGCGCTGAATAGTTGTTTTAGGGATGCCAAGCTCCATTTCCATAAATCTCACTGACGATTTCTTCGAAATTTTCACAAATTCGCGCACTTTTTCCACATTTGCCTCGGCCAAAGTTGTCGAAGGACGACCGGCTCTTTCGTCATCGTTAACATCTTCTCTGTCTTTACGAAATCGTCGATGCCACTCGAACACTTGCCTCTTCGACAAACAATCGTCGCCATAAACAATTTGCAGCATTTCATACGTCTCGGTTGCAGTTTTTCCAAGTTTAAAACAAAACTTAATATTGACTCGTTGTTCGTGACTCATTTTCTGACCGTTTACGAAAAACACTCTCACAGGATGCGTGATGTATCAGCTGACTATGCACCAAATGTCATGAAAATTTGTCAGGTTGGTAAGGAAGAGTCCCACTACAATAATCAATCAACTATCAAGAGATGACGCCACTGGTTTCTGATTTATAGACGCATTGCGGTTACTTTTGGGACAGAGGGTGTATGTATATGGTTTGAATGCGTTAGAACTCATTGTTCATGTACTAACGTTAGGGCAGGAATCACTGCAAAATTCCTTGTTTTTCCAAAATTGTAATTTCATTGTAATACTTAGTGATTGAATTGGCTAAATAAAATTTTTAATCATTAATAGGCACTAACCTGCTATAATTTGGGCTTTTAAGCTTGCGAAGAAGTAATTCGAGCAAACATAATTCACTTGACTTGAGGCAAGCCTGGCAACAAAGTATTCACCTCAGACTCTAGATTTTTGGGGACAGTATAAACCGAAATCAGTTAAACTCACAACACTTCAAACCCTAAATGATATACGCCATAAAAGCTTAAGAGAGGATTTCCGATCTGCACAAGTTCTTGCAATTCATCTAGGAAAACGTGTAGACCTTCATGTCATGTTTCCCCTTTTTCAATCGAAAAATCAAACAGAACAAAAATAAAATTGTATACTATTTTCGAGGGCCAAAATCTTCATCATCACGTCAACTTCCACACATACCGTCAAATTATTGAGCTTTTGTTCAAATTCTGGACAATTTATTATCTTGATTGATCATTATTGTCCGATAGTCCTGTTTTCTGTGACCAAGGTTTCTTCTCGTTGGCCTTCTTACACTTCTTCGGTTAGGTTCCTAGTTATTCTGTTAAAATGCTGCAATACATTGGTTGCAGGTTTACTTCTACTTTTTCCTGCCACGTTCCCAACGCGTTTTTCTTCCAGACACTTGATGTTCCTTTTCCGAACTAATCGACATAATTAAATGACATATGTAATTGTAGAATCTATTTCAAGTCTCATACCTTTGGTAAGTATCTTTTTCATCGACCGTTTGAGGATAACCTTAAAAGTCTTCCTCATGTTCTGCATAAATTTATCCTATCCCGAAGCTTTTGATGTTTCCTTCTTCCAACTCCTTAACAACGATTTGTTTCCAATTTCGGCAAGACTTCGTTTAAAACTTTCTGACATTTTTATTCTATCATGTTCTCTTAAATATTTACCACCACCTTTTCCCCAATACTTCTAAGCTCCTGGTGACTTTCTCCTCGGTCGTTGACGTCCTCTTTGAAATCTTTAATATTATCTTCCTCCATGTAAATACTGGATCATTATTTACAAGCTGTTAAGCCTGCCCTGCCAGGCAGAAAGCAAAGGAAAGTATAAGCTAAAATGTTAAAAAGTTGCATTTTGTCACGCCCCTTTTTCGACTTAATTCTCCGCCCACATGCCAAAAATCAAAAATCCGGCTACGTTAGGATTTGGCTTAGGGGTTTACTATATCCATACCAATTTTCAGCTTTCTAGCCCATCAGTGGGCTTCAAAAAGCTCTGGATAGACAAAAGAAGAGGAACACACAAATAAGAAAATTATATATGTATATAGATTTAGCACGTGCTCTTATATTGCAATATTTATAAGGCTGAAATAGAAAATTCAAAATCTGGTAAAATTTGGGTTGATGCGGACTGCACCAAGTGAAGGCGATTTGGGGGTCTCCCTCAGGTAACCTGACTTGCTCCAAAATTGTGGACCAAGAGTACTCACATCGATGAGGTGCCGTTTCAGGAGAAAATGTGCCCTAGCGCATAAAGCACAGAACCTGAATGTTGGCCTCGACGATAGAGGTTGAGGAGCCTAATCAGGCTCCAAGAGACTCAAATTCCTCTCATATTTGCTGGAAAATGTCCAGAAAAAGTTTTATGATAATCTGGAGAAAAATAGCTGAAACTTGGACAATTTCCAACATCGTGTGGGTTTCTTGGACTTAACTTAAGTTTAAGCAGCTACAACTTAATCTGGAATAAAGTCTATTCTACTTCTTCCTAGAAAAAAATTGGAATTTCTCTCAACGAATTCAGATAGAAAATTTCGATTCGCTTTTTCAACAATATTCTAAACTGGGATCACAAAGCATAAAATATCTACGTCCAGGTCCATCTTGGCATCGTTTAAAACGAGATTTGGATCAACGAAAGCGAATTCAACCATCGATACGTCCATATTTCGATTAGCTTATCGCCATATATCTAATTTTTTTGTTTTCGTCAGAAGGATTAGGAAGAACCTGCCTCCTTTTGTCAGGAACACGCAGTGGTAGTTCCCAAATTAATTCGAGACAATGTGGAAACTCTTAAAAGTTTTCGCCAAATTGGAGTTTGACATTATCGCCATATTTTGACGACTTATTTCCAATTTGGGCCAGGAAAATCCAAAATCATCTGCGGTTGAGCTCACAGCATTTCAAATATTAAAACTCAAACGCGATGGAAGCTTAAGTGGCTTTTCGATATGCGAAAGCTTTTCGAATTCATCCGGGAAAACGTCGTTTGTTAATTGAAAAATCAAACGGAACGAACACACAAAAAATTAAAAGCTGCTTTCGTTAGGAAAGCGCAATCGTTCGGTCCGATTCGGAAACTGAAAAAGCTCCCGCAATTTCGCGTTTGACGATATCGACACGGCCTCCCGACAAAGCAAAGTTCGTAAACGAAAATTCCTCCGTCGCTAACGAGGGCCTTTGATGTGAAATGTCAATAATTCCGGAAAGATTTCCGTTTTGTTCCGTTTCCCTAATGGATTTTCGTGCAATGTAACCGCAGAACTTCGTACATGTGTTCTTTCTGTATTTCTTTCTGGCGCTGAAAGCGTGAGATATCTCGCAACAGATAGGTTGGAGAAGTTGTATACCGAAATACGACAGAAGGTTGCAATTTAATGATATTTTGGGTGCTGTTTCGTTAATTTAATGGGAATTTTTACAGAAGTGCATCATTTTCCTAAATAACTTAATCAGAAGTGTTACACGCAAAGATCACTTTGCTTTACTTCATTTTAATTGTTAAAATTTCACGTTTCCTAATTTCAAATTTAAATAATGATTGAGGTCATCTGTGCCCAGAAGGATCATCAACATTGGCTAATTTAAAGGGACGAAGGGAGATAAGTACAGATGAGGATGCTTGGGATATTTTGAACAGCATTCCTTCTAAAAGTGAATCAGAAAATGATAGTTCTGACAGTGAGAACGACCTCGATCTACAAAAATTTAGTGTGGATCGTGGGGAAGAAGAAAGGATTACTATCGTAAGTTATGAAACACTAGAGTCGTTATTGGATGATGAAAATTGAATTGAAATTGATCTACCCAGCCATTTCCCAAGGACCATCATCAGTACCAGTCGGGGTTAAAAATACTTCAAATAATGTGAATACCCGTAATGGAGAAAATATGATTGACTACAAAATAGAAACAAAAAAGTTACGTGGAAAAAATTCGTTATCTGTAGTAAATATAAATTTTTAGGCAATTCTCAATCCGTATCAACGTATTTCTTCACAATCTTGTAACTAAGATGAGCAAGGAAACCAGTACCTATGTCCACACAAGCAATTTCTGTGTGGATTGTAAGGACATCGAGAGATTTTTAGACATATGTTTTTTCATCTATAATACCTGCTCCAAATATATAAGAATGTTATGTAATAATATTGCTGGAAATCCTATTGTCACAGAAACAATGCCTTTCAATAAATTTGAATGAATTAGACAATATTTCCATTTTAATAACAATGAAAATCAGGTAACAGACAAAACTTCTGCAGAATATGGTAAATTACATAAAATTAACCCTATTTTGGATACTTTTGGTAAAAAATTCCAAGTATTCCCATGAAAGAGTGTTTGTCCATAGATGAACAGATTTGCGCTACAAAAACCAGGTATCATCTGAAACAATGCCTTCCCCTAAAATCCTATAAATGGGGCTAAATGCTTGGTGAAGGAGATTTGGGAGCTAGCAGCAATGTAATTATATGATTATTCCGTGAAGTGGAAGCTCACACCAATCAAAAAGTATTTTTGGTAATTATTATACTCACCGATACCAAAATTGCAAATTATCGTTGGAAAACTCAGTGAGAAATAAACCAAGGGGCTACAGTGAAGAATCTGTTGCCACTTGTACGGATATTGATATTATATATAAAGGATGATAAAATTGTTATTTCTTTCCTCAATTGTTGGCACACAACCAATCAGTACGATTGAACGGATTGATAGCATACAAAAACCGAAGTTACAATTTAATGTCCCAACGTAGTCTGTCAGTACAATAAACGTATGAGTGGAGTATATCTTGTAGATAGCTTTATTAGGCGATATAGAATAAAAATGCGTTCCAGAAAATGGTATCTGCGCATTTTTTACGGCTTAATTGCCATTGCGATCATCAAGTTTTGGTTACTCTATAAAACAGTGTACACAGAGGGATATGTTGAACAGAAAAAGTTATTGACCTTGATGGAATTTCGATCAAAGTTAGCTTATACCCCGTGCAAAAAAGGCGCAAATATGTCAAAATGAGGAAGACCAAGTGGTGACATACAAACAGAATATAACAATAAACGCCATGAAGGACCAGCTGCTCATATACCCCCATTGGATATTCGTCAAGATAATTTTGATTATTTTCAATTATACAACGTGAGAAATAGGTGTAAGTTGCCCGGATGTAAATTTCAGTGATTTATTTAATGTCAAAAATGTGACTTTCACCAAAGATAGACCGCGAACATTTTTATTTATTTTTTCATACATACATAAATTTATTTTTGTATTACTATTTTTTCTGTACGTTTTCCTGAATATTCGTCGAAGAACACAGCGTACCTAGTTTTTGGGCAAATATAAAAAGTCATGCATTGAAGGGTTAAGAAACTGTTTGACCGAAAGCTATTACTTCTCAATTTCCAAACATGCACTTTCTAGCACTCCGAAATTCAAGGTCTGATATCTATGAAGAGCAAATCCTTCTATCTTCAGTATGCAATTTAATAGAATCGAACATCCTTTTAGTGCTTCCTCTTACTACCAACAAAATGGATCTTATGGAATTTCCAAGTAATCTGCTTCTAAATTCTAGAAAAGCCATTACTTCCTAATTTCCAAATATGCACTTTTTGGCACTCTGGAATTCAAGGTCTGACATCTATGAAGAGCCAATCCTTCTATCTTTAATATGCAATTTAATAGACTCAAACATCTTTTTAGTGCTTCCTTTTATTACAAAAAACAATGGATCTTATGGAATTTCCATGTAATCTGCTTCTAGATTCTAGAAAAGCCATTACTTCTCAATTTCCAAATATGCACTTTTTAGCACTCTGGAATTCAAGGTCTGACATCTATGAAGAGCGAGGCCTTCTATTTTTAATATCGAAATTTAATAGACTCGAACATTTTTAGTGCTTCCTTTTTTACAAAAAAGATGGATCTTATGGAATTTCCATGTAACCTGCTTCTAGATTCTAGAAAAGCCATTACTTCTCAATTTCCAAATATGCACTTCTTAGCACTCTGGAATTCAAGGTCTGATGTCTATGAAGAGCGAATCGTTCAATCTTTAATATGCAATTTAATAGACTCGAACATTCTTTTAATGCTTCCTTTTGCTAAAAGAAAATGGACCTTGTAGATTTTTCAGTTAATCTGCTTCTAGAATCTAGAAAACCTGGAAATCTCGTGGTAGAGTTTCAATTAAATTTTCACGATCTCCTATCGCCAGGTTTGTCTTCCCATTCCTAGACAAATCTTCTTCCTCTCTCCCTATTTCCTCTCCCATTTCGTAATTAACACAAATTGTCAAATAATCACTACGCTTTCAAAGTAATTTTGACTGCTGCGAGGCGCCAAAAGGAAACTAGCTGAAAATATCTTTCCCGTTTACCTCCATCATTACTCTTATTCCACAAACATCGGCACCTCGGATTAAGAATAACTGCCGCTCAGACGAAGTAAGCGGGCGTGACGCCGACGGAATTTACGCTGTATGAACGTCGAAATAAATTATCGGTGACGTTCCGGGATTATTAGTCTACGTCGACGTCGACGTCCGTTGGAACCGTCGTAACGTAGATGGAGCCCTGTTCAGGAAACAAATAGCTTAAACTGCCGTCCTTGCGACTTCACCCCTCGACGAGGAACGCTTTGGACCGGATGGAAACTTTGAAATTGGTTGATGTGCTGCGAGAAACGTGCCGTACATATTTACATTACCCACAATATACTTCGCAATGTGGTGAATTAATGACCGCGATTATCAAGTCTGTTGAGAATGTGCCCGGTATGTTGTAGTTATTTAAGTAAAGATTTTCTCAACGACTACGTATTATTTGAGCCTACTTTTGTAAATAATCCCTTTTACGTTTTCCTTAAGAAATTACGAGAAGCCCAGCTGTTATCGACTTATTTGTTGATTTTATGTTTGCTAACATCGATACTTTGCAGCAAAACTTGCTCGTTAAAAAAAAGAATCGCCTTCACGTCTGCCCATTATATCTTCCTAAACAACAACACGACGACGACGACCACGATTCCTATCTCACGTCGATGATGACCGTTGATCACTTGACCCCTCGCGTGTCCTCCGGCTTTCGAGATAATCGTTCGCTCGAACGTTAACTGTAAAATCGACGTACCTGAACCGTAAGTCAAAGAAGCCATCGTCCGACCACTCAGCCCGATTATTACCTGTATGTGTATGTACATACATTGTTAGTTGATTTTGTTCGAAAGAGGAAACCAACTGCGCCGTCTCGTCGTCTTTGAAGTACGTCGATCGCGCGAATTAAGGAGAAATCGCGGTGAGATAAGAGGCGATTCGGTAATGTCATCGTCTAATATTTGATGTTTCTTTTTCCCCCGTTTTCGTTTCGCTCGCGTAATTGCCGACATTACGGAAGAATAGTAAAAGGTAAATATAGATGATTTCACTTTCGCGCGGGTCGTTTGAGAGGAAACGAAAGGAAATTACACCATTTATTTCTAATGTTAACTAAACACGATAGAGTATTGTTTGAAGAAGAGAAAGGAAGGGAATATGGAACGAGGAAATCATTTTTTGTTGAGCAAATAATTTAGAATATATAAAATAATTAAAAATTTTCCTTACCACGCCTTTCTGAAAAATCCAGATACGTATTTCGGCAAATAAGTTGCCATCCTCAGTGGAAAACTGCGGGAATTAAGTATAACTAGTGAATCCGGCTAATGCCCAAGACGAACACCACACAACGAATACTGTACAATGAACATCACACAATGAGCGCGCGAAACACACCGGAACAATGCGACACTGAATTCCCACTAAGGGGAAAGTGCATTAGTACCTAAATTTCATGCTCTAAGAAAGTTGAAAGTTAATGCGTTGTAAAAAAGCTGTACATCGATAATCAACGCTTAACCTAATGTACCCTAAAAATGTATATTTGAATAAAAGAAAAATTATTTAAAATTAGGTAATTCCTTTTTTCCTCTCGCCTTCCTTCCGTCCCCCTTGCCCGATTGTCTTTCCTGCTTCTTAACTTAGGTGTAAAGCCTTCCACATTCGAACTGATTGTTCTCGTGATGTTGATGACTTCTCGATAATTCCTGTCCGCATTTCGAGATCAAAACGATGGGCACTTCCTCAAAACTTTTTCGAAAAATCAGTCTCTCGAATGCATCGAGTGAAGAATTGTTAGTGAAACCTCCCCAAATACTTAGAATTGAGCACCATTCTGCAGATGCAGTGACGAAACCCGTTCCCTTCACAATTTCCAAGATCAGTTCAGATCTCGAAATGCAGCTAACTCAAAACGATGGATTTTGCTTCGAAAATTTCGTCACAACAATTGACATGTTTTACGATATACATATATGAGACTAAAACAGTACATCCGTCTCTTCCTTTAATTTACTAGAAATACTGTGTACTAGTGGTTCGAAATCGATCGACCTTCACTGTATATATTTCACCATCATTTCTTACTGTTACTGAAGACACCAGATTTCGGCCTTGTCTGTGTTATTCATCTTCAGTTTTACAAGTAAATGCAAAACCAAAAAATTATTTCTATTATAAAATTTACCTAAAGCTCCCCAAGCTTCGAATCTAAATGGAGCTTACCCTTACATATGGAAGTTCCAGTGGATAAGTGAAGAATTAACAATTCTGATTGTTTTGATGATTTCTTTGTTCCGAAAACGTGCACTTATTATTAAAAAGAAAAAGAATGTCCGCATGTTTGCTTTTTTTTAAATAAAATAAGATAATAAAAGTAATAAAAACATAATAAAATATTCGTCATTCTGTTTCCTTAATTTGTGGTTTGTCTCGATTAAAAAATTAAAACCAACTCCACGTCAATACTAAAAAGAAAAAGAAAAACACTTGACACGATCCGATTTAATCTTAAAGTCCCAAGAACACAAGGCGGGGCGATTGTCTCAATAAACTGGAATCGGAAAAGAGGTTAATGTGAAATAATGGCCGTCGTTAATATAGCGTATCGGCTCACGTGTTATGCGGTAAAGGCGAATTACAATTACGAAGGACCCGTTAGCTCCGACATGATACGATGCTCGGTTGTGCGTTTAAATTAAATGTGTATTAAAGCACCGTCCGTAATAATCTACAATTTATGCCGAATGAAAGGTACGAGGAGGAAATACGAAAAAAAGTCCGCCGGTTATGTATTTATCGTTTAGCGTAACGATAATAATGATGATTGTTGTTCGATTCGAGATCCCCGCGGAACGGCAACATCTGTAGTATCGGAAATAGTAATTATTGGTATTATAATTCACATTTGCCTCTTATTTCAAAACACAAAAAAAGAAAAGAAGTCAGAAGGGACATCCTGCGAAGAGGTAGAAATTCAATTTTGAAGGAATAAAGACACATTTTGACAATGAATTTTCGGCAATAAATATATTATTATTACAGATTATATGAGGAAAGACCCCTAAAATCAAGTTCTGGAAACTCACTGTTAGATTTTGGGAACTCGAACTTAAATTTGGCAAGCCTAAAATTATACTTTGGAACTTAAAACTAAAACTGGGAGCTCAAATTCGAACAGAATTTTCGGAAGTTGCAGATCGAACAATTGGTAATGTTAAAACCAACCTACTACGTTTTGAAAGCCCAAAACCAATCTTTGAAACTTCAAACATCGAAATATTTAACATCAAAACTAAGCTATCATGCTTTGAAAGGTCAAAGTCACATTTTCTAAACGATCAAAATTCACATTGAAAGCCCAAAATCGGGAAAACTCAAACATAAATTTAGAAAGTCCAAACTCCATCTTGAAAGCTCAAACCGAAACTATGGAAGCTAAAAGTCGAACTTTAGAAGATCCAAAGAACGCTTTTAAAGCTCAGGGTCAAACTTTGGAAGGCCAAATTAAGGTTTCTGAGCTTAGAAACTTAAGACTCAAGGTTCTAAAGCTCCGGGTCAACCTTTACGAAAGTCAAATCGAGCTTTTAAAGTTTTGGGGTCCAACTTTGGAAACTCAAAATGAAAGCTTAGAATTGTTATAATCCTCAAAAACTCAAAACTGCTCAAAATCAGGAAAACACAAACTTAAGTTTTGAAAGTACAAACTTAATCTCAAAGGCTCAAACCCGTATTATGGAAGCTAATAATCGAACAATAGAATGCTCAAATCAAGCTTTTAAAGCTCGGGGTCAAACTCTATAAAGCTCAAATCAAGCTTTAAAGCTCCCGGTTTGTTAGTTGTGACCTCGCGCTTCGACTTTCGACGTGTAGATAGCGCCCCGCTTTCTTAGGTTTTGATACAATTCGCGCCTTTTTAGACGTCTTGCTTGTAGCGTTCGGTTAAACAGGTCGTTTTCCGCGAGTAGGTTATTCCGTTTTCGCTTTAAAGTCTCGTTTGTCGAGGATATACACGCGAATTCGACTCTGGGAAGTCTAATATGATCGTTGTGTGAATTTGTGAGTTATGATTCCCCAATTTTGCTATTCGAACTACCGTCCCCGTTTTACGTTCGCTTTTCCCTCTATTGGAGATGACTTTTCCCTTTTGTTTGTTTGTTTGTTACAATGCGGTTACTTTCTCTTTCACGTTGTTGTAGGGAGCTAGTAGAATGCGAGTTCAGCTAAGATTATTTAAGAACACCTAAGAATTTTCGTAGAAGTTGGAAGGACTTCAGTTTGCTGTGGTCGCCTTGTTTCTCCGACATTTTTACACCTAGTACGAGAAAACGCCGCCATCTTTGGCAGCTTCCGTCCCGATACCGATTACCACGCCGTGCGAAGATTGACAACGGGCAATACGTTGCGCCAAGTTCCGCCTTTATTTTATTTTATTTTCGTCTCATTGAGTTTTGAGAGAAATTCCCTAGAATTATTTAGTCAGTTAGTAAGTTGGGGATTTGTTTTAGAGTACTTTTGCTAATTTAGTAAGATATTTATTGCACGAAACGTTCAATTCTTTTAGTATTTTGAGAGGGGAACACATCTACTTGTCACTTGCACATATCTTTCTAATTACGTTCTGCTAAAGCTGTAAGGTGGCTGTGAGGCCACTGGAATTCCAACGGCTACCGACAGTGTTAGGAGCCTTATTTAGGAAGCTAGCTTGTTCGAATTTTTATGAGACCCGTTACACCCCAAGTAACAAATAAAAGTGTAATTCAACGTCATTCTCTCGCCTCCATTTATTTTTATTTTCTTTACGTTATTTTTAAATAGAGTGTTCGAGCAATTTTGCTGGTCGCTTCACGACCGAATAATAGAATCGGTAACGTGGACGGTTCGGATAACCTCGATTCACTTACTGCAGAAGCTGAAGCGTCTCTCTGACTCCAGGAACTTAAATGCAATTCATTGTGATAATAGGAGAGTGGCGCCTTGTTATTAATAAATTCTCGAACTTGAACCTACGTCGTTTCCATTGGGCTAGTGCGGCCTGGATCTCCATTTTTATTACTAACTAAATGGGTTATTCGAATGGTAACGATTAACTTCCGTATCGGTCACGTTTCTGACATTTTCTCCTAGTATTATCATTTTTAGCCAAAATTTTAGAAGTCAGTAACAAGCTCTCGTTAAAAACACTTTTTCTAGTGTCGTGCGCCACAAGTTGCATCTGCATATATCACTATTCCCTCAGTTCGTTAGATGGAGCCACTCGTTCAGTGAAATCTATTGATATCGACTGTCGTTAATATCCAGCGTACTAACGGGTCTTGATAAGGAAGAAACTAGTCTGCGGTTGCGGTTCATAATTAATAAAGCATGATTCCCTCGGTGGCAGTATTGGCAAATGCAATCTGTGGTTGCTCCACAGGTTAAGTGCACAGCTTTTTCGAGGAGTTGCTTAACAAACGCACCTCAGTAGCAAGTGGTTCAATGGAGATATCTTTTGTTTTTAATTTCGTTTGTTTGTTTAGAATATTGATCCTCTCGAGTACCTCCTTAAAGGTTTCCAATCCACCTTTCATTCTATCCTCTGGAGTGCACGAGGGGGTAGGGCAGAGGATAAAAATCACTTCGTTCGAGAAAGAACGAGGAAACGTATTCTTAGCGATATTCCTCTGTTCGTTTCGAAAATTCCCACATCAATCAGCGAAATAAATCAAGAAAATCGCTACGCACACACATCCAATCCCCATATCGCAGCGCCGTCCAATTAAACGAACGAACAACGGATAAATCGCGTTATTTCCCACAGATCGTCGGTTTCGGCCGTTCGCCTATGCCCGCGCGTTACTTCCATTAAAGGCAATTACTCTCGCGAAAGGTCGCCGCTAAGTTTACCTTAAGGTCAGGCGATTTCTCGAAAACAGCAACGACCGCGCGCCGGCTCCGGCGAACGGCCGTTTCCGCGACTAGACGGCCATCCTAGCCGAGCGCTGCTAATTCGTGAATTATCGGTTTGTTGCCTCCTTCTACGTTCGAAGAAGACGGCCGATTAACTCGCAATAACGGAGATAATCAAAGGGAGGATGTCGTCGATGTTCTTTTTCCCCTCGGATCGTTCGGGAAAGTCGATGAAAACTACGACGACGTCGATGATGCCGGCTTTTTTTTGTCGGGAAAGAAGACTTTAAAAGTCGCCGATCGGAGATATCATTCAGGAGCGAGCGTTTCGAGGAAAAGTCGAGAGACGCGAAGGCTTCGGACTCCGTATATTAATTAGTCGTAGACCTTATCGACCCGTTCGTAAATTGAAAAGCAGTATTGGAGATTTTGTAATAAGAAGCAATTACCTCCATCGGACGTAATGGTCGAGGTAATTACTACCGTCAAGCAGGTAAAAATAGTTAAAAGCGACAAGCTGTATACGGCATTTTGATGGAATTTCTACGTCAGATGCAGTATAGTACGTTTTAAACCTGAAACACGGAACTACAAAAGCATCTTCCAAATTTAGGTGACAATTTTGTGAACACCACTACCGCCCAACATTGTTTCCTGAGCTTTCAGATGGTATCCGTTCTCCATGATTTTGGATAAAGTCAACGTATTTCAAGGTTGGATGTGTTGTTTTCATCCCAATCTCAAGTCGAAGGAGGTAAATTGTCAGTTTTGATTCGATCGACTCTACTTGGACTTCAATGGTCTGGAAGATTTGCTCTCTGATTCATAGGTCGGTTAGGTATCTGTTTTTCCAAGTTGGAAAGGAATCAACGTTTTTGTAATTAGTGGATAATGAACGTGGTGCCAAAACGAACGGAATATGGCGTGCTGTTTGCTTTGGATATGGAAGACCTCGAACAGCACTATGGTTCTCAGGCTAGGCAAAGGCAAACAATTCACGCCCAATTTCCGCCCGTCTCTGGAAAGATTTACTCGAAGAAAGGCACTCGCACGAAGACGCAATGTGGATGCAGGGGCTAGCTTCTCAACAGACTTCCAGGTGTTTCATCTCGCAGAATCCATAGGAGCAGTCTTAGAGGGATATGAGACAGCTGGGGCAGTGTTCTTCGGGAAAATTACGGTCAACAACGCCTCGAGCCGCAATGGTATCATTAATGCTGTGCTGAAGGATTCCGATGACCTTAGTGAAAAGAACTCTGACAGACATTAATGCCATATTGCACTGGAGCTGTTTCCTTCGGATAAGGATATAGAAGATCTCGAGCGCCACAATGGTTCCTAGGTCGGGAAAGGGCAAATTATCCGCGTACAAATTCAGTCCCATAGGTCTGTTATCTGGCCTCTCGATGGTAGCAAAATCGTTAATACTTAATCGCGCCAGGAAGGATTTATTCGAAGGAAGGATACTGGAGGAAGACACAGTTTGGAATCAGAGACTAGCCTTCCAAAGGACTTTCAGCTATTTCATCTTTCGGAATCCGGTGCAGAAATCCTGGAAGCATACAAGGCAGCTGGCGCGGTGTTCTTCAAGCTGGCTAATGCGTTTCGCCTACACCGGGGGATTGCGGTTAATAAAGCTTAGGGTCACGATGGTAACACTAACGCCGTGCTCAAAAGGAATCCGATGACCTAATAGTCATTAATACCATATTGAATCTGAACTATCTTCTTCGGATATGGAAGACCTCGAACGTCACAATCAAGCTGGAGAAGAACAAACTCTTCCCAAGGCACTATTGCCCCATAAATCTGCTATCTGATGTCTCGAAGGTAGCAGAATCGATAGTACTTTATCGTCTCAGGGCGGATTTGCTCAAAAGATGATCCTGCAGCACGAACAGTTTAGATTCAGGGGCGAAGCTCTCGACCGACTTTCAGCTGTTCCATATTACAGAGTTCATTGGAAAAGCTCCAGAGGGATGTGAGACAGTTAGAGCGATGTTTTCCGACCTAATCAATGCATGTGAACAACGCTCCGCGTCGCGATGGTAACACTAAAGGCTCGCACGCACTTACCGACTACGAACGGCAATTTTGGGTTTTAACGCGCACTATCGGCAAAATCCTACTAGTCGTGATTAAAATGTCGATAAATATGGATGATATTTTAAATGTAAGGGCTGTCATTGTGGCACTAGAAAGAAAGGAAGAAAGACTACTCTGTGGAGATGGGTGCATATAACAATGAGAAAGTCTAAAAATAAAAACCTACATAACTCTTACATAAATAACCTCACTGACATTTATTTATTCGGCAACTTTCACAGAAAGTTGTGCAAGGACAGCAGTCCAGTTGTGCAGTCCTTCACAAGTTTCTGTGAAAGTTGCCGAATAAATAAATGTCAGTGAGGTCATTTATGTAAGAGTTATGTAAATTTCTATTTTTCTACTTTTTCATTTTAATTGTAATTCTCTCCAAGTTCTTGAAACTAATTTCTCCGAACACAAAAAATACAAAAAAAGAGGACATATAAAAGGCGGATGTGTTACTTTGTTTCCTGATCATTAGATCGGTATTAATGCGATCGGGTTAAGATCTTCTCATACTTTAGAATGAACTACAAAAGGTTTAAAGAACTTGTATCGATTTTTCAGCCCGAATAACAGAAGCAAAACATCAAATTTACAATGTAATTTCCCCCGGAACACGGCATTGAGAAAAGTATTCCATCGGCAGATTTCCGTTTGTTCCGTAGTGTCGTCGGTAGGACTGTTTCGGACAAATGACTTCAGCTCCATTAATACACATGGAAAGAATAAATTGCCGGTCGTAGTGTAGTGTGCCATAGCGGTCCGTAGTCGGTAAGTGCGCGTGTGGCTTAACTCTGTGCTCAGGAGGAATCCGAAGACCTTAATTAACAGGTTTCTAACGCTATATTCACCTTGGGCTGTTACTCTCAGACATGGAAGTCCTCTGACATCACGATGGCTCCTAAGCCGGGGAAGGACAAACCATTCGCGCAGAACTACCGCTCCATAAGTCTCCTATTTGGGCCCCCAAACGTAAAAAAATCGATGATACTTAATCGTCCGAGGAAGGACTAGCTCGAAAAAAGGGCGAGCAGTTTGGATTTAAGGGCTACGTCATCGATGGGCCTCAAGCTCTCTAGTGTTACGAAGCCTATTAGAGAAGTCCTAGAAAGATGTGAGGTAGCTAAGGGTATGGTTTTCGACCAACGCGTCTAATTCCAGCTGAAAATGGCACGATTAGGTTGGCCAAAATCATCCGATCCTACCTCGACGGACAATCTTGTTCGGTTTAGATAGGGAACCACCGATCAACATCCAAACCCATGGTGATTGAAGTTCTTCAAGGCCCCTTTCTTGACCCAGAGCGGTTGTTTTCTTTTACGTCTTTGACCTCCTACGAACACCGATGACTAGTCTGACCACGTATTGTCGCCAACAAACATGGCCAACGATTGGTCTGCTATGGGGTCCAAAACGAACGAACTTCAGGCTTGGACCAACAAGTGGCGGATCGAACTAAACGTCGATAGGTGCATTGTGGCTTACCAGGCGAAGAAATTTACCCAAGACGGTAATATTAGTAAATGCGCCGCAAGCTAATTGCACAGCTTTCTTCAAGACCTCCCTAGCAAACGTGTCTGAATTAGTACACCGTTTTGCAAAAAGGCATCTCTTCCTCTAGTTCTTATTCTTATTACTATTGTCATTTCAACTAAATGGAAATTCATTGAAATTGGCAAGACCAAACATCCACGGGGAGGATGTCCACTTTCCTTCACAAATCAGACTTTTCCAAACTGTCTTATTCTACCATCGTCATTCTATTAAAGAACAAAGGATAATATCGTACCCTTGCTTTGTAATATGTCAGAAGCGTAAAAGACTTCCAGTTCTTTGCATACCGTAAACAATCGCATCACTTCGATACGGTAACACTTCCTTCATCTCTCCGGGCATATACAAAGAACCCTATACTTCTGGCGAACAATGGAACGTGAAACCGTGTTGCTACTGATTACTACGTATAATTCCGACCCGACCGAGTAATTTAATTCGCGGCGCGCAGCGCCGTCGGATCGTTTCGCCGTGTCAATTGGAAGCAACACGGCGACTTTAACAGCAACAATAAAAACAACGGCAACAATAACAACAACAACAACAACAACAAAAGCGACCCAACAATCGCTCCTACCCGTAAACTTTCGCAATCTACACTTCGCTCGGTCGCAACACCGTTCCGACAGTGATACACAATGGGCGACTAACAATTACGTACGGCTCGACATTTGTCTATTTCTCACCGAGCGCGTTTCGCTTGCGTAACGCACGTTTACCCCGGCTCGGCGTAGGTATCTATTATGTTTACGTGAGTATTTTCTTTTTCAGAAATTCGCAAACTCACGAGAAGATACGCGACGTGATATCGAGCGATTTCAACGAAATTCGTTCTAGCCAGTTGGATGAATTTCCCAGGCAGAAATGTAAATGGCAAAATGAGTTTGTACGATATAATAAATGAAATAAAGTCTCAAACAATTCACACACAATATTTTGCGTAATAACAAATAAAATGAAAAGACATATACGAAGCGGCAACTCGTTGGTTGGTAGTCGGAGACATTACCACTGCGCTAAACGACCTTACTTCAACGATTTACAGACTTACAAATGGGCATAATTTTTTCAAATTTGATTTTGAGCGTAAAACACATCGACATTATTACAGACGGCTACGAGTTTCCTTCAAATCGATTCGTATCAAATTGCGATGTCCTCTCGTTAGTTCTGAGGAGATTCGGGTTACATCTTGAAAAGTTTTATGATTATTGTATCCAACGAGTTGGTCCTATTTTCCAATTATGCTACCACGTGTTGCCTCCGAAGTCTAGTTTGTAAAAAGATAATAACAAAGATGATAAAGATGAATAGTAATTATAATTATATGATAATAACAGCAATAATAAAAAATGTTAATAAACTTCCTAAAGAGGAGGGGTCCCAGATTATAATCTTGAGGAACTCCAGATCAGGGAGCGACAACAAACTACGTTTTTTAACTATTTCGGAAATCGTGACGATTTTCTTGTCTCTTGCACCAATTCTTACGTTACCACGCACAAATTTACTTACCACCGATTACTTTTGCCGCGACCTATACCTCCATACGCGCGCTTCGCGGACTACATAAACACAATGAACAATGAAATTCGCGTACGGCGTGCGATAGATAAGAGGCTTTTCCCGCTGTTTCGTTCTCGCCCGCGTTAATTACGGCATTTCTCACTACGTACGTACACACACACGCACACACGCGCCGCTTAATGATATTATCGTGTGATTTTTGCCGTCCTAGTTTCGGAACGGGTTTCGACAGCTGGGCGCCACGATACGATCGCGTGTAACGTTCGTTGCGAACGTATGGTACGAACGAAAGGCCTTACGAGAACTATAAATGCGAATTTATAACGTAATGTACAACATGGGGTCCAAGTTGTTACGTCGGGGTATTCCAAAAGTGCAAAGTAGGTGCAATGAACATAAACTTAAAAGATAATAATGATAATTTGTGCTTGCTAGGTAAACCATTGCACCAGTTACTTTTGCGAGCTTCCCACTAAAAGTATATTTTAAGGTCTAATAATCCCTGCGCGTACACGTGCACAAGAGTTATACGGTACGAAAATAATAAGGTAATCAACAGATGAAAGGGTAATCGTCGATAGGATGATGGAGATGGAATACCTAATGAAGCGCCATATGGTGAGGAACGTAGTAGGTAACAGATGATAGGTAAATTTGGATGGGGTGAATGCATGGAGAAAAGTGTGTTTGCCCAGGACGAAAGCTGGGGGGACGATACCTGATAAAGCTCGGTGGGGAGAGGAAGATAGCAGGTAACACGTAAGTCAAAAGTTAACTGAATGCATGGGTTTTAGAACGTCTCCTGCTATTTTTTAGAGCGTTGTTGTATGACCCCCAAACAGTTCAGCACATTACGTTTGTGTAACGTTTAAAACCATAAATTTAGGTAAGGACCACTATTTTAGTTTCTCATAGACTAAGTTAACCCAATCCTTATCTTATATCTTCCTGGGTCTGTAAATCGTATCATCGTAACATGAATCTAAAAACAAGGGTTGATTGTACTTTCCTTGAGTAAATTATATGTTGCTATATTCTCTCTTACAACATTAGAACCTATCTAAAAGGTAAATCTTCCTGCTCTTATCTTGAGAAAATTTAATACCTGTTCATTATTTCTGGCGAATAATCCAAATTAATTTCAAAGGCAGACCATGTTAAAACCTTCGATCTATATCTTCCCAGTTCATCCTCGCAGATGAATTGAAAAGTATAATATATTTTCGAATAGAATAGAGTTGAGACTCTCAACCAATAGCACTAAAGAATGGAGCCGTTTCCACAAACTTAACATCCTTTTTCTGTGTTTAATTAGAAAACTACTTTCACCATTCGCAGACGCGTTTCGCGCTTATACCGCTCGTCAGTGCGACTTTGTGAGAAGTAGTTTCCACTTCCATATAAGCAGTATATGTACTAGTATCATAAAGGCAAAGTCTCAAGCTTTCTTTAAAAGTGAAGTAGAAGCATCAGTAATTGTCTCACTTGCCCATGTCACCTAGAATAATCCAAAAGCGTGTTTGACGGTCCCAGGCGATCTTAGAGCTCGAAAGAAGTTGAGTCAACCCGCTTCAGGAAAGCATGATTTGCGTCTTTGTTAGTTGCTGTAATAGCACACTGAATATTTTCTTATTTTTAACGAATTTAAGTTTGACGAAAGATCCAAGCAATAACGTTCCCGGTTCCCAGTCATCGAAAACGTCAATTTGGACGGAGAAATTTTATCAATACTTCGATTAATTAGATGCTAGCAATCGCGCAGTTCCTTGAAATTATTAATTAAAGGGAAATTTTTTTCGAAGGAAATAATATCGATTCAAGTTCACAACTTCAATCTCATTCCTATTTTAAGATGAATTCAAAAAGGGAGACAGATCGTGTCGGTATAATTAGGAACAGGAAGAAATCATTGAAATCTTACAAGGGGACATCGCGATATCATACCACTTGATTTCGAGGATACTCGTCGTAGTGAACGGTAATTATATCGAGCGTTTCTGGGTACAACGGGAGCAAGCTAAAATCCAACCATGATTGAGAAAATCACATTTGAAACTGATGAAGAAGCCTGCGTGGTAAATCGTTGAAGTAAGGTCTTTTGGCGCAGTGGTAGCGTCTCCGACCACCAATCTACGAGTTGCGGACTCGTTTCCAGGTATATCTTGCCTTCCTTTTTTAAATAAATTTTATTTGTTATTGCGGAAAATCATTTAATCTGCTCAGCTTTTGTGAGTTTGTGTTCCACATAGTTTTGACTTGATAGAACTCAAATCAAATCAAAATAATTGTATATATGTAGTATATATTTTGTTTGTCTTAACACACTTCATTTGATTTATTAAATAATACAAACACATTTTGTCGTTGACATTTCTACCTAGGACATCCAACTAGGCGCTGTTAGTGAGGATAAAATAAAGTTCGAATTTACTAGTTTGTTGTCTTAATTGATGATCTGCAAAGTCAAAAATTGATGGGGGAAAACAGTTAGAAGATCCAAAGTAAATTGCTGTAGAAACTTGAATATTACCTCGCAGATTTTAAAGAGGATCGTTCCTTAGAACAACTTGGAACTTGCTCGTTTTATAATCGTTATAAATTTACAAACGCGAAATCTCGACCGCACGCTCACGCTACCGCAGCCTTTAAAGCAGTGCATTGCGGAGCATATTTATGGTCGCAGTTTCAAATCTGTTTGTGTATCTCGTCCGGAGTAACAAATGCGAGCACAAAAGATTGTAAACACGAATATATCCGCCGGGAAATTTCCGCCGACAATAAAAGTTTCTTCGCATGATTAAACACGGACGGAACTTTTAATGACGACATATATACGTGATGTATGAATAAAGTCACGATATGAATTCTTTTGTTCCAATAACATGATAATTCAAGATTGTTTCGTTGAAAGTAATAGCCTTGTAAACTCACACAGGGGTGCAGACGATAGTTTCACTCCACATAGCAGTGCTGAAACTCGCATAGTGAAAGTCCAGTCTTCGGCTGATCGGTTACAGCCGTTTGAATGTTGTCCAGTGCCTCAAATCGACGTGCCTCGAGGTGTTGTTTCAATCTCGGGAAGAGGAAACAATCACAATGACTCTTCCTTTTCGAAGCAAAAACCATTCGGTGAAAGTTTTGATCAGTCCCTTGGCTTGGAGGCGCAGACTTTTTCTGAACGATCAAAAAGCAAATCAGCATGCTTTCGATCTTTGACTTCCTTATTTGCTTCTTTTGGCTTTGGAGGGTGCCATTCCATTCCATCGCTACTCGAAATTTAAGTCACTCCTTGTCAGAACGTACAAGCTTCACTAAAACAATTGCTATGGACATCACATGTTTATCTGCCTCACCTCCAAGTCAGACGTCACCAATGTGTGTCACCTGATCAACACTACGCTACCAGTCCCATCACTTTATTTACACACCTCGTATATATGAATGTACGAGAAGGAACGCCTTAGGAATCAAAGGTTGTAATTTGAAAGTTGCAGGCGTATGTACGAGGAACGTCCTTTTAGTGTTGCATACAACTGCATATTGTACTGAGAATTTAGTTAAATTTCTTAAACAAAATTGCACCTGCCTAGCTCTTAATTAATGATATAAAAAGCATAAATTATAACAAATTATATTTATAAATTTTGGGAAATATTGAACATAAAATCAAAATATTTACCTAGTGCGTGTGTGTGCGTGTGTAAGTGTAATTTCTTTTCCGTTGATGGTTCTTCCTATATCTCATCTCCTCACTTCTTTTCTCGATGATAGCTTCATGGATTCCTCCCTTTTATAAATTCTTTCTTCTTCTGTATGGTGAGGTTCTTTTTCTCACTGGTACTTCTTCTTAAAACTCTTTTATTCGAAATATATTTATTGACTTATCTATATTGTCAATTAATTCGTCTTTAACCAAACAAACTTTTTATTTCTTCTTGAAACCAGGACTACACTGCTGTCTTTCTCCGTTGTCCACGAAACGAAAAACTTTAATTCACCTTTACTCCAGTTCATCCAGGTATATCGCTGTACTGGACGTCGATGTATCCTTGGTTACTTCCAGTAGATTTATATGAATTCTTGTAATGTAAAATGTTGTATATATGTATGTATCTGTAGGTTAACAATGTTTTTTTATGTCCATGAATATATGCTTTTTAAAATAATTAATAATTTTATTTTTAGTGACCTTTAATATATTACAATATACAGGCTGGCAGGAATAAAATGAAAAACTTCATAATTAATCACAATATTTAATTAACCTAAGGCTATAATAATAATAAATATGTAAATTTAATTTATGCATTCAATTAACCGGCGTTGTCTTCAAACATCCGTTACATCCATTAGGTTCGAATCTTAGGTACTAGAATCTTCATCTCGCTTTGAGACTGTATCTCGTAATCTCATATTCGACTTTGTAAAATTATTTACTATTAACAATGTCAATAACATTTTACGAACTGAGACTACGTGTGACCAATCGGGTGTTTAATGACGTGGCGTCTACCAATTTCTCTCACTCCATATCTCACATATCTTAGCACTGTATCGATAATCATAAATTTTGATGTTTCTGCAATCCCCGAATAAGTGAAAAAACGTTCCAAGCGACATATTTCATTAAAACTCATCACCGATCCGTGTCAGTTTTCGTTCTGAAATATTAAACTTTAATTTACTCCGGATGGACGAACGAAACGGTTTAAAAGGGCCGAAAGTTGTGCTTGATGAACCGGAAAGCTCTGTCTGTCGCTCACGGCCAACGACGCAATTTGGAAAAAGGGGGTTATCGACGAGAACGGGAAAGGTTTCTTGCGACGAACACAAATGCAAATGAAGAATCGGACTTTAGTCGCTGTAGTACAGGATGATCGAGAATGGTGTCCGTGATATCAAAATAAAATAACTTAAGTTTATAATAATCGTGAACTACTGATTTATACACCGAAAGACACTCAAACTCATTCGTTTAGGTGTGCCCTCCCCCTCCTTCCGGTGGCACGGTAAAGATCGAAGCAATATACTCTTCCAGGGTGCACTGAATCGTGTCAAAAATCACGGAAGCTATTGTTTAAATGACGCAGATCGCGGATTGTTTCAGCTTAAAGAATGTTTTCGAGGTAATCTCGAAAGAATAAATCCGTAGGAGTTAGAACGCAGAACTACCTTTACCAATCCAACGGCCACGAAATCTGGATTTTTCGCACAATCTGAGTGTAGTGAGCTGGCGTTGCCTTCTGTTGGAGAATCGCATTTCCTTCGAAGCCTTCAATTTGTGGTAACATACAAAGTGAGAGCGTTGTAGAGAGCACAATTATGGTCGGTACTTAGAAATTCATACATAAACAGTCGTGTCCTCGTCCTACTCTAGGGTGTAGAAGTTTCGTATAGGAATCGTCTCAATTTCTTTCTGTTTCCGTCACATCTCTCTCCGAGTTCCAATTGCTTCCTCTCCCCTTCATGATGGTTTCTACATCGCTGTCCCAGATGTTCCTTGGTCTACTTCTTTTACTTCTCCCGATCTGTCTTGCCTCCCATATTTGTTTAACTCGTCTATCTTCTCGCATTCTTTGTCGATGACCAAACCAAATTCGCTTCTTTCATTCCAGCAGTTTTCTAACTGCTTCAACATTTAATTCTTTTCTCATAACGTCGCGTCGTTTCTTTTTTATCCGTTTTTCTGATTCCCAATACGATCCTGAGAAATTTAATGTCAATGGCCTGTAGTTGCTTTTGATGCCTTTTCCTTCAGGACCCAGTTTTCACCCCCATATACTAGTACCGGCACATACATCGCCTTGTATATTGATATTTTGGTCATTTCGCTGTGATTAAGGAATTTTCTCTGTAGTGGATGGTGTATACGGTTTGCTGCTCTTATTCTCACATTTACTTCATCTTCTTAATCTCCCCATCTGTTGGACCCCTCTGAAATTGGCGCCCGAATTTTCAAAAAACGGCGCTAACCCTAAAACATGATGGTTGCTTTATTTTTGGGCAATTTTGCAGAAATATTGAAAATTTTATGTAGAAACTCCAGAACTATACTCCAATCTCTAAGAATTAGAGTTTTCTTTTTGAAAATTCGGGCGCCAACTTCAGAGGAGTTTCTGTTGGTAGTGCTTTTGAGGTAGCTGCAGTTTTCTACTTGTTCAATTTCGTCTTCGTCAACTTTCATTGTTGTTTCCGCTGCTGGTTTGTTTATTGTCATGACTTTTGTTTTCTCGATGTTTCAAAAGTACATCATTCCAGATTCTTCAGTTCGTCTGCAATTTTTCCTCGCAATTTGCAAACAGTACAATATCATCTGTAAAAACACAACTCTCCAGGGAAATGCGCTGCAGCCACCGATATCCTACCACAAATCATTACATTTTTATCTCGGCACTCTTTTATAGCTTCATTGTGCTTAGGAATATGAGTGAGCTAAGTATATTTCCCTCGCGAATCTCCCCTGTTGTTTTAATTTTTTCCGACAGTCTTTGTCCTGTTTTTACTTGGCTCACTTGGCTGACTTCAAAGACTTCGTCTTCTACATTCTTTGTTCTTAGGCCTTCCCATTCTTCCATTTTCCAAATAAGTTGTGACAACTGGTATTCGTTCTGCAGGCGAATTTCGCTCTACTTGCGCAAAGTTTTTGAGCTTTAAGCCGATCTTTAAACAGAAACGAAAGAAAAATGCTAAACCAAAAATAGGGAATTTTGATCATCCTACCCCGAAATTGGTGCTGTGTGGAAATAATGTTTCTTCCATTTTCCCAATAAGTTGTGACAATCGGTGTTCGTTCTGCAAAGTGAATATCACTTCATTTACCAAGAAGATCCCGAGTTGTTAGCTTATCCTCAAACAGAAATGTTAAACCAAACATAAAATATTTTAAACTTCTTTTGCGCCAACCTGTTTCACGTTCCCCCACATTTTCCGACGTTATCCTTTCCAAAAGAATCCACCAAGGTGGGAAACTCTTCCCGTTCTTCGGGTTCGATTACCATCGACGATTCTCGAGTCGAGTGGTTAGCATTCGACTACGATTCGCAGAACTACTTAACCGACTTCGTTGTATAATTACTGGCATTCGTCGTGCTTTGCGGTCCTGGCAA
Source organism: Chrysina gloriosa (assembly GCA_038088585.1). Taxonomy (NCBI): domain Eukaryota; kingdom Metazoa; phylum Arthropoda; class Insecta; order Coleoptera; family Scarabaeidae; genus Chrysina; species Chrysina gloriosa. Next base: position 48,657,515 of record CM076093.1, on the reverse strand, counting down.
ATTACCTCTTGCGTACGAAACGTCTTAAAAATGCATCGACTACGGCTTAGCGATTAAGTTCGATTCTTCGAAAAGCGCCCGCCCGGTAAAGTTCCCGCTAGAACAGTAACAGGTGGTGAGCTCCAACTTCGCGAAGAATATTCGCAATGAACTCGACGGTGACGCCGTTTTCTCTCTTAAATCCCTCGCAAGAAAAGGAGTTGTGGAAAGTATTGTCGAACTGTGCTGTTTATCTTGCTTCAAGGTAGTTTTTCAGGTTTCGGTTGTTCGATGTTCACTTGGAATAGTTCAGAGAAAGGACGGGATCAAAAGAACACAAAGGGAAATATTTAGAGGGAAGGCGCAACGAAGATAAATAAAAGAATGGAAATCAAGCGTTTGGTAGATGCTGTTGCCGAAGATCTCAGTTAGGAAGAAGGAATGGGTTCTTGTTTGCTTTTATGATGGATAGATAGTTTCCTCCAATCATCATCTAAAGAGGGATAGTGTGGATTACGGCCGCAAAAAGCGCGCGTTTCCACCATGGCATGGTACCTGAGCAACGATATTATCCAGAGCGATTTGGCAATTTCCCACAGCCAGAGCGTCCAAAAATCTTGGCCCCGTGCCTCATTTTGGAACGATCACGTTTTTAGCTCCATGCAATTTACTACTTTATCTTCTTTCGTCCTGGAAGGTCCTTTAAGATAAAATTTATATAAAGCTTTGGGAACAAAGAGACTCACAACCAAGATCTTCAAATTGGGGAAACCAATGAGAAGACGATGGAGAAAAATCAAAGGAAAGATTGAAAATGTACGGCAGAGAACAGGAAACGTCTGAGCAAATACCTGCTGAGAATGGAGAGGCCCGAAACAAATGGAGATTTGTCTGAAAGGGCAGAAAAGGAAAGGAACTGTACGCCTCAAGTTTTACGCCCTAATTTTTGTCGCCCAGTACCTTCTGCTGTCCTGGTAGAGCGTTGGAGTTGAGTTGTTTAACGTTCCTCGTTCCATTTTCTCCGTAGCCTCCAATTCTGTACGAGTTCCTTCATTTCTGTTATCGTTCTTTCTCTTTTTTCTCATATTTCCTGTATTTGTTGCGTCCATGTTTTCTTCGCTCTCCCCTTTCTTCCTTCTTCTTGGATCTTTTGCCTCATATATGGTCTTAACTAATCTGTTTTCATCAATTTGTTTCCTCCACAATAACTTCTAGTATAGATTCCTGCTTTAGGTTACTTCTTCTTTCCTCATTCCGAATTTTATCAAACTTCATTCTTCCACTTATTTTTCGAAGGTATTTCATTTCTTCGGCATTTATTATACTATCATGTCTTTGTTATCTTATCCACGTTTTGCTTGCGTAAATTACTGTAGGTAATTTTATCTTTTTATCTATTTCTTTCTTCCCCGGAATAGCTTTATTAATGGCATAGTCCATTCTGTTTGCTTTTCCTGCTCTATTGGCTATGTTTGCATCAATCTTTCCGTCATTTAATATTATAGATCTTAGGTATTCGTATGTTATTACTCTTCCTACTTCCTCTCCTTTATGAAGTATGTTCCTGCTCCTGTTACCCTCCACCACGCTGTCCTCTCATTTGCAATCATTGCCTTACTCTTCTCAGGGTTGACTTCCATTTTCATCTATTTCTTCAGCCCGTTTGTTTATCATTGTTTGCATTTTCTCCCCAATTTCCGTTTTCAGTACTATGTCGTCGGCGTATAGTAGTCCTTGAGATTTAATTGGCCCTAGGTTTCTATACGCTATTTTCGTTCGTATTTTTCAGTTGCAGAAGTTCAGCATTCCTTCTCCATTCCTGTTTAAAGTGTCGTTTCCAAATCTTCCTATACATCCACCGCCTTCGTTTTCATACCTTCCGACTCAGCAGTTCCAATCTTCTGCTAATATTATTTTTGAGTATGTCTCTATTATTTCATCCAGCAGTTCCGCCCAAACGAAAGTGTTGTGCATCTACCACAACAATTCTTATTTAAAATGGGACCATAAAGCGTTAAAACTGTTATTCTTGTCCTTTTCTTTTGGCGCCCGCATATTGCACACGAACTAACAGGTGTTCGTAACATATTTTGCTTCGCCATCGATCAACCGTCGGGGACGAAAATTCCCGTCCTTTCTCTCTCTCTCTCTCTCTCTCTCTCTCTCTCTCTCTCTCTCTCGTTCTCAACGATTCCAAATCGTCGCATACGAGAATCTCGACCACGCAGCCTAAGAACGACCGAACGACGACGTCGTAGACCGTTACGAGCTAACTCTACCGACGATACATACGACATACAACAGCATTACGAAAGCCTTCGGTGGACGGCCGACGGCGCGTTCTCCTCTTTCGAGTGGATAACTTAATTGAAGTGAATGTCAAAACAAACAGTAGGAAAGTCAAGGCCGAGCGAGACGAGCTGGCTAGCAGAACCGCGCTCGTTGACTCGATTGCGACAAAGGTTCCTTCTTTCTTCTTCTACTGTCCTACCTATCCACCGTACGTATTTCTTGCGCCGCCGTCCTCTTCCTTTGTCTATTCGTATGCGCCACGCCGAACGAATCTCTTCGACTTCGTTACGTGCGATTCGCGTACGTAGGCGCTGCTGCGCTAACGCGGGCGGACGTGACCGGAATGGGTCCGGTCGAGCGAAACCGAGATGTTCTCGATTGTCCGGGGAAAGAAAATACGAACACGGCAAAAATCGCTGTTGTTATTAAGCTAATGTTATTCGAAAAGATACTTGAGACAGTCAAAATTACAAACGACTAAAAAAGTCAAAACAACTCTCCAATGAACGATCTATCACTGAGGTTCGTGTGTTAGGCAACTCTAGGAGAAAGCTGTGCAATTAGAGCCTGCAGAACAAGCACATAGTGTCTATGCAAATATTGCCACGGAGGAGATTATCGGTTAATTAATTACAGACCGGAACCGTGCACTAGTTTCGTCCTTATTTGGACTCATCAGTACGAAGCGGCTGATCCGCGATGAACAAAGCAATTGACCTTGCAGCTGGATGTTAATGTAGTGATCCTCCAAGTGTTGTAGTGCCGGCAAGATCATTGAAACTCCTTGTTCTACTTTACTATTTTATATTTTGATAAATGATAACATAGAATGTGAATGTCTGTTATATGAAGTTGAGTATCTAATTGCCGTGTGAGATTCTCCGGTATATGTGCTGTAAAGTAGAATGTTTATTATTTAGACGTGGAAATGTAAACGCTGGTAAAGTTCGGCCCCTATGTTTAGCAAAGTCAAGTGAATCGTGTTAGTTTAATTTCATTCGCGTGCCTTTAATCCGATCGAAGGCTGAGTCATGCGGAGGATAAATATTTAAAGCTACTACTTTATTTTTATATCACTTATTTAATACGTATTTATCGTTTGATAATGATATTTTCCATATCGAAACTATAGTCCCGTTGTGTTCCGTTAAATAGAAATATACAAATAAAGTGATATAAAAACAAAGTTCTAGTTTTTCTGTGTATCAATATGATTAACTATCACGAAGTGACGGCTTCCACAATCATTTCTTTTAAAATCATATGTGTTGATACTGCCGGAAACAGCTTCTAACATCTGTTTGGAAAATAAAGACAAATGTTTACTAAGTATTTAGACAAACAAATGTAAACGCTGGTAAAATTCGGCCCGTACGTTTAGTCAAATCAATTGTCTTGGTGTAATTTGGTCCACATGTTTTGAATTCGATCGAAGGTTGAGTCATCGGGGCGGTGAATCCTATGTGCTGATACTACCGGGCAGAATTTGAACTACTCACTTGGAAAATAAAGGCAAATGTTTACTATTTAAACAAAGAAATGCAAACGCCAGTAAAATTAGGTCCATATATTAAGCCGAATCAAATCGATATTTAGATAGGACGTGTTTGTTTCATTTCACGGTTCACGGGTTAGCATGTATCGAACCTCGACTTCAATGAACGTCGCGTTTTTCAAGTGCGTATCAACACATCTAAATACATCAGTGCGCCTAAAACGTAACTTTTATTTACCCTATTTTTTTTAAATTCTATAAAAACGATGCATTTCTAAATTTTAGCAAATTTCTCATCAAATCCAATCAAACCGGTGGGAACAAAAGACGAGCGAGTTCTTCGGAATTTTCCGCTCGGCGGATCTCACCGCGATCACGTTATAAGCGCTGTACCTACATACCATAACATAAATAAGTCGATCGCATTATTTCTAGGCCGCTCGCATGAAAACTGCGGATAATCCTTTCGAACCGCGGCGACCTTGCGGCTATTAAAGATCGCGAATTCTCTCGAGGTAAATTCCTTACAGATAGAAAATTGCCTCTTCGTTCCATCAGTCCGATCGGTTTATGAATATTACGCAGTCCGCCGTTAATAATCAAGGAGACGATGATGATGATGATGATGACGACGACGGCTACGACGAAGAGGAAGAAGGAGAGGAGACACAGTTGAGCTATTAAGTTCGTTAAGGATTTTTCTTCCTTTTCATCGAGGACGGATGACGATCGCTTCGCTCGCGATCCCTTTAATTTTCAGCAACTAAGATAGGAGATAAAGTGGAAAGACTATGCGGCTAAATTTATCCGAGCGCAAACTATACGGCTAAATTTAGACCGGGGGACAGGTGAATACGAGTCCCTTCGGGCGTGTAACGAAACTACAAGTCTATAGTTACTATGAATCTACCTCCAAAGCGCTCGTATTATTTGCTAGAACAAGAGAGGTGAAACAAAGGGTCGAAACTGAAGTTTGCGATGCTGTTTAGCCTCTCCAATAGTAATAATAATAATAATCATTACTACCTGGGGTGGTCTATTTTCGCGAGCCAAAATTTTAATAAAATAAAATGTAGAGGACTTTCTATAAACGACCTAATAATAAAATTAGATTCGTTCATGGGCAGTTAACAAGTAACCGTGCGAAAGCTTACAAAGTAAGCACAATTTGCATATGCCAACGATCCTGTAGGAAATTTTGACTATGTCAGTCGCAAAACGCAACAGCAGACTAATTAGTTTCGTCCTCATTAGGACTCGTCAGTACAGTATATCGTTCTACGAGTGACACAATGAAAATTTCCAGGTGATACGTCGATATCTCGGTATGGATATGGTCAAAATAATGACCCCATCTCCCGAGCAGGAGAAATATTGGCATACCCGGTAACATCGCGTTCAGCGACGAATGAAAATAGTGGTCTACTTTCGAGAGCCAAAATTTTAATAAAATAAAATGTAGAGGACTCTCTCTATAAATAAAAACCTGGAAATTTTCATTGTGTCACTCGCAGAACGATATACTGTACTGACGAGTCCTAATGAGGACGAAACTAATTAGTCTACAGTTGCGTTTTGCGATGGACATAGTCAAAAATTCCTACAGGATTATTGGCATATGCAAATTGTGCTTACTTTGTAAGCTTTTGCACGGTTACTTGTTAACTGCCCATTAACGAACCTAACTTTCTTATTAGGTCGTTTATAGAAAGTCCTCTACATTTTATTTTATTAATATTACTAGCTGTATTACTATTAGTTATTACGGAATACGTGCTTCCTTGAAGACGGGGCCAGAACTTTCGATTTTTTTGTTGATGTTATCAATTCTAAGAAGAATCTAAGCGACTCTCTAAAAACGACCTTCTTAGGTGCGTTAAAACGGAAACTCGAAAAGTAGCTGCGCAATAGCTTACTAAGTAAGCACAAATTGCATATACCAATAATGATCGCAAAAGGACATTCGCCATACAAGTTTTAACACATTTTTCGCTGTGGACAATTGCGGTTTGCTACCATGGTGGTATCGGACCTTCGGAATTTTGCACTTGTGGAATTCTGCTGTACGGACGACGCCGAAGACTTCAAAACAAAATTTCGATTTCGTTACCTATCCCCAAAGTATAATACAGGGTGAGCAATTTGAAACACTAAAAATCGTAAATATTCATATTTTCATTTTCCAAATTTTCCGACCTTGTCCTACCACTGTTCTGTCAATTTCGTCTGGTTATTCGTTGTTTTGTTTGATGACGGTTATATTTTGCTGTTTTCTTTGTATCTGCCATAGCTCCTTACTTATCCATATCCTTACGAGAGCAGAAATGTCCCCGTTCATCGCCATATATTTTTTAATTTAATTTGTCTATCCCAGGCTCAATAAAGTGAGTTAATCCTTTTATTATTTCTTAGCCTACGTTCAAAGCATTTAAAATTTTACCAGTGTTGCATACTAATTGGTACTTCCAGCAACGGCTTTTTACGGCTGGAACAGCAAAATACATATTTTTTCTCAGATTGGACTAATTTGCTAGACTGGTAATCTTTCTTGCCGAGTATTTGTGAAAAGTCGGTATCAATCACATCTGATTTTAAAATTTGTCAGCTCAGAAGAATATATTTCTCTTAAATTTGTGGTGATAATAACACCAAAGACTTGTTTACTCTTTCCATCTTGAGATACAAGCTCTAGTGATGGCGCAGGATCTGTTAGCCCAGAGATATTTAGTCCGCAGGAAGATTTAGCCCCCGTACAAGATATTCAAGTCTATATCTAGAAGTTGTTGGATATATTTAGTCCCCTCGTGGGAAGCCAAAATTATATTTTCATCCTTACTGGTTACACGCAATATATTTGCATCTTATGCTCTTTATTATTACGAAAACAATAGACACGATTTAGGAATATGGGTTTCACTGATTTGATAGGGTTATACGGTTTAGGGAAATTCGTGAACCGAAAAGCGCCCCGATAAAGCTGGGCTTTTCTTTTTAGCAGTTAGCTTGAGCGAGTTTTGCTGATTTCATCGATTTTGTGAAGCTGTGAGGACGTGGTGGAATTTGGAAGAATTCGACTGAGAATTACCCCGACAAAGGAAAAGACGTTTCTTGTTTGCAGAGCTCTGGGAATTTTTTTTTCAAACTAGAGGACTAAATATCCTAAGCAAGTTTTATTCCCAGATATGAATTTCTTGTCCCAGGGACTAAGTGCATCTGAGACCAAATCTGGAGAATACGGTGGGTATGGCAGTATATCCGATCGAAGATGTAAGAGCTTTCGGCGAATTACCAAACTTGTATGAGGTCTCGCATTATCTTGGCGGAATACTACATCCTTTCCATTGATCAATTCTGGCCTTCTATGTTTAAGAGAATCGTTCAATTTATCCAGCTGATGACAGTACACTTTAGAATTGATCGTTGTGTTGGTAGGTTTGAGGTGGTAGACACTCAAAAAAGAATGATTCCTTTGAAATTCCACCAAATAAACAGCACCACCTTTTCTTGATAAATATCGGCTTTCGAAGTGCTTTGAGCCGGTTCATCTGTTTTTACTCCGTGATTTCTTGCGTTTACCATTGTCGTAGACAATACACTTCTTGTTCTCAGTGATGATGCGCTTCAAAAATGGATCATTTTCTTGACGTTTGAGAAGCAAATTACAGACGTCAACTCGACGGTACAAATTTCTTTCTGTAAGAACATGAGGAACTCATATGTCGAGTTTTGAGATTAAACATAGGGGTTCCAAATGATCACGAACGGTTGAATTCGATACATTTAAACTCTCAGCGATCTCACGATTTGTTATTCGCTAGTTTGTATTAATTAATGCCTTTATTCTGTCTTTATTAATTTCAACTGGCCTTCCAAAACGTTGCGCATCTTCAGTATCAAAATTGTTGGATCGAAATTTTGCAAACCAGTTCTGGCATCTACATCTCCATACACACCGGATAATTCATTTCTTGCTTGAACAGCATTTTTACCTTTTTGATAGTAAAATATGCCGCTTTTCCTTTCCATATTCGATAGGGCGCCGACCAAAAACTACGCCGTAGAATCAGTCGAACTTGTTCACAAGTAAGCCTTGCTATATCAGCTGTCAAAATATATAATGCCCATACGGCTTAAGTGTGCAGTTGACTGTGAAAAAATACCATGAAGTCCTCTGTTCGGAAAAAACCAAATGACTTTCCCAACAACAATATATTTTTGATTTGAATTAATTTGCTTTATCAGTTGAAAAATTTGTTCTACATATTTGACCATATTGTAAATTATTTGATTGTTATTTGTTATGACTTGTAATAATTTTGGAATTATGATTTTACTACGTACGACATTTGACTTTCTTAATTTGTATTGTTAGTTAGTCATGATCGTTGGACTGATATGTCTTTGAGGTTAAAACATTGTTGGTTTTCTTTATTCTACTTTGAAGTGAATAGTCTCCTTTATTTGCATCAGTCGTCGATTGATCGAAGTAATTTTTACCTGGCTTCTTCGACTTATAAATAAGGTTCTATAAAAGAGTAGACGATGTGTTATCATCGAGTAATGTAAACCGGACTGACGCCCTTACTTCTCCGAATTTTGATGTCGCGCCTTGCACGTAAGTGGAGACAAAGAGCGCTTTACACTACTTAATAACACGTCATCTACTCTTTTATCAAACCTTACTTATAAGCTACTTCCGAGGTCAGCGTGGAAACATTTCGTTTCCCCTATCATTTTTGTATCGCACTGGTCAGCTGTAATATTGTTTTAGTTTATGTGGATTCCGTAAAATGACAATTGTCGTCCGAAGCAAGTGTTCTGTATACAGTTCAGGACAAAAGTAATCCGCCGCTCAATTGTTTAACGAAAGAAACCACCGAGGGGCGCTGCACTTGTTCCACGCGCAATTCAATCACCCTCACCGTGCTTTTTGTGCGGGAAGTAGTTGTTTGATCAACTGACTCGCGGTACAAAATTATCAATGGTTATTTTCTTAATTAATTGCAAAAGATTTAAATACTCGTTATGGGAGGAAGTAATTGACGCGTATAAACGCTCGGTATCTTTCTTTTCCAGGTCATTTATCTGACATAGAATCTCGCTACCACCTCGATTGTAATTCTACATACATATCGATAATGGAAATTTGTTGTATTAGCAATATGCGCACTTACCTTAATTGACAGTGAAATATGTACGGTACACAGACGAGACGTTAATAAAACGACGATTTTTCATTCATACGATCTAAATACTTTATAATACGCGGAATCGAGCGTAAATATCGCGTTCGACTTGTCGCCGCCGTCCGTTGCCTATAAACGGGTCGAATACCTCTCGAAGTTATTGGACCGTTTGAAAAGTCTACGTACGTACGTTTACGTACGTACATTGTACATATATACATACGCGCCCGCGTAATTTGTTTAATGCCGCACGCACATTTCAACTATGTCAAAGATTTATGTAAATATTTATATGAATCACCGCGCCGCGTCTAATTAGATAAATAAACATGTACTTATTCGGAATACGAACACGAAAGGGTACTAATGGCTTCCTTTCCGCGAATGGGCGATGTGTTAGAAACGTTATTTGTACGCTGTCTGTTTGGATTGTGTCGCGTAAGGTCGAAAAAGGTGCCGATGGGATGGTTCGAAATGGAGTTTTCCCGTGAGAAGATTGAAAGGAGATGATGAACCCGCGAATAGGTTAAAAATTGTTATTATGTATTTCCAGAATTGTTATTTCCCGATTCCTCTACGATCAGTTTCGCTTTTTTACTTTTGGATTGCAATCAGGAAATAGCATCAGCTACATGTATAACAAATCAATTGTGTATAGTTCATCACATCGATAAGCTCCTCGCAATTCGGTGACACGTGTTTCGCTAGCACGAGGCAAGCATCATCAAAACCGTGTATAACCGAAGTGAGCGAATCATCTTCTTACAGAACTAAACATGCGAGTTTGCCCCACACTCACTGCAATTGCGTGTGGGGCGGGAGAAACACTTTTCGGAGACAATTCTCTTCGTAAATAACACGTTAAGTGGCAAGCGTGTCTAATTTCTAGACGTTATTTATACAAACATGTGAAAGAAAGGAAAAGAACTTGTTAAAGTTTGCATTCTAGTTTTAATAAGTTTTAAATACTAAAATTTTTACATGTACCGCCACGTGACTAGTTTTGGTTTAATAATTCGAGAAAAAAACGCCCCTCTATTCTCCAGCATGCCGAGGAAAATTTAAATGGTAAAAACACCGTACAAGGACTGATATTACTTGATTATAACAGACTGAAAAAGACGGAATTTTGAATCGGCCCAGCCTCACGATTTAGAAGATTTGTATCGCTTCATACGCATCTCTCGCCGTGAATCAACCTATCTTATCAATTTTAAATTTTCCATTTTTATGTCGTGTCCCGTGTGCTGCATATGCTTCGCGATACTCGATGAATCTATCCTAGTGTAACGGTAATGTGCCACATGTTCTTTAAATCGTGTAGCTATTGCGCGTGTTAACTGTCCTATATATGCTTTATCGCATTCACCACAACCAATTTCATAAATACCCGAAATACCCAAATCTATTTTGTATTTTGGATTACACAATAAATTCTTTAGTAGTATTCTCAGATGTCGAGCACGCCTTCGTGGGAATATCATTAATGCCTGCTGAAATCTTATGATATGGTAGTTTACTAAAATTCCTTTCACACGTCAGAACAGGGACCAGGATCGTAGAATTTCTGTGAAATTTTCTTTTAATTCTTTCTAACCGTCTCCAACATATCGTACGGAGTGATTATTGTATCTCTTTTGATAAACTCTACCTCTTTTTCAAACCTACTTTTTATGAGCGGGAATTTAACTAACCTATTAAACAAGAAGTTGATAAACGCCTTTTGTTGCACGCAATGATTCGAATCCGCCATTATGAACCTACAGACGTCTAGTTAGTATGTTGTATGCGAGTAGTTCTGTGTATGTGTAGGCTGTCGTAACTTATTTCGTAATTACCGCTGTTTGCCCAGACTTGTTATAATTCTACGTTATGCGTCTTGTAAAAAAAAAGACATGTTGTGATTTACAAACTAAAAATAATTTTAAAAAATCTGAATAAGAAAAAGTAAATAAATCAATACGTCACACAAATCTATTTAACAAAAACAATAGTTGCTCTCCTCGCGGAAACTAAATTGTTCTCTAAGTTCCGGTGGCGCCCGATACTTTATTTTATCATCGTCCTGCATTTCTAACATCTTTTATCATGAAAGTGAACCGTCTCTTTTCCTCCAAGACCCTAACGCGGAGTTAACTTTTTGTTTTTGCGTGTCAACAGATTTCTCCGAGATAATCTGACGGTCACCAGTCTTTGTAACATTTCCCGGATCTTCCAGTTCTCTTTTCGTTGTTTTAGCTACTTTTTCGGGTGGAACACGTGGTTAGTAAGGAAGGACGTAGCAACTGTTCATTAGCGAACAGAAACCGATTTCACCGTATCGTATGTACCAGAGTCAGAAGAAGATCGCTCCTTTCCTTATTCTAATTCATATTTCTTGGTCGCCCTAAAACTGGACAGGAGAAGCTTAAAAACACTGACAGGGGCACTCACAGGCCACTATACCTGCAACAAGCACCTACACAAAATGGGCTTATCCAACACGGACACTTGCAGATTCTGCGGTGAAGAGGAGTCAATGGAACACTTGATCACTAACTGTGGGGCACTAGGCCACAGGAAATACAGATTACTACATGTATATACGCTGAGTGAAGAGGACCTATTTACACTCCCATTGAAGGAGCTGATCCTGTTCCTAGACGTATTAAATAAATAAAAAACAAGGGGAAGCACAATAGATCAACGTGGTCGCAGTGTAAAGGACCACTTTGGGCCAGACCCCACCTTATTACAATACAATACAATATTTCTTGGTCAACTCCAATGTTTCCCATGCTTTTCTAACTTATACGAAATTGTCTTCGGCTGTTTGACATTATTTTTGTTTATTTTTTTATATTTTTCTATAGTTCATTTATATAATCCTATGGTCCTTGGAGGAAGAATAGGCAAAGATAAAGTATCATATTCTACAGTTGAACTTCTTTAACCCGACCTTACCATTACCCGAATTTCTCCCTAAATGAAATTCTTCAGTTAGCAGGAGGGTCATGCATAGTTTCAAAAAAGAACAGTCTAAATAGTTCTTGTTACAATCTCCTGGTTTGAAGAGAGCGCCAAGCGTTTTCCCGCTTGCGTGAGCATATAAACAATAAGAACAGGCTTTTCGGTTTTTATGTCGGTTTATTTAGACAGATAAGATTAACAAATTTACAATAAAAAACATTATTCAGACAGATAGGATCGACACATTTACAATATAAAAACGGTCATAAAAAACGTATTCCTACGTACGAGCTTTGTTTCAAGGTCAAATTTTTAGGATAAAACGAAATGTATCGCAACTTATGCTTATATTGTGTATGGCGTGTACTTAGCGTGTACTGTGTTTAGCCCATTTGACTTAAAGCATACATTTTGTTTTTTTTTTTTTTGATTTCCTAAGATAATCCCATCTCTTACTTTTAATACCTAGCACAAATACCTACTGCAAAGAAATCTTTTCGTCTTCAAATCAAAGTAATCGTCTTATCAATGTAGCGGAAGCCATCGCGAACGAAAATCTTCGAAACGACTTCTTGATACAAATTTTAAAGAACAAAAAGAAATATCCAACCACTCCAATTTCACCACTTCGTATTTTCACCGTTTCACTTCGCCGCGCGAAAGCCGCTTATCTTCGGGACATTACGACGATCGGACAGGCTCATTTCTACTCGTTCCGCCGAAAGGAATTGTCGAGATTAACGTTTAACATCTCGAATAAGTGCGCAGGTAATTAATATAATCTCTCGAGTGTCGATTCCGCGACTTTCTAAAGAAAATATGACAAATCGCCTATTATAAACGGAGTCGTCGAATTACGATTTTATTAGAGAATGTAACCGTTCGAAATGCATGCGTTATATCTATACATATATTTTATGTACGAGGTGTGCGAATAAAGTAATGAGACTGATAGGATAGTGTTCGATCAAGCAACATTGGTGACGCGAAACTTGGATGGGGAGGCAGGTGAACACGTTATACGCCATCAGCGCGAGTTGTAACTCGTTGGAATCACGTTGTTTGGCCGCAGCGATTGTTTTAGCGAAGCAGATTTGATTCGTACATTCTAATATTGGGTGATACGAATTTCGAACAATGGTGTGCGATCCGGTTTAGCTTCAGAACTGGACGCAGTATAAATAAAATGACCACCATTTCTTCTTACGGACTGTGCGTTTATTTTTGCTAAACCTCTGGCAATGCTAATTAATTGTAACTTGTTACATGATGTTTTTCTGACAGATAGAACGTTGGACGCGTTATTCATGTGCATAAGAAGGGTGATAATGCGCTGATCGGGAAGTATAGACCTATTTCAATTCGCTCAAATTTCGCTAAAGTATGTGAGCAGATTCTGTTGAATGTGATTTAATCGCATGTACACATTCACATTTCAACGAAGTAACACGGATTTATGCGGGCAAGATCCACGATTACAAACTTGGCTGTGATCGCACAGTACATCAGTGAAACTTTGGACGCTCGTGGACAGATCGATTTGTCAACGTTTATATCTAATTTTCCCTTAAGAAGATCTCGACCAAACGCATGTAAGTGGATGGTCACTCACCTACTATACTATACTATATGAATAATGAAGACAGGTGTTCTACAAGGCAGTGTGCTGGGGCCACTACTGTATATTATATATGTCAATGACATGCCGATAGAGAATTTAGTAAGTTATGCTGACGATACGACTGTATTAATGACATGTGGGAGGAATGACAATATAAGAAATGAGGTAGAGAGAAGTGTGGAAATATTGAATGCGTACTACCTAAGGAATGGACTACTGCTGAATACCAAAAGACAGTATTTATAGAGTTTCATTGTGCGAGGAGGGATAGAACTTCCTAACATCTCATAAAAGTAAATAATAGTAGTCTTGTACAAGAGTACAGCACTAGATTCTTGGGTGTCACAATGGATGAAAACTGTGGTTTCAGTGATCACATCCATCTGACATCTAATAAACTGAGTTCACAGTGCTTTGCGCTGTATCGATTAAGAGATATGGTAGATATTAGCGCGTTAAAACTGTATTATTTTGCACATACGAGGGCGGATTGATATTGAAGCTACCTAAGTAGGAAAAAACATATTTTTTTCGAAAACCATTTATTTCTCAACATAGTCTCCTTTTAGCTCAATATACTTAGTAAGACGATATTCCAACTTTTTTTATACCATCTGAATAATACGATTTTGAGAACCCCTCAAAATACGCGTTAGTTTCAGTAATCACTTCTTCGTTTGAGATGAATCTTTTTCCTGCGAGCCATTTTTTCAAGTTTGGAAACAGGAAAAAGTCACTAGGAGCTAAATCTGGACTATAAGGTGGATGATCAACCAATTCGAAGTGTATTTCACGTAATTTTAGCATCGTATCTAATGCTGTGTGAACCGGTGCGTTGTCTTGAAGAAAGAGCACTTTTTCTTCTTTAAATGTGGTCGTTTCTTCTTGATTGTATCAATCAATTGATCCAATAATGCACGATAATACTTTCCTGTGATTGTGGATCCTTTTTCAAGGTAATCGATGAGCAATATTCCGTGTGCATCCCAAAATACAGTGGCCATAACCTTGCCAGCCGATTTCACTGTCTTCGCCTTCTTCTGAGCACTTCCACCAGCTTCCACCCACTGTTTCGATTGATTTTTGGTCTCAGGTGTGTAGTGGTGGACCCACGTTTCATAAACAGTTATTAATCGACGCCAAAAATCAACAGGATTACGCTTTATCATGTCCAAACACCGCTGTGAAGTGGTCTGTCGAACTCGTTTTTGTTCGACATTCAACAAACGCGGCACCCATCTTGCCGATAGCTTTTTCATATGCAAATGTTCATGCAAAATGTTGAACACACGTTCATATGATATGTTTACCATTTCAACAATCTCACGTAACTTGACTCGGCGATCATTCATAACGATATCGAGGATTTTCTTAATATTTTCTTCAGTAACCACCTCTTTTAGCCTTCCTGTTGATGGTATTGTTGCAGTGCTTGTTCGGCCGCGTTTAAATTCAGCAATCCAATATTTTACCATGTAATCTGATGGGGCAGACTCACCGTAATGTTTATCGAGCTTTTCTTTTGTCTCTTTCGCCGTTTTCCCTTTCAAATAATAGTGTTTAATCACTGCACGAAATTCACTTTTTTCCATTTTTCAAGAAACACAAAAGTTGCAACGACTTCAAACGACTACAACAACTAAACTAATAGATGAATTTGGGTGAAATTTTAACAGCTGACGTTTGACAGATCGCAATTTCTAAAAAAAAAAAAAGTTTTTGTGTTTGTGTTGCCATGTAGCGCTAGGTAGCTTCATTATCAATCCGCCCTCGTATACATTCCATATTAACATATGGAACAATAATCTGGGGTGGTTCGATGGATGAGATCAGGATTTTTAAGATATAAAAAGGGCAATAAGAACAATGAATAGAGTGAACAGCAGAACAACTTGCAGAACTTTTTTTAGTGAAATGAGAATCACGACACTACATATATCAATTGCTAATATACGCGAGGAAAACGGGAGCAAATTTGCAAAAGTGGCTGACTATCATAACTACAATGCCAGAAGCACCAACTTCTTAGAGATCCCTAAACATAGATTAACTCTAACAGAAAGAAGTCCACAGTATTTGGCAGTTAAAGTTTACAATAGATTACCAAATGTATATAAATTTCTTCCAGTAAATAGATTCAAATATAGAGTTAAAAATTTAATGATCGCGAAGGCCTATTACTCACTTAATGAGTACTTATGTAATGACGAGCTGTGATAATTATCATGTGATTTATTGGTCTTGCAGATACAATAAGGAAATTTAATATGCGTATGAAAATATTTGATTGTTGATGGCTCTAAAATGTTTTTATCTTGTGATCTGTATAACGTGTTTGTATTTAATTCTTTTTTATCTATTTTGATATTTTGTGATATTTTGTTGATATTGTATGTTCTTTATTGATATTGTGACATGTCCTATACTCTACTGTAGTCGAAGGGATTAAATAGATTATTATTATTATACATTATTATTATTATTATATACTAGCAACTGCTAGAACTGATTTTAATATCTCCGAGAGTATATAACCTGTAGTAAAGTACATTCTCAGAAGTATATATCACAAACTATTATTATTGAGAAAAGTTATTCGTAAAAAAAAGTGAATAAGAACACAAAATTTTAAAGCACTATGCACTACTTTGATGTTTTGTTAATTTATTTCTTTTTTAATAAAAAATGGTATTGGATGGTTCATCATTAAAAATTAAGAAATTAAATATTAAAGTCGGTAGAGCTGAAATTTTGTAATTTAATTTTTTTAATAATAAAGCATCCCACAAATTAGTTTCTTTCCAGGCATTCAGCCCTCCACAAAGTGGAATTTCAAGTCCAAATTTAAGCAATGTTTTAATCATTCGTTGATATATTTTGTGAAAAAGAATAATCGGATGATACACCTCAATTTTTCTTATTAATTATGACGTTAATAGATTACATTTTTTGATATGTACAATTAGCGGTAGTCAGGAAAATTAGTTACTGTCAACGTAATCAAGAACGATGTAAATATTTTTACTTTCATAATTGTACAGGATGTAAAAACTAGTTCACATAAAACAGTGAATTGAAATGAAGTTATGCCTGCTGAGGCGCAATGGTTCAAACATTCTATACTTATATTTTGTAGTTTTTAGTTTTCCGCAGTTTAAATGGGAACTAAGGTGTTTGTATGGGAACTCGAATTAATTGGTTATTTATTTGGTGAAACATTTCTATTAGTACATCTATTTGCACATTTTTATACATAGTGATGGGTGAAGAAACAATTGATATTGACAAACTTCTGGATCTATTCCCTTAATTTAGTTAATGCGGGGGCCTTTTTTCCTACGCAAAAGTTTGGGTTCCAATCAATGACGCCAAGACGGAACAAAACGATTATCAAATTATCTGTACCGATATGTCTAACAATAAGGCTTTTAACAGTATACATCAGGGGTCTCCAAACTACGGCCCGCCAGTGACATCAATCCGGCCCGCGACACCTAATAGCTTATTGTTGTTGTGATAAGTTGGATAAAAAAACACAGAATAATAATAATTCGAATTTATTTACTTGCTAGGTAAAGCTTAATGACAAGTATAATACGCAGAAAACTCACTGAACTAATCAGTATGGCCCCAAGGCTGAAAAGTTTGGAGACCCCTGGTATAGATCATTCAATACTGCTCCATAAACTTAATTCCTACGGTTTATCACCTAAATTTATTGAACTTATAGAACTCTACTTGCATAACAGGCATCCTAACAGTATCATACGATGGTTTTAGATCTCGTCGTTTTACCATGCTGTCAGGTGTGCCACAGGGTTCATATCTTGGTCCGTTGCTATTCGATCTTATCATAATAAAATAAAATGTAGAGAACTATTTTATTAAAAAAAAAAATTTGGGCTCTAGAGAATAGTTCACGCTTTTCAATCTGTTTAGAAATGATATGTTAATATCGTTATCTTGTCCTTCATGTCTTTGAATATCTAAAAGAGATAACGTTGCCTTGCTGCAATATAGTCTATATTTGATTGAGAGGTGGTGCGCGAGTTACCGGCTCAATTTATACGAGGAGAGAATTTCCTATTATTATCAATACTAACACCATATCTTATGTACCTCTGTCAAACGTTCATTCTATTAGAGATCTTGGCGTCCTGCTTGATTCCGGCTTCACTTTTGTTTCGTACATTAATGACAGTTCTGCCTCGAAGGTGTTGAGCTTTATTTTGAGATGTACGAAAAAGTTTATCGATGTGAATTTAATTAATTCATAATCAACGGCCGACATCTTGCATTTGGGATTTTGCCGAGGTAATGGATAACTTCGGAATGGATTCCTTGATGTCCAGGCGCGTGCAACACAGTCTTGTTTGATTCCGGCTTGACTTTTGTTTCGTACATGAATGACAGTTCTGCCCTCGAAGGTATTGAGCTTTATTTTGAGATGTACGAAAGAATTTATGGATGTGAATTTAATTAATTCAGAATCAACGGCCGACATCTTGCATTTGGGATTTTGCTGAGGTCATGGATAACTTCGGAATGGATTCCTTGATGTCCAGGCGCGTGCAACACAGTCTTGTTTGATTCCGGCTTGACTTTTGTTTCGTACATGAATGACAGTTCTGCCCTCGAAGGTATTGAGCTTTATTTTGAGATGTACGAAAGAATTTATGGATGTGAATTTAATTAATTCAGAATCAACGGCCGACATCTTGCATTTGGGATTTTGCTGAGGTGATGTATAACTGCGAGATCGATTCCTTGATGTCCAGGCGCAAGCAACACAGTACAAGCTTTCCAGCTAAGCTTTTAGCTAATACTATCGACTGCCCCAGATCTATTATCCAAGCTCGGCCTCAATGTACCGCGCATTGCATCGAGATCTGTGGCTACTTTTACAGTACCAACTGCGAGGACTAATGTGCTCGCACGTTGGCCTGTAGTCGGAATCAGCAGAAATGCCAATAATTTATTAGATGACATTTTCAGTTTACAATAGCATTTATTGTATTGATTTCATTAATTTTATTGTTGTTTGATTTGCGATTGCTTGTAAAGGTTGTCATTTTGTATGTTCTAGTGTTTAAAACTTGGTAATAGATTGTGGGAAAAGAGGCAAAAAATTATAATAATAAATAATGAATTTTTATTAAGCGTAGCTTGTTTATTATTATTTTCTTTATTTATACACCTCGTATATTATGCATCATACCTAAGTACCTGTACATTGTATGCAAATTGATCGTTCGAGGCTCGCGGGGGATCGCTTCGTCGAAAGCTCTCGTTATTTTAAGAAGCGGATACGTCGTTTTAGTGTTCCTTAAGTGCATAGTCACGTTGAATATTAAATACGTACGTTTCTATCGCCAGGCTACTTTAAATTATATGGAGATAATAGCGCTAATGACGTGGACGTATTTGTATTGAAAACAGAAAGTTGATTGTCGGAGGCGAATGAATCGTTTTCATCGATGAAAGTAAACGGATTATATTATATTTATCGTCGTCGTCGTCGACGACATTTTTGCGATACGAAACTATTGGAAAGTGATCGGTGTTCATCCCGTGTTATCAGCCCCCACTTCTAGCTAGTAATTCGATGAGAAATCATAATTACAATAATTTATTCAATAATGGCAAAATATAGGATATAACATTTTAAAAAATATCTTTACCACTCACACTTTTTGGAACAAATCTAGATACGTATTTCGGCAACTAAGTAATCATCCTCAGTGGAAAACTGACAACTTAGCTTCCGAAATACACATCTAGATTTTTTGCGATAGTTCTGGTAAGGGTATTTTTATTCATTTTATATATTATTTTAGCCACAGTCTCCTTATTTTTATTTGCAAAAACATGGACCACATCATACATAGATTGTAAAAAAACACCTGTACATAACACAACAAACAAAAAAATTTGGATAAGTGTATTGCATTTGAATGAAACATGAGACTTATATTGTGTAGCATATAGGAAGAAAGCTGCCAACCGAATAAAATGCTTCTCTCAAAACTTGCATTGAGGTAACGTTTAAGCTGCGTGCAAGTCATACTCTAAAGAAGTCGGGATGCGAAATCACACCATGACCAAGGATACTCTTCATACATCCAAAAATCTTTATAAATAATAAAATATTCAAAGAGATAACAAAAGTGAAGAATCCATCCAATACCCAGAAGGCTAACATAAAAATTCAATCTAGAAATAGCAAAGTATCAAAAGATGATGAGGCATTTTATGGAATCTTGTCCAATTGAAAGCATATAGAATCATCAGGAAACGCCAATATATGAAAGACGTAGATTTTAACTCTCAATTGAACGAACTTAAACAGAGGTTCGTTACTTAGGGAGTTCTCAGGGAAAACTGTGCAATGGCTTGGAGTGGAAGAACAAATTACAAATGCCAACAAATGTCACGTAGGAGATTGCGCTTTATTAGTCGTAGATTGCAACCATAGACTAGTTTCGTCCTTATTAGGACTCCTCAGTACGGTATAATATTCTGCGGTTAATAAGGCCATTCCTCACAGCGTGATGTTAGAAAAGTTCATCCTATTCATGGATTTCAGCAAACTAGCGACTCCATCTGATGAACAACGTTATTGTCGGATATTATTTATGACTAGTAACAAGAATAATTAAAAGCTTTGTTTCGAAGAGTTACTATTACAGTCAATATTAATAAAAGTAAAAAACTTCGTTCAATTGGGAGTCAAATTCTACGCGTTTCATTTTTTTATTTTTATTAATTTTTACTCTAAAAGTAACTCACTGAAAGCAGGTTACAATTATTCTTGTTACGACCTAAAATTCAGAAACTTATTCGAAGGAAATAAGAGGAAAGCATGTTTCGCTGGCAACGGCACCCTTACCCCACAATTATTTCATTAAATCCGCGTGACACGTGTTTCGCTAGCAACAATACAAGGATCATTAAACCGTACCTTACCGAATTCGGTTTGGTTTGAAGATGCTTGCCTCGTTGTTGGCGAAACGTGTGTCACAAAGGGAAAGGATACATTTGAACTGAAGCACAATCTTGGCCAACAATTTTTCCAATGAATAAACTGCGAGGAAGTTCGAACGATTCGTATCAGGGCTTGGACAATTAAATAGGACATACTTCTTTACTTTTGATTCTTTTTATTTTGCGATCATTAAGCATAGATGTCAATAAGCTACCCGCCAGCCAAATTTCACCCCCTAGCGACCGTTTTCGGTGGACTTATTTTAAAGCCTAGGTTTATAAACATTCTCCGAGAAATCTGCAAGTCCTAAACAGTACTAAAAATGGGTACCCAAAATTCGCTGTTCAACAGTGTTTGGTCAATGATAGATACTACTTGGCTGATATTTTTTAATAATAAGAAGAATTTATTTTTTGCGCAAAAGCCCAAGAGCCAGAACAGCAGGAAAAAAACAAAATACTTTTCAAAACGATATCATATAGAACTTCCCATGTTATAGTTTTAGCATATAACATAATTTCTTCTATACCTCGAATAGTTCCTTTTTTATTGACCTTGGAAATTAGGGAAGGATTTTCGTCAAACCCTGTACAGGACTAAGTCCAAACTGTAATTACTAATTAGTACCAAGCAAAGCAAATTATTCTAGATTTCATGGTCTTCTTTTTTGTTTGGAAAACGCAGGGAAAAGTTTTCTCAAATTTTGAAGTCAAGTACGTAACTCGAACGGGAACAGAATCGGACAAAATCGCAAAAAATATTGGAAATAATGACTATTCACCTACCCGTAAACTGGACGCATCGATTTAACAATTTTACATGACAAAAGTCCGCGTTTCGCGCACATCGGCGAATTGCGGGGAAATCAGGGAACATATGGTGCCCGGTTTATTTTTCCCCTCCGTGTTTCTATTCTTTTTTAATTCAATGATTTATCGCAGCGGGCAAAATGGGAACAATACCGAGCTGACTTTATTTATCACAATGCCATTAAGTTTTGAAACCGTTCCAAAATAGAGAAAAAAGGGGAGAAGGCGTTTTTACATCCAGCAAATTTTGAAAATTAAAAGAAATTTTGCAATTTTGAATTTGAATTTTTCTCCCATTTCTTCTCGAATTTGTTTTTGAGCATCCAAAAGTCTCCTAGTTTTCTTGCGAATTTGCAATGTTAAAAACTTTGATCTTTTCATCTGCCTGTACTTGTACGTATCTTCTTTGTCGCGTTATTACATAACTTTATTCCTCCGTTAGATTACTGAGCAACTCCATTTGATAAAATTGGGTGCTAGAACGACTAGAACGCCTGTCGCTCCCAAAACGCCCTTTCCTACATACCATATCAAGTGAACGATCTAGGAAAAGTACATGCTAACTCAAATAAGTTTGAACATTAAAAATTACCATCGTTGTGTGAATAATTTGGTTAATTCCTCGAAGTTAATTAAAATTAAAATACTAGTTACCCTTCCATGAGCAATATTACGTAATTATTTAATTTAATTAGAATAGCCGGAATAAACTATATTGGATCGGCCCACCATCTCGATTTAGAAGATGAAAGTTAGGTAAGAGAACAAAGAAATAACTTGAGCATGGAGGACAAAAGTGCTCATCCTGTTCAAAACAGAATTGGCGAACATATTATGTAGATGTTACAAGCGTTCAAAGCTCTACAAATAAAAGGTCATTCGGGGGCAATAGTATAGATGGATATGTATGCCGGTACAAGAGAAAATACTACGACCAACCACGTCCATGTCCAAACTGATCATGTTGCATACTGGCATTCGTAGACTGAGAATAAACAAAGATGTGTAGCAAGAGAGTGCAAGGGAAAGTCAACACACTGTCAACAGTGTTTTGGTGCGTTTCGCGCGTTCATTGTGCAGTGTTTTGCTGTTGTACAGTGTTCGGTCGAACACCACATCTTGGGCATGAGCCGGATATCGCTGCTGATACTGAATTCCCCCAGTTTTCCACTGAGGATGGCAAGTTAGTTGCCGAAATACGTATCTTGAATTATCTCCGAAAGGTGTGGTAAGGGTAATTTTATTTATTTTATATATTATTTTAGCCACAGTAGCCTTATTCATATTTGAAACTCACTTATGTCTGTTTCGACGTTTTAAATTTTTTGAGTTTGGACACAGATAGTTTATCTGACACTAAACAAGGATGAAACTCATATTGCCTTGCAACTTCAAGCAATCCTCAATCTCTTCTATCTTTTGAGATCATCAGTAAAGAGGGGTTTCTCACAATCAATTATAATGACAATATCATTGGTAAAAAGAAGAAATAGTGGAGGTCCCAAGTTAAACCCCTGCGGAATAATTGAGGAAGGACTTTAAGTAAGGATGATCGATAAGAGAAATTGTCCAACAGCCCAAGAGCTATTTACAGAGCAAAAATAACAACAAAAAGAAAAAACAAAATTCACTATGAACGTGGACACCATACACAAATGGTACAACAGGTTAAATATAGTTCAGAGAGACAAACTTAAAGAGAGACAACTTAAATATTGTTCGTAGTGGAAAAGTTTATGACGAGAACGGATCAATCTCAAACCTATTTCCATTCCTCATCATATGTGTTATTGGCGGCCTTAGCAGCTTTAGCAGCCTTAGCTCTGGGAAGATAAAAAGTGTTAAAGTACGACCAGGCACAGTAAAATTACTTAGCGATAGAAAAGCGGAAGAATCAATTCTATTCGTAAGAAGTTTAAGAAGAAAATTCGCGGTGGTGTTGTCTCATCTATCAGAGAGAGAAATGAAGTTGTGTCCAAACTCCATCCTCAACTCCATCTATTTTAAAAGATACATATTTAAGGAACCTCTTCTGACTTCGTTCAACTGCTGAATTTTGGTAAAGGTAATATGCAAACCATACACTAGAAGCGTACTCCAGCTTAGAAACTGGAAGAAGAGGTTCGATCTATGGAACAAACGTAAAATACAAAAATTGTATTGGGTTAGTGTCTGTAAACTGCTTGCAAGGACTAATGACAAAGCCCACCGCGTTGGAAGCCGATGAGGAAATGGAATCAATATGTTGCGTAAATTGCAATCTAGCGTCATGCTTTCCTGGAGATAGGTGTGGTTTTTATGTTGCAGCTATATTAAATAGAAGTGTTCGAGTGTGTATAGGACACCACGGCGCATTTAGGGATATTCGGAGGTATATTATTTACAGTAGCTCATGCATCGATAGCCGTGAGATTTATTTGCAACCTAGTACATTAATGTGGCATAGAGGATCGTTAAGATATAAATTAAATAATAAAGGTTCCAGGTTAGAACCCTGGGGTACACCGGACGATGGAGAGAAGACGTTTGATGCGTAACCATTGTAGGAAACATAGCAGTTACGATCAGCGAGATACAACCAGAGAAAGTTTAAAAGAACCGTGCTTCAACTATCCAATTTCCCAATGAGATCACATGGCACACATGACCTATCCTGTCAAATGCCTTAGAGAGGTCAACGTAAATGGCATCCACCCCACTCAAGAATTGGGTGATGTAGGTCAAGTTAGTGGTTGTCGATCTATCCACCATGAAACCTTGCTAATGCAGAGATAAAAAGGACTTAACAGCTCTGTAGATGTCAGTATAGTATATATATATAAAATGAAATCAAAAGTAAATTTTGGGAGCATAACAAAACGTAACCCAATTTTTCGTAAAAATATAGTTGGAGTAGCGACTTAGTGGTCAATAAAAAAGAAATCACGAGAGAAAATTTTCTTTTAAACGTCAGAAAGAGATATGAAAATCCTTCAGGGAAATCCACCAGCAGTTATACACCTACATCTTCCAGCTCCGCGTATTATGTGCTTGCCCTACATAAATTCTTCACGGTCCGAAATTCCTACTTGATGTCAGCTTCGCTTTACGGACATTTCATTGGGGAAATCCGAATTACTCCACTGCTTCCCATGTCCGTTTGGCTCGCTCGTTATTGACGCACGTAACCCGAGCTACGGGAACAATACCATAGATAGAATGTTTACGCATTCAAAAGTGAAAAGAAAGTTTTCAAAGTAAGTCCAAAACGATTACCGGAAACGAGTTGGTACTTTCCAATCCCATTGGAAAGCGAAGTTTCCGCTTTCATGAAGTGTCAGACGTAGGGTTTTCCTGAATAAATAACGCGCCCCATTTATAATTTACCCTTCACTTTTAAAATCTGCGCTATTAATTTCTCGTTTAATTTGAATTTTCGAGCGCCGCCTTCGGGGTCGACGGCTCTCCACCGCGACGCGGCCGGAGCCGTCTGAATTATAAACGTAAAATGGCATCCGACCCCGTCCGGGCCCTCAGCAAACTTCCAAGATCGAGCCCCATGATGACCCGTTTAAAATTTAAAAGCGGCACGTCCGCGGGGCGGGTAACAATCGCGCGCTCTGCCGCCGCCGTCGAAGAGGGAAAAATTAAGCATTCAGGGAATCCGTCTCTCCGGGGCTTATTAAATTATTTCGTCCTGGGATCCCTCCGGGTCGACCCGACCTCCACCGTCTCGTCTCGAAGCGAAGCTAGCAACGTCTTTGCCTCTTTTACCCAGACGTTTTCCGCTTTATTAAATCCGAACTGATTAAATAACGAAATTTTCTCGTTTTCTCGTGATTTTTATTTTTCCGACCCTCGTTTCTCGGCGTTGCACTGATAATCGTTCGCTTGTGGTGTTTCCATTTTTCGTTTCCCTTTTCGGGATAGTTAAACGTTTGCGATGTGAAGGAATAAGGCGTGTAATTTTAATTTCTTTTCATTGTTCTTCGAGTCTTGCCAAGAGAGGAATTCCACTGGATAATTCCGTTCGTCTGTCTTGAATTGCGTTACGAGGACTGCCTTCTTCATCGTTGCATACTACGAAGGAAATTCCAAAAATAAGGTCTCCTAATTTTTTTAGAAATAAAGAAAACTTTTATCCATTTCTTTATTTATTTTTAATAATTGGTATTATTTTGAAACTTTGGTACGGTCAAAGTTATCGTTTTTTAACTTGTATAATCCGATAAGGATCTTTCTTGCTTGTCTTTTCTTTCACGCATTTTTGGAAGATAACGGCGACACTTATTGTACGAATTTTTGAATTATTCGTTTCATTCACAGCCCGACAATGTTAACGTATGGTAGGTACTGAAGTTGACCTATGGCAGGTCCTGTGTTTCCCGCAAAAGCGTTTCGTTATTTAATTAAGTTTCGGTAATTTGTAGTTGAAAAGGCAGTTGTGTAAGCTACGTGCGAGGTATGTTTCGACTTGCCACGTGAGTCGACGAGCAGTAAAGAAAGGTGTGTTGAGGATAATTTATTTTATTTTAAATATTATTTTAGCCACAGTCTCCTTATTCTAATTTCCAATTGCCTTTGTTTTGCCGACGAAACCAATTATAGAAACTCCGTTTCTCTCCCTCCCTCTCTCTCTCTTTGATTTTGGATGCTGCGAAAAATACGGT
This sequence comes from Chrysina gloriosa, assembly GCA_038088585.1. Lineage (NCBI taxonomy): Eukaryota > Metazoa > Arthropoda > Insecta > Coleoptera > Scarabaeidae > Chrysina > Chrysina gloriosa. Next base: position 48,631,550 of record CM076093.1, on the reverse strand, counting down.
CGGACAAAATTTTCGGGTCAGGAGGCAGAATTACCTCCCTCTTCCCTCTCAGAGAAAATTCAGTTACCTGTCGAAAAACCCTTGTAAAAAGTTAGGAAAGTTCTTTCCTGTTGCGCTATTTTGTTATCTGCTGAGATTCCCATCGACATAACGGTCGCTGGTGTCATTAGTGCCGTTGTCAACGTAGCCAAAACCACTGTAAAGAATTTTGTAAAACTAAGCTTCCTTGCGTTTTTGCTAAACACAGCCTTAATTCAAATTTAAGTTTAATCTTCTGACGTAACATTCGTCGCGATACGAATCATTGTCTGATTTAAGATTGTCACTCTTTCTTAACGGTCTTTTCTTTTAAATCTTGAAACTCCACGTGTAGAACTGTACCGTGTAATATTTATTGAAAAAAAAATTATTTAAGAAATTTTTTAACCCTGTATATCCCTGTATATATAAGTTGACATCTCAGAAAAAAGCGAACATCAAAAATATTTATCTGGGACACACTAACTTTATTTTTGCCTTATGTGTGAGGTCACATTCAAAAACCAACAGTAATCACCCACCATCTGGCGGGATCCCATCGTCCTTGGTATCGAATTTCTATTGTCCTTATATCTTGATGGAATCTGTCACCCTGTTCGTCGCTGCCAGCAAATTTTTAGGAAAAAAATGAAAAACGGGAGTGGGGAGAGTGAATTTTGAATGATATTTGGCAACCAAGTTCATTAACCAGTAGTTTCATAGTTAGCATCCCAGTAAACATATTTTAAATATCGCGGATAGTTTAAGTCGGTAGCTCCGGCAATACTGAACATATTCGCATGCATTATGCTTAAAAATTGGCAAGTATGTCCACTATTACCGGAACTACCAACTTAAATTGTCGGCGAAATTTAAAAATGTTTTTCCGGAATCCACATTGTTGCCTAAAAATCCCCTCACTACACTTACAAATAAGTTCCAAGCTCTGAGTTCATACGCGGTGAGCTTTTTATAAAATTCCTAATTTGTCGCCCAATAAAAATGCCTTCCTTTAAATTCAAGCGAAGGCTCACTAAGGCAATAAGTTTAATGTTATACACAGTGCATTTTAGGTTGTCTTTCTGTTTTAAGATGCACCGCTTTTAAATACCCCTCATTTACTACCAGCCAATATAAAAGGGTCTAATGAGCACATTGAAAACTGGACGTATTAGGGTGTTATGAATATTTTTGTCTTATTAGAAAGATATTAGCATTGTGAAAATGATGGGCTGCACCGTGTTACAAAAATCGTGTCGGCCAGTGTAATGATTCAGAAAAAATATTTTGAAGGAAATATAGAAATGAATGTGTAACAATGAAAATTTTCGAAAGCGATGCGGGAAACAAAGTACATAAGTAAATACAGGTTGGTTGAATAGTTTTGAAGGCAACGCCTATTAACCAGTACAGGAATTAAAATTTATACGCCATTTTAATATTTCATCTTCCATTTGAGCACACACAAACGGTCATTTCGATATGTCAATTCATTCTTTGTTTACAAGCCATTTGAAGTTGACGTGTCAGTGTATTCTGCTAGAATGGAAAAAACCGAACATCGTGCGGTGATAAAATTCTTTGTTTTTTGAAGGTTTATCAGCAACATAAATTCATACAGAAATGGTGAAAGTGTTAAAGGAATCTGCTCCTTCATTTCCAACTGTGCATCGATGGGTTTTAGAATTTAAACGTGATCGTACAAGCGTTCAAGTTAAACCATGTAGTGGACGTCCGAAATGTGCAACAACACCAAAAAATCATTGAACAAGTTTCTGATATTGTTTGTAAAGATGTAAGTTTGACTAAGCGTGAAATTGCTGGCACCATAGGCATCTCGGATGAACGTGCACTCTATATTTTACACCAAGAATTACATATGAAAAAGGCTATTCGGAAAGTCAGTGCCGTATTCGTTAAAAATTCAACAAAAACTGAATCCAAAACGAATTTCTCAGCGTAATTTGGAGGGTTTTAAGCAGAATAAAACCGAATTTGTGCGTCGTTTTATAACTATGGATGAGACTCGGATCTACCATCTTGATCCTAAACTGGAACAAGAACGTTTACAGCGGACTGACGCTGGTTGTTCAGCTCCAAAACAAGTCAAGTCAGAACGGTCACCAAAAAATTTATGACATCAGTTTTCTGGGATGAAAAAGGGGTTTTGTTGATTGAATACCTTCAAAAGGTAAAACAATTAACTCTGAATATTATTGAAACCTTTTGGATCGGTTGGATAAAAAGTTCGTGGAAAACGACCCGGTTTGCGGAAGAAAACAATCATTTTTCATCAAGGCAATGCACGTCTTCACACAAGTGTTTTGACGATGGCTAAATTGAATGAATTAAAGTACGAATTGCTTGAACATCCACCGTATTCACCAGATTTGGCTCTCTCCGACTATTACATCTTCAGAAATTTGAAACAATTTCTTGGTGGAAAGCGTTTTTCGTCGAATGAACCAGCTATTGCAGCCGTGGAACAGTATTTTGCAGAGCTTCCGGAAAATCATTACAGAGATGGTATAAAATTATTGGAGGATCGTTGGAATAAGTGTGTTGAAGTTGAGGGAGATTATATTGAATAAAAAAAACTAATTTCTTTAAAAAGTGCACATTCTTTCATTTTTGCTTTCAAAACTTTTCAACCAACCTGTACGAGAAGCACAAAGATCGAATTGGGGTAAGATGGAACAAAGCGAAATACAAAGACATACAATGGTAAGGGATGGTAGCGCGCTTTCTCAAGGAACTCTTAGGTAATCTCTTCATGGCAAAGTTGGCAAGGCCATCATAGACCGGAGCCTTGTTGTTAGCCAGTCCCATCTTGAAACATTCAGAAAGCGAATTGACGTTTATTTTGAAACTTTCGACTCCACATTATTCTTTGTCTTCTTCCTCTTCTTCTTCATCCTAATTTTTTTCCTTTCCTTCTTCTTCTCCATCGTTTTCTTCCTCTTCTTCATTTACTTCATCTTCTTCTTATACTAATACTGTACTAGAAGCAATTCTTTCGCCGACTAGACGATCCATCGCGATAAACTTTTTCCTTGCACGAACGTCGGCCACTTCCTTTGTTCGGTCGACGTCGGCCACTTCCTTTGTTCGGTCGACGTCGTCAAAATGAAACGCTCGACGATAAATCAAATCTATAGTAGGTATGTGCAGTTCTAGAGCAAAGGAAACGCCGTTATGCAACGACTTTTACCGGATCGCGCGCGCGCGCGTATCCTCGCCGATACTTGACATCCTTTCCGCGGTAATTGTAGCCGTTCGAAATGTCACACGCTAAGGGTGTGCCGTTCCATGCAATAATGCATAAATATTACAGGTTCGACGCGCGATTTCCAATGCTAGACGCCCGACTACGTGTTGCGTTACGACACGATTTCTAAATGAGGGGAACGTGACGCGCTCGGAATAGAAATTACCTCGAACTCTCGTACAATAATAAAGGGCAATTTCCGAACGAGTTCTTTTCCTACATATTTGTTGCAGAAACGAGCCGCGCATGGCTAAAATTATGTCTATTGTACCAAACCGTTTGAGGAATTTCAAATATACGAGGACGAAAATGGTGGTAATCCCTTATCGTGACAATGGACCAATCGCAAATTCAAACCTCTGGCTTGTATCATTGGAATTTCTACCATTGAAGAAGTTCTACAAAGAACGAAATGAATGATAATCCAATGATGCAGCGTCCCTTCTCAAAGACTTCTAGTCTTCAGTAAAGGCCTGGGAATTCGGGATTGACCCTATATGAGGATTATATACAAAATATGCTGTCGAGAGACCCAATCGCATCTGTCATCTAGGTACCTCGACGAATATTAGGAGCAACGTAGATGATAATGATTTAGAGAAAATATTGTCAAAGGAAATATAGAAATGAATGTGTAATAATGAAAATTTTTCAGAGTGATACGAGAAACAAAATAAGTAAATATGTGAAGTACACAGATAGAATCGAGGTAAGATTGAGGAAAATGAAATACAAAGAGATAAAATGGTAAGGGGTGGTAGGAAGGAGACGGGGCAGCAGGTAAAGAACGATTGATGGGTGGAGGACAAAAAGGAAGGAAACGAGTAACTGGCAAGAAAGTTGAAAAAAACCGATATAACAAGCGTTAAAGGAGAGGAAGAGGGAGACAGTAAGAAGAACTAGAAAGAAAGGGTAGAAATTTGCTATACTCTGTTTATTCAACAGAAATAATTAAATCATTCCCTACAAAAGCGCGCAATATTTGAATAGAATGATTCTATTGGTCGTATGTCTAAAAGCCCGTACTAGACCAACGCTAGACTTCTGCGACGACGAACTGGCCAAGGTCATGAATTCTCCATTAATTCGCTTTGGGTTTATTTTAATTCGTGTCTTTGATGAACGAAAATATCTGTATAATTATTTTACTGTATAATTTTCTTACAGATTCGGTAATGAATAAAATATGTAGTTTTTAGAAAAATAATTTTTACTGTGACAATTTTTTAATTTTTTATAGCAACTTTTGTTGTGATAAATAAATACTATTTTTATATTTTTCATGCTTGTTGGAATTATTGCAGCGTCTAGTGAATAAATAACGTAGAATTTCAAATTTCATATCCTTATTTCAAATTTTCCGCGATTTTACTAATTTGTAGCATGTTAAAGTGTCTGTTGCGCTCATTGGTATAAATTTATGAGGAGCGACTTAACTATTTCTATTGGATGAACAGAAGTATAGAAAATCGAAATAAATGGAGTCAACCAATTGATAGAAAATCTCATCAGTATCTAGTTCGTACAGGGTCGCAAGTGGCGCCACAAGGCATGTATGCTGTCGGTAGATCTAATTATCATTTCCTCAACACACCAATACCGTGTGAGAAACGCGTGGCCGTTATTGCGCGTTTACCGAAACCTATCGTGCGGTTTCCGGAGTTGGAGCCTAGAAGAAATCGTGTGTACCGTATTTTTTGTGCTGTGAAACTGTGCAATAATCATTTAAGTAATTTGGATGGCCATGTAAACAATGCAAAACATAAACAAGAGATAGAAGGCAGTTCACCCCGTTCGAAACTTTTATACGATTTTTGAACTGAGACTTGTTTAATCTCGTCACACGCGAGATGAGTACCGATGAGAAAGCGAGAGTGGGGAGGTGCAAGATGACCTCGTAACTGGTGTCGCCATTGGTCGAAGAGTCTTCTTTTCATTTTCTCTCACTCGATTTCTCCGTTGCTGACGAGTTGACACAAACGGAATCACTGGGAATCACTAATTACTAATCGTCGCACGAGGATTGCTCAAAGTTGTGAAAGTAAGTGTGGAAAGTAGAAATCAACGTACACGAGTTTTGTGCTGCATCCACTCAAAGTCATAACGTACCATTTTGCGTCACGAAATAATAATAACATAACCTACGAAACTTGTCATTCGACGAATTATTTGTTTTTAATTTTTATTTGGTTGCATCGATGGTCGCTGTTTGTTATTCGCTTAAAATTCGTTTCAATATTTGGTTGGTCGTTTCTTTTTTAATTTATTCCTGAATAGTTTCACTTCAGTCCTGTGTGTAACACACCCAAAACTTTTTATTTCTTTCTAATGTTCATCTAACCGTAGATCTTGCCATTCCTTCAACGTCTTTCCTCTTTATCCATTTCAGGTTCGCGGGTTTCTTATCAAATGAAGTATTAAAGTTGTAATGTCTTTGGAGTTTCGGAAAGAAGGAATCCCAAATCAGGATGATTTCGACAACGCACAATTCTCGTTGAAATCATGTTCAGAATGCTAGGACTGTAATTGTCATTACATCCGTTTTTTCTTAATTTATGAAGTGCCGAACACATTCGAAGATTCAGTTCAGCCGTGTGTTCTATTACTTATGCCAATTTCTTATTCAATTTGTACGTTTCAGATTTTCTCAATTCGTCCAAGATTCCACATTTTCCGCAAGCAATGATATTGTGCTGTTTGGGTATCTTGCTCTTGCTAGAGAAGGCCGAATTTAAAGCTAAGACCTCCTTCCAATGTTTCCTTCTAACTCCGTATGTTCATATTAAGTGCTTCTTCGCCTTTTGCAATTATAACTATATTATCCGCATAGTATTTCTCCGTAAGTTTTCATTTTCCAGTACCTTATTTTATATACTCTTATATTGTTTTCTTTACTCTCTTCATTGCGTCACCTAACACCAGTCTAAAAGGCACCAGCCTCAGAATCTAAACTTGCTTCAACCATATTTGATATACCTTGCTTTGTTCTTACATAATTTATTGTTTCCTTGATGATTGATATGATAGTTATAAAAGCATCCAGATACTTTTGGGAGAAGGCATGACAGTTTAACTGTGGAAGAAATATAAAGAAATACCAATCGAAAATCGAAGACATTTTAGCCAACTACACGAACTTGGTAACAAGCTGGCACCTTATCCCTATTGTTATTTCAAAGAAAAACGTTTTATGCTCACAAAAGCCGGCGTCACAAGCATCGATTACGGAGGATGTTCTCTTTTCACTGAGCGTCTCTAGCACGCCAGGATATTTATCAACAAATTTTGTTTGACATTGTTAACGACTGTGATAGTTGATATTTTGATACCTGATATTTTTAAATTGAACGGACTAGGAGCGGTACGGTATACGTATGTATACGGTTCGATGGCACCAAACAAGTTCTGGACCTTTAAAGTCTATATATTATTATATAGAAAAATAGTATCAAGAGCTTGGGGAGAGTTACAATTACGAAGAAGAAGTAGAGTGATTCATTGTACGAGAAATTATGGAATTGAACAAAGGGCACTATCGAGCTCTGATCTTTTACAATTTCAAACGTTGTTGAAGCCGACAACAATGTTCCATTGATATCAATTGAGCTAGTTGGTGACAAGTCGTGAACCTTATCTATCACATAAGGTGGATTTTGCTAGTTGTGAAGCTCCATAACCATCCGAGGGATCTAACCGATGATTTACAGCGTGGTAGTCGCCCCGTTTCCCAAGTTTTGATGCCGTATTCCGTTAGAGGTACGCTTTCTATTATGTTGAATTCATCTTTCTGTGTCTCTTTGTTGTTTTAGTTTTGTTTGTTTGTTTTGATTTCATTTTATTGTACCTTAGCTTCTTTGTTTTTTGAATTTTTCGTAACTTCCAATGGTAATTAACACCTAAGTTATACGAGGGAAAATATTTCCTAATATCTCGAGTATTTACGGACAAGTCGTCTGCCTAAACCACCATAAAGATGTGGTACAATCAGTTTGAACGTGGGCAACTTTCGTTGAATGACAGTTTTCGATTTCCTAACCCAAAAACGGCTTCGGAAAACGAACAGTTATCGTATTTAAAGCGACGAAACGTCCAATATACAAGTCATTCGATCGAAATCATTTTTGAAGCTCGAATCCATGTTTGTACACACCTCACATACTACATAAAGAAGTCCTTGTAGTTCAAGAAACGCTTTTCTTAGTCTCGGCATTGATCTGACGACAGCTGTAACTTGCAATCGGAACGAGTCGAGCTGGTGTATGTACGTACGACATAACGAAGTGGATAATTTCCCTCATATTACCTCCACGGCATTAATACACGCTTACGTACGAAACAAAGCTTTTAGCGCTAAACAAGGGCATACGGGCTTCGCCTGAAAAATTACCGAGGAAGGCAGATGGCGCGTTACGCTAAAGGAAACATTCGTTACGTAAATACTTAGCATTTCAACAATGACAGTAGTTATTTTAATGGTTCGTACCGGCGCGGCGGCGTGTGTATTATTTGCACGTGTTTAAGTCTTACCTTCGCGAACAGTAACGCGTACCTACTTATCGCTTTCTTCGAATTCTATACAACTTCGTAATTACCGGATGGTTTCTAAGACCGGAGACGAATACCTCGAAAGATCGGGAAGTTCGTGTACGCACTATTTTTCGAGATATCACAAACTCTGCGTTGTTGTTGAAATTTTCCGATACGAGAAAGAAAATACCGACGATTTTGAATTTATTCGCTGTTCCTACTTCTTTTATTTCATTGTATAATAGATATAAAAAAACATGGGGGAAGGAATGAAATATATCCTGCTTAATTCTCTTCTACGTGTTTCCCGTGACGTTGTTACAGAGGTCTATATTGTTGATGCCCAGGTGTCCTTGATTTCTTATATCCAGTGGTAATTAGGAATTCTTGTGATGTGAAAGTGTTGAATGTATGTGGTTAAATAATTACATTGCTTTCTACCTTTTAGTCGATGCTTTTTATAATGATTCATAATTTTATTTCTAGTTACATTTTTTCTCCCATTAAACGTATCTGGCTGGACACCCGCAGGGTAATTAAATGCCTAAAAGTGGCGTGCGTGGTATCCAAAAAGTATAAATAGAAGCCAAACCTAAACCGAATGTCATTTGAACATGAACGTCTAAAACCTCAACATTTACTGCGAACTTTGATATATTGAATTGTAATTAATGATAGATTATTTAATGGCAGTTAATCATGTGAATATTAGTACACCACAATATGTTCGTTGCTATCGTTGGCTAGAGCTTCATCATCATCGAGTCTTCCAGCATTGTTGAGCTGTGTCTAACGTCGTGACGTATGTATTATTTTTTCCAGTTTCTCTTGCATTTTGGCTCCAGCCTCTAATCCTCTAGTGGAACTTCAATTCAATTGTTCAGATCAGCGGAAAACACCATGTATCCTCCTAACTCGGTGAGTAGACTGCTGCAATCGCGCAATCTTGGGAGTGATGATGAAAATGTAGTTTGCCATGTAACCTAGATGGGAGTGAAACGTCTTTTTACGTAATATAATATAATTTAGTTATTTATCATTGATACATTTGGAGTTTGATAGTCGTCAAGGAACCTAAGGACGGGACGTTACCTCAACCGATATTGAAAACATCAACTCGGCGACGAATCTGCTTGGGGTTCCACGACCATCTAAATGGTAGATTTTACAAGAATTCTTCACTCACCTTTCATCATCGTCATCGTATCATCCTCGACACCATCCTTCCTAATTTTCCTGGGTTTTCTTCTATCTCCGGCCAGAGCTTAGATCCCGACAAATCAAAATTGAGAGTTCTCGACTATGTACATATATTGATTTCTTCATCCTCGCGGTGAAAGAGGATTTAGGAATTTCCCATTTTTTTATTATTATTTAAGATCCTAAATGCTTTCTTCTACTATTGCAAAATCGGAGAACAGTCGGCGAAACACGCAGGATATTTCTCTAAATACATAATTACCAACTGACAACCGCCTAAACTTCGGCTAATTTGTTTGTCGCGCCATTACAGCGCGCTTAATTGCATTCCATTGTATTTTTACGACTTGCATGATTTATATCTTAAAAAAGAAAGTTCCGTCGGCTCATGAATATTAACCCGTTTCCTCGTAAAATCTTACAATTTACGTACACGCGAATATTTTCCACCATCAACGCCATCGCCGTCACCTTTCTACTCGTACGACATTGTAGTATGATAATCCGAACGGAATATATCCAAGTTGATGACGACGAAGACGATGACGGGAACGTCGTGTCGTTCTGGGACGCGTGCTGATCGTTGATTAACGTTAAAATAAATACCTACTTAGTAAGTCGATACGCGGGTCGAAACTGCGCGCGAACAGTTTAGTTTCATGCAGTAGTGACCCAGTTGGAATGGAATGCTTACGAAAAAGCGATACGATCGGAACGGAATATAATAATAAAAATAGGAATAAAAGTCATTGAAAAATATGTATGTATAGTACCGCCGCGAGCGCAGAATCAATTTAAGTTACGAATGGTATATATACGGACGCCGGACGGGGATGCAAAGAGAAAAGGAAAACAAGAAACCGAGTGCTGTGTCAAAAAAAAGCGGATTCAGCGGAAATTCCCGTCGGACTTAACCTTCCTATACTCACGTATGAAAGACGTACTATACTATATAAATCGGTCTCACAGACCGTATGCGTGAGTATAGGAAGGTTAAACTACTCCTGCGTAAAACGAAAGCGAAGATCTAAAAATCATTATCGGGAGGGTTACACAAAAGCGCATATTTAGTGTAAAATGTTTTTTCCAAAACAATTGGAAAAGGCGAAGAATCGGAAAATATAACAACGGAAAACTACAAATTTAAAAATAGTACACGACTGCGTTCTTAGGGTACGCACATGCCGAGTAGAACGCACATCACACATCACACACCTTAGCTTCACACCTTATACATTGCAAAACAACGCTAAAAATTGCTACAATCGCAGACCTGTTTTCGATAATATGGGACACCATTCGAAAGAGCGCTATATATGATTTGCTTAGGTTATTTCAAACGGTTGCCCAAAAAGTGCAAAAAACCGCCAAAAATTGCTAAAAATCGCTAAAATCACATACCCGTTTTCGATAATATGGGACTTAGGACCTTCAATCCTACATCAATCGACGCGTCTTGACGAGACGAATTCAACGGCGTAGGATTTTTTACTTTACTCCAACGGTTACCGAGAAATTCGCAAAAAATCGCGAAAAATCGCAAAAAAATGCTAAATTTCACCCTCGGAGTGGATTTTTTCAAGCTACGACGTTCCCTCCTACACCATTCGAAAGAGCTCGTTTTTCTGATTCAGAATCAACCCCGGATCGATTTTCTGTCGTTTATAGTTTAGGTGCTACGACCGCTTGAAGTTTACCTATTTTTCGCCCTATATTCGGTCTATTTCACGTGTTTTGCACGAACTTCGAATTACGTTTTCTCGAAATCTATGCGTTCTATGTTCGAACCGATATGTTCTACGTAATTACCGGTCCGAATATGTATATTCTGGCGGAAAGAACTTCGAAATTCCGACATGAATTTTTCGTCGAATGAAGAAAATTTCGTCAAAAATCGATATTTTCGTTACGGCCTAAACTTCAAATCGCTCTTACTACTTTATTTATGGCCCGATCCCGATCGGGTAGACCTTTCTATAAGTAGATTTTGTGTAGGAATCGAATGGAACAAGAACGAATGCGCTGTCTCTAACGGTTTTCGCGCTAGAACAAAATTATGGCGATTTTAGGTAAGAAATTTTTTCAAACTTCATAGTATCATATCTCCGGAACGGTAAGAGCTAGGGACCTCCGGTTTGTTTTGTTTTAATCAGCTCCTCGAGTACTTTAAGCCTACCGAGATTGAAGTCGCAATGGCTATCGGAAGTACGCTATCTCGAAAAACTATCAAAATTTCTATGCTTTGAGGTAGAAATTTTTTGGACCAAAATATCTTTGCGTCCAATCGCGTTCAAAATATGTCTATCCGATAGATTTTGGCCCGTAGAATCCGAATCTTCCATCCTGGACGCTGTATCTCTTACCGTTCTAGAGATAAAGAAAAGTTCGCCCGATTGCGTTCCAAATATGCCTATCGGATAGGTCTCGACGAGTAGATTCCAAATATGGCATTATAAACGCTGTAGCTCCAACCGTTACGGAGATATGAACGTTAAAAGTTCAACTTCGTCCGATCGCGTTCATTCATACACCAATCGACGCGTCTTGGCGCGCTGATTCCAACGGTATATGATTTGTTTAGGTTATTTCAAACGGTTGCCCAAAAAATACAAAAATACCGCAAAAAATTGCTAAAAATCTCTAAAGTCACATACCCGTTTTCGATAATATGGGACTTAGGACCTTCAATCCTACATCAATCGACGCGTCTTGACGAGACGAATTCAACGGCGTAGGATTTTTTTACTTTACTCCAACTGTTACCGAGAAAATCGCGAAAAATTCGCGAAAAATCGCAAAAAAATGCTAAATTTCACCCTCGGAGTGGATTTTTTCAAGCTACGACGTTCCCTCCTACACTATTCGAAAGAGCTCGTTTTTCTGATTCAGAATCAACCCCGGATCGATTTTCTGTCGTTTATAGTTTAGGCGCTACGAGCGCTTGAAGTTTACCTATTTTTCGCCCTATATTCGGTCTATTTCACGTCTCTTGCACGAACTTCGAATTACGTTTTCTCGAAATCTATGCGTTCTACGTTCGAACCGATATGTTCTACGTAATTACCGGTCCGAATATGTATATTCTGGCGGAAAAACTTCGAAATTCCGACATGAATTTTTCGTCGAATCACGAAAATTTCGTCAAAAATCGATATTTTCGTTAGGGCCTAAATTTCAAATCGCTCTTACTACTTTATTTATGGCCCGATCCCGATCGGGTAGACCTTTCTATAAGTAGATTTTGTCTAGGAATCGAATGGAACAAGAACGAATGCGCTGTCTCTAACGGCTTTCGCGCTAGAACGAAATTATGGTGATTTTAGGTAAGAAATTTTTTCAAACTTCAAAGTATCATATCTCCGGAACGGTAAGAGCTAGGGACCTCCGGTTTGCTTTATTTTAATAAGCTCCTCGAGTACTTTAAGCCTACCGAGATTGAACTCGCTATGGCTATCGGAAGTACGCTATCTCGAAAAACTATCAAAATTTCTATGCTTTGAGGTAGAAATTTTTTGGACCAAAATATTTTTTGCGTCCAATCGCGTTCAAAATATGTCTATCCGATAGATTTTGGCCCGTAGAATCCGAATCTTCCATCCTGGACGCTGTATCTCTTACCGTTCTAGAGATAAAGAAAAGTTCGCCCGATTGCGTTCCAAATATGCCTATCGGATAGGTCTCGACGAGTAGATTCCAAATATGGCATTATAAACGCTGTAGCTCCAACCGTTACGGAGATATGGACGTTAAAAGTTCAACTTCGTCCGATCGCGTTCATTCATACACCAATCGACGCGTCTTGGCGCGCTGATTCCAACGGTATATGATTTGTTTAGGTTATTTCAAACGGTTGCCCAGAAAATGCAAAAAATACCGCAAAAAATTGCTAAAAATCGCTAAAATCACATACCCGTTTTCGATAATATGGGACTTAGGACCTTCGATCCTACATCAATCGACGCGTTTTGACGAGACGAATTCAACGGCGTAGGATTTTCTTACTTTACTCCAAGTGTTACCGAGAAAATCGCGAAAAAATCGCGAAAAATCGCAAAAATGCTAAATTTCACCCTCGGAGTGGATTTTTCAAGCTACGACGTTCCCTCCTACACCATTCGAAAGAGCTCGTTTTTCTGATTCAGAATCAACCCCGGATCGATTTTCTGTCGTTTATAGTTTAGGCGCTACGAGCGCTTGAAGTTTACCTATTTTTCGCCCTATATTCGGTCTGTTTCACGTCTTTTGCACGAACTTCGAATGACGTTTTCTCGAAATCTATGCGTTCTACGTTCGAACCGATATGTTCTACGTAATTACCGGTCCGAATATGTATATTCTGGCGGAAAAAACTTCGAAATTCCGACATGAATTTTTCGTCGAATCACGAAAATTTCGTCAAAAATCGATATTTTCGTTAGGGCCTAAATTTCAAATCGCTCTTACTACTTTATTTATGGCCCGATCCCGATCGGGTAGACCTTTCTATAAGTAGATTTTGTCTAGGAATCGAATGGAACAAGAACGAATGCGCTGTCTCTAACGGCTTTCGCGCTAGAACGAAATTATGGTGATTTTAGGTAAGAAATTTTTTCAAACTTCAAAGTATCATATCTCCGGAACGGTAAGAGATAGGGACCTCCGGTTTCTTTTATTTTAATCAGCTCCTCGAGTACTTTAAGCCTACCGAGATTGAACTCGCTATGGCTATCGGAAGTACGCTATCTCGAAAAACTATCAAAATTTCTATGCTTTGAGGTAGAAATTTTTTGGACCAAAATATTTTTGCGTCCAATCGCGTTCAAAATATGTCTATCCGATAGATTTTGGCCCGTAGAATCCGAATCTTCCATCCTGGACGCTGTATCTCTTACCGTTCTAGAGATAAAGAAAAGTTCGCCCGATTGCGTTCCAAATATGCCTATTGGATAGGTCTCGACGAGTAGATTCCAAATATGGCATTATAAACGCTGTAGCTCCAACCGTTACGGAGATATGGACGTTAAAAGTTCAACTTCGTCCGATCGCGTTCATTCATACACCAATCGACGCGTCTTGGCGCGCTGATTCCAACGGTATATGATTTGTTTAGGTTATTTCAAACGGTTGCCCAAAACATACAAAAATACCGCAAAAAATTGCTAAAAATCGCTAAAGTCACATACCCGTTTTCGACAATATGGGACTTAGGACCTTCAATCCTACATCAATCGACGGGTCTTGACGAGACGAATTCAACGGCGTAGGATTTTTACTTTACTCCAACTGTTACCGAGAAAATCGCGAAAAGAATCGCGAAAAATCGCAAAAAATGCTAAATTTCACCCTCGGAGTGGATTTTTTCAAGCTACGACGTTCCCTCCTACACCATTCGAAAGAGCTCGTTTTTCTGATTCAGAATCAACCCCGGATCGATTTTCTGTCGTTTATAGTTTAGGCGCTACGAGCGCTTGAAGTTTACCTATTTTTCGCCCTATATTCGGTCTATTTCACGTCTTTTGCACGAACTTCGAATGACGTTTTCTCGAAATCTATGCGTTCTACGTTCGAACCGATATGTTCTACGTAATTACCGGTCCGAATATGTATATTCTGGCGGAAAAAACTTCGAAATTCCGACATGAATTTTTCGTCGAATCACGAAAATTTCGTCAAAAATCGATATTTTCGTTAGGGCCTAAATTTCAAATCGCTCTTACTACTTTATTTATGGCCCGATCCCGATCGGGTAGACCTTTCTATAAGTAGATTTTGTCTAGGAATCGAATGGAACAAGAACGAATGCGCTGTCTCTAACGGCTTTCGCGCTAGAACGAAATTATGGTGATTTTAGGTAAGAAATTTTTTCAAACTTCAAAGTATCATATCTCCGGAACGGTAAGAGCTAGGGACCTCCGGTTTATTTTATTTTAATAAGCTCCTCGAGTACTTTAAGCCTACCGAGATTGAACTCGCTATGGCTATCGGAAGTACGCTATCTCGAAAAACTATCAAAATTTCTATGCTTTGAGGTAGAAATTTTTGGACCAAAATATTTTTTGCGTCCAATCGCGTTCAAAATATGTCTATCCGATAGATTTTGGCCCGTAGAATCCGAATCTTCCATCCTGGACGCTGTATCTCTTACCGTTCTAGAGATAAAGAAAAGTTCGCCCGATTGCGTTCCAAATATGCCTATCGGATAGGTCTCGACGAGTAGATTCCAAATATGGCATTATAAACGCTGTAGCTCCAACCGTTACGGAGATATGGACGTTAAAAGTTCAACTTCGTCCGATCGCGTTCATTCATACACCAATCGACGCGTCTTGGCGCGCTGATTCCAACGGTATATGATTTGTTTAGGTTATTTCAAACGGTTGCCCAAAAAATACAAAAATACCGCAAAAAATTGCTAAAAATCTCTAAAGTCACATACCCGTTTTCGATAATATGGGACTTAGGACCTTCAATCCTACATCAATCGACGCGTCTTGACGAGACGAATTCAACGGCGTAGGATTTTCTTACTTTACTCCAACTGTTACCGAGAAAATCGCGAAAAATTCGCGGAAAATCGCAAAAATGCTAAATTTCACCCTCGGAGTGGATTTTTTCAAGCTACGACGTTCCCTCCTACACCATTCGAAAGAGCTCGTTTTTCTGATTCAGAATCAACCCCGGATCGATTTTCTGTCGTTTATAGTTTAGGCGCTACGAGCGCTTGAAGTTTACCTATTTTTCGCCCTATATTCGGTCTATTTCACGTCTCTTGCACGAACTTCGAATGACGTTTTCTCGAAATCTATGCGTTCTACGTTCGAACCGATATGTTCTACGTAATTACCGGTCCGAATATGTATATTCTGGCGGAAAAAAACTTCGAAATTCCGACATGAATTTTTCGTCGAATCACGAAAATTTCGTCAAAAATCGATATTTTCGTTAGGGCCTAAATTTCAAATCGCTCTTACTACTTTATTTATGGCCCGATCCCGATCGGGTAGACCTTTCTATAAGTAGATTTTGTCTAGGAATCGAATGGAACAAGAACGAATGCGCTGTCTCTAACGGCTTTCGCGCTAGAACGAAATTATGGTGATTTTAGGTAAGAAATTTTTTCAAACTTCAAAGTATCATATCTCCGGAACGGTAAGAGCTAGGGACCTCCGGTTTGCTTTATTTTAATAAGCTCCTCGAGTACTTTAAGCCTACCGAGATTGAACTCGCTATGGCTATCGGAAGTACGCTATCTCGAAAAACTATCAAAATTTCTATGCTTTGAGGTAGAAATTTTTTGGACCAAAATATTTTTTGCGTCCAATCGCGTTCAAAATATGTCTATCCGATAGATTTTGGCCCGTAGAATCCGAATCTTCCATCCTGGACGCTGTATCTCTTACCGTTCTAGAGATAAAGAAAAGTTCGCCCGATTGCGTTCCAAATATGCCTATCGGATAGGTCTCGACGAGTAGATTCCAAATATGGCATTATAAACGCTGTAGCTCCAACCGTTACGGAGATATGGACGTTAAAAGTTCAACTTCGTTCGATCGCGTTCATTCATACACCAATCGACGCGTCTTGGCGCGCTGATTCCAACGGTATATGATTTGTTTAGGTTATTTCAAACGGTTGCCCAGAAAATGCAAAAAACCGCAAAAAATTGCTAAAAATCGCTAAAATCACATACCCGTTTTCGATAATATGGGACTTAGGACCTTCGATCCTACATCAATCGACGCGTCTTGACGAGACGAATTCAACGGCGTAGGATTTTTACTTTACTCCAACTGTTACCGAGAAAATCGCGAAAAAATCGCGAAAAATCGCAAAAAATGCTAAATTTCACCCTCGGAGTGGATTTTTTCAAGCTACGACGTTTCCTCCTACACCATTCGAAAGAGCTCGTTTTTCTGATTCAGAATCAACCCCGGATCGATTTTCTGTCGTTTATAGTTTAGGCGCTACGAGCGCTTGAAGTTTACCTATTTTTCGCCCTATATTCGGTCTATTTCACGTCTTTTGCACGAACTTCGAATGACGTTTTCTCGAAATCTATGCGTTCTACGTTCGAACCGATATGTTCTACGTAATTACCGGTCCGAATATGTATATTCTGGCGGAAAAACTTCGAAATTCCGACATGAATTTTTCGTCGAATCACGAAAATTTCGTCAAAAATCGATATTTTCGTTAGGGCCTAAATTTCAAATCGCTCTTACTACTTTATTTATGGCCCGATCCCGATCGGGTAGACCTTTCTATAAGTAGATTTTGTCTAGGAATCGAATGGAACAAGAACGAATGCGCTGTCTCTAACGGCTTTCGCGCTAGAACGAAATTATGGTGATTTTAGGTAAGAAATTTTTTCAAACTTCAAAGTATCATATCTCCGGAACGGTAAGAGATAGGGACCTCCGGTTTCTTTTATTTTAATAAGCTCCTCGAGTACTTTAAGCCTACCGAGATTGAACTCGCTATGGCTATCGGAAGTACGCTATCTCGAAAAACTATCAAAATTTCTGTGCTTTGAGGTAGAAATTTTTTGGACCAAAATATTTTTTGCGTCCAATCGCGTTCAAAATATGTCTATCCGATAGATTTTGGCCCGTAGAATCCGAATCTTCCATCCTGGACGCTGTATCTCTTACCGTTCTAGAGATAAAGAAAAGTTCGCCCGATTGCGTTCCAAATATGCCTATTGGATAGGTCTCGACGAGTAGATTCCAAATATGGCATTATAAACGCTGTAGCTCCAACCGTTACGGAGATATGGACGTTAAAAGTTCAACTTCGTCCGATCGCGTTCATTCATACACCAATCGACGCGTCTTGGCGCGCTGATTCCAACGGTATATGATTTGTTTAGGTTATTTCAAACGGTTGACCAAAACATACAAAAATACCGCAAAAAATTGCTAAAAATCTCTAAAGTCACATACCCGTTTTCGATAATATGGGACTTAGGACCTTCAATCCTACATCAATCGACGCGTCTTGACGAGACGAATTCAACGGCGTAGGATTTTTACTTTACTCCAACTGTTACCGAGAAAATCGCGAAAAATCGCGAAAAATCGCAAAAAATGCTAAATTTCACCCTCGGAGTGGATTTTTTCAAGCTACGACGTTCCCTCCTACACCATTCGAAAGAGCTCGTTTTTCTGATTCAGAATCAACCCCGGATCGATTTTCTGTCGTTTATAGTTTAGGCGCTACGAGCGCTTGAAGTTTACCTATTTTTCGCCCTATATTCGGTCTATTTCACGTCTTTTGCACGAACTTCGAACGACGTTTTCTCGAAATCTATGCGTTCTACGTTCGAACCGATATGTTCTACGTAATTACCGGTCCGAATATGTATATTCTGGCGGAAAAAACTTCGAAATTCCGACATGAATTTTTCGTCGAATCACGAAAATTTCGTCAAAAATCGATATTTTCGTTAGGGCCTAAATTTCAAATCGCTCTTACTACTTTATTTATGGCCCGATCCCGATCGGGTAGACCTTTCTATAAGTAGATTTTGTCTAGGAATCGAATGGAACAAGAACGAATGCGCTGTCTCTAACGGCTTTCGCGCTAGAACGAAATTATGGTGATTTTAGGTAAGAAATTTTTTCAAACTTCAAAGTATCATATCTCCGGAACGGTAAGAGATACGGACCTCCGGTTTCTTTTATTTTAATCAGCTCCTCGAGTACTTTAAGCCTACCGAGATTGAACTCGCTATGGCTATCGGAAGTACGCTATCTCGAAAAACTATCAAAATTTCTATGCTTTGAGGTAGAAATTTTTTTGGACCAAAATATTTTTTGCGTCCAATCGCGTTCAAAATATGTCTATCCGATAGATTTTGGCCCGTAGAATCCGAATCTTCCATCCTGGACGCTGTATCTCTTACCGTTCTAGAGATAAAGAAAAGTTCGCCCGATTGCGTTCCAAATATGCCTATTGGATAGGTCTCGACGAGTAGATTCCAAATATGGCATTATAAACGCTGTAGCTCCAACCGTTACGGAGATATGGACGTTAAAAGTTCAACTTCGTCCGATCGCGTTCATTCATACACCAATCGACGCGTCTTGGCGCGCTGATTCCAACGGTATATGATTTGTTTAGGTTATTTCAAACGGTTGCCCAGAAAATACAAAAAACCGCAAAAAATTGCTAAAAATCGCTAAAGTCACATACCCGTTTTCGACAATATGGGACTTAGGACCTTCAATCCTACATCAATCGACGCGTCTTGACGAGACGAATTCAACGGCGTAGGATTTTTACTTTACTCCAACTGTTACCGAGAAAATCGCGAAAAATCGCGAAAAATCGCAAAAAATGCTAAATTTCACCCTCGGAGTGGATTTTTTCAAGCTACGACGTTCCCTCCTACACCATTCGAAAGAGCTCGTTTTTCTGATTCAGAATCAACCCCGGATCGATTTTCTGTCGTTTATAGTTTAGGCGCTACGAGCGCTTGAAGTTTACCTATTTTTCGCCCTATATTCGGTCTATTTCACGTCTTTTGCACGAACTTCGAACGACGTTTTCTCGAAATCTATGCGTTCTACGTTCGAACCGATATGTTCTACGTAATTACCGGTCCGAATATGTATATTCTGGCGGAAAAACTTCGAAATTCCGACATGAATTTTTCGTCGAATCACGAAAATTTCGTCAAAAATCGATATTTTCGTTAGGGCCTAAATTTCAAATCGCTCTTACTACTTTATTTATGGCCCGATCCCGATCGGGTAGACCTTTCTATAAGTAGATTTTGTCTAGGAATCGAATGGAACAAGAACGAATGCGCTGTCTCTAACGGCTTTCGCGCTAGAACGAAATTATGGTGATTTTAGGTAAGAAATTTTTCAAACTTCAAAGTATCATATCTCCGGAACGGTAAGAGCTAGGGACCTCCGGTTTGCTTTATCTTAATAAGCTCCTCGAGTACTTTAAGCCTACCGAGATTGAACTCGCTATGGCTATCGGAAGTACGCTATCTCGAAAAACTATCAAAATTTCTATGCTTTGAGGTAGAAATTTTTTGGACCAAAATATTTTTGCGTCCAATCGCGTTCAAAATATGTCTATCCGATAGATTTTGGCCCGTAGAATCCGAATCTTCCATCCTGGACGCTGTATCTCTTACCGTTCTAGAGATAAAGAAAAGTTCGCCCGATTGCGTTCCAAATATGCCTATCGGATAGGTCTCGACGAGTAGATTCCAAATATGGCATTATAAACGCTGTAGCTCCAACCGTTACGGAGATATGGACGTTAAAAGTTCAACTTCGTTCGATCGCGTTCATTCATACACCAATCGACGCGTCTTGGCGCGCTGATTCCAACGGTATATGATTTGTTTAGGTTATTTCAAACGGTTGCCCAGAAAATGCAAAAAACCGCAAAAATTGCTAAAAATCGCTAAAATCACATACCCGTTTTCGATAATATGGGACTTAGGACCTTCGATCCTACATCAATCGACGCGTTTTGACGAGACGAATTCAACGGCGTAGGATTTTTTTACTTTACTCCAACTGTTACCGAGAAAATCGCGAAAAAATCGCGAAAAATCGCAAAAAATGCTAAATTTCACCCTCGGAGTGGATTTTTTCAAGCTACGACGTTTCCTCCTACACCATTCGAAAGAGCTCGTTTTTCTGATTCAGAATCAACCCCGGATCGATTTTCTGTCGTTTATAGTTTAGGCGCTACGAGCGCTTGAAGTTTACCTATTTTTCGCCCTATATTCGGTCTGTTTCACGTCTTTTGCACGAACTTCGAATGACGTTTTCTCGAAATCTATGCGTTCTACGTTCGAACCGATATGTTCTACGTAATTACCGGTCCGAATATGTATATTCTGGCGGAAAAAACTTCGAAATTCCGACATGAATTTTTCGTCGAATCACGAAAATTTCGTCAAAAATCGATATTTTCGTTAGGGCCTAAATTTCAAATCGCTCTTACTACTTTATTTATGGCCCGATCCCGATCGGGTAGACCTTTCTATAAGTAGATTTTGTCTAGGAATCGAATGGAACAAGAACGAATGCGCTGTCTCTAACGGCTTTCGCGCTAGAACGAAATTATGGTGATTTTAGGTAAGAAATTTTTCAAACTTCAAAGTATCATATCTCCGGAACGGTAAGAGATAGGGACCTCCGGTTTCTTTTATTTTAATCAGCTCCTCGAGTACTTTAAGCCTACCGAGATTGAACTCGCTATGGCTATCGGAAGTACGCTATCTCGAAAAACTATCAAAATTTCTATGCTTTGAGGTAGAAATTTTTTGGACCAAAATATTTTTGCGTCCAATCGCGTTCAAAATATGTCTATCCGATAGATTTTGGCCCGTAGAATCCGAATCTTCCATCCTGGACGCTGTATCTCTTACCGTTCTAGAGATAAAGAAAAGTTCGCCCGATTGCGTTCCAAATATGCCTATTGGATAGGTCTCGACGAGTAGATTCCAAATATGGCATTATAAACGCTGTAGCTCCAACCGTTACGGAGATATGGACGTTAAAAGTTCAACTTCGTCCGATCGCGTTCATTCATACACCAATCGACGCGTCTTGGCGCGCTGATTCCAACGGTATATGATTTGTTTAGGTTATTTCAAACGGTTGCCCAAAACATACAAAAATACCGCAAAAAATTGCTAAAAATCTCTAAAGTCACATACCCGTTTTCGATAATATGGGACTTAGGACCTTCAATCCTACATCAATCGACGCGTCTTGACGAGACGAATTCAACGGCGTAGGATTTTTTACTTTACTCCAACTGTTACCGAGAAAATCGCGAAAAAATCGCGAAAAATCGCAAAAAATGCTAAATTTCACCCTCGGAGTGGATTTTTCAAGCTACGACGTTCCCTCCTACACCATTCGAAAGAGCTCGTTTTTCTGATTCAGAATCAACCCCGGATCGATTTTCTGTCGTTTATAGTTTAGGCGCTACGAGCGCTTGAAGTTTACCTATTTTTCGCCCTATATTCGGTCTATTTCACGTCTTTTGCACGAACTTCGAACGACGTTTTCTCGAAATCTATGCGTTCTACGTTCGAACCGATATGTTCTACGTAATTACCGGTCCGAATATGTATATTCTGGCGGAAAAAACTTCGAAATTCCGACATGAATTTTTCGTCGAATCACGAAAATTTCGTCAAAAATCGATATTTTCGTTAGGGCCTAAATTTCAAATCGCTCTTACTACTTTATTTATGGCCCGATCCCGATCGGGTAGACCTTTCTATAAGTAGATTTTGTCTAGGAATCGAATGGAACAAGAACGAATGCGCTGTCTCTAACGGCTTTCGCGCTAGAACGAAATTATGGTGATTTTAGGTAAGAAATTTTTTCAAACTTCAAAGTATCATATCTCCGGAACGGTAAGAGCTAGGGACCTCCGGTTTCTTTTATTTTAATAAGCTCCTCGAGTACTTTAAGCCTACCGAGATTGAACTCGCTATGGCTATCGGAAGTACGCTATCTCGAAAAACTATCAAAATTTCTATGCTTTGAGGTAGAAATTTTTTGGACCAAAATATTTTTTGCGTCCAATCGCGTTCAAAATATGTCTATCCGATAGATTTTGGCCCGTAGAATCCGAATCTTCCATCCTGGACGCTGTATCTCTTACCGTTCTAGAGATAAAGAAAAGTTCGCCCGATTGCGTTCCAAATATGCCTATTGGATAGGTCTCGACGAGTAGATTCCAAATATGGCATTATAAACGCTGTAGCTCCAACCGTTACGGAGATATGGACGTTAAAAGTTCAACTTCGTCCGATCGCGTTCATTCATACACCAATCGACGCGTCTTGGCGCGCTGATTCCAACGGTATATGATTTGTTTAGGTTATTTCAAACGGTTGCCCAGAAAATACAAAAAACCGCAAAAAATTGCTAAAAATCGCTAAAGTCACATACCCGTTTTCGACAATATGGGACTTAGGACCTTCAATCCTACATCAATCGACGCGTCTTGACGAGACGAATTCAACGGCGTAGGATTTTTTACTTTACTCCAACTGTTACCGAGAAAATCGCGAAAAATCGCGGAAAATCGCAAAAAATGCTAAATTTCACCCTCGGAGTGGATTTTTTCAAGCTACGACGTTCTCTCCTACACCATTCGAAAGAGCTCGTTTTTCTGATTCAGAATCAACCCCGGATCGATTTTCTGTCGTTTATAGTTTAGGCGCTACGAGCGCTTGAAGTTTACCTATTTTTCGCCCTATATTCGGTCTATTTCACGTCTTTTGCACGAACTTCGAATGACGTTTTCTCGAAATCTATGCGTTCTACGTTCGAACCGATATGTTCTACGTAATTACCGGTCCGAATATGTATATTCTGGCGGAAAAAACTTCGAAATTCCGACATGAATTTTTCGTCGAATCACGAAAATTTCGTCAAAAATCGATATTTTCGTTAGGGCCTAAATTTCAAATCGCTCTTACTACTTTATTTATGGCCCGATCCCGATCGGGTAGACCTTTCTATAAGTAGATTTTGTCTAGGAATCGAATGGAACAAGAACGAATGCGCTGTCTCTAACGGCTTTCGCGCTAGAACGAAATTATGGTGATTTTAGGTAAGAAATTTTTCAAACTTCAAAGTATCATATCTCCGGAACGGTAAGAGATAGGGACCTCCGGTTTGCTTTATTTTAATCAGCTCCTCGAGTACTTTAAGCCTACCGAGATTGAACTCGCTATGGCTATCGGAAGTACGCTATCTCGAAAAACTATCAAAATTTCTATGCTTTGAGGTAGAAATTTTTTGGACCAAAATATTTTTGCGTCCAATCGCGTTCAAAATATGTCTATCCGATAGATTTTGGCCCGTAGAATCCGAATCTTCCATCCTGGACGCTGTATCTCTTACCGTTCTAGAGATAAAGAAAAGTTCGCCCGATTGCGTTCCAAATATGCCTATTGGATAGGTCTCGACGAGTAGATTCCAAATATGGCATTATAAACGCTGTAGCTCCAACCGTTACGGAGATATGGACGTTAAAAGTTCAACTTCGTCCGATCGCGTTCATTCATACACCAATCGACGCGTCTTGGCGCGCTGATTCCAACGGTATATGATTTGTTTAGGTTATTTCAAACGGTTGCCCAGAAAATACAAAAAACCGCAAAAAATTGCTAAAAATCGCTAAAGTCACATACCCGTTTTCGACAATATGGGACTTAGGACCTTCAATCCTACATCAATCGACGCGTCTTGACGAGACGAATTCAACGGCGTAGGATTTTTACTTTACTCCAACTGTTACCGAGAAAATCGCGAAAAATCGCGAAAAATCGCAAAAAATGCTAAATTTCACCCTCGGAGTGGATTTTTCAAGCTACGACGTTCCCTCCTACACCATTCGAAAGAGCTCGTTTTTCTGATTCAGAATCAACCCCGGATCGATTTTCTGTCGTTTATAGTTTAGGCGCTACGAGCGCTTGAAGTTTACCTATTTTTCGCCCTATATTCGGTCTATTTCACGTCTTTTGCACGAACTTCGAATGACGTTTTCTCGAAATCTATGCGTTCTACGTTCGAACCGATATGTTCTACGTAATTACCGGTCCGAATATGTATATTCTGGCGGAAAAAAACTTCGAAATTCCGACATGAATTTTTCGTCGAATCACGAAAATTTCGTCAAAAATCGATATTTTCGTTAGGGCCTAAATTTCAAATCGCTCTTACTACTTTATTTATGGCCCGATCCCGATCGGGTAGACCTTTCTATAAGTAGATTTTGTCTAGGAATCGAATGGAACAAGAACGAATGCGCTGTCTCTAACGGCTTTCGCGCTAGAACGAAATTATGGTGATTTTAGGTAAGAAATTTTTCAAACTTCAAAGTATCATATCTCCGGAACGGTAAGAGATAGGGACCTCCGGTTTCTTTTATTTTAATCAGCTCCTCGAGTACTTTAAGCCTACCGAGATTGAACTCGCTATGGCTATCGGAAGTACGCTATCTCGAAAAACTATCAAAATTTCTATGCTTTGAGGTAGAAATTTTTTGGACCAAAATATTTTTGCGTCCAATCGCGTTCAAAATATGTCTATCCGATAGATTTTGGCCCGTAGAATCCGAATCTTCCATCCTGGACGCTGTATCTCTTACCGTTCTAGAGATAAAGAAAAGTTCGCCCGATTGCGTTCCAAATATGCCTATTGGATAGGTCTCGACGAGTAGATTCCAAATATGGCATTATAAACGCTGTAGCTCCAACCGTTACGGAGATATGGACGTTAAAAGTTCAACTTCGTCCGATCGCGTTCATTCATACACCAATCGACGCGTCTTGGCGCGCTGATTCCAACGGTATATGATTTGTTTAGGTTATTTCAAACGGTTGCCCAGAAAATACAAAAACCGCAAAAAATTGCTAAAAATCGCTAAAGTCACATACCCGTTTTCGACAATATGGGACTTAGGACCTTCAATCCTACATCAATCGACGCGTCTTGACGAGACGAATTCAACGGCGTAGGATTTTTACTTTACTCCAACTGTTACCGAGAAAATCGCGAAGAAATCGCGAAAAATCGCAAAAAAATGCTAAATTTCACCCTCGGAGTGGATTTTTTCAAGCTACGACGTTCCCTCCTACACCATTCGAAAGAGCTCGTTTTTCTGATTCAGAATCAACCCCGGATCGATTTTCTGTCGTTTATAGTTTAGGCGCTACGAGCGCTTGAAGTTTACCTATTTTTCGCCCTATATTCGGTCTATTTCACGTCTTTTGCACGAACTTCGAATGACGTTTTCTCGAAATCTATGCGTTCTACGTTCGAACCGATATGTTCTACGTAATTACCGGTCCGAATATGTATATTCTGGCGGAAAAAACTTCGAAATTCCGACATGAATTTTTCGTCGAATCACGAAAATTTCGTCAAAAATCGATATTTTCGTTAGGGCCTAAATTTCAAATCGCTCTTACTACTTTATTTATGGCCCGATCCCGATCGGGTAGACCTTTCTATAAGTAGATTTTGTCTAGGAATCGAATGGAACAAGAACGAATGCGCTGTCTCTAACGGCTTTCGCGCTAGAACGAAATTATGGTGATTTTAGGTAAGAAATT
Source organism: Chrysina gloriosa (assembly GCA_038088585.1). Taxonomy (NCBI): domain Eukaryota; kingdom Metazoa; phylum Arthropoda; class Insecta; order Coleoptera; family Scarabaeidae; genus Chrysina; species Chrysina gloriosa. The sequence goes on along the minus strand of CM076093.1, from coordinate 48,605,436 downwards.
TTTTCAAACTTCAAAGTATCATATCTCCGGAACGGTAAGAGCTAGGGACCTCCGGTTTGCTTTATTTTAATAAGCTCCTCGAGTACTTTAAGCCTACCGAGATTGAACTCGCTATGGCTATCGAAAGTACGCTATCTCGAAAAACTATCAAAATTTCTATGCTTTGAGGTAGAAATTTTTTGGACCATAATATTTTTTGCGTCCAATCGCGTTCAAAATATGTCTATCCGATAGATTTTGGCCCGTAGAATCCGAATCTTCCATCCTGGACGCTGTATCTCTTACCGTTCTAGAGATAAAGAAAAGTTCGCCCGATTGCGTTCCAAATATGCCTATCGGATAGGTCTCGACGAGTAGATTCCAAATATGGCATTATAAACGCTGTAGCTCCAACCGTTACGGAGATATGGACGTTAAAAGTTCAACTTCGTCCGATCGCGTTCATTCATACACCAATCGACGCGTCTTGGCGCGCTGATTCCAATGGTATATGATTTGTTTAGGTTATTTCAAACGGTTGCCCAAAAAATGCAAAAAACCGCAAAAAATTGCTAAAAATCGCTAAAATCACATACCCGTTTTCGATAATATGGGACTTAGGACCTTCAATCCTACATCAATCGACGCGTCTTGACGAGACGAATTCAACGGCGTAGGATTTGTTTTACTTTACTCCAACTGTTACCGAGAAAATCGCGAAAAATCGCGAAAAATCGCAAAAAGTGCTAAATTTCACCCTCGGAGTGGATTTTTTCAAGCTACGACGTTCCCTCCTACACCATTCGAAAGAGTTCGTTTTTCTGATTCAGAATCAACCCCGGATCGATTTTCTGTCGTTTATAGTGTAGGCGCTACGAGCGCTTGAAGTTTACCTATTTTTCGCCCTATATTCGGTCTATTTCACGTCTCTTGCACGAACTTCGAATTACGTTTTCTCGAAATCTATGCGTTCTACGTTCGAACCGATATGTTCTACGTAATTACCGGTCCGAATATGTATATTCTGGCGGAAAAAACTTCGAAATTCGAACATGAATTGGAAATGGGTGTTTCAATGTTAGCTTCATGATCTGCTTGGCGGGAGCGTCATAACCCCTTAATGTGTTTGGTGTTACTAAATATTAAAAGGCTATCATACTACAGTGACGTTAGGTTAAAATGATAATTCCCTAGACTATCGCAGGTTTGACACGGGAAGCTAATGGAATGAAATTACGCTTCCAGGATGACACCACATATAGTATATTCGAAACATATCGGGGTTAACCCAAGCATTGTATAATAAAAAAATAATACATTATTATAACATGCAAGGTGCTTCCTAAAATCTTACATATTATATGTTTATACTTTGTCACTAATTCCACTAACATTTCTCCTTCATTAACACTAAAATGGTAGCAACGAGAACGATTTTCTTTATCCCACATTTTGCAATGAAAGTTAAAAAACCACAAACGAAACGATGTTTATGATAGTGTCGAACAGATTCATGCGAAAATATGTTAAAAGTACTGTCAACTTTCGCCCCAACAGGATGGCCATACCCCAACTTGTAATGTCAATAGGCAATCGGGTAAGTGGTGGAGGACTTATCGTGACGTCACCTGGATACTTTCGATCTAAACGTTTTCGAGTGTATTAAGTTCTAGTTTTCTCGTTTTCATGTGTTATTACGTTTGTCTTGTTTACATTATATTAGTCATTGAAGAAAGTCTGGAATGGTGATTGTCATTTAAATAAAGGTTACAATATGAAAATATAATCGATGTCATATTGTGGGAGAACTGTGGGTGATGCAAACAAATTTCCATTTTCCCAACGGAACGAGTATACATTTTGATTTAGAAACCGAGACGCGATTGAATCGAAATATCGCGAAATCCAATAAAAGCTGCGAGAGAGAAAAACGACAGTTCCCACGACCAAAAGCTCAGAACGTCCAAATCTGAATATCCATCTTTATTACGTCGTCGCCGAACGATTTCCTCCAAATTCGCTCTCGATTGTATACTTACATACGCACGCATCTACACATATGGACATGTAGTACAAATACGTAAGTTGCTTATTTGGAAATAAAACGAAAAAGACGGAGAACGAGAGAAAAAATATCGAAAAACGCCCACGTCGGGTTCGGTCGCAAAGTGAAAGGGCTCCCCCACGAAACGAAACGCGTACGGCGACCGGAGGCCCGATTTCCGGTTTTGTTTGGCGCCGCACGTTCGTATTGCGAAATGACGTATACAATCGGAATAAATACAAATGATTCTCCACGAAGAAAGTTTGAGTTGTTTACAGTCGGAACCGATAAGATCTATTGGATTTTCCACGACTTCGAGATAGAAATAAAGCCGTAATTCGCCATCGCGCACGATGCTGTAAACGTTTTTCGAGCTTTCCTTGTTAAAATGGCTCAAAATTCATCGGCGTAAGCTAAAGATTAAGTTTCGTAAGATTAAATTGAATTTGGAAACAGGAAACCAACTGGAAGCTCAAAATAGTATTTGGGAAGAACAAGAGAAACCTTCGAAAGCTAAGAATAAACCTGATAGCTCAATTGTAAAATTTCGGAAGCTCAAAGTCACGTCTTAATAGAAGCTGCAATTAACGTATAAGCTGTGTAACGGGCCGTTATCAACATGTAAGCTCAAAATAAAACTTCTAAAGCTCAGAATCGATATCCGTAAGCTCAAGATTAAGCTTCGCAAGATTAAATTCAATTCAGAAATTCAAAATCAACTGGAAGTTTAAAATAGGATTTGGGAAGACCAAGAGAAAACGGCGAAAGCTAAGAATAAAACTGAAAGCTCAATTGTGAAATTTCGGAAGCTCAAGGTTACGTCTTAACAAGCTGCAATAAACGTGTAAGGTTCTTAACAGGCTGCAGTCAACATGTAAGCTCAAAATAAAACTTATAAAGCTCAGAATCGGTCACTGTAAGCTCAAGATTAAGTTTCGTAAGATTAAATTCAATTTGGAAACTCGAAATCAACTGGAAGCTCAAAATAGTATTTGGGAAGAACAGGAGAAACCTTCGAAAGCTAAGAATAAACCTGATAGCTCAATTATGAAACTTAGGAAGCTCAAACTTATGCCTTAACAAGCTGCAATGAACACGCAAGATTCTTAACACTCTGCATTAATCATGTAAGCTTCTTAGCATGCTGCGATCAACATGTAAGCTCAGAATAGAACTTTAGAAGTTCAGAGACGATCTGCACAAGTTCAAAATTGAGTTTCGGAAAATCAAATTCCATTTTGAAATTCAAAACGAACCGGAAGCTCAAATTTGAACAAAATCAAACTTTGGGAATGTCTTGAAATGACTTTGGAGAGTTTAAATCAAATTATTCAATTTCGCATGCTTGCTGTCAAATTTTCTAAGGAAAAGCTTAAACTTTGCAAGATCAAAATTGAACTAGAAGCCTTGAGCTAAACTTCGGAAGCTCAAAATTTCGTCTTCGTTACCTGAAATCGGCACGTAAGCTCGAGCGAAAATTTTCGAAGCTGGGAACCGATCTGTGCAAGCTAACCTTGAGCTTTTGAGATTTGAAAGGTGCGCTGTCCAAGCACAAGATTAAATTTCGAAAGTACGAAGTCAATCTGGAAACTCAAAACGAATCGCCAGCTCGAATTCCAACGAAATCAAACATTTGCAACGTCGAATTTTGGAGTGTTAAAATCAAGCTCTTAAATTTCGGAAACTCAAAGTAAAATTTTCTAAGGAAAAAGTTAAACTTTCAAGGGTCAAAATCAAACCGGAAGCCCAGATAGAAATTTCGCAAGTTCAAAATTACATAGCATTATTAGCATGTGTAGTATAAGGGAGTCGGAAGACGTGTTTCGACAACGAAGATCGACGCCAAATGTTCTAGGGAAAAACTCTGAAAGCCCAAAGTCGAACTGAAAGGTCACAGTGTAATTTCGAAAGCTCAAAATTACGTCTTACTAACCCGAAATCAGCGTGTAAGCTCAAAGTAAAATTTCTAAGATCTGAAGCGAGTTTTGCAAGATCTATATTGAGTTTCGAAAGGTCAAAGTGAATCTGGAAATTCAAACGAATCGGAAACTCAAATTTCAACGAAAACGAACGTTAAAAATGTCAAATTTTGGAATGTTAAAATCAAGCTATTCAATTTCGGAAACTTGAAGTAAAATTTTCTAAAGAAAAGGTTAAACATTCAAGTCTCTAAACCAAGCTGGAGGCCCAGATTGAAATTTTGTATGCTCAAAATTAGGTCTTCGTTGTCTGAAATCAGCATGTAAGTTCAAAGTAGAATCTTCGAAGTCCAGGACCGATCTCTGCAAGCTCAAGATTAGGTTTTCAAAAGTCAATGTGATCTGGAAGCTCGAACGAACCGCGAGCTCAAATTTCAAAAAGTCAAAGATTAGAAACGTCGAACTTTGGAGTGTCACAATTAAGCTGATCAATTTCGGAAACTTGTCAAATTTTATAAGGAAAAAGGCTATACTTTCAAGGCCCTAAATCAAGCTGGAGAGCCACATTTAAGTTTCATAAGTTCAAAATTATGTCTTCGTGGTCTAAAATCAGCATGTAACTTTAATGTAGAAATTTCGAAGCAAGGAACCGTTTTCCGAAAGCTCAAGGTTAAGTTTCGAAAGGTCAATGTCAGTCTGGAAGCTCGAAGTAACCGGGAGCTGAAATTTCAAAAAAATCAAAGCTTAGAAACGTCGAACTTTGGAGTGTTAAAATTAAGCTGATCAATTTCGGAAACTGGAAGTCAAATATGCTAAGGAGAAAGTTAAATTTTCAAGGCTCTAAATCAAGCTGGAGAACCAGTTTTGTAAACTCAAAATTATGTCTTCGTTGCCTAAAGTCAGCATGTAAGTTTAAAGTAGAATTTTCGAAGCCCAGGCCCGTTTTCTGCACGCTTAAGATTAAGTTTCCAAAAGTAAGAGTCAATCGTACCGGGAGCTCAAATTTAAAGAAAATCAAAGCTTAGAGACGTCGAACAATTTCCGGAGCTAAAAGTCAATTTTGTTAAAGAAAAATTAAACTTCTGGAGTTACAATGTATTTAGATCTTTTCAGGTTGACCTCCCCGAGAGTCTAACACGTTGTTACTCCTGAAGTTTGCAATTTACGTTGTACTCGTTACTTCTGCCTCACGGAAAAAGTTGATTTTTGAAAGTCCATTTAATTAAAGTGGAAGTCCAGAGTGAAATTTCGGAAGCTCAAAATTACGTCTTCATTACCTGAAATCATCTTTGGCAGGCCTCCGGACACGGCGTTTCATCAAGGATCCAGATTTTCGGTGGTTTGAGGCATTTGCAGAAGAAAGAGAATCGATTGAAGATGAACCTCGCAATGGAGAGCATTCTGTTTCAGGAACCGAGATCTTGGCCGTTCAGATCATCGGTGAATAGTCAGAATGATCGGGGAAGAGTTGAATTTGAATCACACCACCGTGCCATCAAATTTTGACCAATATGGATGAGAAAAATCTGCTCAAAAATAGTTCGGATAAACTTTACGCAGGACTAAAAGGACATGAGAAGGGACAGATGCTTCGACTTTTTGGAATCGATTGCAGATGATCCCCGTTTTGTGGAACTCGGAAACCAAGCACCAGAGCATGAAATTGCACACTCCAAGCCCCACAAGGCCAAAAAAACACGAATGTGCAAGTCAAAGATCAAAAAGCATGCTAATTTGCTTGTTGTGCCTCCAAGTCCAGGAATTAATCAACACTTTTGCCGAAATATTCTTGAAAGACTTCGAAAAAGGGTCATGCGTCTAAGACCAAACATCGAAAAAAACTGGGTGTTGCATCACGACAATGCGCCATGTCACAGAGCAATTTGACTATATCGCTTTTTGGCCGGTAAGAGCATTCCCCAGACTCATTCGCTCAACTTGGGTCCTTGTGAGTTTTTCTCAAAATTGAAAGAACACCTCTAAGGGAACGTCGTTTTGGGACATTGGACAACATTCAAACGGTTGTAACCGAGCGGCTAATTCTCAGCGATTCTAGTATCGGAGTTCCAGCGTTGCTATGTGGAGTGGACGAACCGTCTTCAGCGCTGTGAGGCTGGTTCCCAGTTGGCAATTGCTTTGAAAGCAACAATGTTGAATCGTAATATTATGGGAATAAAGCGAGTGTTAGAAAACTCAAGTGGAATAATTATATTCCCACGATTTTAGAAAGAATGCGAGTCGCAACGCCGCGTACCGATAACACACGTCTAAAATGAATTGATACCTAAACACATAGGCCGTATAACTGACCTGGCATGTGTCGATGGGTTTAGTAAGTTTGCGTGCGTCTGCTCTAGAAAACGGTCGTGTCTCTTCCTGGTGCAAAATTGATATAAAATAAAAGATCTTTCACTTATAGCAGTTATTACTCTTTATTTATTGCCCCATCCCAACAAGAAATGAAAAATATCGGTCTCCTTACTTTATTTACACACTTCGTATATCACTTTTGTCTCATACATCATTTTCGTTTCGTTTTGACAGACCGAAGGCGTCCAATATGGACCGCGTGGTCTTTTTCAAACGCGAAGGAATGCGAACATTACGTCCGTCTCGCGCTTCGAAATGCAACTCTGAATGGAAAAAGTCGCCGGACGGGCGTCTTCCGGTCATCTAAACCGCTCCATTTCGAATCCGGGACGTGGGCGGAGAAGCCGTCGTTGTTATACATAGGTAGCAATACGCCCGGCTTCGGGGTCGGAAAAACCATTACGATATATTAGGACGGCTTTGTCGAGTCTGATTTGTATATCTGTGGTCGATATGCATACAAAGAGATCTGGTCTAGGTAGTTGCTCGTATGTATGTATAATTTATCGCTTAATGGGTTCTGTATCGTTGAAGTCATCCTGCTATTATTGATCTGTCCGATTTAGAAACGATAGAAGTGCTGCTATGGAAGTTTGAACCTTACCATACTTTTACGTCGTAGCTTGGAAGCGTTTCGTAACGAAAAAGTAAAACTTTGATAGGTCAAAATCAAACTGGGCGCCTCGAGTGAAATTTTGGAAGCTCAAAAGTACATCTTGGTAATCCTGAAGTCAACAGATAAGCTCCAAGTAAAATTTTCGAATACCAGAATTAATCTCGGCAAGCTCAAGATTAAGTTCCAGAAATCAATCTGCCAGTTCGAGTGAATCGAGAAGTTCAAATTTCAACAAAACAAACTTCAGAAACAGCGAACTTCGTAGTGTAAAAATCTAGCTATTCGATTTGAGAAGCTCAGGGCCAAATTTTCTAAGTGAAGAGTTAATTTTTGGAAGCTTAAATTCAAACTGGTCGCCGAGAGTCAAATTTCGAAAGCTCCAAATTACGTCTTCGTTACCTGACATTAGAAGCAATTTGTGAAGCCAAGAACCGATACCTGCAAGCTCTGGAATAAGTTTTGGAAGGTCAAAGTCCATTTGGAAACTCAAACGAATCGGGAATTTCAAGAAATTCGAACGGAAGAAGAAGAAGAAGGGAGGAAGGAGGAAGAAGGAGAGAAGAAGAAGAAACGGCGAGCTTTGGAGTGTTAAAATCAAGCTATTCAATTTCGGAGGCTCCGAGTCAAATATTCTAAGAAAACTTAAAGTTCGAGCAAAATTCGTATTTATCGGACAAATTTTATTCCTAAAAATAAAAATAAAAATAACCTAAACACGAAAGCCCACGACGACGACGACGACGACGACGACTACGACGCGCCCAAAACTAGCACAATGTAAAGGTTACGAATCCTATTATTAAATTTTATTAAATGAGTCGTTTTTAAAACTGCTTCGTTTTAGACTTAAAGGTCGGACGGACGTCGCATTTAACACGCACATTCTGTTCTGAAACACGCCCAGAATGTCGGGGGCGTAGGTCAGTTTCTAAAAGGGTCGGACGAAAATAAAAATTAAATCTTTCACAAACAAAGAAACACTATACGTATTTATGTACTATGTTGTCCGTTCACGTATTGCCCATTGTGATGCGTTACATCCTCACTTCCGGTATAAAGCACGCGGTAACGTCATGTAGGCAATTCGATTCGATTGAAATCTGAACGGTTACCGAATTCTAAATGAGTCACGGATTTCACCTACACCCACATGTTATGAAATATATACAGGACTCTTCGATAAATTGATATAAACGTCTTCTAGAATTTTGAATCGACGAGTCGAAATTATGAACAACAACACAGGAAATGAAATGTTTCTGTGAAAATTAGCTGCCCCCATCCCCTCTTAGAGCATGATTTCCACGCTTTCGGCGACAAAAATGTTGTGTTTACATGTTTGCATCGTAATTTTCAATGAAAAATAGAATTTTGAATACTTTCGTAAGAAATTTGGTAATCTTTTGAGGGGACCTTGGAGCTTTCAGCAGTAAAAATGTTGCTAACAATTTTGAATGGGCGAGAAAAATCTCTTTCTGAGAAATTGAGCCGTTTGATTAGAGCTTAACCTTCCTATACTCACGCATACGGTCTGTGAGACCGATTGATATAGTATAGTATACGTTTTTCATTTTGACGTGAGTATAGGAAGGTTAATTGTTACATCTGTGATAATGCTTCCAGAAAACTATAACCATTAATGCCTGCTTAACATCGTAATTTTTGGTCGCAACCCTAACTTCATTCACAAAACGTACATCTCAAAAACTAAAAACAAGACTTTGGAAGCTCCAACTTAGGCCTAGAATCAAACCGGGAAACTCAAAATCAATGTTTGGAAGCTCAAAATAGAATTCGAGAGGACTCAAGAGGAAGCTTCGACAGCTGAGAATCAAAATGGAAGCTCAATTGCGACATTTTGGAAGCTCGAACTTACGTGTTAACAAACTGCAATGAACGCTTAAGTTTCATATCCGGCTGCAATCAACATGTAAACATCTTAATAGGCTGAAATCAACATATGAGCTTTTTATCAGGCTACAATCAACATGTAAGCTTCTCAATAGGCTGCAATCAAGATGTAAGCTTCTTAACAGGCTGCAATCAACATGTCAGCTCAAAATAAAACTTCAAAAGCTCAAAACCATTTTCTACAATCTCAGGATTTACTTTCAGAAGGTCAAGGTCAATCTGGAAGCTCGAACGAACCGGGCACTCAAATTTCAAGGAAATCAAAGTTTAGAAACGTCGAACTTTGGACTGTTAAAATCGAGCTAATCGATTTGCGAAGCTCAAATTTTCTGCGGAAAAAGTTAATGTTTCAAAGCCCGAAATTAAACTGGAAGTCCAGAGTGAAATTTCGGGAGCTCAAAATTACGTCTTCATTGCCTTAAATCAGAATCTAAGTTCAAAGTCAAATTTTCTATGTTCAGAACCGATCTGTGTTAGCTCAGGGTTAAGTTTCGGAAAGTCGGAGTCAAATTGGAAGCTCAGTCGGACCGGAAAGTTCAAATGTCAACCAAGTCAAACTTAAAGAACGTTGAATCTTAGAGTGTGAAAATCAAGCTAATCAATTTTGGAAGCTCCAACTCAAATTTTCCAGAGGGAAAGCTAAATTTTCATGGCTCCAAATCACGCTGCAAGCTCTGATTGAATTTCGAGGGCTCAAAATTACGTCTTTGTAACCTGAAGTCAGCGTACAAGTGCAAAGTAAAATTTTCGAAAGTCAGAATCGGTTTCTGCAAGTTTAAGATTAAGTTTCGGAATGTCAAAGTCAGCCTAGAAGCTCGAACGAACCGGGAGCTCAAATTTCAACGAAATCAAAATTTAGAAACGTCGAACCTTGGAGTGTTAAAGTCAAGCTAATCAATTTTGGAAGCTCCAAGTCAAATTTTCTAGGAGGAAAGCAAACTTTCGAGGCTCAAAATCACGCTGGATGTCCGGATTGAATTTCGGAAGCTCAATAGTACGTTTTGGTAACCTAAAGTTAGCGTACAAGTTCAAAGTAACATTTTCAATTTTCAAAATTAAGCTTTTGAATCTCAAAGTCAATCTAGAAGTCCAAACGAAGCGGGAGCTCTAATTTCAACAAAATCAAACTTTAGGAGCACAGAGCTTTGGAGTGTCAGACTAAAGCTATTAAATTTCAGAAGCACAAAGTCAAATTTTCGAAGCAAAAAAGTTAATTTTGGAAGCTCAAATGTAAACATGTGTACTATAACAGGTTTGGAAGACGTGTTTTGACAATAAAATTCAACGTCAAATTTTCTAAGGAAAAACATAAAGTCTGAAAGTCCAAAAATCGAACAGTAAGTCGAAAATCGAACTGAGAGCTCACAGTGAAATTTCTAAAACCCAAAATCGTACTGGAAGCTCACAGTGAAATTTCTTAAGCTCAAAGTTAGATCATCGTAGCCTGAAATCGGCGCCTAAGCTCAAAGTAAAAGTTTCGAAGATCTGATCCGAGCTATGCGAGTTTCAGAAAGTCATAGCCAATCTTGAAAGTCAAACGAATCGGAGAGCTCAAATTCCAACAAAATCAAACACGTCGAACGTGAAGTGCTAAAATTTAATTTTCTAAGGAAAAAGTTAAACTTTGAAAGCTCAAATTCAAACTGGACGCTCCGAGTAAAATTTTGGAAGCTCATAAGTACATCGTGCTAGCCTGAAAGCATATAAGCTCCAAGTAAAATTTTCGAATTCCAGAATCGATCTCTGCAACCTCAAGATATTAAGTTTCAGAAGTCAATATGCAAATTCTAGCGAATCGGAAAGCTCAAATTTCAACAAAATCAAACTTCAGAAACGTCGAATTTTGTCGTGTTCAAATCTCGGGCAATCAATTTGCAAAGCTCGAAGTCAAATTTTCTAAGGGAAAAGCTAATTTTTGGAAGCCTAAATTCAAACTGGAAGCCGAGAGTGAAATTTCGAAAGCCCCAAATTACGTCTTCGTTACCTGAAATTAGAAGCTACAATTGTGTACAATTTGCCAAGCCAAGAACCGATCACTGCAGGCTCAGGAATAAGTTTCGGGAGGTCAAAATCAATTTGGAAACTCAAACGAATCGGGAGGTCAAATTTCAAGAAATTCGAACCTTAGAAACGGCGAGCTTTGGAGTGTTAAAATCAAGCTATTCAATTTCGGAAGCTCCAAGTCAAATTTTCTAATAAAAAATTAAACTTTAAAAGCTCAAATTCAAAGTCGCCGCTTAGAGTGAAATTTTGGAAGCGCATTTGTTTATAAATTCGCAAAATGAGTGTCTTATAAGGTGGTTGGAAGATGTGTTTCGACAACGAATTCGTCATCTTCAATGCAGGAGTGTGAAGGAGGAAAGTATTACAGATAAATTTGAGTCAAATCTTCAAATTGCATTGTTTTTATAAATTCTTCCCTTTCTTTGCAAAATCCAATTATCCGATAAGGGTGTTAGATGACGTGTTTCGACAAAGAATTCGTCATCTTCAATGGAGGAGTGTGAAGGAGGAAAGTGTTACAGATAAATTTTAGCTAAACCTTCAAATTGCATTGTTTTTATAAATTCCTCCCTTTCTTTGCAAAATCCAATTATCCGACAAGAGTGTTAGATGACGTGTTTCGACAATGAATTCGCCATCTTTAATGGAGGAATTTGAAGAAAGTGTTAGGGATAAATTTGAGCTAAACCTTCAAATTGCATTGTTTTTATAAATTCCTCCCTTTCTTTGCAAAATCCAATTATCCGATAAGGGTGTTAGATGACGTGTTTCGACAATGAATTCGCCATCTTTAATGGAGGAATTTGAAGAAAGAAAGTGTTAGAGATAAATTTGAGCTGAATCTTCATATCGCATTCTTTCTATAAATGCTTCCCTCTCTTTGCAAAATCCATGGGTGTCCTATAAGACGAATTTTGATAAGAAATTCGTCCTCTCCAATGGAGAAATTCTTTCTCCTTTCCAAAATTAGTCTGATTTCATTACCTTCATTTATACCGATAATTAGTATTTTTATTACAAAATGGCATCTAGATTAAATCAAATCTGCTGGAATTCTTTACGAAAGACGCAAATCTCATAGATCAATAAACGCTAAAGTAAACCGTCACACGAAAACGACCGGTGTCCTTGAACCGTTCCGCTTTCGCATGATAAATCGCTCGAAATAGTGACAAGGAGAAGAAAAAGGAAGAAAGTTGAAAAGGACGTTTTTCGCTTACCTTTCTTTAAAAGCGACGTCCATCTCTTCGACGAAGATCTTCCAGATGAAGAGGAGGCGAAGCTGTCGAGGAGAAGCGGAAAGAAAACGGAGCCGCCGCGGTCGTTTAGGTCTCGTTCATCTTAAACGGTCGCAGAGAAGAAAAACAAACGGCACCGTTAGACGCCTCGAGTCCGCGAAGACAGGCACAGTTAAATCGTCCATTTATTCAGCGATAACGAGAAGTCGCGACTGGTTTGCGGGGCCGACCAAAACAGAAAAAAAAAGGAAGAAGAGAGACCGTCTCGTCTCTAGCCGAACGTCGAGAGAGGAAAAAACGGTTGTTTTAACACAGAACGAAACACAATCACTTTTTCTATTAAAATAGGAGGGAAAAAAGTATAGTTAGTAGTAAAAAATCGAAGATGAGTACTTGTACTTGTACGAAACGTTTTTTCGATTCCTCACTGGAGCGTATCAGACACTGCGACGCCCGGAACCTACGACATCGTCGTCGCGTTCGTCGATTTTTGTTTGGATTCTCGCGCGACGGACGTTTCCCAGGAAACACCGGACCCGAACTGAACTGAACTGACGGTTGCGTGGCGAACGGTCGAATACCTCCTCGTCCCGGCTTCGAACGGGCGACTTGTGGTGCTTACTCGTCGAACTCTACAGGTATCAACTCCCACCTGGTCGATTCCCGCACGTCCGACTCGGATGTCTCTCTCCGTTGCGTTGCGACGACGCTTTGCCCGCGCGTACGTACGAGTACATACGTACGTTTCGTTTGTGCCATGTGCAGAACGGCCGTAACGGTGATTCTAATGTCTATATTACGGGCGAAGTTTGGTTTGTGACGATAAGGACGACGACGTCGCGCCGTTGGGGTCCTTTGTCGGGGATTTTCGGAGATGGATGGACGGGAGAAAATTTTTGGGAAAATCGATTGGTTGGTAGGTACGGTCGGAAAAAACGGGATCGGGTAAAAGGTGTACGTGAGGTTTTTCGTAGCAAATCAGATTTTTTGCGATTTTCTTTTAAGAAACAAAACATACGTGAGCGCCACAAGCAAAATAATAGTTCAAAATTCTATTATAAAATCCAACGTCTATACTACGTTCACGTTAGAATACAAACTACACAAAGGCACATGGGACTTTATTGCCTCCTTGTTTTTGATTGCAAGAGTCAAGTCGGACCATTTCCATTACTAAACTTTGATTACTACTGTTCTAATAAAGCGCAAAATCAACTTCAACCATCGAATTCTCCAATCAAGAAATCGGGCTTATCACAAGATGAGATCATAATTATGCTGCTGAGGCACTAATGCTCCATGAAGGAGCATGTACCTGCAAAGGATGGAGTTAAGGATCGCATATATTCGCTCACCCACACACGGTTGCCGCTCATAATTACAGAATGCAATGATACGTTATAATGTGGTGAGTACCACGCATTGTACAGCCGCACCATGACTATTTCTTCACAAATAGATCAGTGTTTAACGTAGTACTGAGGAGTCTACTCTCCAAATTGCGAGTTTTGAACGACTGACTGTGGCCAAACGCCTTAACCGACTACTGACGTCGTCTAGCTGTTAGATCTAAGAAACTCTAACTAAAACTTTGGTCGTAGTTTCCTCGATAATCGAAGAATCGGGATTGTCCAGCTTGTGCCCAAGATTTCATTCTAACATTTTAGAGCAGGTTACTTGAAAATAGAAAGAAGACCGAACTTTAAAGCTTTTCGTGCTTTTATTTGAGGTTTTTATCCTGAATTCTTAAAACAAGGTGATCGTCAGATGATTGTCAGTTTGGACCAGAATTTCTAATTGACCTTTGTTGACAAGGATTGAAAGAGACGGTAGTATAGTGCGGGCTATATTAAATACGGACTTATCGACAAACCTACAAATCCGTCATCGCCAATGTACCTTATTTGCCATAAAATATTGCAAATTACAAAATTTTGATCTTCTCTTGCCATCCGTAGACGTACGTTTCGCGGTTATACCGCTCGTCAGTACGGCTTTGCAAGAGCTGTAATTTCGTAAACAAATTTTATGTATATATCGTCTGAACATTGATGTTTGTACATGTGAGAGGAGTTCGATATGAATTCTCTCACAATGCACGTATTCCACTTCTGTAGAAAAAATAACTGTAAAAATGCGTAATACGTGCATTGTGAGAGAATTCATATCGAATCCCTCTCACATGTACAAACATCAATGTTCAGACGATATATACATAAAATTTGTTTACGAAATTACAGCTCTTGCAAAGCCGTACTGACGAGCGGTATAACCAATGATGTACAAACATCAATAAAATATTGCTAAACAAAACGATGAAGCGGTCTAGAATAAAACGTCATTTGAATACAGTACACTCGGATAAGAAAGACAAACATGCGACCTATTTTCAAGACCTGACAAAGAAGTACACAGTTCAGCCAACTATATGGAAACTTTTCTCCGTGCTTCGTACAAGATTTCATTGTTAATTACAAGAAGCCGATAAACTACATACTATAGGGGAGGATTTAATTTTACCGGCAGTAAGAGAACTATTAAATACTGGAGCTCCATAAACTAGGGACAAATATCCAAAGAATTCCTTTGAGCAATAGTTCTGTGCCATGTCCCAAGACATTTGAAATATGGGCATACCAGACTAGGTATTGGATTTCAAATGTCAACACAACAGCATCATCCCACTTATAGAACTGACAACAAACGAAGAATTAAACATTAAATTCAAGAATGGCTACTCAAGAATTTTGGCTGCAGAAGCCAATCTCCGCCCGACCACCTTTTTGGTAAGAATTTTGCTCACCTCCCTCCCTCCCGCCCTTTTGTACCATTCTAAATTTTATTTGTAGGAAATAAAACAACAACACCCGCAACTAAATTCAAAGTAGAAAATGTTTGTTTTCCGAAACTTCGAGCAGGTTCAAGAAAGGACGCTACAATACTAAGTACATCTTTCTAGAATCATCTGTCCGCCTTTACATGAGCGTCCGCAAAAAAATATCTAGGGAGGAGCAAAAGTTTGAGACAGATAATTACATTCAATAATTTTTATATAGTTGTGTATATTTCTTTTGGAAAATATATTATAAAATAATGCATCAATATAAAAGCAATAATTTAGTTTCAAAAATAAAAGTAATAATCCTAGATTGTCAATAAATTTCTTCTTCCTCTATTTTGTTCCTATGCACTCTAACCTTACACAAACCTGGTAAATGGGTTTCAGAAATCATGGACCTTAGAGCCATGTTTTCACACGTCTTAAAGTACTAAAGCTTATTGCTTATTGCAGAATCGATAGAAGGCAAATATTCACATTGCTCTAAAACTTCTAATAATGTTTGAGGAATATTAGTCGAAGGAAAATTTCTCTACGCCCTGTAATATTTGGGATATTGGTTTGAAACTTAACGGAATATTTTGATATAATGTATAAGCAAATAATACCGATTACAGCATGATGTTATCATGCGATTTCCTTTGATCTACTGATCCTGTCCAATTCGTAGACTTTTCTTCTAATTGATTGAAAATGAATGGAAAGTTATTTGAAGAAAACCGACATACTTTGATATTTTAAAGTCCATCTAGTTTCCAATAGTAGAGGAATTGTTACACACAGTGGCCCTTCGTTTTGGACTTCCACTAAAAAGAAATTGCTACAGATTTGATCATTCCTATTGTTTGCCAAACTTCTGGTAGAATATTTAAGTCATTTACAATTAGGTTTAACATGTGAGAAGTACAATGTACGTAAGTAGCTTTTGGATATACATATATTTATCGATACTAGCACAGCCGTCATGTCCTTGTCCAATTAATTTATTCATGTACAAACCCCATTCCATATATTTATTTCAAATAGCAAAACTAATGCCTTTGCCATCCATATCATACAGTTTTGCAAATCCTAAGAGATTTTCATTTATAGTTTTATTTTCGTCAGAATAAACGGAAAAATATGGCAGCAACAAACGTCACCGGATTCGGAGCAAACGGAAATGTACGGACGTGCCCGGTTCGGAAGAGCTGGAGAGCAGTTACTGGATTTGTAGTAGAAGTGGTGAAGATGCCGGACTCGGAACGACCGAGAAATTAATTGCTGGATTCTGGACGGTAACAAAAACGGAGGTCAGATTCGGAACTATGGAAAAACGAGGCGGACGGAGGTTTGAACGTGGTTTATTTGGGGTTAGTTCACGTCAAGACATCCTGACGCGTACAACAAGAAATTATAAGAAATATCCAAAGCAACGTTGACCTTAGAGTGCTATAATTTCTTGTAGGTAGGTCGGAAAGAGAACCAGAAGCTTTTCTTCGGTATAATTAGGAACATGAGACAGAAAAGAGCAGGAACAATATTAAATATAAAGGACAAAGAAGGAAATATCATAGAAGAAGAAGATAAAATTATGGGCAGATGGAGAGAATATTATAAAGATCTTTTAGAAGGAGAGGACATAATCGCCGAAAACCAACATCTGACTGTAGGACTAGAGCACGGAATAGAAGTAACACAAACAGACGAGGTAAGTATTAAGGAAGTAAGGGAAGCGATAGCAGAGTTAAAACTGGGAAAGGCACCGGGACATGATGGGATTACAGCAGATATGATAAAAACACTACCAGAGGTAGCCATACAAGAACTTACGATGATGATGAACAGGATACTGTTAGGTAGTGCACCAAGGGACTGGACAACAGGTATAATAACACCTATTTACAAAAGAGGTGACACAAAGGACTGTAGCAATTACAGAGGGATAACACTAACTAGCACGGTATCAAAGGTATATACTAGAATATTAGCAAAACGTATGAGAGATAAACTGAAATATACTTTGGAGGAAACACAGTTTGGATTTCGACCGGCTAGAGGGGTAAATGATGCAATATTTATAATGAGACAAATAGGAGAAAAGGCAATAAAAGAAGACAAAGAGGCACATTTATGCTTTATAGACCTACAAAAGCTTTTGATAAGGTTAATAGAGAGGACATATGGATGACACTAAGAAATAGGAAAATACCGGAATTAATAATAAGAGGAATACAAAGCTTATATAAAGAAACAACAAATTATGTAAGAACAAAACAGAGGAAATCAGATGTGTTTGCAACAACTAGAGGTCTCAGGCAGGGATGCATTCTGAGCCCGATGCTCTTTACACTGGTGTTAGATAAGGCAATGAAGAGAGTAAAGATGAAAGGAATAAGAGCGTATGAAATAGGCTACTGGAAAATTAAAAATATAAAAATATCGGAGATATGCTATGCGAATGATATAGTTATAATTGCAAAGGACGAAGAAACACTTAATATGAATATACAGACTTACAAGGAAACATTGGAGGAAATAAACATGAATATCAATATTGAGAAGACTAAGACAATGATAGTGGGAAAGAATCCGCAAAAACACACAATAAAAGTAGGAGAAGAAATACTAGACCAAGTAAAGAAATTTAAATACCTAGGCTCAATATTATCAGAGAACGGAAAGATAGAGGACGAAATTAAAGAAAGAACAACAGCAGGAGGAAGACTGTTTAATTGTATAAAAATACATTTCTGAGAAAAGAAGAGATACCGAAGGAGGTTAGAGTACAAGTATTCAAAAAAGTGGCTATGCCAATACTTTTATACGGTGCGGAAACATGGACCATGACTGAGAAACAGAAAAGAAAGATAACAACTGCAGAAATGAGATTTGTGAGAAAAATAGTAAATAAAACAAGAAGAGACAGAATTAGAAACATAACACTCACAGATAACCTGAAACTCAGACCACTGGAGGAGAATATTGAAAAAGCACAGCTGAGATGGTATGGACATGTAACGAGGATACCGGAACAGAGTGGTTAAGCAGGTATTTGAAGCCAGGACGAGGAGGAAGAGATCGAGAGGAAGGCCCAGGCGGACGTGGATAGAGAACGTGATGGATATACTGGACGGAAAGGCAGTATCGTGGGGAGAAGCTCAACAAGCCGTAGCGGATAGGAAGCGATGGAGGGAAATATGCAACATTAATCCCGGGGCTCAGCTTCACACACGCCTTACACCCCAGGACAGGGGTAGAAAAGGCTTAAGGATTAAGAGAAGAAGAGGTCGGAAATACAATTTGAAATTTGGCGAAGAATCAGAAAATAATTTTCGGGAAAATATTACAACGACAACGGAGATAAAATAAATTTAAAACAGCAAATCGTCTGAGATTAAATCTTTGATAATCTAATCAGAAGGTAATGTCGAATGAGTATTTTAAATGCTTTAAAGAACTAAAACATGAAAATACGGCTAGGCTTGTTATAATTTATTTCAAATTTTAAATCCCCGCGCAGGTTTTACTACTTTAATCTCCAAGCTGTAGTCTCATATTCCTAATAGTTTCCTACTTCTTCCTTTATTTGTGAAGAATGTAGAGCTTGGGGTAAGAATTAACTTTCAATCTTACAGCTTTTTATATGTAGACTTAGAAATAGGTTTGAAATTCAATCTACAAACAATAATTGAAAAATGCAGGAATAACAACGGAGATTACAAAATTTAAACTGGGAATTTCTACTTGATTAAATTCTCATTGTTTTAATCGCAGAGATGATGTTCCAAGGACCGTTTTAAATTTTGTAACGACTAATGGTAACATTACCGGTACATTCATTGCATGTTAACCATTTTAACCATTTTCTTTATTTCTATTCTATCCTCTATCGTTTACATCTTCATCTAAAGCATTTCTTCCTTAGATGGCGTACTTGCTATCTTCCTCCTTCTTCTTCAAACAACAAGTGCGAGATTGAAACTGTACAATCCACAACAGACAATTTTGTTTTTACTTACTTCAATCTTTGGCTTGTATCTCGAAGTTTCACTTATCTTAATATTATCCTCTCGCGCGAATTTTGCTCGCAGATTTAAATGAAAATTTTAAATTTTGACACCACCGTCGTTACGAAAATAAAAAGCGCGTAAACGATTTTATTACATCTCACCGCGCGCAATTAAGGCGTAATTTTAGATTCGGCGTTGGAAATGTAAATATTTGCGAACGCGAATTTTCAATTCGAAACTGTAGCAACTCCGCAACTTATTGTTAGTACATACGTACTCTATTTTAGCCCGAAGAATTTAAACGGCGTTCTACGACGCCTTACGGCGTAATTAGCCGTGTGTTATTGCGGCGGTTTCTGGCGTTTATTTAACAATAACGAGCGATATA
Organism: Chrysina gloriosa; assembly: GCA_038088585.1. Lineage (NCBI taxonomy): Eukaryota > Metazoa > Arthropoda > Insecta > Coleoptera > Scarabaeidae > Chrysina > Chrysina gloriosa. The sequence continues at coordinate 48,586,136 of CM076093.1, read as the reverse complement.
ATATTGCCTTCTGGCGTCGTAGCGAAGACGAGGAATGGTTATGGAGAATTTTGGAGGGATTCCCAAGATGTAAGTCCCTATCGTAATACAGGTTGGTTGAAAAATTTTGAAAGCAAAAATGAAAGAATGTGCCTTTTAATGAAATTAGTTTTTATTCAATATAACCTCCCTCAACTTCAACACACTTATTCCAACGATCCTCCAATAATTTTATACCATCTCTGTAATGATTTTCGGAAAGCTCTGCAAAATACTGTTCCACGGCTGCAATAGCTTCTTCATTCCAGGAAGAAATTGTTTCAAATTTTTGAAGATGTAATAGTCGGAGAAAGCCAAATCTGGTGAATACGGTGGGTGTACAAGCAATTCGTACTTTAATTCATTCAATTTAGCCATCTTCAAAAGACTTGTTTGAAGACGTGGATTGTCTTGATGAAAAATGATTGTTTTCTTCCGTAAGCCGGGGTGTTTTTCACGAACTTTTTTATCCAACTGATCCAAAAGGTTTCAATAATATTCAGAATTAATTGTTTTACCTTTCTTGAAGATAATCAGTCAACAAAACCCCTTTTGCATCCCAGAAAACTGATGCCATAACCTTTTTGCCGATCGTTCTGACTTGTTTTGGAGCTGAACAAGCAGCTTCAGTCCACTGTAAACGTTCTTGTTCCAGTTTAGGATCAAGATGGTAGATCCGAGTCTCGTCCATAGTTATAAAACGACGCACAAATTCGGTTTTATTTTGCTTAAAACCCTCCAATTTATGCTGAGAAATTTCTTTCTCGATTCAGTTTTTGTTTAATTGTTAAGTAACTAACTAACTAAACTAACTAAATTGTTAACTTGCTAACTTTCCGAGTAGCTTTTTCATATGTAATTCTTCGTGTAAAGTATGGAGTACTCGTTCATCCGAGATGCCTATGGTGCCAGCAATTTCACGCTTAGTCAAACTTACATCTTTACAAACAATATCATAAACTTGCTCAATGATTTTTGGTGTTATTGTACTTTTTGGACGTTCACTACGGGGTTCATCTTGAACGCTTGTACGACCACGTTTAAACTCTAAAACCCATCGATGCACAGTTGGAAATGAAGCAGCTGATTCGTTTAACTCTTTCACCATTTTGGTATGAGTTTCTGTTGCTGATAATCCTTCCAAAACAAAGAATTTTATCACCGCACGATGTTCGGGTTTTTCCATTTTAGCAGAATACACTAACACGCCAACTTCAAATGGCTTGTAAGCAAAGAATGAATTGACAGATCGAAAGGTATCTGGGGGCACCCAAAATTAGAAATTGCTCTAATTGTTTCGGTATGTGAAATTCAGCCAAGTGTGTTTCACCAAGAACCAACGGCTACATCAATAGATAGTATTGAAAAAAAATGTTTTTTTTTTTGTATTTGAAGATTCAAATGATTGTAGTAGTACCTTTACCATCATTTGAAATCGATAGTTAAGGTCAGGTGGCGTTCTGAACCGCCTTTAGTTAAAATCACTATAGATATAAAGCCATAATAGAACTTTGAAGTACTTACTACTAAATTCTGAGATGTTTCTTGCTGTATTTTGTAAAAAGGAAATGTTTGCAATGACGTAGAATGGCACGTTAAAGCTTTGAATGAACGCAATACATTTGATTTATTACTTTCCACACTTATTTTCACGACTTTGAGATGAATCATCGTAGGCTTAAATAATAATAATAATAATAATAATTAATAAATTAGCGATTACGCGTGATTCCGTTGGTGTCAACAACGCGGGAATCGAATGAGAGAGAAAGAAAACACGACTCCTTTTTTTCCCTTCGACCAATGGCAACGCCCGTTACGACGTCATCTTTCACCCCCACTCTCGCTTTCGCCTTCACTTATCTCGCGAGTAATTCTTGATTTACCCAAACGGGACTGAAGAAGTTTCACTTCACACGATATTTCTCACCTTCTAGAATTCCAATTCCCTTCCGTGTCTTAAGAAGTTCTTTTGGGCGAAATGGCTTACTAAGTACTTACGTAACAGACTCAATCTTCCGACATTTCCTTCGTTCGATTTGGGATCGGTACAAATTATGAATGAAAACAACATGATTTGGTGTTTCCCTTATTCTTTTTTTTTTTTTTTTTGATAGAAGGCCACTTTATTTCAATTTTTTATAAATAAACTTAATGATAAAAGTTTGCGTCATAGGACTTTCCCCCAGGATCACCCATTACAAGAGAGCGTTTCAATTTAACAGGTTACGGTGCCTACATCCTATTCAAATCCAATCAACCTCCTACATATTTACAATGATTAAGGCGTTCGATAACGAAAATTAACGAAAGTTGTGCAGTCAGCGACGATAACGAAAATATTGGCAAATTTTCTCGTCAAGTTATTTCCCGCAAGATAATAGAACGTACTCTCTAACTTACAAAGGAATGTACGACGACGCACTTCGTTAAATGGACGCTAAAAATTGAGTACATAAACATAACTAGTAACAATATTAAAATAAAAGAAGAATAAATGATTTTATGTTATGAGAATGCGAATTAAAAAAAACAGTAAGGCATTTAATAAGGTACAATCTCATTTACAAGGCGAGAAAATCAGACTAATGAGAAGCCTTCGGTTTGCTGGATCGCCTGCAGGAGCTTGTATTTGAGGCGTTCCTTCGTCCCGTAACGCGGCAGGTCGAGCAGGTTGAAGCAGGTATGAGCCACCGGCAGGAATTTGTCGTCGTTTGTCGGCTGAATTATAATCTGAAAATAGAATTAAGAAGAAGAAGAAGAAAAAACAATGACATGATTAATAATATTTTTCTTTTAAGGCGAATTCGTGAACTCTTAATATTTCATGTTTTTTTGGTAATCGGCAAAACATCTTTTGGACGACTCGTCAAAAAATGAAACAACTACAAGAAAAAGAAACAACTACAAAACCAAAGAAACTGGAAAGAATAAACAAAACAACAACAAAAAAAGGAATTGAGAAAAGAAACAAAAAAACAAACAAACAAGGAACAAAAAAAAGAACAAACGAAAACAAACTAAAAAAACAGGGGACAAGAAGGAAACAAGAGAATTACAATTAAGAAAACGAAAAACACTGGTAATATTAATAATAAATTTCTGTGTAACTTGGATTCGTGGAGTCTAATTATTTCTCGCTTTTTTGATAAATCATCGGTAAAACATTCTTTAGACTACCCGTCAAAAAGCAAAAACAGAACAAACAACAGCAGGAAATAACCCCAAGACTAAGAAACTAAAAAGAATAAATAAACAATTAAAAAACAAGGGTTTGAAACAAGAAACAAAAAAAGACAAAAGAAAAGAAAACAAGCAGCGAACAAAAATAAGGAAAAACAAGAGACAAAAAAGGAAACAAGACAATTAGAAGTAAGAAGAAGATATTTTTGTTGCATCGATAAAATTCTCTTTAGACTGTTCGCCAAGAAAAGAAAAACTAGAACAAAAACATCAAGAAACAACCAAAAACCAAGAAACAAAAAAGAAACTAAAAAGAATAAACAAACAATAAAAAAACATGGGATTGAAAACAGAAATAAACAAAATCGACACAAAAGAAAACAAAACAAAAAACAAAAAAACATATCAAAAAAAGCGAGAAACAAGAGACAAAAAAAGGAAAACGAGACAATTAGAATTAAGGAGGAAGAAGAAACAGTGCTTTTCTTTTATATATAATAATTCTTTTTTAAGATGTATTCGGGAACTTATAATTTCTTGCTTTTCGGTGAATTATCGGCGAGACATCTTTTCGGCGATTCGTTAGAAAAAGAAAAACAATGAAAAACAGGAGAAAAAGAAAAAAGGAAACACAAAAACAACAAACAAGAGACAAAAAAGGAAACAAGAAAAATAAAAAATAAAAAGGAGAACGAAGACTGACAGTATTAATAATAAATTTTCTTATAGATGGATTCGTGAACTCATATTTCTTGCTTATTGGTAAATCATCGGTAAAACTTTCTTTAGACTGCTCGTCAAGAAGAAGAAAAACAAGAACAAAAAACACCTAGAAACAACTCGAAAACAAAGAAACTGAAAAAGGAGACAAAAACTAGAAACAAAAAAAAAAACAAAACAAAAAAACAAGGAATTGAAAACAGAAACAAACAAAAAAGACACTAAAGAAAACAAAACAAGCAACGTTCAAAGAAAAAAACAAACCTAAAAACAAAACAAGAAACAAGAGACAGAAAAAGGAAACGAGACAATTAGAATTACGGAGGAAGAAGAAAAACACTGGCATTACTAATGATAATTTTTTTTAAGATGTATTCGTGGACTTATAATATTTCTTGCATTTTGGTAATTCCAGGGTAAAACGTCTTTTAGACAACCGGTTAGAAACGAAAATCAAGGAACCAGAATAAAACCAGCAAAAAATAAACAAGAAGAAAACAGAAAACAAACAAAAGAACGATACAAACACAAAAATACAAACAAACAAAAAACAAGAGACAAAAGGGAAACAAAAAGAAATCAAAAACTTTCGTTTTTGCAAAAAAAAGGAAAACAAGAAACAAACGGCACTACAGACAAAAAAAGGAGGAAATAAATAAGAGACAAGATAAAAAAGGAAACAAAAAATTAAAACTAAGAAGAGAAAAACACTGATAGTATTAATAATATTCTTTTCTTAAAAATGGATTCATGAACTCTTAACATTTCTTGCTCTTTTGGTAAATCAAGGGTGAAACATATTTTAGACGACTGGCCAGAAACGGAAAACAAAGAACCAGAATAGAAAACAGCAAAACAAACATGAAAAAACAGGAAACAACAAACAAAAAACAAAAGAACAAAACAAACATAAAAAGACAAACAAAATAAAAACAAGAAACAAAAACTCTCGTTCTGCAAAAGAAAAAGGAAAATCAGAAACCGGAATAAAAAAAGACAGCGAAACAAACAAAAAAGAGCTGGAAACAAACAAAAACAATTAACGAGAGGCAAAAGGAGACAACAAGCAAATTAACATTAAGAAGAAAAAAACACTGACAGTATTAATATTTTTTCTTATAGATTGATTCGTGGACTAAAATTTTATATAATAATAAATAAAATCGGTGAAATATGTTGTAGACGATTGGTCAGAAAAAGAAAAATCAAAAACCAGAATAAAAAGCCTAAGATAAAAACAAGGAAGAAAAACCAGAAACAAACAACACCAAATAAGAAAAAAGAGACAAAAAGAGAAAAAAAGAAAATTAAGGAAGATAGAAAACAGTGACAGTATTAACAATAATTTCTTCTTTAAGACAGATTCATGAACTCTTAATCTTTCTTGCTTTTTGGTAAATCGTCGGTGAAATAAGTTTAGACATTTTTTTAGAATGAAAAACAGCAAAGGAAACCTAAGATAAAAACAAAGAGGAAAAACCAGAAACAAACAAAAACAAACAAGAAATGGTATACAAAAAGAAGGAAAGAAGAAAAATAAAATTAAGAAGAAAAGAAAACACTGACAGTATTAACAATAATTTCATCTTAAAGATAGATTCATGACCTCTTCATCTTTCTCTCTTTTTTTTGTTTTACACGATTGGCCAGAAACAAAAAAACATAAAAAAACAATAAAAACCCGCAGAGGAAACCTAAGATAAAAACAGAGAAGAAAAACCAGAAACAAACAAAAAGAAATAAGAAACAAGACAAAAGAGAAGGGAAGAAGAAAAATAACACTTACAACATTACTAATAATATGTTATTAAATGTGGATTACTTAACCCTTAATATTTCTTAGTTTTTAGTAAATCATCAGTGAAACCATTTTTAGACAACTGGTCAGAAAAAGAAATAAAAAAAAAAGCAGAATAAGAAACACCAAAACAAACAAAACAAGAAACAAAGAAAAAAAGAAACAAAAGAGCGAAACAAAAGAGCGAAACAAAGAGAAGAAAAGACACAAACAAGAAAAAACAAGAAAAAAGCAAAAAGTCTCACTTTGCAAAATTCATTTCGCGTAATACATTTTCAACTTTCACCACCTACCTTTATGGCCTTCATCCCTTGTATCGGTATTCGATCGCTGCCGGTCAAAAACAATAGGAACTTCTTCTTATCAGGTAAGGGCAATTCGTGCAACACCTCCCAAAACCAACGGATGGTCTGATCGGACGATTTGTACCCGTTTTTATACTCAGCCGCCTCCTCCAAGGCGTGCCAATCGTAATTCTCGTTCCCCACCACCACGGCCATCAGTTCGTGCGAATGAAACAGCTCGAGGACTCGTCCGCCGCACACCTTCATGAATCCCTCGCGAAAAGCGTCGAAATGTTTCGATACCGAAGTATTGAAGATGTAATCCACGTACAAGTTGACGTATTCTTGCCTGAAATCGGAAACGTTGAGAAAATAGCGTCCGAATAACATTCAATAGGTTATACTCACTTATTTTCCTGATTTACCGCGATTTCGCCCCCGTTCTGCTTCAACGGTATCGATTTGACTTCCCCGAATTCGTCCCTGGTAACTTCGAAGGTCAGACTGAATACGTCCTCGAGATCGGGCTCGGTGTAATCCAACAAGGATTGCAAAGAGTTCGCCATCGAAGGTGACAGACCTTTGAGGTCGCTCAGTAATACCGGTTCCTTCAACAATTTCTTGTAAAGCGCGAGCGGAAACGGAATATCGATGATGGTGAAATTGTAGATGGCCAAACCGCAAAGTGTGCCTGTGAGAAAAGTTCGTAATGACAATCGACAGATTTTGGGCAGAAAGAAAAAAGAAACAATGATAAATTCAAGATTTTAAGAAGTTTGTTTGTGAATATTTTAGGAAAAAACTTTTGTAGTTTTAACGTTTAGTTCTTTTTCAAGAAACTGCTGATATGGAACCATGAAAGAAACTTCGATTTTTCTTCCTTGAAATAAAAGGAATAAGAGAAAACAAAACGAAACCAAATAAAATGGAAAAAACACAGGTCAAAAACATACGTGACTACAAATGAAAACAAACAAGGTAAGAAACGAAAAAAAAAGGCCGGCAAACTCAAAATAAGCTATCGAACGAGGAATAAAGAACAAGGAAAACAACCAGAAACAGAAGACACGTCGTTTTCGAAAATCGAAGTTGAACGCAGCTAATCCTCCCTCCTCCCTCGTTCCACCATCAACGTTGAAATAAACTGGACATCCGCAAAAAAAAAAGAAACACAAAGAAACAAAAACAGAAAACAAAACAAAGGAACTGAGACAAAAATAAAAGTAAAGAAACAACAGCAAAGAAATTAACAAAAACAATAAAACATTTCTTGTTATTGCTTGGTATCTCTACAACAGAAACAAGAATAGAAACTAAAGGACAAACAGTAACAATAAAAAGAACTGTTAATACTCAATAAAAAGAACTGTTAATACTTCTTGTCTCTAAAACACAATTAAAGAGACAGAAACAAACATCAAAGGCAAAGGAACAGAAGGACACACAAAAAAAAAACCGAAACTTCAGCAAAGAAACAAACAAAAAAACAATAACACATTTTTTATGTTATTGCTTTGTTTCTTTGCTTTTATTTTTATTTTTGTCTCTCTGCTTTTGTTCTAGAGAAAGCAAGCAATAACAAAAAATATTTGATTGTTTTTGTTTGTTTCTTTGCTGTTGTTTCTGTTTCTTTACTTTTATTTTTGTCTCTGTTTCTTTGGTTTGTTTTCTGTTTTTGTTTCTTTATTTTAACTTGTTTTCTTTTTTTAGAGAAACAGCAGTAACAAAAAATGTCTTATTGTTTTTATTTGTTTCTTTTGCGTGGTTTCTGTTTCTTTGTTTTTACTTTTGTTTCCGCTACGTTGTTTTTGTTTTAGAGATACCGAGTAATAAAAAATGTTTTATTGTTTTTGTTTGTTTCTTCGCTTTTATCTTTGTCCCTATTTTTGTATTATTGTTTGGTTTCCAAATACCAAAGACACAAAAATTGAAGTAAAAAACAAACAAAAGTTATAAAAATGTCATTACTTGGTCAAAACACTACCAGAGACAAAAACAAAAACAATGAACAGAAAGAAAACAAAAAAACAGCAAAGAAACAAACAAAAACAATAAAACAGTTTTTATGTCATTGCTTTGTTTTTTTTTTGCTTTTATTTTGTTTCTGTATCTTTGGCTTTCCTTTGGAGAAACCAAGCAATAACAAAACATGTTTTTGTTTGTTTCTTAGCTGTTGTTTCAGTTTCTTTGCTTTTATTGCTGTCTCTGTTTCTGTTTTCATTTTTGTTTCTTTGGTTTCTCTTTTGTTTTTGTTTGCAACAGCGCGAAGTGTGTTCGTACTAACAATAAGTCATTTAATCGACATATCAGAAATTACGATAATAGTATATAAATAGACTTTCCGGTTACTTCATTTTAGAAAATACAAATTTCCCTCTCCGTTCTAATTATTTTTCTAAAGATTTAAAGTTGTTTTTAACGAAGCAACCGTTAACGCCAGGTAAACGATAGAACAAACACGAGAAAATGAAAACAAACAAAAACAAAGGAGAAACAAAGAGAAACAAAAAATGCAAACACAAAAAACAAAGAAAAACAAATTTAAAGAAATAAACTCAAAAAGAAACGAACCAGAACGGATTCTGTTTCTGTTTAATGACTTTTTGTTGCTTACTTTTTATTTCGCGTTATTTCCCATTCTTCCTTCACTTTTTGGGCTTACATGTTTTCCGCATTTTTACATTCATCCGCTTTTCTCATTTTCGCAAAAAAAAAAACACGAAAAACGACCGCGGAATTAACAATTAAGACGAGAAACGAGGAAGAAAAATGACCAGTACAAAAGATAAACCGAGGGAAAAAGAAGAAAAACTGCCAACAAAAACTCACCGATCAAGAAATAATACACCTCATCCTCGAACGTGTGTTCCGAAAACCAGATGGCCCTCGTCTCTTCGTATTCCTTAAACATACCGTATTTAGGGTCTAAAATTTCCCGCAATAGCAGCATGAAGAATTCCTTGGTCACGCCGCCGGCATCTTCGGCCTCTTCGCCGAAAAATTTTACCTGACGAAATAAAACACATTTCATTGTTCTTGAAAAAAAGAGGTGTGTGACGGATGGTGAAAGGAATGGAGGGAAAAAGTTACTTACCCTCAAAGGTTTCTTCAAATCGTTCGAGCTCACCATCAGCAATTCCCTGACGGTATCAGCGACTATGTTTTCGCGGGACACGTTCAAGACGAGGTAGTGCTTGATGGTTTGGAAGCTGTTCGGACCGAACAGTAAGGCCATGAAAGCTTGCTGGGTGGCGTTCTTCATCGCGGCGTGCATCTACCTTAGAAGTCTTGCGTTAGTAGGAAAAAGAATATCAACAAAATTCGACGAAAATTTGATGCAAAATCCATTATAAGGAAAGTTTATAATGGAGGAGGCAAAGAAAAACACAAAAACAACAACAAAACAGAAACAAAAACAAAAACTAAAAAACAGAAACAAAAACAAAGAAATAGAAACAAAGAACGAGAAACAAAGAACCACCAACGAGGAAACGGAAACAACGAAACAAACAAAAAACGAAAACAAATAAACAACTACAAACAGAAACAAACGTTTTTCTGTTATACTTGGTGTCTCTAAAACAAAACCACAAAGACAGAAACAAATATAAAAGCAATGAAATAGAAAGAAAAACAAAGAAACAGGAACCACAGCAAAGAAACAAACAATAAACTTGTTTGTTATTGCGTTTCTTTGCTTTATCTTTGTTTCTGTCTGTTTGGTTTTGTTTTAGAGAAAACCAAGCAAAAACATTAAAAATGTTTCATTGCTTTTGTTTGTGCCTTTGCTATGGTTTCTTTTGTTTGGCTTTTGTTTTTGTTGGTTTGAAAGAAACAAAACAATAGCAACCAAGGTTTTTATTTGTTTTTCTTAATTAAATTATTAAAGAGAAACGGCATCCAACGTTTCTCTTTGTTTTTGTTTGTTTCTCTGCTGAGGTTTCTGTTTCCCTGCCTTGGTTTTTGTTTCTTTGCTTTTGTTTTAGAATAACAAAACAATAGCAAAAAATGTTTCATTGTTTTTGTTTGTTTCTTTGCTTTGATTTAAGTTTCCTTGCTTTTACTTTTGTTTCTGTTTTTGTTTTATCTGTTTCCGTTGTTTCGGATTGTTTTGTTCTTGTTTCTTGGCTTAGGTGCCGTTTCTGTTTCCTTTTCTTTGAAATAAACAATGCAATAACAAAAAATGTTTTATTTTTGTTTGTTCCTCTGCTTTGGTTTCTGTTTCATTGCTTTTATCTTTGTTTGTTTCCTTGGTTTCGGTGCCGTTTCTTTTTTTCTTTGAGAGAAACAATGCAATAACACAAAATGTTTTATTGTTTCTCTTTGTACCTTTGCTTTGTTTGTTTCTTTGCTGTGGTTTCTGTTTCTTGTTTTTAATTTCCGTTGCTTTGGTTTTGTTTTAGAGAAACCAAGCCATAACAAAAAACGTTTTATTGTTTTTGTTTATTTCTTCGCTGTGGTTTCTTTTTTGTTTTAATTGTTTTTTTCTCGGTTTTTTGTTTTTATGTCTGTTTCTCTGGTTCGTTTTTGTGTTTCTTTGTTTTGGTTTCTATTTTTTGTTCTCACGAAGCGATGACACAAAATATAGGTTGTTTCCTCAAAAAAAAGACAAAGAAACAGAAACCAAAGAAAAGAAACAGACAATATTGATAGACCATTTTGTGATGGCTTTGCTTTTCTAAGACAAAACTAAAGAAACAGAAACAAAACCACAGAAAAATAAAAACAAGGGGACGGAAGCCACCGCAACGAAACAAACAAAAACAATAAAATACTTTTATTTCTTTTTGTTTAAGAAATAAAAACAGGAACAAAAACAAAACAAGTTTTTCTGCTACATTGCATTACCTGAATCCTTTGATCGGCTTGCAGGAGTAGCGTTTTGGCCTGCGCGTCAAAGATGAAGGGATAATTACACAGGAAAAACTTGTTATTCTGCAAAATAAAACAGAAATTGTTTTTGTTTGCATTTTCTTGTTTCGCATCGCTTACACTCTCATCCGTCAGCCACTGGATGTAGTCTATCCGAACGTCGAGCACTTCACCGAGATCATTTATATGAAATGTATCGTAGGGGACCTTCAAGCCATCAACTTTATGATTGAGCTTGTTCAGGAGAGCCAGCAAGTCCAACATGCTCACCAAGCTGGCATCGAAAGAAACAGTCTGTAACAAAGCACTGCTGTACGAGCCTCTTTGTACATGTACAAAGATCGGAAAAAAATCTTTGTCCGAGAGATTTTTAGTTTGTACAACATAATAGTGGTAACTGAAATACCCAAAAAAATCTTTGTACAATATACAAGGACGCCAGAAAAATCTTAGTACGGAGCCAAAAATCTTTGTCTCCTACAAAATAGTAAAGTGCATTTTTTAAGACATTCTCCGATGACGAAACGACTCACCCTATCCTCAGGAATCCTCATGTTCCTCAAGATATAATTAGCTACGCCTTTGAAAATCATCACTAACTTCTCGAAATACTCGTTGGTCATCGAACTCCACCACGAGCTGATCACCCGATTGGCTTGCATCTTCAAGCCGAGGACGGCGCTGGCGAACGGGCGATGCAACCGTAAGTGTTGCTTCGGATTATAAAATTCGTGATACAGAGGTAAGGTGACGTAGATCCTTAGAGCCTCCACGTCTGGCGGGGAAGGTGATAGCTTCCGCAACAGATCCTCGGTTATACAATTCCAAATCTGAAACGAAACGATAACGTCGGCAATCACTTCCGGTTTTCTCGCGAAAATCGCGTGGGCTTTCGAACCAGATTCTTGAGGGATTCGTTCTCGAACTTCGCGATCAGGTCGAAGATCCTCTCGGCCGAAGCGACGTCCACACCGTGGTGCTTGCTCGTGCAATAATAGTGCTCGTCGTTGGCCAATAGGAACGAGCCGTTGATGCAAGAGAGGCTCTTGAACGTCGTTTCTAAGGTGCCCAAAACCTCCAAATCGACGTTTCCGCCGGCCGGGATCTTGGAGCAAGTCGCGATCATATCCGGATCGACTATTAGAATCTGAGTTATCGCCTGGTAATATCTCGAATCGAAAGGCGGTTCGAGATTAGTCGGAGTGGTCACGGCGGCGAAACAATGATCACCGCCGGCGAAGATTTTTTAACCGTATAATTCGTTTCGGCATCCGGAATCACCGACGTACCGCTCGGAGACAGCCACGGTCCCAAGACCACTTGAGGAGTCGACGAATTCACCGGTTTCCTAGCCCCCAGCTGGCCCGCACCGCCCAAACCGAAACTGTAAACTCGCCCTCTCGAAGGTATGAGGGCTAGAGTGTGCTGGCGTCCACACGAGATCTGGGTGATGATCGATCCCATCAGTTCCAGGACCTGTTTTAGGCGTAAAATCGGTCAGTATCGGATCGCCCCGTGCTTAAACACATACTTGTCGCGGTAAAATCTCATTAGAAACATTACCATGACCCAGTTGTCCGTACATTCCGGCGCCGCAGGCGAGGACGCCGCCGTCCATCGTTAGAAACGAGGAGAACTCGTATCCGCAGGAGATGAAGCGCACTTTTATGTTTCTCAGCGTTCTCAGTTGGCACGGGTAAGATCTCGAGTTGGTATCGTTCAAACCGAGTTGTCCCATGGCGTTCTTTCCTTGGGGAAAACAATGATAAAAAAATTCCCTTCGGGTCAAAACAGAACAGAAACAATATTTGAGGACAACAGGACAGAAAACATTGTTGCTTGGTTTGTGTACAAGAACAAAAAAAAACATAATGGACAACAAACTGGTTGATTTTGTTTTGTTTCTTTGGAAAAAGAAGAGGAAACAATCAAACGAAAAAGGAAATAAAGAAGCTGAAGGAAACACGTATAAACTAGAAAACACGTTTCGATCTTGGTTTGTTTATTTTGCAAAAGATAAAGGACACGAGAGCAACAACAAAATAAGTTTCGTTCCCGATTTGCTTCTTTGGAAAAAGAAAAGGAAACAAAAACAAAAAACAAGACAAGTTTTATGCTTGCTTTTCTTATGTACCAAAGTTCAAAGTAAATAATAGGAACACCAGGTTTTCTGTTTGCTTTGAAGAGAATAAACGCAAAGGACAAACCTTTAAAGGAAATAAAGCAAAAGACAGAAACTGAAGACTAGAAACAGAAACAAGCAAAAAGTTTTGCATCGTTTGAATGAAACAAAAACGAAATTGAGGGCTTGATTACAGTTTGCTTCTTTAAAGAAACAAGAAAAAAAACAAAAAAGACAAAGAAAAATCTGAAGGAAACAAAAACAGAAAAAAAGGAAATGAGTACTAAACCACAACATTTGTTTTTGCTCTATTTCTCTATATTTGCTTTTTAAACAAGCAAATGAAACAAAAACGAAGTAGAGATTTTGATCTTTAAAGATAAAGAAAAAACAAAAAAAGGCAAAGAAAAATCTGAAGGCAACGAAAGCAAAAAGAAAGGAAATGAGAACTAAATCAGAGGTTTTGTTTTTGCTCTGTTTCTCTATAGCAAAAAAACGATAAAGGAAAAGGACAAAACAAAGGGAAATAACAAAAAACCTCTTTCGTTTTAGCCGATTCTTTTTTGTTTTTTTGAGAAAAGAAGAGACGACAAAACCAAAACAATCAAGAAAGAAAGGACCAACAACAAAAACAAGGAAAAAGCAAAGAAAGAGGTTTTGTTTCGTTTCGTTTCGTCGTTTTTTTTTTTTCTTTGAAAATGAATAGAAGGTACAACCAAGACAATTAGAAACAGAACCTACAACAAAAACAAATAAAACAGAAACAAAACCAGAAGACTAAACACTAAACAACAAGATTGCTTGATTTATTTAACCAAAGGCCAAGGCAACAATAACAAAAGATAGGTTCTGCTTTTGTTTTGTTTCTTTAAGAAAGAGGAGAGGAAACAAAAAGAAAAAGGAACATAAGGACAAAGCAAAACACACAACTCCAAGACAATAGAACATGAAGAAAGGAAACGAGAACAAAAAGAAAATTTGTACGTTTGCTCCAGTTCTCTAAAGCAAACAAAAAAACAATCAAGGAAAAAGACAAAACAACGAAAACAAGAACAAAGCAGATTGAAACAAATCGTTTCTTTAAAAGAAGGGGAAACGAAACTAAAACAACGACCAAATGAAGACCAACAGCAAAAACAAATAAAGAAAATGCAGAACCTGAAAGGAAAGAAAAAAAAAACAACTGCAAAAAAGACAAAGGCTAAACAGCAACAGAGCAAACATGAACAAAATGACAGATTTTGTTGTTAGTTTACTTATTTAAGACAAAAACAAAAAATAAGGAAAATGACAAAACAAAGAAAAACAACAAGCAAACACGTTTTACGTTTGCTTTCGGAGAGAATAAAGGCGAAGAACAAAACATCAAAAGTAAAAAGCAAAAAATAATATCAGACAGAAAGCGTTTACACAAAACAAGTTTTATTATTTGGTTCGTTTCGTTTAGCAAAAGACAAAGGAAACAACAAAACAAAGGGTTTTATTTTGTTTTTTTTGGAGAAACATTACCAAACGAAAACAAAAAGCAACAAATTATAGAGAGAAGCTAAGAGAAACAATAAAACCTGAATACTAAAACAAAACAGACACAGTTTTTGTTTTGTTTCTGTTTTGTTTCTATTTTGTGTTTGTTTTGTTTCTGTTTTGTTGTTTTGTGTTTGTTTTGTTTCTGTTTTGTTTTGTTTCGATAAAGCAAAAACAAATAAAAGCAGAAAGGCAAAGCAAAAAAATTACAAATAACAAAACCAAACCTAAAGATAAAACAGGTTTCGTTTCTCGACTTCGATCATCATCAACTCCATCACGACTTTCACGATTGTTAAATCTGTTCAAACATACGTACCCCAACCGAAAACCGCTCCAGATTTCGACAGGGCGAAGGTGTGATTTCCCCCGCAGGCAACGAAGGCAATCGGAATGCCGGAAAGAGACGCAATCGCCGTGGGATTGGGCTCCCGTTGAGTGACCGTTCCTACTCCCAATTGGCCGTAGTTGTTGGAGCCCCAAGCGAATAAATCTCCGTCTGTAAATAGATTTAGAAAAGGCGCTCCTTAACGTCTCAATTGACTCCTTGTATAACAATTGTATCCTGGTATGAACCAGCGCTATCTGGATAAATTTAGGTGGATCATTGGGACTGATTTTAGGCTTTTATCGGAAGAAGGGAATCTAGAGGTTTCGAGAAAAGTTTGACCCCTCGTTTTTATCCAAAACCTCCTGGGACTTATCTGCTGCTTAAACCAACTTTAACTAAACGAATAACTAAAGTCCCCTCCCAAACACTAAAGTCTTACGATTATAATAATTGTAATACAGATTTACGTCATCTCCAAACCAGTTTCTTTCTAAAATGTACTCACTGTTAGTTAAGGCAATGCTATGGTTTTCTCCGCAAGCAATCTGTATCACGTGATGGGTAGCTAGCGCCCTCAGTATCTTCGGGATCGACTGGATGGCTTCGGAGGCCAATTGAAGTCCCAACTGTCCATGGGTGTCGGATCCCCAAGCGAAAACTTGCCCCCATTGGTTCAGGGCTAGCGAATGCGACGCCCCGCAAGCCACGTGGCAAATCGTGTGCGCGTCCAAGCCGCTCACCGATTCTAGAAAGCGACGGATAAACGAAAGTAAATAAGTATTCGACACGTGCTTTGCTAGTGACGAGGCTAGCCATTCGAAGATGCTAACCTCGTTGATAGCAAAACAAGTTTCACCGGACTTAATTACATAATTTCAGTGGTGATGATATGGTGTTATAGCGCTATTAATTATTGATTATTAGCAGGAAGTAAACTGGATTTCGTTGTCGTATGTTTCAGCATCATTGCTAATTTAAATTTTATCTTCTAGAATTTGCTTTGTTGTTTATCCACATGAGTTTCGTCTAAATCCTTGATTTCTTACCGTTTCTCAGTCTTACAATCAAAATTGAATTAATTCAATATTAGCACAAATAAGTCATACCAGTAGTCCACATGATGTGTTTACGTAACATCTAGAGAATTGCCTGTATTATACTGATTGTGCTTCAATTAACATGTGGTTTAACATAAGAATTGTTTCAATCCGAACCAAATTGCCATCGTCAATTTTCTCATAAGGATCGGCGGTCTGTATAACTTATTTGTCTAGCATTCCCCTAGATTTAATCATCTTTGTTATGTCATCCCCTCTATATAAGTGGAGCTGAAACATTCTCGGTGCAGTTTAGAATTGTCGATTTAGTCATAGCATACGTAAAAAGAAACTCCTGATTTCTAGACATAAACATGAAAAAAGCTCGCATTTCAATGTCAAAACACACCACATCGAAGCACACAACGAATCGAAATTCATACACACATATAGATACACATACATATATACAGCTAACGTAACACAGCCAATGAAAAAGTTCAACATACTAAAATAGGACATACGTGGCCTTTTTCTCGGCTGATCATGGCCCAGCTGTCCAAAATCATTGCTTCCGCACGAATACACCTTCCCATCGATCGTCAGTAAGAGCGTGTGGTTCGTGCCGCAGGCGGCCTGCGATACGTCCCCCGCCCTGTACCAGTCCAAATTCTTCGGGGTGAATATGTGCTCATCCTCGATGCCACCAAGCCCTAGCTCTCCGTGTATTGTACTTCCCCAAGCGAACATCTCACCTTATCGTAGTCCTCACGTCAAATATCATTTCTTTCTAGAAACGATAAAGGTTTATTATCGGGTTTCACTTTCTAGAATAATCCATTTACCAACAGCAAACTAGAGATGACAGGTAATGTCTGGTAGTGGACGGATTTGCGGATTTCAAAGACACATTTTCGCGATTTCGTGTCCGGTGTATCGATTTAATCGTCGAATCTATTTTTACTTTGAATTTTTCAGGTAATTATCGAATAAACAAAGAATAATCAAAAAGATGACAGGTTGAAATACGATCTAATAGAGGTTATCTCGTAGTGCAGCCAACCTGCACCCACGTATTCCCTGGTCGAAGCAATTACAGGTAACCAACGATACAAAGAAATGAAACTTCAATTATGCACGTCAGTCGGGCCACAATTGAAATACTAAAGTGACTAAAATGTAAAAATAGCCCTTTCGGGTCGGACTTGAAAGCCTTAAATCAGGGCTAGGATATAAAATAGGTTATATTTGTTTACTTAAGATTTCTATTCTGGTATCACTAAGTAAAGGTGTCGCTAGTAAGAATAGTGTCGATAATTACACATACTCTAATATTTTGGCATATTTGACATCTCATGGAATTTCAATTCAATTCTAGGGTCAACGGAAAATGCCTTGAACCATCTTATCTCAGTGAATAGACTGTTGCAATTGCGTGTTCTTGGGGATTATGATGAAAATTTAGTTTACCATGCGCAGTATTCAGAAGTAAAAATTTAAAATTTGCCGCGTAATTTTAAGTTGGTCATACTGGAATTACGTATTGAAGTTAGTTATGAGAGACAATGGCCTCGATGGGGTTGTTACTAATAGCGCCGTACGAAGCAAAGAAATTTATGTCCCTACGTACTCTAGATGGCGAAATAAGCTCAAATGGTGTGTATCACTATTTCATTCCGAAGTATTTCAGCACGTAATGTGTACATCGGATATAGGATTTGTACGAACTTATTATATAAAAAACAAAATTATATATAAATTATTAGAACTACCTCAGTAACCTAGTATTCACAGGGTTGCATTTAGATCTGCCGCGTAATTATAAGTTGGCCATACTGACCAGCTTGGTAGGGAGCGACAAAGTGTAGTTAGTCGTGAGCGAAGTTAATTATGTACACATACATTATGTTCAAGTTTATATTATGAAGACGAGTGAATAAACGTGTCATGTGTTATGTTATTTGTATGTAGAATCGAACAACATTACGATTAAAAGAAGAGAATATTTTTATTCATTCTTCTACAGTAGACATTCTTTACATTTCGCGGATAGTTTATGTTGGCATTTCCGGCAAATAGTGGACATACTCGCCGATTTCTAAGCACAATCCATGCGAATATGTTCACTATCGCCGGAAGTACCAACTTAAACTATTCGCGAAATTTAAAAAGCGTTTACTGGACCGCAATTTCGTCACTTTCGAACTTTCCGTAATTTTTAAGAAGTTCCTATTTCCCCGATGTCCTGAAACCCTTCCAAGAAACATTCAAAACTAAAAATCGCACATAACTTTGAAGTTCTTTACCAATACTGAAGAATTGTGGAAGTTATTAACGCCTTGAGATTTTAGAAATTTTAAATGAATTTAGAGGTGGTCGTCAATGTCGTGAAATTATGTCTAAAAACTTCCAAATTATGAGTGACATATCGTAAGCTTCAACAGAATTCGTTCTAAGTAGACTGGGCAAATATGCGGTATGATGAATCATCTGTCATTTGTCCTGTGTAATATGATATTACACTTGTGAAGAGGACAGATGACTCATCATATCTCGTATTTGCCCAGTTTAATCCTAAGTCTACTAGATTATTTAAAAACCAAAGAGGGGCTTAAATGATAACTTAAGGGTTAGGGCAGTAACTCACAAAAACGCTTACCACAATACGAGTAGTTAGCTTTCCCGGTCTAGTTAATAAATTTTCCAGAAGACAATCGCTGTTGCACCTTGATTGATAGCTCGATTTCGATCGAATACAGCTTCATAGAAGTAGTTTTTGCCTGCGAATCAAATAGAATAGGAACGAACGCACTATCTCTAATAGTTTTCGCTCTAGAGCCAAATCATGGCAAATTCTGCCAGGTAACTTGTGCAATACTTAGAGCGCTATGTCTCCGAAACGATGACTCGTAGAGACGTTCAGTTTGTCTTATTTTAATCGGCCCCTTCTGCGTTTTAACCCTGCCGAGTTAGAACCGGCTAGCGCTGCATACTACCATTTTTTCTACGATTTGTACGATATCAATCACTTATCATTATTCATTTGTAAGGGTACTATATGTATATATATATATATATATATATATATATATATATATATATAATTTCCTTATTTGTGTGTTCCTCTTTTTTGTTTATCCAGAGCTTTTTGAAGCCCACTGACGGGCTAGAAAGCTGAAAATTGGCATGCATATAGTAAAACGCGTAGGCCAAATCCTAACATAGTCGGATTTTTGATTTTCGGCCTGAGGGCGGAGAATTAAGACGAAAAATGGGCGTGGCAAAATTCAATTTTTTAACATTTCAGCTTATATTTTCTTTTTCCTCCTGCCTGGCAGGGACAGGCTTAACAGCTAGTACCAATATCCTTGCCGATCCCAGTCTAAATTCGAATAAGTGATTCTTCAATACTGTGTTAAAAGCAGAGAGGGATGAAGGGCGGTTAGGGACCCGGGGCCCAGAAGAAAATACTGGACCGCTGAAGGAAAGAGAGAGGCGGAGAAAACGTGAGCGAAGCATGCGTAGGAATTTGCTAATTTTTGCAATTTGTGTCCGGGAATTCCGATACCACCACGGCCTGTTAAATCGAGATGGGGAACGTGACTTGATGCGGTTTTATATTATAGCATCCACATTTAAATTTTCTTTTGTGCTTATTTAAGTTTGAATCGGATAGAAAATGTCCATGCCTTGAGTATAATTGTAAGCAGAAAGTGACGGGGCCTGTATATTGTTGATTATACCAGCACGCTTAGGACTTGTGCCGGCTTTAAAAGGTTGTTGTGTTATTAAAACTTCACCGACTTTTAAATGTAGTTCTTGTTCCTGTTCTTTTTTCTTTTGTAGAATTAACGATTATCTTATCGTCGTCTTTGGAAGGGAATAAACTAAACCAACGGCCTACATTTCTTAAAACATTTTATTATTGAAATAATATTAAAATCTAGACAATTTTAATAGAATTCAACATACATCAACACAGCAATTTTTTTTTATGGAATATAGAATTCTAGATACCAGTAACAGATTTAGTAATAACAGATAATAAATCCTGAAATACAGAAATTAAAGGAAAATATGCCTTGGAATGATATTGCAGGACAATTTTACCATGTCTCTAGCGTCTTCTTTCATCTATAGGTTACCGTAAAAACTTGATAGAATCCAAATCTTAAAGATAAATAATGCTTCCAAATACTCATTTCGGCCATCTCTTTTAGCTTAATTT
This sequence comes from Chrysina gloriosa, assembly GCA_038088585.1. Taxonomy (NCBI): domain Eukaryota; kingdom Metazoa; phylum Arthropoda; class Insecta; order Coleoptera; family Scarabaeidae; genus Chrysina; species Chrysina gloriosa. The sequence goes on along the minus strand of CM076093.1, from coordinate 48,566,019 downwards.
CATAAAATTTGACGTGTCAGAATCGATTTTGATCTTGTTCGGTGTTACAACTTCAAAGGTGTCATTATTTGACCCCGGAACGCGTTCGTGGATTCGCCCCCTACCAATTACGTCAGTAACATACGTCACAAGTACCTGACGAATCGCATTGGCGCGGTTGCATACGGGACGGATCGTTCATCAGTGGTGGGGATGGTTTTCTTATCAATATCTCTCCGGGGTTTAGTCATTATCGTTAAACTAATACAATTCCAAAGCATATCTTCCAGAGCAAAGATAACAATCCCGTCGATAGAACAAGGAGCGAAGAAACTCAAAATAAAATATATTTCAAATATTCAATAGACGTTCATATTTATATTACACCACTATACAATAATATATAATTTCATATTTCATATAAAATTTTACAATAAGTATATTCTCCCTTCCTGGCATTTTGATTTACATATACATACGCCTATGATACTGTGTGTATTTGCCATGTTTTATATTTCCTTATCGTCCTCCCCTCTCGAGGACATTTACAAAATCACAAGCTATTTATATAAATGCGAAATTTAAGTAAATAAATGGAACGAACAAAAACAATGCGGTTGGTTTTAGGCTTTCTTCTTAAATTTTTAATTTCCTTGTATTCTCGTCGTAATTCAGATTCGTCCGTTCGGTACGTATGTTTTAAGTCGATGTTAATTTTTAACGCGTTGGTACGTGATTAGATTACAGCTAACGGATATTGAAGCCCTCGGGTTGGCTCCGCTGTCCGGAATCTACGAGGTGCCAGTAGAGATCAGCGGGTTTCCGCCCCGCATCCGGTCATATCTCGAGTATGGTGTCCTGTTCGGCTAAGCTGTCCGAGAAAAGGGAGTGACTGCTTCCGGGAATGGGTTCCGGTAATCCGTCGTCTAGTACTTCTGTTACTTCTTCGAATTTACTGCTGCGAAATGGAAGAAAAAAAATGTCATTACTTAGTAATTGCCGCTACAATATTAAAGAAATTTTTTCCCTTATTATTTCGAATTTTTTGTTGCGGAAAATTAGATATATGTATATATACGAACACGTTCATGACAGCTCATAAAATGATCCTTCTTTTGTTGTAACAAACGAAAGAAGATTCAGAAAAAGATGGCGGAGGAAAATACAAATACACTGTACAACGGAATGAAATTCGTGCTATGATAAAAACAGCGAAAAATAAAAAAAATTATGAATTGGGGAGTGGAAAACCAAATAACTGCAGAAAATGAAGTTTTAAACCGAGATAGCAACAATTATGGGTCTCCAAACAGTATAACGGTCACGTGTAGGGGTAACGAAGGTCATGATTAAATCTAATAAAATGCATGTCGTTTTTGAAGAAGTTTTTATTAACCAGAATACAAGGTATATTACAGAAAAACAGTTCTAGTTAAACTCAATTTTTCCATATCTTAGAGTTTCATTAGAGATCGTTACAAGAACAAAATCGTCCTGTTTTATTTCCTCGCCTTCAATGCCTTTTCCGCCAACACTGATTTCTTCACCTTCACTAAACTATAAAGCTTACCTAGCTCCACTTCTAAATCGGAAGAAGAACTGTCGTGCTGTTTGCGTCTTTTAGAACTATTGGCTACTAATTCTTTACGTATGGGGCCATACACGTTTCTTTTTACGCGTTTATTAATTTAAAGTTTGCTTTGCCTTCGTTGACGTTGTAGCTTTTTTCTGTTTTTCTTCCAGGGCAGCCTTTTCCGGGGTCTCTGTTAGCATAATAGGATATTGTTTTCTTCTTGTGGATTTAGAAACATCGCTTGGTCTAGGGAGAGTTGAACGGTCATTAAAAGGGACTAAACAATCTGGCTCACATTTTCGCTCAAGTGCTAGTTAATCTTTAACCATTGGGTGTTCCTCTTCTGACGATTGTTTATTTTCATTCGTAGACCTAAGGAGGTTATTTTATACATTATGGACAGCTTGAACTTCGTTCATATTTTCAGCATACAATGGAAAATCGGCGTTGATCATGTGCAGAAACGCATGGGCACTCGACTCCAAAATTTAAGAAAACAAAACAAGAGGATTAGGGGGTCAAGGAAAGCTGAGAGGTAAACTTATTGACTAACTAAGTATACATTACGGATTGAGAATCAGAAAAAACCCTGACCCCATTCAAAGATATAAAAATAAAAGAAAAAGTCTAAAGTGAATACATTCGCCCGCGCGTCATGCTCTTTCTGTCTCTCCATCCGTTTCAGACGAAGCAAGCACGCACTGATCGCCTCTCGCTCGCAGATCATACTCTGTTTTCTTTGTCTTTCACACGAAGCGAAGCTCCGCCCAAATTTAACGCTCTTACGCTAACGTTTACGCTTACGCCCGAGCTGGTCCGGTATCCCTTAAGAAGTATTAACTTCAATAATAATAATAGATTTTATTGTATCTTAAAATACACAAACGACAAAGGAAGTACGTATAGTAATATATAAATGCAAAATAAAAGAAGCGTGACATAATACTAAAATAATAAAATAATATAATAATAATAATAAAGCTACAATCACAAAGCCAAATTCAGAAACTATTGCTCTACGATTTAACCCTGGTATAAATAAGTCAAAGAAATGCCAATGAAAAAGTAACAATAAAAGGAAACAAATAAAAAAGTAAACAAACATAAGTACACAGACATCATTGTAGGCGAAATGATATTTGGGCAACATTGTATCACAAGATTTCAACTAAAGGGAACCACAACATAACCGTTGCCCGGTAGGACAAGATTCTTGGTGCACGTGGCAACAAGCTAAAGTTTCGAACACTTTAGTTTCGTACGAGTACAAGCCACCTTTTTTAGAGGATGTTTTCCGAAACAATCAATCAATTTATGAAGAATTAAGCAGTGATGAGTTACCATATCGCTCCTTAGGTGTATTTACACAGAACAACAACGAATTCTTCAACGCAACAGTTTGGACGATTGTTCCGAAATCTACATCCAGCGGCAAGAAAATCCTAGATACTGCAATCGATCTTGCATTTTTAGTGACGGCATGACTAATGCTATGAGAATTATGTAGATCCTAGGAATAACCTGTAAGTCCTGAATGCTACAACGTTTGCATTGGAGCTAACGAAAACCGCTGGAAACTGGAAGAGAGCAGAATCAGTATAAGTATCAGAGAGGCTTGATATGTTGTAATTTTTTTTTTTTTATTACCAAAACACAAACATAATGTTTCTTGTAGGGTAATATTTATGGCACTTATGCTGCAAGCCCCGGAGTCCTTATCGGCGAGTAGGCATCCAGATCGTAAACTGTTTCTTATATGCAAAAAACGTTCCCGAAATCACCCTTCAAAAGCCGTCTCTAGACTGTCATAACCCCTTAATCACAGAGCTGATACTTCACGACTGTTTTAAATTTTGCAACAACTAATCATAAAATTGCAGGCATGTTTGCTGTATGATTAATCTAGGAACAGCAATAAAGTTGATGCAAGATAAGTTTCAAAACCTTTGAAGTAATTTGGTCTAAAAGGAAAAACATTCCGTCGTCTTACTACTCCACCAATAAACAACCGCTTTAATGAGGTTGGATTAATCGAAACATTTGTCTTTTATTTGCACGTTTAACACGTTCGCTGCCAAGACTAATATGGTGCAAGTAAACTCAGTTTACCATCTACGAAAATGCTCGTAGGTAGCGAACGTCTTAACCATCAAAAAAGATTACAGTGCCAGGAGTTACCTTTCAAAACTGTCGATTTCCGCGTGCAACAACCGTTCCTTGTGCTTTCTCCGCCTCCTTCCCTTAAAACTGAGCAAAAGATGGAACAGTGCCAGAGCAATTATCTGTCCTCCGGCAACGTACGACAACCAAAGTCCGTGGTGCCAAATTATCGGTACGACGGCGAGCGGCGAATAGGCGACGAACTTTTTCCAATCCTCGAAGGCCTGCACCACCTGCCAGCATCGGAATATCCTATGCTGTTCGTTCCTGCAACGAAAACAGAGAGAAACAGTAATCCTATTGCGTCGGACGGGGAAAATCAATTTTGCATTTCGAACCGCGCGCGCGGCCCGATTCGGAGCGCCCGGAAACAATCCGGTAAGCCCTTTTAATTAGCGCGAGGTGATTTCTGAACTTCGATCGCGTCTTTTCCCCCACTTTCGTTCCGAAATCCCTTTTGAAGGGGTATTTCATATTTACGGAGGCTAGAGTATCTACGGGAAACGTGGGGGAACAAAAGTTCGATGTCCGTTTCGTTTTGCCGATTTCGATTCGGAGAGATGAGGAATTATTGCGTTCGGTAACGAACATGTTTGTGAAATTAAACTCCGAGCTCGCGACGAACCGAATCGATAGAGGTCGCTTGTGAAACCCTATGCGGGATGCTTCGATCTAGTCGAAATTATTATTGTGTGTTTGTCTGATTGTGTTGTTTGTTACAAGACATGATGATTTTTCAATGCTTCGAAATTGAAAGATATCCAGCGCTTATTGTTAGAGTTGCTCAATTTGCGCTAATAATACTACAACTATCTGAAACGACTGTACTATACGTTCTCAGTTTCAATGTACAGCGTGAAGCCGTCTGTATTCGTTTAACGTAATGTTATTTTATTCTAGTAGAGCCGTTTCAGATAGTTGTAGTATTATTGGCGCAAATTGAGCAATTCCACTTACTGTGCCTAATTTGGTAGTTTGGTCAACGAAGGATGCGACGCACAGTGTTGATACATGAACAATCTAGCAAGGCAAAAATGGATTTTGCGAACTACTCAAATAATTAAAATAATCTAATGCATCAACTCTCGATGGTCTAAAATGCTAGGGAACAATAGTTTTATATCAATGTCAGTCGTAACCTATCTTTGTTTCAGTGAAGTTGTTACATGAATTGTCTGATTACTAAGGGTCGGATTATATTATTTTATCGTTAATGAAATCCTTTAATTTAGATCAGACAATTTTTGAATACACGCGTGTAACATCGAACACTAAAAGTTGTATAGATAATATATTTACAAATTGTAACTCATATGAAAGTCAAACGATAAACGTACATACGTCTGACCATTTAGGTCAAATAATAAGATTCTGAGACAAGAAAATTGGGCCCGTGTATATAAATTGCCTGCAAATGATGTAAACAGTCAATGGAATACTTTCTTAGTATACTTTTTGCATATGTTGGACGAAAACTTCCCCTCCAGGAAGGTATACACCCGAAATAAACACAAAATACACCCTACTGACGAAGAGATAACTAAATGTGAACGTCATCTTGACGTGTTATACATTCTGTGTAATTTTAATGTTGCATACAAGGAGCAATATACTGTCTTGAAGAAAACATATGATCATCTCCTAATTGAAAGACGTCGAAAAATATATGAAGACAGAATCAGACAGTCTGATAATAAAAACAAAACGATGTGGTCAATATCTAACGAGATCACAGGTAAGAACAAAAAATCCGAAAATCAAATAGATGGAAATCTTCATAACTTTGCTGATAAATATAACGAATGTGTCCTTAATGCAGTTCCAGAACTACTCAGACAACTGCGACACACATGCTGTGTCAGCTCTGAAAGCATTCCGTATAATAACGTTTCCATGTTTCTATATCCTATCACCGGTGACGGATTAAGAAATATGTCAAGAAAGCTTTAAAAAAGCATAGCTCAGGCCATGATGAAGTTCCGACTAGTCTGTTAAAAGGATGTGTACCAGATGTACAAGAAGTACTCTGTTACATATTCAACAACTCTTTAAAATATGGTTTGTTTCCGGAGCAACTTAAATTTTCCATTGTAACACCGATCCACAAAAATGGATCTTACTCGGATCTGAGCAATTACAGACCAATCAGTGCACTGTCAAGCTTTTCAAAGCTATTTGAATTAGTAATGAGTACACGTCTTTTGAATTTTATGAGTGAAAATAACATACTATGTGATTCGCAACATGGATATATGAAGGGTAAGTCTACCACAACTGCTATTTATGAGTTCACACAGAAAATATTGGATAGCCTGGAAAATCGCTATATTTCATTAGGTATTTTCCTGGACTTGTCGAAAGCATACGATTCTTTAGATCATAACCTATTAATAAAAAACTAGATAATTACGGTAGACGAGGGATGGCTAATAGATGGATAAAATCGTACTTGGAAAACAGACCACAAGTGGTAGAGATTAAACGAAACAACTACACTTACCGATCGAAGTCAGCATATAGCAGTTGGGGAATACCTCAGGGTAGTGTGCTGGGACCGATTCTGTTTGTTATATACATAAATGACATTAATGCACTGATAGATGCTACAATGGTTTTGTATGCCAATGACATAAGATTTCTGACCTCAGGACCTAATTTCGAAAGCATAAACATGCAAGCAAATGAAAATTATCACAAGATTGGTGAATGGTTATCATCTAACAATTTAGTTCTGAATAATGCAAAAACTCAGGCAATGGTCTTTAGAACTAGACAGAGCAACTTTGATATGCCTGAAGAAATTCTTGTAAACGACATCCCAATTGCTTTTTCTGAGAACGTTAAGGTGCTTGGCATGTTTCTGGATGAATACTGTAACTGGCTGCCTCACACATAATATCTCTGTGCGAAGTTAAATAGAGTATGCTACAGTTTTCGAACAATCACAAAATATATGAATATCGAATCTCTAAAAATCCTTTATCATGCTAATTTCATGTCGTTACTAAGATACGGTATAATTTTTTGGGGAAGTAGCAGTGGAACACAAAATATATTTGTTATTCAAAAAAGAACAATAAGGATTATGAATAGAATGTCACACAACCAGACTTGTCGAGGGGTATTCAAATCATTGGGGATTATGACAGTGTACGCTTTGTACATTTATGAATGTCTAATATTTTGTTTCTTACATAAAAATGAATTCCAAATGCAGCGTCAACATAGCTACAACACAAGGGCGTCTCACCTTAATTACCCCAAACATAGATTGATGTTAACGGGAGAGAAGCCCCTATTACAATTGTATTAGATTTTACAATTCAATTACCAGATATTATTAAAATTTCTAAAAACATAATTAATTTTAAATTAGGTCTTAAGACATTACTTTTAGATTTAGAGCCTTATAGTATCAATGATTACTTATCATCTAGATATTAGACTATATATAGATATTAAACTTTCTGACATTATTTCATTTCTGTACTTTTGCCGATCTGAAATAAATATTATTATTATTATTATTATATGCACGGAAAAATCAGTAAAATATGCACATATTTTGAAAAAATATGCACAAATTAATAACAAATAGGCACCGTATAGGCAAATTATGCAAAAAAATATACCAATATGTCAAATTTTCGAGCACAAGAATAAAAACACACGTATTTATTCTACGAAGAATAAATTTATTTTACGTTTTTACAATAGGTACATTACATAATATATTTATATATAATATACATATATTACAATATTTTTAACAACACCCCGATAGTATTTACAAAAATATTTACATTTTACTTCCATTTAATTTATATATAAAACTAGCCTAACAGGGTATACCTACAATGTTTTCATTACCTACTTATATGTATATATATATAATAAATTAAATGTATATATATATATATATACATTTATTTATATGGTAGATCTCTATCATATAAGATATTACCTACTTATTATTATTAAAAAAGAAAAAAATTATTAGATGTTTTTCTACGGTTTGTTCACGAAATTCTGATCCTGAATATGCAATTATGTACTGAAGTATATATCTAGAGAATCTACAACAGCTACTGTTTATTATTATTCCACATATCTAAGACTTTTTTCTTTATATTCAAAATGTCAAAATTTTGCGTGAAGCAGTTTTTAATTTATGACGCACGAAGTCAAAGAATGAAAGGATCGGAACAATTGTGGAATACATTCGATAGCAACTGGCCCTGTCGTAGTTAGAACTTATTGCATTAGGAAGGATTAGGGTGACTCTAAGAAGTCTTTGCCAGAAAATCCAGTAAAGATGGGATAAAGCGAGTCATAAACTAGAACGATTCGTGAGTTCTAATAATATGTGGCTTCAGGAAAATATTTCATTTGCGGAAATTGTTAATGAAATTCTGCCCAGTACTTCAGCTGATACGTCACCTACTAAACCAGGGAGACGTGGAAAACATTTTGATGCCTGTAGTGCTAGGAGTCAAACAACAACAAACAAACATGAAACAAGCGGTTTGAAAGAATTACAGTTGGCTATTGAATTAACACTGCGAAAAGCCGGTAAACGCGATTCTGCGACAATTGTAAAACCACTTTTTACTGCTTCTCCAAAGACAATGCGTAAATCCGTCCCACAGGAACAAAAACAGTTGTTTGTAGATCAAGCACTGGCGTTAATAGTAGATGTAAAACTCTCAACCCATCCATATAACTTAATTCGGCACCAGGTCGAGGGTATTACCGCGAAATTATATCCAGCCTATTATAAAATTCAGGCTGCCAAAAAGTTACGTTATCCCGCTGACATTAACATAACGGAAATTTTAGCGGGTATAAAGTTTCAGTGCTCAATAGATCACACTGTGACTTGTTTATGTGAAGTTCAGAGAGGAGTCCTAGAAGAAAGTGGCATTGAGGCAAGTTCTCAACGTATTGTAATAAAATGGCGCTGTGACGGCGGAAAACAACAGAGGTACCAACAAAGTTTGTTGGAGGCAAATATACCGAAGAAAGTTTATTTAGCATCTCCATGGTACCAATACAGATTTATAGCAAGGGTGATTCTAAGATGATTATTTGACAAAATAGAGACTGCCGTCCCATAAAGTTAGTTTTGCCAAAGAAACCGCAGAGACGACTACAACGGAAGTCAAGCCAATAGTGGAACAAATATTAGCATTGTCTCCTACGCAAATAAAAATGAAGAATACGGATGTAGTCATCAAACCTTTGATGGTTTTATGTATGGTGGATGGCAAAGCTTGTAATGCCATATCGTCGTGTGCGTCAAGGCAAACATGTTACCTATGTGGCGCAAAACCTGGTGAAATGAACAATCCAGACGTGATTTCACATAAAACAGTTAATCACAATTTTCTGTCATTTGAATGTCACTGTCGTTTTTTGTACGAGACAATGATTTTTGGGTCCGTACAAGGGTAATAGATTATATAGGGAACTCTATACAAGAGTCAACACTAAAACGGATTTAGTACACAGACTATTAATTAGTGCAGATTCGGTAATTGCTGAGTTACGTCCTCCGCCAAAAACTGAACATGAGAGCATTTCCTCCGAAGTTTTGGAGTTATTGGAAGAACCAGTTATTGAAGTGCAATTATTATCCGATAGTGATTTCGACTAAATCTAAATCTACTGGAAGTATCATCTTAAATGTTTTTAGTTCTGTATTGAAATTTAACTATAAGTTTCTTTAATGTCATATATCTAATACTTACTAATTACATTACAATTGTAATGGTCTGTATTCACTTCTTTTATGTAAATATGTATATTTTCTTAAAATAGTACGAAATATCTATAAAACCACACGTAACTATTTAATTTAGTGGTGAGAAATAAAGGAACATTCAAAAAGGAATCAGGAAATATTTTTGCCTTGCTAGATTATTAATATATCACATCGTGCGACGTTCTCATTAGCCGATAATTTTTTTATCAAGAATTTCCACTAAAAATTTATGAAAAGAGACCTTTGCAATTTCTTTCTCAAGAAGAATCGAAGAATATCCCCTTTGTTATGAAAATTACCTTCCCTTTATGTCGTCTTGATAGATAATATCCTCGAACGCAATTTTTACCACTCGCCACCGAAAGCTCCGGGACGTATAGTAACAGACGGACGTATGCACCTGTGATACATCCGAGCGAAGATATCCCGCTCCCATCGGCGGTAATGGAACCAATTTAAATTTCAATATCAATCAATCAGGGTGCACGCGCTACCGATTTCGGCGTTGCATTGTGCGCCGCGAAATTCGATATGTTCGGCGGAAACCCGCAGAGAGAGGCGTCTTCTCTCTCGCCTCAAGCACCCTCGGTGCGAATGCGGATGATGTGCATGTATATTCTACGTACACACATTTAGACGCGACTATGCTCAAAGTTTGGTTTCCAGACGTGCATCCACGTATGTACGTATGTAAGTACATACGTTTTGGAGATTGTAGATTCGAATTCGTTGACATCGGACGTGTGTTGTACACGATAGCATTACGATTTTGAAATGAAGTCGTCGAATGCAATGTATGTACTAGGGTGGTTACAAGAAATCAATTTTGGATTTTCCATCGGGACATCCCGTAAAATGTGCCAATAGGCTAGAAAATGTGATTGTCAAAGTTTCAGTCCAATCTGATGATTTCAACACGTGACTCATTGAGGTTGAAGTTAGGAAAAAGAGCGATTTTTCACAAAAAATCCTAGTTTTTCGTTCTTAAAATCGAAACCATTTGCTCCAGGAACCTGATTCGATTCTTATTAATTTTGATCTTACCATATACCCGCTGACTCCTTGGTTTCTGTTTGTAAATATGCGTAAACGGAAAACCGATTCTTCAGGACTTTCGGGAATTACGGAAAGGAAGGGAACACGGTGTCCAGGTAGCTGGTGGCTCTCCGATTACCTGCGATGAGATCTGTTAACAAGCAGAAATGGTTCTGGTCTGTACAGCGTAGGATATTGCGCAGAACAATATGCGCATCGATAGGTGCGCGCTTGTACAGCCAGTAGGATATTTATTGAGCCAGAATTCCTACGTCATTTCTTGAAATAAACCACACTCAGCATAAGGGTATCTAGCGATTAGAGCAAGCAGCGCCGGGACTTACAACTTCTACTGTACCGGCTGTACTGGTTGCGTCTTAATCGGGATAGATTGGAAAGATGGGACGGGTTTCCAACAGCTGGGTATCGGGTGCGGCTGGTTTAAAGTTGTTGATGCGTAGGTGGAGTGGTTGCACCCTTGAAATTCAAGATCAAGCCAACCATATTCAAATAGGAAACCGCCGAAGGGGAACGAAACGACGCTTCTTCAACGATTTTCTATCAATTTAACTACCAATACAAAAATATTGGTACCACTTTTGGAGTGGTAACCAATCTCCAACAGTGAGAGAGCACTTGAATAAGAAGAAGATTATTGGGATCAAATATTGTCACCAAAGATTTTCCTACCATCAACCAATTTTCTGCCGGAATTTGATGACACCTTGCTTTTGGAGTTGTGAGTGGTACTTCATTCATCGAGATTACGCCAAAAGAAGATCGTATTTTTGGAAAAGATTATGGAAAAATAGTTTTAATTTGAAGAACATTTTCCGGGAAAAGGGGCTACCTATAACGACAGCCAGTCTATTTGATTCGACACTAGCGAAGATCAAATCTTAACCGACGACATAAATTAATAATAATAATAATAATAATAATAATAATAATAATAATAATTGTAATTGTATTCGGTGTACTTGTTACTAAATAAAACGACACTTGTAACACGTGATGGTAACCTCGGTCATTGTCTGTTACCCGTTTTCGATGAAAAATATATCTTGTTCTTTTTATTGAATAAAAAATACTAGTCAGTGTTACCAACTATGATGGTTGTTGTACAAGCGGGAAATTCAAATTTCACAATAATCAACATGACGCCTTAACAATAATAATGATAATAATAATAATCTATTTATTGCCAACGATTCATAAAAAGGAATATCGGGATTGTAAAAATAACAAAAAGCGCAATAAGAACATTAAGTTGAAAATCACAAAACACAAAACTTTATACGAAGAACTCATGCAGGGTATAACAATTTTTGTCCAACAGATGCAGTTTTAGTCGTCTCCTAAAAACACTTACGTTGGGAGATGACTTAATGGAGTCATCTAATGCATTGAAATATTTACACTCCATATAGTAATAATTCCGCTGATAAGACGAAGTGCGATGGGCAGGGCGTTGTAACAGGTCCTTCTTACGTGTTAAGTAAGTTGTGACTTGTCTGGCCAACCAGACATATTGAAATTGTTGTATACATAATAACTAGCAGCAAAAATGTAAATACTCGCAAATGTTTTTATTTAAGATTAAGTTATTTATCGCTACCCAATGCTTAACTTCAGAATAGATAGCAGAGATGGTATCACTCAGAAACCGCATACCATCAGCATGAACCAATATATTTGAATTATCCACATAGCCATCTGCTTCAAATAATCTAGGAAATCGTTAGGAAAGATTATATGTAATAATGGTCCCAAGACTGATCCTTGAAGAACACCCTGCCCTACAGCGTACTTATTCCTATATTCACTTTTAACTTTTACATATTGATGTCTTCTATCCAGATACGATGCCAACAGTTGAAGAGATATATTTCGAACAGCACATATTTCCAGTTTGGGGATTAAAAGTCTGTGGTCCAGCAAATCAAATGCATGATTCTGGTCTATGCTCAGTGAAGTGACTAATTTTCCATGATCTAAGGCACTAACAATTCTATTATGAAACTCGCACAAAGCCGTCTGAGTACGTCTGAATTTAGGAAATCCATGTTGATTATTGGAGGTACCATACAAGATGTTTAGACATGTAATGATGATCGTATAATGAAGACGTTTAAGGTGTGGTCATGTAGAACGAATTGATAACAACCGAAAGAACCATGATAACTAAACATTCTAGCATGAGATAATGCAATGAGTTCACACGAGTTCGTTGTAACAAGCTGTTTTATGAGAAAGTGGTCCCCATTTCTGCAGCATATTTCTCTCTAACAATTTTCAAAAGCTACAACCGTATCCGTTCCAATCTACGATCCCATCAAATTACAAACCTTGCGATCCCCAACTTAACTATCCTTACCTCCACCTCGGACGAAAGGTAATAAAAAATCGAAACGCTCGCTTCCTCGAGGCGACGGAAAATTAGGCGATCCAAGATTTTCATTGCTCGTCCTTATTGGCCCTTCCCCCGTCGTAAAAGTACAAAGCGATCTATATTACCCACTTAAGGATCTTCTGCGTGGCTCCCGAAGAAGACTTATTTAACGAAACGGTTCATAAAACGTCATACACCAAACCTACTCATATTTCACCGAGCCGGCCATTAAATACGAGCAAGTCGTTCGTTTAACGGCCGTCAATCGAATAGGCTCTCGGGCTTTAGGGGAGGTTAATTTTGAGATGTTTTACGGGTTTTTCGGGAGGGGAATAAATAGATCCTTGCGTTCTCTCTCGGCGTTCCCTCGAGTTTTAACCGTATATTCTTTCGGAAAATTCCGAACAATGAAATCGTCGAAAGAAAAACATTTCCTTTATTTCCTTTTCGCTCCCCCATCGAACCATTCCGATCGCTTTCATCGCGAGATGAATTTTCAGGAAATTGATTGGAAAATGGAATTGTATTCAATACGCGGAAATGCGCAATCCGAAATAAAAATATATGAATAACGGAGACGCTGAAAGGTTTTCCTTTAATACAAAGTTCTCTCTATTGAATACGGCGGCGGCTCCGCCGCCGTCCTTCTCCTCTTCCAGTAACGATTCTTTCTCCCTCCTTTCATTCTCTTCTTTTTCCCTTCCTTCTCTCCGACCCGGTCCGCGTTCGCTTCGAGCGGCGATATTTTTATAGGGTAATCGAATGGAAGGTAATAGCGTGAGCCTATTTACCGGGGAAGAGACTTTCTATTTTTCGTTTACGAGCACTCCGCGGCGTGCGCTCGAGGGAAAAATCTAAATGCCTTCGGGGTAACTGTCTCCTTTCACATTTTCCTCTCTCCGAGGAAATGTAAATTTTCCTTATGCGAGACGACGTCTTCGTTTCATGCCGGACTTTTTAAAAGTTCGGTACGTTCAGAAGACGTAACGACTAGGACAGTCACTTTCCTTAACATCTTATCAAAACTGGATACTATCCTAGTTATTGGAAAATGACCAAAATTATTATGATTCCTAAACCAGGCAAACTAACACATAAACTTAGATCTTACAGGTCTATTAGCCTACTCCTGATGTGGTCTAAGGTCTTTGAGAAAGTCTTTATCAAGCAAAATACTGGTGATACTTGAACTGTCGAGCAATCCTCAGAATAGTCAATAAAATAAATAGAGATTTAGAAAACAAGAGATACTGTTCAGCGGCATTCGACAAGGCCTGGCACGCAGACTCCTTTGTAAGAACAAAAATTATTTGCCACATCAAATACATGAAATAATTAAATCTTATATGTTGGATAGATATTTCTTTCTCGAACAACATGACGAATTCATGGACTTGAAACCAATATTAGCCTCTGTGCCTGGTAGTGTTCTGGGCCCCATGTTATTTCTGCTATACACAGTCGATATGCCAACAACAAGATTGACTACAACTGTCACCTTCGCTGGCGACACGGTAATACTGGCATCTCACAATAATCACGAAAAAGCTTCACTTAACCTACAAAAACATAAATAAATCGGTGCACATCACATTCACCAATAGAAAAGAAAACTGCCCAACTGTCACATTAATGGCCTCAGAATTAAACATAAAGAGTGCGTCAAATATCTAGAGTTGCACCTAAATAGAAAGGTCAATTGGAGAAAGCACGTCTTTACAAAAAGAAAACAATTAGGACTACCATTTTGTAAGCTGTATTGGATGCTTGGAAGGAACTCTTAACTATCCTTAAACAACAAACTCTTACTGTATAAAATTAGCTTGAAGCCAATAAAGACATAGGGCATCCTTTTATGGTCTACTATCAGCAATCTCGAAGTTCTCCAACGATTTCAAAACGAGATCCTTAGAACAATAGTCAACGCATCGCGGTACGTTCCTAATTATGTGCTGCATAACGATCTTAAGGTAAGGTAAGGTGGTGTAACTGGAATCCAGTTACTAAGGAAAATTGTAAAAGTTATAATTTAAAGCCGCGCAGTTATTAGGTAGTCAATTACATAACCAAACCTATGCTGCAAATCAGTTCATGCACGTCCAATCTAACAAGAAACGTAGTCACAAATTCAACACTCAACCTTCCTCAAAAAATATTTAAAAAATTTGAGCTTGAAGGTCCGGTTACCCCGTGGTAAGGCGTGACTGGAACTTCTCTCTATATTTTACATATTATGCAATGCTTATACTCCTAGAAAATGAAGAAGAAGATCTACCAAATTCATTCGAGAAGTTATAGAGGTCTGATATGATGATGTAAGAGCTTGAATCTAAAATTGATTAAAGAAAAGAAACACCATCATTGTAGAAATTTATTGTAAAAAATATTAAAAATAATAGAACTGATCCCATCTCAAAATACTATTTTCGAGAGACAAAATATCGACGTATCACTTGGAAATTTTCAATGTGTCATTCGCAGAACGATATACTGTACTGACAAGGACGAAACTATGTAATTAGTCTGCAGTTGCGTTTTGCGATTGACATAGTTAAAATTTCCTACAGGATTATTGGCATATGCAAATTGTGCCACATATGTGCAAATATGCCAATCTTTTAGCCCTCTCAAGACAAGTTTCTCTTTTTAACGAAAAGCAGAAGAAAATGAGTATTTTTGTGATTCATGAACACGATGTACACTTTTGAGTATATTTAGTTGAAAGAAGGTCCTAAAGGGAACGATAGGGATAGTGGTACGTATATGTGCCATTGGTCTTTCAAGACTTTTTAATTTTGAAAAGTCACAATTTTCATTATTTATGAATAGAATAGGCATTTGAGCATGACTAGTTTAAAAAATCCGGCTGGGTATAGTGAATGGTCCTATATATACCGTGTGTCCCAAATCGAGGAGTTTTGGTTAAATGGGATATGTTTCGCAGCTTTCATTGCAGATTTAAAATCTGTTTGAAGAGGTTCAATATGTCAAACTGTGTGACGCCGTCCATTGAACTTAAGGAAGTTGGCACGGGTACTTCAAAAGCAACAACCTTGAATTTTTGTTCGACATGAATAACTTCTGAACTTCTTCAAACAGATTTTAAACCAGATTGTAAAGCAGCAAACCATATCCTATTTAACCAAAACTCCATATTCACTCGATCAAAACATAGGAACAAAATGAAAGAAATAACGCATTTAGGTGCTGAATGGTAATCATCAATACCAATTCAAATGACAAATGACACTCGTAGGCCTAAACTTCTAGTTACGTAGTTAGTGATAGATATGAGTACCAAGAGTCTCGAAATGGTTAAACAAAGACGACGGTCCCATGAGTCAATCGTTGCTGTTTGATTTGTTTTGTAGGGAACGGTGGTACGCCTTTTGCATGAAACATTTTTAATTATAGTAGATAGAAAAGTACGCCCCCGAATTGCAATTTGGGAAACTTAGTTTGCACGAATGTCATTGACGAAATCGCGGTTCATTCGGTACGATACGGGTCGAAGATGCCAATCTCGTTACTAGCGAAGCACGTGTCACCCGGTTTAATTGCTCGGTGAGGAGTTCACCGATGTGATATAGTATCAGCATCCGACATTTAACACTAATAATTTTAATGCATCCATCGCATCAGGCGACCATCTCATGATATCTACCGCCGCAACGTGTGATGACCATTAAGCTTAACGCGTTTCCTCCGTTCCGCACGTAACGCTTACTTTAATAACAGCTTCAGTTCGCCAGCAGTCGGTCTCGATCTACAGTACTAATTCGACAATAACGTCTGGAAACTCTCCGGATTGCACGAGTACGTACTACGTACGTATGCAGTTGTAACGAGTGTTTCCACTAAATCGTCGCGTCGTAAATGGCTTCGTTTAGAACGGCCGTCTGCGTCGAAATTCGATATCATTCCGGATATGGAGGTATCAGTTACGTTCGGCTTAGAAATACATGAATAGTTTCCGATGGGATAGTTTTTCGAGATTGCGATTGCGAAGATACTGAAAGTTAATGTGGTAGTTACAGAGCCCCCTGATCTAGATTTCGAAACAGCGACGTTTTGGAACCACTGGCATTGATCTAAGAAATGGACTTTGGAAGATAATCAGTCCTTAAACTAATTATCAACGGCCAAAATCAATCCCTAAAGCAGCTTAAAATTATAAAGGTTTCACCAAAAACGTTTGAGAACCGCTGAGCTGTATTCCTCCACAGCTTTAGGATTACTCAGACAACTACAGGCATCAGTTTTAAAGTGATTTATGTCACTTTGAAACCACCGATCTAAAAAAGGACTTTGGAAGACAATCGGTTTTTAAACAAATTAGCAACGGTCAAAATCGTCCCCTAAGGTATAGCTTGCAATTATAATGATCTCATAAAACCGTTCGAGAACCGCTGATCTATATTTTCAAATAACTTCGGGATTATTGAGAGAGCTGCGTGTAGTAGTTTTAAAGTAATATATGACATTTTGGAACCGCTGATTTAACTAATATATTTAGGCCAAAAATAAATATTTAAACAAGTTAGCAACGGTCAAAATCGGCTCCTAAAGCCGCTTAAAATTATAGAACTTTCACGATAACGTTCGAGAACCGCTGATCTACATTTTCAAACAATTTGGGGAATATTGAGAGTGCTAAAGGTATCAGTTTTAAAGTAATTGATTGAAGTTTTGAAATCACTGATCTAACTAATGGATTTAGGGAAAAAATAAATCTTCAAAATAAATTAGCAACGATAAAAGTCGGGCCCTACGGCCGCTTAAAATTATCAAA
This sequence comes from Chrysina gloriosa, assembly GCA_038088585.1. Classification (NCBI taxonomy): domain Eukaryota; kingdom Metazoa; phylum Arthropoda; class Insecta; order Coleoptera; family Scarabaeidae; genus Chrysina; species Chrysina gloriosa. The sequence continues at coordinate 48,548,324 of CM076093.1, read as the reverse complement.
TCTTGACGAAAATGTAAGAGAACTACTGATATATAGTCTCAAACAACTTGAGGATTATTGAAAGAATTACAGGTGTTACTTTTAAAGTAATATATGACGTTTTGGAATCACTGATCTAAAAAATTGATTTAGGAAGAAAATGATTCTTTAAAACAAATTAACAGCGGTGAGAATAGGTCCCAAAAGGCAGCTTAAAATTATAAAACTGATCTATATTCTCAAACAACTTGAGGATTATTGAGAGAACAACCTAACCAACCTAAACCTGCAATAATATCTTTATCAATAAAGATAAAGGTATTATTACAGGTCTTAGTTTTAAAGTAATATGTGACGTTTTGGAACCAGTGATCTAACAAGTAGAAACAGGGATCAAATAAACCTTCTAACATATTAGCAACGGCTAAAATCATGCCCAAAGGCAGTTCAAAATTATAAAACTTTCATGAAAACGTTCGAGAACCACTGATCTAGATTTTCAAACAACTTAAGGATTAGTGAGAGAACTAACCTAACTAATCTAAACCTGGAATAATATCTTTATCAATAAAGATGAATATATTATTACACGTTTTAGTTTTAAAGTAATATATGGCGCTTTGGAGCCACTGATCTAACAAATGGTAATAGGGATAAAATAAATCCTTAAACATATTAGCAACGGCCAAAATCAAACTCAAAATTATAAAAGCTTCATGAAAACGTTCGAGAATCGCTGATCTAGATTTTCAAACAACTTGAGGATTATGGAGAGAACTACATGTATTAGTTTTAAAGTAATTTAAGACGTTTTAGAACCACTGACGTAACAAAGTGGATTTAGGGGAAAATAAATCTTTAAACAAAATAACAACGGCCAAAATCGGCCCCTAAGCCAGCTTAAAATTATAAACGTCTCATAACAACACGTTTGAGAACCGTTAAAATATATTCTCAAACAACTTGAGGATCATTGATGGAACTACAGGTATTAGTTCTAAAAAAGTAATTTATGAAGTTTTGGAACCACTGATCCAGCAAATGAATTTAGGAAGAAAAGCGATCTTTAAAACAAATTAGCAACGGCAAAAATCGGCTCTTAACGCAGCCTAAAATTATAACGAATTCACAAAAATGTTCGAGAACTGCTGATCTGTTCTCTCAAACAACTTGAGGATTGTTGAGACAACTGCATCTGCCAGTTTTAAAGTAATTTATGAAGTTTTGGAACCACTGATCTATCAAATCGAATTAGGAAGGCAATCGGTCTTTAAACAAACTAGCAACGGAGAAAATCGGCCCCTGCGGCAGGTTAAAATTATAAGCGTTTCACAAAAACATTCGAGAACCGCTAATTTATATTATCAAACAATTTGAGGATTATTGGGAAAGCTACAGGTAGTAGTTTGAAATTAATTTATGATGTTTTGGAACCACTGATCTAACAAATGGGTTTAAGGAAAAAATAAATCTTTAAACAAATTAGCAGCGGCCAAACTTAGCCCCTAAGGCAGGGTAAATTATAAAGGTTTCACAAAAACGTTCGAGAAGCGCTGAGTTATTTTCTCAAAGAGATTGAGGATGATTTAGAAAACTACAGGTATTCGTCTTAAAGTAATTTATGACGTTTTGGAACCACTAACTTGACAAATGTTTAAAGAAATTAGCAAGGGCGAAAATCGGACTTAAGGCAGCTTAAAATTATATAAGTTTTATGAAAACGTTTGAGAACCGCTGATCTATATTAGTTGTCAAATAATATATGACGTTTGGGAAACACCGATGTAAGAAATGGATTTAAGCGGTGAATAAAAGTTTAAGCGAATTAGTAACAGCGAAAGTCGGGCCCTAGGACAGCTTAAAATTATCAAGGTTTTAAGGAAACGTTTCAGAACCGCTGATCTATATTCTCAAACAACTTGAATATTATTGAGAGAACAATAGGTATTAGTTTTAAAGTATTTTATGACGTTTTGGAACCACTGGTCAAACAAATAGATTTAGGAAGAAAATCGTTCTTTCCCTCGCTTTCCAAGTATTCTTTGAGGCACTCATTCTGGCTCTCCACTTTATCATTTATCCGCCTGATCTCTTCGTAGTTTTTCATAAAATTCCTCTTTTGTTTTCTTAATCTGTTCTATCACTTCTTTTCTCATTTTCTTGTAGTTTTCATCATCACTAATCTTCTTTGTACTTAAGTATCTTTTCCACGTCTGTTTCTTCTGTTGAATTTCTGATTTAATATCCTCTCTGCACCATTCTGTTTCTTGTTTACTATTTTTGTTTGTTATTTTCGCTTTCCCGTGTTACTTTCACATCTCGAATAATTTTCGCATTGTGCTTGCTTACCAAAAAGGAATCTATAGTTATAGATTATCCCTCCTATTTTCTGCCGCTCTCGTAAATTTGTTTCCACTAAATTATGATCATTTCTATTATTCTTGTTCCGTTATTGTTCTTTCATTGCTCTCCCTCTCTTTCCAAGTATTCTTTCATAGCTTCATTCCGATTCCTTATTCATGTTTTGGATGTCCCATAGCCATTATATTTTCTCCCTCCTCGTCTATTGCTCTTCGTAGTTTCTCATAAAATCCATCTTTTTCTTTGTCTATGCGTCCTCATTCACTCCATGTACTATTATTTCCCTTAATACTTTTATTGATATTTTAAATAGTCTTTATTTAATGTATTTTTCTTCTATCACATCTTTCAATCTATCTGGCTTTACGATTAATCCCATCCCACACCTTACTCCCTTCATCCCCTCGACCTCCATCCAAAACAAGTAGTATCCTTTACGTATTCTCTTTACGTCGGTTCCCTTCTTTCTTGTTTCGCTGATTTCTAACATTTCCGCCCGATGTTTAATTAAGTCTTCAACCAGCTCCTCCTTCTTCCTCTTCACACTTCTCACATTCCACGTACCCATTCTCACCTTGACATGTTGTTTTTCATTTTTCTTTGTTTTATTCACTTTCCGCTCTCCACCACAGCCATTCCCGTTCTCCCCAATCATGGTGTCTATCATGTTTTTATCTCTAATTGCTTTTCCGTTGTTTTTGCTCCCTCATTTAATCTATAAAATCCATTTTTATTGCCTGCTTCTTCCTTATTGTTTATCTTGTTAATGATCGCCTCCTCCTCTTCCAATTTTGTAGTCTCATCGATTTTAACTTTCGCTGATTTCTAACATTTCCACTCGATGTTTGATCAATTCCTCAACCAGCTCCTCCTTCTTCCCCCTTCATACTTCTCACATGCCACGTGCCCATTCTCACCTTGATATGTTGTTTTTCATTTTTTTATCTTACTTCCCTTCCTGCCCTTCCCCACAGCCATTCTCCTTCACCCCATCATTTGCTCTACACCTGGTTCCTTTCATGTTTCTCTCTCTAATTGCCTTTCCGTTGTTTTTGCTCTCTCATTTAATCTATCAAATTCAGGTTTATTACCTGCTTCTTTCTTATTACTTATCTTGTTATTGATCCTCTTCTCCTCTTCTCCTCTTCTCCTCTTCTCCTCTTCTCTCCTTATCCCCTTCTCCTCTTCTCCTCTTCCCTTCTTCTCCTCTTCTCCTCTTCTCCTTTTCTCCTCTTTTCCTGTTTTCCTCTTTTCCTCTTTGTTTTCCTTCCCTCCTCAATCTCATCAGTTTTTGCCCTGGTGGTCGTAATTTCTCTTTTATAATGCATTGGTTTCCCTCTCTGGTTATGCCATCTATTTATACAGGTCTTTCTTTGTTTTTTTTTTGTTTTATGCGAGAATTGGTAATCTCTGGAGATGTGCGAAGTCTATGTATCCAAACCCCATCGAAGGTTTACATATTCGCTTTCTTCTTCCATCGTCCCCTTTCCGCCTAGCCAAGATCCTCCTGTACTGCTTTTAACCGCTCTGTTTTGGGACTATCACCTTACTTGAAATAATAGCAAAAACGAACTTTTTCAGCAAAAGGAGCCCGCGTTTGGGATACGTAATAGACTAGAACGCCCAGTCTGCATCCACGGAAGAGCTCAGATTAAGGTTAGTAAAGCACCCCCTTTGTATGTAAATTATATCGTCGACTAGCACATAAATCTCCATCGTTTCTCGAACGACCTCCAGACCGTCGCTGACCCACTTACGATTTCCGTGGATCGGAGGGATGGAGGGAGGGGCGAGGGAAGGGGAGAACGGTTCGGGCATAAATTCCGGAACGTCGCAGGACGGTTTCCCGCCGTCTCCGCCGCCGTAACATAAAACATGTATGCTTAAGGAACTCGAGTTCATTAGCTTTATTGCTGCGCCACCGGAAATTTATTTGCGCTATTTCGAGCCGTCACATGCCCTACAATTAGTGTTAAAGCTAGCGCGCCTCGGACGCGCGATTTATTTGTTTTCGGGGAGGACGGTTTTGAAATTATATCGTGACGGGTCGAAACAACAACGGGCGGGGCACGTATTCGTATCTGCGTGGTTGTCACGTAGCAATTTAAATCCAAATTATGACCGCGACCGAGAGTAAAATACCCTCGGAACGCAGATGATGGTGATGATGTCCGCTTAGAATAGCGCGAAACGTGCACGCAAATGTTGATGGTAGATGCGTATCTAGTAATATAAAGACTGCTTACTGTGCTGGGAATTTAGGTAATGTAATAAACAAGATTGTACCGGCTTAGCTCTTAATTAACGATATTATAAAGAGCATGAATTATAACAAATTGTATTTACAAGATTTTAGAAATATCTCTCTTAAATTCTTTCTTCGGTGTAGCTCTATTTTCTGTGGATTCTCTCTCTTAAATTCTTTCTTTTTCGGTGTGGTGAAGCTATTTTATTTAATGGTTACTTCCTTTAAAATCCTTTTGGTCCAAATATAGTTGAAACTTCTATTTCAATCCACCTTTAACGCAGTGAAAACATACTTCAATGACTTTTCTATTTTGTCATTTCCGGTCTTCAACCAAACATACCTTCATTTTTTCGGAAACCAGGACTACACTACCTTATTTCTCCGTTGTCCAAATAACTAGCTATTTACTATTTACCATAGATAACACTTCATCATGGCGTGACGTTGTTATAGAGATCTATATTGTTGATGCCCAAGTATCCTTGGTTTTTTATATCCAGTGGTTATTTGGAATTCCTGCGATGTGAAAGTGTTGAATGTGTGTGTTTAGATGGTTACATTGCTTTCTATCTTTTAATCGATGCTTTTTATAATAATTGATAATTTTATTTCTAGTGACATTTATTAAACGTCTCTGGCTGGACTTAAAAAAGAAGCTAACACCCGCAGGGTAATTAAATGCTTAAAAGGTGGCGTGCGTGGCTTCGCAAAGTATAAATGGAACCCAAAACTAAACTAAATGTCATTTGAACATGAACATCCAAAACCCCAACATTTACTGTGAATTTTAATATATTGAATTGTAATTAATGATATATTATTTAATGGTCATTACACATTACACATATCAATTAGAAACCCCGACCTTTTTCTGGGGAAAATGTTAGTGCCAGTAAAACTGAGACGAGAATGTCGAAGACTCCAGCAACAAGAAAGCATTACTCTAAAAATTTCGCGCCTATCTAAAAGTTTTAAGCGAGCCAGTTGGTGTAAATATCGTGAACTAGTGAAACGTAAAAGGAATTTGCCCGTATACATTTCATTGCGGTAAAACTATCGAGGAAACATCGATTCGCTCACCCTCGAGGACCTCGATTGATTGGCCTGGGTCCCACTTGAAATTTCGAAACACGGAATTACACACCTCGCTTCGCAACAATGTTAAATTATCGCAGCTATAATCAACTCCCACGTGGTGGAATTTTTCCCACCAATAAGACCCTAGTTTCCTCCAGGTTATCTCGTCAAGGACGGTGATAGTTCCTTTCTTCGCAAGATACTACCGATATTATCAGTCAGCTTTCTTTTTTGGAGTCTAACCTTCTTCAGATGAAAGAAGACCTTACAAATTCAAGGAAGTGGAAGGGTACATGTACTTGTGAGCTCTGATAGATAACAAGTGCAAAGAACAAACCAAACTAGAGCTAAAGATAGAACAACAAGTGCGCAGGGGAAATCTCCAGAATATTGAGATCAAAACAGGTAACAATGAGAAGGAAACTGCGCCTACACAAAACTGTCTTCAGACCAATTATAAAGCTGCAAAACGTGGTCTCGGACAAAAACCCAAACGAAGTTGGAAGTATGGGGAAGAAAGGTACTCCGCAGCATCTTTGGAGGGAAGAAGCTAGACAGCGTATGGGAAGGACCTACTAACAAAGACATGTATGAGCTGTACAACAAAATTATTGTAGTACAAGTTATCTACGGCCAGGGAATGCAGTGGATTCTTTTTCCCCTCTAGAAGATTTGTGTTTTGGAGCGACGTTGGCCGCAGGAAAAAGTATAAAAATTCTCTCCACAGTTTTCTCTATAATAGCATACACAAGCATCGTAGTTTTGATATAAAAAATAGCAAAAAAAATCACAAAAGTAACAGAATTGGTCACATTTGTACAATGTTGCCCATAGGTAACTGTGGGCATGAAAGGTCTCTCCAAGACGATCTGACAGCAACTTTTTCTGAGCGCCATGTTTGTGCTTTCGTGTAATCTTCAGGAACTTTAAGAGCTCGTTCCGTTCGTTTCTAGGTTTTTCAACTTGAACCAGAACGCACGGTACGCAAGGACGTACGTAGCAACGTTGGTTAAGTTTCTACTTTGTGTCATCTTCAGGAGTCTCAAGAACTCTTTTGGCTTGTTTTATGTATTTCTAATTTGTGGAACGCGGCGTATGAGAGGTAGCACGTAGCAAGGGATTAAGATTGTTTCAATCGAAATGGCTGTCAATTATAATTTTATCCTTAAAAATTAGTTCAAATATAGTAGTAGTAGGTAATTGTTGCAAATCCACGTCCTCTAAGTGGTGAAGGATCACAACTTTACTGCCTAAATACCTACCGGAAATCTTTGTTTCCTTCACTTTCAATTCACAATGGCTCCTTTATTTCGTCGCGAAAACAGTTCAAAAAGCACTAACCTCGAAAATAGAGCGATAAAGATAAGTAAGTGACTATTTTCCCCTAGTTTTCCGATATACATCCGCTTTTATTGGTAATTTCTTCCGCTCAATGGAACATAACGATAACGGTCGTCTAGCGCTTAGGAAAACTATAAACGGAGGTAGAAGAAAGGTTAATGCCTAAAGATTCACGATTTCCCTCTTCCAAGGTTTCGGGTGTGCTTAAAAGCTCGATAATTGTAGCCGAAGCTCGTTCAGGTCGTCGAGAGGGAAAAAGAGCGACAAAAAATCCGTTCCCAACTACCCCGAGCGCCGCCGGTGAAAGCGAAGTTGGAGTTTTTAATTAGGTGTATTACGGCGCTAATTAGTCGGCCGGGCGTAATAAAGAAGTTGAAATAAGTCGAGGTTAGGTTAACCGGCTAATTTGGTGACGGGTAGTCGGGAATTAAAAGACATCTGGCGCGAGTCCGTCGCCGTGTGTAGTAAAATAAATTTCATTACGACGTCGCGCGCTGGAAGGGCGGTAAAATCGTTAATTAGGGTGAACATTTCCCTATTCGTTGGAGGATTGTTAACGTCGAGGACGGAAGTGCCCCCATTCCGCGTCAATTGTGGTTTTATAACTTAAATAAATTAAAATGATCCACGTGGTAAAGTTCGAAATGTTGAAAGTGGGTGAAAGTGGGTGATATATATATTACCGCCTCCTTCCCTTGCCAATTTACGAGAAAGCACCAACGTGCTCTGTGCAGGACGCATAGCGAAGAAGTGCGATACATTTTAATTTGATTCATTCCGGTGGGTGGAGCCCCCAAGAGCACTCGAGCTTTTGGAACAGTTGAAGATGTAGAGGTCTTCAACGTATATCACTAACTTAACGCAAGAAATTATAAGTAGACCCCGGCAGCTTTAAAAAGGGTGCCCCCACTAATAACCGAAAAAGAAAACATGCCCCTGCTTCGACCAAAGTGACATCTATATTACACAAGCAAATTCACCAAGTATCTAGATGTCAGGTTCACAACGCTAAAATCCTAACGAATCTAGTTGACAAGGTTATCTGTCTCAACTTTCAAGTGTAGACGCTAGAATTTCTTTATTTTTTGGGAAATAAATTGAAAATCTCTTGCATTCTGTCATAAGTTTCAGGTTTTAGAGGAACAGTTCTTCACGGTTTCTCCAAAATCGTGGATGTCATGTTCACAATGCTATAAATTTTAAGAATATAGTTAACAACGTTAACAGTCCCCTAGTTTCATGCGTACGCACTAAAATTTCTTTTTTGTTTTTGGGGAATAAATTACAAACCTCTCGTATTTCGTCATAAGGGGCACATTTCAGGTTTTAGTAGAACAGTTCTCGCCTCATACTGTCACATTTGGAAAGATTAGTAGCAGATTTCAAGATTAAAGACCTGAACATCTTCATGGTCTTTCCGAAATTCTTTGCGGGTGATCTTAAAGGTTTTCTGGAACTTTCAAAAGACTGAAAATTTGGAAATCTTCGTGGTCTTTCCGAAGTCGTCGATGTCATGTTCACAATGCTAAAAATTTCAAGCATATAGTTGACAACGTTAACAGTCCCCTAGTTTCACGTGTAGACACTAAAATTTCTTTTTATTTAGTGGAACAGTTCTCGCCTCATACTGTCAAATTTGGAAAGATTCGTAGCAGATTTCAAGATTGAAACCCTGAAATTCTTCATGGTCTTTCCGAATTCTTCGCGGATGATCTTGAAGCCTTTCGGGAACTTTCACAAGACTGAAAATTTGGAAATCTTCGTGTTCTTTCCGAAATCGTCGATGTCATGTTCACAAAGCAAAAAATGTCAAGAATATAGTTAACAACGTTAACAGTTCCAAGTTTCACGTATAGACACTAAAATTTCTTTTTGTTTGGGACATAAATCTCCTACATTTTGTCATAAGGGGTACGTTTCAGGTTTCAATAGAACAGCTCTCGTCTTATACCATCCAATTAGCAACGGTTCTTTGCAGATTTAAAAGTGGAAAACCTAAAAATCTTCGTGGTCTTTCAGAAATTCTTCGCGAATGATCTTCTGGCCTTCTGGAACTTTCACAAGACTGAAATCTTTCTGGAAACTTTCATGGTTTTTCCGAAATCATTTGCCGGTGACCTTGAAGGTCTTTTCAAACCAAACTAGAAACATTTTTGAGAAATTTATCGGAAAAATTTGTTTCGGTTCTGAGCAAAATGATCATCATACATATTGTATGAGCAAATTTGGAGGTTTCCCTACGTAGGTTTTATGCTCACAAGATTTAAAATCGAAAGATGCCAATTGATTCCAAAGTGCCCAAATCTTTTTGTTGAATTTTCAGAAATTTTGGAATTGCTTACAGGCTCATAAGTCCAAAAAAATTATACGTATTTTGCTTTCAATGAGTTATCTCTCCCTTCGCGTCGATATGCTTGAAGATTCTTGGCATTTGATGAAATTTTGTACATTTTGCCATGATGAAGGTTTTAGGTTTTCATAAATTGGCGCTCCTATCAGTAAACATACATCACTTCAACAAATCTGGAAGGATTTCCTATGTAGATTTGAGGCCGAAAAAATTGAGTCTGAAAACTCTTTTTCGACCTCGAATCCTCACACGGCATGACTGAAGGATTTCTTTGTTTCGCGAGAAAAACCCGGAGATTTTAATAACTACCAGTTCCGTTTTTACTGACATAAACACGATCAAGTGCCAAGAAAATGCGAGTAACTTGTAACATTTACCATGGTTTCTGGAGGTGTAGTCCGGAACAGTTTTACAAGAACCGAAAATTGAAATTTTAATAAACTTATATTTTCTTTTTGGAGAAAATCACAAAGTAGATAACTGGGAATTATGCATTTCATTTAAAAAATCATCATTGATATTAGTCAAGTAAAAGAAAATATAAAGCAGGTTTAAAATTTATACAAAATAAATAGTAGTGAAAGTGCATGGAGCAACACAGCTGATAAATGCCCTCCTCGACTTTGCTGGTTCATTTGGATTCGTTTGACGAAATCTTCTATCAGGGCTAGGTACAAATGCGGCTGTATTTCAATGATACAGTCTCTAATCTTCTCGTTCAAAGCTTCGGTGGTCGTGGGCTTGTTGTTTGGCTTCAAAATACCACAGCGAAAAAGTTGGAAGGCGTTGAATCGCACGATCTAGACTGCCAATTCTGGTCGACAAAGCGGGAAATTACACGACCAGGGAATGTCTGGTGTAATAATGCCGTTGTTCTACCTGATGTGTGACAAGAGGCACAATTCTGTTGGAGCCAGAAGTCCTCGAGATCCATTTGAGGCAAAACAAACTTGGCTTTCATGGCCCGATATCATTCGCCATTGATCGTTTGGGCATTTCCAGCAACGTCTTTGAAACGAAATGGTTCAATAATGTCTCCCAGCTTAAAATCCAGACCGTGACATAGTGACAAACATTTGGGATCCACTTCCTCCTTATCAAAATAAAACACATATTGATTTTTGCCAAATGGTGCAATTTTGCCTGTTTACATGAGAATGGGTGTCATCGCTGAAGACGCTTTTTTGGAAAACTCACTGTTCACTTTTTGTTGTTCAATGAACCAATCGACAAATTATCTTTGCTCTGTAGTAGGTTTGAGTTGTCTTAACATTTGAATTTTCTAGTCGTGAAGGCGCAAATCTTTCGTTAGAATACGCTGTATAGTGCTTCCTGAAATGTTAAATTCTTGGGTATTCTGGTGAACGACCTGGTCAAACACGTATCGATGGTCCGCCAATTTTTCGATAATTCTCTTTGCAATTGATGCTCTTGCAACATTGCGATTAGCAAAAATTGGACTCAATCTGCGTATGGTGATCGTCAATCTTTCACTATTTTTGAAATAAAGTTTAAGAATAAGAGTAATGGTGGATTTTCTATCGTCGAACTGTCATAATTGGACGTGCTCATGGGAGGCATAAAACGTTGCTTTTTGTCAAGATCGGCGTTCAATCGGGAGCGGTCGCAAGGTGCAAGAACGGATCGAATTTGTATATTGTCGAGTGTGTGTATTCCGAGCGCCTGCGAATAATTCCGGTCTCTTGGCAATTTTGGCTCGCATTAGCAACTCTAGCCATAATAGCTCGAGTGTCAAAGCACAATAACAAAAATTAAACCGAATTTATTTTTTTCGATATAGTTCGGACAGCCTTTATATTCCAGAAGATTTGTTACATTTAGCTATGAAGGAAATTATGACCAATTCAGCAAGCAAATTTCGAGCAGAATGAAGGCGCGATTAACCCAGATGAGGCAGATCAAGAAATGAATGAAAGGATTCGTAATATCTTGTCAGAAAGGTGTGCTTTAATTCTCAGTTGTCCTGGGAGATTGATAAGGACATTGGAATATTCATCAGAAAAACTGGAATTATTCGCGTGTCAAGACTGGGTGTCAGTCAACGAACCGCTAGGGCATTGGTAAAGTGAGACCTATTTTGTGCAAACAAGAACTGCATCGAGGCTGGTGGAATTATTTCCGTTTTCCTGCAGAAAAAGAATTAAAATTGCTTTCCAGTTATCGGAAATTTTTCATTAAAATCAGTACCAATTTTTGCATCAACTGACTAATTTCAATTCTAACTAGTTTTTCCCAATAAATTCCCGTAAACGCTTAATGGTCAATTCATCCCGGATCGAAAAAGAATCCAGCACTTCACCTTCAACTAGCGGTTGTGGTGGTAACGCTTCGGATATTGAAGCCTGTTCGTAATTAAATTGTTAAAGCCAAGCACTCTCCGGTTAACTAACTTTCAAGTCGGGGCGGATTTCGAACCGTGTCAAGTTGCGAATTGAAATTTCACAATTTTATACAGGTACAACGAGAGGGCCCTCCTCGCTCGCCTTCCCCGTAATCCTCATCCTCCCCGTCCTCCTCCATCTCGTGCACACATTGTAAATTACTATTTCATAACTTCGGCGTGATAATTTCCAGCTCGAATTACACGAAATCCTTCCCATTCGTCCCAACTTTTAATTAAATCTCGCCAAGTTGCCGCTCTTTCTGTGCGTCGACGTTGATATCGAAAAATTTTCCGTTTTTAGTTTTTTACCGCCCCCACCGTGACGAAGAAGAAGGGTGCTCCGTTTACACTACGACGCCCTACCACCGCTAAAAGGGCGATAATCTCGAAGCCTTGTTTTTGTAATCGTGCCGGGGAGGACGGAGCGGGGATGTTCTCGACGCGACGAAGTTTAAAAGGAAGGCAAAAAGGCGAGTGTCAAATCATAAAAAGGACATTAATTTTCCATCAAACATTTATTAGGGTGTTTTTGAATTTTACGCCGGGAACGGGAACTTTTTAATATTTAAAGTTGAACGAGGCGAAATCTGGGACGCTCGAGAAGTAAGAAAAATTTAATTAGGGAAGTTGACGCGGAGGTTTAGGCGGATGGCTTTGTTGTGATTTGGGACTCGTTTCAAGGCGAATATTCACCAATCAGAAACATTCATTTCTTATACGGTGTGTAAATACAGTAAGAAATAATTTTCAAATTTCCTTTATTATTGCTGTTTGGAAGGAAAGCTCGGACGCGTTAATTTGATTTCTTTCCTGCGGATGTCAATTTAAATATTTTAATTTACTACTGTGGGAGCTATGACGTCATCGATTTCTTTTTAAATGGAAGCCCCTTATTTTTTAGCAAGAAATAAAAAGTAGAGTCTTCTGTGTGTGTGAGATATGAAAGATTTGATCGAAATAATTAAACTTGGAATTCCCCAAAAAAACGAAAAATCATAATTTATTTAAACCACGATTAAAACATTTAAAATTAATTTTAATTGAATAAATGTTCAAATTTCCACCCATTTGTTTCCTGGCAATAATAAAATCTGAGTTGAAATTGTTTCAAAACAATTTCTTCTTTAATAACTCGAGATTTTGAGTGTTTTGTCTCCATTTTGGAGGAAAAAAATTAACACATTTTACGGTAATGCAGGAACTAGCTACCAAAATCGATAATACTACGAATGCATTTATTCAGTGCTAGGTTTTCTGATTTTTAAGATGACAGAAAACATGCTGATCTTTTCACAAATCCTCTTTCAATTTCTGTGCAAAACGTTAATTGTTTCCCACCTGAAATCCAAGTCGAAATTATTGACCTACAGTACCATATTACACTGAAAAGCAAATATACGGAACTTATATCAATTGCAAATGTTCCAAAATATATGATATTTTGGAAATTTTTACCAACAAGCAATTTTCCAAATTTACACATTTGAAGGTTTGGATCAACATGTGTTTCTGAATAAATGTTTTTTGTTATGAACAATATAAAATTAAAATATCGTTTAAGGTTAACTGATATGCACCTAAAACACCTAATTTTGTTAGCGCCTTAAAAAACTAATCCTAGTATAGAGACTTAGTAAAAGAACTATAAAATCCACAAACACATTAATTAGGTACTGACTGCTTAATATTATTATTTAGAATTAAATGTTTCAAGTTATTCATTTTATTTTATACATAATCTAATTGACTGAAGCTTTAAAAATGGTCATTAACAAAAAAACCCCAGTTTGTGCGTTTGTTTTATTTATTGTGTACTTTTTCAAACCTCCACTACTCAGACTTATATGAAAAAAATGTGGTACTTGGGGTAAAAATCCCAGATCCCAATCAGTCTGTAAAAACATTCTCTCACTTTTTTATATTTTTCAGTCTGTTGAAAAAGTTGGAAGTGGAACGCATAATTTTATTTTTCAGATAATGACGCTCCTCCCAAGAAGTTTGGCCACCTCTGCTCTAATACGAAGCGAATAATGTGGTGGCGCACCATCGTGTCGATACCCGACATTAAAACTAGGTAAATCTGGGTTCTCTTTATTCGGAAATAATATCTCTAGAGCAGGTATTAATTCAAATCTAAGGTTATCCAAATACATCTCTCCGCATTTGATTTAAGTTAATTACGTGTACTTTCTTGGAGATGAGATTACTTCACCGAAAAATCCTACAGTCACATCGACTTTATCGACGTTTGATAAGAATCCCAAGTATGACGAACGACTGGAAGAATTCTTTTCCAATCGTTTCATGGAAGAGGGTAATAAAAAATTTTGTTCCTTAAAGTTGTAAGCGTGCATTTTTACCCTATTCAAAAAACTTTTTCTTACTGCATTCGTGTGTGTGGCGTAAACAAATATTTTCCCGCTCGGAAACGACTAGTAAGTAACGCTTGTCCCCCGTAAACGCCCTTTCTTACATAGCATATCAAGTGGACGGTCAAGGGAAAGTACCTGCTAATTCGAATAAGTTTGAACGTTAAAACAATTACAAGTATCGTTGTGTGAATAATTTGATTAATTCCACGAAGAAAATTAAAATTAATATGCTAGTTACCTTCACATGAGCAAATATTACTTAATTATTTAATTTCATTATAATAGTCGGAATAAACTAGATTGGATCAGTCCGCGGTCTCGATTTGTATAGAAATAAACGAATTTAATTTAACTTTCTAATATACCACTTTATTTAAATCACACAGTGACTGCAGTTTCATCCGAGAACGGTCATTTTCAAAACATACAATACATCAATTTTAACAAGCTTGTTTATAACATGTTATATACAATTTGAAACAGTTTGTACAGTTTGAAAATGACCGTTCTCGGATGAAACTGCAGTCACTGTGTGATTTAAATAATGCGGTATATACAAAGTTATTAAAGTAGCAGAAAGTAACGGCTAAAATTATTAATTTTTTAGAAGATTTGTATTTTTGTGTATGTGTATCGCTTCATACGCATCAAGCTCTCGCGATGAATCAACCTGTCTTATCAATTTAAAATTTTCCATTTTTATCCATCCCAGAAAATGGAGTGATCGACCAAATTTCCTTGCACTTTCAATCGGTTTTAACTCATCCGGGAGGGCATTATTCGCAAAAATCGATCTATAAAACATTAGTTCCTTAAGATCTCGAGATTTTGAGTGAAATACACGGGATTTTAAATAGCCCCAAAGAAAAATAATTAAAGTGGGGCGAGATCATGAGATCTAGCCGCCCATTGCATTAGACCACGTCTTCCTCTCGAAAACGAAGGATTTTATCTAGGTATTTTCTTACACAAAGTGGATAATGTGGTGGTGCACCATCGTGTTGAGCCCAGATATTAAAACTAGGCAAATCTGTGTTCTCGTTATATGGAAATAATATCGCTAAAGCAGGCACTAATTCAAATCTAAATATATCTCCCTATTAAAGGAATTATGAATGAAGAAATAAGTACCCAAAATATGACCCCTTGTAAAACCTGCTCAAACAACACGAATATTACCATATTCTTCAAATTTTTAACAATTTTGCAGACATAATATTGAGTTATTGAACGATTAGAATATTTCGCGTTAAAGGGACGAACAACTTCTTTTTGTGAAACTAGAATCGATTCCTCTCTCGCCTGGTCGACGAGCGGATTCGAACTGCTTTGGACCGAGAATATGAACGTTTGCTTCTGCTTCGAAGGAATCCTGATAACGGATACGTGGTTATAGACTGTATATGTGTGGAGATAGTAAGTTTAGAGGAATAAAGATATTTGTCCAAAAAGAAAAAATGAAGAAACTTTTTCGTTCGACATCCTTCAAATCCCCACGACAGCCATCAGCATCGAATATCCGCCGCTCGAGCGATTCACATATCCACGTATATATATACGTACATACTAATACATATGTACGTGCCTGCATACATTCTCCGATTCATATACGTACATTCGTCCCTAGTCAATTCCAGGCGTTCCACCCCGAACCGCGCGAACGTCGCATTCGTTCGCCCCCGTTTTAAATTCCGACCCGTCAATCGCCGGATAACACCCGCAGCTTTCGGAGTTCGACCGTCGATGTCTCCTTTTTCGAAATTGGGGCGAATCGGTCGATCGTTCTCGACGTAAATGTACGTCCCTGGTTTGCGAGGAGGAAAACATTCCGATTTTTCGAACGACGACGTCGGAATCGAGACTTCGGACGAAATTCGGCAAAATCGCTCTGCGAGATGGTGGTCGCTTCGAGTTGGTTATTAGAAATGGCGGGGCGAAGAAGTGGTTAAAGTTGTCGAATTAAAAAGCGACGGTGGTGGGGTGGTAAAAGACATTTTCGGATTGGATTGGATATAATCATGGTAATAGGACGCTTAGTGTGGGGTTTAATTTGTTTATACAACATAGGGACAATAAATTGCAACGTTGTCGTGCGTAGTTCCTCAAGAGCCTGACGGAACTTGACAGCGAGACTCGACAGCATTATCTAACGCCGGTCGGCGATGACCGTCGAGCGCAGCGTTGTCATAGAAATAATAGGAGAACGTGGTCAGGGTTCGCCATCCTTTTGACTTTTGCTCATAACTTTCGTTTAAGAAAGAATTTGGTCAATCCAAGTATATCGCTGGAAAGATCTGGGAAAAAGGAATACTTTTGCTGAAGATCGTAAATTGATTAGGAGAAAAATGAAAAAGTTATAATCGTTTAAAAACAAAATGCTGTCCAGGTCGGCCCGTAGCTGAAAATCGGCGATATTTGTGCTGAAATGATTGAAAATGACATAGAAAAATGAATATAATGAAATACTACATAATAAAAATTTATAATCATTTACCTACATCATATAAGGATTTACAACTGAAGCCATTCAAACAGTTAATAAAGAATTTTTATTAAGTGGTGAGGTTGATGTCGGATGTTTCTTAGCCGTTTTCTGGAACGTCTCGCTTTTGTTTCTTCTCGCGCAATACGGAGAAGGCTTCTGATTAGTCGTGGGGTGCCGTCCTCGATTTAATTTCTTGGCTGGCGCAGCAGCCTGCAGAGGTCCTATTTGGGTCAAAATGAAAGAAAAGCTCAACGCGCGAGACATGGATGTCGATGGCTCAGTAGACGTCGCCATTTCTTCATGCGCCCAAGACCATTATACGGCGCTGTAATTTCACGTCATTGAGTTGTGCGAACAAATTCTTTGTGAATGGTACCCCTACTATCAAAGAAGC
This sequence comes from Chrysina gloriosa, assembly GCA_038088585.1. Lineage (NCBI taxonomy): Eukaryota > Metazoa > Arthropoda > Insecta > Coleoptera > Scarabaeidae > Chrysina > Chrysina gloriosa. The sequence goes on along the minus strand of CM076093.1, from coordinate 48,531,313 downwards.
AAATCAGCATTAATCTGATCTCTCATTTCCTCATTCGAGCTTTCTGCGGTCGGGGAGAATTCTCAGTGTGCCGCTCTTGGCTTTGCCGTTTTCTCAGGATCGTATTCAAGAATCCAGGCTTCATCACCCGTGATCACACGACTAAAGGAATCGGGATCTTCGGTAATTCTTTCAAGAAGATCAAAGCACACGTTTTATCGAACGTTCTTCTGTTCAATTGCGAGGTTTCTAGGCACCATTTTGGCACAGACCTTTCGTATGTGCAAATCTTCAGTTAAAATTTGATGAACGGTAAAACTGTTCAATTGTAACTAACTGGTTACTTCTTATCCTTATTGTTAAACGACGAGGAGAGCCATCACATCTTCGATGTTTTCAATGGTTTTTGAAGTTTATGGCCTCCCTAAGCGAGGTATATCTTCCACCAGTTCTCGCCCACCTAAAAACGATTTGTTCCAGCGAGAAACAATGTTCCCCATAGCCCTGCTTCAACTTTTCAAAAGTTATACTCGCGCATTTCCCTAAGTCTGACACAACACTTGATGGCATAACCTTGCTCCAAATTCCGCTGTTCCATTCTGTGTGGAAACACAACAAAAATACAACTTCACTGATAGCGCTTTCAAGAATCACGTGGTGACAGTAGAAAGTTGAAACTCGGACTATGCTCGGACTAAACGTCTGGAGCACAGATTAGAGGGATAAAGAAAGGAAACACCCATAACAAATACATTGATTCGTGCGACTACGTTTTATGCTACAAACTTTGGTTAACACCAGAAACACCAGAGGGCGAGTACTCCAAAATATGCGCGAAATTCAAAAATGCATACGTACTAATTTTAGCATGTTTAACTTGAAATTTTTTGCCTGTTAGTTAAATCTCTTAATCTAGGGCAAAGCGCAACTGCTTCCTGGATTACATAAACCTTTTAAATTCAAAAGCGTCCTAAATGAAACGTAAATATATGTTTGATGCATGTGTTTCATTATGATGACAATATCAAACTAGTTTGATTAATAACTATTATATAGGGCAAGAATGATAATATTACTGAATAAAAGTTATATAGATATAGTTTATAAAATGAATAAAGTTTATTTCAAAGCATTTCGCTATACAAATGTGAGAATAAGCCTTAATAGTAATAATAATAATAAATCTTGGCGGTTTACTGCTTCTATCCACTGTTCAGCTCTACAAGGTCAAATGCTTGCACATTATATCTTTCTGTAAATATAAATAGTTGTACTTGCAGCAAAGGATTCTTTGGTAAACTACAAATGCCTTTGATGGATTATTAAACTTATTCTTATCATCAGGTGAATGTACCAGACAGGAATTGCCACGACTCATTTTTTTATGTATTAATTGTAGTCGCTTTGCTTCCTATCGTTATCTCTCTAATCTCTGGTCTGATGCGGACTAACAAACATGCCATAGTGAGAGAGAACTACTACGTCGTTGCCAGATCGTTCGCAATGGTGCCAGGCTCATTATATTTCTACCACACCGCGTAGAGTGGCAAGAGGATTTTATTTTATTAAAGGGATTTTTGTCTTGCCAAGTAGTATCGGAGCGGTCGTTTCGTTTCAGTTCTGTATTTGATTGAATGTGCGACGCTCCATAACCGTTGCGGGATTTGACCGATGATTATCATCGTTTCGCTTGGAGAGGCGCCCGTCTAAACGATCTGGTGTGGTACTCCTCTAAAACTCTGTTATGCTTAGTTGCGCATTTCGTTTGCCATTTATTTTCTGTTTTAGGCTCTTTACCCCCTTACGTATTAATTCGTTCATTTCATTTCATAGAATGAAGGGATTAAGTAAGGAGTTTTCAAGTAACTTAACTTGACTTAGGAAGATCGTAGCTCGTCAGTATGTACCTCCAGAACGGTAGGTGAAATTAGAGTTAAACGCTGAAATCCCTAAAATTCTTCCTTTGAACTTGGAAGTGCTAAACGAGCCAACACGCAATACAGAGACCACAAAAAAAATGTCACAAGAAAGAATTCCTGACACGACAAGCATCCTCGGATTCCTCTAACGAGAATAACGACATATCATCTCCTTTTGACGACAAATCCGATTTCCCGGATTATCACCGGGAAATCTCAATCGCATTACCGTGTCCTATTATTCGTCTTGTAAATGTTCAAATTACCACCCCGACGACTATCGTGGGATCAGTTCAAACTACAGCTTCCTACAACGTTTCTCCCAATTACGCCCGAATAAGTTACTTCCATTTCAATTTGCGTCATACGACCTACACACGGTCACGAACACCAAATCCTTTCGACATTCATGCGAACACGGCGGTAGCGAGGACGCCTTTATCCTCGAGCGCGAAAGTCAACAGAAACGCCGCAGGGATGGGACTAACTTCGTAAAGGTTACGTCCGAAATTAATGCTCCGCTTGAATAGAATAATCGCGTCGTCGTTTCTCCCGTTTCGAAATGCGGGACCCGCGGACTCGTTCTAAGTATCATTAAACGGGAGGGAAGGGGTAAATATCCTGCGAGGTAGAGCCGCTCTACACGGGGGAACCCGCGCCGCGGTCGCGCTGGAACTCCCCTTATCTGAAAAGTACACGTGCGTAAAATCGAGTAGGATCCGTAGAGACGCCCGGCGTAACGACGTTGTATTCCTTTTGTTATCCGGGAAATAGATCGAGGGAAATAGCCGACCCTCGTGCGCTCGATACAATTGGCGTCGTCCGTATGTGTGCGTGGGTGCGTGTGGGCGCGCGGTGCGTGAAAGAGGAGGAAGGTTGGGTTTTCGGTATGATCAAATTAATTGCCTTTGTCGGGTTTAGCGGGCGGTACAAATTGTCTATACGATTTCGACATCCGTGTACTTCCGGAAATGTTAATTTTGTTGTCATCCTCAATGACAATGTATTAACTCGAAGAGATAATACAAAAATTATCTCTTCGAGTCGCTTTCCTTCATCCAAGCTGCGCCGTACGGATGACTAAACTACATTGATCACTAGGTGCATGTTGACTGTAAAATTTCTTCAATTTATCTTTTAGATTACCTTCACCACTTTCTAGAACAAAGGACAAATTTCTAATTTACAGCTTAGCTTTCAAAAGTGTATACTTCTGCTGTACTTCAAGGCTGGTACCTTGGCCCAATCTTATTCATTATCTTTATAATGACGTTTATAATTTATTAATCCTGGAACACTACCCTGGGTACAGGTGCAGTCCAGCCTTGCTCAAAACTTCTGTTATTTTTCGACAGATGACAGCACAAAATTGTGGTGCCTACTAAATCTTGTTATAACGTCGGAGCGCTAGATAAGAGATGGGGGTAAAAAGAGAAAGGGGTAGTCATTGATCTAGGTGTATCCGTATATTGACCCAACAACAAAGCAAATCAAACAATACCAAACAAAACGAATCAAATATACAATTAAGTGCACAACGATGCCTGTGTGAGTACCTTGCTGATCACCCGGTATGTGATGTGGTTGGCAAGGACCGCTCCGTGCCTCGGCCGACGCTCGGTTCTTTCTCAGGAATTTTCCACAATATTTCATGTATAAACAGGCGGCCTTAAGTTGTTACTGCTGCCGGAGAAATATTGAAATCCAACAGGATACCGATGGAAAAGGAGGAGCATGGACGGCAAGTTACTCACATAGACAAGACGATATAAGAAAAGATTATGACTAAATTACAATCTACGAATTACTTCGCCGCGGCGTGCGCTTATTAATATCACCGCTGAAGGCGGATAGGTTAGGAATTCCGAGCTGAAGGCTCTATTGTAAAATGTATTTATCTGTGTTGGAGGTCTCCTTCGATGTCCCCGGTCGGTGCTGGTGCGGCAGCCAGGTGTTCGAACTCGTTTCCGTAGCGTGATGATATATTCGGAATCCTCCGTTTTGTCTCTCCCCTTTTCGTGGATACAACATCCGAATTCCCATACGGGATTAGCAACGGGGAGGGGGATGACACGCGAGATACTTCGATGATCCTCTACTATAAGAGATAATTCCTGGAATTTTCTCGAACGCATCCGTGATCACTGCTACGTTGATGTTCAGATGCTTGTTCACCGCTTCCAGACACCGAGTCGAGTCGAATCTCTACTAGTCTTCCCCTGCGCACGTTACACTTTTTTCTGTTATATGATCCCCCTCCCGCGGGCAGCGTCGAACCACTCGTTTACAACTTCACTCATAACGTATACAACTTACAATATTACAAGATAAACAAAACAAAGTGACGACATTACATCTATTACAATTATATATTTTCAAACACTCAATACAGCAGTTTTAATACAGTAGCGCATATAGAAAACATGATAGGTAAATCGGTAATTTTAATGTAGCGCCCTCTGTGGGGGAGCTGCACTTATCGAATGAGAATAACATAGAGTAGGGTTATTATCATAGATTACAAATTAGGGAAATAAGAGAAAATAAAAAAATAGGTGCAACAATCTCTTATATGTTGATTTACTACAGTCATTGAAGTGAGACGTGTTTTTGTTTGATGTAAAATCTCTACTTGGATACAGGTGTACCCCTGGGTAATATTTGTGTGACAAGTTTATAATTTTATCAAATCAGGTAGGATTATGTTTTGTTTATTATTATTAGAGTTTGTTAAAAGGTGGATGATGTGTTATCATTAAGTAGTGTGAATCGGACTGACGCTGTCACTCTTCCGAATTTCATTATTCAATAATAAGTTGTCATTGATAAGTAATCATTGAATAATAAAATTCGGAGGAGTAACAACGGCAGTCCGATTTACACCACTTAAGGATAACACGTCATCCACTTTTTTAACAAACTTTATTATATTACATTTTATAATAGTTAAGGTATTTTTAGCGTTCAGCGTGGCTCTTCTTCTTCTAGACCACTTACTCAAAAGGAAATTGAGGAGATCATTCAAAATTTATCTGATTTTGAAGCAGACGATAAATCAGATATTTCAGAAGAATGTGTAGTAATAGACGACTTTAGAAATTTAAGATAAATGTCGAAGTGATGCAGCTGGAACAAGCTGCAGTTTGGTTGAATGTGAATATATAAAACAAGAAATATCAGCAAAAAATAATGAAGAACAATGTGCAAATGATAATGGTGTACAGAAGGACAATATATATTTGCAAATTGAAGATGTGTCGAGTAAACTGGGTGGAAAAAATGGGCGCAAGTGGAGTGGTGAATCAAGAACAAAGTCATTTCGACCTACTGCTCGCAATTTAGTTCTATATCTTCCTGGGAATAAAGGATCTGCTCCTGATGTGTCCAGTGGACCTAAAGCATAGTCCTTGTTTTTCACGGAAGATATTTTGAACTCCACAGTTACGTTCAGAAATAAGGAAATTTTGATTCAACGAAAGGAACATGCAAGCGATCGCTCCAATGATGATGAAGATGTGGCAAATATACGCTTGCGTCCATCCTGGACCAGAGATACTAATTTAATCGAAATTAGAGTTTTGTGTGGTCCGTTCTAGTACGCTGGTCTAATGAATGTGAACGCTGTTACTACAAATCAATTTTTCGACAGAAATACAGGAATCCCCTTTTTGGTGCTATCATTAGCAATGCTTGATTCAGTGTTGTAATAAATTGTCTGCGATTTGATAATAGGGACACCAGGGCAGAACGGCGAAATAATACACCGTTTCGTGATTTGTTTGAGGTTATTATTTCTAAATGTTCTGAACTTTACACGCCATCTGAGTGCCGTAGTTTAGATCAATGATTAGTAAGTATCAGGGGATGGTCTCCATTCAAAATGTACGTACCTTTAAAGCCAGGAAAATATGGTACGAAAATTGTTACATTTTGTGGTGCGAAAGCCTTTTACCTCTTAAATGCTAAAGTGTATGTTGGTAAAGGCTCAAGTCCAGAAGGAGTTCCTGTTGCCGAATATTATTCATTAAATCTTACTAAACCAATTTATGGTAACAATCGTAATGTTATCATAGATCAGAGGTCTCCAAACTTTTCAGCCTTGGGGCCATACTGATTACTTCAGTGAGTTTTCTGCGTATTATACTTGTCATTAAGCTTTACCTAGGAAGTAATCAAATCCCAGTTACTATCATTCTGTGTTTTTTATCCAACTTATCACAACAACAATAACCTATTAGCTGTCGCGGGCCGGATTGATGACACTGGCGGGCCGGATTTGGCCCGCGGGCCGTAGTTTGGAGACCCCTTGTCATAGAAAACTAGTTCATATCAACTGATGCTGCTAGAAAGCATCACGACCACCATTCTGTAACCATAGTCCGAACTACAAAGAAGAATAAAACAGAAATAACACTAAGGGTGAAATACCACAGTCATTTGTTCAGGTTAAAGGAAGAAAAAAGAATTTGGCTGACTTTGGTTTCAGCGATTTTAATACTATACTTTCTTATTGTCCTCCAAAATCAAACCAAAAGAAGATATTTGTTGTGTTGTCTACGATGCACCCCAAAAGTAATAAACCAAATTCGACACATCTTCCCGAAATCGTTCATTTTTACAATAAGACTAAGGGAGGGGTTGATTCTTTAGATCGATTGACTCATCGTTATACCGTTGCAAAGAAAACAAGGCGCTGGCCGTTGAGGATGTTTTACAACCTTCTAGATTCAGTTGGAATTAATTCAACTATTCCTTGTAGGGGTTCCAGTGATAAAGAAAACGAGAACACATAATAGGAGTATTTTATTAGAAATTTTTACATCTAGTACTATAAAAGATATTTGTCAATCTTGTAGCTGGGATAGCTAAGTGGTGTGTGTTCCCAATATTATAATCATGGAACATCCAATATATATTCCCAAGTGGCTGTCTTCATAATTGAACAAGGACCAACGCCAAGTGGCCCTCAAGAAATCATTTGCAAATTCGACCAATCCAAGATGGCGTTTTTGAGGCCGATGAACTAATCGAAAATAATCCCGGTTGAGTAATCCACTCCTGTGCACTTGGCCAAATCCAAAACCGCTTACTTCAACGCACAAGAAACAGTGAAAAAATCTAACACGTTGATTATTATAATTTTTTTCTTCTTAATTTTTAATGTCCTTTTCTTGATTTTTATTTTGTTTTTAAATTTTTATTTCTATTCGTTTTTTTTTATTGTTATAATTAAAAATAATTTTCTGTTGAAGTAAAACGCCATTTTAGTCAATAATCGAATCACCTTGACTAAATCAGTACTTGTTCTGTATTCTTGCATTGTAACTAGGTACAGAAAAACAAGTATTCTGTATAAGTTGTAAACAAAAATTTATTAAAAATCGGGACATTTTTAATTTTTTAACGAAATCTGGCATAGTACGTAAACAATTATTATTATTTATTCATTTAAATAAGAATACGTTATTATAAATTTATATTAATTTTTTAACTTGTACAAAACTCTTGTTTTTCTGTTACTAGTAACGCAAGAATAAAAAAACAGATACAGATCTAGTCAGTGATGCGATATTTGTGTAATTTTGCATCGAGTTTCATATTCCGAAAAATCTTATATACCAATATGATTGATTTGTGAAATTCTTTGCTTTTGTTTTTTATGTGCCTATACATCACATAGGTGTATGTTATGTTTTAAAATAAATATTATTATATTTATTTTACGTGTTTTTAAATCTTTTTTGCTTTAGTTTTTTTGGAATATTTATTATTTTCAAATCCCAAAATTTTAGGGTGGTTCTTGGGAAAATCATCCCTGCTAGTAATCAACGGCCAGCCTCTAAACCTATACGGTGTAGGCGCGTTAATGTAATTCGTCGGGCGCTTGGAACGTACGTTGCTAACGTAATTTGTGGGCGTCAGCATCCTTAGAATTCCGGGCTCTAGTTATTACATATAATCCTGCGTCACACATTTCTCCTTTTCTTATTGCTGTATATATTATCACTATCATCATTTCATTTTAATTCTTTCTTTGTACATAATACTCGGTCATCACGCATTCCCTATTGTTCAAACTCATTTCTCTAATGCACCGTCGTCCAACCATCAAAGCAGAAGAAACTGGATTTCTCGAAAAGATATTAGATCGTCACCGAAGCAGAGAACCGTACGTTGTACGTCGTAGAAGTTTTAAATCACGAGGGTCGTCGCCTCGCGATAGGGCCGGGAGTAGGATAGGTGCAGAAGTGAATTTAATATGCTTTGTGTTTCCTCCTTTGAGGCGCTGGTTACAAAAGTGCAATATCTCTGTACGGCTGCGGGGTGTGTTAAATTACCTTTGAGACGTCGCGTTGTGCGGACGAAAGACACCTTTTGTGCATCAAAGAACGAAGAGGAAGTCTGATATCTTTTATAGTTATCTTCGCGCGAGAATTCGTCCTGGGATGAAAACGGTGCGAATTTAATTTTTAATTTTATTACAAGCTGTTGTACCGGGATTATCTTAACTTAATGCGTCTTTTATATTTCCGTGATAAGACGGTTTGCTTTTAGCAGTATTTATAACAGATCCGTTCATTGGGTGAGTCGCTGGAAAGTCATTCTTGTTGATTTGGAATCACGAAAGATTCCCACTTGTTCAATTGATTGATGAGTATCGACTTTATGCTTGGTAGGGCGTGATAACAGAACGATTATATCGCCGTGGAACTCAGCATCGTTAAAATAGCCACTTTCAAAATAGTTCTGCATCAAGACACGTTTCCCTTCTCGTTATAACAGAATGTAGTGGTATCGGAATTCCTGGACATAAATTGTAAAATTTCCGAATTTCGACGAGCACGTCTATTAAAATCTAACAGTCCTTCTAAAGGAGGAAGACTTAGAAAGATTTCCTTCTTCGCCAACGTTTGACACTGAGATTTATCAAAATTTGACGGCACCTCGAAGAAGGCTATAACTAGTAAAGTTTTCTTTCGTTTCTGTCAAAGTTTGACGCTTTAATTTATCGAAGTATATCGAATTTTCTAGAACAGGCACTACAAAAGAGTCTTCCGTTGTTTTTGTCAAAATCTGACTCTTCAATTTGTTAAAACTTGACAAACATACCTATCGAAATTTGACGATTCTTCTAGAGAAGACAGACGTAATAAGATTTCCTTCTTCCTGCGAATGTTTAACACTTAAGTCCATCAAAACTTAATGGTGATTTGAGGGCAATAGGACTATAGTAGTTGTCTTCTTGGCCATCAAAGTGTGTCAAAGTTCTACATTCGAATTTGCAAAATTTTGACAATTAAATCTCGGCTGAACTCAAAACGTTTTATTTTAATTTTCTCATTTATACCTATTGCAGTTAGACAGTTACATTCAAGAAAGATTTACTGTATATCAAAGAAGTGAAGTGGAAACTTTCTTTTTCTCTTCTGTCAAAGTTTCATTACCAACGAAACACATGTCCCGAAATTTATCCACAATTGTAGAGTTGGAAGGTATCAGATATGATTTGATGGTTTCCGAAAAGTGGCGCCAACAAATTTGGTAATAATGTGCTTGTCGATTCCTCAGGCTTAATTGGAGTTTTTATAAAAACGAAGAATCTGAAGTGTGCGATATTATTGAGGTTACTAGTTCAATTTTGGCGCTTTTGGAAAAAAAGGGATTGGGTTGGCGATCTGATTCTACCGTTCTTAGAAGAAAAATTGGGTTTTGATTATTCATGAAAGACAAGTCCATCAAATTAGCAAAATAAATCGTTTGAAGATTCGTGGGCACTGTTTTCATTATAGCTTCCTTGAAAGAAGATCATTCCATATCGACAACATTGAAAGAAACAAATTATTCAATTTTGGAGGTTCTCTCGAGCTTGTCCCGATTTTGGAGATGCCGGACGAACTCTGAAGAATTATGGAAACCACGAAAACTTTCGGATCGGATTTGAGGAATTGCGAAAAACGAGAAAATCAGAATTTCCGGTGCAAAGGATGGGAACTTCTTGGACGAAGAAAAATTTTTTTGGAATATGATCAACCCATATCGATAACCTTGAAGCAAAAAGACGATTAGATTTTGAGGCTTCCTCGAGTTTGGTTTGATTTTGGAGTTGCCGTAAACAGAAGCGACCAAACTTTAATGAATTATGGAAAGCGACGATGTAATTTTGACATGTTTTGGAGGACAAAGCGATCGGATTTGAGAGGAATTGTGAAAACGAGAAAATCAGAATTTCCGGGGAAAGGATGGGAATTTCTTGGAAGAAGAAACAATTTTATTAGAAGATGACAACCTTGAAGCAAAAAGTCGATTAGATTTTGGAGGCTTTCTCGGGCCTGGTTTGATTTTGGAGTTTCCCTAAACAGAAGCGACCAAATTTTAGTGAATTATGGAAAGCAACGATACAATTTTGATATGTTTTGGAAAAAGAACTGATTGTATTTGATAAATTGTGAAAAACGAGAAAACCAGAATTTCCGGGCGAAAGAATAGGAACTTCCTGGAAGATGAAATAATTTTATTAGAAGATGATCAACACATATAGATAACCTAAAAACAAAAAGACGATTAGATTTTGGAGGTCTTTTTGAGCCTGGTTCGATTTTAGAGTTTTCCAAAATTTCCGGGGGAAAGGATTTTGGAGTTTCTCAAAACAGAAGCAACCAAACTTGATGATGAAACACAAGAATATCAGAACTGTCTAGGGAACGAATGGGAACGTCTTGGAAGAAGAAACAATTTTATTAGAAGATGATCAATCCATATTGACAACCTTTGAAGCAAAAAGTGGATTAGATTTTGGGGGCTTTCTTGAGCCTGGTTTGATTTTGGAGTTTCCGTAAACAGAAGCGACCGAACTTTGATGAGTTATGGAAAGCAACGATGTAATTTTGACATATTTTGGAAGAAGAAGCGATCGGATTTGAAGAATTGTGAAAAACGAGAAAACCAAAACTTCCTGGAGAACGAATTTTGGAGGTTTCCTTGAGTCTGGTTCGATTTTAGAGTTTCCTAAAAACAGAAGCAACCAAATTTGATGATGAAAAACGAGAAAACCAGAACTTTCTGGGGAACGAATGGGAATTTCTTGGGAGAAGAAACAATTTTATTGGAAGATGATCAACCCATATCGATCACTTCAAAGCAAGAAGACGATTAGATTTTGGAGGTGTTCCTCAGTCTGGTTAGATTTTAGAGTTTCTCTAAACAGAAGCGACCAAACTATAATGAATTATGGAAAGCGATAATGAAATTTGACAGGTTTTGGAAGAAAGAGCGATCTCGTTTGGGGCATTGTGAGAAACGAGAAAAGCATTTCAGAGTATTTGTCTTTTTAATAAAATCTTGAGAGGCCTAGCTAGGGGCAAGAACAGGTTCCAAGAGACAGTGACTATGCATATACACAAGAATCCAACACTTGTTCCAGGTTAGCCTATTTCTCTTTACAATTATGAATTAATTTTTATCCATTTTCTGCTATTCGTTCAGGTTGACTGTGCAAAATCGGAAATTATGCCCAAAGTTTGCTTCGATCGGGTTTAATTCGCAAAATAATATTTTACTTACTCGGCAAATTACAGTACGCGTAAACAAGTCGGGCGATTATCGTTGGGGTGAATTTCGCAACGTTTTCATCGCGGTTTGATGCTGACATCGGCAATTTTTGACTGCGGGAAAAGAAAAGCGTCGGTTACAGGAAATCGATAGGGCTACTTGCAAATTAGCGACTTCCTCGTTAATGTTTTGAGTTTTTTTTATATATAATAATTATTGAAAATTTCTAATTTTAGCGAGCAGAATCGCCCCAGTTCATTGTAAATTTAGATAATTTTGTTTTCTTCGTCAGTGTTTTGATACTAGCCCGATCGAATTCTATTGGTGCGGGAATCACGAAATGGTTTTGTTGCCTGTGGCGTTTGCGACGTCTTTTTTGTTAGTAACTTGTCTAAAACCCCCGTTTTATCTCGTATTTCTTTCCTTCTTCCTTATTTCTAACTTATTTTTGTTTTCTATGTTTGCTTCTAAGGGTTTTCTATTAAAAATATCACCACCTCTATCGAACCTTACTGCTGACAATTAAGTCTTATACGGATATTTTTGCTGACACGTCGGTCGTAGTAAAAGCTTGTATAACGTGAACGTGTGTGGCGCAGGAAAAAGGCAGCGACCAGTTCGTAAAGAATTTGATCAGCATGAATTTAACAAATTGGGACAAGATTTGGGATTATCCAGAAAGGCTTCAGCACTCTTAGCGTACGTTGATGATATGATATCACGTTTATATCGTGAAGATAAAATATTCGATATTTCGAAAACCATACTGTATTACCATTTGAAAGGTGCTTGAGGAAGGAAAGGTCAATCGCACGATAGGCCACTAGTAATTTCAATAGAATAGGAGCCACGATTGGCTGCAGCAGTAAAGGTGATGATTAAACTGAACAAATATGCGGTATCATGAGTCATCTGTCCTTTTCACGATGTAATATTATATTAGATTATATACAGGACCAAGGACAGATGACTCATCATACCGCATATCTGCCCACTCTGGATGAAACGTTGAAGCTTCAGCATTACGAGACATGACTTATTTCGGATCGTTGAAGATTTTGTAAAAATTCCTAAAATAATGACAACATTTAACGACAATTTGCCAGGCGATGAACGGTTTGCGAGAAAATGCAAAAGACGCGAAATTTTAACAGTGAAAGCTCTGGAAATGCAGAAGAGCCGTTCGATCCTGAAGTTTTTGAAAATGGTGATTTTGACTCTGAAATAGACGAAGAAACAAATATTGAAGAGCAGTTTGGTATGGGAAAGTGAGTATTAGTTAAATATCCCACTGAAGGAAGTATTAAACATTTTGTTGGACAGATTGTTGAAAATATTGATGGCGGATTGTTTCTAATATTTACAAAATATGAGGGCAAGTCGTTTCTCTGGCCAGAAAGGGAAGATATAGTAGACCGCGAAAATATCGTTAAAATCCTTAAAGAACTGTTGAAATCTAGAAGAAGAAATAGTTTCGTTTGTTTAAAGGAGATCTCACACAAATTTCGTTCGTAAAGTTCTATCGTATTAAATGTTTAAACAGTTCATAACTGTGTTATTAATAAATATCTTAGAATGAAAAAAGTCTAAATTGTAGACTTCCTTTTAAATATTCACACCAGTCCCTAAAACCGAGTAGTGCTGTTCAGATTACCATGACATTATCACCACTGACATTATTCAAAATAAAAATTCTTTTGAATATGGTGGTCTTGTCAAAAGATAATTAATATCACATATAAAGCTTAGTGTACAAAGAATTATTAAAAAGAATCAAATCCATAGAGTGAAAAGCACATTTTCTTTAAATTTGAACTTCCTGAAAACGCGGTCACACTTTGCCGACTTTACCTTATCTTATTTTTGCATTTCCTACCCTTCCGCTTGAAAACGTAAAGATAAATTGTATTTAGCGGTCCGCAAATTTGATAGTTTATTAACTCGTATACGTCCAAGTTTTGAAAAATTATGTTTTACAGTATTTTGGTCAAATTTGAGTTGGAGTAGACGTTATTATGTGGCCCTGACCGTCCAGTTAAACACCATCAGACACTTTTCGCCTTTTATTCGTAGGATGAGGGGACGGGACAATCTGAAAAAAGCGCTTTACTGTCATTCAAAAAACTTACCAAAAACATTATTAGGAATAAACGAGCAGAAAATCACGCCGAAATTGTCCAGAAATTCTTGGGTACTTTTAAAATACTCGGTTGCAACATGAATATGGAGCTGCATTTTGTGCATAGCCATCTTTTTGACTTCCCGAAAAACGTTCTTTTAATAAAATACATATATATCTTGAATGACTTTTTGGAGAAAAGGGAGGGCACTCTGTAAAATGAAAAGTTGACACGATAAAGAAAATCTGAGGTCATTCTTGGATTCAGATGACAAATGTTAGCCAAAAACAAGTGTCAGGTCTAACTCAACAAAACTTCGGTTATCGTTATCACCATAATTGTTGTAATTATTATTATCCAAATATCATAGTTATTTTTCAAAGAAGACGTAAACGAGGAAACATTGGTCACAAACAACGAAACGACTAGAAGCATAGAATTCCAGTCATCCTTATAAACAACATTGACCTACCAAAAATTTCCTGTAAAAGATTAGCGTTTATAAACTTCAATCTAACTCCCAGCCTCTCCCTCCGGTTCATTAATTCGACGACTAAAAACCCACAAACGTTGTCAGGTAATATTGATGAACTAATCCCCTCTTCGTCCTCATCACCGCTTTCGGGCACCCTCCCCATCGATTTTACGCAAGCTTTAATTAAAGTTCCTTTTAATTAACCCGCCTCCCATCTCGTCCTTTTCCTCCTCCTATTCGCCCGTGCGAGATAGGTGTCGCGTTCCGAAACGTCTACCTAATTATTCAAAGCACATTCAACTTAGCGCTAAGTTGGTAGATACTAAACTGGATAATTTAATTATGCAACTGTGCTCTTGCGGCGAATGTAGTCGGAATAAATTAAATTTTATCTCGGCAACTCCTTCGGGGTAGTTTCCACACATGTACGCGTTTTACATTTCCCCTTCCCCTGCCCCATCCACTCTTACGTTTCTCCCTCTCATTCCTATCCGTGTTATTTCCCCCGCCCACGATTCGGAGAATATCGGATCGGATCCTCGGTTCCGAGAAATTACAAGGGCGTATATCAGCGGTTCGAGTCGGAAGAAAAAGCTTAGAATCGGAATTTCCCGTTTTAAGTTATTGCCGGCCAGATAAATTTGAAACGGAAAAACCCTCCAAGCTAGCAATTAGTTTATAATGCCCCCTCCCCCATTTTTACCTTACATCTTCGTATCATTAACGTGTCACCACCACTCGTTCGGGTCACACAAACTTGAGCACCTCGCCTTCCTTATATGTACGTAGTACATGCGAGCACTATTTCGCTATTTATCGCTTTTTAAAAGCTCGCCTCGCACCGAGAAGCTCGACGATGTCCTGTTTCCGCCCGTTTCGTAGCATCGCTTCGACTTTATTACATTCCATAAATATGACAGACCGGGCGTAAGTAAAATTATGCCTTCGAGCTTTAATAACGTAAGCAGCTTACGACCGATGCTAGACGCTCACTTCGGTTTGTATTCGACGACGACGACATACATTTGCGGTAATTACTATCTTCAAAAGGGACCTGCTGGAGCTGTGCGCTTTTATTCCGACGTCGTAATCCTTGCGGAAGTTACGAGTTAAAAGTGCCTTAACCGGCTTTCGCGGTCTTGCGCGTTATAATTTTTAAAACGCGCTCGAAGCTTTCAGAAACGTACAGTTGAAGTTCGTAAATTCCTTTCTGCAGAAGATTACGGTGACGTTATTATTAGTGTTATTATAAAAAAAGTAAACTATTTTCGAGAGTCCAAAATCTTAATAATATAAAATCCGGACAACTCTCCATATAAGGTACTTAATTATATTAGGTATGTTTAAGGTTGTACGGTATTTTCTTTCACCATGATCATCAACTTATTTTTTTTTTTGGTATGTTTTACGTACTTGCCGGCCCCCTTATGTGTATTCTGCCGCAAAATAACTTCGAAATTCTAACATGAAATTTCAGAATCGCCAAAAATTTCGTTCAAAATTGATATTTTAAGACAAACTTACCCATAGCTGCTTTATTTACCCCACGATCGAAATCGAGTGTACTCTTCTAGAAGCAGATTTTATCAACGAATCAAGTGGAATAAGAACGGACGCGCGTCCCCTAATATTTGGCGCAGTACAGCGCAATTACGAAAATTTCAGGTACAAACTTAAAAGTGCTATAAGTCCGAAACGATAACTCGCAGAGCCCTCCAATTTATTGCATTCTAATCAACTGGCCGAGTTCTTTAAATCTACCGAGTTTGAGCACGCTACGACTCTCGAAGGTACACGATATCGAAAAATTGGAGAAATCATTGGATCAGAATGGATACAAATTTATGCGTCCTTATCCAATAACATATTTCAATTATTATCTTCGAATTATTTCGAAAATTTTAAGAATTTAAGAATTTTGCTTATAGAAAGAGGCGCATGCTACTAACTAAATCAAGCTTTCACAATTTGGACTTCTCTTTGCACCTTGATCCTATAACTAAAGCTAATCAAATCCGATTCTGAGGTACAAACATCGTCGGATATCAAAATGCACATAAATTTTCCCGCTATGATTGCATATCTTTCTATTATCATTATTATTTTAGAATTATAATTCACATTAAAGTAACACGAAATCTGAAATATCTCAATACGTTTTCGAAGATACGACAAATATTTTATCATTATGCTTGTAGAAACAGGCGGATACTAACTAAATTATGCTTTCGGAATTTGTGCTTATCTTTGTATCTTGATCCTAGAAATAAAGCTGATTAAATTCGAGTTATTTCAATTTGATTTTGAGGTATAAACATCGTCAGATATCATAACGCATACGAAATTTTCACAGTTTTATCAAACATTTTTCGAGTTCAATTGTGTTATGATGATCTAGTTATGATTCAGGTTAAAGTAACGCGTAATCTTAGATATCTCAATACGTTTTTAAAGATATGACTAATGTTTAATCCTTCTGCTTAATGTTTTATTATTCTGCTTACAGAATCAGGCGGATACTAACTAAATTATGCTTTCTGTAATTTACATTTCTCTTTGTACCTTGATCCTAAAAATAAGGTTGATTAAATCCGAGTTATCTCAATCTGATTTTGAGATACATACATCGTCAGATATCAAAACGCATACAAGTTTTTACAGTTTGGTCAAATATTTTTCTATTATTATGATTTTCGAATTATGATTGAGGTTAAAGTAATACGAAATCTCAGATATCTCAATACGTTTTCGAAGATATGTCTAATGTTTTATTATTCTGCTTACAAAATCAGGCGGATACTAACTAAATTAAGCTTACACAATTTGACTTCTCTTTGTACCTTGATCCTATAAATAAAGCTGATTAAATCCGAGTTATCTCAATCCCATTTTGACTTGTAGATATCATCGGATATCCAGATGCATGCAAATTTTCGTAGTTTGACTAAGTTACATCTTTTTCGTCTTATTATATTCGAATTATAATTGAGGTTAAAGTCATACGAAATCTGAAATATCTTAATACGCCTTCGAAGATATGACAGATATTTTGTCATTATGCTTGTAGAAACAGGCGCATACTAAGTAAATTATGCTTTCGTAATTTATATTTGTCTTTGTACCTTGATCCTAAAAATTAGCTGATTAAATTCGAGTTATCTCAATCTGATTTTGAGATATAAACATCGCCAAATATCAAAATGTACACACATTTTTACAGTTTGATCAAATATTTTTATTATTATCTTCGAGTTATGATCGAGGTTAAAGTAATATGAAATCTGAGATATCTTAATACGTTTTCAAAGATATGAATAATGTTTAATTACTCTGCTCACAGAATCAGGCGGATACTAACTAAATTAAGCTTTCAAAATTTGACCTCTCTTTGCACCTTGATCTCGTAAATAAAGCTGATTAAATCCAAGTTATCTCAATCCGATTGACTTGTAAATATCGTCGGATATCAAGATGCATACAATTTTTCGCAATTTTCGTTTGATATAATTACGTCTTTTTCTTATTATTATCTTTGAATTATAATTCAGGTTAAAGTAACACGAAATCTGAGATATCTCAATATATTTTACAAAATACCATAAAAATTTTAACATTATGCTTGTAGAAACAGGCCGATACTAACTAAATTATGTTTTCTGTAATTTACATTTCTCTTTGTATCTTGATCCTAAAAATGAGGCTGATTAAATTCGAATTATTTCAATCTAATTTTAAGGTATAAGGCAGATATCAAAATGCACACACATTTTTACGGTCTGATCAAATATTTTTCTATGGTTATTATCTTCGAGTTATGATTGAGGTTAAGTAATACGAAATCTCAGATATCTCAATACGTTTTCGAAGATATGACTACTGTTTAATCCTTCTGCTTAATGTTTTATCATTCTGCTTACAGAATCTGGCGGATACTAACTAAATTAAGCTGATTAAATCCGAGTTATCTCAATCCGATTTTAAGGTAAAAACATTGTCGGATATCAAGATTCATACAAATTTTAGCAGTTTGATCGAATTACATCTTAATAAACGCAGTTCATCGCCTTCATTGGTATATGTTGGTCTGATAAAGACGCTTATGAAATGATATCTATAATATCTCGATATATTCTCGAGATATAAGCATTCGTTTGGAAATTTCGGTTTACTTCGCACAAATCTCACGTCAGTTATTAATAATTCTCGTTGATATATCGTGATTTTATAAAGATAAGAGGGAAAATAAATCCAGATTATCTCTATACGTTCTTAAGATATACAAAATTTCCAGTTAACTTTTCTATGGAGGTCAGAGGACCTCAACTAAATTTGAGATCGGTTTATTCGTTTCTGGTATTCTTTGGGATACCCCGACGCAAAATCTTTATTGTTTAAAGAAAATTAGAGTTATCTCAATTTGTTATTGATGTAACCATGAACAAAATCGCACCGTAAATTATTACGTTCGAAAGGAATATAGGAGTGAGTTATGTCAGAAGGAAGTTGGATGATTCTTAGATTTCCAGGAAGATTCGATTTTGAAGAATTTTAGAAACTTTTATGAAAAGAAGTTGGTTCGATTTTAACATCGCCTCTACCTGCAGGAATTTGCACTTATCTTTGCACTTTGATCCTAGAAATGAGACTGATTAAATCCGAGTTATCTCAATCTGATTTTGAGGTCGTCATCGTCAAATATCAAAATGCATACAAAAATTCACAATTCGAACAATTATGTTATTATGTTCGAGTTATGATTCAGATTAAAGTAATGCGAAATCTCAGATATCTCAATACGTTCTCGAAGATATGACGAATATGATATCATTATGTTTGTAAAAACAGGCGGATACTAACTAGATTATGATGTGGCAATTTATATTGTTCTTCGTGCCTTGATTCTAAAAATAAAGCTGATCATATGCGAGTTATCTCAATTCGATTTTGACCTATAGATGTCGTAGGATATCAAGATGCATATAAATAAAATAAATAAATATAAATAAAAAGCGCCCTGCAGGCTTTTTTGAACGAATTTTTAATTTTACTGGGAAGTGGTAGGTGGCAGGTCCATTTTAGGAACCTATAAGGGAAAAGGGGTGGTTTTAATTTGATGGTTGGTATTCAAGGGGGAACACGCAAGAAATTATAGGAATTTTATGGGAAGATGATAGATATATTTTGGCAAGTCGCGCTCGATGGGAATTAAACGATTCTACGTGTCCATAATCTGCGTTTAACACTAAATTTCACTTCTGCCAACTCAAGACGGGCTTTCCCTTTATTCATCGACGTTGACATCAACTTTCTTCCTGATCAATTTCAATATTTGAATAGGTTGTTTCATTACAGAAAAGAGAAGAGTGAACTTATGACTCAAAACTACCTTCCTTTCCAAAGTCTATACATCATTTTCTTGTCAAATCTTATCAAAATAATTCAATATTCTCAGAAAATGAATGTATCAAGTAGCTTAAGGGAATTAAAAATCCGTTACGAAACAATAACACCAAAAAGAAAGTAAAGTCGAAACTCACCCCTCCCTACAAATTCGACTTAAACAAGCGTAAAAACGCATCTCGCCTCGATAAATTGGCGCCGAAATTCCGACGCGAAACAATTCCGGAAGAAATCCCATTCGGGACGGGGCGCAATCGCCGTCCTTTTTCCACCTCCGATATTGAATTTAAAACTTGCGAGAGCGTCGTGATCCGCCGTTCAGTTCGCGGAACTAAAATAATATTACCGGCGGCTGAACAATTCCTCTTTTCTAGCCGCGCCAAATGCACGAAAGTTTTGATTAAATTCGGAGCGTCGTCGGCGTCCTAGGAAAAGAGCGCGCGAGGGAATCCGGATGATGCATGGACGAGAAGGCGCGAGACGTCCGGTAATTGCCTGCTATTCGTGAACGATGACGTCGAATTTATTCGGAAATAATTCGATATTTTTCGACGAGCTATGGCCTGTATTGTTAACGTGATCATTTCTTTTCATCAGAGCGGGGCGCTTAAAGAATTTTGTAAAAAGATACTTATTGGTATTGTACCTATTACTTTTCAAGAAACGAGGACATGATAACACTTTATACTAAACCAATAATAAGTAGGTAGGTAAAATTAATGTAACGTCTAATCTTTGGTCTTATAGTCTTAGTCTTAGTCGACGGAGCAAATCGGCTTCAAAATATCGGGTCTAGTTTTCCAGTAAGAATGCAGCTGATTACGTGAGTTGTTGATGTTGGTCTTGGTAATCAAAATTGCTTTCAAAACTACGACAATTAGCTGCATCTTCTTAGTCGTATATATTTTATTCACTTGGGAAAAACCTTTATTGACAGGTGCCTTACTCCCAGGCAGGCATAAAACGTACTCAATGATTATACGAAAGTTCGTAGAGTTGAAACGGTTAGCACGAAAGCGTTTGAACAACTCCACCCAACGGTCTGCAGCAGCAACATTCTCAGCGTTCCAGCTTGTTATTTTAGCATCTGTGACATAGTGGGAAGTAAGCGAAAACTCATCGAATACCTTCGTATATTGGTCGTTGCTAATAAAACGTTGCTTAATCACCGAATTCGTCACATTCTGCACTACTTTTGTCAAATTTGCCCATTCAAATACTTCTAGTACTGCACTGAACTGGCACCACCGCTCCAAGTATTCTTTTACTTGTTTTATAAAATTCAGCCGCTGCAGTTTTTACATTCTGCTATGTTCCTGACGAATGGATATATGCTAAACGTCAGTAGGGCACTAAAAACACGTTTCCCTAGTCCCCTTCATATAATATGTTGACTGCATGCTGCGCATCTTGTAGTCAAAACTATTAGATAGCGTTACTGTGCCGTTGACGCATTAATCAATAACACAATTTCTTTTCTGATATCTCCTAAGCGAATACGGAAGTTTTACAATGTATGTCCAGGAATTCCGATACCACCATATTTTAATGCAGTTTTATATTATACTAGAGGTGAGATGCTTTTACAAATGATAGTTATGTAGCGTTACTAGTAGTACTATTGATTGATTGTCATTATCATTTTCTTACAATTTGACATTTTGTTATTTGTTAACACTGGTGAGAAAAGCAATTTTGTAGAAGAATGGAAATTTCATGTCAAGGTTTTCGTTGAATAATTTTTTACGACTTTAGTAAATCATCAGAAGAGAATATTTCTCTCCTAAGTTTTGTAATAACTTTTAATAAAGGCACCCCCGTACGTATTGTTTTGTCATCGTTATTTTTATTCGAGATAATTTCTTACTTGCCTTTCGTATATATCACCCTTATCCAAAAATAATCTCCGTTCTTTTTTTTTTATCACCCTACGAACTCTTGAAGTCAAAACCTGATAGCGCTAGCTCAATTAAATGGAACGTCCACGAGATATAACCATCAAGTCGTCTGCAGGGAGGCGATAAAACCGACATTCTCGGTGCAACATTAGAGGGAAAAAATAGGTCCTGGAGACTGGAAAAAGGCGCTCGATAAGACGAAGTCACATATTGATGTCTTGTCGAGGGGCGAATCTACTCCTATAATAGCGCATTATGACCTATAATAGGGACTATAACACTCGATCGCCGCTGTGAAAAGGGTGTAAATTTCGGTGCAATAAACGAGGAAAAATTCTTATCTGGAGTTTCGTAGGAGAGAAAGAATTTCTTGCTATATCCTGAAGTAGACGTAGTGTATTTGGGAAAGTATAAGGATTACCCGTTGGACTAACATATACAGGGTTAGTCAAAAACATTTTCTTTAATAATAAGCCAATATACTATGTACAGGAGTCCAAATGAAGTTAATACACTCCCTCAACCTGTACTCTGTGGTTCTCAATGCATGTACGAAGATTATGGACCGCACATATGTCCCGTTTTGGGCGGGATAGTCCCGCTTTCAGACAATCTGTCCCGCTGTCCCCGGCGAGAGGAAAAATGTCCCGGTTTCGCAAACGGATCAAACGATAATTTAAATAATACAAGTAATTATAAGGTTCTGACTTTGACTGTTGATTTTCTATTAACAAACGTCACCTTGCGTGTAATGCAAAATTTACAAGAACCTTTTCTTCTAAGAAAAACCATTTTTTTCACAGTTTCGTGATTGTAATATTCTTACGGCCCACAATTGATTGGATTGACAGCGCATCTAACAATGATAGGTAACAAGATAACGCCATCTAGTAGTTTTTAACGGCACTGCGATAAAAATCACTTCGAGACTGTTCAAGACTCGACTATTCGAAGCGAGAGGGCCGTGGAACGTTCTCGAAGTTCCAGTACAATCTAGAATAAGGTTTCGAGCCGTATAGAAGCGCGTGTAAACGACGTCGCGACAAAGTTCCTAATTTATTATTAATTTAATATTAAATATTAATTAATTTAATATAACAAAAATGTCTAAACGCAAGTGTGCCTTTACTACCGCTTTGCAAATGCAATGTTCATTTATAAAACAAAGGAGTGGTATAGTAGACGTTACTTGTGAAAAGTGCAGCACCGATTTTACTGTTGGACGTGGTGGTGCCAGTGCTATTGAGAAACATTTGAAATCGGAGAAACACACGCTCGCCGATCAAGCTGTTGCTTCAAGCTTGTCTGTGCTTGCTTTTTAAAAGAACCGATTTGTCGATCTTCAAAGATTTGGATATTCATAGCTGCAACGGACGGCGCATGGATGTATCACACGGTGCTAGAAAATCACAGTTTTCGCTCAAATGAGTGTGCTTCTAATTTAATTCAATATTTTGAGGAAAAATTTAGATCTGCTCGTAGATGTGCTGGCGCCTATGGCGACGGATGAATTGAAAGAGCACATTGACGGAGCCAACTGCACAACTTTACTAACGGATGCTTCAAACCATGGCTCGATAAAATTATTGTTTATGTTTTGATCCGCTATTTTTGCTATACGCAGGCGTGAAAGTCCAGATTTCATAGTTTGGAGAGCAGCCAGGTAAAACATCGCATTGTATAAAGCTTGATTGGTAAAATTTCAATAGTGGGGACGATGTTGCATTACACTTGGGAGAGTATGTTACTGCTCAATGGTGCTCATGGTCAAGCACTCGTTTAGTATATGAAGCAGCACCCTCGCATTTAATCTAATCTTCCTGCTTCCCCGTTGATGCTAAAATTCATTAAGATGAAAATGTACTTATCTCCTTTTTATCCCGCGTACTATACGTACATTGCGATAGATGGCAAGGTGGGATACATTAAGTTAATGCACCTTTCCTGTCAACATCTCTTTCACTTAGCGCGAACGCAGATCGAATGGAATTTTTCCCACATTTTAAAATTAAGTCTGCAGGTACAGCGTGAAACGAGATGAATTCGTTTTCGTCTTTATTCAGCCGTTTGCGTGGCTTGACAGTTTCCGTTTCCTGCGTCGACGGGATTCGCCTTTATCTGAAATTAATTTCTTATCACATCGCCGCCGTATGATTAACTAATTTAATTAAATCCCTATTCAGTTCGCTTATTAAAAATATCGATTCCGTCCCCTCTATTATAATATGCAATCTTCTTCTAATTACGTAGTCTGGAGATGATCTCCCGCTTTGATCCATTTAAATTTGTACGTAGTGCGCCGCTCTTTCGATAATTTAAATTTAAGGATGAGGCGGGGGGTGATGTTTTATTTTTTTATATATATATAAATTTGCGTTTATAATCCTAAACTCTACTCCAAACTATTGAAGGTGCAAAAGAACAACTTATACTTCTCAAGATCAAGATTCCCGTTGGTGCTCCAATTCGGTGAAAATTAATCAGATTGCTAACGTAAAACTTTGTTATATTTACTGGCTTTACTTTAAAGGTGCTGTCATTTCTTGCTGGTCGTTCCGCGCAAAAAAAAAAATTGATTGATTGTCGTTGGAAACCGAGCTGGAAGGTGACTCTTTCGCATTTTCGTCAGCCTGTACAGGCTGGAGTAACAGTAACAAGCAAGGATCAAGAAGATACGGAAATAAATAAAAGAATTTCAAAGGGAAGTAGATCACTGGGGTCCCTAACAACAATTCCAAAATCAAGGAATGTATCAAGAACTGCAAAACTGCGAGCAAATGAAACGGTAAAAGACCTGCTGCACCATATGCGAGCAACACATAGGTAATGACCAAGCAAGAAGAGAACAAACTGGAAACTTGGGAAAGTCCTCAGAGAGATATTTGGGGAAGTCAAAACGGCTGAGCGAGAATGGAGGAGAAGAACAAATGCCGAGGTAATGAATACGATCAGAAAACCAAGTATTGCAAACAAGATTCGGGCCCAAAGATTAAACTGGGTAGGACACATCATTCGAATGTCAAAACAGAGACTCGTGAAGAGCGTGCTGGTGGCTGGGAAAGATGGGATTAACGGGGATGATGAGAACAAGAAGAAGAAGACATTATTTCTTACGGGATTTTGGTCCCGTGCGCTTGTAGCACATCAACACTGCTCTTTTAATTGGTAGCTCTGCGAACGTATTAAAAATTTTAGAAAAAGACGATCAGAACGACCGAAACTCCAACAAAATCAATAAATTCTTTCCCATAATTCTGAACTAATGCAATTTAGAGGGAAGTGTAATTAAAGTATTAGTCTAGCAAAATTTTGAAACCGTTTACGATTCCATCAGGGTGAATAGATGTTTCCCAAAAATTCTGTTGTTCGCAATATATGAACAGATTATAGACCTCAGCGTGAAGTATTACCACACAAGACAAAATTGGTACGAGGGAAAGTTCAATATTATTAATGGGATCCTTCGGTTTATACGGTCGTTGAAGATGCTTGCCTCGAGCTAGCGAAACACGTGTCACCGACTTTATTATAAACAATTGTGTGGTGAGGAGTTTACCGATGTGATATTTGTGTCAGTTTCTAAAATTCTGAAAATTGCTGAAATTGGGATATGAGCAAGCCTTGCTTTGTTGGCTGTTAATCATAAAGATTTCAACCAAAATTTCCGCAGATTTATGGTCTCAAACTTGAACAATAAAGGCCTATCAGGCATTGCTAAGAGCGTCGCGATGTAGGTGAAGGATATGGGGCTGCAAAACAAAGCAATGTCCATACAAATCATACACAAAATCACGCCATTGCTACTTGTTTCACGCCATAGTCTTCCCTTCGTTCCATGCCCCCTCCTCCTTTTTTTTCAAAATCTTCTCTATATTCCCATTACAAGTGAGTTTTGGTCTGCCTCTTCTTTCTGTGCTTTTAATTCTCGCTTCCCATATTCTTTTTACTGGAGTGTTTTCGTCGAATTGCTGAAGATGATTCCACCAACTTGGTTGCCTTTGTTCCACCACTTGCAAAATAGATTGAATCTTTAGTCCTCTTCTGATTGCTTTACTTGGTATTTCATGCATTTTGATAACCCCCGTAATCCTCCTCAGAAATTCCATATTCGTTGCCTGCAGTTTGCTCTTCTCACTTCTAGTAAGTATCCATGTTTCGCTTCCGTATGTAATTATTGGTTTGCACTTTTGTTTCAGTTTCTCTTGAGATTAATTTTTTGTTAATTGCGTGGTATACTTTCAAAGAATTTTCTTATTTTCCTGTTGTTTCTCATATCATGTTTTCCATTTTCTTCCATTATTATTCCGTGGTATTGAAAATATTTAACATCTACTATTCTGTCATTTCCTATGTATATATTAAGCGTTTCTTCTTCTTCTTTTTCTCTTTTTACTCCTGTTGACACCATTACTTTTGTTTCCGTCTTGCTTATCCGTATTACAGCGGCTTGTAGTTCTTCATGCCATATCGTTAAACTATCTTGTAAATCTTCCTTATGTCCATGTCATCTGCATCATGCATGATCTTCATGATTGCACAAAAGATATTTCTGATGACAGGAATCTCAAAGAGATCTTGCAAGAAAAGGGGGTCATCAAAATTGCTGAACGGATTTAGGAGTTTGTCGAAACAGAAAGTCTGCAGACCAAATCAGAACCAATCAACGAAGAATACGTAAACGAAAAATAAAACAATTAGCAGGCAATTATGCGACCATTGTTTGGGAGTTAATCGAAATATTAGGCGAATTCATCGAATATGTGTAAATACATTTTTTATGGATGGCTGCAAAGACAATTTTAATTAATTTTGCCCCCTGCGCGACAATTTCAGCCCGCCGCGCGCCGTTAATAACAATTTAATGAAATAGCCATAAATATAAATTACAAATTACGTACTTTCGATCTGCTACTCGATACATTACTTGATTTTTCATTAATCGCTACTGATTTCCCTCGGGTGCGCACCGATTTCGATGGGTACGAAATCATCATTAGCAAATAAATCAGTTTCGGTTCGTTAGAACTGAGTCGTCCATTTTAAAAATATCAAATTATCCGTATCGATTTTATTTCAAAATTTGCAAAATATAGGAGTTATTGTCACAGTAATACGTCCGACTGTCCATTAACTGAATGGAAATTTACAAGTTTAATCAAACAAATTTGTCGATGGGCGAATAACTTTTGCCCGGATGTACGGTGCGTGTTTGCCGCTGAAAATTTATGAAAATTTACAAGTGTACTATATTGATACGAAATGGATAGAATTTAGTTATCAGCAGAGATCGGATTATATGTTTTTTTGCATATCGATAAGTCTCAACGGTCCAATAGAACGCTTTAAGATCTACACGAATTAGGGCAAATAAAAGCATTTAGCACTAATTTAATTTTACATATTTCGAATATTTTGGCTATTTTACACATATTTCGAATATTTTGGCTATTTTATACATATTTCGAATATTTGAACATATTCGAAGCTTTTCGACTTATTTTCCCGTTTGAAAATCGCGTTATTTAAACAAATATATAGTAGACGATTTTCTGGGAAATTTACATCGTACGATTACCGATGCTTCGTTAAATATAATAAAATAAATATCACTTGAATAGGGATTAATGCTTTTTCCAAGAAACTTATGTTTCTACACTTTTCTAAGAAATTGTTAATTGCTTTTAAACTTCCAAACGAAATATCATGTTCAATACCGAAGAGCAAAGATTATTGTGTTACGGTTCCTAAGAATAAAAATCGGAAATTAAACGAATAAAGATGAGTTCTGATTGGTTAAAAATAAGTAGGTAGGGGGTGTATACGTTTCAGCATTGATCATTTAAAAATTTTCATCGTTTACAAGGACCGAATAAAGTGAAGTGTGCCATCCAAAAATGCCAAAAGTGAAAAGCGATTTAGTAGCCTCCTCAATCAAGACCGTTCCAGACCGCCACTTTTGAACGAAGAAAAAGTATTCTGCGAGTGTAAAACTTATATTCTAAACATTTTAGAAACATTTTCAACATATTTTGCTCATATTTAAGACATATATACATATATACATATTTTAGTCAAATCTCGAACATATAATCCGGTCTCTAGTTATCAGACAAAGCGCCCGCCGTTAGGCTAAAAGTTTCGTTACCATTTCGGCGTTTTCAAACTCGGCTTTTTAAATTAATTTGACGTGAAGAGTTAGCGCTTCTATTATGCTTACCACTACGGAAACGATAGAAAAAGCTCCATCAAAAGTGACAACGGACGCGTTTAATCAAACGTCACCCCCGGAAACGTTCCGATAATACTTAATAACGAACGAACGAACGTCGCGGTCGCCGTCGGAATTAATTAATTGGATTTAAGGGCTAACGAAGTGAAAGACGTGGCCGGAAAAAGGTGCGCCGAATAGAAAACAAAAGCCGCTTTTTTGAATGAACGGATTTCAAAGCGAATTTCGAGTTTCTAACGCGCGAACCTCAATAATAGTCGGCGACGGATTTTAGCGTGGAGGGAACCTAAAAAGGGGTGTGTAAATAAAGTAATGAGGCTGGTACCGTAGTGTTCCGATTCGATAACACTGGTGACGCGGGACTTTGTAAGGGAGGTAGGTGAACTTGTGATACGCCATCAGTACGAGTTGAAACTCGCTAGAGTCGCGTAGTTTGCCGGTAGCGATTGTTTTAGCGAAGCAGGTTTTGCTTGAGCTTTCTGAAAATGATTTGGGTGTTTGAGTGAGACCCAGAAACCAAGCGTTAGAGCATGGGATGGTACACTTCAAGCTTCTCAAGGTTAAAAGAAGCAAGAATGGGCGAGCCAAAGATCAAAAGCAGAGTGATTTGCTTTTTTGATAGTCCGGGAATCGTTCACAAAGAGTTTGTGCCTACAGGCCAAGGGCTCAATTAATACTTTTACCGAAAAGTTCTTGAAGCACTTTGAAAAAGAATCATGGGTGTGAGACCAAAGATAAAAAGAACTGGGTCCTACATCACGACAATGCGACTTGTCACACCTCAATTTCAATAAAGGCTTCTTTGGCCAGCAAGGATATTTCTGTGGCCTCTGAGTCTCCTTATTCGTCCGACTTGAGTCTTTCTGGGATTGAAACGACACCTCAAGGGACGTCCTTTTCGGCCAATGAACAACATTCAAACGGTTGTAACCTACCAGCCGATGACTATTTCAGTATCCAAGCTCCAGCTCTGCTATGAAGAGTAGAAAAACCGCTTCTGGCGCGTTGTGGTTTCCCACTTGGCAATTGCTTTGAAAGAGACAATATTGAATTGTAATATTACTGGAATAGAAGATGTGCAAAAAATCGGTTTCATTACTTTCCAATTACCATTTGATCCAGTGTGGCTAGTTCAATGAATAATAGCCACAACTGACCAAGGAAACAACACTATAAAAGACCTATTTACATTTACTAATTGTAAAATTGTGAATGAAATGATTGCGAAATCTAGAGAAAGCTTTTGTAAGCACCTTGCTATCAAAAATCATACCTCTTCAATAAACCCCAACGATTATCAAAACTTTTAAGGTATTTCGATTAATGTCGTTGAGCTTCCAGTCATTTCGGTATTGATCTACCCACTTTCTCTTTTATTTAGTTTATCAACGTTACTGAGATTTGGATCATCATCTTGATTTTAAACTTTAAGTGGTAAAAAGATAAAGAAAAAAAGAAACCAACAACAGCACCATATCAAATATTCAAAAATGAAGTATTCAAAATTTTTGACTTTTATTTCCTTTATGCGGAGTAATAGGCCTAGAAAACTTTTTAGAACTCCTGAATTAGTGGTTTCCGAGTTTTGCCGTGGTCGCCTACCAAAGTTGACGTTCCGTTGAACATCCTATCAGCTCCTTCAGCAGTTCTAGAAAGATTTATGTTGTTGTCTTCAGAACTAAACAGCGACCGGATGTGTAACGAGGAGCAGAAGACAGCAACATAAATCATCCTCCACCTCTTTCCGGACATTTTAAACCAACTATAATCGCCAAGATACTTGAGAAAAGTAGAGAGCAGTGACAAGCCTCCTGAACGTTTTCATGAGTATCAGGCCAGGTTTTAGTTCAGTTTAGTACAGAAGTTGATGCCGTAACGTTGTTAGATAGGTTTTCTGCATTGCGCGTTGGGACACGGGCACCAACCAGATGTTCACAGAAATGTCGACGTTGACTCTCCCGGAGCTGGAAGAAAACCGAGTTTGGGTACGTTATGAAGCTAAGAATTTCCGTTTCAAACGTTCTACGCCCAGGAGAAGCGGCAGGAAGAAACAATTGGCATTAGCTTCCGGACAGGCGTTCAAGTGGAGTACGTAAAGAGCTAAAGCGGTTTCGTATTATTTCAATGCCATTCGAGCCAGAAACCGTCTCACACCGGCGTTCAAAAAACTCTCTTCGAAGATGGCAACTTTCGAACGTTGCCAGATATTTTATCGGCCACACAATAACAGCGATAGAAGCGATACTTACATTTATTTCGCTTTTATATGAATTTGACGCAGAAACTTCGACGAAGGAAAAATGGTATAATAATAAAAAATATATTTTTATTTGTATCAATTACTTATTGTCTTAATTTATTGTGTAAATATTGGACAGATAGCAAATAAACTGGGGACATGTAAAAAGATATATTTATTAAGTTGGGAGATTTGTTTCCTTTTACACCTATATTCCATATCGCTATGTTTGTAATATCTGTTTAATAGACACAGATAAAAATAGAAGCACTTTTATCTGTGTCTATTAGACAGGTATTATAACAGAATACGAGGTCTTACTTTTATACCCTCGTGTAACCGGGAAAACGTCTGGTGCTTTCTCCAAATTCCTAGGACGTCGTAACGGTCTGAATTTCATAATTTTTTCACCCCACGAACTCTATATCTTCGAAGCCGCGCTATGACACCACCGACCCATTTCTCCTTTGACGTATTCATTACCTACGATACCTTCATTACGTCAATAACATGTCCTGTTTGCTTTCGCGAACCGAAACTCCTTCGCCGCCCGCCATCTTGTTTAACTAGAGCAAGTTTGTTAACCCATTTGTTTTCGACAAGTGCGGTCTACGTCTGGATTGTTATTCCCGAACTTTCCCAACTTGGAATCTATATCGGGAAGGCGTTCAATTGTCTTGCTACAACTACGTTTATTTAGACTCGATTTCGTCTTAATTTCTAGATTGTTAGACTATTTCCTTCGGTAACAATTACACCTCGTCAGATCGTATCCGATTTTCTTAAAAATACTACAAAGATTAGCAAGAAAATTGTGAAAAACCGCACAAAGAAAATGAAGCGGGCTCAAATTTAAGACCGTGGAAACTGTAAATAGCGATTTTCGCCCCGAATTTCTCCTCGTACGTTCAAAATAAGTCTGTATGCAGGTTTCACCGTTAAAATTTTCTGTATTCTTTTCCCCCTAGAAGCACTACTTCTTCATTACGATTTCATTTCAGAACCGTGACTGCGAGTTGCTTGCGTTATTACCGTGCTATATTCATAAATCAGCCGGTCTTGTTTCATTCAATTCTAATCTAATCCCAGAATTAAAACTGCTGAAAAATATATTCAAAACATACGTTCAATTTTGGTCACGAAAGAAATAAATATCTATGTAAAATAAATAAAATTACCCTTACCACTTCTTACGGCTTCTTACGTTGTCCGATGTCCACGTTTTAATTATTCTTTATAGTTTGTTTCGTCGAAAATGATTGGTCTAAATCAGGCATGGGCATGCATATTAGCACGGCCCGTCAATCTTACTTCATAAGGATACTACAAAACTGTATATTTTATAAGATTACTGGCGTTATTTTTTAATTTGATCCCCTACAAAAAAGGTTGCCAATGCCTGGTCTAAATAGCAGAAATCCACTTACGAACTTAAACATCTTCTATAGCTCATTCCACGTTGAGTCGCGAGTATACGCTTTATTAGGATTTAGTGTAGGAATTTATGTATACAGGCAGTACGACCTTCGGGTTAAAGCATTACAACGCAGCTTAAGGAAGAAAAGGATACTTCTTCTTCTTAAATTTGGTTTATTAGCTTGTCCTGTAGTGCCCTAGAAAGACAAGCATAGTTTATGTAATTCATGCGGTCTAAAGTGAAACGTCAATAGCTCATAAGAGCGTGTGCTCGCGACTCTATGTGAAATGGGCTACAGTGGTACACCATCATCCCTTCTTCGTATCGGTGCAGAACGTCTTATTAGGTTCCATTCTTGTCTGTTGTTCCATTGAACTTGTGTAAGATTTTTTTACTGTCATGGATTCCCTCTATCCGTGTTCTCTTTGGTCTTCCTCTTTTTGCTGTTACCGGTGGTATCCAGTTTTGGTATCCTCCATTCTTCCTAGCTTTGGACTTCCATTTTAAACTCCATTCCTCCGCGAGATTCTCAAAATTCCCCTTCGCTCTGTTGTTTGTTCAAAGCTTTAACGAATGCTTAGCCAATATCCATTGTAACTGACATTGAATTCTTCTGCTTCCAATGTCTTGAATTCATCTGTCTTCCGACAATGTGTTGTATCGGTTTATCCATTCCTTTCGTAATATCTTTTACGGAGGTATTTTGGGCCCTTCTTTCTCTTGTAGTTAACTTCATGATTGTCCATGCTGTGCTCCATCTTCCACCAATATACATACATGTTAATTTCCTGGCATTTCTTATGCCACACATTATTTCGTGCAATTGTTACAGTCCATCTTACCTCATTTTTCTTTTTAAGATATCTAGTTCTTGTGTTGTCATTTTTGATAAAGTCTTTTCTCCTCCTTTAATAATACCTCCACCCGATCTATCCACTACAGTTCATTGCTCCTTAAACCTTTCGGAAATGATTACAGATACGTTTGTTGCGAACAAAGGAACTAGAAGCGTCCTTGGAGGGGAAAAGCAACTGAAGGAATTGGATATCACATCACACCATGACAATTAAGTTGTCGAACTGCGTATGTTGAATTATTTCCGAAAAATGTGGTAAGGGTAATTTTATTTCTTTTATATATTACTTTAACACACAGTCATCTTATACTCATCTTATTATTAGTCTTACCTGATACAGATGCGCAGGAATAATCCGATGACCCACGTTATCTCCAACCAAAATAGCACCGCCGATGCGACTCTGAAACAACAGAAAAAGGAAATTTCGTTTCATATATTTTGAGAATTTCATGAAGGGATGACAAAAAAGTAATGTGATAGCGAACCTTTCTGAGAAGTGGGTCAAATTTTGTTCATTATTTTTTTAGTACTAGCTCGTAGGTCACTAAGTCTGGGGCGTCACTTGGAAAGGGGGAGGGAGCACGGTTAAAAACATTTTTTTTTGGTTCTCACTTTTAGAACCCTCTAAAAGTTTACGTTTCCTTTTTTTACAAGTTTTACTTTTGTAAGTGAAGAGCAAAAAATAAGGATTAAGGTCAAAAAATGATATCAATGGGGTGATACCATGAATTACCGCACCAGCTCAGTAGGCAGTCGTCTCTGCAATAAGTATTTGAATTAACAAGGGAAAGAGAAAATATATGTTATGAAATAATATTTATTAATAGATATAGTTACAGATATGTTTATGTATAATAAAGTTGAAGTACATTTAACGAGAAATCTCTTGTTGTTTATTTTCAGATAGGTTCATATTCCGTATTCATTAGTTTAACGCATTTCGCAGTCAATTCATTTCCAAGTATATTTCTATTGCTAGATTTTACAAAATTCATTGAAGAAAACAATTTTTCACACGAATATGTGAACCTCAACATCGTTAAAAGAGCAGTAGCAATTTTCTTCATTCATACAAAATTATTTGGTAAAGAATCCCATGCGTTTAATACAACATTTTCAATTTTTAGTGCGGGATCATTACTATCTGTACTGCTTTCAGACATTCTTTTCTAAAATCTAAATCATGGATACCGAACCACTCCATTGCTTCGAATTCGGTTTTGTATGGATATAAAATAAAGTGAAGTATTTTTCCAAAGTTTTAAATTTATTAAATCTTTCCTCAAAAGCATGTTTTATTTCCTGTATAATCATTAAATATTTTTTAATTTCATTTTCTTGAATGTCAAGCGTATTTTCAAAAATTATTGTGTTCAGAAAATGTTTCTGCAACTGAGAAAAACACAGGTCGCAAGGGAACAAGAAATTTAAAAATTAAGTCAAAATGATTTTCATTTGAATATTTTTAGACATGTACGTACTTCGGCAACTAAGTTGCATTCTCATCAATGAAGGAACGTAAATCACTTGTAAAGCTTAATCGATGTAGATTTTGTCCAAAGTTCACGAACGATGCTTCTTGATTGTGTCATTTATATTTTCTATATCGAGGATGACGACTTAATTTTAGAAATATGCACTTGGGACCTAAATCGATGTGTTTAACGAAATGCGAAGGAAAAAATATGCTGAATATGGCAACTTGATTATTGTCGAAACACGCATTTATAAGTACCTCCTAATCGATCTATCGGCATCGTAAGTGTAAAGAGTATTTTTTCTACTGGAGATCATACGTGCGGATTAAGTGCCGTATAGTAGAAACACATTATACGTAACGTTTTCGAGGAAAAAATTCCCCACGTCGGCGGCGGAGTTTAGAAGCCGCGGGGGCAGCCGTAAATACCGCTTTTCCCGACCGCCTCCGCCGAGCTCGGGGCACATCGAGAAAGGCATAAATTGAAATACATTCCGTTACGCGCTTTAAAGGCGCGTTATTGGAGATCGTGGTCCCCTCTTTTTCCCGCAGTAACTCTTACTGGAATTTAATGTCCTGAGGAAGAAAGGGGGAAGTGGGGCTTTCTGCGCATTCGGTCTTGTGAATATTACGGAAATGATATTGACGATCTCGGTTGAGTATTATTCAACGGTTTTTTGGGGAGAAATTTTTGGGAACATCACGCAAATTTGTTGGTTTTAAGCCATTAAAAATGATCGCCAAAGATAATTGAAAAGTGATCCTGAGAAATTTCTGCATAGATCGACATGTATTTTGGCATTCTGACATTCCGCTATTCTTCATTGGTAGGTAGCTTTTACATAACGACCATGAAGATCTACTACTACTACTACTACTACTACTACTACTATTGTTATTATTAAATGTATATATATATATATATATTTCGTGACCTTTTTATACTTATCTTATATGATAGAGATCTACCACTAATAGGTCAATAAAACAAGGCTGGTTTGAGCGATAGTTATATTTTCAGAACGTTTACAAACGTTTTCGGAACACCTTCGTCAGTGAAAATATAACTAGTTATACGTTTACAAACGTTTTCGGAACACCTTCGTCAGTGAAAATATAACTAGTTATATTTTTTAAAAATATAACTATCGCTCAAACCAGCCTTGTTTTATTGACCTATTAGTGGTAGATCTCTATCATATAAGATATTGTTATTATTATTAAAATTATTATTACTAAAATTATTATATCGAATTTTAATAGTGAACTGCAACTGAGACCAACAACCTAATAAAATTTAATAGGTGGTTATATAGAGAGTCCTCTGCATTTTATTTTGTTAGTATCGAATATTATTGTTTTCCTTCGTTTTGCTTTGTTCCCTCATTCAATGCTTTCAGACAAGACTGCAATACATTTCGTATACATTGAGAATAATTTTTTTGCCACATTGCGTTCCCGTCGCCCGACGTTCATCCATCAACGGCGCCCATCCACAAATTTTATGCAACGCAATCAGTGTGAATATCGGGAGTTAGTGAAAGAATTGTCAAAGTCGGAAAGTAAAACAGAAAGTCATAAAAGCACTAACGTAGCGTGAATTTGCTCTGCCTGAAGAGTTTCTGTTGGATGTGTCCCGCTTCGCTTCGCATTTCGGAAAATGGAACCAGTCAACTCGCCAACCAGGGAGGTTGAATGGTATATAACGCATCAATACTGGACAAACCAGACCAAATAGTTGAGGCGTTTGCCAAATATTTTACTACATCATATACTGTGCGGGTAACAGGTCAAGATATTACTTCCGGAAATAATATCTACGATAGAAATATCCTACGGATTGAAGAGGTTTGAGATCGAGGAATGCAGCCAAAAAGTTGAAAAGCAACTTGACCGCGGTTCCAGATGGTATACCCTCTTTTTGGTTAGAGACTGCATTTCGTGTTTAATCGTCCCCCTAAGATGTATATATAGTACTATCTTGAAACGGAATATATTTCCTGACATGTGGAAGAAGTCTAAAACAATTCCAATTTTTAAGTCTGGCAACAAAAACTGTCGCTGTAATCTTAAATTTTGCCAAGATCTTTGAAACAATTTTGTATAACAATATATTTGCACATGCTAGAGGCTGAATACACAGAAATCAGCGTGGTTTTACGAGGGGCCGTTCAACAACTGCAAATTTGTGTAATTGTACTCAATTTGTATCCGAAGCGAGAGACCAGAGGAAGCAAGTCGTCGTCACATACACAGATTTCAGTAAGGCCTTTGATCGCATTAAACATGACGTGCTTCTGGATAAACTGCATGATTTCGGACTACATTCCGATTTAATTTTATTGTCGAGGAGCTACTTAAATAGTCGAGGACAATACGTAGAATACAATGGATTCAAATCAAAGCTGTTTGTAGGAACTAGTGCCATAGCTCAGGGCCCATTGATGTTCTTGATATTCATTAATGACATAAGTAAAGTGCTGTCGTCGGAATGGCTTTTGTATGCCGCTGATTTGCTGTTACCGATGTTAGTGACTGTTGTGGGCTGAAACGAGAAATTGATGCTTTGTTGGGGTGAGAATCAACTGGACTTGAACCTTACTAAATGTAAGGTTATGACTTTTACTCGTGAAGCTGAGTATATTGTGTTTCAATGAAACTGTTCTGGAACGTTGCTCTACATTTAAAGATTTGGGAGTGACTTTTGATATGAAATTGGCATGTAATATGCATATTGGCTCTGTTTATTCTAGCTGTTGTAAGTTGTTGGGGTTTATAATTAGAACATCTAGAGACTTTAGAAATATAGACACTATCGTTCTGTTATACCAATGCGCTAATACGCAGCACGCTTGAGTATTGTAGTGTAGTCTGGTCACCTCAGTATTATAAATCTATACATAATATAATTTCTTTATTTGTGTGTTCCTCTTTTTTGTCTATCCAGACCGTATTGAAGCCCACTGATGGGCTAGAAAGCTGAAAATTGGCATGCATATAGTAAAACGTCTAGGCCAAATCCTAACGTAGCCGGATTTTTGATTTTTGGCCTGCGGGCGGAGAATTAAGACGAACAAGGGGCGTGGCAAATAATTTTTTGCTTTTTTTCTGCCAAGCAGATTTTCTTTTTCTTCCTACCTGGCAGGGAGAGGCTTAGCAGCTAGTATATACATATTTTAGAAATATATAGACTAGAAAGTGTGTAAAGCAGACTTCTGAGGTAGCTATATTATGTAAGATTTGGGATGTATCCGCAGTTTAATGTATCCTACGACTATTTACTACTAGAGTTTAGTTTTATATCATTAGATTATCGTCGGAAATTAATTGCAGTCAGCTACTGATTTAAAGTTATCCACAATACATGTAGTAGGTAACTCATCATTTTTGGAACAACTTAATTTCCATTTACCCAGATTTAGTAGCAGAAATTCAATTACTTTCGTTAATCGCATTCCGAATACAAACCATTTCTTAAATTCACCATTATGTAATGTGTGCCGCATTTATAATTTATAGAACTATTATTTGGATATATTTCATTCTGATTATGATTTCTTTATGAGCTCAGGCAAAGAATGTATGTTTTAGCTAGTTTAGCTAGCTTTTTTGGTATAAATATGTATATGCGCATATCTTTTGTTACCCCAAAACTGCGTTACTACTATCTCTCCGAGATAGCAATAACTGAGGGAAACAATTGGCTAGAGTGCACAAGACGACAAGAACAAAACAAGAAGCGGTACATATGCTTGTCGCAACAGGCTAGCCAATGCCGTGCTCAGCTCAGTGGGAGGTCGTGTCGGTTCTTTTTCAAGCTCTAAATAACGGTCGTTGAATACAACAGGTCTTGTCAGGGAAAAAGGTAGTATGGGCGCCAACCACGAAATTTGGGTAAGGGTCATAAGAACTTACCAGATATATTTTCATGGTCAAATAATCGGTACCTTTATATAGATCGAAGAATTGTATGACGTCAGGAATGACCAAGATCGGCTGGAAAATGCATGTTGATTCTATATGCTTAGATTCTGTTACGAAAACAATAAAATTCTACTTGAAAAACTACACCCGGTTATTTAAGAACTTGTGTATTTAGCCTTTAGTTATTATTAAAAACATTGAGAAACTACATAAAATTTGAGATAAAATTAGCTAAATAATGCGAATAGTGCGGTAACCATAAGTCAACATAAAACGTTTTATCTAAACTTTCACAGTATAAACTACAAAATGCGTGATGTTAATTGTTTCTGTGAGTTATGCAAAATACGATACAGGTCTAGTAGGAATTTCGATATATATGAATATCAATGAATTTAATAAGAAAATACGGCCATCTAGATAATAATGATTTTACAAGCTAGTGAATATTAACGCAGAATTTAGTTGAAATTATTGATACGATATACGACATATTTGAAACAAAGAGAAAAGGTTTAATACATATAAAATGAATGCTTAGCTGTCATGGCTTCCGGGTGATGTCATCGCATAAGGTTCTACCCTTTGTCTGCCTCGGATGTTGGAAATAGTCTTTAGGATTTGTCCGACGGATTAGACGATCGGTTTTCCTTCGTTTAATACCTTGATGGGGAGGTATAAAGAGAATGATGTTCTATTAGGCACG
Source organism: Chrysina gloriosa (assembly GCA_038088585.1). Classification (NCBI taxonomy): domain Eukaryota; kingdom Metazoa; phylum Arthropoda; class Insecta; order Coleoptera; family Scarabaeidae; genus Chrysina; species Chrysina gloriosa. The sequence goes on along the minus strand of CM076093.1, from coordinate 48,493,122 downwards.
ACGAGATGTAGGAGGGTTCGATCTCGGGTTTCTTTTCCTCCGCGAACGGGAGATGTACTTGAACAATACACTAGAGGATTTGCTGGCGAATTCCCCACTACAGGGTAAATACTTTCTTGATGATAATTCGATAAACGATACACACGCTTAAATTTTCTCAGCCATAACCTCTTCCGATCTCGTCACCGGTCTTTTACCACTCGCTACCTAATGCCTAATTCCCTCTTTCTTTGTTACTACGCCGAAGCTAAGGTTCGCTTCGCGTTCTCGTGATTGGACGAATTCGAAAAACTTAAGGGCAACTAACACGCGGCGATATGATGGGTTAAACGGGAATATCGTTAAGCGATATTAGGAAATAACTATTGTCCGAAAGTAGTAAAATTTGAGCCTATATTTCTAACAAGTTAAATGAAATACGGAACTGAACTAAGTGAAATTTGTGCACGTAACACTTTGCGTGTGTATATTGTATATAATTTCGTCCCTGGACGGCTATACGTTGCATTTTTCTTGTATTAACATTTTTATAAATAAAAATAACCTTTATTTGGATCTGTCTCTGCTAGGTTATTAATAAATAGTATGATTATTATTATTATTAACTAAATGTATATATATATATATTTCGTGACCTTTTTATACTTATCTTATATGATAGATCTCTACCACTAATAGGTCAATAAAACAAGGCTGGTTTGAACGATAGTTATATTTTCATATAAATATAATATATGAAAATATAACTATCGTTCAAACCAGCCTTGTTTTATTGACCTATTAGTGGTAGAGATCTATCATATAAGATTATTATTAACGGGACTCTCCATAAACGTTCATAAAACGAGGACCTCCTCGTAGGTACCAACTTGGTCGAGACGGCGTGTTCATTAATCCTAAAACTGTCCCCTCATCGCACGATATTACCTCGAAACAAAAACTCGCCACATGGCACCGGTTGTACATAAGTCCTTTTGGGTCGAGAATTACGTCAGCGTCGAATCCAAAATTTCGCAAAGTCCAGTTTTGCCGTGGTCGTCGTCGTCGTCGTCGTCGTCGTAATTCCATCTGCTACGACGACGGGGACGACGGACGAAACGGAGAAAATATCCCGGGAATTACGACCGCCGTCGACGCCAGCTCCTCCGGATGGCGTTCGAGCACTTCAACTTCCTGCGGGGTTATTGCCCATTAAAGCGCGTCTTCCGAGGGAGCGCGCTCTCCGACGTTCTCTCGTCCAATTTCCTACTTGCGAGCGAAATGGGGTAAATTTATCCTGTCGGCTGCGCACCGCCGTGAGATGTTCATACCTTATCGAGCTCGTGCGGTTATGATCTGAGGGAAACGAACGACGAACGACAAATGATCCTGCTGATACGGAGGTTGCTCAAAACTTAATGCCGCGTGCCTCCTTTCGTGCGGAGTGTGCTGAAAGTTTATGAACTCCACACGTTGCAGGCGGATCTTTAAGAATCGAAAATACAAAATGAAATTGAACACGGGGTTCAGGAAGCAAATGGCTGTCAGATTATCTCCAATGACATTCGTTAGGAAGCAGGAATTTTTGTTGTAATTGTTAAAATATTGCACTGCACACATACACGCGAGTAACACTGTCATTAGACGGTAATAATCTTGGGAACTCCTGTCTGAACTTAATGCTACGTGCTTTCCTTCATATGGGCGGTTGAATCCCTACGACACTAAAATACGCAATAAAATCGAACACGATATCCAGACAATAAATGGCTGTCAGGTTATCTCCGATGACATTCGTTGAGAAACGGGAAGTACAAAGTTGCAGAGATCCAATGAAGTGCGTGGGAATCAAAATGAGTAGCACGAAGGTTTACCGCAAAATTAAACTTTGCGTTTTCTTCATTTTCAAAAATACTCGTAAATATATTATAGATCTCGGATTTACTTTCCTATTTTTTAGGCCAAATTTGAAAATCAGGGTCAAATGTTACACCCCTATTAATCCGTCAAATCAACTAAAATTACATTAAATAGACACACAGTCATTTGTACAAGTTGACAACACACGCACATATAAATATAAGTATATTTATATAACGAATATAATGAATTGTTCCTGAAGATGACACGCAACGAATATTAATGTAGCGTAGCTGAATCGGTACCGTTTCCAACAACGATAATTCCGGAATTGTTAAAGAAGTTTACTTCCCGCCCGGATTCGCGTTACGACTCGTCGAAATTTGTGTATTTTTCGAACAAAAGACGTTTTGATACGATTCCCTTCGGCACTTAGTGTAGCTTTCAGCTCTTTAGGACTTCAATTAGATTTCTGAGCCATAAAGCTATGACGGCGCAAGACGTTCCGAAAAAAAATCCCTATTTACAAGGCATAAGGCGCGGCGACGCGTCCTGAATAAAATATCTTCGTACAAATAAAGCAGACGGAGAAAATGGGGTGAAGGAGGAGGGAGAAGGGAGGAAGAAAGCGGCCCTAGCAGATTTCGCACTTAGACCGGGACGTATCGAGGGGACGCGCGCCCTGAATTTATATTTTCGTATTTTTTGCGTCGGGATTTGAAATCGCGAGCTGTGTTACATACGTATGCGACATTTGTCCTTTGAGGATTTTTTTTTTTATATACGGGGAATTTTTGGGGGTGTTGTTGGTGATGGGAAACATTTTCGCCCTTCAATTCGTACTTTTCTTGACACACTATCGTATCGGTAATCTCCTTATTACACGATTATTCGATTAAATCCGGTGATACGTGTTTCGCCAGCAACGAGACTGGGATCTTCAAGCCTTACCTTAGTTAAAAAGTGACTAGGACAAGAGGGATACGAACCACAGGACGGAGGAGGATAAAAACAAACGTGGGGAAACAATGAATCTAGAATTCTCAACCAGTAACTTACTGGAAGAACTGAGGCAAAAGAAACATGGACAAGAGAAGTCAGACAAGCGCCTGGGGCGATGCCACGGAACGGCAATGGATAGAGAGAAACATGGAAAAGCAACAAAGCAAGGATCTTCGAACGGTACTTTACCGAAGGCACGGTGGCCAAGGAAACATGGACAAGAGAAGTCAGAAAAAGTGGCTGGGAGAAGAGGGATAGAACTGGAATGAAATTGGACGGTGCGATTAGGCGGAAGAGGATAGAGGAAAGGATGGTGAACCAATGAACCTAGAATCTTCTAACAAAACCTTACCAGAGGAACAGCGCCGAAGAAAACATGGACAGGAGAAGTCAAAAAACGGACGGAAAGAGAGGGATAGGTCTGGAAGGAAGTTGGACGACATTACAGGACGGAAAAGGATAGAACGGGGCATGGAGAAGCAATGAAGCTAAGACTTTCAAACAGTACCTTACCGAGGGAACGGTGGCTGGAAAGACATGGACAGGAGATGTTAGAAAAGCGACTGACAAAAGAGGCATATAACCCAAAATGAAGTTGGACGATGCCACTGGAGGGAAAGAGAGAAAGGAAAGCTTGGTGATGCAATTCGAAAGGCTGACCAATTCGAGTTGTCATTCTCTTTCACCTTCTTAAACCTTTCGAGTATCGAGGAGGATAGATGACGGATCGATACATCCACCCTCCTCGATAGTCGATGAGGGGTATAAGAGGATGATGGATTGTTGCCCGGTGATGTATCGTCCTGAGCAACTGTTGCTTAACTTTGATGAGCACTGGGCTACTACTACAGCCATTTGAGCAAATCAATTCTCCCCAGTTAGACCCCGATAAAAGTAAAAGGGCCTAGGACTTAAGTAAGTAAGATGGCGGTGTAAGTTTTCTTGCAGAGCTCGTATTATTTCACTGTCGACGCTAGAATCGAAATAGCATAAATTCGTCTGAAACTTTGACCAAAAAGGTGAAACGCCACTGAAAGTGAAAATACGAATTTCATCTTCATCACTTTTACACTATTTCTAGTCACCAGATTTTGAAAAAGCGAGAATTCAAATCACCACAGCTTCGGAAGCTTCAGCGTATTGATTCGACTTACAATTAATTACTTAAATATAGTTTCAGGTAGCATGAAGATGATTCCGTAGGAGATACGTCACATTATCTAATAAAATCTAAAATGTTTGGAATTGAGTTAAATTTTAGTATCACGTGATTTTGAGGGAGCAAAGCAAGATTTTGGCGTGAAATTTCAAGAAATCCATCTCGTTGAAGTATTAGGACGTCTCATTGGTATTTCTAAAAGCAATTGTTGCAGATTTGTCTGGCTTCCTGCTCCTACATATCGTATTACTTGTAATCCAGGCGTTCGATATTTTAATTTGATTTGTAGGGCAAATCATACTTCGATCGACACTTAACCTGCTTAATCCTGAAGCTTTGACATTTCGACATCATGTTGGATTGGGTATAACGATCCCTTTCTCATATTCTTCTCAGTTTTCTGGGATCAATTCACAGTCACGTATCCAACGTCAACGTCTGCTACTTTGCAGTGCTCCCTTCACCCCTGCCTGCTAGGTCTCCTCGATCTTCCCCTTTTCCCTTTCCCCCAAAAAGGTTGGTGGCATCGATTTGATACTATACAATCTTATAACGACTATTGACCTCTTATTCTAGTCCGTACATATTTCATAAAACTCTCCTTTTCTATACTAAGAATCAGCTCGGTTGCCAGGTTATCACAACTTCGTTTTCTAGATATTTCATAAATGATGGAATGGCAACGTCGATTCTGTTAACAGGGACATCCATTCACATCTGAACAAGTTTACGAGCTCATGGAATACGTAACGTGACTTTTGGCACTTTAACAGTTGGCGTCAAATCCAATTTTGTATTAGAATACGAAACCGACTTGATCGAACTACAGCATTGAGGTGATGCCATCACTTCCGGTTTGGAACCCGCCTTGTATATCTACTACAGTTGACCTTTTCACAATTAGAAGGAGGATCAGACGAGCTTAATGCGTCTTTTTCTCCCCGATTTACACCTTCAAGAGTTCTGTAGAAGAGCTAAACAAATGATAGCAAATTTCGCACATACAAGGCCTGGTGTATGGGCGAAATTTGTTTGACGCTAAAACCGATACAGTAACAGGAGCACAGACTGTTCCTCAAAAGACCGGACATAACCAAAGTCTGTGGTGGTACACTTCTTGACGACTAGACAAGAAGTGGTACAATTCCCGTGCGACTCCCCGAGAATACAGACGGGGAGTATCTCCTCCCCCGACTTCATTGACGAAATTAAAATAATGCGATGAAGAAAGTATGCGATATTTGACAAATTACGAAAGGGAATTTAGAACTTAGGAACAAGAAAGTAAACCAGCACAGTTTGAACTGTAGCAAATTGTGTAGTTATAGCGCGTCTGGACTTTTCTATATCCGGTTGAAAAAATTTAAACGGGACATATCACTCTCCTTTTAGGATAACTTTCACTCGCGTCAAATATCAAAGTCAAAAGCTCCTAAATTTGTTTTTTCCCCGACCTCTTTATTTCCTTCCCTCACACTCGAGGATATTAAACATTACCGCCACACGCGACCATATCTTCATCTAACTGCCTCGAGCTCGTCGATTTTCCTCGACGCTTTGAATAAAATTGCGATATAAGCGGATCCGCATCCTCCGACTCGACTTCGCCGCGTTAGAGAGTTTTAGGAGAAATTTCTCTTTCGCAGAATATCCCGCCTTCAACTTCGCACTAGCGATATCTCGCACATGAAAATGGCGTCCGGGTCTGCCGTCATATTTTATTTAAAGCGTTTCATGAAATTTATGTATGTGCATACGTAAGTAGGTAGTTGCGGGTTTCGGAGGAAGAACGCCAATGTTGCAAATTTTTTGCTAAATAACTGAAATAACTATTTATCTAAACTATCGCGTGCTTATCCGTGAATGCCAAGAAACAAGTTCAAGGAAGAAGGAAGCTGTAATGTGACAACAGAAAATGTTTAATTCGTGCAAGCAATTACAATTATAAGTAACATTTACAGAAATTTGGGGATTTTGCAGAGAGACACCATCTCATTTACACTTTACAAAAGACAACTCCCAAAAACACAAATTGAGCGTCTAGTACGTTTTTGACATTAAATTAACTTACTTAATTCTAATCCTTATACCCTCTCGGGTGGCGGGTTTGTGGGGTTGAGTCGCGTTGGGGTGTTTTTCCATGCCATTCGCCATGTTTTCCTGTCTTGCACTTGTCTTGGGATTTTCTTCCAATTTATATTTCTTTTCTCCGCCGCTTCCCGTTACTTCCTCTATCCAATAGTTTCTTGGTCTTCCTTTTAGTTTTCTTTTGCTTGGTTTGGCTTCGAAAACTCTTCTTACCAGCTTATGTTTTAACATTCTCATTAATTGTCCTAGCCATCTGAGTTGTCCTTCTTCAATCTTGTTTTGTATGGGCTGTCTTTTTAGGTTTACTCAGACTATACAATTTCTTACTTTATCTAGTCTTGTTTTTCTATCTATCCTTCTGAGGAACCTCATTTCAATGCTTGTTGTGCTTTTTGTTTTAGATTCTTTGTTGTTGTCCATACTTCAGATCCGTATGTGAGCATTGGTTCAGCTGTTTTCTTAAAAATTTCTGTTTTAGTCTGATTTGGTATTTCCTTTTTGCTCAGGAAGATGCTCTCAATGCTGTTAAACAATTTTCCTGTTGCTTGGTTTCTATCCTCCATCTCTTCATCAAACCTCCCATCTTCTGTTAAAATTGTCCCGAAATATTTGAAATTTTTGACTCGTTCCATTTTTTTTGTGATTTAGAACATAGTTTTTTCCTCGCTTATTTTCATGTTCGCTTTTTCCGGACATTTATTGCATTTCTTTACATTTTCATTTAAAATTTCTTCATTTTTTTTTGGTTATTTGGTTATTAGAATCAAATCGTCATCGCATATGTTATTTCTGATATTCTCATCAGCCTCATATTCCACTATCGTACTTTGTATTACTTTACCTTGAATACCAACGTTAAAATAAAACAATATTAAATTATCATCTTAATCGTTATCCCATTAATGCCTGGTATCCTCGGGTGATGTCTTTACTACTTCGCATATTTCATATTCCTTCGCATTACCTCCATCCCCCGAAATTCCCAGGAATTTTTACCGCAAATTTCCTTCAATTTGTAATTTCCATGGCAAATTCCTACTTAAGGATTCCGACGATAATTGCGAAAATCGAATTTTCCCCGCGTAAACGGACGAAACGACCGCCGCTTAAGAATTTAAATTTTCATCGACGGAAGCTTCATAAATATCGCCGGACGACATCAAAAAGCTCGGATAGGGTTATCAGGGAAAAGTGTTCCTTTTTTCTGAGGGAAATTCCGTAATTAAATTTCGGGAGAAGCAACAAGTCGCGCCTGAAAATTAGCAACGGCGATGAATATTCAGTTATTTAAATCGGAAGGAGTAAAAAGGACGACGACGGGAAGTACAAAAAGAAAAGAGAGAGGCGCTGTCTGTAATATTTCGCGTTCAGTCGGGTGGTTAATGTGAATGATGGATTTTTCTTTTACTTTAGAAGAGGTGCCACCGGTTCTTCCTTGGTTTCGATGCTGTAGACACTGATGAAAGGGAAGCAGATATGGAGCTAATTCTACATAGGAGTTGAAAGATCGAGAGCTTGTGGTACATTAAATTTTAGCCTTCTTTAGTAAAAGTTCCAAAATGGTGGAGAAACAAAATAGTATTTATCTTGATTCATTTACTAATTTTTTATCTGTCAATACGCTTTCCTACCACAATTTATTTCCTTTATAGAATCTAAATAAATAAAATCTAAACAAAAAAGTGGAGGTAGGTTACAAAAGTCTACAGAATATTACTCTCGTAAAATTTTACGCCCCTAAAGATGGAACTATGCGCTTTTTCCTAAGATCCTAAAGCTTTTGTTTGTTTATTTCTATGATGAGAAGACATATAAATAACCAACATTATAAGTTACGAGTATTAGTTGATAGAATACTTCCTTTTTTAATTTTTCTTTGTACAATTTGGATAGAGATTTCTGTGTTCTAGAACACATTGCAAAAAGAATATTGCTTTTGTTCTTCTTGCACTGAGTATGAATATTTTGGTCTCCTATTATCAGTATTTTCGGTTTACCTGTGTTAATTGTCATGCCTTCCTCCTCCGTTATTTCTTTCCATATATTCAAGTTTATTTGTAATTGTTCTTCGTTTCCTGCTATCAGTACTACATCGCCTGCAAATGTTCCCAAAATTATTTGGAATTTTAACACCACATTAATAACATTTTTGTCCGTTTAGTTTCGCGTGCTTTCCAGACGGGACATTCATCAAATCCCTGTTCATGCACGCTACGAATGATTCGCCGGGAAATTAAAACTTTTATCTTTAAGCTACCCGCCTTAGTCGTCCCGGCGCACTTTCCCGTCCAACCATCCACTTTCACGAACAAAAGACGCATAAATATAATTTCGTATGCGACTAGCGACGTCGACGTCGCTGCATCGCGATAATTTACGCCGTTCATTCGCAACAAGTCGCCGCGGCCCGTTAAAGAAGATAAATAACTCGAGAACTAAGAAAGCGGCGGAGAACGACCGGATGAAGATGAATTATTTTAGACGACTCCTTCGGTAATTGAATTTCGGAGTTTCCGCTCGCGCTGCGCTCTCACGGTACACGTTCTACGGCTACGGTCGGCCTTTTATATTAAATTATCTCCTTATTCGTCCGGTGGTGCGTAATGAGCTCCGTCGTAAATTCCCACCGAACTCGGAAACTATTTTAAAGTACATAATTTTTGGTCGGGAAGCTAAGATTTGGCGTGTACGTGTACGTAGCAGGTCTAGGAAGCGTATTTCCAGACGAGCACTGCGGGATTAAATTTAAATTGGGAATTTTAAAAATTTGTGCAGCGACGCAGCCATTCGAAAAGGCGAGGATTTAGCAATTTTAGCAATTTTCAATTTAACATTTAGCGAAGCAGGTTTGGGGGACCGAAGTTGGAAAGGAAGGGAGGAGGAGACCAAATGGGAAAATTGTTAGCAAACAGTAGCTAAAAGCAGAAGAAAATAGGAGAGTTCAACTCGACAACTCAACTCTCAAGCACTGAAAGATAGATCAGGGCCCGATACGTAAATAATTGACAAGACGAAATTAGACCAAATCGCTTGAATTTGAAAGAATTTTGAGTAATTAATGATAGATTATTTAGCAAATAAAAGTACATTAATAATACATTGGTCTCTAAAAGAGAAAACGACGTCTTAGTCATATCATATTCACCCGAGGAAGTGATCGATATGCTTAAGAGCCTTCGTTCCAGGAAAGTCCTGGATGGAATATCAATCGAAACCCTAAAGTCCCGCTGAGAAAAGTCATCTTCATCATCACAAGAATGCCATCGTGAGACATCACAACCGTGGTGAATTCCATTAACCCTCTCCCTCACTTCCTAGCCCCATGTAAGTGTATCCACGTTGAAGTTATCCCCAAACCTACTCAATTCCCCAAAGTGGCTCCAGAACCACAAGCCCAGCAGCCTTCCCTCTGCCCTTAAAAAAGTTGCAGAGCAGGACACTTTCCAGACCTTCAAAATCCTGCCGAGAAGAGCCATGTTCGTCCTCATAACAATCCTGAATGCCATCATAACTTCCCTTTTTTTCCATCGCACCAAAACGCGAAAAATCCCCAATCTGCTCCCCGAACTACGGAGCCAATCATTCTTCTCTTTGTACTTTGGAAAGTTTCAGAGCAGGACCTTGCCGAGATAAGCCAGGTTCGTCAGCCCAACCGTCGCGATTGCTTTAACTTTCCTTCTTTATCGTTTATCATGTTTATACTTTTGTTCTGTTCTATACATATAAGGCACTACATTTCTCTTCGGAATTTTCGCCGTTTCAATTTGAAACTCCTCAATCCATTTTCCGGGTGATTGGTCCATTGCCTAGTTAGTTATAATCTCTCGTACTCCCTAGCCCTGGCAACAACATCTTTCCGTTCTGTTCTATTATTGAAATATTCTTTCTTTAGTGTAACTTCCATTTTAACGTTTTCATTCCAAATCAAATAAGTAAAGAGAAATGGCGCCCATCGAACGACCGAACGATATATCCCATCGGAAACTTATCCCCGCGATTATTTATGGAACGCGCCGATTCGCTGCGGGCCCGCTTTATTGGCGCCCGGAAAAAGTTTAAACGAGGTACGATTGACCGAAAAAGCTGCGCCCCCATTTTTTCTCCCCGTATAATTGCCCGCCCGGGCCCGTTCGAGCATCTGCTCCGTCGTATCGGCTCGTCGGCGCGCAATAACTTGAACTTTTAAAACAGAGGAAAGCCATTATCCCCACGCCGAGGATGACGTTCGAACGCTGATAAAAATGACAAATTCCTAATAAGGTTTCCTCTTACGCCCTCGATCGTCGGCGAAATCTAAATTGGAATATGGAAATTTTTATATCGACGCTTAAATTGGGTACTAAATTTCCGGCACGTCTGATGGGGGAATATCAAACCAACAAATTTTAATCGCGGAAGTTAAGGAAGTAAATAAAGAAGAAAACCGGTTATTCTTAATTCGTGCTACGTGCTTCCTTTTATACCGAGTTCTCCGGGCAGTTGAGGAGTCAGAAACGAACAGGGAAAATTTGAGAAGCAAGAAACACGCCGCTTACGAACCAAGCGGATGTCAAGTTATCTCCGACTATGACAAGCAGAAATGTTTTCTGACCAGTACAGCGTAGGGTGTGGGTCAAAGTGATCTTTCCATTTATTTGATGAAATTGTGTACCTTATATATCGAGAAAAGGAGTGCTCTAAACCACGGCTGATGATACATTGAAAATATGGGCGTCACAGATTTGGTAAATTGGTAAATTAAGCATTTCTATACCGTCGAGAATAAGAAACAGATGGTACGTACGACGGGTACGTCAAACAGACAAGGCGGTTCTTAAGATTACCTGTTCAATGACATGTACCTTCACCAGTTGTTCAAAATGTTTACGAAATTGCTGTATACATAGTCTAGTTCTTCTTAGAATTGAAGAGGTAGCCTTACGATCAGTTCGAATAGCTTCTGCGATATCCTAATCGTAATCCTAGGGACAAGTTGTTCTCTATTCTCAGGCTTTTCTGCATAAACCAAAATTTTCAGTCTCTCCCAATAAAAATAATCAAGGGGATTTAAGTTTTGGTAACTTTATTGGACAGGCAACTGCTGAACCTTTTCCAATCCGGCGATTCGTATATTCGTATAATTCTGATTAATAAAATCTGTCATTTGTGTACCATAGTGTGGAGGTGCGCCATCGTGCTGCATCCACATTCGTCTTACAAGTCTTGTTAGTAATGCTGGACGATCATTTTCCGGGAAACGTAAATAATGAATGGCCGGGAGACGTCCTTCGATTAGAAGGGGATCAATGAGACGGTCATCAATAATACCAGGCCAAACTTTCATCGAAAATCGATCTTGAAAATGAGATTCCATAGTTTGTCGTGGATTTTCAAGTGTCCAACAATGTGAATTCCTGGTGTTATTGATGGGGTTACGGGTGGAGGAGACCTTATTACTAGAGAATATTTTCCGACAAAGCCTTCGACTTCTCATTAATCGATCATTCGTTTTCCGACTTCCGTGTACGACCAGGCGTCCAGCAGAGATCCTCAATGAGCGAAAAGGAGCGAAATCTTCATTGCAGTTCTACCGGAACTTTAACCGGGACGGGAAATTTTTTCCTTATATGTATTTCCGACTTTCACTACAGGTCGTACGACACTGCAGACGTCGCGACGTTTGTGTGTCGTTCCAAGTGCCCAGCAAGCTGGCCGAAAATCAAAAAATCAATTTTCGATTTTGATGTGCTTTTTATGTTAGTTCCATACAGAGGGCTCTTGTGCATGTAGTTAAGAGAAAGACAGCATTGAATATCGAGTTGTCTATCTTGTGCCTCGACGCGAAGTCGTTGTTTATTGCACACGTGTTGTTCTGCCGTTCCAAAACGTCCATTTCAAACAGTGATACTAATTTTTAAAAAGTGATTATAATCAAAAATTAACATCGTTTGAGATGGATGGCTCTTCTTCGGGTAAGTTGATAACTTCGAATGTACTTTGCTACAGAGTACCATGTATTTTCACGTGTATCATTTCAATTTCGCCATGTGGCATGAAAATCCGCCAAACCGTAGAAACGAAGCAACGAAAAACTACCACGTACTACCACTTCCAGTGCTTCGTATAATTGTTAGTCATTACATCAACTAAGCGCATGCCAAAAACTAGCTGCCCGTAGCCGCCCGTTTAATTGTTATCGATATTTTTGTAAACCATGAGCACGGCTATAGAGAGCGCGCTACTGGCGTCCACCTAAAACCAGTCTATTGTCTCAAACTTCCCTCGAGAGACGTCATGCATATATAGGGACATTCATTCATTACAGAAAATCAATTTATTAGTCGAGGACATGAGGACGAGTTGAAAATTACACGCCTGGAAATTTTCAACCTCACGAAGGAAGTCCGTCAATGTGAGCTGAAAGTCCAAATCCAAATATTGGGAAACGCGCCATCGAAGAGAATCGGAGCGCTGTTTCAAATCTCGAGAACCGACCATAATAGAATTCAAACGCTTTTGTCAAAGATGACGTCAAAGTGGAGGAGTAAAAACCGCCTATATCGGTACACATTGTTCTTATACATGGATACGCCATTATCAACGCAGCTGCTTTACCCATTGGACAACTATCCGAAGATGCTAAGGAAGTCCGAAACAATGACATTAAAAAATGTTGAGAAAACTTTGCACGAAAATCATCAAGAGTGAAAACGATGGAAGACGTTTTCAAGAGACTCACTTTCTCCAAAAGTCTTGGAACTGCTTGTTTCGTCGTACGCCTGTAGGTCGATGATTCATTTAAATGTAGACAGCGATTCAGAATACTCAGATGAAGAAAAATAAAATTATTAGAATTCGGCGGCCATCTTGTTTCTGTTCTTCGTTTAAAAAAGCTTAACACACGATTCTGATTTTTTGACTCTAAATTCCTATGTACATCAATTTTTACGATAATAAAACAATTTGTGGTCAAATTTGATCGCCATTTTGTTTTTGAAAAGTTTAACGCCAGATTCAGATTCCCTGACCCAAGAAAACATTAGAATAATGAACTTTAGGTATTTTGATAGATGATTTGACTTTTGGTCAGCTGTTTGGGCACTTGGAACCACTGACCACTGACGCGTCGTATAATTCACTTTTAGTTACCGAAACGCGAAACACAGACCGAATTATCAACATTTTAGCAATAAATCTAAGCCTCAAAGAAGCTTTTCAACAGATAGATGTCAGGTTGGGTAGGTTTAATGTCCGTTTTCCGACTTCCGAGTACGACCAGGCGTCCAGCAAAGATCCTCAATGAGCGAAAAGGGAGCCAAATCCTCATCAGTGGTTGTACGGAAACTTGAACGGGGACGGGCAATTTTCCTTTTATATTCCCGACTGTTGCATACGTCGAAGAACTTTACAGACGTCGTATAATTCACTTTTAGTTACCGAAACATGAAACACAGACTGAGTTATCAACAATTTAGCATTAAATCTAACCTACAAATAAGTTTTCCAACAAATAGATGTCGGGCCCGGTAGATTTAATGTCCGTTATTCGATTTTCAAGTACGACCAGGCGTCCAGCAAAGATCCTCAATGAGCGGAAAGAAAGCCAAATCTTCTTCAGTGGTTCTACGGAAACTGGAACGGGGACGGGCAATTTTCCCTTTATATTCCCGACTGTTGCATACGTCGAAGAACTCTACAGACGTCGTATAATTCACTTTTAGTTACCGAAACATGAAACACAGACTGAGTTATCAACAATTTAGCATTAAATCTAACCTACAAATAAGTTTTTCAACAAATAGATGTCGGGCCCGGTAGATTTAATGTCCGTTATTCGATTTTCAAGTACGACCAGGCGTCCAGCAAAGATCCTCAATGAGCGGAAAGAGAGCCAAATCTTCATCAGTGGTTCTACGGAAACTTGAACGGGGGCGGGCAATTTTCTCTTTATATTCCCGACTGTTGCATACGTCGAAGAGCTCTACAGACGTCGTATAATTCACTTTTAGTTAGCGAAACATGAAACTCAGACCGAATTATCAACAATTTAGCACTAAATCTAACCTGCAAATAAGTTTTTCAATTGATAGATGTCAGGTCCGGTAGATTTAATTTCCATTTTCCGAATTCCGAGTACGACCAGGCGTCCAGCAGAGATCCTCAATGAGCGAAAAGGAGCGAATCCTTCATCACGGTCCAACGGAAACTTTAACGGATACGATGAATTTTTCACTTATATTTCCGACTTTCGCATAAGTCGAACGACACTACAGACGTCGTATAATTCACTTTTAGTTACCGAAAACAGAGCATAGACTACGTTACGTGAAATATGATGGTATATGTTCTTTAGACTGGTTACTAACATTCTTTCCCAAAGAATTGCTTTGTGTCTGTAATTCGTTTTTTCCTTTTGATGCCTATGCGCTTCACATAACGTTCGTTTCTCATAGGTTGATTAGGTACTACTTCTTAGGCTCGAAATAACTGCTTTCTATTGGTTGCGGTAAGGAATCGATAAATCGCGGACGATGGTGGGATAAAAAGGGACTATAAACGTTAAGAGAAAATGGGACAGGTTGGAAACACCATGTACCGCTAAAATAGGAGAATTTGCGAAGATTGCTACGTAAAACAGCTTTTAGAATTTAAAATGAAATAAAGGTAAATTTTGCTACCGCAACATTCCTCCTAATCTAATTTTTGATTCGTAATTTTCGAACCACGTCGAAATTAACATACCGCGAAAGCGAATTTGATCTCAAAATTCTTCCAAAAGACACTTCAAACGTTGCGATGACAGCCAACATATACACACATTCAATATTGTTTAATATCAACTAATCTGTTTCGGATTAACATGAAGAGGGCACGCTCGGATGGTATACGCATGTACAAATATTTTGAAGCCCTTCAGGTCGCTTTCGCGGCATTGCTGGAAATGTTAATTTCACCGAATACTCTGTTGCGTATCGATTGTAGCGCCCGGCGCACCGCCGCATTTAACGAAGTTACTCGTGGTCGTTAACGTAAAATAATTTAGAAAAAAATTGGCATAGAAATCACATACAAATTAGATTTCCCCATCGCATCGAATTTCGGGAAATAAATTCGAAACGAACGGAATTATTTGTTTGTGCGCGTGGATATTTCCGAAATTATATATAGTTAATTCCGTTATATTACCGGCGTTACTATTAAATTATGGATGGAACTGAATAATTTCGATGAAATAAATAATAAATTTATAATTGGTCGGTGTACGTTTCGTAATAATTTCGGCCGGAAGCGGAATTTATAAGCGGAATTATTGTTAACTAAAAATGGTTAATTATCCCGTTCGGAACGCGTGAAAAGTTTTGTAATTAAAGCGAGCTAGGCACCAACGTTAAGTATGATCACGAATTGACGTTGGTACCTAGCCATTTATTCTACAAATTAAACTGAACTCATTAGATAGACACACACGAGAGGAATTTTTGACAGATCTTCTAATAATTCTCTTTCTTTCTTCCATATAATAGGTTTACTGTAAGCTATGTATCTTGTAGTCGAAACTGCTGGACACCGTTACCTTGCAGTAGACCCATTAACCAATAGTACAAAGAAAGTTTTTTTGAAATCTCCTAAGCGAATTCAGAAATTTTCCAAGTTGTGTCCAGGAATTCCGGTACCAGCGCAGATTATGGACGGTGTAGTAAGAAGGTATCTCGTGATTCGCATCGGGTTTTAGAGGACTTTTCGTCTAGACTCGGTGATGCGTGAATGTTCCGTCGTGAAGTTTCTTGTATTCTACCTAGTGCTTTAATTGCTATAATATTTTGTAAAGCTGTACTTTCTTATAGCTTTTAACGTTATTTCCTTTTTATATTAGATATAATTTTCTAGACCAATTTCAGTTTATTTACTACCCAATCGCTGTCAAGTATCAAATTTCATGTCGGTAATGTATTGCGGTCATCAGTCTGAAGGTTCTTTCCGTCTTGAATTGGAATTTACTGTTCAATATTGTAGTTTCTCATGTAGCCTTCATCTAAATTCTTGTCCAATCTCGTCATAAACTTTAAACTCTACAACTACTTTATCAAAATTCACATGTTTAGCTTCGTCGCCTGTGTATGTTTGAACCCCTCTTCCTTGTAGGTCAGACACCTTTGAGGCAGAATCGTTTGGGCACAGGAAACTTATTGTTTGGCATTTGAGCGAAATTGCCCTGTCTGTTTGACGGACCATTGCTATACAATCTGGTTCCTAAAATCACGCCCCCTTTCTATCATCAGCACACCCTTCGTTACAGTAAACACCTTCACATCCACAATCCTACGCTGCAGCTATCCCTATCGTTTCTGACAGCCACACGTGGCTTATTCTAACGGCATTAAGTTTCGGATGAAAGTTAATTTAGGCAACTCTACTGGTTAGACTGGGACGTATCGACTACATCGTGGGGAATATCCTGTAAGGTCTTGCGACTCGTTCAACCGGCCCCTTTTCGATTCGATCAGTCTAGTGATAGAACGCAAGTTTGGTGGGATACGGTGCATACTTCCACTGCAGTCGCCCAGTGCAGTCGTTTTCAGTCTCATTGCTCGAGATTAACGCTCAAAAACTCGGAGTTTAATTACATCACTCACTTTCTTCTTTCGCCACATTACACACCGAAAGTTTTCCCGTAGGTGGGTGCTCTATTTAACACCATTTATTGGGTTCAGTATAGATTTGACTGCTTTATTTAAGCACATATCGAAACCATTTGTTTGTAATTTGCTCTATTAGCCGTAAATATTATAGTTTATCCAATATAAGCTCCTGGGATTTTTTGTTTAACCTTCTCTTGCTGTTTTGAACGAAGTCTTTGCATTTTACTTTGTTCTTTTACCTAATTAATTACGAGGGGACACTAACCTAAACTACGACAATTAACACCACTACCTAACACCCATTGTTTTTAATAATAGATATATAGACGATGGATTTTTACAGACTTTGACGACAAAAATCCCCTATGTATTTCCCCACCTCATTAAACTGCGGCGCATAGCTCCCGAGAACAGCATAAATTCTTCAACGTCTAAAACGCCGTTGATAACGATATTCACACTCAACTATACAGAAGAAATAGAAGGGTAGCCAAAGAACGATTCACAATAACATTTTCCTATTGTATAAGTTTGATTGTTGACGATAGTTGCATTGTAGAAAGAAATTCCAAAGTTAATTCGGTGATTCCCACAAAGTTCATCGTGGTTTCCAAAAATTTTTTATCCAGACTGTTTTTCGAAGTTGAGCTCGATTCCCAGCTAACATTTGATCCAATACGCTCTTGGACATTGGCAAGTAGTTGATACCTCATTTAGTATCTGCGATAGGAAGAGGGGACGGGTATCGTAGATTGGCCCCATATTGGGCGCCAAAATATAATGTAGTAAGTATTACGAAGGAAACAAGGATAATTGTTGTAGTTCTGAACCCATGTTGGGCGTCAAATGTAATAAATGAGATATGGCTATAAAACAAGGTAAACAAGTAGCTTTTATTGATTAACCTGGCCTTCTCTATGTAGAAGATATGAATTGATAAGTAGTTGTAAACATGATAGAAGAATGTTACGTAAACGGAACAAAATAAAGAAACAATGCAACAAGAATACAAGATAATGCTTGTAAACGCATTCATGGAAATGATGGACGACGTAAATAAACGAACATTTTGTCGAACACGAAATATACGGATTTACGCACCGCAAACGCCAAAAACCGCCACAGATAACAAAAAAATTATTCGCGTTTTATTCGACAAGCGAGGCGAATTTACACGTGTAAACAGGAACAAAAAACAAATCGCCCTAAAATTTCCAAATAATCCGCAAAAATGTGGGATTTATTGCCGTCATTTCGTCGACGTTGTCCATTTAGCCCTCTTCGGTCTTCAATTAAACGACAATATTGACATGCGGTTTATCTCGTGTAAACGTTTCGGTAGTGATTTGTTTCGTCGCTGAGGCGGAAGCAAACACATGAATTGCTTTTCCCGTTTGTTTTTTGTTTTTTGGTTTTGGCGCGAATCGACAGCAAAACCAGGTCGTATACATACGTCGATTATTTTTGTTCGTGTTATTACCGCGAATACAAGCGAGAAGTTCAAAAGTTCCTCTTTCTGTATTGAACGGGGAAATCGTCGTTTTAATCTCGAAGACGAGGTCGTATTCGACCATCCGCGACTAAACAAGACTAAACTCCGGAATCGAACAGGCATTTTATTCGTACCTACGCGACGCTACTAACAATAGACGGCGAAATACCGTCTCGGAAGCCTCTTGAAGCAATTTCGGATTTATATCGAACGACGACGTCAGATTTCGAGAGTCGTCCGACATTTCGCGCGAGTTTATAACATCCTAGAGGACGCGCCTTCAAGAGCGTCCCGCTCTCGAAGTAATAAGACCGAATTAAATGCGAAACAATGGGCGTCCCCTTCGTCCTCGTCGCCGCCGTCGTGGAACGGACGGACCGTTTCGATGGTGACGAGGACGCCGAACAAAGCGTTTCGGCGTTTTACGATGGCGCTTGTGTGTAATTCCGCTTTGTTCGTTAAATTTCGTCCGGGGGCATCGATCGGACGAACGTCGTTTAATTTATTTCGGCTTACCGCGCTTTCGTTGTTGTTTAATTTAGGGAATTTGATTATGATACACGTCGCTTCGTCCCCGATGGGAAATCGTACGAGTCTGACAATTTATTAAAACGGCTCGCGTCGCGTCGAGGCGACTAATACGGATGTGGAATTTGCGACATTTCCCTTGCGAACTTGTCGCGCGAGCGGCCGTCCGGCGTAATTTTCTAACGTCTGGAGTATTGTCCCGTTTTATTGCGTCTGGTTCTGATGGGAAAGGGGTGTTGTATGTTTATTTGATTTACTGTGGAAAAGTAATAAGTAATACTCTATTATATATTAAACCTACTTATTACTTTCTTTAATTACGTGTACACCTACAACTAACCGTGTCTAATTTCTAATGTCCGTCTTCTGATTATCCCTCTTTCCAGCCCTGGTCGTGTAAAGGGGTAAAGTGTCCACAAAACTATCTAACGATTGCTAATTCGTTTCGTTGTACGCGATTTTAAGTGGAATACCAAAGTTATTAAATACTGATACACAATTCCTCCTGCATTTAGAATTAAAGAAAACGACGCACAAAAAAGTGATAAGATAGCTTCGGAAAGTGAGTACAAACCCAAAGCCATCAAAGCGGATTGTGCTCTTCTCGCAACTCACCAATAGACAACATGTAATACATCATAGAATACAACAGTGCCCTACTTAGTACCTCAAGAATAGAACAGACATTAAAGCAAATAATACTAAAACTAGGATGACAGACATGGTAGAATTGAAAATGAACTTGATAGTATTCAGCATGAATTGGAGGAACAAGAAAGAGGAAAAAATATGTTAAGAAACGAAACCAGAAGCCAAAGAATATTTATAAACAACGAACTGATCAAAACAGAAATGGAAATACAGAAGAAAATTAAAGGCGAAGCTGCAGAAGAGAGAAATAAAGGAAACCACACGGCAACTTGTAGTATAGTAATACTCGAACGGTTAATTACCATTAGAAAAATCAACATTTATTATATTTTAAGATATCAAAATTCACAGTTAATGTTGAGGTTATGGTCTTCAATTGTCATATAGTTCATTTTGAGGTTCTATTTATACCTTTTCGATACCACGCCCGCCACCTTTTGAACATTCTTTACCCTACGGGTGTTAGCTTCTTATTTTAACTCCAGCCAGAGACGTTTAATGGGAGAAACAAATGTCACTAGAAATAAAATTATTAATTGTATAAAGAGCATACATTAATGAATATTAAAAAAACATTGTTACTTACAACATTTTAGGTTACAAGAATTTATATAAATTTATTGGAAATAACCAAGGACACATCGACGTTTAGTACAGGTTTCTATGACAGCGATATACCTCGATAAACTAGAGTCAAGGTGAATTAAAGTTTTCGTTTCGTGGACAACGGAGAAGTAAAGCAGTATGGTTCTGGTTTCCAAAAGAAATAAAAAGTTTGCTTAGTGAACCACGAAGAAAATTGACAAGATAGATTAGTCAAAAAATAAGTCCATAAATATATTTGGAATGAAAGGGTTTTAAGAAGAAGTACCAGTGAATAAAAGAACCTCACCATACCAGAGAAGATAGAATCTAAGAAGGGGAAGAATCCATAGAAATTAAAGGTGCATCGGGAATAGAAGTTAAGAGAGGAGGAGGATTGGAGGCAACGAGCAAGGCTATGGAAAAGGACAAGGGAAATAATTGGGGGAAGGGAGGAATTAGGAAGGAGGAGATAGTACAAAAACAAAAACATAACAGTAAGTTAAAAGTGAGCACACATAAGTAATCAAGATGGGAACTTGGAATGTGGCTAGTGTTAGTGGAAAACAGGAAGAAATAATGGAGGAGATGGTTAACCAATAAGTGAAACAAAAAGAAAGGAAGATAAGTTAAACGCACACACAAGGGATACTGGATACTTTCTCAAGGGTGCAGGATGGGGAAAATGCGGCAAAGAGAGTGGGGCTTATAGCAAAATGATTGCTAACATATGATGCCAATATTTGAATTCGTGAGAGAGTTAATCGACTCAGGATAAATTGAAACTATTTATTTTTTACGAGCAAAACTGACACTAATTACATTCTTGACAAAATTGAAACTGTCATACTTTTTCTATTTATGTTGTCTGAGACTTGATCAAAATAGATCTTCTCATACAAGTCCTTAATATAGCCAGTTGGGAGAAAAATATTGTAAGAGAAAAATATATAAACGAGAGAATATCGTTGGTGGACATTTAAATACAATGGAAGAAGACCTGTACAGTAGTGGTGACATATGGAGTGAATGAAGATGCGAGGAAGGACGAAAAGAAAACGAATATTTTCAGGGATTAGAAGAAATAATCGACGAAGCAAATCAGTACACTGTTGCAATGGGGGATTTGAACGGACGAGTGGGTAGCAATAATATCGGATTACAAAGAATAATGGGAAGAAAGGGAGAAATAACAATAAAGCAAAAATCTTCATAAAATTACCAAGAAACAAACAGAAATGAACAGTCGATCATAGACTAGTTCTTGGCCCGTAAGCACTAATGGAAATACATAGTAGACGTGAAAGTATCTAGACAAACAGAAATTGGAGGTGATCACTGTTTAGTCATAATGAAAATAAGAAAAATCCAGAAACGGAACGAAGAGGAAAAGAAAAAAATAACAAAGGAGAAAATTATAAGTTCGAAGTTCAAAGAGGCGATATACAGAAATATGTCTAGAGTAAGTAACAGAGCTTTTAAGAGAACAGAATGGTGGACAACGGACGTACAAAGAACTATTAAAGAAAATAGAAAATAAAACGAAATTGATAAGATATATTAAGATAAAACCGATACCAGCGAAAATAGAAGAAAGACAACTAGGATGCTTGGGACATATTCACAGAATGCCAGAAAGTAGGTTAACCAGCAAGATTCTAACAGAAGAGGAACACCGAAAAAGGCATGACCGGAGGCTGTGCAGCTAAGGGCACAAGAAAGAGGGCTACGATGAGAACAGAACTTATCACAGAATAGGAAAACATGAGATGGGCAGCAAAACTCGACTCAATTAGTCTTACACCTCACGGTAGGAAGACTCACGATTAAGTAAGTAAGTAAGTAAGTCAAAATAGGAAACATTGGACTAAAAAGCCCTAGAAAAGCGCAAGCCATTGACATGGAACAACTGGAAATAGAGATGAGAAAAGAGGATCTAATCAATCAAGGAACTGGAGAAGCAGAAATTGCAAATTATAACGAACTTAAAATCAACATGAAGGAAGTTGCAAATAAAAGAGAAGTACAGCTAGATGTAAGTGAAGACATGAAAGAAACTGGGAGCCCCAAGCAAAAGCAAAATTCGTCCCATTCTTATAAAGCTGTAGACCTGGAAAAAAGACAGAACTTCTGAAAGGCGCAAGAAACTTAAAGGGCACTAAAGCGTTTATTAAAGAAGATTCTTCTTTAGACGTCTTAAAACAAAGAAAGGAGCTGATTGGATACACGAAAATGGCAAGAGAAAAACAACACAAAGCAAGGGTGACTTATAACAAGCTGTACGTAGATATCGCTCTTTATAACATGGAACAAATAAGAGAAGTGTCAAGGAAGAATGGAAATGGGACTCAACAGTGAGAAATATTAATGAATAGATGTAAAGCTAGACCATGCTAGGAATGATCTCGCAAGATGAAAGAGGGGAAGATAAAAATACCAAAAGTGCTAAGAAATACGACACGCACTGACAGAAACCCCCAGAAAAAAACACAATTAACAAACGAAAACCAAAACATTAAACAGAACGAAGTGATGATCCCAGCAATGTAAAAGAAAAATGAGTTGGATACCATACTAACTATTGAGGACTAACGTTAACGAATATTTCATTCTCAGCACTTTCATGTTATGATCAAAATCATTACTATTGCAATTTATAACAAATTCTATATAAAGCCCAACCTATCGTAATCAATCTTTCCGTCTAAAAACAAACGTCAAACATTCTTAACACTTTTCTTCCCCAGCTTAACATTTTAACCGTTCCGTTTCTCACTCATTCTCCTTTTTCGTCACTTTTTCGATACGAAACGAACGCCAAAACGAAATAGAAACAAAAACGCCGCTCCGATCATTACAAAGGCTCCTACCGCAGAAACACCAGCCGGTCGTAGTTTTTGTTTCCGCTCGTTTAAGATCGATTGTTTTCTTTTCGCGCTCGTTCGTTTAACAGCGCCGGAATTTCCGCTCGTTCCTGGACTATTTATTTCTAATTAAGTTCCATCAATAATAAGTTGCCAACTGTTGTTGTTGTTGTTGTTGTAGTACGGCCATTAAATTTAATTCTTTCTTTGCGGATCTATCGACCGGAATTATCCGTTCGGAAGTTCTCGCGCCCCGGAAACGTAACTGGCGCGAAAGTAGCCGATTTCATTCCCTATTGGGGGTGGTTTATTGGCTCGGAAGGGTATAATTCAATTGGCGACCGGGAGAGGTATTTTCGTTGCAGCTGGTGGAGAATTGTTACAGTCTGGTTGTGTAAGTCCGTGATGCGCATTTCAACAAAAATTACAACTGGAATCGACTATTACATATTTGTACTGACCCAATTTGGTTCTGAAGAAATGCCCAGGAAATTCTAAAATTTGGAATCAAATGCAGTTAATATAGTTTTCGCTTTTGGTACATCAATTCCTATAATTTCACCTAGCCCAAGTTGGCTAGCCCGATACATCTTCGTAACTTTTAAGCAGGATGCGCTAGTTTGTTTGGGGAGATTTTATGATGAGGGAAAACGAAAAACCAGAGGACACTACGAAGCTAAAACCCCGCTGGGAAGACCTGAAAGGCTTTCGAACACTGAGACCCTCTACAAGTAAAAGACTAAAGACTTCGAATTCACTTTAGAGCAATTTCGGAAGGATGGCACCATTTCGATTATAAAGTCCGAACATTTCCGAGGCTATAAATATATATAGTTTGTAGGCCGTCTAAGGTATCCCAGCTCTCACATAAAATTTGGATATTTTTGGGGAAACATCCATTAACCAAAGTTATTTGTCGGAAAATATGATTTTGGGAACGCTCCCCAAGACTTTGACAGATTTGGAATATATCTCACTGTGATAGCTATTAAGGAAGAAACTAAATCCCTTATCTTGTTAATTTTTATGACGATTCAGGAAGTGCTTAATGAATGTCAATTATTTAGAGCAATTCGAAAAAATGTGGGACTACGAAGCATTCGACTTTTACATCAAGGCCCGAGATGTTTTCAAAGCTACAGACGTAGTTTGTACGACACCTAAGAAGTCCTGGAAGAGGCCCATGATCTAGATATCTTTATAAATATTGTTCTATGTTGCCTGTTATGGATAAAGTTGAAGCATTTGAACCTATGTTTTCTTTGTCGCGATCCATGGGCACCTCTCTACCCATCTTCCAGGAGATCCACATAACACGTGCCTGTGCTCAGAAATAAATCCAGCAGGGATCCCTAAAGGCAAGGATTTCTACTTGCGCAGATAGTCAAGCCATGTTGAGGGCTATCAAGTCACGTTTAAGGGCTCTCAAATCACGTTTGAGGGCCCTCGAATGACGTTTAAGTCCAAAACTGACTGCTATTGTAAATAATCCGTTTTCCAGCTGCATAATAAAGACAAGCTAGCCTTGATATGGATGTCAGAGCATGAGGGAATAAAATTTAACGAAGATGTCAATAGTAGGCGCTCTGAGAAAGGATCTGTCCCTCCCGTTTGTAGGACCAGAAGTATTGAGTTCCATTATTAAAGGTCATATTATGGGTAGGGTACAAGAATGGGACGAAGAAGCAAGGTTCAAAAATCGAGATATTCCTGGAGCTACAGAAAAAACAATCTAAAGATAGTCACGGAGTCTCTCACTGTTCACTATCATCAGAGATACCATTTCAAGACCATTGGACAGACCACGGACGATATTTTCAGATTTTGCAATTGTCCCATATAATCCTCCAAGTACATATCACAATATGTCAATAGGTAGACGTGCGTCGTTCAAGAATCAAATATTAGGGAAATGCTACAGTATAGCTGGCTGAACTGGGACCTTCAAACTTGTGCTAAAAGCCTAGGAATTCAGGGCTAAACATAGGTTATGGTACATTACAATTTCTTTTTGCGAAGGTCGAAGGAATATGAAGACACCGGATGCGAAACACAATCCTTCATACCCGTTGAAAGAGTAACCAAGTCTCCTATTTATTCTCATGTCTAAAGCACGGTTCGGTTTTACGAATAGGTGCTACTTATGGAACACACAATACTTAACAAAATTTGAAGATTTATGTTGGTTATTGAGGTTCCCGTCTATTTCCAAATTGTCCAAATCGTGAATCGTCCCTACCTAATTGTTGGAAATGCTGTACCGGAACCTGTTGAGGGTTCTGCAAAATTTTAACCATCTCGGGGGTCTGAAAATTAATCTTTGAGTAGATTCTAGAAGATTTCGGACTATGCACAGGTGCGATCTGAATGACTTTGATTCTATAGCCTTCACGATGCGCGGATCACCTAGGATGTGCTATCCTAGCACATCCTGAGATTTGGAAATTTACGTCTGTCGAGTCAACCAGGTCTCCTACCTACTTTCAGGTGCAACTTCAAATTGGATTCCAGTTTTACGTATAGGTAGCGCACCCGGGACCAAAAGTGGAAGATGGTTATTGAGACAACCAAGCTCCTCGTCTATTTTGCATGTCCAAATCGAGAATCTTCTTCTATCTAATTATGGAAAACGTTGTACCGGAACTTGTTGAGGATTCAGTAAATTTTGGACCATCTTGGATTAATCTTTTGAGCAGGTTCGAGAAAATTTCGGACTATTCACATATTGGAAACGTTCTGAACGATCGTGATCTTAAAGCCTCAATGGTTCATGGATCACCTAAGATTAGGTAAATTTATGTCGCTGGAGGCAACCAGATCTCGTACCCACTTTCAGGTCAAACCGAAGTTTGGGTTCCAATTTCAACAATGATTTGTGCAGTTCTTAGGATGCCTGGGACTTTCTTGGAATTTAGAAAATTGTGCGTGTCGAGATAGTACGTGGCAGAAAATCTCTGGCCTCAATGATCGAAACGCAGATTGTTAGAGTGAAGTTGATTAAAATCCAAAAAGTTACGATTGAATAATTCGCCTTGGTCTTTTGGTAATATCTAAGCAAAGCAGTAGCCCAAAAATCCTCTTAGTAGCTTCGGCTAAAAACGACGTAAGCTTTAACTTGAGGATAAGCAAGAGTTGGCCTGTGATTTCGAAATTCCCGGAAGAGTTGACTCACTTTCTGGGCGAGCGCGCAACTTTCGTCAATCTTCAAGGCAACAACTAGCAAGAATTGGCCTAGATTCAGAATTTTAAAAAGGGATGGCCTAATTTCCAGGCACGCATCCACGGCCTTCAAGGCAAGCACCAGCAAGGATTATCCCAGATTTATAATTTCTAGGGAAATTGGTTTACTTTTCAGGCATACATATACGGCAGATTGCCTACCTTGAACGTAAGGACCAGCAAGAATTAGCGAGGATTTAGAATTTCAAGGAGAGTTGGCCTACCTTCCACGGTTTTTTCTACCTTCAAGGCACCGATCAGTAAGGATTGACCCATATTTAGAATATCAAGGGAGGTTGGTCTGCTTTCTAGGCGTACATATGTGGAAGGTTGCTTACCTTTAAGGTAAGAATCAACAAGAATCGATACAGATTAGGCATTTGAAGGGGAATTCGCCTAGTTTTCAGGCATAAATGTACAGGAAATTGCCTACCTTCAAGGCAAGAACCATTAAGGAATGGCCCAGATTAAAAATTTCTAGGGAAGTTGGTAAATTCCCAGGCAAACATGGGCGAGTAGTTGCATATTTTCAAGGACCGCCAAGCATTGGCCCAGATTTAGAACTTCAAGGGGAAGGCCTACTTTCGAGGAGTACATGTACGAGGGGAGCTTAACTATCTTGTTAGGAGGCGGTTTTAGAACACGCCATCTCCTATAACTAACAATTTTCCTAGTTAATTCACCGAAAAAACGCACGCTTGATTTATTACCGCGCTGAAATGTAGAAACGACGTTCGAAACAATCGAGGATCTGAAGACTAACGTCTACGGACAACAATTAAAGTAACGACACAAATATCACCAGCTACCATACATCAAAACAACCAAACACAACGTCACATCCTCGCCCTATCTGCTTCCTCCTCTCGCGCGTAATTAGCCCGATATTTCACGAACACCGCATCCATTCACATTACCCCGGATCTAGACGTATTTTCGCGTCGACCGCGCGGCGTAATATCGCGAAAAGCGGAAAAAGGAACTCGGAAAGCCCGCCGTGATAAAGTAGTTTTTATCCGCCATTAATTCTACGGCGGGGTCTCGTTTATAATTTAATATAGAGAGTGACATGGCGAAAAATCTTTTCGCTTTCCTCTCCCTTCGCCCCCTCGTTCGCCCTCTTTCCCCCGTTCACGTCCCTCCCCGCGCGAATCCCTATCCCTTTTGTACTGTGCGAGCGGGCTATTTTCGGTATTCCGAAAGCGGAGCGCGCCGAAATATTAGTATTTGCCCGGTGATGAATGCGGCGGGCCTAAAAAGGGCGGAAATAAGATCCCGCTCTCTTTTTCGAGTGTGTGTGTGTGTGCGCGCGTGAGTACGATGCGGAACGGTCGAACTGCGGCCGGAAATTGTTGGAAAATTGATCGAGGCGTCGGCGGAGGCAAACGTCAAACGCAGGGAACGAAAGTTGGATGGAAAGTTTTTGACAGTTCGTTTTGAAAAATGCGATACGTTTATATAATCTGAATCTACGTCCGTAATTTTCCGTATTCTTGCATTGCGACAGTGTTGGGGATGGAACGTTTATTTTGAAGGCAGCGTACCCTACGTATCTTCTTCTGATACGTACGGTATGAACAACTACCATTTCCCTCGACTTATCTGAAAGCGTCGGTTTATAGGATAACTGCACTACACCATTTCGATCTAATTCCGTCGAACTGGCATTCGGTGAGCCCTCGTTCCAAATCCGATACCATCCTCTCTCGCAATATTTACATTTAACGGGGGAGGGGAGGGAGCACGAAACCGAATTATTCAACAGGTTATTAACGTTAATGCTCATAACGAAGATACAGTAATTTCTATGCTACAACACGTTCCCTGCGCTCTTAACGCCTCGTCTCGGCGTACTAAGTATGAAATTAATTCCGGCCGGAACCTGCAACTCTCCATTCGGATATGCCCCATCGCGGTCTCGCTTTACTTATTGCGCTGCATGTAATTAATTTCGGATTAGCGAAGTGCAACGCGATTTCTATTCGCTTCGGATCGCATCGGTAAGATCTTGTGCTTGCGCGCATCGTGTACGTCATTAAACTTCGCGAATCCCAGATAATTAACTGGTAATCAGCGATATTGAGGAGCGAATTTGATATTTGATGAGCGAATGTGTTCCTGTCTAGTAATGAGGTCACTTGCATGATTTGGATTTAGGTAATTTGATTAAATTTTCAATCTGTTGGACCAACAGAACTAAATTAACCGGCTATCTTCTCTTTAATCGGCTAATATCAACTGATTCCACATTGAAGCTGTCCCAAGGATCTTGGTAAAATTTTGTAAAGTATTCTTAATGACTGCACTATTACTTTAGAATGTAAATCAGCCCCCACCTCATTACAATACAATACAAAGCACAATAGATCAACATGGTCGCAGTGCAAAGGGCCATGTTGGGCCAGACCCCACCTCAATGTAAATCATCATCATTTGTGAAGTTTCTAGTTCGCAAAGGACAAAAACCTTCAGAATTTCTGGGTAATAACATCATCAAAAAGTCATTCAAATTTACGACATTTTAATGGCACCTACAATTAATAGAATAAAGTTATTTCCGAGGTGGAAGTATCAATATAACTAAGAGATAAGCTTAAGGAGTTTACATTACGCTGTCCTAACAGTGCTGCATATTATAATCAATATTTTAGTTGCTCGACAAACGTGGTTGTACGTGTATCCATAGTAAGTGTGTATTGAAGCAAATTGTTTTATTAAAAGTGTCTAAAATGTCGATGGGAAAGCCAACAAACCAAGGGAAAACGTTGCTTTTCACCAGGGAAGCTATTCATTGCGCCATGTGAATAAGTCAACAGTAAGTGATATTATTATTATTACATATATACAAGGACCCCGACCATACGGCAGTGGTATACAGAAATTACTTAAACAACCAACAACACAGTAATATTCTTGAAATGATGACGTGGCCATCGCAAAATGCCAACATCAATCCGATTAAACTGTTGTGGGATTAACTCGGACGGAAGAATTCGAAATATGTGTGCTACCTCCACAATATATTTATTTACGGAACATTATACAGGACCATTGGGCCAATATGTCACATACAGTGCTTGAATAATTGGAGAAACGGATGGCTAGAATTGTTAGTGCGATCCATCGTATAAACGGAGGCTTTTTCGTCGAAAAGAACATTTAAGGAATTTAATATTATATATTTATGTTTGTACGTGTGAGAGGGATTCGATATGAATTCTCTCACAATGCACCTATTACGCATTTTTTACAGTTATTTTTTTACAGAAGTGGACAACTTGCGTTGCCACGGCCTCCTGCAGTAACTGCAGTCGCGCTCTTCGGCTACCCGCCGTGGGAGAATAGCAAATTACAAAATTTTGATCTTCTCTTGCCATCCGTAGACGTACGTTTCGCGGTTATACCGCTCGTCAGTACGGCTTTGCAAGAGCTGTAATTTCGTATACAAATTTTATGAATATATCGTCTGAACATTGATGTTTGTACATGTGAGAGGGATTCGAGATGAATTCAATATTATATATTGAGAATTATTGTTATCGTATTGTCGTATGTTATAAATATATGTTAATAACAATAATATTATTATATAAATTATCATTTTGTCGTTTAGTTTAGTGTCAATATTCTACAATTTTCTAAATTCAACTTTCTAAACTAATATGGAGAGTAGTGTACGTCCGCTTTGAGGCATCACTACATTAATTTGGAATTCCAGCTCATTGTTGAACGGTTATACCGCAATTTGCATTTCTACATCCTTGGTTTACTTTGGGCAATAATGGACTCTACTGAAACCCCCGTTGTGGTATTGCCGTTTGGTCTTTGCGAACGGTCATCCGTGTCCATTATTAAGTTCGTACCTTTACTAGAATATTATACGGGGGTCTTTCCGTTTGTAGAACAATAAGAGAATAGCTTGCAAAATTATGAATAGCTACCGAGGTTGCCCTAAGAATAAATACCCCCATTTTTTTAACGTTCTTGATTTTTGTATATCACAAATACAGTATACTAAATAGCCTCAAGAATGACGCGAATTATATTCGGAAAAAATTGAGAACAGGGAACCGCGTTTTTAAATTTTAAAATTTGTTATTTATCACAAATAGTGTTATATGCAGAAAACTGTGCTGTATACCAAACTTAGACAGTTAATAACAAAGATATAAGGAAACGATAATGGCACTTTACTTGTCATTGAATGGCATCATAAATATATATTTATCTAGGAAATTATTCATTATTTCGATAACGGTTTAAAGAAATACTATAATATAATGTGATTGAAATTGATTAATTATATGTGTTTACTGTAGATACCGATATGCTAAAAGTATATCTTTTCGGGTAACGTATACAGTAAATATATATCTATCTAGAACGCTTGTAATTATTAATTATTTCGATAACATTTCCAAGAAATACTGTCACTAATCTGATGGGCATATCAATATAAATATCGATAAATTAAAAATACGTAAGTATTCTATAACGTATCCATTATCAATTGCAATTTTCAGTCTAGTATAATGGCAGTGATTAATACAGCCAATGTGCTGAACATGTTACTTGCAACGTTTGAAATAGCCAACATCGCAAAAATTCCATTCACGTCTAAAGAAGTTGAGTTGCATAATGCCTTGAAGGATATGATTGTAAGTGCTCGACAAGAATATATGTTTTCTTTTGAATACGTAACAGAAGTTTGAACGATTAGATGAACCTCACGAAGCGCAATTTGTGAAAAAGCATTAGATGAAGAAGACAATTATGAAAATATTACGTGTGTAAATATATACTTATAACGGCAATCAATGACAAGTAAAGTTTCATTATCGTTTTATTATACTTTATTACTAACTGTCTAAATTTGTTATACAGCCCAATTTTCTATATCACACCGACTTCTTTTGTGATAAATAAAAATAAAAAATTAAAAAGAAATGGGGGTATGGCATACCTGGTACCCGTTTTTAATTTTTCCCGAAAATAATTCGCGTTATCCCTGAGACTATGTAATACACTTTATTTGTCATAAATAAAAATGAAAACCGTTAAAAGGAAATGAGGGTATGGGATACCCTGTTAGTTACTTTTTCCGAACTTAATTAGCGCTATCCTTGAGACTATGTAAAATACTTTATTTGTGATAAATAAAAATAAAAAACGTAAAAAAGTGCGGTATGGGATATCCGATCTCGTATTATTAACTTTCTCTGAAAATAATTCGCGTCATCCTTGGCACTATGTAATATACGTATTTCAATTGAAAAGATACACTTATCGGATTCTGGGAAATTTAAAAAGCAGTTACCGGATTCGATGCAGCTGGCGATGCGGGAAAACCGTCAGATTCTGCGCGGTCGAAGAATTAGTTGCCGTACTCGGAGCTCCCGGAGAATCAGTTTCCGCATTCGGAGTGGCCGGCGGAATAAGAAGATATCGGACGTTCAACGACCAGGAAAAAGTAGCGGCCGGATTTGGAGCGGCTGACAAAACGGAAAGATGTCGGACGATGGGTGACCGGAAAGGCAGTTAACAGATTCGAAACGACGAAAAGGAGACACTGGATTTGGAACGGTGAAAAGCAGATGATGGATTCGGGACGAAGAAGCCTAAATTGTTAGATACTAAGTGTCAGAGAAGCAGGGCGAATGGGGATTCTGGCGGGGTTCGAGTATTGCAATTTTTTATGAATAGGTCACGTATAAATTTGAAACTCGGCGAGGAAATGATTTTCGAAATATATTATAGGATGACGGTGATGGAACAATAAATTTTAAAGAGGAGATCAATTGATATGAAATCTTTAACGATTTAATTGAGAAAAAGAAACGAAGTCTTCTGTTCTGTGCTGTCTACAATGTTCACTTTATAATACAGATTAGAATATAAATCGATTGCACCTGCGTTTGTTTCATTTTCAATGCGACGATATTTTATCATGGATGGTATAGTTAGTCTCGCCATATACACGTACAATTTGTGGTAGATAAATGTGAAGCAGTAAGTTTGGCGCAACACTCTAAAGATCGACAAGAGCAGTCTACATCTTCAAACATCTTTTGGTCCTTACAACAGGATTCATCATTGCGACTCATCTGACTAACGCAAATTTCACGAGATTTTTGCTCTGCCAGGAGAATTGGATGATTTTTCTGGTCGCGACGCTCCATAACCTTTCGTGGGATCTAACCGATGATTTACAGAATGGTAGTCTTCCCTTTTCCGCCCCGTAGCGCCGTTTTTCGTTAGGGAGTTTTTGGTTTCGGCTTCATTTCACTTTATATTCGCTTCTTCTTGGACCCTACGTAACATTCAACGGTGATTAACACCCAAGATTTCATATATCTTTTGGGTCTTTCAAGGCGGATTTATTACGGCGACTCATCCTGTCAGCAGAAATTGAGTGGTATCGTTTTAGTTTTTTCTTAAATTTCGCTGGTTGTGACGCTACATAACCTTGCATGGGACCTAACCGATGATTTACCGCATGGTGGTCACTACTTTTCCGCCTCTTAGTGTCATACTCCGCTAGAGGAGTTTTGGTTTTGGCTTTATTTCACTTTATAGCAGCTTCTTTTTGGATTCTACGTAACATTCAGCGGTAATTAACACCAAAGTTCTACTAGAGACTGGTCAAAAGATACTCATTTTCCCAAGATGTCACGTGCCTAACAACGGCGGAGGCCAGCTTTGAGAATTCGAAGCGAATGTGCATTGATCCTTTCCTTACCAGGAACGACAAAGCAAGTTTATTATTAACGTTTCAAACCCCAGGAAGTAGTTGTAATAAATTTTCACGCCCTGACGGGCATTTACCTTTGTTGAATACTTCGAATTAATGTTTTATAACCAAAAACGCCATTCAAGCGGCATTTAAAACTTATTAGCTAGACCGGGCAAGCTAGTTACTTGTATTATAGTAGGCTGAGGGGGAGTTGTAAGCATTCCTGAAGGTAACTACCCTAACTCCTAGAATAGCATTTATATCCTTCTATGGTTTCTAAAGCTTTTAAGTAACGTAGAAAACTTTAATCAAATAAAATGTAGAGGCCTCTTTATGTAACGATCTAATAAATTAGGTGCGTTTATGGGCAGTTAACAAGTAACCGTGCAAAACCTTACAAAGTAAGCACGATTTGTATATGTCATTAATCCGTGAGGAAAATTAAGCTTTGTCAATCGCAGACCGTTACTGCAGACTAATTAGCTTCGTCTGCGATTGACAAAGCTTAATTTTCCTCACGGATTATTCACATATGCAAATCGTGCTTACTTTGTAAGCTTTTGCACGGTTACTTGTTAACTGCCCATAAACGCACCTAATTTATTAGGTAGTTATATAGAGAGTCCTTTACATTTTATTTCATTAAAATTTTGGCTCCCCAAAACAGTTTAGTAGAACACTTGGCGAAAGAAGTAAGGGGTGGTACATTGATGTTTTAAAAATTATTCTTTTATTCGATTAGACTTTAAGACCTTCTCAATTATTTAATTGTTAAAGTAGATTGTAGCTATGCCGCGATATTTTGTATAATAGCCTCTTCACCATTGCGAATAATTAGGGGTTTAATGATTTGTTAAAATCTTTTGGGGTGTAGCTCCTGCCTTCGTGTCCTCGTCCACCTCCAACTAACACACTAAACCATCTTTGTATCAAGCGGGTATCGGTATCGACAATGACTTAATCTTTTCCTTCAGTAAGGATCGTAGGAAGTAAACTAAAATTTTTTGGGAGTCAACCACTGCCCCCTATACCTCCCACTTCCTCCCCATTCCAATACAATTTCGCCTTTCCTTCTTTTAAGCTCTCGAGCTTAACTCACCAGATGGTATTTCAGCACCTGCCGAAAGTCACCCGCCTAATCCTCGTAAATATTCATCCGTTCGATCCTTTTAAGACACAGCCGGAGTAAAACGTCGGCTTTTCGACCGAACGTCGCCACCGACTTCGCCGTCCTTATCTTTCCGTTTCCAACTCCCACCGTGCGGATTAAGACGAGGAGAGAGAGTATCTACCTATTTCCGACTATCTCCCTCGCCAACGCTCGAAGGTAATAATTGATTCCACTCGATTTAATACCGGACGATCGGTAATTCTCCGCGAATCACGTCCTCTCGAAATAAAAGCTTCTACGCTTCGCGACGTTAAAAATCGCCGCCGAAGGCGACGACGCGCCGTAATCTTAAAGTTTGAATTCTCCCGGTTCGCGTCCCGAATGGGCGCAAATAAAAGCTAATATCCGAAGTAGAAATGGTCCGCGATAAAAATAATTTCGGTTCATAAACCCTAATTCGTACGAAGCTTTGAGGTAAGTTTCGATAAAACGGTGAGTTTGAACTGCAACGCTATCTGGAAGTAATAAAACGTTCTCTTTGAAACCGGACGGTCCTCGAAGCGTTTCGAAAGGAACGACGAAGAATATTGGGTATAATGTGTTTCTAGGTGTACGAAGGTGGAACAATAAGTACCCTTGTAAGGAATTCAAACGCAGATTTCTCAGATTTCTTTTACTTTTCAAAACAATCTCCTCTTCGGAGAATACACTTCTTCCAACGTCACTCTAAACCCTTTAAAAATACGATTTGTCAAATTCTTCAAACTAGGCTTCTATCTCGACGATGACCTTTCTCATTTGAGCTAAAGTTTTTTCCCACAAACTTCGGTTTCACGTTAGAGAACAAACAGAAGTCACAGGGAGACATGGGGAGGGGGGGAGGAGCGAGTACGATGAATGCTGCAGCAACTCGATGGCAACTTGTAGCGCAGTTCGAGTAATTTGCCTGTGTGAGTAAGCTGGTGCGTTGGCAGCGCTTCTCTCTTGGTAAGCGGGGTGATGTATGTTTCAATTTCTCGTTGAATCGACCCAATAGTTCGCTGTAGTACTGCCTATTTCTCCAGAAGTCTATGAGGACCATTTCTCCTGCATTTTTCGCTTAAAAAGGTCCAAACATTGCTTCGAAGTTGACAGTCGTATCCGCTTGTTACCCGAAATGAGCAATCGCTGCACCCATCGGGACGACAGCTGTCTCTCACTCTTAACTTATCACGTTCACGTCTTTTGCATTTCCAATGATTTCCTCAGTAATCACGTCTATCGGGTGACCTGGGCGCTCCTCATCAAAAACAGAAGTATCGGCCACGTTTAAATTAAAAGAATAAATAAACCAATATCTCACAGTTGTCATAGATGGTAAAGAGTCCCTACAGACAGAATATAACTTTGTCATCATTTCTTCCCACGTTTTTCCATTCAAAAATAAAAGCAAATTACGAATATATATTGTTCCTTTTTCCATTGCATCGAAAAACACCAAATACGTTTGAAACAAATGGCTGTGAAACCAAAACTAACCTATGAATCAGCCTAAAATTTTGTATGGCGCTGTTTAATTGATGGGAGTATACTTAACGTGACCATTTATTTTTTTCATCAGAGCGGGACGTCTGAAGAATTTTGTAAAAATACTTATTAGTATTGTACTACTTTTTATTAACAAATGAGAGTATGATAACACTTTATACTAAAATAATAATAAGTACGTAGCTAGAATTAATGTAACGTCTCATCACTTGTGTTATATTTGTCGACGGAACAAATTTGTTTCAAAATATTGGGTCTAATGTTCAAGTACGAATGCAGCTGACTACATGATTTGTTGATGTTGGTCTTGGTAATCAAAATTGCTTTCAAACTCATCGAACACGTATCTTGACTGCTGGTCATAAATCCTTGCGTGATTATCAAATCCGTCACATTCTGCACTACTTTCGTCAAATGTGCCCGTTCCAATACTTCTAGTTCTGCATTGAACTGGCACCACTGCTCCAAATATTCTTTACCTGATTTATAAAATTTAGCCACGTCAGTTTTTACATTCTGCTCAACAGCAACATCACTTTCTTGTAATTTTACAAGTAGATTACGGAGGGTGTGAGGAAGGAAAAGAGAATTAAGTGCCAAGTTATATAGTCGGCGATTGATTTGCTTCGTAGACTCCATCGCAGACATGTTTTGTCCTTCGATTTTCAACACGGCTTGATGAAAAGTCACTACCCGTGCATGCATAAAATTTGACCATAATTTGGAGCCGTGGTCTTCGAAAAATGATTTTAAAATATTTTGGCATTTATCGATCCTCCTTTTCAAAAGCTGAAATATTTTCAAAACTCTCTCAAGAGCCGGCACCAATGTAAACCACCTTGTTTTACTGTAGCCCAGCAGTGTTTGATACTTTGTGTTAGTGGAATCACACATCTAAATTTTTACTCAAAACATGTTTGAATTAAATTAGAAGCACAGTCATTTGGGCGAAAGCTGTAATCTGTCTTGAACGCGCCCTTCGCTGCAGCTATATCCAAATCTTTGGAAATCGGCAAACCGGTTCTTTTAAAAAAGCAAGCATAGACGAGTTTGAAGCAGCACCTTTATCGGAGAGCCTGTGTTTCTCCGATTTCAAATGCTTCTCAGTATCACCGACATCACCATGTCCAACAATGGGTCACTATGACACTTTTCACAAGTAACGTCTGCTGTACCACTCCTTTGCTTTATAAATGGATACTGCATTTGCAAAGCAGTAGTAAAGGGACACTTGCGTTTAAGCAAGAACTCTCTCGCCGCGTCGTTTACGCGCGCTTTTATATAGCTCGAATGTAGGTACTGGAACTTTGAGAACGTTCCACGAGCCTCTCGATTCGAATAGTCCAGTCTTGAACAGTCCCGAAATCATTGTTATCACAGTGCCATTAAGGACCACTGGATGGCGTTGATTTTTTAATAGACAATGAAACGTCAAAGTCAAAATCTTATAACTATTTATATTATTTAAATTACCGTTTGATGGGGACAGCGGGACAGACTGCCTGAAAGCGGGACTGTCCCACCCAAAGCAGGACTATCCCGCCCAATGCGTTAAATATACTATAATAAGTTATGAAAAGA
Source organism: Chrysina gloriosa (assembly GCA_038088585.1). NCBI lineage: Eukaryota > Metazoa > Arthropoda > Insecta > Coleoptera > Scarabaeidae > Chrysina > Chrysina gloriosa. The sequence goes on along the minus strand of CM076093.1, from coordinate 48,456,127 downwards.
AAAACACTACTTTGAGTATAAGTATAAGTAAGCATGTACTACCACAAGGTAACGGACTACTCAATCACACATCTTACTACAGTAAGGCCAACTTTTCTTGGCAATGCCACCTGTCGTCAAACACGGGTACTTACCGATCTACCCTCGTAGATCCAGTCCCGCTGGTCATAAGAATCTTCTCGTTGCTTTTCTCCGAGACAATCTCCGTAACCACCTAATTTCGCCGGATGTAATGAACGTTAATGAACGTTCGTTTGACCTGGATCCCGAGAGGAAATACACACACACACATCGGAATTACCGGCTAGCAAATGTCAAAAGTTATTCACGACCCGTCTTGCTTCGCGTTTGAAGGGAAGTTTTGCCAACGCGCACCCCGCCTAACGGGATCATTAGCATTCAATCTGCGGTCGCGTAGTTAATGCTCGTCGTCACCTCCCTTTGAAGCGAGTTTCCCTGTTGTCGCTTTCCCTCCTTACCGTCGGTGCAACGGGGATTCCCACCGAATGTCGTGCATTCGTGAGAATTATCCCGCAAGTATTTATAATTACTCTCGAGGAATGGAAAGTTTGGGGCTTCGCGGCCGGTCCGACAAACGAGCTATCAAACTGTGTACCTGCTTATGTGCTTTCGTGCCGCTTTCGCCCGGACGGAAACGGACGAGATTGAGAGTGGAACTATTTTATTTATAAAGTAGAAGTTCCTAATTAGCTAGTCAGGTTGGAAACGTACTTCGCTTTCGAAATGTGTGGAGATCAAAGAGACGCCGTCGCCTCCTACAGTTTTTGGAGATGAAGTTTTGAGGCTGCTGGCAAAGCTTTTACGTTCGCTGACAGCGATATGCTTTTAGCCGGTATTATTTGGGCGTTTAGATGAAACCGAGGGATTCAACTTCAGGAACTTGCAAAAGTAAAAGAACCAAAACCAAGAAGTCCAAGTTCGGAAACTTGCAAAAGTAGAAGAAAGTTTCTCCTCTAAACCAGTAATTCAGTTCTGATGTTGATTACGAAGCAATTTGAATAATTTTGAACAATGAACTGAAATCCATGACATTAGTCTCAAAAATGGCGATAGCTTCGGATATGGTCATCCATTGTGTCCTAAATTTGCGAAAATCACTCCAGAATCTTGGACAAAGAATTAAAATCCATAAACATAGTGTCATGTTCACCGTCCAAAATCCCCCAATAACCCCTTTGCTTTTTAAGGTGCCGAATTGGATTTAGTTTCTACTAACTTCTGCCTAAAAATTCGACTTTAGACTTTAGAAATTGTGGAGAGTGAAAGGGAGGATTACGATGGACATACATCTCGTGTTTCTCTTCTCCTTCTTCTTTCCTCCTATTTCTCATCTTCTTCTTTCAGTAAAACAAATTCAACATTAAAAACCTCTGCAAAGAATTCTTCATGCCCTTCTTTTAGGAAAACAAATTCAATATTAAAAATGCCCGTCAAAAAATTCTTCATCTTCTTCTCCCAGGCAAACAAATTCAGCATTAAAAGCCCCTGTAAAGAGTGAAGAACGGAGAAATTATTGATTCCAGGCGTGCATAGGTTTAAGATCATATTGACGATGTTCCAGAAGACAAAAGAAAGTAACGAGAATCTATTTTGAGTTGCTCCTTCTTCTTCCCCTTCCTCGTCTGCTTCTTCTCTTTTCAATCCATTTGCTCGTTAAGACATTGGATTAGAATTCGTTTTTACTGGTTTCTATCTAAAAATTAAATTTTTAGTACTTTAGTACTAAAATTGAAAAGACGAACTGTGGTGGAACTGCATCTTCTGCTCCCCCTTCTCTTCCTTCTTTCTTCTTATTTTTCATCATCTTCTTTCTGGGCAACAAATTCAACATTCAAAAGAGTAAAGAACGAAAAAGTATGGCCTCCAGTCTTGTGTAGCTTTTTCCAAAATTTGATGTATTTTTCTTTTCCTTCTTCCTGTTCTTCTTTGTTGTTCCTTTCTCCCGTCCACTTGCTCTTCTAGACGTCGGATTACAGTTAGCTGCTACTAGTTTCTATCTAAAAATACAATTTTCAGTACTTCTAGAAAATGAAAAGACGAATTGTGGTGGAACTGCATCTCCTGCTTTGTCTTCTCTTTCTTCTCTCTTCTTATTTCTCATCATCTTCTTTCTGGGTGAAAAATTCGACTTTGAAAACCTATGGAAAGAGTGAACACGGAAAAAATTATGACGAATTGTGGTGGAATTGCATATTCTGCTTCCCCTTCTCCTTGCTTTCTCTTATTATTTCTCATCATCTTCTTCCAGAGAAACAAATTCAACATCAAAAACCTATGGAAAGGGTGAAAGACGAAAGAAATCATCGCGTCCAGTCTTGTATAGCTTCCTTCCATATTTGATTTATTTCATATTTTCCTTCTTCCTGTTCGTCTTCTTCTTTTTCCTTTTTACGATTCATTTGCTCTTCAGGGCGCTAGATTAGATTTCGTTTGTACTGGTTTCTATCTAAAAATTCAACTTTCAGTACCTATTGAAATTGAAAAGACGGACCGTGGTGGAATTGCATTCTTTGCTTCTCTCTCTCCTTCCCTTCTCTTCTTGTTTTTCATCATCTTCTTCTCGGGAAAACAAATTCAATATTAGAAATCCTTAGAAAGAGTGTAGAACGAAGAAATTATCGGGTCCAATCTTGTATAGCTTCCTTCCACATTGGACCCACTTTCTATTTTCCATCTTCCTGTTCGTATTCTTTATTTTTCTTTCTCCAGTCAATTTGCTTTTTAGAACGCCAGATTGAAGTTCGTTTCTACTGGTTTCTATCTCAAAATTAAATTTTCAGTACTTTTAGGAAGTGAATAGACGAACTGTGGTGGTTATTTCGTATCGTCTTCTTTCAGGGATCACATTTGATCATCTCCTGATGATGCTAACTTGGTTAGCGAAACGCGCGTCGAGAGACATGCAATATTTGTTTGGTGATAGTGGAAATTTGTGCATTGACTTTGTCAGTGTGTTTGCTTTGTTACACCAAAGGTTCCAAACCAATTTTCTGAATTCTTTCAGGGAAACAAATTTAACATTAAAAACGTATGGAAAGAGTGAAAAACGAAGAAATTATGGCCCCCAGTCTTGTATACCTTTCTTTCACATTTGACTCATTTTATCTTTCTTCTTTCTTCTTCCTTTCACTGGTTTATTGGCTCCTGAAGATGTCGGATTAAAGTTTGTTTCTACTGGTTTCAAAAATTCAACTTTCACTACTTCTTAAAAGTGAAAAGACGAATTGTGGTGAAAATACATGTACTGCTTCCGTTCTTCTTTTCTCTTCTTATTTCTCATCTTCTTCGTTCAGGGAAACAAATTTAACATTAAAAACCTCTGTAAAGAATGAAGAACGAAGAAATTATGAATTCGGGTTTTGCATAGGTCTACGGTCATATTGACGATGTTCCAGACGACAATAGAAAATAAGGAGAATGTCTTGAGTGGCTTCCTACCGCATTTTTCATATCTTCTTCTTTTACTACTTCCTCTAATTTTTTTCTTCTTGTTCTTCTTCTTCTTTTTAGACCTATTTGCTCTTTAAGACACCGGATTAGAGCACGTTTCTACTGATTTCTATCGAAAAATCAGCTTTCAGTACTTCTAGTGGTGAAAATGTATCGTTTGTTTCCCTTCTCCTTATTTTTCTTCTTACTTCTCATCGTCTTCTTTCAGGGAAACAAATTCAACACTACAAACCCATGGAAAGTATGGGGAACGAAGAAAATATGGCCCCCTTAGTATGGCTTGCTTCCACATTTAACTTATTTTATTTTTTTCTTCTTCCTGTTTGTCTTCTTCTTTTCCCTTTTTCCCGTCCATTGGCTCTGTAAGACACCGTTTTAGGGTTTGTTTCTGCTGATTTCTACGTATCTAAAAATTCGATTTTCAAACATGCATCTTCTATTTCTTCTGCTCCTTCTTTTCTCTTCTTATTTTTATATTCTTAATCTAAGAAAACAAAGTAAACATCGAAAACCTCTCAATATCCCAGGAAACAATGAAAGAAACGAAAATCCATTTTCGCCAGTTTCTTTTCCCATTGTTTGTTTCTTTATTCTCCTTTCTTTTTTCATCCTTCCTTCTTTTTTCGAAAAAGAAAATTAACCTTTAGGAACTTATCGGAAAAGGAAACGAGGATTATGATTTCAAAGCTCGGATAGGTGTCAAGATAATTTGATAAGTCCTCAAAAAATTGCTAAAATCCAAACTTGGTCTCCTACCCTTCAGTTCCCCTTCCCTCAACTTCTTTCGCCGTTGTCTTCTTTTCCTACTTCTTTTCTTCCTTCTTCATCTTCTTTAAAGAATAGGAATTCAACTGTAAGAACATGCTTGTATAAGCGTACCATCTTGACAATGGCCAAAAGAACTACGTCTAGAAATTGAAAAGTCTATTCTTCCTCTTATAAGTTCATTCCTTTATAAAAATACGAAAAAGTAAGAAAATCTTTGTTCAAGATAAGACCCTCCATCCTGGTTAACCAGGAATTTGGAAAAGATAATCAAAGGATTGCTTCCTCTGCATTTTCCTCCAACCCACCAATAAACAATTACGTATGTAAATGGCTATCAACCTCACTCATCCTTTACGAAGATGCCCGTAATCAATAGCGCGCACGCTCGAGTCCGTTTCGGCGAATTAACACCGGCAATTACGGAGCCGGTCAATATGCAAATGAAGGGCTAATTTTCACTTTTTCCGACGGGACGGTCCGTCGAGGGATTCGGCAAATTGCGGTCTAACATAGATCCCATTGACGTCGATACCGTACACGTCGCACACTATATTTAGAGACGGAGGAAGTGGGCGAAAATTTTACGTGTAGGCGGACGTCGAACGTCAAAATTTATTACCAACCCTTCTGAAAGGGGGATAAAAGGCTTACGTCGGTTAATTGGAACCTGCCGGATTACAGAAAGACATGGCGAGGCGAATGTGTTGGAGTTGGATTTGGGAACCGGGGACTGATGTGGGAAAACGTTGATTGCGTCCAGCTCTGGAAGTACGAAGAATGTACAGTGCAGTGAAACCGCTTTCATTTCAGCCCAAGTGTTATTAAGTTTCCGCTTTGATTTTTCATTGATAATAATAATGAAATAATAATAGAAAAATCGACTTATTCAGGTTTAGGACAGGTACCTGTGTTGAACAAGTCAGCCAGTTAGTCTAAACTTAATAATAAAAAGCATTACTTGCCTTCTAGCACCAAATTTTCACTAATGAAATTTTTGGGTGACGGTGGTGACTTCATTATCGAAACGGATCAATATATCTTCGACAACTAAATCGTCGGTTCAACCAAAAAGAAAAAATTGGGAAGGGGGAGGTGGAGTCCCCAGCTACTGCTTCCCCCTCTTCCTCGATTTTCTATTACCGGCCTCAATTACCGGTTTCAACTTGCGACCTCTATGAAACTGACGCAGCATCACTTTAATTACATGCAAGAAAAACGAGCAACCTTTTGCCGCATTCAATTTTAAACCCCCAATCGCTCGATAACGCTACCAATTACCGTTTTTTTCCCTCAATAACCGAGAATCGTCCGCTACATTTAGAGCCGTCAATAACGACGGAAAATTGAAATTGAGTCCATCCCTCCCGTTCCCTGTTGCCCCTCCTCCCCTCCTCTACGTAGCGGACGCGTAGAATATGATGTCCGCACCTATTCGACGCGAATCCCTTTTCTACGAAGAGCGAAATTAAATGGCCGCCTCGCTTCATTATGCTACGGTGAAAAGGTCGAATCCATCGCAAGGGCACGGGGGACGAGATATGGGACAGCGACGTTTTTGAGCGGATTGGCAACTCTATCGGCTCGTTCTTCACTTTTCACGAACGAACGGACTTCAATCTTAAAATAGGATTTGAATGTTTGAATAATATCTGATGGACTACGGCGTTAAAATTATGAATTTTAATGCATTTGGCTTACTCCGACTTATTTCCTTTTTCCGTAACGAGGCTGAAGGCAGGTATCGATCCGACGAATATTTTAAAAGTTTCCTGGCTCAGACTTAAAAGGGGAATATTCATTATCAATGATGTTGTTCAACATTGTTTTGAAACGACCAAGGAGAAGTGGCCTAAACGGTTTATGAATCTAGTCAAATCTTAACGTAGTGGTAGTGGTTACTTACTTGTTTTGGGCCACATCCACATTTGACCAGATCCGACTTTTTCACATTCATTATGTGAATGATGAATGAACTGAAAAAATTGGAAACAATGGCGACAGTTGTCGATTTAAATATATGTGAAAAAATGAATGAAAATAAGAGGGAAGAACCAGTTATAGAGGCAGACTCGATAAATGCGATAAAAATGGAGAAAGCTAAGAGTGATGATAACGGAGCAAGGAGATGAACGGGAGCAAGCACAAGAAGGGCTAACAAGGGAAGACAAACGCGCAGGCTCGTTAAGCAGAATCGAAAGAAGTGTCTGGAAGGGCAATTATACGACATAGACCACACCTGAAATGTGACGCTATCGAAGACAATGCTGAAAATATAATGAACAGATAGGATGAAGACTGTAGAAGTATTAAGATGATATGAAATAATTCCTTCATTATTTCCAAAGTTGCTGCTTGTTGTTATTTCAACAATGCAACTATCGCTTCTAATTAATTAGAGTATGTAACTGCACTTACCACGTCGTAAGTCGTCGTATGGTTCTCGATTTATATGTTACACTTGGACCCTACATAAAAGCTGAGAAGAGGTATGAAGGGAATTATGTCAATGACCAGCGGATAGGTCTAATCTGGCTTTTTTCTTCTACTATTCTTCGAACTATTTTTCTTTATTTAAAGTCCAAATGTCACAGGTATATAATACTGTTGGTCCTGTAATTGTCTTGTGTAGCCTTAATTTTGTGACATAAATTCTTCGCTCTAATTGAGTCGTTGAGCGCTGCTGCACTCCTATCGACTTTCGAATGTTTTTTTGCATTTGTATAAAATGAAAATATAATACAAATAAATTTATCCACGAACCCAATAAATTCCATTTTTCCTGTTTCTGTGATTATTTTAAACAATTAAAACGTCCGTATCTATATTTTCCCGAAAAGTGTGGTAAGGGCAATTTTATTTATTTTATATTCTAAATTATTCATCAGTTTTAGTTTTTCCTCATTTCATCATTCATTACTTTTGCTCTGATTGATCTCTAAAGCAGATTTGTGTGCTGCCTCCCTTACCTTGTTAACACTTCCCCCAATTGCCGTCTGCTCCTGGCTACTAGTCCAATGTTACCTGCATACGCGATCACTTCGTGGCTTTTAGACGTAATATCCAATCAAAATATTTCAATGTTCTTACTTCTATCAGTGCTTGTTATACTATAAACTTCCAGATAGTTTGCAAAAGGAGAAGTTGGTTTATGAATGAGAAATGCCCACTACAATGCCGATGATTTGCCGGTGATTTGATGACAATTGTCCACTGGTGCGCCAATAATTTGGGGATTTGGTGAAGCGCAAGCATTGGTTGCCTATCATGGTGCATAGTACAGTGTGTGGTGTCCATGGCTTGTTGACCATAAGCGGAAGATGGCACTCAATTCCCTCCTCGGTCTTGGATTGAAGATAACAGTTCAGTTATCGACATGTACGCGTTTGGTTTCTCAAATAAATGTGTGATAAAGATATTATTTATTTTGTTTTCTACGTTTTAAATTCCAGTTTCCTTCGAGTATTGTTGGAATGAAATTGTTGTCATTTACTAAAACTTGACGTCTCTCTGCTTATGCTCTCAGCTTCTTCAGAAGTTTTCTGAGGACTGAAGTTGTTGCCTTCTGTTCCTCGTAGGAGGAGCTGAAGAAGCTGGTAGCATGAGCAGCGAAAGGTCATGTTTTAGTACAAGACCAATAGAAAGTCCGCAGGCCACTAATTCATTGGAACCCAGCTTTGAAAGTCTACACTCAATAATTATTAGAACGATTTTTATCACTCTTGCTTGCTTATGCGGATGATCTAAAAATTTACGGACCCGCTGAGGGCGTGGATGATATTTTACACCTATAACTTTAGGCAATTGTGCAATTCAGATGTTCTCGTCAATTGGTGTAATAATTTTAAATTATATTTAAATGCTGGTAAGTACATTTATAATATTTATACAATAAAAGTAAATTACATAAACTTGCAATGAACTTTGGCTGGTCAGCATCTACAAAGGATGGAAATTATTAGGAATCTTCATGTCTTGTTCGATTCTCGTCTAGCATTTTCGACCCACATAACAAATCTTTGCAACTCTGTTTCCAAAAGTTCTGGGATTCATATTTATGTAGGTGTTCACACTTCTTTAATAATATGCAATTGTAAGCAAGATTGAATATGCTTAGTTCAGCATGATCTCCTCGTTACTTATATTTGCAACTTTCGTTTGAGAAAGTGCAACGACGCTTTCTGAAAATTTTATCGTTCGAAATAGATGGTACATATCCTCAACGGAATATCGATTACAATTTCTTATTGGACAGACAGGGTTTCAGCTCATGGAGATGGTCATGGGACTTGATTTATATGGAAAGAGGTACAACGATGGATTGACTTGTCTTTTGTATTGATAGGCATGGATTTCCATATTCTAAGACTAAATTCACGGTTTTTTGGTCAAGATTTGCTTGACCACTACCAAGGACGAAAGCAGTGCACGGTTGTCCGCTGTAAACTATGTGCAGAAACGCTAATTTATTTTATAATGATAAATTTTTTGATAATATTTATAATTTTGTTTAGTTTCGATATACATTAGCTTGTTTTATAATATTTTATTTTTGTTACATGCACGTAATTGATTTATTATGTTCTGTTGCTGGGAAACTGTTGGACATTAAAGCTATTATTATTATTGCTTCAACAATACCGTTATTAATATGTGTGTTACGTGATAATTTTAAGATAAAGCATATCCTAACAAAAAATCGGGAATTTACTGATATCATGTCAACTAGTCCAGAGTCTAGAGTCCTTTCAATCACCATCAATTAAAACGCGAGTTAACATTGGAACAACAATAGAAGAGGTAGACGAAGCAGGAATAGGTTAAGAACGCAGGATTGGAAAGAGGGATTGGGGACAAAGTTCAAAACGGGAAGGAACGGGAAAGGAAGATTAACCCAACATCACAAAGACTCAGGATACAAATTAAATTAAGTGCTGCGCGAATTAAAGGAAGAACGAGAAAGAAAAATCGTTACTTACATTAAGTAGTACCCTGTGACGTGATGATGGACCGCCGTATCGACGCCGACACCGCACAACACTGAAACAAAATAACAATAAAAAAGATAGAATACTACGAGAGAAAGCTCATTTTCGTCGGTTTCTCGCGCCTCATCCGCACAGGCAATTAAAAATGACACCGCCCGCGGGAAAGGGACAAAAATAACAATGCTAGCTCGCATCGATGGAGGCGACCGATAGCGCCCGGAGAGATGATGAGCTGCGAAGCGCCTCGCTCCGGGCGATTGTCGCGCTTTCGCCGCATGTCCCCGGAGGACGGCGACGCTTTAATAAAGCGCGCGTGTATACCTGCGGGCCCGGAGGACTCGAAAGCAATCAACGGCGAATTTCAATTAAAGCGACGCGGCGTAAATATAGCGAGACGAGACAAATATAAATCGAGAGGGTTTGGGGAATGAGACGATATTTAGGGTGATATCGATTTGTTTCGATGCGAAAGGATGGATTCGGATGGAGTTTCGGATTCAGATTCGTGATGGTTCCGTGCGAGGAAGGATTGGGAAATAACTGCGTGAATCGTATTGGAGCAAATATTTGCTTTGCACAATTGGTAAATGTAGTTGTAAGTCTAGGTGAGGGCGTATAGTTCTTATAAAAGAAAGTACTCCAAACTATGTTCGACGGAGTAGTAGTTAGTAGGCTTTTGACATAAGCTTCGCACTATATAAAAAATACGAATCCTTTAAATAGAGATGGCGGTCCTATTAGTCGCTCGACACTTCTTGATCTATTATAAGCAGGTAGTTTGCCTTTTGCATGTGTGATAAATCAGAAGAAGATACTTTAGGCAGAAGGGAAAGCAAGGTGCTTAGAGTAATTTACGATGGTAGTTATGAAAAGAAGTGACAAGATCAAAGAGAAACAGCTAAAACGTGTAGAAGGCCCTTAGCTTGGGTTATGATCCTGCTCCATTCGTCCCTGTCCAAAGCGTTTTCTCCCCAATTCTCAATCTTTGAGTCCTGTTGAACCTGTGCTTCCACCGAATTCTCGGTCTTCCTCTTCCACGCTTACCACCCTGATCCACTTCCAAGATACCACGAGGTGTTCTATCCGATGTTTGCTTTATCAGGTGTCCCAACCATCCAATTCGTTGGACTTTTACTACCCCTACAATACCCGGATCCTGATACAACTCTCGTAATTCTTGTTTTTTTCTTCTTAACCATCCACCCTACACACCCTTCCCTCTATAGATTCTTCTTAGGACCTCTCTTTACCATACCACTATTTGTCTCTCTTCATTCTTATCCAGGGTCCAGGTCTCGCTTGCATAGGTGACCACTGGCTTTATTATAGTGCTGTATATTTATTCTTTTGCCGTTCTTGACAGTATCTTACTTCTCAACATCCCTCTAAGCATGTCCGAACTTTTCTTTCCTGCCACTATCCTTGCTCATATTTCCGATTTATTTCCCGGGCTTCTAATCGTCGACGCATGTTCCTAAGTAGAAAAATCCCCCCACTTCCTCGAAATCTAAGACGTTTCCTCCACTTATTTCTACGTTAAGGTGGTTTTTGCCCTGGTCTGACCTTGCCCATGTCATATATTTTGTTTTATCTCGATTTATCTCTAAGCTCATCCTCATAACGGGATAGGTACGAAAGCATATATATTTATAAGAAGAGAGAGAGAGAACTATGAATGTAGATGGAGGACCTATTCCAAATTCCAAATTGTAGGAACTATTGAATTAAATTTTAGATTCTTTGAACCGCATCGACACGCTCCCTAGAGCATGAAATTTAGGTTTTAATACACTTTCCCCTTTATGGGTTGTTCAGTGTCAACAGTGTTTTGGTGTGTTTCGCACGTTCATTGTGCGATGTATTGGTGTTGTACAGTGTTCGTTGTGTGGTGTTCATCTTGAGCATTAGCCGGATTCGCTAGTGATACTGAACTCCCCAGTTTTCCACTGAGGATGGCAACTTAGTTGCCGAAATACGTATCTGGATTTTTCAGAAAGATGTGGTGAGGGTAAGTTTATTTATTTTGTATAATAACTTCCTAATTAAATCCCGATAAGAATCATTTTCAAATAAACTGTGACATTTAACAAGTAATTGTAATACTTATTACAGACTGTAAATAAATAGGGGAAATAAAAAATATTGTCCAGGGTCTGTAGTACGTTACAAAGAAATAAACCCTTTGATTCCCAGAACGCGTCCCATATCCTAAGTTGTTGGATATCGGCGATGCAAGAACTGTCCCAATTCAAACTCCACGTTTCCTTGCAAACTTCCTCATCCGGGCGATATTTTCGCATCAATTTCCTCACTAAAAACAAGATAGAATCTTCGTTTCCCCCTCACTTTGATCGCCGTCCTCCCATTATTTTCAATTTATTTCGAGACCCCGGGACGAAGACGTTAGAATATTAAGTGCAGTATTACGCGACGAAAACGCTGATACCTACGCACCTAAAACGTCTCCATTACGTGCCGGAAGGCAAGGCTTAAAATCCGGGTTTATGTAAATCGGTGACGCGCTTACGCGCGGATAATTAAACGTTTATCTCCGAGCGATATCCCATTCGAATGATTATGTTTGCGACGTGCCGTGGAATGAGAACTGGGGAAAAGGGGGAGAGGAAAATCCCGGGGTCGTTTAATTTCGCGAAGTCGACGTTCTGACCGAGTTTACATTTCGATTTTGAACGAATTTAAAGTTTCGCCAAGTCGATCGAAATTTGGGGGAGGCGACGGCGGCGGGAATAATTATATGAGAGGCGGACGATATCGGATCTTCAAGTAATTTAAAGTCGACGGAGATTTGCTTACGTAAAGAGATCCGATTCGGATTTGCGGTTTGTTTAAATTTTGTTTAAGCTATCTCGGGAGTCGGGGATCAAAGAAACGGTTAGTTAGAAACTTGGTGGATTTTGTTTTCTTCGCGTTCTTCTCGGGTAAAATCCACGTTAAACCCACACCCGCTCGTTGCAGGACAACTGCTAAACAGGGCGGTTCTGCAATCTATACTGCAAATAACTTAGATGCCAGACCAAACTTTTTCATTAATCAAAGGAATGGCCTCTAACTTTTCGTTTGAATGCTGTGGAATTGATCTCAGTTATAATAAAAGCAAATATTCGCTGATATGCATCTATAAATCTTCGTCTTGCAGGTTTAGTGAATTTTACCTTCATTTTGCACGTTTTATATGAAAAAAATATTACGTCTATCATCGCAGGAGACTTTAATGTTGGAATTCTAGATGACACTCAATATTCCAAAGAATTTCCGAATACAATGGAAGAATATTGTAGCAAAAATTTTATTTAAGGAACCTACCATGATCTCCAAAACTACGAGAAGCTGCCTTGATAATATCTTTATCCGATTAAAATGAGTAACTTGAATCTTGTGAGTGCTAAGTCAGCGTTTGCTGCTTACCCTGACCAAAACTTTTTAATTTTGTAATATTGAAACGATTCCCAAGCTGACGCTCATCGATATTAAGAGGTTGGTGTTCTTTCGAAGCAATCTACGGCTAACTTTGTAAATGACATATCTGGTGAAAATTAGAATGATATTTGTATCGACCATAATATTAATGATGAGTTTAACTCATTTGTAAGTACACTTCTTCACACTTCTACACTTCCGGCTTTATTTTCTATAGATTATTCCCTTTTTAAATTCTTTCTTCTTCGGTGTGATGAGATTCTTTTATTCACTCGTACTTCCTTTAAAACCCCTTTATATATTTTAAACTTTTTTGTTGACTTATCTATCTTGTCAATTTTCTTCGTCGTCAATTAAAACAAACTTTTTATTTTTTCCGGAAACCAGGACTACACTACATTATTTCTCCGTTGTCCACGAAACGAAAACTTTAATTCACCATGACTTCAGTTCATCCAAGGCATAACGTTGTTATAGAAATCTGTATTGTTAGTGTTTATGTAGGTCTTGGTTATTGTGTATGTGTCTGAATGTTTACAATCTTTTAATCGGTGCTTTTTAAAATAATTAATAATTTTATTTCTAGTTACATTTTTGTCTCCCATTAAACGTCTCTGGCTGGGCTTAAAATAAGCAGCTAACACCCGCAGGGTAATAAAATGCTTAAAAAGTGGTGTGCGTGGTATCGAAAAAGTATAAATGGAAACTCAAAAATAAACCGAATGTCATTTGCACATAGACATCCATAACCCCAACAGTTACTGTGAATGTTGATATATTGAATTGTAATAAATGATAAATTTTCTAATGAGATTTGCTTGTTTCTTCCAAATCCATTCCCCTTGCAATTTTTTACTAGAGCATTCACTATCACTGCTCGATAAGCGTCTTGGGCATCTTTGAATCCTTGGTAATATTTCGCCATCATCATCACTTTCCAGTTCGGTATTGTCTTCGAAATTTTTATCTTGTAATTCACTATAGTCATCATCATCATATTTTTCAGTGTCCTCTTTCATCAAACCTTCGTACAATATAATACTTATTTCTGATATTTTGGAGCAGTCACAAACAAGGGTCACTGAAGCACTGGAAGAAATGTTGCAAGAGGAACTAATACCAATCAATCACTGTTGTCACGAACAAGAATGCACATGTTTACTTTTGTCCTTGTTTGAATGACGAATTAGCTTATCATCCATAACTTAGGCAAAACAAGTGCATGACGTGTCTCAGTCGTCAAATGTCCCAAGGAGTTAACGCACATTTTCCGGTCAAAAATGTTCTTATTCAATATGAACGGAATTTTACGTTTCGCATATTTTATAGTTAAAGAATAAATTTCAGCCTTTGCTGCTTCCTTCTACGTTCGAAAATGAATATATATAGAAACACATATTTTCTATGAAAGAATTTATGAGAGTCACATATTACAATATAAGCGAAATTTTTATAATAGACAATTATTAATGTCCTCCGATAAGAGCAGAGGTATGTGGCGCATAGTAAAAGCGCACACCGGTGATGTACAAAAGCTTGCAAATGATTTTATCATTAGTTTCAACTCCAATGTGGCTCATTTAAACAGCAATACCCCAAATCCCCTAACCGAAACATCTTTTATTTTTTAAATAATTATTAATAATTAAATTAATTTATTATAAAATTATTAGATTATTACAATTAATGACCGTTTCTGGTTATCATTTTATTATTATTATATTGGTACATATATATTTTTTTCCTTTCTCCTTTTATGACTTTTGCAATTATACTTGTATATTTTTGTCATGCACATAATTACTCTGCAATAAAGATTTACTTGACTTTACTTAACGTGCCTCTTTCTGATTAATTCCTTAACCTAACTTCGCAAATTTGTTTCCGTTGAAGCTTATCTATCCATTTCACCTATTTCCTTTCGCCTTGTGCTGGTCATGTTACCTATCCCATCAAGCATCATTTTTCCCTGAATTTTATTTACAAACTATATTTATAAAAGGAAGGAAATCGTCATTATCGTTCCAAGTGAAACCTCTTCGTGCAATATCAATTCGATTTCTCAAACAAATATACCATCGTCCTTGACCCGCACGCGGCTAATCCCCCAGAAATTCGAAACTCTCCGTGCCCGAGGAATTATTAATCGGACCGCAGAAAAATACGATACATCCGAGACCAGAAAGCCCCGCTCATTTATTCCAATTCTTTCCCGCTTCCCGAATACGAAACGCGCATGCATATTAAATTCTCGTTTATTCGTCCTCCTCGGGCCGGGGCGCCGAATCCGCGGAAGTTGGAGAATTTCTCCTCGAAACGAAGAAGACGAAAACAAATTGACGGATACGTCCGTAATTTATGATCGGAGGATATATATTTTTTTCGGGGCCGGCTTATAAGTACGCTTGGCCGACACTATCAATCTTCCTTCTTCATAGGAGAAAATCCGCTTACGTGCGTTTTTTCCCGTTTTTTCTTTTTGGAGAGGATGATTTGAGATGGTGGTATCTCGGTCGGGTTGAGAAATTCGGAAATCGTACGTGCGGGAACGTAGATAATAAGGAGAAGTGCATTGGTTAGAATTGAAATCGCGTGAAAAATCGAATTCGCAGAGGAAAGGAATATGAAGTTTATGAAGGTACATTTCAGCCGAAACGTTGTATAGGAAAACACTTGGGGGTCACCAAATATGTGAACCAAATAAATCACGTTATTATAGATAAGACACGCCATGAAGAAAAATGTAGTTATCTAGAGAAACTGACATAAATTCGGATTTAGTCAGAATTGGGGTAAAAATGCTAAAAACAAAGGGGAAAGGCAACATACAATTCAAAGAATAAAGAAGAGATTTGATATAGACAAATTATCCGAAAGGGACGTAAAGCTGCCACGTGAGGAAGAAATGAATAGACTGCCGAGAAAAGAATGAAGATCGACTTGTAAATCATATTGATGGATAATGGGACCAAATGGGAGAGACAATAAAAAACGTATTAAAGAAGTTATTTCGTGCCGGACCGCACGGAAAAGCGTAGCACGGTGGGATGAAGAATATAGAACTGAGACAGAAGAATCAAAGGAATTCAAGAGCAAAAAGCAGGAGGCATATAAAACCAGAGGACAAAAATCAAACAAATAAATAGACAAAAAGGAGAGAGCGAATAATGAAGAGAAGTGTCGATGATAAAGAATTTTTACAAGAGGAAAGAAACAACAAATTTCCAGAGAGAAAGTAAGTAAGCAAAGAAAGGATATAATCAAAATTTGTGCATAAAACACGAGGAAGGAAACTATAAATAGGCGATGGACAGAAAATGCAAGAGAGTTAGAGGGAATATTTTCAGGAATTCTTAAGCAACGAGTCTGACGAGGAACACGATCATGAGATAAAAGAAAACGATATCAAAATAGGAGCACCAACAATAAAGAAAGTGGACGAAATACTAGACAAAATGAAAGGTAATAAAAGCCCTTGACAGAATGGAATGAAGATGGAGGATGTAAAGTATGTCGGCGAAGAATTCAGATTAAAAATTCCTGAATAAATAGTAGACATATGGAAACAGAAGAAAATGCCGAAAAAATGGCGAAAGGCTACAATCATACCAATTGCAAAAAGAGGTGTAGCACCTAAAAAGACGATAATAATAATAATAATAATAATAATAATAATAATAATATGCATATCTTTGTAATCAAACCATTACAGAATCATAGATATATATTACAATTGTCACATCTATAAGGGATTAGGTGACCCGGCAAACTTCGTTTTGTCCAACATTCTTTTCGATTTCTCTTTTTCCTAAACCTTCGCGTAGCAATTATGAACAAACCCGCAGATGGAAGCATCCAATTTGGTCCAGTCGTTTTCAAGTTTTAAGCACACGAACAAACCACTATCCACTTTTATATATACAGATATACATACATTTAAAAATAAATAAGTCAATAAATAAATAAATGAATAAGTTAAAATGGAGTATATCAGAAACAGACAGAAATGAATGACTAACAAAACACATCTATGTACATAGCTACATTCATTGACTAAGAACTCCTTCACGTTGTACCACTCTCTTTCGATCAACATTTCTTTGACTAATACTAAGACTAATACTAAGATAATGTCGGAAGCAACAATAGAATCGCGTTTAGGGGAGTACCAAGCAGGTCCTTAGGAAAAGTATAAGAACAACAAACCAAATTTTCATAATAAATGAAATCCTGATAACTTGTTATAAATAGAATATTCGGTCGGTTAGATTATTCATTGACGTCGAGAAAGCATACGACTCAGTAAAGAGGAGTAAAATGACAGAAGCTTTAGAAGAATCCAGAACACCTGAAAGACTGCAACGTCTAGTAAAGATAACCATCATAAAAACGAACTAGAATGTAAGAATAAAAGGCGATAAATATCTAGAGAAGATTTTGAAATCAAACGAGGTATCTGACAGGACGATCCACTATCCACATTTCTCTTCACTATGGTGCTGGAGAATATCGTCAGAGACTGTAAATTTAATAGAGACCGAAATAAGTTGTATAGAGACTATCAACTGGTCGATTATGCAAATGATATGGCGATAATAAATAGTGATATGTAATAGAATTTGTAAGAGACAACACAGCAATTAATGGAGGAGGCGGATGGATTAGGCTTAGAAGTAAACGAACGGAACAATAAGAATATGACAATGGGAAAAGGAAAAGCCAACCCAAGAGGACTGAAAAGTAAATACTCGATTGAGAGAATTTAAGTTCGTGGAGCCGGAGGAATTTAGAACGATAACCGACAAATGCGGGGTAGTCAAAGAAATCGACGAAAGACTGCGCGAAGCCAATCGAGCTGCAAGTGTCATGAACTATCTACTGGGAGTCAAGCAGCTGCCATAAGATACAAAAATAAGAATTTATACCAGACCATAATTAGATCAATGGCGCTGTATGGATGCGAGATACTGGTAGATCAATGATAATTAATCAGGCAATAAAGGAAAGACTATGGAAGTGGAAATCAAAAATGATCAGAACAATTGTAGAGGTGAAGAAAACGGGAGAAGGATATAGAAGTAGGACAAATGAAGAAATGTAAAAATCGAAATGGTGGTTAAAGCAAGGAGACTTTAGTGGCTAAATCATAAACGAAGGATGGAAGACCAAGACCATAAAAATACCGGAGGATAAGTAAAGAGAAAGGCCAAGGAAGAGATGAAAAGAAACGGTATTAAAAGAGCTAAGGGAGAAAAATATTACAGACTAGAAGAACAAACCAAAGCATCGAAATCTCTGAAAGAAATTAATTAACAAAACGCTAGGCTTTAACGGTTTCCGAACAAGCTAATATATACATATCACTTGGCATAGTTCTTGTGAAACGGATTCCTCAGAGAATTCATCTTTATAATTATCTCCGCCATCTTTCTACGTCAATGTCAGTTTGATTGACCTAGAAAAGTAGTCAAGGTAACCTTAAAGATAAGTATTTAACAGATCCCGACTAATATAAACATTTTCCTGGAGGATACTCTTCCGCAAAGCTTTCGCTTTGTTGATTTAGTTAGAAAAAATAATATGAGGATTCCTCAGTTGTATTTCCTTGCTTTTACCACGCGGAGTGCAGGTCGGGACTTGCCCGTGATCAAATTTAAAACCGCATTTAAAAGCGCATTGCTCTAAACTCCCCAGTATTCCACAAAACTGATATTTAGCAAAAAGCTATTGAGTCTTAGGGGAGAAACATTCTCTTCGCTCGCACTTCATCAAGGTCATTTGGAGCTTGTTCCTGCCTCTAGCTAGGCTCGTCAATCTTTACTTCCGAAGATTTAAGCATACGCTCGAGACTTACACCGACGTCCATTAACTTAACATTCTTAGGACCATTTTCCGCCTAAGTTCCAAATTCGTAGAGCTTCAGAAAAAGGCTCTAAGTTTTCGGGGAGGGACAAGTTGCCTATTCTGTCAAAGTCTTCTGGAGCTGGTTTCTTCCTGTGGCTGGACCTCTTTGTCCTGATACTGGATAATTTAGACATACGCTCGAAGCAACACCGTTAGAGCAAGCACGCCTGTCTTTAAAGTTCAAAATTTCCAGAGCTTCAGCAAAAGACTAGAGTTCTTTGGAGAAAGTCACGTTGCTAACGCTGTCATAGTTTTCTAGATCTTAACTTTTTCTATAGCTAGGTGTCTCTATCCTGATACGCCAAGACTTAGAAACAAGCCTGCGTTAGACCTCCGTGCTTAACACCGTTAGAGCAAGCACATCTTCCCCTAACATAAAAAATCCCTTCGGGGAAGGGCAAGTTGCCTATTCTGTCATGGTTTGCTGGAGCTTGTTTCTTCTTGTAGCTACACCTCTCTGTCCTGATACTCGAAAATTTAGATAGACGCTCGAAGCCTATGTTACACGTTCATGTTTAACATTGTTAGAGCAAGCACGTCTTTCCTTAAAGTTCAAGATCTCCAGCGCTTCAGCAAAAGGGTATAAGTCTTCGGAGATGGACACGTTGCTTATTTTGTCATACTTTTCTGAAGATTATCTTTTCCTATCGCTAGGTTCCCCTCTCCTGATCCTTGAAGACTTAGCCATAGGCTTTAAACCTGCTTTAAACCTCCTTAATTAACACCGTTACGACAAGCACGCACACACACACATACCCTAAAGTTCAAAATTCCCAGAGTTTCAGCAAAGGGCTACAAATCTTCGGAGAGGGACACGTCAGCAAGAGGCTATAAGTCTTCTGGGACGGGCCCGTTGCTTACGTAGTCAGAATTTTCTGAAGTTTACCTTTTTCTACCATTGAGGTGCTTTGTCCTGATCCTCGAAGCCCGCATTAGACCTCTATGCTTGATATCGTTAAAGCACATCCTCGCTTAGAGAACTGAATTCTCAGACTTTTAGCCTCCTCCTGCTTCTCTTCCTCTTAGGTACCCTTTCATATAAATCCCAAAGACTCAACTTTCATTTTTCAGTTTGCGATTTTCATGTTTTGGAAACACCTTGTAGAAGGAAGCGCGTAGCAAAATCTTCTTGAACTCTTCTCGATTTCGTGTCCGTTCGTAGGAGTTTAATCCGAGGTTTCCATACATCTTTTTATTCGTAACATCCTCTTTCAGCCCGAATTCTCATTCCTCAGAGCTGAAACTATCCGACGTTATTGTGTTTACCGAATGCGTTTTCCACTTTCAATCTTGTGCCGGTCCTCGATTTCCGACCGCCGAATATTTGCGGGCGTTTCCCCCTCGTTCGAAAGGAACCCCGACGATGCGACGCACAAAGGACGAAACTCAATCACGCGCGCGCGAGTCGTTTCTTATCCCCCTTTTTATGGCTCCGCGTAGGAATCGAAGAGGTGCAATATCCTCGTCGTTGTCGTCGTCTTTTCCTTTCCCCGAGATTTATTAGAGATTTCGCCCGGCGCGCAAAGTTCTTCTCCCTCCTCGTTTATCTCGGGATGATAAGTTGTTGACCGTGGCGGCGATCTGCCCGGACCAATATCTTTCGGCGGCCGAACTCCGAGGAAACTTAAGTACACACCAGAGGGCGAGAACGTCGGACGGCGTTAAAATCGGAAAAGTTTACCGAGCGGAGCGTAGAAAGGGGGATGAGGAATGATGAGATGAAGGCAACGCCCGACATATGCATGTTGTACAATCAATTAGAAAAGTTTATGTCTGGTATGAACGCAACTTCCCTTTTTGTTTCTTTCTTTGTATTTTTCTTTTTCGGTCTGAAACATCTTTCGCGAAGATTTGAAAAAATATATACAAAACTTTTATAGCTGGCTAGGTGGATACGTGCACGTAAAGGTAATTGATGTTCGCCCGGTTCCGGTTTATGTACCTTAGTTCTTAGCCTCGGGTTCCGTTTCCCTTTTTTACAACCGCCGAGATTTACGACCCGAAGCATGTGAGAACGCTTATTTTGTGTATGTGTAGCTTTTTTTTTATTTATTCGCTCGGGGATATCTTTGGCCTTTTTAAGAATTCATCTGATGGAGGCACGTGAATGGGACCTCGTTTGGGGGTACCCAAATGCGGATTTCGATTTATGCAAATGTCTGTTTTGCTGCAGAGGACAGACCGTGCCAACAGACGAAGTGTAGAGAATAATACAGAAAGTAAAGGCGTGTTAGACATGGAAAATTTTTAAAGAATTTGTTGGGATACCTGGAAGACGAAGTAAATTTCCAACAATGGTCGGAAATATATAAAATTAAGTGTAGAGAATGTGATAAAGCACACATAGGATAGTCCGGAAGCGCAAAATCTACCTTATTCATAGAACATGAATGTAGCACATTGTCGTTGAGCTGGAATAGATTCATCGAGTATTACGAAGCATATCAAAACGACACGCGGCAAGAATAAAATCAAAAATTTAGAAACAATAGAAATATCTAAATTCGTCGTGAGGACTAGATGCATACGAAGCGATACATAAAACACAAACCGGTTGAACAAAGACAACGGTCCCCTAAGTCAGTCATTACTTTTTGATTTATTACGTAGGAAAAGATAGTTTGCTTGTTAAATGAGTAAATAGAAAAATTGTCGGAACAAGAGATACGTGCCATTAAAATAAAAGAATGGCTAGAGGAGAATTGACATGACGTGAGTAATCCTTCTGGAAATAACTTTTACAGCAATAAAATAGAGTAGAAGGAACAAAGAATAAAAAAGGGCAAGAAAGCAAGGAAATAGCAGGAATAGATATAAAGGAGATCAGAATTGGATATAAACCAAAACAAGTTGAAAGAAAGATGAATACAAGAACTAATATTTGCTTCCTTTCCTCTTCCTTTTCTGTTTCCTTTTCCACATCATCGCCTTGCTACATTCGTCTCCCCTTTAGATAGTAAAAGACAGTGAAAAGAAAGGAGAAACCACAAGAGCTAAGCGACGAAACATTATTCAAAGATCAGAATACAATCAGCAAGAAAATGTAGAATAAAAGGAACAAGGAATAAAGAGGGACAAGATAGCAAGTAGAAAGCAGGAATGAATATAAAGGAGATCGGAATTGAACACAAACAAGGGTAAGTTGAAGGAAAGAGAATACGAGAACTGACGTTTACGTCGTTCCTCTTTCCTTTCTGTTCTTTTTCCATATTTTCACCCTGTTATATTTATTTTCCCTTTAGATAGTGGTGTGCCCCATCCTATCATTTCCCTTTTATCGATGTCCCCTTCTATAAAACTAGAAAAGCGCAAAAGAAGCGGGTAATGAAAGGGGAAACCGAAGGAGTTAAACGACGAAACACTACTCGAAGATCGGAATACTTTAGCAAGAAAATATAGAGTAAAAGGAATAAGGAATAAGGAAGAATAAGAAAGCAAGGGGAAAGTGGGAATAAATATAAAGGTGGTCGGAATTGGATATAAACGAAATCAGGTTGAAAGAAAGGGGAATGCAAAAACCCATGTTTGCTTCCTTCCTTTTTCTCTTGTGTTCTGTTTTTCATATTTTCACCCTGTAGAGTGAAAGCAACAAGGAAGAAAAGGACAAGAAAGCAAGGAGAAAGAAAGAAAATTCCTTTTCCTTTTCTGTTCTTTTTCCATATTTTCGCCCTGTTACATTTGTTTCCTCTATAGATAGTGGTGTGCCCTATCCTATGATTTTCCCTTTATCTAGTTCTCTTCTATGAAACTAGGAAAGTGCAAATAAAACAGGCTAAAAAAGGGAGAAACCAAAAGAGTTAAGAGACGAAACAGCTCTCAAAGATCATAATACTTTAGTAACAAGATGTCGAGGGAAAGGACCAAGGAATAAAGAATGGCAGGGAAACAAACAGAAAGCAGAAATGAACATAAAGGAAATTGAAATTGGACATAAATAAAAGCAAGGTGAAAGAAACGGAATTACGAGAACTGGTGTTTGCTTCCTTCCTTTTTTTTTCTGTTCTTTTTCCATATTTTCACCACATTCCATTCCTTTCCTCTTTAGATAGTGATTTGCTCCATTCTATAATCTCTCTTTTATCTATGCCATCTTCTATAAAACTAGAAAATTGGAAAAATAATTGGTAAGGAAGGGAGAAACCAAGTTAAGCGACGAAACACTGCTCGAAAATCAGGTTACTTTAGCGGGAACATGTAGATAGAGTGAAATGAATATAGAAGGGCAAGAAAGCAAGAAGAAAGCGGGAATTAATATAAAGGTGGGAATTTGACATAAAGAAAGCAAGTTGAAAGAGAGGGAATACGAGAACAAATGTTTGGTTGTTTCGTTTTTCTTTTTGTTCTTTTTCCATATTTTTATCCTTTGACAATGCTTTTCCGTTTAGATAGTTGATAGTATAGGGCATCCATCCTATCAACTCTCTTTTATCCATGTTATTATCTATAAAACTAGCAAAATGCAAGAGAAGCAGGCAAAGAAGGGAGAATCCAAAAGAGTTAAGCGACGAAACATTTAGCAAGAAAACGTAGAATATGCAAGGAATAAAGAAGGGCAAGAAAGCAAGGTTAAAGTAGGGAAGGAGATCGGAATTGGACATAAACAAAAGCAAGTTGAAAAAAAGGAAATGCGAGAACTGATATTTGCTTCCTTTCTTTTTGTTTGCTGTTATTTTTTCATATTCTTACCCTGTTACATTTCTTGGTGTGCTCCATCCTATCATCTCTTATTTATCTATTTTCTCTTCTATAAAACTAGAAAAGTGCAAAAGGAACAGATAAAGAAGGGAGAAACCAAAAGAATTAAGCGACGAAACACTACTCGAAGATTGAAATACTTTAGTAAGGAAATGTAGAGTAAAAGCAACAAAGAATAAAGAAGGATAGGAAGGCAAGGATAAATCAGGAATGAATATAACGGAGATCGGAATTGGTCATAAACAAAAGCCAGCTGAAAGAAAGAGAATGCAAAAAGTGATGTCTGCTTTCTTCCTTTTTCTTTTCTATTCTTTCTTCATATTTTCAACCTATTACGTTCCTTTTCCCTTTGGATAGTAGTGTGTTTCATCCTATCATCTCTTCTTTATCTATATCCTCTTCTATTAAAACGACGAAAGCACAAAAGGAACAGGTAAAGAAAGAAGAAACCAAAGGAGTTCAGCGACGAAACAGTACTCGAAGATAAGAATACTTTAGCAAGAAAATGTAGGGTAAAAGGAAGAAGAAATAAAGAAGGGCAAGAAAGCAAGGAGAAAGCAAGAATGAATATAAAGGAGATCGGAATTGTACATAAACAAAAGCAAGTTGAACGAATGAGAATGCGAGAATTGATATTTGCTTCCTTCCTTTTCCTGTTGTGTTCTTTTTCCATATGTTACATTACCTTATCCTTTACGTAGCGTTGTGCTATATCTCTATCATCTCTCTTTTATCTATGTATTCTTTTATTTATGCAAATGTCTTCCTATCACATTTCATTACGTTTTCCTGCTCTTTCAATTACATGCTCGTTTTTATTCTAGCAACTTTGTTTGATATTTATAGTGGCTAAACATAAACAAAGAATGGAGAAAGTGCAAAAGCAGTATGAAGACACGAAATGATGCAAAGAAGATTGGAATTCTGAAACTCGAAAGAAATAGAAAGAAGAAAGATGAGGAACGAATTAATTGTTTGCTCTTATCTTTATTTTTCCCATTTCTTTCTATTACACCTTCTTTATTGTTCTGTCATTTCCTTTCTCTCAACCTCTTCATTCCTAGATGATACAAATTTTCTCTGATATACTTTATAATATACCACATTTTCTTGTCATTTTCATTTAATTTTGGGGTCATTTTATCATGTTATTTTACATTTTTCTTTGAATCAACAGAACGTCACAATGATCTCAGACGTAAAATAGAGAAAAAACAAGATATTTAGAATGAAGGAACAAAACATATGAATGATGAGAAAGAATGATGAGAAAGAAAGAAGAAGAAGGGATAAGTGAAACCTTCCCTTTTACACTTTTACACTATATGTCCTAATTTTATTTTCTTTATTTACCTATATTATATATAACTTCCTTATTTGTGTGTTCCTCTTTTTTGTCTATTCAGAGCTTTTTAAAGCCCACTGATGGGCTAGAAAGCTGCAAATTGTCATGCATATAGTCTTAACAATGGAGCATAGTCTGAAGTAGTCGGATCTAAGATTTTTGGAAAATTTTAGAAAACATTCTCAAACCACTTTCAAAAACTAATGTGGAACATACTCGCATAGTACACTTGAACTCATCATCAATAATTATTTTTTTACCGTTTAAAGATCTTCTTGATTTTGTAAATAAATTTTTGCTTTTTACTGCCGAGCAAATTTTCTTTTCCTTCCTGTCTGGTAGGGACAGGCTTAATAGCCAGTTTTGTATAAATTTTAAATCTGCTTTATATTCTCTTTTACTTGACTAAAATTAATTATTATTGTATATACTATTGATGTAAATATATGAAATGAAACGAAATGGAGGGGAATAAAAAGTGTTAGAAATATAAGAGTAAGAAACTAATGAGAGAATTTCACTATCCTGCGGCAAAATGCAGAAACATTATAAAAACGAAGGAGGGAGAAATCATTTTGTTGAAATAGAACGGAACGTGGAAAAGAAAGGGACAAAGAAAAATGGAAGCAACGAAAGTAGCAAATGGAAACTGGAAAATTCCCGTAATTGAAGTAAAAGGAAAAATAAAAATCGAAGAGAGCATAATCCAAATGTACGTTAAACATAAAAGCTTTCCTCGTCAAACAGCACTTGCAAGTTTGCGAATCCAATTTGAAACAAAAAGGAAATTGGTGAAAAAGAACTTTTTCCGTTGACAAACGAATAAATCCTGAACGATAAACTTTCCTTCGCGCGCCCTCCATCCCGTCCGTCGTTTCCACATTTTCGCTTCAACTCTTCGCCAAACCGTCCCCTCGGTAACCGATAAAACTGTTTCGACAATATACCAAGGAATAAACCCGCGAGCCTCTCTGATTGCCCTTGATTTCCAACCGTTCCTCGGCATTTCGACCGACGATCGGAAACGCCGATAAACGGCAACCGCTTGAAATTCGAACCGCAAATCTCTCGCCCGACGCGCCGAGAAAGGAAAATCTTTCCCTGGTTCGTTTATTCCTTCGTTCGTTACCCGAAAGGGAAACGCGTTTTTTTATTCGTTTCCGGTTCGCAGTCCACCTTTCACACGGATGTTCTATCTTCTCGCCGGTCTCGAGATAACACCATCGGGAAAGTTCGCGGAAATCGGAAACTTGCAAAGTAGCTGACGTCGCGGAGTTTTCGAACGAGGTTTTTTTCTTCCCGGGTGAAGTTCTTACGCTGTGGATATCGAATTAGATAAGGCGAAGGAGTCGCCGGATTTGTTACTCCTTTTTTGGTGATGTTATACAGGGAGATTTGCATTTTTTACCAGTTCCGTTTTGGATTAAAAAAGGTGCCAACTATCTTCGATAAAGATTGACATCCTTCTGCTTGTTGTCATTTTGAGTCACAATATTTTAAACAATTGACTTGGAAATGCCAGAAACTTCGTCGGATAATTATAAAATTGTAGACGTAGAAAAGGGAAACAAACGAACTATAATATCCACATAATTGAAAACATCATAGAACGTAAAATTGAGACAGGGGAGCAAATCTACTTTAATTTCATAGACTTGCGAGCCGCCTTCGATACAGTAGATAGAGGGAGTATAGATATCTGTCAGATATCGTCAGGTTAGGGGGATAGTACAAGTGAATGGAAAAGATCAGCAGATTTTGAAATGCAAGTGGGAATAAAACAAGGAGACAGCTTAAGTCCATTAATATTTATTATAGTAATAGACAGAATCCTGCAAAATACGAGAAAACGCACTGAAACTGTGAAGACACTGTTAGGATATAACAGACTGGAACCTGTAGCTGTGGATGCACTGTACGTCGATGATCTGGCACTAATAGCTGACAGTTATGTGAAACTGGAAAAATTAACAAAAATATGGACAGAAGAAATAGAAAAGATGAAGATGGAAATAAACGTAGAAAAAAGCAAACTAATGGTGATAAATAATAAAGAGCCAGCCAGTAATCTAATAATTAAAATAAATGATGAACAAGAAGAAATTGTCGATGCATACGAATATTTAGGTACTATTATATCGAAGGATGGAAAAATTGATCTAGACATAGCAAAAAGAGGACGGAAAGCCACAAACATATACTACGCACTGAATCAAACCATCTTTGGAAAGAAATAGAACCCAAGATCAAACAGATAGTATACAATGCAGTAGTAGCCCCCACAATAATGTACGCCAGTGAGTCCTGGACAATGCAGCAAAAACACGAAAGCAAAATAACAGCTATGGAAATGAAATTTTTGAGAAAGATCGTGGGGAAAACAAAAATGGACAGAATAGAAAATGAACAGATAAGGAATATGATAAATCAAGAAGATATACTAAAAAGAATTGAAAAATGTCAACTGAATTGGTACGGCTACATAATTAGAATGGAACAAAAGAGAACAAAAGAAAGAAAAAAAAAGAAGAAAATAATAGAAGCCAAAAATAACGGGAGAAGAAAAAAGGGAAGACCAAGGAAAAAATGGATTGACAGGATGAACGAATTGGGACAAAAGCGAGGGAAGACCATAGCAGAAATTAGAAAAATGAGTACAAATCGGACACGATGGAAAGAATGGATTAAATCGTCGTAAGATCCAAAAATAATCCGACGCTGAAAGGCATAAGGATTGACGAGAAGAAGAAGAAGAAGAAGTAGTAGACGTACGCCTTTGACGATCTACTTGACCAACACGCTGCGGATGGTTTTTGGTAGGTACAAATTTTCCTCCATGACCAGCCCACATCGCAAAGCGTCTCTCCTTCCTTCTTTAAAAATTTTTCCACAATTTATACATCACATCGCCAGTCATAAAGTTTGAATCCTACGTACGGCTCATTTCGCGACGAATTTCAGGGACGTTACACCCTTCGATTTACACAAAACGAAGAACGATACGTAATACGCTGGTTACAAGGTTTCGCCTCTTACGTCTGAATTCGCTGTTTGCAAGGCGTTATCGTAAATTGAAAAAAATTTATACTGATCTCCTAGGATATTGGTCTCATCCGTCACTCTGCACTTTTCGACCTATTAGAAACGAGTAGTTCGCTGTTTCCATGCGCATTTAGCAAATAGAAAGTTTATTCGGAAAACAGATATGCACGTCAGCACAAAGAGGGTTTCTAAAACGACGGTATGGTTGGCATCCTACTCCACTTCAATGTCAGCAAAATTCGTCAAAATGTCAAGACAAACAAAAATAATGGAAGCTGGTGTAACTACCACCTAAAATAATGGTTCCTTCTTTTCTTGTATAAATCTTATTAGTATTGTTAAACTAAAACGTAAAATGGGTGAATGCGATGAAGTAATGGACAACGCAGAAGAATACATTAGCCTTACAGAGTGCTTCTTTGGAAATATTAACAAATCTGGACAGTTAGCAAGCGAAGTTTTCGAAACAGAGACACAAAAGCGTCCTCGGGAAGTAAACAAAATTGAAAGTTTTGAATATTTCGAACGTAAAAGAACATATTTATATCGTGTGTTAAATGCTTGAAATGGAGGTCAAATCAACGGTGAAAAATTGAAAATTTAAGTTGATAGAAAAGAAAATATCCGCATAATCTAGATCCGACAAATGCCATATGTTGGTTGGATTGCTTCTGACAGCCTTGTTTGAATCTAATATTTAAAGAATAAGTTCTTTTCAAAAGTACTGGTCGTTTTTTTAGTGCGATAACTACATTTTTGCATTATTTCGTCCATGTAGACTAGGAATAGTGCCGGACTGAGTACTCCACCTTGTCTAAGTCCTCCATTTGTTGCCAACATTTCAGATTATTGATTTCTAGTTATCACATAGTTTACATTATCCTCGTACAAGGTTTCTATTGCTCCTATTAATAGTCCTCCAAATCCTCTATTTTTCAAGCTTTCCCATATCTCTTCCCTTCTAACTCGGTCAAGAGCTTTCTCCATGTCTATAAATATCATGCATGTTGTTACCTTCTTATCATTGGTCTTCTAAATTATTTGTTCCAGTGTGAATATATGGCCCTGCGTACTTTTCCCATTTCTGAATCCATTTTGTGCTTCATGTAGAGCTTTTCCTGTTATTTTGCGCATTCTGCTTCCTACTATCCGTTCATAAACTTTTATTGATTGCATCCATCGATTAATGGCGGTGACTTCGAGTTAGTAAACTGATCCCGCATATCAGTTCTTACAATTTATAGGCCATATCGCCATCATTTGCATATCACTTGGATGATTTGGTCTTCAATCATTGAAACGGCGCAAACCTTGTCGGCACCAACTAACGCCAATTTGGCTTGCCGTTTGCTCTCAGTCGAAGGATGCAGGGTCTAACGAGAAACCGATTATTTCGTCCTCAATTCCCCATGCGGGATTCTTTTGGATTTAGGTCTTTGAAATGATAGGCGACGTATCACATATTGAAACAAACCTTCGTCCCCAAACACGAAGAAAGAAGGAAAAAGAAAATATCACAAAATCGACCCAATTCGGGCTTTTCTTCTAATCCTTTCAATGTTTTATTTCTCGCCGTCTCGAAAATATTTCCGTTTCCGATGAAACGTTTCGCGTACCCACCACCAACGACGACGACGATGACGTATACAAAAAACGAGAACTCGATCTCGACTTTCCGTTGAAACCGCGCTCGATGAGGCTCGCGCACGGAACATCAGTTCCGACAGGGGAAATGGATGTTTGTCCTGCGATCGACGAAGATCAAAGCGTTCTCGTCGTCTCGAGTATGTGTAAAGGTACTTCGTTTTGTTACCTCTATTTTTGTTTTTGCTTTTCCAGAAACAAATGATACGGACGGAAACGAAACGATCGGGCGACGACGCTCGGCGTCACGACGTCGCAATTTGTCTGGCGAGTCGGTCGCGTTTCGGCGCGCAGCATACGGTTCGGAACAAGTTTTATATTAAGTACATGATCCGGTTGCAAATTCCGGGAGAAAGTGCGGGTTAAAACGGGACGTTGTATTTTTATTGGGAAGTAACACAGTAAGAAATGAGAGTGTTGGATAGAAAAACTGTTTTGTAGTAGTGATGGAAAATAATAAATGTACAGCTTATCAAATCTATCGTAACTGTCAATTGGTAACACCAGTCTGAGAGACGCTATTGTTTACATTTGTTTCCGCAACAGACAATAGCGCTAACTCCTTCAGGGTTTGCCTAGCTCTAATAATTGTCACTAGTTTTAACATAGTTCGAAATTTGTAAGTTGTGATCTTCAATCCTGGGAAGTATTTTATGTTGGAACTACTCTATCTCGGAGACATGTGTTTCCTGTAGCGTCGTTCTCCACTACGTATCAGGTGCGTATATTAAAATGAACGCACACTTTTTCCGTTTTTGTTTTATTTTCTCAGCTCTTACCACCCGAATAGCGTATTATTTGTTGTTTTTTTGTTTTTCCTCCAGAATATCAGGAATTTCGACGCGAACAAAAAATAATGGCGATGCTAATTCCGCAACAACCGATTGATGCAGAATTCGATTCTGATGATTCTCATCCTGATATTAATTATTTAGAATGCTCAGAGGATGACACTGATTCTGCAATAGATATATTAGATATTTAGGATTGTGAAGGATTTGTTCTGGACAGTAAGTGATCTAGCAAAAATAAGTGCTGATGCGCTTGATTCGGGTCTAGAAGTACACCCGGGTACATCCAATGAAGCATCGTCACATAGTAATGTGGAGTCAAAATACTATTATGGCAAAGCAGATGTTTCACTTGAAGTTGAGCTAAGCCAAAAACTACAAAAACAAGACGTCAAAATATCAAGGAAATGAAACTTCCTGCGTTACAAGCAACCGCAAAAGCGTTTGGCAAGAAATCTATCAACGAAGAAGTTTGGCGCATTCTGTTTGACAATGATATAATTAGTTAAATTGTTCAATGAAAGAATCGAAAACTTAAATGAATGAGGGTGAAATTAAAAGACGAAAATTCCCCAAACTTTAAGGATACTGATATCGTCGAAATTGAAAGCCTAATTGGTTTGTTGGTGCTTTGTTCCATATTCAATCAGGAAGAGAAAGATTTATCTTCGCCATTCTCAATTGGGCCATCTGGTCAACCAATTTTTCGAGGCGTGATGTCATTGGAAAGATGTCTCACATTACTATTGGCGTTGAGGTTTGATAATGGTGCCACAAGGCAACAAAGAAAAAGTTTGATCCTGCACCTGCAATTTCATTTATATTCAATAAATTTCTAACAAACTGTCCAAACGCTTTTGAAATTGGAAACCGCAGTTGTATTAGCAAAATGCTTGTAGAATTTAAAGGAAGATGTCCTATCAGAATTTATATGTCGAATGAAGCGGCAAAATACGGGTTAAAAATGATGTGCTTGACAGATCATCACACATCTTACTTATATGTATAATGCTTATCTATATTTAGCCAAAGATGGTGACCGATTCACATTGTCAAAAGAAGAGCAGAAACTAAGTTAACCAACGCAAAGTGTAATTCGCCTTTGCAAACCAATAGCCAATTCAAATCGCAACGTCACAGCAGGTAATTGGTTCTCTTCAGTTCAAGTGCTTGATGAACGGAGAAAAATTAATCTGACATATGTTGGCACAATGCGAGGCAATGAACGGGTAATTCCTCCTAAACTCTATGCAAACAAAAAAGAACTTTGGGATCGACTTTGTACGGCTTCACCAAAAATGTTGCTTTGGATTCATTTATCACCAAACCAAACATTGCGGTGAGTGTGATATCCTCAATGCACGATTTGAAGTATACAGACCAACCCAACAATAAACCAGAAATTGTAAGCTTCTATAGTTCAATAGAATCGGGTGTAGATAATCTAGACAAAATAATCTTTAATTATTCACCAAATAAGCGATCAAGATGATGGCCACGAACATTATTTTATAATATGATAGTTGCGAGTCTGGTCAATTCTAGTATAATTTATGCAAATTTTGAGGAGATGCCAGTAAACATGAAACGATTTCACTTTATATAAATACATTGGTTGGCAAGCTGCCTCATAGAAAAACAGGTTTAAAAGGGATTGTCAATTCCAAATCTTCCAGACAGTCTAAAAGAATTTATAAAGGATATTCTTGGAGTCGATGAACAAAATGCTTCAGGCTCCACAGAAATATCAGACAAACTTCCGAAAAGATGAGAAAAGAAGACAAACGGCCTATAAATGCATCAAGTGCGACGATCCATGTTGTTTAGAAGGTTCCAAAAAATTGTAATTCTTGTGCCCGTGGTGCAGTCAAAAACTAATTATTTTTTGTGTTCATTATTTGCTATGTTCTTCTATTTTTTTAAGTTACACAATAGTTTTTAGTTTTGAATTTTAGTATTAATGAGCATGCTTTTAATTAGTAATATATGTATACATTTTTTAATATTTTCGTTTTTTAGTAGGTTAATTTTGATATTTTATTAATCAAGTGAATGAAGAGGAAAATTTGTATATACTCAAATTTGTTCGAAAAATGTATATTGTAGTAAATAGATTTTATTCTCGACCTTTTTCTTCAATAAAAAAATAAAGAAACCTCGACCAATGTCTCACAGACATGTGTTGCTTATACCGTACTAGATTAGATTAGATTACTTGAGGTGGCACTGATGCCTGTTCCAGTGCGACCTTTCCAGATCTATTGTGGTCCTCATGTCTCCTTAGAGTACGTTCTCCAGCTTTATTCCTTTAATTAGACTTAACAGCTTTGAGAGCGGTTCTCTATACATGTATTTTTAAAGCGGACTTGAAGCTCTTGCTCCGTAATGCTGTTACATGCCTCCATAACAGACTCCTGGCCTGCCTTAAGCTTTTCCGGCTCCATCTGGGAGGCTGGATAGTCGTTGCATACTACCGCGATCCTCTCCAAAGCAGCCTCCTTGAAGGTTAAACCTTCTGATCCCTTGCCTTCCGGAAGACCTGCGGGAGTAATGCCCTCCGACCTCGCCTTTTTTGGACTTCCATCCTTTCTTTATGGTTAGTGGCCTCCGCCGTTTGTTGAGGACTAACTTCCTTGTCTAGATTAAACCTTGTCCCTTTGTGCATGCCTAGTGAAGTTGGCCTTGATAATGGCTCTTTTAGCCTGTATGTAAACTTGGCCCTGTCTCCCAAGTTTTTGCCCTTTAGCCTTGAAAATTCTAGATAGCGTAGCTGTACGAAGAACCGCTAGGGAAGTATCTGTCCGCCCGATCAGAGCCCCGCTTGATCGGGTAAGGCTAATTACAAGGGGGTGTCATCTGGTGCCCCCAGGGGAACGTTAAATACTACACACCCTTAGTTTGGGTTTTAGCTCGGGTACATCGGGAGCGCTAAATTCCCGAACTCACTTGTTAAACTTGTTAACAGTGAGCCCCTGAGTCGTACCGTACCGTACTAATATTTGATGTTACCAGTTGAGGGTTAAGATGCTCAGAATTACCTTGGCCCGGGGCACAGGCGAGTATTTATTTAATCTACCGCTCCATTGCGTATTCAGCTCTGGGACCTCAAGATTTGATAAGCTGTAAAAGACTTTCAATAGCGATTATTGACGAGTAAACTTGGGAAGGGCGCATGCGAGAGGATAAAAGACGCCTTAACAGAGTTTTTGTGTCGATCGGCCCCATGGAAACCGGGTTAGGAAACATTTTCCTCCAACAAAACTATTGTTGCGTAGCCGTTTACCAATCTTCTTCGTCAGCCCTTATGGAGAATTGACCGCCCGAGAAGCTGACACCGACTAGGCTAGGTGATCAAAAGCCAACTGATAGTGTTAGTGGTCAACTAGAAAGGAAGCACATCCATTTCTTAATGTATTCTCCCGCATCCACTCCGAAAATCTGCGGGCCGAAACTAAAGGATCTTTCATAGAGAACTTTTTCTTAAATTGTAAATAAAACACACATTTTGAATGAAGCCTCGGAATATTTTAATTGAAATGTGCTGTGAAGATTCTACAATTTACGAGTGGAAAACAATATCCACCACCATTACGTTGGCAGACATGATTCTTCTGACAAAATTTTCAACCACATTTGTGCATAATTGTAGCTCAATCTGACGAATTCAGCTCTCGATGTTGGCCTTGAGCTCTGCAATTGATGTTGGATCATCCGTTTAAACTTCGTCCTTCACGAAGCTCCAGAAGAAGTAATTTAACGGTGTTGGATCGCATGATCCTGGTGGTGAATTGACATCACCTCTACGCGAAATTATACGTCCATCAAATTTGCTTTTCAATAAACCGATCGATTCTTGAGCTGTGTGGCAAGTTGCCACAAGTGGCCAACACAACGTGCCATCTAAGAAAGTTCAAGGTTAAAAATCTGCTCCTCAAATTTTTCATAAAATTTTCTTTCTATTCACCTTTCTACACAGTAAGAATTCCTTCACTATTCCGAAAAGATTCCTAAATCAATGCTTCGATATTCAACCATCATCAACATCAGCATCTAAATTACCTAAATCGGAAAACAGCGAAGGATATCCGAAAATAAAAGCAGCTGTTATCCCGGAAACCGACAACCACCGCTTCCTCTCCCCCTCTTTACAATTCCATACGTTCCCACTTCGTCGCAACATCCTCGATTTCCAGTTTTCGGGACTGTTTCCATCCGCTCGTTATGTCCTACTTCCCTTTTTCTTTGTTTCTTCTTTTTTCGTAAACAATTCCTGTCGATGGTTCCAGTCACGTATGCGCGTCGAACGCCTCGAATTTAATACAAAAAGCCGCTTCGCGCTCGGAGACGCGACGCGCGTCCCGCATTCCCATCCTTTTCTCATCCCCTTCGGAGATGCGACGGCAATAACGACGACCGTGTTTTAAATTTAACGGCGTCCCTTGTCAAGCGGTACGTTACATTCCCCGGACGAAATATGTGCGGTTGCGATATTTTGCCGGCACCTTCGTCAGGACGTGTGCGAAATATTCGATCGGGGCTGGTTCTAGGATGACGATCGACTCGTCCTATACGTGGAGAAAATAATGTGGAATTGAGGGTAAATAATAAAACGGGGGAAAGTTTGTTAGTACTTCGAAACCCCGTTTCATACTATCAAACCCGTTTCATAGACTCGCCCCACGTTGATGAATTCCGCGGAGAGGTCCTTTCATCTTCGGGCCATCATCGCAGCATCGCGATAAGGACGGCTTCGCATTTAAGAATTCAATGGCGTTGATATTGGACTTTCCTTTCGAGTCGCCTCGCTTGCAATATGTAAGCGAATGGCGGGAACGACGCCGAAGGTAAAGAAATGAAAGGAAGGGAAACGAGCGAAGCAGCGCATGCATAAAATTTCCATCTCGGATGAATTCCGGCGGAAAAAAGAGTAACAATGAAATTTTAAAAGGGGAGGGAACGCGACGGCGGCATCTCCGGACTTTTTCCTCCCTCCTCTTCGGTACGTCCAGGCCGTCTTCATTATTACCGGCTTTTTCGTTATAAAATGTAAATTCGTCGCATAGTTCGGTGATGGGTCGGACGTTCGACGAGGAATCTTGACTGGTCGACGAGGAAAATTAGATTGCCTTTTTAAGTTCCTTTTTTGCGGATAATCTTCGGGGAAATGGAGAGAATTCAATCTAACATTTTTCGTAAAAATTGGAGCTGAGGTATTATCTCCGCGGTCATTAGTTTAATCGAACGAGAGTACAAAGGAATTTATTAGCTGTAAACTTACAACAAAAAATACGGTTCAAAATTTATTGAGGGAAAAATCGAACAATGCAAAGACGACGAGGTCGACACGTGCGAACAAAACAAAACGAGCAAAACGCGAAAAAATTAAAAGCTCGTTCGTGGCTTGTTTGTCTCTACGTAGCGCGATAAATCCTGGCGGATTCCTCCGCCAATATTGATTTATGTCGCCGAGCTCGCAGCTAATTCGAGGATGACAAGAACAAATATGCTTTGCGCCAGAGACAAAATTGTTAGTAATTGGTAGCGGTTCCACTGCACGAAGGGAGGATAGCTTCGGTGAAAATTGGAGAAATTGACGAAATTATTTTCCCACCCTGGAAATCTATGTTGGAAAATGATATCGCCATTCTTATGTTTTCAGTCGAATAGAATTGATGAAAATTCCAATAGGAAGTTATTGACGAAGACAATGAAGTAACCGCGATAATAAAATCCTTTTCTACTGTTGCAGTTTCTTCAATACCTTTTTTCCAAAAAGACTGAAACTGCAAAGGAAAACGAGACCAGAAGCAGATAAGGAGAAAACTAGCATAATAATCTCCTCCTTTACTGTCACAGTTTCTCTAATATCTTCTTCGCATCTTCCCTCCAGAAACTGCAAAAGTCAGATGCGAAGAAGATAAAGAAGAAACTAAGATAATAGTCTCCTCCTCTAAAGTGGCAGTTTCTTCAACATCTTCTTCGCATCTCGCATTTGCAATTTTCGTTAAAGAGATGTAGGTGAAGAATAGAAAAAACGCATCATTAAAGAGATGGAAATAAAAGAGCTTGCAATGAAGGTGTTTGAAGAAAACGAAGAAATGAAAGAAAAGCATGAATGAGGTGACAGAATCCTTTTCCACTATCAAAATCTATACTGGGAGGTACAGCACCATCACTACTCTGTACTAAATTAAATAAATTTGACAGAAACTGCAAGAAACGGGACGCGAACGAGATAATGAAGAAACTGCGATAATAATCTGCTCCTTTACTACTGCAGTTTCTTCAATATCTTCTTTGCATCTCTCGTTTTGGGCAATTTACGTTAAATAGACAGAAACCACGAAAGCGATGTGTGAAGAAGATAGTAGTGTTGCAGTTTCTTCATTATCTTCATCGAATCTCGGTTTCGCAATTTTCATTAAATAGATAAAGTTGAAGAATAGAAAAGAGCTTACTTAAAGAGATGGAGATGAAGAAGCTGAAAATGGAGAAATTTGAAGAAAAAGAAGTAATGAAAGGTATGCAAAATAGACCAAAACTGCAAAAACAAAATGTGGAAAAGATGGATGAAGAATGGATGGATGGAAGATGTGGAAACTGCGATGACAATCTCCTCCTCTACTGTTGCAGTTTCATTATTGTCTTCTTCGCATCTCTCTTTTGTAATTTTCGTTAAATAGATGAAGTTGAAGAATAGAAATGAGCTTAATTAGAGATATGGAGATAAAGAAGCTGCAAATGGAGATGTGTGAAGAAAACAAAGAAATGAAATGAAGGCAAAAAGCGAAAAAGATAATGAAGAAACTACGATAATTATCCCCTCCTTTACGTCTGAAATTTCTTCAATATCTTCTTTGCATATAGGTTTCGTCAATTTTCGTCAACCAGATGAAGTTGAAGAATAGGAAAGCACTTCATCAATTTTTTTATGTGGAAGTCTTTCCAGCTTTTTGCTTCATCCACCTAACATTTCCCATTAGTTTCTGTATTGATTGCTCCATTGCTTCTTATCATTATTTCAGTCTGGTTCCTTTTCTTATCTGATATGGCTACTTGACGTTTCTTCTGCGACGTTACTGTTTGCCTCTTTCTCCAACCGATTTCCCTCTTCCTGTTCTTCCTTTCTTCTACTTGTTTCTTCTACCGTTTTCCTTTTTCCTCTTCTTCTCGGTTTCTTGTTCTTCCCGTTTTTTTTTCTATTACTTTTGTTTGTTGTTGACACATCAATATTGCTCGCCTTCTCCAAATGAGCTCCTTATTTCTATTTTGGCTTTTGCTCTGCCTTTGTTTATACCATTCCAATTTTTTTTCTTTTTCATAATACCCCCCTCCTCTTCTTTTTATTTTGCGTCTGCGTCTGTGCCGAGCACATCACGTTCTTTCCGTGGCATTACCGTTTCTCTCTTCCTTCAATCGTATTTCTTATTTATGCTCTTCCTGTTTTCCTCTTCTTCTTGTTCTGTTTCCTGTTTCTTCCTCTCCTATTACTTTCGTTGCGTGACACTCTGATGTTTCTCTTTTCCCCCGCAAACGACTTCCTTATTTCTATTCTGTTGGTTTGTTTTTCCGCCTTTCCTCGTTTTTCTCTTCTCCTTGGTTTGTCTTTTCCTTTTTTCTATTTTTTCGTCTGCGTCCGTGATGAGCAGTTCATGTTTGTTCAGTGCCATTGCCGTTTCTCTCTTTCTTCAATTGAATTCCTTGTTTCTGCCCATCCTTTCTTCTACTTGTTTCTTCTACAGTTTTCATCTTCTTCTTGGTTTCTTGTTCTTCTTCTCCCTTCTATTACGTCTGTTTTGCAACACTTTAATATCTTTCTTTTTCTCCAATATAGTTTCTTACTTTTATCTCTTTGGCCTGTATTTTCCTTCTACCTTCCCTCGTTTTTCTCTTCGTCTTGGCTTGGCTTCCCTTTTTCCTATTTTTTATCTGCGTCTATGATAAGAACTTCACGTTTATCCCGTGGCATACCCGTTTTTCTTCTTCAGACGAATTCTTTATTTCTGCTCTTTTTCTTTTTCTACTCGCTTTTCTTGTACCTTTTCTCGTTTTCTTTTTCTTCTTTTTTCTTCTATTACGTTTGGTCGGCTGTTGTAACATTTCTTTCTATCCCTTTTCCTGACAATACTTCCTCTTTCTTCTCCTGTCTGTTTGATTACACTTTTTTATGAATTGCCTTCCTCTTTTATTTCCTATTCTTTCTTTTTTTTTGTTATATTTACTATTTCAGTCACTTGCTTCAGATTCGCCCGTCAAAATTTTTATTATTATTTCCTTCGATCTTATTTTCTTTCGAACATACACGAATGTAATCACAAAAGCAATCAGCGAAAAGGGGAAAAATTGTTCGCAACTACATCGTCATGATAAGTCGAAAATAGTAAGCGGGTAATATCGTTGCGTTTACTTGGTAATGGTTGGAAGGATTGTGGTTTGGCAGATCACATCAGTAAACTCTTCACTATAGAATCGTTTATCATTTCCGGGACACGTATTTCACTAGTAACGAGGGCAACATCTTACCATCGAAACAAGCGTCCCGGAAACAAAAAAGATTGAGGTAGTGCATTCACGCGAAATTTAGACACTTCCTCCAATCTAATAACGTTTCCGGTTATCATCAGTTTATTTATTTATAGTGGTGGAGTACTAAGCTCTACACCGTTCATTGCAATTATGTATGATATCATGAAAGACATGGAAGATAAGTGTCCAAAGATTGCAGTGGGATACTATAAAATGAGTTCAATCAAAAATAGCGGAATGTGCTTTTGTGGACGCTACGTACACGTGCAGAGAATTTTATTATCAGTTTATTTCCAACATCGACGTATTTTATTAAAATTCCTTTCAAGCGCAGATGATCGAAGTACCAACGCAAAGCAAATCTTGCGGTATTTGCAAAAGCTTTATTTTACGCAACAGAACCGCCCTCGTCACCCAATCCGTGATCCCCACGCAGATTTTGGTGATTTCTATCCAATGTGTCAGATTCACGAGATTCTTCTGATCTCTTCTTTGTGTTTTATCATGCGCAATTGGTTCTTTGTCCCATTTCTTTGCAGATTTCGCTTTCGTAACGCATTTTCGACATGTAATTTTTCCTTTATTTCGATCCCCTTTTGCCTTCGAGGGATTACTTTGTATATCCTAACTAGATCCTAGTATCTTCTTGACGAATCTTGCGCTTAGAACTTCAGCATAATCTACCTTCCATTTTCGGTATTCCGCTAACAATTCGCTTCCCCCAAAATGTATAGAATCGATCGGATATATGCGGTGGGAACGACAATTGAGCTTTCGTAAGTGCAGTGGAAATTTAATGGGCGAAGCAACGGAAACGCGTTCGTAGCCGGAAGGTCCGAGCTTATGGGAAGTTCTAATTTAATGCTTCCGTCTTACGAGAGGAAAGGAGAAAGCGAGAAAGGGGACGGTGAGATGGAGAAACACGAACTCGATAAAAGTACATAACTTGACGTTATCTAACTGACGGTGCGCGAACGCCTTCCCGCAAAAGCTTCGCGCGTCTCCGAAGAACCGGAAAAACTTTCTCGAGCGTCCCCGACGTAGATCTTCCCCTTTTGTCCGTTGTATTTACGAATAGGGCACGGATAATATTAACGGTAAATCGCTTTTATTGCGGATTTTTCAGACGAAAACGGGAAGGATATTTTCGGCTAACAAGCCAAAAAGTTTAGAGGATGAAATTCCGATTTTTTCCGGTTTCCAGTTTTGCGTCCAACCCTCCCTCCCTTTGCGTCGAGAAGATTAGGAATTAAGCACGAGGAATTTCCACAAATTTCCGTCTAAGGCGACCGAGGAATGCGAGCAACTCCGGTTTCCGATTCGTGCGCCTCTCCGTTCTCGTTCCTCTCCCCATCCCGGTTCGTTCGAATCGAATAATTCGACGAAATGTAAACTTCAAGCTTCGCCGTTGCCGCAAACCGACGCGACGGCGGCGTGGTTCCCGAAACGCGAAGCCAGTTCGCATAGTTCTGCGGGGCAGAAATATACTTTGCGCGATTAGCCCACCGGCGGCGGCGGTTAAACAGCGGCGCTCGTAATCTCGAAGTTGCAGCTCGAATTTTCGAGATGAAGTTCGGATACGGTTCGAAATGG
Source organism: Chrysina gloriosa (assembly GCA_038088585.1). Taxonomy (NCBI): domain Eukaryota; kingdom Metazoa; phylum Arthropoda; class Insecta; order Coleoptera; family Scarabaeidae; genus Chrysina; species Chrysina gloriosa. The sequence continues at coordinate 48,415,925 of CM076093.1, read as the reverse complement.
CGTGCTCGAGCAGTCGGGCGAGGAATAGTCGGTTCTGAATGTATTTCTGTTCGGCGAAGTGCAATAGTGAGGCTTTTCGTTCGAGACGTGTTCAAACAATGGGAACGCGGGAGTAAGTTTGGTTTAGTATGGGTTGGATTTCCCTTGGAAAAAAATGGTTTAGGACTTCCAGTATAATTTTTTAATTACTATCAACGGAAAACTCAACATAAACAGCTGCAATTCCTACGGGAACGTATAGTTCATTTGACTGAAGTTGGCCTCTTCAGGGAAGAAAAAGGCATGTTGAGTATATAACCCAGATTTACTGCAAGCATTATTTAAAATTTTACTGCCAACAGCATCGGCAATTGTTGGTAAATGAGTATCGTCGGGTGATGTTCGAAGCAGAGACATATGTGGACTAAAACCTTATTGATTTTATTATATATCTGGATAGACCGTCATTTGACTTTTCTTAGCATTTACGAGAGCGATTCGTAAAATAATTCCGTTCGGTTATTACAAAAACACTCATACATAAAGAGGTTTCTAGTATATACAATTGGAAGCTGCTACTTTCAGCTATTTTTCTACATAGTTGCCATTAAGATGAAGATACTGTCCTGCAGCTTTTTATGACTCTTAAACCGTTGTGACCAGAACCATTTCATCATGTTGGGGGACGAAATGGTAATCGCTAGGAGTCAAGGATCGAAGGTTGTAAGCAGGATTCTGGTTCTGGATTGTAGACCCAAAATTCAGCAGTTTCAAAACCTTACACCATGTCATCTGGATTACAAAAATACATATGTGTGTATGTCTTTTCTGGAAAGTATTCAAGTCCTGTTCGAAAAATTCTTCAAAGGGCCATAAACAGTGATATCAAGAAGGTCCATTTTGTGTGTTGGGTGTGTAGCAAAAGAAACATGATTTGTAGAAGGAGGATATTCAAGAGCGGGATAGTATTCATGTGCGTGCTGGTTATCAAGAAGCAACAACACCTTCCTATATCTTTTGTTGGACGAACATTTTGCACAAAGAACTTGAGCCATGCCAAGAACGTTGGATCAGTTAATTATCCATTATCGATGCAAGCTCCTCTAGAACTAGGAAGGACTCCATCCATTAGTTTATCCCGCATTCTTTTCCTACCGAAGATAAACATAGGCCCAGAAGCGTTGCAGCAGCACATAACAGTCGTTAATTGACCACGCTCTGTGCTGAGAATAACGTCAACTTGTCTTTTACCACGAATAGAAAGAACTTTATGAGGCCGGACGTGTGCACACTAGTCTCGCTCATATTGTATGTCTGGCTTTCTTCGAAATAATGTTTGTCAGTTGTCTCTTTGAAGAGATTAAAGGAATAATCAACCTGAGTTGTGTGAAACCCTTTGGTTCTAGCATTGGATGTTGGTTCTGGAGTGTGAAGAGCAACATCAGAATGTCTATTGCATTGGGATTTGGACACTTGGATGGGAAATGTCATTAGTTTCAAGGCCAACTGAAGGGAATCGCTTGTACATCATCTTCAGGTATTCCTTCAGTTCAATTTCCTGCTCCTTTGAAAAAACTGGTTGGAACAGCACTAACTTTTTTCCGCTCAGCCTTGCTTGATGTACAGTGCCGAAAATGGTAGGTTATACTTTTGCCCGCAGAATTTGGACCTAGTGTATCAGATGCCACTTCCTCCATTACCCTGCGCATGTCTTCCTCTGACAACTAGCTTGATTGGTTTTCCTTGCGTACGAATACGCGATCTAAAAATATAATAACAAAATAGTTAATAATTTTGTTGACCGGAATCTACATTTTTCAATAGTTTTTCAATTATATTCGGGAGGTTGAGTGGAGCACGATCGGAACCCGCGTTTGAAATGGGATTGTCGGAAATCGCATCTGACTTCTGCAATATGGATAAGATAATTTAATGTCATTATGTACTGTCATCGTTTACATTTTACCAGTTCATTTATCGTTACATTTTTTCACAAAATAATACAAAATAACTTATCCTCTTTACCCTATTCAGTTTAGCCGTGTCCGCCGTTTTTGCCGGTACAGATCAACGAAATAATATATGTCTATATGCAGATGGGATCAAAAGTACACCTTTGTTAATATAATCTGGGGAAGGGAGTAAGGTCAATCATAGTGGGGTTCCATTTCGCTTTTATTGCGGGGGTAGAATTAAAACCCCAACACAAACTAACCTTGTTGCATTCGAATCGGAGGACGATGCTTGGAACTCTTTCCTTGTCATAGTACTTGGCAAACATCTTTCTAAAATTCGTCATTATTGAAAGAAAGCCCAGAAAACTTCTGGATTTTTTGACGATTTTCAATCATTTGGAAAGACACCACGAACACACCAACAATTCAAAAATAAAAAAGATCAAATCGAATCTGATAACCGAGACTAATTTGACAATTTTTACGACTTATATACCTCTTGATGGTCTTCGATATTTCTCCTTTCAACCACATCCTACCACTCATACGTATCACACTAACACAAACCTTTTACCTCCACGACTTCAGCGTCGTTTACCAAACGGATAGCTCATATTTCACGCGGGACGAAATAAGCATAAATAGGCTCCGAAAAGGGGGTGAAAAACGGTAGATCGATTCGAAACGTGATCTTTCGTCCCCTCCCGCGCGTTTAGGGGGTACAAAAACAGAAATATGCAAAATTAACGGCATCTGAAAAATTGCCGCGCCTGTTGTTTTTTGCGCTCGGAAACAAGCTTCGTACTCATAAATCACCCCTAAAGCGGCAACAGGGTATGAGTCCGTTATCGTTTTGCGCGCGATGCCGGCAATACGCGTATTTACACGTCCTATATTACCGATGTAAATATCTCGGGATGTTGGGGTAGTTTATGAGTGAGAGAGGTTTCTTTTCGGGGTTCATGCAGGACGATTTTGTAGTATCGTAGCAAAAGCACGAGACAATTTCGAGGACTGATTTTAGAAAATTACAATTTAATTACACGGGTCCATGTTCGAAGTTCCCATTAAATTCCTCCTTCCCGCATTAAATTGAAAAGGGAACCGGTGATGAAGATAGAGGAGAGAGTGGTTCCGATCACTGGGTGTGCAAAGTATTTAGGTTTTTTAAAATTGATCGTGGGGAGTTACTGTTGGAGCATGTGAAAGATGAAGAGTAAATGTGTGGGTCAATAAGGTGTGTTTAGAGGCTATTAAAAGGAGGGGAACTTCTAAAAGTATGAGGGGAATAGTGTATGAGAAAGTAAATAGCTATTCTCTCATACTCGAAATTGCGAAAATTGCTACTATAGCTAATGCCAATATTATTTCCCGAACTGAGATTGAGCAAGTAGGTGTTTAACGACGTTGCTGTCAAAACACGTATCACCAGATTTAATTAAATAATTTTGTGTGCTGAGGAGTACGACTACGTAAATGCCTCACACAAAACTTTCACCATCGATTCCAATCCAACTAAAGTAACTTCTCAAGTACAAACTTCTTATAGTATTAGTACTGAATAAAATCCTCAAAACTTTTCACATTTTTTTCCTTCTTCTTTTCGTCGCTCCGATGCGCCCAGCTTCACCTTACGCCATTCTTAACGGATGACACGGCGATTATCGAAACGTATCCAAGCGGAAGCGAGCTTTTACGAGGCTTCCGGGGCGAAACGTTAACGCCACGTCGTCGCCTCGACGACGTCGACGACGACGACGGCGAGTGCTCGCGTTCGTTCCGCGCGAACGGTCAGACGCGCCCCGCGCCTTTCGTCCCTTTTCGCATGTAAATCTCGGGCCGTTTCGCGGACGAAAGACGTACTCGTATTTCCGCCCGTTCGTCACGGTCGTGTTTTACGGCGAACGCGCAGATGTTTTCGCCTTTTCGCGAGGAGAAAAAGACGAGTCAAACGTAGAAAGGATTTTTGCTCTGGGGCGTGTATTCGAGGGTATATAAGAAACAAACTGGCAAGTCGTGGAAGAAAATAGAGAGAAAACGGTGGAATAACATTTTACTGTACATTGAATACCTGCTATTATATTGTGGCTAAACGCTCCGTGGAGGGGCAATCCCGCTTTCTAGAAGCTCTTCTAGATCCAGCGTTAGGGGCGGATCAGTTCCCATCATCCAGTCCTCTCATGGTCACACTCTCCGGCTTATGTCTCTCCATCCCTTCATGTCCTTTCCTGATTCCGATTTTGCTCAAGTCCTTAACCACTTCCCTCAACCACCTTGTCCTCGGTCTACCTCTCCTTCTGACTCCTCCCGGTTCCCATTCTAATAGTATTTCTATTATCGTGTTTTCCGCCCTCCATACATGTCCCAGTCATTTTATCCTTTGTCGTTTTATTTTCTTTACGATGTCTTCTTCAATCTCCTTTTCAAGCTCATGGTTCATTCCTTTTCTATACTCATTTTCTCCAACCTTAACTGGTCCCATTATTGTTCTCAAAATTTTCCTCTCCAGTATTCTTAGGTCTTCCTCATCTTTTTTCGTCATTGTGAGTGTTTCGGCCGAGTACAGTATAACTGATCTTATTATTGTTTTATATATATTCATCTTGACCTTTTGGATAAACTATTATCTTTTAAGAGTTTTCTTATTTGTGTGATACGCTCTGTTCATTGCTATAATCTTTTCGCTAATTTCCTGTATTCTACTTCCATCACTAGATATCATAATGCCCAGGTACTTAAATTTTTCGACTTCTTCGAACTTATATTCTGCCACTGTTGTATATTTGTTTTTGCTGGAAGGAAGGACTGTACCAAGGAAGCAGCAGAGAATCAGATTGGGAAAGAAAAGAACAAGAGCAGTAAAGGCTGGTATAAAAATGACTGCGAAAGGATAATAAAGGCGAAAAAGCAGGCAACGTTGGAATGGATGGCAACGAGGAGAAGTCAGCACAGAGGGAAATACCAGCAAATAAGGAATGAGAGTAAGAAGGATAAAGAGGAAATGGACTGAAGAAAAGGTAAAACAAATAGAAAAAGAATACAAGAACCGAAATACAAAGCAATTTTATCAAAAGATCAAAGAACAAAGCAAACAATATAAACATAAACTGAGTGGAATAAGGGATAAAGAAGGTAAAATAACGGAAAATCAACAGGAATATAAGAAAATATGGGTTCAATATTTTAAAGATTTATTGACAGCGGAATGCAAAAATGATGAAACGCCAAGGGAAGGAGATATTAAGGAAATAATGATACAGGAACCAACACCAGAGGAAGTCGAAAGGATTATAAATAGATTGGGTAACGGTAAAGGACCAAGGCGGAATATGTAACGAAATGATAAAATATGGAGGAGAGCTCTTAATGAAATATATACATCTATTGGTTTTGAAAACATGGAGCGAGGAATGTATGCCGTTGGAATGGAAATGTGGAAAGATGGTCACCATACACAAAAAAGGGGACCAATGTGAGTGTGCATACTACAGAGGGATCACATTGCTTGGCACAATATACAAAATACTAGCAAAATCATTCACAATAGAATTGCAGTTACAATGGAAGGCACCATAGGTCAATATCAGTGTGGATTTGTGAAAGGCAGATCAACAACAGACGCTATACATAATTTAAAACAGATCATGGAAAGAACGCATGAATATATGATAGATGTAGAATTTCTGTTTGTGGACTTCCGGTAGGCCTTTGATTCCATTAAAAGAGAAAGCCTAATATTAGCGACGATTATACAGGGCGATGCACTAGCCACAATGCTGTTCAACCTGGCTCTGGAGTACGTAACAAGAAAAATAAATAAAGGAACAATCACAACAAAGGGAAGACAAATAATAGCGTATGCGGATGATATTGTGATCATAGCAAAAAGACGAGAAATTTTGATTAGGATGGTGGAGGAAATTGTGAGGGAAGGAATGAAGTTGGGTTTGGAAATAAATGAAGAAAAATCAAAAATAATGCGTCCTAGTAAACAAATACCTGGTATTAGTATCAGTTAATCCATGTATAGTGCGCCCAATTCGACAAACGACAAATTTAAAAAGATTTAACTAACAATTATATTTTACACTTATTTACTTAGTTACATAATCCTACCTTTCTACCTTTTGGTGTAAGGCTTGGATGGAGTGAACTTTCCCATTTTTTGTCTAATTCACTCCACCGTTTTCAGTCTCCGGTCCGATCCTTTATTCTTTCCCACTTAATTCCTCTTTCTGTCACTCATTCCGTGATATCGTCATTCGCCTTTCTTCTTGGTCTTTTTTGTTTTCCCCTGCCACTCGTGCCGTGGCCGAACCATCTTAGCTGCCCCCTCCCTCTATTATACTTTCCATATAGCTTTAATTCCAAGGTTTTGTCACTAATTCCCGTTTCTCATCTTTTCTTACTTGGCCACGTTTTCTATTCATCTTAGAAGTCTCATATCCGTGACCTTCACTCCCGATTGAATCTTTTTCTGACTTTGTCCAGGTCTCACTGCTATATATTATTGTTGGTTTTATCACTTTTTTCACAATGTCTGTTTCGATCTGTTTTTGGTACTTCCTTTTTTTCCCCAGAAACGTAGTCCGCATCGTATAAAACATTCTTGCCGCTCTTTTCATTCTTCCATTAATTTCCTGCTCCATTTTCCCGTCCCATTGAATTATTGTTCCTAAATATTTGAAATTATTAACCTGTTCCACTGTCCTTCCTCCGATTCTCATCTATTATTTTCTCCTGCAATTATCATTGATTTGGTTGTTTCGATGTTTATTTTCATGCTTATCTTCGTGATTTCCTTGTTTAGGATTTCAAGGTTCCTCTGAACCGCTTCTTCTGACCCGGCTAGAATTGCCATATCATCTACAAACATCAATTCAAACAAGTTAATCTCGTTCATTCTCCACTATTCCATCGTTAGTGGTGTCATTTGTTTTTCTGCATTCTTTATAGCTTCATCTAGTACAATCGAAAGCAGCAATGGACTGGCTGGATGTAATTTCGAAGTAGATTATCATCTTGGACCGCGTTCTCGGCGAAGTTCTAATTTTGTTTTGCTAAAGATTAGTTTCTCTGTTGACGAAACTCACACGAAGTTCACACGTTCGATACGAACCAGCAACTCGTAAGTTAGTAGTTGGGAACACTGTCACAGCACTAGAAGACCTTACTTCAAAGATCTACTACACAGTGTTAGTCGATGTAGTTTTTAAAATTTGATTTTCTAGAAAATACTTGTGCAATGCGTTGTATCCATTTACCGTAAAATACTCGCGATAACTATCGATTGCTAGTGCTACTAAATTTTGTTAAAATCGATAGGTATCACGTCGCTATGTATTCTTATTAATATCGCATTGGACACTTAATATTAATTTAAGTAACCAGCAGAATGCTAAAATAAACTTCTCGACAATTTCCTAGTTCTAATACGATTAGGATATTTTATTAGATTCTTCAGGTGATTACGTTTCTTACGAACGTCAAGATTACATAGGCACTTTTCCCATGTTTTTAATGCCCCGTTTGGTCTTTTTATTATTCCCCTTTTTACCATCCTCGTATCTCGTACGTCTAGAAATTAGGTGACATATTCGAGTGTTTACGACCGACTCCAAAAACGAGACGATTCAGCCAGTTCCTTCTTCTTCTCTTCCCATATTCTTTCCTTTTTTTTTTTTATAACAACTTCCCTCGTTTGTAATTCGCAACGACCGTCGCGCATCGCAGATTCTTTATCGATCCTAGGAAAACTTGCGGGTTTCGTTGCAGAAAAACGACGGGTCATAAAGGGCCTGTCCGTCTATCCAACGCCCGAACTTTTCTCTTCGTTTTATAAGAAAAGTTTCGTACGAGGTCACGTATTATTAGCGTCACGAAATCCTCCTCCCCCTCCTCCTCCTCCTCCTTCGTCTTCGCGTAAAGACGGAGGAACGGTCGTAACGAAAATGTAATATCGCTCGCGGACGGGAAGACGAATTTCCTATAACGAGGTTAATTAGGCTGTCGCGAGTTTTCCTCCGGAATCGTCGACGGGATAGGATTTGGACGTCGTACTTTCGTCCTTTCTCGAGACAGAAATTAATAAGGAAAGCCGATGAAATTGATTTCTTTTTTTTCTTGGTGTGTGTGTCCGATTGGGATTTCGAGAGGAGGGAAACGTCGTCGGAATAAGTGGATTTACGTTAGTGGCGATGATGACGTGAGGAAGAAGACGTCGATGTCCATGAAGTATAACGGTGATAAATTTCTGCGAGGTAGTGTCGATTTCGATAATTTTGAAACGGGTTATGGGCAAATTTCTATTGAAAATTGACAATTTTTGGAAGCATGGACGCGCGAAACACTGTTACTAGGCGATCGTAATCTTGCGAGCAAAGGAACTAACAGAGTCCTTGAACGGATGAATTAGAGAAACCCTACCTTATTGGTGAGGCGGGTCTTCGATAGGTGTACGTTCATTGCAATTGATTTAACGTTGTTGAGTGGTTTCGTCTTTTGAAATTCCAAGAGGATGACCGGAGACATCCAAGAGGAATTCGCAAGGGAAAACGAACTGGTGTTTCCTCGATAGTTTCGTGGCAACAAAATTTGTACATATTCGCTTAAGTTTCCGACTTAAACGAGGGCGACTGTTTCAACGGTACTCGCGTTAATTTTCACTAATTACTAAGATTCAAAAAGGCGCGTCTTGTTCGCTGAAAGAACAAGTCGAAAGAAAGCGATAGACCTATACGAGTTTGATATATGTCTGCTCCGTCTCATATATCACCTTCTTTTAACAAAAACTGTATATAGACTGTTCTTAGGCGAACAAAACGCGCGTTTGTCAAACCTAACTAATTTACGGTATTCACACAAACCGCGTTCCGTATAACTTCTGGACGGGCGTTATTGGAAAAATTCCACAAAGTTGTTCTCTTGTCACGGTACCCTCTTGCACTCTTCACTCGATTTTACGTAGTACGCTAACTTCTTTTCCCGAGGAACGTGAGGCATTCCTAACCGATATGCATTTCGATCGATCGAACGTAGAGCGGCGAAGATGCGATGGGGTAAAGAAAATGGAAATGGACTGTTTAACTGTAAACAGTTAAAAGTATAATCTCAACAGTAGAAACGATATCAGTTTTGATTATATAGCGTTTGGTTTATACGTTATGTATTGAATTAAAATAGAGAAAAAGTCATGAAAACTAGTAAAAAAAGGTTTAAGAGAAAAAATTTCTATCATTAAAGGAGAAATTAAATTTTTAAGCTTGGGAAAAATTGATTTTAAACGTTCCGTATTTCCTTTTAAAATTGATAAGACAGGTTAACTTACCGCGAGAACTTGGTGCGTTTGAAGCGATACAGATGTACACATAAAAATACAAATCTTGTAAATTGCGACGGTGGGCTGATTCAGCATTCTAGTTTATTCCGGTTATTATAATAAATAATTAACTAATAATACTCATTGTAAGGGTAGCTAACACTAATTCTCTTCGAGAAATTAACCAAATTATTCACACATACTTTTAATTTTGTAATTTTGTATCGTTCAAACTTATTCGAATCGGAAGTCAGCCTTCAGCGAAAATATTTGTCTACACCGCAGACACGGTTACAGTAAAAGGAAGTGGGGTAAGTGTGCATGATTAGAACTTTAAGAAAGTTATTTGCTCACTTCGATTGTACACGGTTGTCATAGTGCTCCCCACGTGCTAGCAAAGCACTTGCCAGCGAATTTTATTATTAAACAATTGTGTGGTGTGGAGTTTTATCGATGTGATATTGTGTCAGTAAATTACACCACAGTCCTTGCACTCACTAACAGTTCTTATTTAAATCAGGAATTGCCAACGCCAGCAAAATTGCGCGCATATGTTAAGCCAGGTCAAGTGGATATCAGGTTTTTCTAAAGTAAAATAAAATGTAATCAACCAGAGAGCACTATCGAATCATAATTTACTATGATTTTAGAGGTAGTTTAAGCGCTTATCAGTGCAAAGAGAATTTAGATTCAGTATTGACCTTTCATGAAAGGACCGAAGTACATAGAAAGGACTACAGCAAAAACAGTGTACTATTTTCCTCGAAAGAAGGGAACGAAAATCACGAAGATGAAAGATTGAAGCTTACCAAAAATACATTTCTGATTCTTCCCCTCGTTAATTATCATCAAAATAAGTTACCGCAAAACCACCAACACTAAATTGGTGTTGACCTTTAATGAAAGGACCGAAGTACAAAAACAAGCATCTTAATGGCGAGCACCCGAATTTTTTCCAAAATAGTGACAGGTGACGAAACTTATATTCCCTTTTCCGAACTTCCTATCTGGCAAGAGAGTCGCGTATGAATTCACAAAAATGCGGAAACTTTTACAATGATTAAGAAGCAGCGAGCTATGGAAAAGGTTATGTATGCAGTATTCTTCAGAAGTACGGGCTTAGTAAATGCAATTAAGCTAGATTGACAAAAAGCAGTTAGAGCTTAGTAATACTTTGAAAATTGTTTGCCTGAAGTATTCAATAGACTCCCAGACAAGGGAATTATGCTCCACCATGACAATGCATTGTCCCATCGGGAAGTTTCAACTCTCCAATTTTTGGCTGAAGAAGATATAAAAGTAATAGGACATCCCCCATATTCACCTGATTTAGCAATCTGTGCCTTTTGGATATTTTTGGGCTTAAACGAAATTTGCAAGGTAGAAACTTTTCGTCTGAAGAAGAGATTTATACCGCACTTCACGCTTATTTTGAAGGTATTTCGAAAGAAGATTGCTTGGGAGCTTTTAAACAGTGAAAAAAAGAACGGTCAAGTGGATCATTGCTGAAGGGAATTACTTTGAGCATATTTAAAGTAAAATCCTGGAATATATTAACCGTGCCTTTTATTCTCAATAGTTGCAGCTTTTCCCTCGTATTCAGTTATATCGAATTAACAAAAGGAAAAGTTGACCAGACACAACTTATTGTTGGTGCAAAAGGCATACTACCTGCTTATAATAAATCGAAAAGTGCGGGATGACGGATATGTCCGACATTGTTATTTAGACATTTTTGCATTTCTATGTGTGTGTATCGCTTCGAATTATTACTTGGCCTGATTTCGTTTAATGTTCCATAAAAATCTTCCAGACGGACGCAAACTTGCAACAACAAATTTGCCGTCTTCTCCATCGAAATACCTCAGAAACCACCCTTTTCCCAACTCATTATCGTTTCCCCTTTTTCATCTCACGCCCCCGTCCTCACCGCTTCTACCCCGAACAGTAATTTATCAACGATTGTCTCCCCGAAACTTATAATAATCCGTCGGCGCGCCGTTTAATTTTTGACGCCAGAAACACGACGACGCACAAAACGGGGCGTAATTAACGGAAGCCGCCCGGTCGCTTCCGACCTCGTTACGGACGCGGACCGGTCAGGAAGTCGGGGTATTAAATATAAATAGGACCGGAGGAGTATACAAAGGAGAACGATCTAGTGAACCGGGTAAAGATATATGCGCGTGGGGGAGCGAATCGGGAACGATCGGGGCTCTGATTTATGGAGTTAATCGCGATGCTCGGTGATTTACAGCCGCGATTGCTTACCCCTTTTCCTTCGCCATCGAAGGCGAAAACGACGAGGTTAGGAAACGATCTCGACTGAACGAAGGTGAACGGGGAAAAGGGGGTTGAAAGAAGGAAAAAACTTTTTCGGGGGTACAGAGTAAGCATCCAGCATTCAACATCTAATTTTGTTGGAATGTTCGTCTGACCTTTTGGGTTGATCGCCAAGGAAAGAGACTAAGCCGGCTTGAAGTTAACTTTAATCGCGGAAGCGAGGACGAAGGACATGATGGAATTCGCTCCGATCTCGGTATTGTATCATTGAAGATTTCAACATTTTTCTCGGATTTCCCGCTAGAGAGGAGAAAAGCTTAATCTAGCCTTACTATGATATATATACAACCGGTTTCCCCTTCTACCCTAAGTAGTAGGGATTTTGCATTTTCAGACTTGTGTTTTGTCTTCTACTAAATTTCTTCCCCTCTTTCCCATTCATTGCTAATTCCTTGGCGTCCTTCCATGTCCACCCTCCCCGCTTTAATGCTCCCGCCATCATTGCTGCCCACTGCCTTCTTGGTCTACCTCTTTTTTTCTTCTCGTTACTTCTTGTTGCCCATATTTTCTTAACTGGCACTTTTTCACTCATTCTCTGTAAGTGTCCCCACCAACACAGCTGTCTTCCTTCAATGTAGTTTTCCAACGATTCCATTGCCAGATCTTCTCTTACTGTTGTCTTTCTTATGCGGTCATTTCTTGGGACCTGTTTCACTCTTCTTAGGAATTTCATCTCCATTGCCTGCGTTCTACTTTTTTCCTTTTTCGTCAGATTCAACGATTCACTCCCATATACTAGTACCGGTCTGTACACTGTTTTATATACACTTAATTTTGTTTGTCCGCCTATTTCTTTGTGATTTACGAGAACTTTGTTTATTGCATTATACAGTTCATTAGTTTTTTCTATTCTATGGTTTATGTTCATTTCTTGCTTGCCACTTTCCTCTAATATTACACTCAGGTATTTATACTTTCTTGCTTGTTCTATTTCTACTCCCTCTATCTTTATCTTAACTTCCTCCTTGTTCCTACTGACCACTAGTGTTTTCGTTTTATCCTTATTCAGTTTCATTCCATGTTTTTTTCAAAATTCCATTCCACGTTACCGGGTTTTCCTCCAATTCTTTCCCACTTCCTGCTATAATGGCTTCATCATCCGCAAATAAACATTCTGACAACTCTATTCTTTCGAGTTTTTTATATCCTATATTTATCGGCTTACTTCTTAATTTTGCTTCTTTTACTATTTCATCCGTATATATATTATGAACAATAGAGGACTCAGTGCTCCGCCCTGTCTAACCCCTTCTACCGTAGTAAAACTTTCTGATACCATATTATTCCTTATCACACGTTTCACAGTACCATCATATACACTTCGTATAACTTTTTGTATTTTTATTTATACTTACTTATGATTCTAACTAGCTCAAAATTTCTCGATTAAATCAGAAAATTACATGCGGATTAATTGCTGCGATTAATTTTACATTTTCGAAACGGATAAATTTCGCGGCGAAAACGCAACGTAAAAAACAAAAAGAATTAAAAAGGGGCGGCCCGGTTACATACATATGTATTCCCGTCCGAACACTACCTCCGCTTTCAAATCGGATATAACGCGATTTCGGGTCGGATCGGGCTCGACCCCAGCTGAACTAATATCGTAAATCAGCATTGTCCCTCCATACGTTATGTTTACCGTTCGGGGGCAGAGCAGATGCCGCCGCCGCCGTCGAGCCCGAACGAAACGTGGACCGACCCTATTATTTGTATTCCGAATTAAACCCGCCCCCCTCCATCCCTCGCCGATATACGTAGAGTGGTACAGGTGTATTTAAAATCTGAAATAAAAGCTTTTATCGTAGGCTTGGAGGGGGCGGAGGGGGACGAGGATACCTGCGCGCTTTCGCGTAATTTATTATTTAATCTGCGGAAAATTACGCCGTAATTTCTGTCGTATTCCTACCACCGTTTAGGTACGTAAATTACTCGGTATTTGCGCCCCCTGAATCTCCGCCTCTCCCCGAATAATCCGTTGTATTTTACGGTATCGGATGGATACTTAGTGGGTTTTACGGCTTCGAAGTGCAGTTCTCGCATCGGAACGTGTGAGAGAATATTAGGAAATAAAAATAAGGCAAAATTCGCGAGCGGATTAGTTTTAATCTGTGAATGCCGAACGTATGAAATCACCATTGTATCGAATTTATTTAACCCTACTACTACTAACCCTCATTTGTTATGCGTAAATAATAAGAATACGCAAATTTTATGTACCGAATATTTTTGAAGCGAGACCTCTTTAATCCTGTTAGGGTAAATCGAGAATTACATGCGAGATAAGTGACGGCCAAAACGAGAGTGGGGGTGAAAGATGACCTCGCAACTGGTGTTGCCATTGGTCCGAGTATAAGTGTCGGAGCCGCCTCTCTCAATCGATTCCCGCGTTGTTGACGAGTTGACACAAACGGAATCACTGGGAATCAGTAATTATTAATCGTCAAGTTTATGCGTACGAAGATAACTCAAAGTCGTGAAGATAAGTGTGGAAAGTGGAAATCAATGTACATGGGCGTGCTTTCTATTGCATTCATTCCCAGCCATAACGTACCATTCTGCATCATGAAATAACATAACCTTTCAAAACGTGTAATTCGACGAATTATTTGTTTTCATTTCTATTTGGTTGTATTAGTTGTCCCTTCTTTTGTAATTTGCTTAATATTCGTTTCAATATTTTGATTGCGCTTAACCACTAAATTTAATTTTAGTTTCAATATTTGATTGACCCTCATCGGAGGAATCTGGATTGCGCTCAAAACAAGGGTGTTTTTATTAAAACAAGGTACCTATATTGTATGCATCGTTTTTGTTACGTATTTTACTAATTTTATTTTTATTTTTAGCTTTCATCTGGATTTCATGGAGCCTACTGCGTGCTTTAGGTATAATATCAGGTAAGTTTACTGGAAAAGAGCTGTCATCTTTTCCCCACGGATGATATGCAAATCTATTTTTGACAAGAACGATGGGGGAAAAACCTGTTGTTACAGAAAAGATATTGTTAATCAACTCTTCAATATTTTCTACGTAATTGTCCCATAATTTATGGTTCTGTGCTGTAACGATTTTAAGAAACTGCAAAACGCTGCGAACAGTGCGTTCCGAAATATTGACATTTGGAGATCCAATTGGTGATCTTACCAATTTAATACTTTTATCTCTAAGGAATGAGAAGAATGTTTTACTTCTAAAGCACGTTGAGCTATCTGTTAATATGGATTTTACAGGCGCATTAATATTTTGAAGGTAATTTTTAATACATTTTATCACAATTTTTCAATGAAATAAATTACGAGGGAATTAGATTTCAACGATTACAAAGTGAAAGCTTGTATTTTCATTTTTATTACACGTTAGCAAACTACTTTCTTCGGTGTGTAATGCCAAGATGTATTTACCTATTTAGTCAACAACTTCAAGCTTTCATTGATCACTATCAATTCATCTTTTGTATGTACAATTGAACACTATAAACTTTAGTTTTTAAATATTCGACCAGAAAATAATTTGACGGCTTTAGATCCGATGGCACACGACGCTCTTAATTTCCCCTTATTAAGTAACACTAAAGAATTCATCCAGATGTTCCAAGCACGCTTGTGGAGTATATAGTGTTACTCTATCTTGTTTGTAGTATCCATTCTCTAATTAATCATGCAGTTGATCACTAAAAGGATTCAATTTTACTCTACAACTACGTAACAGACTTCAGAATCAGTCCGAAGATACTTGGACCGATTATATAATTCTACAAACTAGACTTCTTTGTTGCCATCTGGACGAAACAGATTGTTTCTTGTACAACTTTCGATGCAGAGTCCAAATCTGGCGGAATTTCTCTAGCACGTCAGGGCGTCGAGATATCCCAACCTCAAAATGCCATAAAAGACGGTTCTCGGTTGTATTTGAGGTTATGTTATAACAACAGCGAATATCATTCTGCCCATTTCTGCCTATACAATCATTTAGTGCTGAAGGGGGGTAGTACCAAGAGAAAGACCGTCTTTTCGTACGTCAAGATCAAGACCAAGGTAAGTGGATTTTATTCCTATAGACTTTACAAGGTATAGAAACAAGTTTATTATATCATTTATTAATATTCCTTTCTCCCTCGTATACCTCGCTTTTAAAGTCGATTCCATATGTTTCCGATGGGGTTGAGGTCCAGTGAATTTCCGAACCAACTTAAAGGAAACCCTTGAGTTCGCTTGTCACATTCCAAACCATTATCTACGGCCGCTGTTTTACAGTCCGAAGAATTTCAGACTCCGTGAGACGCTCGGCAAATAGTACACGAACAGATTATGATCGCTGCTCTAATACGATGAACGAATGCCGGTCGCTAAAGGAAACTTAGTTAAGTGTGCAAATATTAATTTAATAGAAATCGCCCTCTTAGGTTATGCACCTTTTCCCCTCTTCTCCCCTGCGAAGTGTTAATATTCCGTTGCAAAATTGGGATGACCAAATTTGTCATTTTTTACCACTAAACACGGATTTGTGACAAGTATGTGCCTCTTTGGACGATTGTATTGTATTGTATTATCATCGACTGAGGGTCCTATCCGAAATTTCAAAATTTCATTTTTCTTCCGAAGTCGTAGGTCCTAATTTTTTTAACTGTGTCATATCTGTTACTTACAGCCAGGTTAACAATTTCAAATTTCTGTAAAGTTCTTATTTTCTGATAGCGTTTTTCCCCTTCTTCTGTGGAGGTGTAAGGCTCTTTATTTAATTTTTTCGCTTAACGAGGAGCTATTTTCTATAATTTTCCGAGTTCCCAATTTGAAAAATTAAATCTTATCGGAAGGATAGATGTTGGTGATTTGATAGATGATAGAAATAAACCCTAACTCATTCAGACCATTGGATGTGGATAATTGAACAATTTTAACTTTAATAGTGGTAGGATACTTTGCCGGACTCTCTTATTCAACAATGCCTAATAAAACCTTTCTGTTCAAACCGAAATTATGGGGGTAAAAAGACATCAAAACTTGACAATTTTCTTTTGTGCGGAAAAAAGACGATGACAAAGGGAGCTTATTAATTCGTGCAATAAGTAAAAATCCACACTGCCTTCAAGGAGCTTTCATCAATAAGTTGCTACTGGAATGGACATATAATAAAGAAGTGTGGATGGCAACGGATATTATGACGTTGTGGTTACGTAAATTAGACGAGAAAATGAAGGTAAGGTAGAAAGATTCAATGTTCTCGGACAATACCATAGCGCATTCCAAAATGATCCTAGATAATTTAAAAATTCTATTATTTGCTCCTAACTCTACCTCCCTACTGTCGACCAATGGATCAAGCAATTATCCAAAACTTTAAGTTAGCCTGCAGACAGTTCTTGATTGAAAGGCTTTTAATATTTGCAGATAGTGGAAACCTTTTGAGGAAACAGAGAAAACCATAACTTTAAGCAGTGCTTTAATCTGGGTTTCAGCTTCTTGGAAGAATCTATCAAAGAAATCATTACTAACTTTTTGAAGAAGCAGAGTTCTTAGACAACGTACATTCTGCAAATTATTTCGATGAAGATGAAATTCCTCTGAGATAGCTTTCTTCCTCATTAATCGACAACGAGGCGAATTTCAAAAATTACTATGGATTCTGACGTAGTGACTCGAAATTCAAGTATTGATATTAAACACATAATGAGCGAACTATTAGGTGAAATTAAAAATTCTTCATATGGTGAAAGCGACCTGAAAGAACCTGAAATTTTAACAGGTATTAAAGATATGATGGATGTGTATGCTAAACTTAAAGACATACAAAATTTCCTATTCCAGATTTGAACAAAATGTGAGACTCAGGTTTTGAAAACAAAAATTAAATAAGTTAAACAAACCTCAATAAAGCAGTACTTTAAAGAGTGTATGCAGTAACGTTATGTGTTTTAGTTGGCTAGTGTAGTTGTAATTTTCTTTTATATTTCATTTTTATATATTATTAATCCGGAACTTTATTTTCACGTTGACCTTGACCCTCAAAATTTCCATTCATTCCATATTTTGCGGTTTATCGCAAGACCAAAATTCGCACATACCGTTCCTAAAATGTTCTTCCCCCGTTTCCCCACGCCTTCTTACCGTAATTTTCTCTTCAAAATTATGCACTCGAGAACGTAGTGGGAAATATTTTAAAGCGTCCGCGACAAACTTTAAAAATCACTTCCGATCCAATCCTTCGCTGGGCATTTGCAAATCTTCCTCGTCTTTTTTGCTCCGATCCTCGATTCGACCCTTATCCGTATCACTTGCGGGAAAAAGAATTTCTCTTCTCCCAGCTGGCGTAAAATATGCCCTTTACATGCCGAAGTTTTTGTCCCGATGTCGACGACAAAAATAGACCAGAAGGCGTACGCGATGATTCGTCACGCAAGAAAAAGGAAATGAAAAGGGGGAAGGAACGCGGAACATTACTCAGTCCTTTATTCAATGCCGTTATCGTTTACCTCTTTCGAAGGCGTTTCGCATTTCCTATATGAAGAAGAAGGATAATTGACGCACTTTCGTTAGAAGTTACAATTACAAGTTTTAATGCAGCAATAATAACACTGGCCGACAAAGAATTTTTTTTTTTGTAACATAAAGCTGAATAACATATTGTAGTAGAATGAACCTATTTAAATACTAAAATGGACAATAAAAAGTTGTCACACGTAAGATTCTGCTGTTACATTAGACAAACCACATGTAGAACTGTATTATTGAGAAAAATAAATTTTAAAAGTTTTTTAACCATGTGTATCTAGTGTATTTATAATTTATATTAAGTTGGCATTTACGAACAAGGCAAACATCAAACATATTTATTTGGAACCCACCAATTCTATTTTTCCCTTTTATATGAGGTCACATCTTCTCTCTTCAAAAACCAACAGCAATCACCCATCATGCTTGGATCCCATCGTCCTTGGTGCCGAATTTTCCACTGTACTTACATATATCTTGATGGAATGTTTCAACCCGTTCATTGCTGACAACGTCCCAAATTCTGAGGAAAACATGATAAATGGGAAATGGAGAAAATGAATTTTTCATGAGAGTCGGAAAATGTAGAAGTCTAAAAGTTCATTAACTAGTTCCTCGTAGTTAGCATCCTTATTGTTGCCTAAAAATCCCCTCACTGCACTTACAAATGAGTTCCAGGCTCGGAATTCTTGCGCGATGAGTTTTTCTATAAAATTAACATCGTCCAGCAACTTTGTAATCTGTGGGTCTTCTTTTAATTTGGCGTCACTTAATTTGGGAAAGACTTGCCTTAGGTATTTAACTCCTTCGCCTTCTTTATTCATAGCCTTCACATAGTTTTTCATCAGTCCAAGTTTAATGTGAAGAGGAGGGCAAAGGAATTTTTCATTTTTTGGTCTACAAGGGGCACACACTTAACATTTTGAATTCCCGGTTTAAATTCACTCCTTTCGGGCCAAATAGTTACATATGGTTCGTTCACTGCACGACTGTTTCACAAACAAAGAAAGCAGCAATGAAAATGAATAAATAGAAAAATAAAAATCTACATATCTCTCATAAATAACCTCACCTTATGTGAGAGTTGTGTAGGTTTTTATTTTTCTACTTGTTCATTTTAACTGTAACTTTCTCCAAGTTCGAGAAACTAATTTTTCGACAACAAAAGAGAACCAGCAATATTTTGTAAACTCTCCTTGAAGTTCCAATAAAATTGCTATACCTTTTAAGTCTCCATATATCTGCCATTTGTGCCGGTTGTAGTTTATTTCATCTAAAAGGATGCCCATATATCCATAGATTTCTTTCATTGTCATTAAATGAGCAAGTGATGTAGATGATTTTAAATTTTCATATGTAATAACACAGCTTTTAAATTATATTTCGATGAGTCTATTAGCAAGCACCAGTCACAGGGAAAATGCTCCACATTGAGTTCCTGCATTAAACCATCGATATCAGCACACCCACATAACGAATTTTCCATATTTTAAATGCAGAAAATGTAGCATTTCTTTTCCTAAAAATGGTAATTTTTGTTTCTTTGGCTAGTTCCACTCCTTAAAAGGGGAAGCAAGAAGTTATGATTGTTGCTTTGACACCTCCAAATCACGTACTAAATTATTTAACTCAATTTGAACAATCAACTGTGGCTCTCTGAAGCAAGGACCTGGAGTAAAATTGGCAGCGGTATTTTGTTCTTCGGAGCTGCCTGATGATGGGTTACTACCTCAATTATCTCCCAAAACCATATATTGCCAATTTAAAGGCGCGGTCGGTATTGGTAAGTCTACATTGTGAGGAACAGGTCTTATGGCAGAAAGCAAATTCGGATGTTCGACCTTGCGCTTTTCTTATTTGGAAAAACCTTCAGTCTTTGTCATGCAATAATAGCAATCATCAAAATGACTGGTGGATTCTGGTCATACCATTGGGACTGCAAAAGGCATACTTTTTCTCTTCCCTTTCATCTACTGCACCAATGCCACGCTACAGCTGAGACAGCACACTTGGGTAATCCACTGCTTGTTTCGATCTCCAATTGAAACGCCAAAATACATGAAATAGGCTTTCTTCACATTTTCAGGAAATGGTCTAACTTGTGTCTTTGTCATGCAAAAATAGTAATCATCAAAATGACTGGTGGATTCTCGTCATACCATTGGGATTGCAAAAGGCATACTTTTTCTCTTTCCTTTCATCTACTGCACCAATGCCACGCTACAGCTGAGACAGCACACTTGGGTAATCCACTGCTTGTTTCGATCTCCAATTGAAACGCCAAAATACATGAAATAGGCTTTCTTCACATTTTCAGGAAATGGTCTAACTTGTGTCTTTGTCATGCAAAAATAGTAATCATCAAAATGACTGGTGGATTCTCGTCATACCATTGGGATTGCAAAAGGCATACTTTTTCTCTTTCCTTTCATCTACTGCACCAATGCCACGCTACAGCTGAGACAGCACACTTGGGTAATCCACTGCTTGTTTCGATCTCCAATTGAAACGCCAAAATACATGAAATAGGCTTTCTTCACATTTTCAGGAAATGGTCTAACTTGTGTCTTTGTCATGCAAAAATAGTAATCATCAAAATGACTGGTGGATTCTCGTCATACCATTGGGATTGCAAAAGGCATACTTTTTCTCTTCCCTTTCATCTACTGCACCAATGCCACGCTACAGCTGAGACAGCAGACTTGGGTAATCCACTGCTTGTTTCGATCTCCAATTGAAACGCCAAAATACATGAAATAGGCTTTCTTCACATTTTCAGGAAATGGTCTAACTTGTGTCTTTGTCATGCAAAAATAGTAATCATCAAAATGACTGGTGGATTCTCGTCATACCATTGGGATTGCAAAAGGCATACTTTTTCTCTTCCCTTTCGAATGACACGCTACAGCTGAGACAGCACACTTGGGCAATCCACTGCTTGTATCGATCTGAAATTGGAACGCCAAAATACATGAAATAGGCTTTCTTCACATTTTCAGGAAATGGTCAAACTTGTGTTTTCACCAGAAGTTCTCCACAAATATCAAAGAACTTACAGGTAAAATTTTGAAACCTTTCACTTGACATTTTCGTCGTTAAAGAAAACTTAGACACAACCACTAACTTCGAAAATCAAACGAAGACTGAATAAGAGAATAAGCTTAATGTTATATACACTCCATTTTAGATTATCCTTCTGTTTTAAAATGAACCGCTTTTAAATGACCCCTCATCAAATTTACTACCTGCCAGTATGAAAGGGCCTAATGAGCCCATTGACAACTGGACGTATTAGGGTTTCATGAATATTTTTTCTATTGTTAGGAAGATATTAGCATTGTGAAAATGATGGGCTGAACTGTGTTACTAAAATCGTGTAGATTGGTGTAATGCTAATTCGCAAAATCTGGATGACCCTGTATAGAACGAGCTTACTTACTTACACAGGAGCGTTAATAATAATACTAATAATAATAATAATAATTTTATTTGTTAAAAGTACCTGAAATATGTATTTAACAAGTCCACCACCAAAGGAAATAAAAAAGCATCCCTTCAAGGAAGCTGTGCAATAGCTTACTCAGTAAGCACAAATTGCATATGTCAATAATCACAGAGGGAATTGTGTTATGTCTTACATAGTAAGCTATTGCACAGCTTAATTAACGCACCAAAATAATTAAGTGGTTTTGTGAAGGGTCATCCAGATTGTACGAATTAATATTTTGGCTCCCGCATTAGATAGTTTACTAATAATAATGACAATAGTAATGAAGATAGTAATAGCAATAATATCAACAGCAATTCCCATAATTTTGACCTGCTTAACCCATACATCCTTGAGTCGTCCCTCCCCCAAAACGTTTCAACGTCGAATCATGAAGATTATTAATTTGACGACCTTGCGGGGGCTTTATGTGTGACCGCTGAAGTCACTTCGACTGGGAAACAAGCGACCGAACGAACTTCATAATCCGACAATATTGCCCGCGAAACGTTTCCGCTCTCCATAATGGCCCCGGGGTCGTTACGCGGGCCGCTAAGTTCAAGGGACGTCTTCGTCCCCGCGCTGAACTTTCGAATATTCCCCGGTCTTAATTGACTGTTTTACATAGATATAGTTCGCGCCGTCGTCGTCGTTGCTGGCGTAGCGAATATTAAAAGTTCGTATTCCGAGGACGACGACGACGACGACGAGAACTAGTTTGCATAAACATCCACTACTATCCTTAAAGCGGCATTGAATTTTTCATGGGGAAGCGGTTCCCCCTCTCCCCTCTTCCCGGACCGTAATGGTTTTGTTGTAGAAGAAACTTCGTTACGTGGCGTGCTGGTTTTGTTCGAGTAAGAGGAATTCGGAGATGGGCTTCAGCTTGTTGGAGGAAATACAAGCGACTTGGCCCGAAAATGGAATACCTTTTCCAGTCAGATTTTGAGAGATATTTTCCGCTGAAAATAACACTCAAAGTGATATACGTTTTTCTGCAATAAATCTATCTATCTATCTATCACCATCTTCATTTCTTGACTCCGTATTTTGCATAGTTTCTAAGTAGAAAATCTCTTTCTCAAATAATGATAACCTAGTACATTCAGAGTACATACAGAATTTAGTTGGTGGTGGACACAAAGCCAAAACATAAGTCATGATTTTGAGAGGAAACAAATTTATAATCGTCCCAGTTTATGTTTGACGGTCAATAATAATAATTTGACCACTTTTAGTTGCTTTTGTATTGCTTTTTCTTTCTACCACGATCACCGTCACAGTCCACATCACGCAGACGACCATGGACTTGCTGATAGTTCTCCTCGTTAAGGGTCTGTCCGTGAGGAGTGTATTCATGATGAACCACTCCACGATAATTGACGAAAGCAATCACATTGCTGCGAACTTGCCTTGCTTCCTTTGACCTTGGATGTTTCCATTGAGTGTCTGCTTGAGTATTACCAAGCTTCTGACAATTTCGTGAAATTTGCAAACACGACGAGCCACGAGCACACTACCGCACTCACGTACTTACCACTGCCGAAGGTTCACGAGCTGTACACACACATGCGCATGACTCCCTACCAAATATCATCGAACTCACTTTATTACTTTCGAAGGAAACATAGCAGATCGGATACATTTTGAACCGACTACATATACAGGGTGGCGCAATAGGTATTGACTATTTTTGGGACGCCACTGACTAAAGGGCAACGCGGTGGAGGGGTTAAAACGCAGCTGCAAGTGTTCGGCATACCATGCAGTTTCAGTCGCAATGAATTCATGGCCGGTGCAACAACGCGTCTTTTGTGTTAAGGCATTTTACCGCTCGGAGTCTGTAATAGCAGTGCAGAGACAATTTCGGCTTAAATACAATGTTTCCAGGCGTGGTAGAATTCCCTCGAGAAACACAATTTCACAATGGATTGCTCAGTTTAATGAGACAGGAAGTGCACAAAATGCATACGTCGGCACGATAAGAACTGTGCGTACTCCAGAGAATGTTGAGAGGGTACGGAAAGCTGTAACGAGAAGTCCTAATCGTTCAGCGAGGCATCAAGCAGCAGCGCTTAACATCTCAAGAAGAAGTCTTTGCCGAATTTTACCTAAGTTGACCTAAGATTTCATCCGTACAAAATTCAAATTGTGCACAAAATTCTACCAGCAGATTTACCCGGTAGAAGGCAATTTTGTACACAATTTATTGGTTTACTGGGCAATAACCCAAACCATTTTAAATAATCTCTTAATGTCTGATGAGGGACATTTTCATCTGTCAGGATACGTGAACAAACAAAATTACCGATACTGATCGGACGAACAGCCTGAAGAGCTCCACGAACAACCACTTCATTCCCTTAAAGTAACCGTGTGGTGTAGTGTGACTGCAATTGGAATAATGGGTCCATACTTTTTCGAAGAAAATCAACGTACCGTTACTGTTAATTTCAGGCAATGATTGGCTCTGATCCAGAATTTTTTACCTGCTGAGCTGGAACGACTTGGAATAGAAAATAACAATGTGTGGTTCCAACAAGATGGAGCTACTAGTCATACTGCACGAAATTGCATGACGACGCTAAGAACCATGTTTCATGGAAAGCTTATTTCACGATTTGGTGATGTTGATTGGCCGTCGAGATCACCAGACTTAACAATCCCTGACTTTTTCCTATAGGGATATTTAAAGTCTAAGGTGTATGTAAACGAACCCCGCACACTGAAAGATTTAAAGGACAATATTATCCAAGAAATTAATTCGATAGACTAGGCTATGTTACAGAGAGTTATGCAGAATTTTCGAACACGTCTTCAGGAATGTATACATAGCAATGGTGCTTATTTGAAAATTGTTATTTTAAAAAATAAAACTGCATTACATGTAAATAAGTAAATGTTTTTCGAGAATTTTGTATTTTTATTACTAAGCCTATCACAGCACCTTAAAATGGTCAGTACCTATTGCGCCAGCCTATACATGTTGCATCTGTTTCGCGCAAGACCTTTAAACTTGCTATTCTCACATCAGTTTTAAGCCCTTTCATATTTTACACAAGCCATTTGTATCCCTTTGATATTACGCAGTTTTCGCGTATCAAATTTTAAAAAAGATTACCGGATTTACCTTCCTACAGTGCAGTGGGTTTGTTGAGAATTTGATCACTTTTGACGAGGAAAATGTTTTTCGGAAAACATGATAACGGATACAGAACAGATTTAAAACAGGAAATCGACAGACACTTAGTCTTTGACGATTTAGTCGGTAAAGACGGTATGCGAAGATTAGTTTAAATTACGTAACGGAAACTTAAACGGATTCGAAATAAATGGGAGCTTAAATGGAAGCTCTTCTTCTTTGTAACAAAGGGAAGCTCTTTAGGATTCGGAATAAACGAAAATTTAAACGAATTAATAATAAATCGGACTAGGAGCGACGGATTCGGAAAACGGAGAAGGACATGCCGGATTCGGAGCGACCGGAACAGCAATAATATTCACTAAACTCGAGATAAAGGGAGAAAGTAATAAAAATTACCGGACTCGGAACAACTGGAAAATATCAGAGTAAACGTCGATTTCTGGGCGACCGGAAAAGTAGAAACAATGAAGATTTCGGCGGATTTTCGTAGACCTCAGTGACGTTGAGCCCGTGACACATACGACAAGTAACTGCAAGAAATATCGAAAAAAGGTGTTGGTCTTCGAGTGTTTATGAATAAAGTACGATTAAATTTGTAACACGATGACGTGGGGAATAATTTTCGGAAATTTAAAATAGCAAATCAACGGACATTAAATCATACATTTAATATACAGTGTGTGATGAGGCAAAAGTTTTAGGAGAAAAGGTTATTCTTTATTAAAAATTTTGCTTGTATCGATACCCCTTAAGAGAAATCCAATAATCACTCTAGATGAGATCAAAAGCTTGAAATTATGTTTTTAATACAATAATTTAATTTTTAATTGTGCACCTATTCCACATACTTTCCTTCACATCTTCAATTATTTGTTTCACTTTAATTTCTCGAACAGCCTCCACAATCCGCATTTTTAGATAACTTACATCATTTTCCATTGGTTTCCTGTACCCTTTTTACTTTAGGTAACCCCAAAGAAAGAAATCCATAGGAGTTAAATCCAGTGACCGAACTAATTTCAAGTTTTTGATCTTATCTAAAGTGATTACTGGATTTTTCTTTAACTATAAGGGGTTTCGAATTTTGGATACAAGCAAAACTTTTTGCAAAGAATAAGTTTTTCTCCTAAAACTATTAAAACAGTTTTCCCTATAAGAAACCTCATTACCTTACACACTGTATATAATATATACGGTTACTGTGCAACTTTTGGACGGGAGCTTGGCTCCGCAAATTCGTTTACCTTATTAAAAGGGATTTAAGTCAATTCGTCAACCTCGCGTCCTGCAAATAAAATGCTACGTAATTAGATCCCGCTTTGGGGAAACACGACTGTCTCGCCCTACACATTTTCCAAACAACATCTAAAATAAAATTATATACTTTCTTATTATTTATGCATGAATTCATTGCATCGCTTCTCTCAACTAAATTAGGGGAACTTTGACGCTCGTTCAACAACCAGCCGCAACCAATCACTCAGTTAGTTGAAGGTCATACCAGTATCCGAATTCCAAAACTGCTGTGAGGGATGGTGGAATCATCCCCCAAGTCAATTACTTTGAAGAGGACAATGTTGAATTGTAATATTATTGAAATAAAACAAAAGAAAAGAAATCGGTCTGATTGCTTTATTGACGCACCCCGTATTAACCAATAACTTTCGTCCTGATATCCTTCCACCTCATTTAAACGTAGATTTTGGCAACACTCCTGCCCAACTAATCACGTAAACGGAAACAACCGGAAACTCCTCCATTTAAACGGATTACAAAACGATTTTCCGAAACATTAATATTCCCTCTAAAACCCACCAAAACTAGCATAGTAGCCAACGAGAAATCCCGACGAATTCCAGGAACGAGCATTTCGGTCCAGGTCTCTCCCGGTCCTATTAATTTTCCATTTCATTCGGCGTTATTCTCCGATAAATAAGAACAAACCAATTCGGGAAGTTTCCGCTCCCCCTCCCCTCCCTTTCTTCACCCCGCTTGAATAATTTATTATTTACGAAATACCCGATCGTTAGCCCCGGAGGCCAGGAACGTAATACGGGGGAGGGAGGGGGACGAGGAGGAAGCTTCGCGTGACAAAAACAACGGGCAATCGAAGTAGGTTGTTGTTTTCGTTTACGACCGGATGGTGGAAATAATTGGAAAGAAGCCGAAGATGCGGATCGTAGGGAAATTGCGAAAATACGAGGCCGGGTTAATGGAAAGATCGCGATATTGGAGGAAATGGGGGAAAATCGGTAGGAAGGTTTTCGACTTCGTCACGTGACTTCAGCCGTACGCATGTTTGCAGGCCGACGGCTTCCCCTTCAAGGGAGCATCCTATTGAGTGTGTCACGTGGCGTCGTGAATTTTTAAATTGTTTTCCAATACTTGGCATGAACTTTTTTGGAATGAAAGTGCTAGAGCCCCGTTAGAGTCTATCGAAATCAACTTTGGGTAATGTTACAAACCATTTCGTCCTCTTTCCATTATCAGTGTAGAAATGTCTAATTTTCGCTTGTTACCGAATCAGCGACGCCGGTATTTTGAGGTGAAACATCAATCTTCCCGTTAGGGTAAATCGAGAATTACGCGCGAGATGAGTGAGAGCAAAAGCGAGAATGGGGGTGAAAGATGACCTTGTAACTGGTATTGCTATTTGTCGCAGGGTAAGAGAGAGGTGTACACTCGCACTATTTAGATTCGTATTTTCTCTCTCACTCGATGCATGCGTTATTTCTTGTTGACACAAACGGAATCACTGGGAATCATAAGTTTATTAATCGTCGAGTTTATGCGTACGCGGATTCCTCAAAAGTCGTGAAAATAAGTGTGGAAAGTATCAATCGAGGTTTCTTACTCCATTTATTCAAAACCGTAACGTGCCATTCTGCGTCATGAAGTAACATAACCTACAAAACATGTCACTTGACGAATATTTCTTTCAATAAAAATCTTCTAGCATAAAATTGAAAAAGTAACCAAATAATTGTAGGTTTTAACTTTGCTAAACAATTTACTTGCAAATGCTACTAAATTGGAGTTTTATTTTGATTTGGTTATATTGATGGTCCTCTTTTGTCATTTGCCTAATTTTTTTTTGAACATTTGATTGTATTTGTTGTCACTGCCCTCTTTAATATATGAAGAGCTGAAGACGTACCAAGTTTCACTTCAGCCGTGCGTTCTATAACACGCCCCATTTCTTTTTCATATAAAAAGATTTTAATTGGTGGTTAACAGGCTGGGCATAAACAAAACAAAGCGAAGATTTTTATCGAAAAGTTGCTTTGTCTGAATTTGCTCTTGTGTTAGATAGAAGCCTATATTTTCGTCTTCAAGCTCGTTATAGCTCAAAATCTGCTTCCAGAACGATCAGTTGACCGCGTACATTATCAATATGATTCCACCACGTCATATGCTTGTTGAGGAACAATCCCCAGAACTTTTCTGGTCAGCAAAAAGCTGTGACTCCTTCAACACTAGACAGTCCCCTTTCGTGCGGCTTTTCCTAGGTTCAACATTAACTTATTTGTTTTGACACCAAAGCCCCATCCGCTTCAATACGTATTTAATATATATCTGCCGATTCTCAGATTCCTGTTGATTTCCAATTATATATCTTTGTTACAAATATAATTACTTTGCAATAAATACTTGCGTTATTTACTTTGCCTTACTTTACTCCTAGTTTATTGCGGATACCAAAGCAGACATATCTTCTCCAGATGGTGGTGAAGCAAATTATTAATCAAATAATTAATGCCAAAATTTGGATTGTAAATTAAGAGTTTTATGGTTGAAACGTGAAAAATTTGTTGATTTGAATGCAGGAATTTCTAACCAGCCGTAACATTTAACCAGTGCTTTGGGTTAGTAAACAAGGTTTGATACGACCAAAGATTTTGTAAACTGGCTATTCTGATTGTCCACGCAATCATAACGAAAAGTCATCCTGAGCTCAAAGCATTACCAAATTATCCCTGAAAATTAATGTAAACATTGAGTGAAAGGATTTAATTTTTTTATTCATTCTTCTAATAATATAGAACCACTTCCACTAGATCCACATCGATGGAACCAAAGTAGTAGATGCTGAAAGCAATGCCAAGTATCTTGGCACGAATCCTGATGCTAAACCTGAGACGAGAGGAGCATGTTACAAAGAAATGAACTGAACCAAACATCAAATATAAGCAATATTATCGGTTGACAGTACGAAGCTCCAGTCTCTCAATTCGCCAAAAAGATTGCAATCTATATATAAGCAGATCTTCAAACCCGTATGGCTTTATGGTATTCAGCTTTGGCGCTGTGCTATTGATTCGAACTCCAAATTCATCCAAACAAAAAATAAAATACTACTAGATATGGTGAATGGATCCTGGTACATTCGTAACAGCTATTTACGTAGACACCTCCTGATTTCCACAGTAAAGGACGATATATATATATATATATATATATATATATAAGGCTAGAGAGCAAGCACGAAGCCAGACGCCATCATCATCTAAACGTGGAAGTTGTGCAGCTTTTGGACGCTGAACATCAGGTACGAAGTCTAAGAAGGACCAGGCCGCTGGACCTCGTATCATGTATTGCGGAAATCAGAGTAAAGGGCAGGGATGAAGCTCGATAAGGTATAAGAACAAACAAAGAAACGTCATTCGATTCACTCTGGGAAATATAGATTTAAGTAGCTACAGTAAAATTAATGGTTAGTCTGAGTCCCGTGAAGTTGGCAACTGAATTTGTAGAAATATGATAATTTATCGGAGTTACTGGTAGATACCGAATAGTTCTAGAGTACTTTGCGGAAAATTTCAAGAGTTCTGCAAAATTGCGCGAGAAAATGGAAAATACCGAAAATAAATGAAGCAATCACTTTTGAGAAAAACGGTGCGAGTTGGACATATTTCTACATCACGGCCATAGTTCAAAAATTGACCAATCTACAAAAATTGATATTTTGCAAAAAATGGTTTTTGAAAATCGCAAAAACAGTTCTATTCCCGGATCTGAATAGCACCCTGAGAGTTCTATCGAAAATCCTTACAACATTTTTGTTATCAAAACTTTAATTAGCAATGGTGTGCGACCAATAGTTATGGTTGAAAAAATAGCGCAACAGGTCAAACCGTAGTTTCCGCTAGAACCCTAGGAGTTCAATCAAAAATTCTGATAACATTCTTTTATAAAGCAGAAAATTTAAAAAACATTTGAACTCCTAGTGTTCTAGCGTGAACTGCGAACAGAACTGTTGCGCCATCTTTTTTCTTTTTAATGTATAGGTAAGTTTTATTTCTTCGAATATCTTTTTAATCTTCAGCTCTACAAACAAAAAATGTTATCGGCTTTGCGGTCAGAACTGTTGCGCGCTTTTTATATTGTTTATCCAGAAATATGTGTCCTACACTATTATATATCTGTCAAATATCTATGCAAATATGTCTGCAAATATCTGTCAAACTAAGGTTTTGGTAAAAATATGTTGTAGGAATGTTTGATGGAACTTATCAGATGCGCGAATAGAATTTTTTGGCGATTTTGAAAATTCATAACTTTTGTAAAATCTCAATTTCTGCAGAAATTTTCGCAAGATTGGTCGGGAACTCTAGAACAATGTCGAAATGCAGAAATATATCTGAAACGCGTTGTTTTTCTCGAAAATGGTTGCTAGGTTCGTTTTCGGTATTTTCCATTTCGTCGCGCAATTTTATAATAGTAATAATAATAATGTATTTATTGCCCTACAAACAACGATCCAATTACAGGACAATGATGTGCAACATAGTCAGCCATAATATACACATATCAAAGAAATAATAATTAAATATGAAAATGAAAATAAATTTTTTTTTTTGAGAAACCTCGAAATTTTCCGCCGCAAAGTACTCTAGAACTATTTCATATCTACGAGGAATTATTATATTTTAAAAAATTCGGTTGCCAACTTCACGGGACAGTTACTCTGCTAGACTAGCTTTAATAGAAGAACACCAGAATGTGTTGTTTAAAAAAAAATTCTTCTAATTGGTCGTGTTGCTGATAAGTTTGCATATTCTTCTGAAAATTGTCCCCTTCGTCTCTATATTTGCTTTCATTCCTTTACGAACTGCTTTCAGTTTAGACACAGCAAAGCCTCAGGGGCTCACCGTTAACAAGTATAACAAGTGAGTTCGGGAATTTAGCGCTCCCGAGGTACCCGAGCTAAAACCCAAACTAAGGTGTAAGGTAACGTGCCGAGAGTTGCGTGGCCGCAGGGGTGTGCGGTATTTAACGTTCCCCTGGGGGCACCAGGCGAAACCCCTTGTAATTAGCCTTACCCAATCAAGCGGGGCTCTGATCGGGCGGACAGATGCTTCCCTGGCTACTCCTCGTATAGCTACGCTATCTAGAATGTCCAAGGCTAAAGTGCAAAAGCTTGTGAAACAGGGCCAAGATTTCATACAGGCTAAAAGAGCCATAATCAAGGCCAACTTCACTAGGCATGCACAAAGGGCCAGGGTAGTCTAGATAAGGAAGTTATGCCTCAACGAGGCTAGTAAACGTAAAGAAGAAGTCCAAAAGGGCGAGGTCGGAGGGCAGTATTCCCGCAGGTCTTCCGAAAAGCAAGGGGCCACAAGGCTTAACCTTCAAGGAGACTGCTTTGGAGAGGATCGTGGTAGTATGCAACGGCTATCCAACCACCCAGATGGAGCCGGCAAAGCTTAAGGCAGACCAGGACTCTATTATGGAGGCATATAACAGCATTACGGAGCAGGGGCTTCTAGTCCGCTTTTAAAAATATATGTATTTGCGGAAGAACCGCTCTCAAAGCTGTCAAGTCTAATTAAAGGAATTTTAGCTAGGAAATGTACTCTAAGGAGGCATGAGAACCACAATAGACCTGGAAAGGTCGCAGTGGAACAGGCATCAGTGCCACCTCAAGTAATCTAATCTAACATCTAGACACAGCAAGTTTTAAATTGAATTTCCTTTCGAACTTTCGTTCCTTCTCATGACTTAAACCAACATTCCCATTTCCAACAGTTCCCCGATCAAACTGAATTTACTAATTCTAACTGGTATTACCATCAGGTTATGCAGCAGGAACGATCCGTAGGAGGAATCACTTCGTAGCTGTCACACCCGAATACATTACATCGTGGTACTTCCACAAATACAGACGTTCTAAACGGAATGGCAAAATCATCGGACGGAAAGTCAACGGTTTGTTTGACTCCCGTTTCCCCATTTACATACATCTCCATTTCCATTTCCGCTTCCATTCGCATTAATTACGGTGTGCACTTTTCAAAAGCGCGATTTTTCCCCGCAACCGTCATCAATATCTCCCACGTAATCAGAATTTAACGCCGAAAAATCCATTCTCCCCGTCGAGCGCGAAACAGCGGCGATACATCAAAGAGCTTTCTTTAGAGCTCGTTCGCTCGTTTGAAAACTTCGCCCGCTTTTTCGCGAGGTGTCCGCCTCCGTTTCGTATGCAAAGCTCGCCTCGTCTAGTTCGCGTAGGGATGTACATCGTAGATACGGCGCGCTTAAACGATTCATTATTATGTATACGTACGAGACGCGGCGAGTTGCTTTTTCGTCGCGGCGCGCCGCGACGTTATCCTTGCTCTACATGCAAATCGAACAATGGGGGATGATTTAGCGCGAATTGCGACGAAATACGATCGTGCTTGCTTACGAACGTAAACGGGAAACGCTTTTTAGATCTCTCGTCGCTTTTTCGTAGCGCGTAAATCAGAGCTTTTGTAAAATGTTGAGGATGATTCATCGAGATAGGGAAGAAGTTCTGTGCATTGTCTCAAAATTCTCCTAAACAATCACGAATGATTTTCGTTCGTATTAGAACAAAAGTAACGAAACAGGAGGGGAAATTCCGACCAAGAATGCCGCAGCGTTGAGCGTATGAGCCTTCCGATCCCAGATTTCTGGACAATGAACGGAAGTAGTTAGCATTTATTGAGGTAGAGTTTTGGCCGAAATTACTCAACTGTGCCCGTGTTTTAGGATTCCACAGGTGCCTGCCACTATCCCACAAAATGCACCTTCGTCGTCAGCCGTGGTCGGAATTTCCTCTCCTGTTACGTTATTTTTGACTTCACCTGTAGAGACCTTTCGTTGACAATCGTATATCTAGTGGATTTAAATGGTGGGTGTAACTTCAACATTGATTATCTCGGTAATTTATGAACGTTGCGTCGAACTGCTCCAAAATATTCTTATTTAAGGTCCAAACTGCACGTACCATAAATATCAAGAATTACAAAAATCCGATTACCTTGCCTCCTCCTTGTAAGTCGATTTTTACTCCAATCTCATCCGCTACCTTAAGTATTTTATCTTTTGTTTCTTCTTCTTTTTCTAACTCGTCATCGACTACACCAGACGTGGGCAACGGTTTTTGCCTCTGGACTGAATTGAAAAGGAAACTTTTTCACGAACCGAAGGGAATATTCAAATTAAAAAATTCGAAGGTAATTCATTTAAGTAAACAAAATTTTATTATGAAATTTGTTTATATATAAATATAATTTAATACAACAAATTGACAATAACAAAAACTAATGTGATGTGTCGATGGCCTTTGGAGTGCCTTCTATTTTCTTAATATCTGGTTCTACACTTCTTGCAGCTATTCTTAACATAGCCTCCAAATGTAAACCATTCAATCTTGATATTTTTGTACTTTTATTTAGATTCATTAGGGAAAAAGTTTGTTTACAAATATAAATAATAATTCATCGCATTGTAAATTAGCTATTTCTAATTGTGTATCAACAAGAAGGTCATCTACATGTACAGAAAATGGATTTCAGATAACAGATAAAATGTTATCAATTTTCTTGAAGCAATCCAATCGAATATTGTTATTAAAATATTACACCCGTTTTTTGGAATATTTAAAGACATGGTCTCTAACGTTGAAAAGTGATCAAATTTTCATTCAGTCAGATTTCTAGAAAAAAGATTTTAACCTCTGTATTAAATCATGAGCATATAATTTTTTTCCTGTAAACATTTGTTAAGTATTAGGCTAATATTGAAAGATTATTTGCAGGCCGCATTAATTCATTACGCGGGCTGTAGGTTGGCCATGTTCTGACTACACGTTTTGTATATAAAATAAATAAAATTACCCTTACCACACTTTTCCTGAAATTTTTATATATTACATTAGCCACAGTCTCCTTATTCTTATTTTACACCCTTTATGACCAAGTTCTGTTTTCTGGGCTCTCTTTATAATGACTTTATGATTTTGTCTTTTGCTATTAATTCTTTTCTCGATTTTATATTCTCGTCTTTCAGCTTATCTACTCATTCTCGGTATTAAAGAACAACAAAACACGCTTACCGAAATTTAACTATAATAATAATAACTTATTTTGATACTTTGTACTACAACAGAGTATAAAATACGTCATAATGATACTATAACAAGAAATAAGTATTAATGCATAACATATAGAATAGGAATTAAAAATTCACAATAAACATACAATATAAAAGTTACAAACATAATTCAAAACTTTAAAATTCAAATAATTAGAATCACGAAAATAACTAAAATCGTAAGCAACTGTTATTGACTAGGTTGTTACCCCCAAAACTGCGTTACTACTATCTCTCCGAGATAGCAATAACTGAGGGAAACAATTGGCTAGAGTGCACAAGACGACAAGAACAAAACAATAAGCGGTACATACGCTCGTCGCAACAGGCTAGCCAATGCCGTGCTCAGCTCAGTGGGAGGTCGGGTCGGTTCTTTTTCAAGCTCTAAATAACGGTCGTTGAATACAACAGATCTTGTCAGGGAAAAAGATAGTATGGGCGCCAACCATGAAATTCGGGTCAAAGGTCATAAGAACTTACCAGATATATTTTCATGGTCAAATAATCGGTACCTTTATATCGATCGAAGAACTGTCTGACGTCAGGAGCGACCAAGATCAGCTGGAAAATGCACGTTGATTCTAAATGCTTAGATTCTGTTACGAAAACAATAAAATTCTACTGGAAAAACTATACCCGGTTATTCAAGAACTTGTGTATTTAGCCTTTAGTTAGAATTCATTAAGAACATTGAAAAACTACTTAAAATTTGAGATAAAATTGGCTAAATAATGCGAACAGTGCGGTAACCGTAAGTCAACATAAAACGTTTTATCTGAACTTTCACAATATAAACTACAAAATGAGTGATGTGATGAGTGAATTGTTACTGGGAGTTATGCAAAATACGATACAGGTCCAGTAGGAATTTCGATATGTATATGAATATCAATAATAATAAGAAAATACGGCCATCTAGATAATAATGATTTTACAAGCTAGTGAATATTAACGTTGAATTTAGTTGAAATTATTGATACGATATACGAAATATTTGAAACAAAGAGAGAAGGTTTAAGACATATAGACTGAATGCTTAGCTGTCATGGCTTCCGGGTGATGTCCTCGCATAAGGTTCTACCCTTTGTCTGTCTCGGATGTTGGAAATGGTTTTTCGGATTTGTCCGACGGATTAGACCAGGCATGGGCAACCTTTTTTGTAGAAGTTTTATGCTGCGAGTAATCTTGAAAAATATACATTTTTGTGGTATCCTTATGATTCATTATGAATTAAGTTTAGACGGGCCGTGCTAATATGCAACGAAAGAATTCAGTAGCGGCCCGGGCAAATCTTACTCGAGGCCGCATGTGGCCCGCGGGCCGGAGGTTGCCCATCTATAGATTAGACGATCGGTTTTCCTTCGTTTAATACCTTGATGGGGAGGTATAAAGACAATGATGTTCTATTAGGCGCGACGAGGTGTAGGAGGGTTCGATCTCGGATTTCTTTTCCTCCGCGAACGGGAGATGCACTCGAACAATACACTAGAGAATTTGCTGGTGAATTCCCCACTACAGGGTAAATACTTTCTTGATGATAATTCGAT
This sequence comes from Chrysina gloriosa, assembly GCA_038088585.1. Lineage (NCBI taxonomy): Eukaryota > Metazoa > Arthropoda > Insecta > Coleoptera > Scarabaeidae > Chrysina > Chrysina gloriosa. Next base: position 48,380,255 of record CM076093.1, on the reverse strand, counting down.
AAACGATACACACACTTAAATTTTCTCAGCCATAACCTCTTTCGATCTCGTCACCGGTCTTTTACCACTCGCTACCTAATGCCTAATTCCCTCTTTTTTGTTACTACGCCCGAAGTTAAGATTCGCTTCGCGTTCTCGTGATTGGACGAATTCGAAAAACTCAAAGGGAACTAACACGGTACGATATGATGGATTCAACGGGAATATCGTTAAGCGATATTAGGAAATAACTATTGTCCGAAAAGAGTAAAATTTGAGCCTATATTTCTAACAAGTTAAATTAAATACGGAACCGAACTAAGTGAAATTTGTGCACGTAACAACGTTTTTGGATCATCCATATATTCTCCGAACAAATAATATGCCTTCGATAATACTAGCTGTTTCACTGTGCAGTTACATTTTTCCAACGTTAACTGTCTATATTAGTTGGACAGTTCATTAACTGCTTTAATAGGGAGATAACGAGGATTTCTCTCAATAAAAGCCAACTGTGAAAGATAACTTCTAAAACGTTTGTATTTCTAGTGTCATAGCTATGGGAATATGTTAACTTAGGCAGAGAACTAAAGTTTTCATTTGCATATAGCAGCAGTTGATAGATAAATATACTTCCTATAACTAAATTCCTAAGTTTATAGCGAATAGTTGACCGATTTGATATAGTGTCAGTATCACTACACAGCAGTCCTTGCAAGTCGCTCTCAATTGAATACCGGTACCTAAATAAACACCGTATTTTTCTAAATGTTCCCAATTCCTCATTCGGTGTCCGCTCAAAAAATTGCGCAATAATGAAATAACACAAAAGGTTACATCGTTAACACGCCCTGTCTGACCGATAGATACATCCCAACAAAGACGCCACGTTCCATTGTGTATCGTCGTTATTATGGGAGCAAAGTTTTCCAATTAAGTCCATTAGTCGCGTAGGGACGAACTAAGGTTTCGGCAAAAATAAACTCGTTAAAAGTTGCCGTCGATATTACGAGTTCGTGTCGTGTAACGGTTAATTGGAATTTAATTAGGCTGTGCGTGGCATACAAGAAGGGACACGAGTAAAGATTTCAGGACGCATAAGTAATCAACGTTCTACACCATTTCTAGCGAGCAACGAATTGGAGGCCAAGGGGGAAGCCTCAGAAACTCGGATTTAAATGTCTTGAGGAACACTTCAAATTTTGTAATTGCCCCTTTAGTTTAAAAGGGGGAAACGTCAAAATCTGATAAGAGATAAATACATTGATTTGGATTCTCTAAAATCCACATTTGAGAGGGCACAAATGAAAAAAATTCTAGACGAAAGCTTGCTCTAAAGGCTGTACATGATTTTGTAGTCGATATTATTCGCTGACAAAACCATGAACCCAAATCAATTCGAAACGTCAGTTGCATCAGTTACAAGTACCATCGCTCCCTTAGGAAATCGTCCGAACCTCGCCACACATTTATCGCGTGCTATCTGGACCTAATTACCATACGTAATTATCGCTTTTTGCGGCAAAACATATATCAGGATATCTATCGGAGCTATCCCACGATAAAATTAGATATAATCGAGGCGAACCAGTACAGTAAATCATACGCATATTACCGCGTCGAAATCGGAGCTTCATCATCTGCGCCCGTATTAGATTCCAAATTGGACCGCAATATGGCTAATTTACACGCATCTGCAGTCGGATATGAATTCATATCGACCGCGTATGATAAAATATAATGCCGTAACGGAGTACAAACCTATTGAAAATGTGTACGCAAGCTAATGGATTACATATTCCATCGTTAAGTTGATGGCGTACACGTAAATTTGTATCTATGCTCACACGGCTCACACACTGATTAGAAAAAGGTTGTCAAATCTGGACTCGATTTTCATTTGGAAACTATTTGAAATAGTTGCGAGCTGAAGCTAGTATGTATATACTTAGAGGGCAAAAGCTGTAGAAATTACGTATTGGCAACATAAAAGAGCCGCTAATACAGTCTCAAAGCTTTCGCTTCAATAGTAAGGAAAATTGTCAGTCGACTTTTACGTTGATGTCTGATTACGATTTTGCTTATATAATCTCGAAGATGTTTTTCTACATATTTCGAAAGAACGGTTGTTCTTACAAGGCGGACTGGAGAAGCTTTATCAATTTCACAATCCTACGAAAGTAGCTAACCGTTCAGTTTGATAGAGGAAGTCGCCCCTCCATATACCTGTGTAGTAGGTTGACCCTTCTTAACACATAAAACGTTCTTTTTTGATTTCTTGAGGTGCTACCCCCAGAATGGTTCTTCATTACGAAAAAAAGATTCTCTAAAAATTTTGTACCAATTGACCAAAGATAACCCGGGTCGGGTCGCAAACGTGCCAATGTGCCAGTCACGCGATGTGGTTCGGTGTGCTACCGTATGCACCATGGCGTAGGTTCGTGGAATACTCGTGCAGATATAAAGCGCTAAAGTAAGGATCCAAAGTACCATATACATAATAATAAATAATCTGAAGACTTTTCACAATCTTCTAATTGTGCAACAAGCGTTCCGTTTTGGTAATCTGGGTTACTTTTTCGATAATTAGACACAACTTGCAAAATGAACTGCCTCTGATCGACATCAACACTCACCTTCTGATTGTACTCTTCCATCAATCATAACGTGGTAAACAATATAGCTGAGAGAGCTCAGCTGTATCGTATACCACCTTAATATTTTCCACTATTTCCTATGCCATCTGATATTGTTCATCAGTCTCCTATTCGGACGTAGTCTTACTTAAAAGAGAAATATATATATGAAATCGTCTAAAACATAGTTTTGTTTATGGACTGATGGATGGGTTCAGTTATTTTTTCACGATTTCTTCAACTTCTGAACGTTTGAAAGCAATTCTTTTAAGTGGAATGAGCGTTTCTTCTTCCGATTCATCGACATTTATATTGGCGCATCTTTCCTTTTATTTCGAGCGATATGTCATCACTAGCCCGGGCAAACAGCGGTAACACCGCACAATTACGAGATAAGTTACGACAGCATCGCCGACTCCCCACTCTAGTCAGTACGCTGTATGCGAGTAGTTCCGTGTATATATGTAGGATGTCGCAACTTATTTCGTAATTGCCGCTGTTTGTTCAGACTAGTGATGATGATGAACTTACATACGATAAATGTTTGATATAGTTTTATCAACGTTTCAATATTCATACAAATTTTTAATTAGGTTGAAGTCTGACTGCGATGCTTTTGTTGAGATTGGAGGTAGAAACAAATGTTTTACATAAATTTTGATTATAAAAATACAAATGGGACAAAGTACTTTCTTGGTTTTGGCATTTGCATTAAATTAATTTCTAAATAACGAAATCTTCAACGAATAAATATCGATCACAATATTTTGTCGTTTGCCTAGCCCCGTATCAAGACTACAAATATCTTCTTCACTTTAGCTCGTACCTGTAAGTTCTGCTTTCTCACCTAATACAAAGTTTGATAAAAATGAAGTAATTTTAAGTAAACCAAATGTCTATAGGGCTGAGAAAAATCAGCCATTTTTGTGTTGTCGATGATATTCGATTGAAATTCACACGCATTGAGGTAATAGAAGTTGTTCAAATGGAAAAAATTTGCAAGACAATATGGCGGTGCAACGCTATGAACTTATTAGCAGCCGTCCGGCTTGTAAAAGTTCGAATTCATGCAAGTTTATACTTGTTAATATATCATTTCACGTTCTGTACTTAACAGCGTTGTTTAACCGAACCACACCGTGTAGCATGGCGCGATGCGCAACTGCCATTATCGATACATTAATAATAATAATATTAATAATAATGTATTTCGTTCCATAAAATACAAATGTGTAGGACAAGTCAGATGCGCATATTTCTGGCAAGCAATACTTTAGCACGTTTGCGGCATGACTTGGTCAATTGGGACAACATTTTTGGGGAATCTTTTTTCATAACGAAGAACCATTCTAGGGGGTAGCAGACGCAAAATTTCTGATTTCAAAAATAAGGACCACCCTACTGTACAGCTTACATACATCACAACTTGATGCGTCTTAATAAATTTCTCCAAACAGTTCAGTGAAGGTGATTGCAAGGACTGTGGTGTAATTTACTGACACAATATCACATCGGTAAACTCCTCACCACACATGGTCACAGTAAAAACCGGGGTAAAAATGCATGTTTTAGAATTTCTAATGATAGCAATTTGTCACTTCGGTTTATACGGCTAGCGAAGCACGTGTCACCGATTTTATTATAAACAATTGTGTGGTGAGGAGTTTACCGATGTGATATTGTGTCAAACAGTTTAGTCTTCGGTTACTTCTATTCAGAAATGAACGTCGAACAGATCTCTAATACACTTTCTTCTAGGATCTCTTCTTGAATTCATTAATTTATATGTATGGAATTCATGCTTAAATACGACTTTTGAAATATCTAAGGGATCACCCATATCTCCTCGAAAAGTCATCTCCAAGAAACACATGAACAAGACAGGACACCGAATCAATCAATCTAAACTAAACGTCCATCTCTGCAACTTAACAAGAACTATTGGGAAGCCCTAAAGATAAAACACATTTGGAACAACGGTCGAGAATCTAAAAAATCGAATGTAGCGAATATGATAAGGTATACATAGGGCAGTACGATCACGCAATAGCTACACGATTCAAAGGACATGTGAGACATTACCACTATGGTAAGATAGATTTATCGAGTGTTGCGAAGCATATGCACGGCACAGGCTACGACGTTAAAATCGAGAACTCATGATTCATAAAATCTGTAAATTCTCCGCAAGAACCAGATGCGTATGACGCGTTAGCCTATACGTACAAATACGAATATTTTAGACGAAGACGACGGTCCCTTTCTTTGACCTGTGCTAATTGATTTATTGCATAGGGAGAGGTGGTCTAGTGTTTGAATGAGTATTCAGTAAATAAAAAAATTAAAACGTATTAAATCGATGTATGCCCCTTTCTCGTCGCAATTCCATGCCGAAATACATGTTTACCAATCGCACAACTCCGCTTTAAAATTTACCCCCTTTTTATCGGGTTTGCGGCGGTACAAATTTTTAAAACCCCTTTAGCGCCTCGGATGCCCGAACGCGTCGAGCGCCCAGAGATATATTATTAAGAAATTCATAAAGTTTTACGTCTCCGCTTTCCGCGATAAAACTACGTCGTCGATCGCCGCCGCTACGTCCTTTCCCCACCCGCTATATGCATAATACGAATATCTCTCCGTTATTCCCAGGTTTTACATCCACTACCGACGTGATATACGAGGAAGATCGGACGGTCGCATAAATAACTCGCCGATGAAAAATTTATGAAATCCCGGAACAGTCGGGGGAATGATGTAGATCGCGTACGTGGCGCGCTGTAAGTCGGTACGTAATACCCGTGCATAGCGCTGGCGTAAAAGTTACCGAAGATAATTCCGTTATTATCCTTCGAATATGCAATTTATTCCTTATTCTGAAAAAAGGGGGATTTTACACGTGGAGTAATGCAAAAGGAAAAATTTGAACTGAATTCCGGTGCCTGCAACCAGAAAAGGAAAAGAAGATGGGGCCCATTGGCAATGGTGGTAAATTTTATTGAGGGCACCGATCTAGCGGAGTAAACTAGCTAGGAAACACAATAAGCCAATGAACTTCAGTGCAGTGGATCACGAAACACACACGAACCAGATCTCTTCGAATTAAGGGTCCCAAGACATTTGCCTTAACCGAAAGACGAACTTTTGATTAATCCACTGTCCATCGTACCACACTCTACCAGAATACGACACACACTGAGATGACAATTATCCAACACGTCCTGTATAGTTCTTTCGATGTTGCGGTTTCAAAATTTACAACTCCATACCTTCGGTTCCAACTGTATTTTCACCGTTTCAGAAATTCCTATGTTTTGAAATATTTTGCTTCTACAAGTTTTTAGCTCAAATATTTGATCATTCTTTTAGATTAAATATTTGGCCATTTTTTAGATAAAATTCGTCGAAACTTTGAGTAGCCCAACTTCGGGGCTTCGAACCTCCTGTGAGATCAAAATAACGTCAAACTATGGACGTACATTATTAAGACGAAATTTACTTCTCGGTTTGCTTCTACCATTTCTAGGCCAAATATTTGATGATATTTCAAGTCAAATATTTGACCACTTTTTAGCTCGATCATTAATCGCAACATTGACTAGTTCATCTACAAGGCTTCGATTTTCATCTGAGACCAAAACAGGCTGACGAAATTTATCTCTCGTTTTGCTTTTACCACTTTGTGGCATCGCATTTTTGCTGCAAGAGTTTTTAATGTCATTTTATGTATGCAAAATACTCAAAATTTCAATCGGAATGGAAAAAATCAGGCAAAACGGCAACAACAATTCCTTCACGTTTCTCGCTACTACAGTTTTTTGCCATTTCCATGGCCAATCATAGTCCTCGATAATACGAATTTAAAATTTAAAACAAATCCAGAATTATTAAGCGAAGGGAAGTTTAAAGTTTGATTGCCGCAACAGGACTGACATTCGATTTTATGGAGTGGTCTGAGCAACTGCGACCACAATTACAAATCCAAAGTTGAGGTAAACTATTGTTTTGGGAGAAGTGCGAACGAACGTCTTCAACAATCCACTGAATTTTAGGATTTTATATCGTTTTTGGTTAACCTCATTAACCAAGTTTAGATTTTCTTTTTAAAGAGAATTTTGAATACATTCAGAATTGTTAGAAAGCTATTCCCAGGTGCAGTTTTATACGCTGTATTAAAATTTTAAATAAGTAACTCAGGAAGAACACAATAGTCTTCTGTTGGTAAAACAGGATTTTCAATAGAAGACTTTTGTAATTTCAAACTGGAGACGAATTATGAATTTTCATCGTTGACTCCCACTGCAGGTTGTAGGTTAAATTTGAAGGAAATTTAGATAAAATTTGCGGTACCGATGGCCTGTATCTAAAACTCGGTCTGGAAAGTAAACCAAAAAAGTAAATTAATATCTTCGTTCATTGTGAACAAAGGAGGTAGCAATGGGGTTGTATAATGCGCGATTCTCACCACATCGCCTCGTATCATTTCAGAATAGATTAGCGCTCAGTAACCGGGCGTGTGAACAAAGATACGGGATCCTCGATACCTTGCTTTGCAGGCCAAGCCCCTTCAGGACGCGTTAGTACTTCACCATTATTAACGTTGTGCGCAGAGTAATCACAAACTAGTCAGAAGTTATTTGATTGGCGAAGATAAATTTGAAACTCCTCGGAAATTGATATTGCAGTATATTATTAGCTCTGACTACTCTAGTCAGTTACTGATTTAATCTGCGAACAATACTATTATTATTTTAAACCATTCTTATAAGAATTTCGTTTGTTTCCATGTGACCTAAAAAGTGGTAGAATTAACCGGAGAAATGACTTCCTGTTTTACTGAGTTTATGACGCCCAACAGTTGTACTTAATTTTCATACCTCGTATATCTTGAGCACTTTCTTCATATCCCACAATCTTCTCGTTTCAATTTCACTTGTTTCGTGGTAATCTTCGAATTTTAGAATTGATCGGGTAGATTCCAAATGTGGCATTATTAACGATGTAGCTCCAACCGTTACGGAGATATCGACGTTTTCTTTCGTCCGATCGTATTGAATTTTACACCAATCGACGCGTCTTGACAAGCTGCTTTCAACGATATATAATTTGTTTATATTATTTCAAACGGTTGCCGAGAAAACGCAAAGGACCACTAAAAATATCAAACAAAAATCAAAATCGCATACCCATCTCCGTTCCTATGCAGCCTAGGAGGTTCAATCCAACGTTAAATGACGCGTCTTATCATACGGATTTCCACGGTATCCGATTTATTTAGATTAATCCAATGGATACCGAGAAAATCGCAAGAAACCTGCAGAAATCGCATAAATTCGGATAAAATCGCAAAAATTGCACCTTTTCTCAGAACTACTGCGTTTCGCATTCACACCGATGTGTTGTACGTAATTGCCACCCTCTTAAGAAATATTCTGGTTCGAAATTCGGACATGAATTCTTTGAAAAATCATCAACATTTCGTGCGAAATCGATATTTTTATATTAGAAACGATTTCAAATCACCGTAGCTCCTTTACTTATATCTCGATCACGATAAATTGGGCCTCCCTAGAAGCAGATTTTGCGAAGAAATCGCATGGAATAAGAACGAGCGCACTATGTCTAACAGTTTTCGGGCCAAAGCGAAATTACGGCAATTTCAGATACCAACTTTAAAGTGCTATTACTCCAGACCGGTTAGTCGCAGAGACCTGCTATTTATTGCTATTTTAATCAGTTCCCCGGATGCTTTAAGTCCATCGAGCTTTAACACGCTACGACTATCGTTAGTGTACGATCTCAGCAAATTGGAAACACGTTGGAAGGAACAAACAAATGCAGCTACCCAATATTTATAGATAGATAGATAGACTTATTGCAGTATTAACGAATACAAAAGTTTTAGTCATTTAGTCATCTCTTATGCTCATAGAGCGCGTCGTCCTAACAACGTCGACTTTCTTCATTACCACCGTTCTCGTTAATCCGGGAGCGTCGAATTACCTCCCGTCGCGTCTTGACGACGCGCCGCGTTCAACCCTTTAACGCCATTATAATCCCCGAGATGTCTCCTCGTTAATAGTTTGCATATAGGGTTTGCGCCGGCTGCTTGAACGCGATCTGTTGCCGTCGCCATCATACTCATCGTTGTCGTCGTCGTTTTCCCCGCATTTTTTCGCGTGGGGCAAATCTAATTTTCAGCGCGTCAGCGCCCTCGTTTGGATTACGAAAAGCGACTCGTAATGAATTTATGGCGGGACGACGAGAACCTGCAGGCGAAGAGGCGCGACTTCGTCGCTTCGAACCTCGCGGCTTCTAAAGAAGTAATTAGCAGGCGGTTGGTAGATATGTATAGATGCAAATATTAGATTGCGGTTGAATTATTTATGAATCCGGGGGTGTCTGGAGGATGGAAATTGCGTGCGCAAACACGCGGATGAATTCGGAAGTAAATTGCGTGTGTACTTGTGTTTGTTCCACGTAATGAAGTGATATCTAGAATATACCTACCGTTTTCAATTAAATTAGGGCTGTTAGATTTCCACGATGGTGTTATCTAATTGAGTTATGGTGCTGATAAAGGGCGAAAACTCTTTAGAAGGCGATTCACTGAGAATAAGATAGATTTCAGGTTTTCCCGAGTTTAGTTTGCATGAGTTTGAAATCGTTGTTCATTCGGTAAGCGACGGTTTGAAGATGTCATTCTCGTTCCTAGCGAAGCGTGCCAGTTGATTTAATAAAATAATTGTACGGAGAGAAGTTTATCGATGTGATATAGTGCTTCAGATGTGTACCATATGAAGCCACGACCATTTAATGGTGTTTTTTTTTCAAAACAAAGGCCCCAATTTGGGTAGTTAGTTGCATTGTCAATTTATTTATTTTTGTATCTCGAATTATTAGTATTATTTTTCACGTTTACGATCCTTAATTGAGACGCACATTAAGTGCTTGTTCGCTCCAAGATGGAGTATGCCTCTATTGTATGGTATTCTCACTACCACCGTGATCAACTGCAACTTGAAAAAGTTAAAAAATGATTTCTAAAGTACCTCTCTTATAAATAAGATATATACATATATATCGTATATTCTGCTCGTGATACTGATTACTGATGGCAGCCTACTTCAGAGGCATAATTTTGAATCGTTGCCTCGCCGCATGGAAGTAGTTAATGGTAGGTTTCTCTTCAAGTTGATCAACCATGATGTCGATTCACCATCTTTGCTTTCCCAAATACATTTCGTTGTTTCCCAATCTAATTGCCGATCTTTGGGTACATTTTACAGTTCACAAGCGCATACTAATATTTCATTTAAACCCCCACTTAATCATATGAGTAGGAATTGTACGTATCCAGATACCGCATATTAGTATTTCGTTTTTCCTTTTCTTTTTTTTTCTTGCTTTCAAAACATTAATTGTTACGGCCAATTATTACAGTTTCCTGTAGGATTACTCGTAGCGCCCCTCGCTTCAACTTTTGCCGTAGATGGCGCTCCGTTTCCGTAGGTTTCTGATACAATTCGCGCATATTGATGTATGCGTTAGAATTCGTTTCGTAACGTTCAGTTGAATAGGTCGTTTTCCGTGACTGGATTATTCCGTTTTCACTTTCGAGGATATACACGGAAATTCGACTATAGGAAGTTTGACAATATCATTGTGTTAATCTGGAAGTTTCGCTCCCCTAATTTTGCTACTGCTCGAACTATCGTCCACGTTAAGCATTTGATTTACCCTCGATTGGAGCTGAGTTTTCCTTCTTTTTGTTAATCCCGATACGTTATTTTTCTCTTTTACGTTGTTATAATTAACTAATGTAAGTTGATATAACTAGTATAGGACTATTAGGGAGTAGAAATTTATTTCTAAGAACATCTGAAAACTATCGTAGAAGTTAGAAACCGACTTAGTCTTCAGTTTGTTGTATCCGGCAGGATTTTCGACATTTTTACACGAAGTCTGAGAAAATCCGCCATCTTGGAAAGCTTTCGTCACAATACCGATTACTACGCCATACGAAGTTTGACAATCGGAAATACGTCACGTTAAATCCCGCTTTTTCTTATATTTTTGACTAGTTGAGTTTTGGGAAAAATTCCCTACAATTTGTTGTTTATTTATTCTTGCTTTTGGAAACATTACATTTTTTAGTATCTTAAGGGGGAAGGGAAGATCAGATTGGTTTTCAAGTAAAAAGATTCTCCTTAGTTTGCTATTAAATACTATACTTTCTTATTACAGCGTTCTGTATTGTTACTTTTGGCCTCTCGCTCTACGTCTGACGTATAGGTGGAGCCCCGGCTTTCGTAGGTTTCGATACATCTCGCGCATTTGTAGACATTCTGCTTATTGCGCTCGGTTGAGCAGGTCGTCTTCCGTGAATAGGTTATTACGTCTTCGCTTTAAAGTCTCGTTTATCGAGGATATACATGAGAATTCGACTCTGGGAAGTTAATATTATCGTTGTGTGAATCTGGCAGTTCGCTTCTACAATTTTGCTATTCCAACTATCGGTCGTTGTACGTTTGCTTTTTCCTCTATTGCAGGTGAATTTTCCTTTTTGTTAATCACGATGCCGTTATTTTCCCTTCCTAATTGGGAATGAGATTGGTTTCCGGGTAGAAAGGGTTTTCCTTACGTTTGCTATTTAATACTATATTTGTTGAACGAAACATTTAATTCTTTTAGTAGTTTAAGAGGGAGTACTTGTCACTTGTATATATTCTTGTTTTAATTACGTTCTGCTAATGATGTAATCTTACAGCCATCTGGCTGTAAGGCCGTTGAAATTCAAAGCTGGAGGGTCTCTCTGACTCCAGTCATTTAGAGGTGATCCAATTTTATAATTGGAGGGTGGCACCTTGTTACTAAATTCTCGAACCTTAACCTACGCCGTTTTCATTTGGCTAGCACGGCCTGGATCTCCATTTTTATTACCAACGAGGTGGGTTATTCGAACTGTAACGTCGATCGGTCACGTTTCCGACTTTTCTTTCATTACCATTTAACCCAAAACTTTTAGAAGCCAGTCAGAGTCAGGTTGGAAGCTTGTTTAAAGTTAACATAATGTGGCAATCAGCTTTTACTCCGTTTCAACTTCTTACGTTTGGGTTTAGCTTTGGTTTAAGTTTAAGTTCAAGTTTTGATTTAAAAACACTGCATTGTGTTTTCTTCTCCTGCATATTACCCTGTTATTGGATTAATCTCTTGGGTAATAAAATAATTACTATTATTATTATTGTACTTTCACAAAAGAAAAAAACTTTCTTCTTCGCCTACGCCGCTCTGCTTCTTTCGGAAATATCCAAAAATTAAATTTTAAGAACTTCGCGCGCCATAAAGTAAGCAAACGAAGTGAAACGGAAGTTAATCAAGAACTTGCCGAAAATTTTGATCGACGACCATTCCCAGGCGAAAGTAACTGCGAAACGGCACAAAATTTACGAAATCGTCCTTTTATTGTCGATTTAACGACCGTCGTTGTCACCCCCGAACCGTCCCAGCCGATTCGCGAGGCCAATTTCAATTAAACAGGGGCGCGTCGAATTTTTACGACGGTCCCCAAACAAAGTCGAGAAACCGGAAGCCGGCGCCGTAGGCGACGACGTCATATTTCTCGTTATAATCGCCCGCTCTCGTTCGCACAGTAATCCGATACGCAGTGCGCGTCGGCCATTAATCCTAATTATGGACGAACGCGCCGGCGATTATTTTAACGACGACGACGTCCGGGGAAATTGTGTTTGCCAAGAAAATCGCCGATGCGGTCCCGGGATTTGGGGATTCGGGACGCCCGGATCGACCGGGCCCAGTTACGCGTTCGCGAAAACGATATGGGACGAAGGGAAAGAAGAAGGGGGCAGATTTTAATTGTTATCGCCTCATAAATATTAATGCCGGGACAATTGATTGCGCGGACGATACGACCGTAAAATATGTATGTGTAACGGGAGCCCGGATTCTGTAAATAAAGCATATACGAGGATAACGAGCGAGCAGACGAAGGTTTTTTGGTGAGGGAGACGTACGGGTTGACGGTCGTCGTTTTAATGGAATTGTGACGGAATGTGTGCGTGGACTGCATATTTTCATATTTCGCCATTTCTATACGAATGTAGTCGGGGCTTCCGACTTGTATTAACCTTACAATTTACGTTATTAAATTCAACATTCTTTCCGCTTCATTTTGATAAACCTTGCAGGCAAGATTATACTACGCTATCTTGTACCGACGCGACGTATCGTACCTCTTAACTTCGTCGTGAAAGGGCGGTGCACCATACATATACTCGCGAGACCCGAGATACACGTGCGTGTATATAGAAATTGGACATTTACTTCAAATGTGTAGCTGACGCGATTTCTTAATGCGACGTATAGAAGGAAAAAAATTTAGTTATAGATGGCGTAATAATAGTTTGATGGCATCAAGTAGCCAACTCCTTCGCCGACTAGCTGGCTGGCACCCTGAGTGATAGCAAACTTCCTTCCTGGGGCGAAACCGATAAGCTTTCTGTTGCCGCCTTAAAAGTCAGTCTTCAGTGATTAGATACGGTGGCGCCAATACACGACGTAACAGCTTGCATATTTATTTGTGGTTCAACAACACTAACCGGATTTTCAATTATTTGAAGTGCATTACGAGAACAAATCAGTACAGAACAATATATAGGTGAATATCACAAAATAGCAATTAGCAAGTTAAAAAAACGACAGGACAAAAAAGCAGAATACCAACAAAAAACGGAGAGATACTAAAGAGACATGACAAGAAAGAAATGATGCTAGAGGAGACGTGGAAACCTTTCAAAGAAAATATTTAGAATTCTGCAGTGGAAACATGTGGGAAAACCAGACATGGAAAAAAGAAAACAGAAAAGAACAAAGTGGTGGAGTAAAGAAATACAAAAAGAAGTAAAAAAGGAAAAAGATACATGTAGAAAATACGTTCGAACAACAATACAAAGATCAATATGTTAGAATAGGAAACGAAATTCAGAAGAAAATTAAAAGGGCGAAAAGGAAAGGGCGAGAAGATTTTGTAAACGATATAAATGAGGAACGTAAAACAAATGACAGGAAATTTTGGAATCTAATAAGATCAATGAATGGAAGAAAAAGACAGAAATAAAATTAGTTAGGAATGCCGCAAATGAACTGATTAACGGGAACAGAAGATTTACTTGAAATATGGAAAAAATTCTTCACACAAAAATTAACGGATGGAGGAAATCATTCGAATTCACTGCCAGAATCAGAAACACGAAATGAACATAACCAAGAACTAGAAGAAATATATATGGAAAAACTGGAGGAAGACCTGACTAGAGTAGCAACAGGAAAAGCCTGCGGTGCGGATAAGATAGAACCGGAAATGATGAAATGGCTCGACTAATGGGTGGGAAAAGAGGGAAAGAGGTTGCAAAATGTAAGTATAGGCTCACAGCAAGTTCTCCAACTTTGTGATACCGGATTTGACTCGAGAGCGATTGATTCCAATTGATCGTGGCCGGCTCGACTTGTGAACCCCCAGCTGAGAACCATAACGTACAACACAAACGGCGGCTTACTAGGTAAATCGACCATCGTCGATCCCCTCTCTACGACGCTCATGGCCGTAAGCAGGGAGCACCGAGGGACGTTACAACATTGCAAAAAGTTTTCTATGCTAAGATTAAGACGAGTTTCTGAGAAGAAGTAAGGACTTGAGCATCGAAAGATGTGGGGAAGTATGAATACAGGCTCTAAGCAAGTTTTCGCATTATCTGTCATCGGATTTGAATCGATTGGGGTGGATTCCATCGTCCGACTCTGGTTTTGGCGCGAAGGCCTTCTACCGTTGCGTCCATCTGCAGCATTTGTTTGATTCGTGGTCCCTTGGAGATCTTTTTGCCACAAATTATCTGCCGACATCGTCGTCGACAAATACCAAATTTAACGTATCTCAGTACCACGTTGAGTTCTTTTTCGTTTCTTAGTTCGCGGCTTTCTCGTGTGGACCGCATTCCAACTGCTAACGCGGCGAGCTCTCGGCCATCGACTAACTTCTATCCCCTCCATTCGACAAGGAAGCAGTTTTTGTTATTGTACCTAAGTCCATACAACATTGTGCAGCACAAAATCTGAATGCAAATTTTTACCAAGGAATACATTTTTGTTTTATTAAATTTCGACGTTCCAAATAAGCGATCTTTCTAACAATTTCAATAAGTCAATAAAATTTTATCTAGCGCGACATGCGTCACGTGGCAACTTCGTCAAAATTCCAGGAAATTAAGGAAAACGAAGCGATCGTCTTCCTGTTCAAGTTCCCGTTCTTCTCCTCCATCTGGTAGATCGTCCGGAATCCGCTCCGTCTTCTATCTCCATCAAATCGAAAACATAATCAATCAACGTTGACGCGCCGACAAATGATGGAACATTCATTAAATAGTTTTTAGGACTACGCGCAGCGTGGCGCTTTATCGGGACAATGAACGGCCAAACTCGCCGGAAAATTGCGAAATTTTTCCATCGAGCGGTTACACGGCAAAAGAGTACGACGAAGCGAAATTTGGTGGCGGCGGCAGCGTCCGTCGGATTTTAATAGTTTTATCATCGCTGCGATAACAATGAAGCGGGGACAAATCGTTCGAATTTGAAAAATTTCAGGCGATAAACACGCCTAGTTACGTCGCGTTTTACCGAATTTATTTGGATGGAAAATATCTAGATTAGGGAGAAATATGCGAGTGGGTTTTTGTTGCTTTAAATAAATGACCGATCGTGACCGATAATACCGGTAGATAAAACTCTTTTCCAAAACTTTCCAGTTGGATGATTTAAACGCAAGAAGTGGAGTTCCGTTAGGTTTCAAAATTCACTGTCACACCTTTTTAGATTTCGAAGTTGCACGTTTTGGAATAAAAATTATCCAATAAAAGTTTCACTTGTACAAATTTCTGGAGAGGACCATATCCTGAAATCGGGGGATTCGACCGCTAAAAAGATTGCGTTGTTCTTATGGCAAGGTACATTTTCAGTTCATCGAAATTAAAATTTCGCAGTTTCCGGCGTTCCCCTTCTTAGTGGTAAAAAATTCGCTATAGTGAAAGGATGATCCTCAACAAATAAAGCAAATGTTCGTACGATAACGAAATTCATTTCCTCGACGAACGCACGCCTCGGTTTATTTAAAATTCGTCGGCTTCGTTCACGTAACGTTTCCGTCCGAAAAATATTTTCTTTCTCTCCTCTCGGCTTGTTTTTCTTTCGGAATGTTTTCTTTCGTTTCAATTAGGACGGCACGCCAACCGGACGGAGGACTGTTTCTCTTTAATTAAAAATTTCCTCCGGGTTAAAACGTGCGCGCTTCGGAGCGGGCGCGAAATCCTCCTGCGAAGTGGCCGCGTTAATTCCGAACGGGAAGGCTCGGGAAAAGGAATTAGACGGAGGACGAGGAGTACGGATTTGTCTAAATTGCGCGCATCCAGAGACGACGTCGTTGAATATTTTATGCGGATACGTGTGTAGGAGGTGCTCGGCCCGAGAAAGCCGCCTTTCCTTTTATTCGCTTCTTTCGTTTCGTTCTCCTCCCTTTTAAGCTTAGGACGTTCGCTTATAACATGCTTTCGTGTCTATCGAGCGCTGAAACTTTGATGATGTCTAGGTGGAATCGGTTTCCAAGTGTTTTTCCTATGTAAATTAATGCAAATATTATTAAAATCCGGAGATATCCGAAGAGTCATTTCGTTTTGAACAATGTTTCAGCATTTTATTCGGTTTCCATTGTGAAAGAAGACCGAGGAAGTTCTTGAAATATCATGCGGTAAGAGATACAAAGCTTGCTATTTGACGTGCAATGTGCTACTGCATTATTTATTCGATTTTCGTTCTAAATGATGATCCACACCATCCTACAACTACGTATAGTTAAGGATGCAAGATACACTGTTTGAAACAGAATGTACCAGTAGTCAATAGAATTTTAGCAGTAGCTTCGTTTGAATAAAGGGAGGATTAAAATGTACGCAAGATTCCTTCTCTTTTATTAAAAATGAGACAAAATTTACGTGAGAATTATATACTTAGTTGACTATTTAGTTAATGAATTAATTAGGATGGAAAGCCCAGTAAGATGTGAGTAATGTAAACATTACTTAAATTGTTATTGATTATTGAATTCCAACCACTGATGTTTGGGATAAGGGAAACATTCTTTTTGCCTTTCTATCCTCGAATGAAAGTTTATGAAACGAAGCAAAAATTATTTTCGATTGCTTTTAATTATTGAATTCAATACCACTCCTGTTTGCAATGAGAAAAAAAATTAAATCAATAAGTTCCAATACGTCACCCTATTTACGCGATTCGGTACTTACTCGTCTGATTTTCGCACTTCATCCTTCGGAATTTAATACCTCGAAAACGAAGTTCCAATCGGTGGGTTTCTTTCATGAGGTGCCAAAGAACACTCATACGTAATAGGATCGAAATCCGTTATGGACATTACACGGTGTCTCCTTGCAAGTAAAGAATCCTATGGGTGGCTAGAGAGTGACAGCGGTGTACTAAGTCCTAAATTGTTTCATCTACTTCGTCATAGAATCGAAAAATCTACATGTAATCAAACAAATTTCCCGAAACAACACAACACTAATCAGCAGTGTAATAAGTGAATAAGAGAAATTCAGGTGAGATTCAGCTGTTACTACCAACAAAATCACTCAAACAAACCCTGACTGATCGATACTATAACCACAAATAATGCGTCAAATTTATTTATAAGATATCTGAGGTGTAAGCAACTCAATGTGTGTAAATGAAAAAGAAATGCTTACAAAAAAAAAATGGACAAGGTAAAAGTACTGTTTTGGATGTACTGAACTATGTATCGTAATTCGGATATGTCGAAACGTAATTGAAAACCTCGGTGCCCAACGAGCGGGATGTAAAAGTAAACAAACACGTCCTATCCAAATATCGACTTCACCATGCGTAACATATGGCCCGAATTTTACTAGTCTGCATTTATTTCTCTAAATTGTAAGCATTCGCCTTTATTTTTCAACTACACTGTAGCAGCATTACTGCGCCATATTAAGGGATCCCTGCATCGTTTCAAAAGTGCACGTTCTTTCGTCAGCTTTAAATACTCAGAGCATAATTCATCAGCTTAAAGTCGCCGTCACTTACCGAATCTTCTGGGGATTGTTGGAACGTTGAAGAAATCAATGATTTTTTCCGAATTAATTGCGAAATACGACTAAATCAGACGTATTTCACCGATTTAAAGTGCAGAATCGTTTTCTACGTCTTCAAAACCATAAGTATACGAAGCTTCGCCTCAGTTAAAAGACGTCAATTTTTTCAAGGGGTACCCTTTGAACTATAACGAAACTGCGAAATATTTGGAAGTGGGTCGTGTTATATATCAAATTGAAACCTTCGTCGAGAAGATTCTGTGGAAATTGTTTCCAACTCGAAATGCTTGCTTATTCTAAAATTAGAGCCGAAGAACAGTGAAAATATTATAATTTTTCCCTTTTTCTTAGAATTCAGACCAGCTACCTTAGTTAATCCCGTTTAATCGTCTCATAACGACGTATTTTTTCATCTTTGAGTGTTCGAGACGTAGTTCATCAGCTCAAGTTGCCGACACTTATCGAATTTTCTTCGAATTGTTTGAACATTGAAGAAATCGATGATTTTTTTCAAAATACAGCTGAATCAGACGTATTTCACCAATTTAAAGGACAGAATCGTTTGTTGCACCTTCGAAACTGTAGGTATACGAAGTTTCGCCGCAGTTAAACGACAATAGAATGTTGTCAATTTTCTCAACTTTAACCGTCTAAACTTTAACAGAAATGCGTAATATCTGAGAGTGGGTCGTGTTATACATCAAATTGAAGCTTTTGTCGCGAAGATTCTGGGGAAATAGTTTCCAGCTCGAAATTCTTACCAGAATGGGAAGGCGAAAAACGGTGAAAAGGGATTTATGCAAGTTACTTTAAACAGCATTTTAACTAAGTAAAAATGTTGACCACGATATATTCTTACTTTTCCCAAAATTTTTGAGAAAATCATTAAGATGAAATTTTTTAAGAACAATAAAAGTAGCTTCGCTGGAAAGTTAGCAGCTACTAATGCAAAAATGTACCAATTCTTTAAGAAAAATGAATTTAGCTTTAGACGGAGTGTACCCCAAGAGTAAGTCACCCAAAACTAATTAATTGCAAGAAACAAACAGAAAGGAAAACCAATTACCGCCTATGCTGCAAAATCCTTCAAATAACGAGATTCATCTCAGAAAAGTTTTTAAAAGGAATGACACCGGCTTTTCTGGAGAATACCACTTAAAGCCTACTGACGAATGAAGATATCCACCATAATCTATGCCATCTGACTGTATTGGAAACTTATTATAAAAGCACGTTAGCGAATGAGGGAAATCCTTAGAAATGTCGCAACAAACGAATAAAAAATTGGCTGTTAGATGTTCCATTAGTTTCTGGTGACATTCCTGAGGAAGTCATCTTAACAAAAATGCCACCACTTTAGGTTGAAACTCTTTCTTGAAATAAGCAACGAATTTAGAAGTTCAGCCGTTTCTAAGGCCTTGGATTTCTTTGGAATAACCAAGGAAGCATAAGGCTGAACTCAGTATGCAACTTAGGCAACGTTTTCAAACCGGCGATATTAATTGTCAATCACTCGATTGCTATCGCAAGTCTAAGTAGGAAAATTGCTTCTCGTAAGGAAACGAATGATTTTCAAAGGAAATAAATGAATACCAAGATTCTATTATGTGTCTTCCGGGATTAAAGTAATAAGGAAACATCAACAGACTACCGATTCTAAAGATGACAAAAGTAGTTATTTGACCCACGTTTTCTTTCGATCAACCCCAAGTAAGGCTGATTGATTAAATTAATTCACTTATATATTTCCCAGAAAATAATGCACAATATACAGTACACAGTGTATCTTGGGTCAGTACATATGAATAGAGTTAAAAAAGATAATCAAAATGATCTGTAACCTGTACAAAGTGTAGCAGTATGAAAACTAAGAACTGAAAGAAACACATCATGGAGAGACACATTTGAGCTGTTCGTGCGTTCTCCCATATGTAAAGGAATCTCATAGCCCCCGTGGTTTGATGGTACTGGCGGTACACGATTTTACCAAGTAATTTTTAAGAAGCACCAAGAATTTTGAGACCTCTGGTGTAGATTTTTAACTTTGTACTTACAATTTTGACAAATCCAGGGTGTCTTGTTAGCATAAAATTTCAACAAGGCAGGGGGGTCCAAAAGGAATATTTAGTTATCACGCTCATGAATTATAAAGTGGCTGGGACAAAGTTTAGACCTAGTAACCATAAATTTCTGTAATTCCCACCAAGAAATAGGAATGCCTACTGTTTCAATAATTTAAAGGGGGTGATGGCAAATGATAAATTCACAGGTACGGAAGCTGAGACTGATGTCACTAACGATTTTAATTTGGAAGATTTTGGACTTTCTGGTGGAAGTTTTGGACTTGAAAATTACCAATTTTTGCAGTAACCGATTGAATATACGAAATTGGCCACTGTCTGAGTGAACAACGGTACAAATCACAAATGATTGCTTGGAGCTGGAGACATATATAGAGAAGAAATGATGAAATTGAGTGCAGGCTTTGACGGGCGTTGTCCAATAAATTAGTGGCTTCCCGGTCTTGCCGTGGTTCTTTACTAAAACTTGACGTTTCGCTGCTAATCGTATCAGCTTCGTCAGAAGTTCCTTAAAGACACACGCTGTTGTCTTCTGCTCCTCGTTAGGGAAACGCAGCGAAAGAACGATAGGATATATAACAAGAAGCAAACGACAATAACGTCAGTCTTTAAAGAACTTCTGAAAAAGTTGACAGCGCCAAGTTTTAGTAAACGACCACGGCAAATCCCAGCAGGCACTAACAAACTTATAATTATTAATAAAAATATTTTAGTATCGTCTCCTCTACCCCAAACCTGAAAATTTTGGACCAGATATGTCACGATCAAAATGTTCGTGCTTGAAGACCAACAATAGGAAACCAGTTTGAACATTGTGACTTGAATTTTAAAAAATACCTCGGGGAACCTCCCTCCA
Source organism: Chrysina gloriosa (assembly GCA_038088585.1). Classification (NCBI taxonomy): domain Eukaryota; kingdom Metazoa; phylum Arthropoda; class Insecta; order Coleoptera; family Scarabaeidae; genus Chrysina; species Chrysina gloriosa. The sequence goes on along the minus strand of CM076093.1, from coordinate 48,359,515 downwards.
TTTGACCTATTTAACGTGGATAAAGAAACGTCAAGAATGACATCAGAAAAGCCAGTTTTCGCGCCCCCGTACACCCACCACATATACGTACTTAATTCGATTCACGTATCAACTACCCCAAGAACAACTTCATTCGAACCGTCAATCAGACGTGATATCTTCGCGTAGCATACGGACATGACGTGCACAACTATCTACGCGCGCACACCCTCGAATTCTATTATCGTCGTCGCGTTTCGACAAACATGCGTGTGCATCCCCCTACCCATCCACCTACATCAACAACATCAACAACAACAAGAACAGCAACCGCAGACTTCCGCCCGTCGTAAATCATTTCGCGTGTAACGTTTGCTTTATGGCCCGAAGGCCCTTTGTAACCGCGGAATTCGGGTACGTTAGGGAATTTATAACGAACGATGAGGTAGGACGCGCGCGCAAACCCTCGAATTTGAATCTCCTGCTTTCCGATAACCGAATTACTGCGGTCTTCGCGGTACGAAGTAATCCGTGCGGCGAAGGAAAACAAACGGAAAGGGTTTCGTTAACCGAAAGGTAAAGAGGGTGGTTTTTATCGGAAATAGGGATGTGAGAGAGTTTGGGTGTTGATGAAATTTAGTTTGGAGACGCTCGTTTGTCTCATTCTATTTTCACAAAATGATAATAACAGTAATAATCGTAATAATAATATAACAGAATTACGAATGAAGCAAAACTGAAATCAAACGCAAAAGGACAGATGAGGTGCTATCAGAAATTTAAACATGGAAGACTTGTTGAAACCAAAGAACGGAGAGAAGAAAGAAAAGACCAAGATGATGAATATTGAAAATTAAGGTAATAGAATCACACACGAAAGATACAGACAAACGGTAATAAAAGAGACGAAAAGCGAAAATAAAAGAAAATTTCATATTCGTGAAAATGTTCGAAGCATGAAAGCAATAGCAATTGAAAGGTCCGGAAGTAACTGTGGAACATGGCGAAGAATATCGTCGTGATGACAATGGCAAATACCTTCAAAACCAGTGGAATGAAGACTGATGGAATAGAAAGCAAAATGTAGGAAGTCGTGAAGAAAAGATGAAAGAATACTGCTAAGAAAGAAAATTACGCAACTGTGAGGTCGAAATACATATGTTTCTATGTATCTCAATGTCTACCAGAGGAAACGTGATAAGAATTAGTTTAAGTTTTGAAATTGACGAAAATTTAAACAAAAAATTAAGAAAAACGTAAGAATGGAAGTTAATAAAAGTGGTGCATGGGGAAATAAGAAGCATAATGAAGAAAATACAAAAAAATAAGAGGACGATGAGGACTAAGAGAATGAACGAAACATGAGTAAGGTGGAAATGACTATCATTTACTAAAGGAAGCAGGTGAGTAGTGAGGAAAAGATAGAAGATAAACGATACAAAGAAGAATGAATGAAGAATGAAAAACGAAGAGACTAGTCTTAGCTTGATATCGACAAGGTCGCAAAAACGTTGTATAAAGAGAATGATGAAAATTTATGGAATAAGAATCGAAATAAGAATGGTTTTTAATAAATGGATCTAGAAGTATTGAGGCAGGGAAAAGAAAAGATACGAAAAGAAGTTGAAGTAAATGAAAGTGATGCACAGGAAAATAGGAAGCATACCGAAGAAAATACAAAAAATAAGAGAAGGATGAAGACTGACAAGGAGGGAATGAACGAATAATGAGTAGAACTAGCATTTACTAAAGGAAAAGGAAACAAGTGAGTAGTGAGGAAATGATAGAAGATCAACGATACAGGCAAGAATGAATGAAGAAGGGGAAAATACGGATCGATGCAGCTTTCTTGATTAGCCTTACATCGATATCGACAAAGTCGCAAAATTGTTGTATAAAAAGAAAAATGATGAAAATTTATGAAATAAGAAAGGTTTTGAAGAAATGGGTCAAGAAAAATTGGGGTGAAGAAAGAAAAGAAACGAAGAGGAATTGAAGTAAATGAAAGCGATAGACAGGAGGATAATGAAGGAGATACAAGAAAAATAAGAGAACGATGAGGACTGAGAAAATTGACGAAAAATGAGTAGGACGAAAATGACTAGCATTTACTGAAGGAGGCGGTAAAAGGTGAGTGGTAGTAAAGGAAAAGATAGAAGATAGACGAGACCAAGAAGAATGAATGAAGAAGGGAACTGGTAGTAGTCGATCCAGTTCCCTTCTTTTCTGACTGGTCGCAAAATCATCGTATAAAGAAATGATGAAAATTTATGGAATAAGCAGCGAAATAAGAAATGATTTGAAGAAATGGATCAAGAAGTATTGAGGTAGAGAAAGAAAAGAAACAAAAAAGAAGTTGAAGGGAATGAAAGTGATGCATAGGAAGCTAAAAAGCATAATGCAGAAAATGTAGAAAATAAGAAAATGATGGGACTGAGAGAATGGACGAAAAATAAATAGGAGAAAACTAGGACTGGCATAGGAAAGAAAAGGAAACAGAAGGTGAGTAGTGAGGAAAAGGTAGAAAATAAACTATAGAAGGAACGGAATAGGAATATGAATCGATGTAAATTTTTACTAGTTTTAAATTGACGTCGACGAAGTCGCAAATGGGTTAAATCAAGGAAATGATGAAAATCAATGGAATAAGGAGCAAATTATGAGAGGTTTTGAGAAAAAGGGATCAGGAAGTATTGAAGTGGAGAAAGAATTACGGCAGTTCAATAATAATGAGGAACATGAGGAATAACTGACACGCTGAAGACTAAGTGAACGAGAAGAAAGAGGGTAATCGTAATGCAGAATAATCAAATTAAGAGGACAGAAGAAAGGAAACTGAGCAATGAAAAAGAATCTAAAAATACGAAGATCGGGGAAAATATAAATTTAATCGTGGCCCTGCTGTGTGTTCGAATGTTGCTTCGTCGTCCATACTGTAACGCATATCGTAACTAAGAAGATGGTAAAAAAGCGGAGGAGCAAGGCAACAGCAATGGAAATCGGAAGGATGAAGAAGATATGTACGTACATATATGATCGTTACAATGAAGTGTAATATAGCAATAGAAAAAGAATTATGATCAAAAAATGGAAATGGGGGTCAATGATGATGATTTTATTCTCTCTTATACACATATACAGTGTGTCCCAGGATTACAAGAGGTGCAATGGATTGAAAATTTTTGAATTGTAATTTAAGGGATAGGGCATGCGTATTTAAATACCCAACAGACTTTGATGTAATATTTTTTTAATTATTTTGAAAATTATTTAGAATGGATGGGTGTTTTTCCTTTTTCGCCTTGTCCTTTATTTGGCAACACATTTTCCGAGCATTTTCCTATAAAGAAAAAACCTCCATTTTACCTATATGGAAACTAAAGGTAAAAAGCAAACAATTTTTGCCACGCTAATGAATCCCTGCTGCTGCTAAATAGAAATGTAAGTTGCAGCAATAATCTCTCATCTGGCCCGTGCTAGAATTTTTTTACTGTCTTCACGTTTTTGGGTATTTAAATACCCATTAGGCAGGAATGGATTAACGGTGAAGCGAACGTACCCTTTTGTTCATGACATGTCAAAATGTTACTAAGAAAAGTTGTTCAGAATGAGACATTATGGCACTGTACGAAATTTCAGAAAGATTTATCTACTTTGATTAAAATGTCATTTTTACTCACAAATTAAATTTACAAAACGACGTGCAAAGGAACTTAAACTGCGTCTTCTATATATGTCCGTACTAGAAGTCGGTAATCTTCTTCCAATTTTATTCATTATGGCTTCTTCGTTTATCGTTTGTCCTCTTTCTTCATTTCTATTTCTGTCTACTTTTGTTTTCCCTCTGATTTTTCCTTAAAAATTTTATTTCCACGGCCGTAATTCTATTTTCACTTTTCTGTTCTGCCATACTCCAAGTGATATCAACAAGAATTATAATTACCAGTAACTCCTTTTAAGGTCGAATAATATCACTTGACCTGTCCACACACAAAGCGGTCACGTTGATCGTAAATTCTTTTCATGCAAAGAAGAAAGTTATGCGTGGGCGAGTTCCTTCCTTCCTGTTTTTTCTTGTCGGTGTCGAGACCTAGATCAGTGCGAAATTGCGTGTCATCTTCGGACGCGGGTCCGGTCCTTTCATCACCGGCGACTGAGCGGTAAAAAGGGAAACATCCTCGAAATAAATTTTTAAAACGATACGTCAGCCAAATCCCTCGGAGATTTGAGAGGTTTGCGGCGCCTCGCATGATTTGAATAATAGTTTGCGTGTCGACTTTTTGGATTTTATGCTGATACCTGAACACGTGTGCGAGGATGCGATACTTGAAATCCCGCTGTTTATAACGCTCAGAAAAAAGGAAATGGAATGATCCAGAAAAAAATTGGAATTAAATTGTTCCGGGTTAAGTTTATCAAGCGGCTTCATTTCCGTATCTTCGCGTTCTATTTTCTTCTGATTAAAATATTCTGGATACGACTGTATTACCGTTGTTTATCGATTTCGCGCTAAACATAGATTTTCGCCACATCGCATCCCCGCTGCCCAACGTTCGATTGATCGGAATACACATCAGTGAGAAATCCCCGCTTCCTTTAGGGAAAAGCGTATGTAAAATTAGGTATAATGCAAGTACAGGACCAGAGAGAACCGTTGTCGAATTTTCCAAGTCCGATGATGCCCATCCCCAAAAATAATGCGACGCAGTTTGTGCCAATACCCATAATTAATGGAAAGTAAGCCAATAGTAAGTTATTTATTTATTGATTGACTTAGTTATTTTTAAATGTACCTATGTATATGTCTTAAAGATGTGACAAGTGTGACATACAACTATGATGTATTACGTGATAGAAACTAAGTGACAAATTTCTAATATGGTTTAATTACAAATCATGCATATTTTTATTAATAGTATTATTATCGTTGTGCATTTCGACTTTGTTGAATTCAGAAATAAAAGTGGCTTTGCCTACATCAATTCTTTTGCCATAAAACTATTGAGAAAGCGTCGTTTCGTTCTCCCTTGAGGATTTCTGTTAAATATCCCTGGCTCAGATTGGAATTTCGAAAGACGGAACCACCCAATTAACCTCTCAGCAACGCTAAATCGGCTGAAACCAACACCTATTTGTCGAAGATACGCCCCGCAGCTAACGTAGGATTTGTCCAATTTATCCCGTCAAGGACGCAGCTAGTTCCTTTGTTCACAAGATTGCGAAAGCGTAGCGACGATGTTCCACAACGAAATTTTGCTGTTTGAGTTCACATTGTTTTATTTAATACCCTCCTTCACTTCCCGAGATTTCTTTGTTTATTTAGATTTCGGTAAATTTGTGGTTGATGTTGTCAATCATTCTTTTGTTATGATCTTTACATGAAAATATAGTCTACTTGCTGTACGAATTCGTTTGGATATAGTTTATGAATAACACCACTTTCAGAAGTTCAGAAATTGTCAAAAGTTTCATAGAAATTTGCCTGTAAGTTACATAACTCGTTTTAAAGTTATTGTCATAGCTACCGAAATTTTGCTGATTTCTTTCTGTTTTAAGGCACCGTTCAAGGCATTCGTTCATTTTATCTGCGAGAGTTAAATCTTTATTTAACTTTTATATCCTATTTTTCTTAGCTTATGCATTGGATTAAAACAGAAAACGGTTCAAATAATATAGAATAACATTTTTAAGATATTTTCCTATTACCACGGGAAAGCCGAAATTAGTTTTTGATGATTTGCAAATTTTACAAGAAACATTTATTGAACCTTTAGGGCGATCATTATTTAGAACTAGAAATGTAAACGCTAACAAAATTCAGGCCATATCCGGAGCAAAATGATGTTGATCGTGTTCGTTGTATCATGCGGTATGTGTCGCAGAATTTCGAAGATGTGATTGAAAAATAAAGGCAAATGTTTACAACGTAGAGAAAGAAATCTAAATACTAGTCAAATCAAAGTTATGACGGGAGCAAGATCAAGTGGATCGTAAGCAAATATTTTCTTACTATCACCGAAAAGCCGAAATTAATTTTTGATGTTTCGCAAATTTAACAATAAACATTTGGAAAATGTAGGATGTATGTTATTTAAACGTAGAAATCTAAATGCTAGTAAAGTTTGGAGCAAGATCGACTGGATCGTATTCGTTTCATCGTGCAGTACGTGTTGCAGAACTTCGAACATGTAATTGAAAAAATGTTTACAAGCTAAGGAAAGGAATGTAAACGCTAATAAAATTCGGGCCATATGTTAAGCAAGGTGAAGTGAATATTTTGAGAGAACGTTTCGTTTACTTTCTGGAGAAATAGTTCGCAGGTACGTGCTTAACCTCACAGACGATGCACAAGGAGGCTATTTACTGAGAAACTGAAGGATTTAGAAAAAAAAGTAATGATAGTTAAAATGTGTCCTTCTGAGAAATTGCACTAATTATTTAGGAGATTGTTGATGGATATACCAATCGCACTTCACAACGGATGGGATTTTCTACTGCAACACTCGTTTAAAAATGCACAGTTCACTAACCACAAGCAACACCTACCTCACGCTACCGCTGCTGGATGCGCATTGAGTGATGGAATGTTCAGACACAAAGTTGGTACCGGTAGCCCTGCTCTTTGCCCAAAACGTAAGTTAGATTCTGGATAGCCATCGTATTAATTGGATTAAATGCGTTGACTTATCAACGAGACACCAGAAGAATCGTCTGAAAATTGCTTTTATTGCCTGAATTATCCATAGGGTATGCCCAAAAATAAATTATCGCTCCTTATACTAACAACTGACTTCGTATGTATGTACATTTCATTAATCCGATCTGCGCGTTGTCAAGGGACGTATGTACGTGTCACTGCGTCAGCATGAAACTGCTACATTTCCGATCGGGGGAAATCGAAAACCATAGAAACGGAACGAACCGCACGTTTCGGTCGGAGGCATCAATATCAGGCGTTCGACGTTAACGAAACGCGGTTTCCGTATTTGCGGGACCTCGTGACGGCGGCGGCGGAGGCGGCGGTTTGTTAGCGGATGGATCGTTCGCAATTACACGTCCCTCTTCCACCCCCTTCCTCGATAACGAGAGTAAATTTGCGAAGGACGCGATAGGACGTATGGAATGGATTGTCCAAATAATTCTAAGGACCTTTTTTTCTTTGATCTAAGGACTCGCACTCAATCTTATTGCGGTCATTTCGCTTCCAATTCCGGGTCCCGATTTGATTTCAACACTACGCGGGGAACCCCGAATACGTTTTACGACGCAATGCGACGGTGGCGTGCCCAATTTGTATGTAGATAGGGTCGTTCATAAAGGAATCCTCAACATGGTAATAAACGAATAAAGAAAAATTCCCCGGCCTCCATCCGCGGGATAGGCGGAAACGGCGTTCGTACGTGACGTAAATTTCCTTCCTCGTTTAACTAAAATTTTCGGAGGGGGTATAAAAACTGAAATCATGCGTTATGCATTCGTATCGGGGGATAGGAGCAATGCTTCCCGTCGTTTATTGGGGTGACGTGACCAAACTTGAACCAATTTTCTTGTCTGCGATAAATCGGACGCGAAGTTCGACAGATTAAGGGAATTTGAAGCACAGATTACTACTGATCTCCAAGTATATACGGAAATTATCCGCTGTAGTTATCTTTGATCATCTAATTAGAAAGATCATATGTCCCTTCTTCCTAGAAGATGGAGCGACAATTGCCCAGATTCGCTAAAAATCGTACCACAATCGCAAAAAATCGTACTTACTGCTATTAATTTGTTGGCGTTGGATCAGCCTCGGTATATATTTTCTTTCATTTCTTAATTCGCCATTTTGCACCGTTTTTCGCCGTCGGAATGGGAACAAATGTGTTTCGTGTGGGAAGAGCTCCATGAAGGTTGCAAAGATGTGCTACTTTCCGAGGAATTTTGAGAAGTACGTATCAACTTGTATACATAATGTAGTGAGAATTTAGTTAATTTCTTAAACGAAATTGCATCGGCCTAGCTCTTAATTAACGATATAAAAAGCATAAATTATAACAAATTATATTTATAAATTTTGAGAAATATCTAACATAAAATAAAGATAATTACCTAGTGTTGTGTGTGTGCGAGTGTAATTTCTTTTATTCGATAATGGTTTTTACAATGTCTCCTCTCTTGAATTCCTTCTTCGATGCAGCTCTATTTTCTATGGATTCTTCCCTCTCTTAACTTCTTTTTCGGTGTGGCTCTATTTCCTATGGATTCTTTCCGTTTTTTAAATTCTTTCGTCTCCGATATGATGAGGTTCTTTTATTCACTGGTACTTCCTTTAAAACCCTTTTGGTTCAAAATATATTTTAAACTTTTTGTTGACTTATCTATCTTGTCAATTTTCTTCGTCGTCCACCAAACAAACTTTTCATTTTTTCCGGAAACCAGGACTACACTACATTATTTCTCCGTTGTCCACGAAACGAAAACTTTAATTCACCATGACTTCAGTTCGTCCAAGGCATAACGTTGTTATAGAAACCTGTATTGAATGCCCATGTATCCTTGGTTATTTATCCGGTGGTTATTAGGAATTCTTGTGATGTGAAAGTGTTGTATGTATGTGTCTGAATGTTTACAATGCTTTTCCATCTTTTAATCGATGCTTTTTATAATAATTAGTAATTTTATTTAGATTGAATAGAACCCAAAAATAAACCGAATGTCATTTGAACATAAACATCCATAACCTCAACATTTACTGTGAATTTTTATATATTAAATTGTAATAAATGATAAATTTTCTAATGGTAGTTAACCATTCGAGTATTACTATAATGTAATAGCCTTAAAGAAATTAAATTGTGCATCTTTAATAAAATTTATAGATAATTAAAATTGTAGATTGCAAAGTTTACAAAACAACAATAAAATGGAAGATATAATTAATGACAATACATATTTTGATGAATATAATTGAATCAGCGAACTATCTGAAACATATTTCTAGGTCTTGTACTGTTTTCTACTCACACATTTAATTGTCAATTTTGGGCGTTATACGTAATGATAATGAAATATATTTTTAGGGCAAAAATATGATTCGATGTGCTGCATTTTGGAATCCAAAATGACGCAGAATTTACGATCGCGCATCGACCATTTTGATCCTGTAGAGGTAACCTTAAAGGAAGTCAATCAAAATTGACGTGTTTTTCCTACCCCGAAAACTTGTACGAACGCGGAAAAATACCCGGTTAACGTCTTCCCGAATTCAACAACGCTTCAGGCCCACAACAATCGCCAAACCCTACCCCACCCCGTATCGGAAACGCGAGGAAAATCCGATGTTTATTTAACTTTTTCTTCTTACCACCCTTAAATTATGCAAAACCGTTTCTCGTATGTTTTTTCCTTTTCCTCCGACGGAAACTTCCCTTGACGTCTCGACGTCGGCGTCGTCTTCTAAATCACTTTCGCGCGAGTTTCCTCGAAAGTTTTTAAAAAGCGTCCTACCTTCGAATTCCCCCTCCCCTCCCTAGCCCCGTCTTTTTTTCCCATTTTCCTCTCGTATTTCCGCGTAAATTTCTTCGCGAACTTCGTCGTCGATGTCGGAATAATGTATGAAATCTACGACGCTCGCTCTCGCCCGGAGATTCGCCGCGAAAGAAGAAGTTTAAAATTTAATCGTGACGGATCGGAAAGTTCCAATCGGAAAGGGAAAAAATGGCGCGGACGGCGAGACGCGTCGCGGTAACGTCAAACAATAATTCCTTTCGACGAAACGTTTCGGTAATCTAATAATAAGTTGGAGGCAGAATTTTTGTGTGCGGAGAAAGATCGGAAGGAGGATGAAATAAAAATGAAGTGCTTGGAATGGGAGGCGTACGTGTCTCTTAGGTTTAACGAGACAAACGGACGTCATCGCCAATTGGATTTCCCGAAACCTTTGTGTTTCGAAGCGAAACGAACTCTTCCTAAGCGTTTGAAAGGAACGAGCGTGTTTATAAATCATAGTGATATTAGTTGTTAAGTACACCGAATTTCGATGAAAATGGTTTCAAGGAAAACGAATTAGGAAGGAATTTCACAAGGAATTAATCGATGCGGTTCTAGCCTGCTGTTTGTCCTAACATAATGACCTTGCATAAGCTATTGGACTACAACCCTTCTGTACGGACGGAAATTAAAAAGAAATTGCTGGAATTATTCTCAGTATCATTCTATAAGGGTGATTGCAAGGACTGTGGTATAATTTACTGACACAAATATCACATCGGTAAACTTCTCACCACACAATTGTTTATAATAAAATCGGTGACATGTGTTTCGCTAGCTCGAGGCAAGCATCTTCAACAACCGTATAAACTGAAATGTCAGTATCATTCTACAAATCCCATCTTCATTCTACCCAATTGTCGATTTGTTTGCTATATCGCTCTTTCATTTACATCTGGCGTTCTTCATTGTGTTACCTTAGGACCTTAACAGTTTCTTTATAATGTATCTTTAGATCGTTTCAGTCTACGCTTAGACATTTCAGGAGAGTGAAAATTGAAGGAGAAATGTTAAGCATATTTTTGTGTAAAACACCTGGTACCTTTAAAATCCGAGCTTAGGACTCTTATCTTTTATCGTTTTAGGAAATCATTTAAGGAAAGTTGGTCAAATTGCAATTCAAGTCATCGTCTCAGTTTGGTATTCTTCAAGGCCCATTCCTAGAACCCAAGCTCTTAAAATCCGCCGGAATTGTCAATATCTGGCATTCTACAAATTCCATCTTTAGCCTCCTCCAGTTTTCGATTTGTTTAGAAATCCACCATTTGTATCTGGTGTTCTTTATTGTTTAAGCTTAGGACCTTTGCAGTTCTTCTATAATGTATTTTTCGACCGTTGCATTCTACACTTCAACAGTATGGAAAAGTAAAAATTGAAGCGGGAATTTTGAGCGTATTTTCATGTAAAACGCATCAGCGCCTGATAGTCTTCAATTCCGAGGTTAAGACTCTTATATTTTCTCATTTTAGGAAGTCGTTTAGGGAGAATCTACTGGAATTGTCAATATCGGCCATTCTAAAAATTTCATCTTCAGTTTACCCCAAGTTTCGATTTGTTTGGAAAATCGACTTCTACATCTGACGTTCTTCATTATTTAAGCTTATGAGCCTTATTTTTTCACAATTTATGAAGCCATTTAGGGATAATCGGCCGCGCTGAAATTAGTTGTAGCACTGGTTTGATAATGAATTTAACGTAAAAGTCATCGTTGTAGTTTGGAGGTTTGTTCCTCTTCATCCTTTCACGTTTCGGGCAGTTTCTTTAGAATGCATTCTTCAAGCGTTTCAATGTACACTTCGACAGTGTGAGAGCGCAAAAATCGAAGGAGAAATTTTGGGCGTATTTTCATGTAAAAGATATCAACACCTGGTACTGTTCAAATCCTAGCTTAGGACCATTATTTTTTCATCGTCTAGCGTTCTAAAAATCTTATCTTATAGACTCTCGCTCGTTATCTATTTACGTTTCTAGTATGTTATCATTTAAAACTGCATACGTCACCAAATACAGAGTAGTTTCACGAAATAAGATGTTGATAACGCTGGATGATAAAATGATGGTAAAATAGAGTATCGGGCGCCACTGGAACTTAGAGGAAAACTTTATTTGCGCCCCGCCGCCGCGCTCGAGAACCAGATTGAAACCCATCCTTCTGAGCTAGTTCTCAGCTGGGCAAAGGCAAAAAGATTTGACGAAATTAGTCTCCTACGGGCATAATTAGAAAATTATTGTCAACGAGATCCAGAATAATAACTCGGGGAAATGATTCTATTATTATTAGGTGCCTTGTTGGACAGCTCTCGAGGAAAGCTGTACAATACCTTGCAAACCAGCCAAAATTTCGCCTAAATTTTCTGCATATATTACCAGGGAATTTCTTCAAAAATTTCTTCTTCGTTAAACGAAACCGCATCTAATAAACAAGAGGTGAACCGGAAGCGTGAAGGGCATATCCGTTCGATACCCGCTTATTACTCGAAATTACGCGGAAATTCGACGTCGTCTAGGTAAAACGTGCGAATCGCGGAATTCGATTTAAAGTTTCCTATTTACTCGACGACGACGACGATGTGCGACGGGCGATTTTACGAGAAACGACAGTTTTCTCCCTTTAAAGGCGTCCGGACGCGGATCGACGCGTCTCCCGCGCGTCCGTGATTTATATAGAAACTTGGGCCGATTCGACATCGGCAATTTACAAGTTTCGAGCGCGACAATTGCGAAATTGAAACAGATAGGGTAGGGTTCACGGTAGCCGGAAGTTCTCCTTCTTTCGTTTGCGTTGATCGATCGCGTTCCGTCGTTGGGTGTCAATCGCGATTTGTTTAGGAGGTGGGAGGAAATCGCTCGAAAGAAGGTGATTTCCTCCTCGAGGAAGTGGATGCGAAATTTCGTAATTGAATTCGTTTATTTTCCCGACAAACTCGGTTGTAGAATTTGGAAAATTTCAGAGGTAAAGGCGCGACAAATATTTTCCGCTGTAGCTGAGAAGTTTTCCGCTTACGTGAATGCAAATTCGCTCGGAAAAGTTTCTACTTTTGAATCTTAATATCGACCAATTATTATTCGGTGCATGCGCGTAAATTCGTTACTTTCCTATTGAAATTCCTTATGGATTTTTATCTGGGTTTCCCTCAAAATGTGATATGTGATTTATAAGCATCAGGCCGTTGTGGTCAGGACGGTTGAGAAAGGAAAAATTTCATTAAACATATATCTATTGAATTAATCAAAAATGGAGGAGAAAATTTGAAATACGAAATATGTAACTTCACACAAAAGATATGGAAAGAGGAACAAATTCCAGATTCAAGAAACGGCATCAAAAAGGAAACAGGATGCTATGTAAAAACTATAGGGAGATAGCGCGTGTAAGGTTTTAACGGTTGCTATTAGAAATAAATTGATGAATGTCAGAGCGGATTTAGAAAGTAATAGTAGTAATATACCAGATATTTGCCCAATTCTAAAAATACTATAAACATGTTAGATTAAGGATTAATAGTTTATTTACAAGAATACAAATGGCAGGATGATGAAAAGAAAACATTAAAAAATGTCGCAAAAGTTATAATTTTTTATTCAAAAAATCGTAACCATGTCAATTTTTACTATTTTTAATTAAAATTTGGAAAAAATTAAAATTTGGAAAAAGCGAAAAATGGGGTCTGATAGACCCCACATGATCCCGTAGGATTAAAGGAGTTCTAGACAGCGTGCTACGAGAATAACATGGAAATGCACGCAATGTTTAGAGATTTACAAAAAGCTTACGACTCAGTACAAAGAAGGGAAATTCCGTGCAAAACTTGTCAGACTCGTAAAAATGACATTGGAGAAGACTGTAACGAAAGTTAAAATTAACAATACCACATCAGAGCCGTTCAATGGCATGAGGATCCTTTGTCAACGATACGTTTTAATCTAGTTTTTGGAAAAAGTTATAGGAGACAGTCAGCTCAATATGACAGGCAGAATAATGAAGAGAAGTCATCAATGCTTGGCGTATGCAGGTCAAATCACTATCCTGGCAATATCGCAAAAGGAATTGCAGAAAGTCACGAAAGCACTGTCGTTAGAAGCAGGGAAGTCTGGGCTAACAATGAACGCAGAAAAAAGCAGAGTACATGATGATGGGAGCAAAAGATCAGGAAATCGGAAGAGAAAAAGTATGGATTGAAGTATCAAATAATAGACGTATAGAAGTGGAGAGGGTGAAAAGCGTAACATATCTGGGAGTGTGCATCACTGAAGATGGACATAATATGGGAGAAATTGAAGTTAGTGAATCGTACACTCAGTAAATTAATAAAAGCGACAAACATATCAAAGGGAGCCAAAGTAATGATCTACAAAGCAATGCTCAATCCAATTAGACATGGATTATGAATAAAGTCAACACAGATAAATTGGGAATTTGGGAAAGGAAAATATGGAGAAGGATTTGTGGAGGGAAGAAAAATATTAAGATATGGAAAAGACGAGAAAACCGAAGATTTGGAACAACTGCTTGGAGGACCAAATATCACGCGATTTATCAAAGCGCAGGGACTTAGATGGCTAGGACATATATATACAGAGAAGAAACGACATTCGCATAGCCAAATACTATCCTTGGAACCAACGACAACAAGAACACGAGATCGACCCAGAAACAGGTGGTTCCAGTCGGTAGTGGCTCATTTCCGAGAAAAAGGAATAAACGAATGCAAGATAATAGCGAAAACAGGAACGAATGGAAAAAGACAACTCAGCAATGAGCCTGAAAGGCCTTTTAAAGCTGTATATATATATATATATATATATATATCTTTCAAATGACCTCCACCACTTTCCTTTCTTCAGTAAAATTCCAATTTTTCGGTGATAAACTTCAAAAACGTGGTGGAGGTAATGCTAAAGGTGAATATTCAGTTCATTGAAACGTGAATTGTATCGGGCAAGAAGACCTTGACGGAATTCACACGAAACTGAAATTACGACCTGGAAAAAAATTACTTGTCTAAACCAGATCAGAAGTAAGGAGACTGTGGTTAAAATAATATAATACAATAATAATAATAATAATAATAATTTATTGGTTCAAAGTACAAAAAAATTACATGCTCACAAATAAGTTTCAATAAGAAGCGAACCAATAGACAACGCTATCAGTTCAGCCAAAATCGCACGACGATGTTGCAGATGTGCCTGTTGGGTGGAACGCAAGCAAAAATAAAATGCAACACATACAGGTTACAACTGAATGGTAGTAATAACAATAAAATTAACAATAAGAAAAAGATGAAAACGTAGTTGTAAATACAATCTAGATCCAATTACTAAATTACCGTTTTTCAACCAAAAAGAAATCGCCTCAAACTACGTTAAAAGATCTGGGTGATAATTGTTTAATATGAGCAGGTAACTCATTCATTGTAACTGAAGGACCCCTTAAGCAGTTTTGGCAGTGTTATATATAAAATAAATAAAATTATCCTTACCACACCTTTCGAAAATAATTCCAGATACGTGTTTCGGCAACTAAGTTGCTATCCTCAGTAAAAACAAAGGGGATTCAGTGTCACTAGTGATGTATTCCCTCACTTTTCCACTGAAGATGGCAACTTAGTTGCCGAAATACGTATCTGCAATTATTTTCGAAAGGTGTGGTAAGGGTAATTTTAGTTATTTTATGTACAGGTCATACAAAATTCTTTAAAAGAAAATATCTTATACCAAAAGGTAGAAAAGGTAAAAGACGAAGAGAAAACGACGAAAATACGAGTTAATCAAAATCTATTCAAATTTACCGCATCGGATAAGCTCACCAGTCAATCCAACAACTATCCAGAAAACAATTTAAACAGTTCAACTCGACAAAACCGGTAGTAACTCGCATACAACCAGAAAAACGAACATAACCAGGTACGACATTTCCGAGCGGAACGGACGAGTTTCACCTGCATTCGCTGAAATTTACGTCAGCGACGACAACCATGAAAAAGGAAGGAGGGGTGAAAAATGTTTGCAAACAAGTGTGTCGCTAGACGGTTCACACCGAAGGTTCCGGCTCCGACGAGGCAAGTGGTACGAACGCAGAATTTGCACGTTCAGTTGCCGGAACGACGAGGTCGGAAGTTCAAACGTAAATTTTTTGAGCGTCACAACTGAAAGCTGCGACAGTGACGAAAGCGCGTTGGGAATTCTACAACCTTTTCGACAAACGTAAGTAACGTGTAAGTGAAGTGTTTCGAGGGAGTCGTTTGTAGAATCTTCGTCGACATTTGTCGTTACGATTTCGCTTAATTCTGTTGAAGATGTCGATGGCGTTGGAAACGAAACATTTCGGGAAAGAAACGATGAAGGAAAGTCAGATGTGCAAGAGGAGCCCGCGAAAGTAAGAAACAATCGCGACTGTATACGTCAGCAATTGCCAAAACGCATGTACGCGATGGGAATTCTACTACCTTTTTTTTTTTTTTTGGTTTGTTTTTGGAGGGAATCGCGTTTAGATCCTTTCTCGAGATTTGTCGGTTTCTAAGGCGCTTAATTCTGTTGAAGATCTAGGGGTTGGAAGCGAAACAATTTTGGGAATAATAATAATAATACTTCATTCAGCGCCCAACAGAAATTTCCAAGACGGGCGCATCAACAACAACAAAGAATTATACATGAAATACAAAACCGGATATTCAAATAAGTATTTATACGCACATACAAGGTTAGTTAAAAGTATGGAAACGACGATTTATTGTCGTTAATATTCATTTTGGGAAATTATGTTCAATACAAAAGTTTGTTATGAAATTTTTATGAACATTTTAGCACGCTTCAATTTTTCAGAACTTGTTAATTTTACTCTACCGCTCTAGGAAGAATTTTTGTCTCTTTACAATAGCTCTTTTTTAAATTTATTTAATAACATTTTTACAAGAAAACATCGGTTCAAGTATTTAGTATATGTTAGGTACATATAAAATAGACAAAATTATTTGCAATAAAGTTATCGGTTACACTCTTATCATTCAAAACAAATTAATAACTAAGTTTGAAGGGAGAAAAAAATGTCGCGCGACGAGACTCGAAACTGCGATCTCGTGAGTACCGGACTAGAACGCTACCGACTAGGTCAATGTTTTTTTGTGAAAATGTTATTAAACATTTTTTTAAGAAAACCAAAAATTTTCTATCAAATGGTAGAGTAAAATTAACAAGTTCCCATTTAAAAACTACGCGGACAGGCGTAACTCAAAAATAATTGACGAAAAAAATTTTTAAGCATTCTAACATGTAGACAGAAATTTCATAAAACACTTTTGTATTGAATATAATTACCTAAAATGAATATTAACGCTAACAAATCGCCGTCCCCATACTTTTAACTAACCCTGTATATATATATATATATATATATATATATATGCAAGAAAAATTCTCTGAGTAAACAGTCAATATATTCTTTAATTAAAAGTCCAGGTATAAAACATGTGATAGACGTTTCGAGGCTATGTTGTCCTCATCCTCAATATCCGTTAATTCCGATGACATGAGAGGAATCCCATTGTCACACCGCGTCACTATTCCAATTGTCTAATGAAAGTATTAAAAATCTTTTAAATATTCACAACATTAAAATTCTTTTAAAATTAAATTTGTCCAAAAATAAAACCCCAAATCTCCCAGTCGTATGAAAACATTTGGATCGCTAAAACATCTCTTTTAAATTTTTGGCAGAAGTACTGGCTGTACAACGTTAGGACTTAAATTTAAAGATGGAAAAACTATTGGTGATTGCAGCCAAGCTTTCGAATTCATTAAACGAATTCGAAAGCTTAGAGTTACTGAAAGAGAGACTTTTATTTCATCCTTGGCTGCAATCCCAAATAGTTTATCCATCTTTAAATTTAAGATCTTTTTAAAATCGTGTTTTTGTTTGTTATTTAACAAATTACTGAGAAAATTAGCTGCACTTTTATCTCGCCGAGCTTTTAACGAATCAGATCCATGATCCAGGGGACGCACATCATAATATGTTCCTCGTATAAGATACACACCATCGCGTTTGGAAGTCAAGAACTTACGAAATCTTCTTCGAATAGATTCAGTTTGAAGCTCGTAACAACTATACACAGGATGGCAGATAAGAGATGCATATTGTAATTTGCTACGTACCAATTAAATGTATATATATATATATATTTCGTGGTAGAGATCTATCATATAAGCTACGTACCAATGGAAAAAAGAACGTTTTTCGTTTACATCAGGATTAGTAAAATATTTACTTGATCGCATACCAATCCCAATGTCAACGAAAAAGTAAAAATAAAAATAAAAATCTACATAACTCTCACAAAAATATCCTCAATGAGACTTATTCGGCAACCTTCAAAGAAAGCCGCTGGTTATTCAAAATGATGGAAGCTCCGATATGCAACCTATAAATTACGGAGTTCCACAAGGCTTAATCTTGGGTTCGTTGTTGTTTACGATCTACATTAATGACATTCCCGAATATGTTAACACCGAAATATGTCTTTATGCAGATGACACCTCCATTTTGATAGACGGAACAGAAGAAAGCGAAATGCAGCGAAAGTCAATTTCTGCAATAGCAGCATCAAAGGAATGGTTTGCCGCCAATAAACTCCAGCTTAACTCACAAAAACACAGAAACTAGTATTTTCAACGAAACAACGCAACTGCACTGGAAAGTTCCTTGGACTCACATTGGATGATGGTCTAAAATGGACAGACCACATTGACAAATAAACAAAAAATTAACATCTGGAATATTTGCAGTTAAAAGGATAAAAATGATTGCAATTCAGCACGCTGCCAGATTGACGTACTCTTCGGCTTTTCATATACATCTGAGCTATGGCATCCTTTTCTGGGGAAGGTCAGCGGATGCAACTAGAGTATTTATCCTCCAGAAACGAGCACTGAGGTCGCTATGTAACCTTAAGCCAGGAGAGTCCTGTAGGGGTTACTTCAAGAATGAGGGAATACTTACTATGGTTTCAGTCTACATCTTCGAATTGTTGAAGTATTTTCATGCGCATAAAGACAGGTTTCCAACCAATGGCGAGCAACATCAGTACAACACTCGACGCAGGGAGGAATTTAGCATTCCTCATGATCGACTAAAGTCTACCCAACAAAATATAGATTACTGGGGTCCAAAACTCTATAACTGTCTTCCTCCGAATTGGAAAAAGTTTGAAATGGATCCCTTCACAAAACAAGTGAAGAATTTATTAATGGAAAAAGAGTGCTACATCATTGAGGAATTTTTTGTTAATGACAGTTAACTCTCTATATGTAGTATGTTTTGTATTGTATGTACTGTGCATAAATTGTTTGTACCTGACGACACTTTCACTGTGATATTTTGACTTAATATTTTTCAAATTTTAACGTTGTTTACACATTTGTTTTTTTTTAATATGTTGAGGAAATCTATGATGTGAATTGTTGAGGTGTGACATTTCGTTGTGATGGTCATTACATCAATAAAGGTTCTTATTATTAAGGTTGTACAAAGGACTGCACTGCAGCCTACATTTTTACAAAACATAATCCCTACCGTTGATAACTATTGGTATATGCAATGTAGACTGAAGTGCAGTCCTTTGCACAACTTTCCTTGAAAGTTGCCGAATAAGCCTCAGTGAGGATGTAATTGTGAGAATTATGTAGATTTTTATTCATATTCCTACTTTTTCTTTGTAATGATAACTCTCTCCATGCTCTTGGAACTATTTTTCTATTAAATCCCAATGTTCTAGAAGAACGGCACAAACTCCTTCTATGATTATTGAAAGTTAGCTTTGCATCAGAAATAATACCCAAATCAGTAACGTCAGCTTCATTACGCAATAGATGATTATCAACATTATATAAAACATCTTTTCCTCCTTGTAAATCGTACGACGCAGGATTTTTCAATATTTAGCTTAATTCTGTTTCGTTAATATCAATTATGGATTATATTAAGATTTAAGAAAGCAACAATGAGGGAAAGTAGGACGTGTAGAAGGAACTCGTTGGGAACGTATCAAAAAACAGTTGCTGAAACGCACGTGCGTGGAGGGGCGGAAATGTCGTTTTAGTCGGACGCAGATTTAATGCTGGGAAGTCAGTTGCTGCAGATTAGCGTTAAGTCCAAAGCAAAGATCTGAAACAGTTTTAGAAGGACGACAATGTGCGAATTTTTGGTCATTTAGTGGTACCTGTTTTAAAAAACTTTATTTCAGGATTACTACGGCACGTGTACAGGGTGCGGCCCTGAAACTTAATTCTCAAGAAGGGAGAGCTAGTGGAGGGGGGATGGTGTCAAAACAAGAAAATTAATATCGATTAGTAATGCTTTGATCTAAGGATTGCTTTTTCGTTGTAAGGGTTACTTTTCGTTTGGGCCGAATAAGCGCAAACACATTTGCCTCGACATACGATAGAACAAAGACAGCACGCAAGCGTCTTGCCGAGATTTCAGGCGTAATAAAGCTCCTACCTTGCCCTACCGGTATTAAAACAGGTGATCAACATTGCAGGAAAATACTTGTGTTCACTTCGTCTTTTGTCTTTTCTTAAATCTACTTATAAAACAATACAGTCTACTATAATTATTGCAAAAGAATATATTATGCTATAGGTAACACTAATTTGTTAATATTTAATGTAATACATGCAATAATTTTGATTACATTATCAAATTCTGAAAATGTGCTTTTTAGGTACAAGTCGACAAATTATATCGCATCTGTTCCAATGAAATCATTGAAAAATTATGCATTCGAATTTCTAAATTTGAATCTGGCGGCATAACACCGTTACACCCCTTTTTTGTGATTGATCAGCAGTTTTTGCAATTGTTATATGCTCTTAAATTCGCACGATTAAGCGTCGGTATCTCTTAAAAACGCGCGAAAGGAGAGATAAGGAAAAATGACCCTTACCGGAAAGCGCAATAAGGGACAGAATCGGAAAACGCAACGCTCTATCGAGGGGAAAACACGTACAGATCGTTCAAAAGTTTCTAAAATGTAGTACAGTATGTTTCCAACGAAAACCTACAATAAATTTAGAATCTTGAAATGAGTTTCTCATATAATTAATTGATGCGGAAATCACTTGATCAAACTCCATAACGAATAACTTACGATAAATCAAAAAGACTTTGTAAGTTTCAAAATATTTAATCATAGTACGAAACAATATTGTAGTGGTACTAAGCTTAAATATTTTGAAACTTACAAAGTCCTTTTGATTTATCTTGAATCTTTCATAGTTTAGAAAAAGATGCCGAAGCACAGAATAGACAGAAGCGACAAAGTGTGTCGGCAACTTTGATGTTCATGTGGTTGATTTGAATGTCCTCGAAATAGCTCAGAACTTAGCCAACGCCACTTGGAAAATACGAAAAGTGCACATTTGTTCGTATTTATTGAAAAATATTAGAGTTTTGGGTATGTTAAAAGAATAGTATTTGCTAAAAAGTTAAATCAATGAAACACAACAATTTTTGTATGTTTTAAATCTAATGTGCACACAATATCCCAGAACAATAACATTAATGAAGCTAGCAAATATAGCCACTATCGTCGTATTTAAAATATGGTTCCCGGCCATGCGCAAACAAAATTGACAACAAGATTTTCTAACTTTGTCGCTTCTGTCTATTCTGTGTGCCGAAGCGATAATTCAGACTGTAGCAATATGTGGCGTTATATTATTCGTTTCTACGTACGCAAGCCACGAACGCTCTGAACGAATGTTATTGGACGTATGTAGTTTTTCGATGCGACTCATGCTCGAAACGTGTCTTAAGATTCCGACTACCACCTCGAATTTTCCGACGAAACCAGGTCTTTCCTTGACCTATCTTCACACGAAACTCCCCGAGTTGTATGCATCTCCTTTCCTTCCTTTACATCATCAGGTACGTATGCAGATCATCGACGCAAACGCGTTTATCCGCTTCTCGTCGATAGGTTTCTTTTTCGCCAACTCGTTCAGCATGCGAGTTCGAGACGATTCGAAACGGAAAAGGAACAGAAAGACGAAGACGTCGCGTGCATCTAGATTCGTACAGACGTCGAAACCTTATTTGCTGTCGTCTCGGGCTTCGTTTTTAACGGCGAACGAAACGTAATCTCCCTTCGGGCGGCTTGTTTCGAATATCGAGAAGACGACGCCGTTCGAAATTCGCTAAATTTCGTTCGCAGTTCGTTCGCTACGGGACGCGACGCGACGGAGCGCGCCTACGGCGCGCATACGAAATGTTCCTTCGAAAACGATGGAAAGGGCGCGATTGGCGATAGAATTTTCCGCTATTCGTCGCTTTACGGGGAAAAACTATCGCTTGCGAGTCGTCGACAAGCGAGTTTTCAAGTAATAAATTTCGTATTTATCGTATGAATAATGCTGGTGAAGTTTTGTATGCAAAGTGCTTTCCTCGTGTTAGATGTAATTGTAGGTATTTCCTGGTTCAATCGAAATTCGTCCCGTTCCTTTTAGATGCGGATCTCCGGATGCTCGGGTATGTGGGAATTACCTGGTTCTTGCATAGGTTTTACCGCGGTAAACGTTTTTAGAAACGAAGATTGATTTCGTTGAAAATTTCGCGCCACGTAAAGACGTTATGTATCGGTATAGATTTTCACGGACATTCTCCCATGAATTAGTGCCTACCGGGGTTCAACGTTGTCGTTTACTAAAACTCGACGTTTCACTGCATATTCTATCAGCTTCTTTAGAATGTTACGTGCGCAAATTTCACATAGTTCAATTCCGTACTTCATTTAACTTGTTAGAAATATAGGCTCAAATTTGACTCCTTTCGGACAATAGTTATTTCCTAATATCGCTTAACGATATTCCCGTCGGACCCATCATATCGCCGCGTGTTAGGTGCCCTTGAGTTTTTCGAATTCGTCCAATCACGAGAACGCGAAGCGAATCTTAACTTGGGCGTAGTAAAAGAAAAAGAGGGAATTAGGCATTAGGTAGCGAGTGGTAAAAGACCGGTGACGAGATCGAAAGAGGTTATGGCTGAGAAAATTTAAGTGTGTGTATCGTTTATCGAATTATCATCAAGCAAGTATTTACCCTGTAGTGGGGAATTCGCCAGCAAATCCTCTAGTATATTATTCAAGTACATCTCCCGTTCGCGGAGGAAAAGAAATTCGAGATCGAACCCTCCTACACCTCGTCGTGCCTAATAGAACATCATTGTCTTTATACATCCCCATCAAGGTATTAAACGAAGGAAAACCGATCGTCTAATCCGTCGGACAAATCCGAAAGATCATTTCCAACATCCGAGGCAGACAAAGGGTTGAACCATATGCGATGATATCACCCGGAAGCCATGACAGCTAAGCATTCATTCTATATGTCTTAAACCTTGTTTCAAATATTTCGTATATCGTATCAATAATTTCAACTAAATTCAACGTTAATATTCACTAGCTTGTAAAATCATTATTATCTAGATGGCCGTATTTTCTTATTAAATTCATTGATATTCATATATATATCGAAATTCCTACTAGACCTGTATCGTATTTTGCATAACTCACAGTAACAATTAACATCACGCATTTTGTAGTTTATATTGTGAAAGTTTAGATAAAACGTTTTATGTTGACTTACGGTTACCGCACTGTTCGCATTATTTAACTAATTTTATCTCAAACTTGATGTAGTTTTTCAATGTTTTTAATGAATTCTAACTAAAGGCTAAATACACAAGTTCTTGAATAACCGGGTGTAGTTTTTCAAGTAGAATTTTATTGTTTTCGTAACAGAATCTAAGCATATAGAATCAACGTGCATTTTCCAGCTGATCTTGGTCGCTCCTGACGTCAGACAGTTCTTCGATCGATATAAAGATACCGATTATTTGACTATGAAAATATATCTGGTAAGTTCTTATGACCTTTGACCCAAATTTCATGGTTGGCGCCCATACTATCTTTTTCCCTGACAAGACCTGTTGTATTCAACGACCGTTATTTAGAGCTTGAAAAAGAACCGACACGACCTTCCACTGAGCTGAGCACGGCATTGGCTAGCCTGTTGCGACAAGCGTATGTACCGCTTCCTGGTTTTGTTCTTGTCGTCTTGTGCACTCTAGCCAATTGTTCCCCTCAGTTATTGCTATCTCGGAGAGATAGCAGTAACGCAGTTTTGGGGGTAACAAGAAGTTCAATTTGTATGAGAAATCTATCGTTTGAAGCGGTTTTAGAACTCCCAGGTCCGATTTATGTTCGGCTTTCTGGCGTTACAAAAATTACAAATGCGGAGTTTTTCATGAAATTAGACTAGTTTTCCTTTCAGACCATTTCTTTGACGTCAACGTCTCCAGAATATTTTTTTAGATCTTTCTCACGAACGTATCTTACATCTCGGGAACACGTATACAACTTCTTGAAAACGAGTCAAATCGCGAAACGCTTTAGGCATGTGCACTACGATTCGAGGTGCCCTAATGTAACTCGCCTAAAGTAAATATTGGAAACTTCACCATGTTCGAACACCTTTACACCAAGACCGAACAATTGGAGACGAGAATTGTAGATAATCGAACGAGAGGAAATTCATAACCACCATCAAGCCCTTGAATCTGGAATTCAACGTTATTTCTGAACAGGAAGCTGCTTGCATTAGTACCAAAGCCAATTCATGTACGACGATGTTACCGACATTCCCGATGAAGTGCAGGATGAATTTTTGGAGCTGCGAAATGACTCCTCAGCACGTGATATTTTTCACTTTTCAAGAAAGATAGTTACCTCAAATTTGGTATCCTATGCGTCATTTCTATCCTAAAGTTTCTATGCTTTCTTTCTTTTCGAATTACTTACCTCTGCGAAAGTGGACTTTCAACTCTTCTGCAGATAAAAACAAAAGCCAGGAATAATTTAGGATGACATCAGATTAGCCTTAACAAAAATAATACCACAAACTAATATGTAAATCTGTGTATTAAATATGTTGAAGTAAGGTCGTTTAGCGCAGTGGTAGTGTCTCCAACCAACAACCTACGAGTCTAGTTCGCTTTTGTTGTTTTGTTTCTTATTAGATTCTATTTGTTATTACGCAACGTCATTGATTGGTTGATGTCCCCTGATGAGTGCTACACTTTTGGGGCCTCCTTACTAAAGTAAACTAAACAACTAGTAAAAGTTATTCGACCTTGCAAAGAACATAACTCCTATACGAGTCCGATTGTCTTCTGATTCTATAAAATTATTTCTTTTTTGGGTCAAGCTCCGGACTTCAAAAGTTGTAAAAAATAACAATTAAAATAATAAAAAAGTAAATATTATTTTCGTATTTTCCAAAGGCTTAATTCTTCTACGGGAACCTGACTTTCGAAATTAGAATAAACTCTATAAAAGTTCCGACCCGGAGAACGCACCACAATCCAAAATTGATACTTAAAAATCTTAGAACCGTTGAAAGGATTTCGAGTAGTCGTTCTTCCACTCAATCTTCCTAATTCCTCTATTTGTTGAATGCACGTTATCCGAGGTCTCCCTCTTTTTCTTTTTCACGTTGTTCGCATCTCGTGCACTCTCTTTCTTAGCCCATTTTAAGTTCGACTTAAGGGTTACACAACTCAAATTTACTAGAAAGTAAACTTCATGATGTGTAACTACGTGGAAGCTACGTCAGAAGACGATTCTTTTCTTCTAGAGCCCTTACGGGAAAATCATCATCGCGGCGCCGGACAGGTTCACATCTTCTAAGTTAGCCGTTCAAGAAGCGACCCACAATGTTAATTACCACCAGCTATCACTCAATCGTCTAAACACATTGATCTAGTGTTGAATTTTCCTTCATTCTTCATTCATTTATTTCGGTTATTTTGCCTATTTTCAATCCAGCCTAAATAAAATAAAATCTCTGACTCTTCAAATAACGGGCTAATTAAATAAGATAAGTTAATTGGCAGCTACCAGGTAACTGTGCAAAAGCTTACAAAAGTAAGCACAATTTGCATATATGGCAATAATACGGGCGGGGGACTTATGCTTTTGAATCGCACACCGCAACCGCAGACTAATTAGTTTCGTCCTTATTGGGACTCGTCAGTAAGGTATAGTCAGTCTGCAATTGTCATGGAGTACGTAGCCATATCACTGGACGTTAGGTGGACGAATTGAAAGAAGCGTTATGAAGTAATTAGTAACTACCATAACTCCAGGTTTTTGAGAAATAATTTGTTGGCATCCTCCCCCTCTCCCCAAATTTCTTCCGACAATGTCACATATTTTAACATTTAGAACGTATCCATCTAATCTAATCTTTTCACCAATCTTAAACAAAAAATATGCCTAGATAGCTTAATGGCAATCGACCCGAATCTTCGAAGTCGAATTTATTTTTACCCTAAGATGGCGTACAGATCGTTAGTCGACGATACGGAAATTATCGATTGCGTTATGCAAATCGGGCGCCGTAGGCGCAAACATCTCCCTAATTAATCATATTTCGTCGATTCAGAGACGGGAATTTCGCTTGTTTACTCGCCGTCCTAACAATTTATCATCCGTGGAGCTATTACTGAGACGTCAGCGGAAAATTTGTCTTTTATCTCTTCAAATTTTGCGGGGAGAAAACTTTCTTTATTGCAATTTCTTTAACGTTATAACGTAGTAGCGAATTATGACTTTTCATTATAATCTAACTGTCGGAAGTGTTTTTATTGAAGGAAGAAGTGATGGTCGCTAACTTTTACCATCGTCCAAAAGCATAATACCTTTGCTCAACTTTCCACGTTTTCTATCCCAAATTTACTTTTACAGCTTTGCTGAGGTCTGCTAAAAACGCTCAGCTTTAGTAATCTATAGCTTTGATAAAAATTCGACAATTGATCGAGTCCAAGGTCCCCACGGTTATGGAGATATTGCTTGATCTTCATGTGATTCTCGAAACACTGGGTGTATCAGTGATTTAAAGTTTGACTAGACTATTTCTTTCTTAGGTTTTGCATTGCATCCTTTCACATTGCCGCAACAAAACAGTTTTGGTTGTAGTCCTCAGGTTCTCTCCATTTCATGGATTTGGCTATATTAAAACTCACAGCACAGAGTCCGTAATGTCATTTTATTATTTTAACAACAAATACTTACCACAACTGCAAAAAGTTCTCACGGCGCATTTCATAGTTCCTCCTGCGATGAGTATGTGTGTGTGCGCGACAAAGAACTAATAAAAGAAAAAGATAAAAGCATCTATCTGACGATTTCAAGCGTCTCACTTCTTCCCAGTTAGCTCTCGCCGCAGAACCTCGCTAAAAGAGCTTCGCTCTAAAAATTCAAATTGCTCCAAAATCTGACGTGATAGAATTTTCCCGTACTCAGTACAAGAAAGAACCGTTTTCTAACTCTTGAAGAAGGTAATTCGTTGTTGGCCTATATCAGCATCTCATTAACTCGATAGATTCCCGGATGTTACGTCTTGAATTCGTTTTCCTGTGAAGTTTCTAACGCAATCTTTTACGATTTTCGCAAAAAGGGGAAACTGACGAACTTAAAAAACGAACTTTTCAATTTTTCCAACAAATTATTTTCGCACAACACCACCTTCCGTCTTTCAGATTTAAAATGCACGCAGAAGGATAATTATTTCCTTGACGAACATAACTTGCGCGATAGGAAAACGATTTTAGTTTCGTTTAAAAACCGCACGCTTCTAAACGACGAGCCTAGCGAGCGCGGAATTTCCCCAAATTGCATTTTGTCTTATTATCCGGCGAGGCGAAGAATTTAATTACTCCTACAAATTAAACCGGTCGTGCGAGTGACGTTTGCCGCCGTTTTAGAATTAACCGTGGCACCGGAGGTGGAGCACCGCGGAAAAGGAAATAGGGAACGGAAAATTGATTCTTTGTTTTTCCAAATTTTCCTTTTTTTTTCGCCAAAGAAAACGATTTATTAATTTATTTGCGATAATCAAGCGGGAATTTAGCTTTAATTGAAACGTTCCGAAGTGGTTTCCGTTTTCATGCCACTTTCACGATTGTTTGAGGAAGATATTGTATAACGTACGTAATGTACGTTGTATGTATCAATAGATTAGAAATAAATTATCCACACATATCGTACTTTCCACAACTTACGCTTCCAATTAAAACAGAAAAGACTTCAGACGAAATGAAACAAAATTTGTACCAGCAAATATTTTCCTACTATCGCAGGAAGGCCGAAATTAATCTTTGAAGTTCTGTAAAGAACATTTGGAAAACTTCTGACCATATCCAGTCTACCAGACATGATGTATATCATTATATAAAACATGGTGTCAGGTGTGATCTACTAGATCTAGAAGAAATACAGAAATAATGAAGTTTAAGCCTCCAACACCTCTTGATGTCCATGAAAATGTATTAGTAAATTGGGAAAAATGGAAGCGGAAATTTGAAATGAAGGCGTCTGGAAAAGCCTCGGAAAAAGATGAGTCGATTAGTGTAGCCATGTTATTAAATTTGCTGGGAGATGAAGGTATTGACATTTACAATACATTACAAATCGAAGATAAGACAGAAATAACTCTTTAAGAAGTAATCGAGCTATTTGATAAACAGTTTATCTCAGAAAAACCCAATTATGGAAACGTCCAAATTTAATAACTTGTCACAAAAGAAGATCAGAACTTCGTACATAATTGAATTAAAAAAATGCATCAATGTGTATCTTTCGTTGCGTTAGTTGTAGTAGTACCTTTGAAAATCGTATGATACGGGATAGACTTGTAATTGGTATTCATGACAAAAACATACAGCAGTGTCTGCTTGGTGAAAGTGATCTCACAGTAGACAAAATCAGAGATTACTGTAAATCTATTGAGACTAGTAAATATCATGCTAAGTTCAGAAGAAGAAATTAATACTATTCGAAGGAAGATAGGAAATTATCAAAAAATAAAATGTCAGAGATGTGGATATGACCATACCAAAGGAAGATCCCTGCTTACAATAAAACATGTGCTATTTGTCAAAGAAAAGAACCATGTTGCATGTGTTTGCCGTAATAAAAGGAATCCTGATGATGGGAACAAAAGGAGGAACATAAGAAAGTAAATGTCCAAATAAAATGTTCAATCTGTTAAGACAGTACCAGGAGGAAATATTCAAGAAATTCAAGGAGATATTCACCATCTTTCTATCCATCAAACTTGGACCAAAGATGATAACAGAGGCTGGTACGAAGATACTACAGTGGATGGAAAGAAGATAAAGTTTAAACTGGACGCAGGTGCAGAAATTAGTATTTTACCATTTGAGATATATAAAAATTTATCAAAATATGATAACATTAAAGTAAATCCCACACGTATTTCTTTAATGTCATATGGAAATTTTCGTTTAAAACCACTTGGTCAAGTTAAATTAGACTGTTGCTTTAATCAAACTCATAGAGTGGTAATGTTTTGAATCGTTGATGCTAAGTTACCACCAATTTTTGGCTTAAGCTGGTGCATAAAGTTTAATTTAATTTCTCGTATAAATTCTGTAAACACTGTATTGTTTAGTGATAAGAATGGCCGTTTAAAACAATATTCTAACGTATTTAATAATGAATTAAGAAATATATCGGGGCCATGTCATATCAAATTAGTTGATAATGCTACTAAAGATTGATTAATGTCATCGTTCAAGGATGAGAAAGCGAAGCTTGCAAGTGAGTTGGATGCTGGGCAAAGATGATATGATTGCATCACTGAAAGGTGAAAGGAAAAAATTGCAAAAAGATCTAGAAAACAGTACGAGCTATGCAAAAGGTACAGAAGATATCATTCATCATCAAAAGATCTTGAAGGTCTTAAGAATTATACCAGTAAAGATAAAGAAATAGCCGCCCTAAAGACACAAAACGATAAGTTATCCAACGACAATGCCGCTGCTAAATCTGAAAACGCTAAGAAAGACGATATAATTTCGGCTTTAACATCAGAAGAAGATGAGCTTTCGCCAGACCATAACGCGTATAAGAACGAAATGAATGCCTTCACAGCCGAACTCGAAAATATGTTGAAAAATTTGAGGAATAATTTGAAGAATTTGAAAGAGAGAAATAAACAAATGGAGCAATAATTAAAAGAATTGAGTGCGAAGAATCAGCATATAGGTAACCAGAAACCACAATTGGATGATAGAGATAAGCAATTAGGCGAACTGAAAAAACAAGTAGACCTGAAAACAGCTTCCAGTGATGATTCTCAACAATTAGCGCAGCTTAGGGACGAGAGGAATAATTTTCTGAAACATTTAGAATCCCAAAAGACACAAGATAATGGATTATATAAACACCTAGATGATGCAACGAAACTTGCAAAGCCGATAAAGCAGAAAACGAAGAAAAAGAAAGGAAGAGTAAAGATAAAGAAGTTGCAAACTTAATAAAGAATTAGGTGATAATACGCTAACATTGAACAATCAACAGCTAAGACATAGAAAACTTCCCGAACGACTCAGAGATTACATTTTAAATTCTAATAAAAACAAAATCTTAGAATTAGTTTACTTATACGAGAGTTAACCACAAATTAGTCTCTAATAGTAGAATTAGTTTTAATGTTAAGGTAGTTTATCAGAATTTAGTTAGTCTAGTACTATGCTGTTACACTTGAGGCGGAGGGGCGTGTTATATATCTATGTTATTAAAGATGCCCTCAGTACTGCTAAGTTGATCACGGTAACTGTTAGACATGAAACGACTATTACTATATAATTTTTATTGATCCCTAAATAGACATTTTATAGAGACATAATGTGTATCATTATATAAAACAACTACGTCTAGAAATGTAAACGCTAGTAAAATTCTAGCTATATCTGGCGCAAGGTCAAGTGGACCGTCTTTGTTTTATCATGACTACGTTACTCTGTAACTTTTTAAAAGAAATATGTAACTCGTTTCAGATTAGATCAAATTGTTTACATATGGGACCCGCTGAAAAAAATGTCATCAAACCATTAATATATTTATGTTCCTCGCCTACGGCATTACTGAAACTTTTAACCTGCTTCTCATAATCCAAACAAATAATCGAGCACCAACAGTAGTAAAAATGTATTTTTAAATAGACCTGAAGATATCTCGATAGGACTAAATCAATCAACGTGCAGCCAATAAAGTTTCTATTCGATCTTATTCCTCGAGAACCATCCACTTGAAAATAGGAAAAAGTAAGAAAAGTTTCGAGCGAGCCATTCCCCGCATCTGACGTTATATAAATTAAGTAAACCATGCTCCTCGTACCTACGCCTCCGCTGCGACCTTTTCGGTAGCGTCCATGAACGCACATCCGCGTCGAATCCTCTTTTAACCTCCTTCCATCTCCAAATCGTGGGCGTTCTCCTAATCTTGTCCTTTTGTTTTTATCACCGATTCCTATACGGACCGATCCCGAAATGAAATACCGTCGCGAGGCGTCCCGAAATTTAATTTCTGGGCTCGTGAGTGCTGCGGATGAAAAGGGATGAGACGGGTTTGTGCTGAGGGATGGGGGCGCGGATCGGGAAAATACCTCGATACAATAAAGCGTATCGAAGAATGAGGAAGGTCAATCCTTTCGGAGCGGGAAACGGAAAACGGGAAAGGATGACGAGGATGGGGATGAATTATGACGGGTCACCTCACGGCGAAGTTAGTTTCGTGTTTTCCTTTTTCGTTTTTATTAAATTACAACAACGAAACGTTGGAGATATAGGATTAGGTCCAGTAGCCTCTAGGATATGGGTATTTGCTGATAGCTGGACACGTACCGGGCTGTATCGAATTTGTAACGCTTGAAAAAATAGCATGTTCCAGGAAAAAAGATGGAACCAAGATTTTTACGATTTAATGTTTAATGTCGATCAATTTTGCAAGTATCGTGTGGGAAACAATGGACCAAAGTCGCGATGGTATTCTTTCTCAAATCGTTCAGGACCCAAAAAAGTATTCTTTCTGATTCCCAAAATTCGTTTGAAAGATTTTCATGCTGATTGCTTATGGAACTCATTGTCCATATTGCAGAAAACGGAAATTTGTAAGCTCACTAAAAATATCAAGACCCACAGAATTGAAGGGAACAACTAATGAAGAAATATGTACGTATTTTTATGGATATAAATATACTCAACTGTGTAAAGGAGTTACCATCAGATCAAGATATCATCGGTCTTCAAATGCAGATATCCACGATGAACAAATCTCACAACTTTGGTTGCGAGAAGAAACTGATTTTTTCGG
Organism: Chrysina gloriosa; assembly: GCA_038088585.1. NCBI lineage: Eukaryota > Metazoa > Arthropoda > Insecta > Coleoptera > Scarabaeidae > Chrysina > Chrysina gloriosa. The sequence continues at coordinate 48,327,770 of CM076093.1, read as the reverse complement.
CTTTTATCACATACTCATCTCAAATCACAATTCACCACAACCACAAAGGGGTAAACCAGTTTGCGCCAAGTTCCATAAAGTTGTACCATTTTTGAGCAAGTTCCAAGATACATTCAAATTTTGCTATTGTAACAAACAGGCCATTAAATTCCTTGTTCGTGACGTGAAATTTAGAATTTGTCTTCGTTCGTCATCCTCCGTTTTGTGCTTCCAGTTAAAAGTCGTATAGACCTCCATTCCTAATTTCTCAATTCCAAGTCGTAAAATTTTCCATCAACAAGTAACTGAAATTGTAGTACTTGAAAATCGATCGTTCTTTTAGGCAGTTTCCAGTATCTTTGAAAACGTCACGGGAATAGTCAAAGCCGTGACTAACATAAAAACTCGCGGAAAGCAATCCACGATCTCTTGTTTTCGCCCTTTCCCATCTTCGACGCCGTCTTAAAACCTTCAAAGAGTGTTTGCCGTTCAAGTGTTACTTAAATTTGCAAACATAATCACCGTGAATTTATGGTGAAGTCGATAACTCCATTTCTCTTTTTTTTTAAATATTTTCTAATGTTACTTCGTTTTTATTAATTGTATTGTTGCGCACTTGTACGTGCAGGGATTATCTTACCTGTTTATATAGCTTGTTGCTAACCGTTATTTTGTTTACTCGTTCCTCACTGTTACTTTGAGCTAATTAGCCGTTCCCCGAACTTTATTGTAAAGATCCCTCTTTTACATTCCTTATCGCCTGTGTTCGAAATCTTTAAAATCTTCACAAGTTTGAAATACCATTTTGATTTGTATAAATCTGACGGATATTAGTTAAAAAAATAATATACATTTCGTCGCATTGTGGATTATTCGATTGTTACTTTCTTTTGATGAGTTCTAATAATATTTGATTTGTTAATTTACAATTTACTTCGATTGATTTATTAATTTATTATGTACTTTGATTAATATTTCTTTCTGTAGAATATTTGTATTTCTGGCATCCATTTTCGATGATTAATTTCATATACTTTGTTAGTTAATGATTATTATATCTTTCCTTTGTCCTTTCTTTGGAGGTGGAAGTAGTATTATATTTTTTCTGATATTAGATTGTTGTAAAGTACTGTCCCTCATTTTACTTGTGGTTTACTTTAAAGTGAAAGATTTCTTTTATTTGAGTTAATTGTTGATTTACTAAAATAAAGTGTCATAATCTGAAAGCGTTTCTTTACCACTAATTTATATTGGATGAGCCCGATCCAGCTTGAAATTTCCAAAGACAAAACCACGCACCTTACCTCTCAAATCAGCTGCATCTGCACCTGTTGAAGATCCGCCCACAAATAAGGTAGAATTGACTGAATTTATCCCTTCAAGGGCGCTGTTAGTTCCTTTGTTCGCTAGATTACGATCGAGTTTATTTTCTATCGTTCTATTTCTTCGCTCGGATTTTAACGCATTGACAAAGTAGACCATTATCTAAATACATTTGCACCTCTTTATATATAAACAAAAGAATTTCTTTCCTTTCTATTTTTGTTCTCTCAAGTGTACCCATTAGATATTCTTTTATATAATTAGATATTGTAAATTATAAACACACATCTGCTATGTAACAAGGTATTAATAATGAATGTGAATAGAAATATAAATTGCAATTAAAACTTCCAACTTGATGGAACACAGGATAATCCCCGAAAGAAGCCACGTCCGATCGTTCTGTTTCGAAGTAATTTTTGTCAAATATTTACCCCAACAACTCACGAGAAAAATTCTTTTTAAAACGGTATCAAACGAAAAACCGGACTTGTTTTTTGATTCAGAGAATCGTTTGAAATGCCAACGCCTAAGCGAGACAGATTTCGTATATCGTGATATATCTCAATAGCGCCATCTTGTAGTCTTTTGTAGAAGCATAAATGATGCCCCTCGTATAATAATAGGGGAATAAAACTGCATTAATTTACGTTACCCATCTCGTTATAACAGACTGGGGTGGCACCGGAATTCCTGGACACAACAGATTTCCAAGTTCGCTTAGGAAATTTCAGAAAACTTTCTTCGTAATTGTTCTATAACTTTATTATTAATTAATTAATTAATAATATATATATATAATTATAATATTTAACGATTAATGCGTCTAGTACAGAGCAACGTTTTTTAACAGCTTCGACTACAAGATGCGCAGCACGGTTCATTTCAAATTTTTTTAACAAATTTTCAAATGTAATTTGCGAATCTGGGAACTGAATTAAGAAATGGAAACATACAGCTTAACGCGGGGAGATTTTAATGATGTTTTGGAGACTGGTTTCTATGGATTCAAAGATGTAATGATAGGAGACAAATATATCTTACCGCAAAAGAAGACACACGGGAAAAGAACTCAAGGTAGAAGACGCGGTTCGTGGATCTATAACCAGTGAGAACTGATTTGAATATAGGTCTGTGGAATTATTTGGAGCAGCTGCTACAAAAGGTAAAATAGCCATGATGATAGCCAACCTTCTTAGAGGACTTGAAGAGGAAGAAAGATGTATTTGGTTATAAAAGGGGACACTTCGAAGAATTATAGAAATTACTTTCCTAGGCTTAACAGAAAGAGAACAGTCATCGTAGAAATGATATCCTTCCACCCGTTCAATTCCTTTAGAATAATTCGAAAAATAGTTTCAAGAGGTTGGAGAGAGTTATAAATATTACAAAAAAAAAGTAGAAAATAAAATTCTACATATCTCTCACATAAATTATCTCACTGAGACCCATTTATTTGGCAACATTTACAAAAAGTTTTTGGTTCCTTTAGGATATTTAGGTCAATATATCATCGATGAGAATCACGTGTCATCACCGCAACTACTTCGACGATGACATACGAAGCGTTTGCGCTTTCATTGGCTACGACGCCGTCAATTTTTTTAAATTATCCCCGGCCCGACCTCGTAAAGTTCAAACTAACGCTAGCGGAGCAGCGGACGTCGCGACGGCGTTCTGGCATTCACGACCTGCATCGCCTAATAAAATTTTGTTTATGAAATTAGCGCAGGCGGTCGACGAACGTCGACTCGACGCATCCATTCATACCAATTTGTTACTCGTCACCCGATAAAAACGTCAAATTTCGACGCCGTTAACGATGGATAAAGGAACGAACGAAATTTTCGACGACGAAGCGAGGCGTTAGTTACTACTACAAAGCTTCGTTCTTGATGGTAATTCGAGGTGAAATCGTTACTCCGAAGGCGAAGTCGTTAAAGATGTTAGGAAAGAGACGGTAGTGACTGGATCGTTATAATACGCGTTTTATATTTATTTCTAGCATACCAGGGCAGAGTTTGATAGAAAAAATTAGACACGCAAATTATAATGATTCTGTCATTAACGCTTGCTGTACGAGATGTACGTACATAATATCAATCGACCTCGGGGTAGAAATCGACACGATTTAAGCTTCGACGTGTATGAAGCTTTAATGGTGTGAATTTCTGCCCTACACGGGCTTGCACTTAAGCCGCTAAAGTTGTCGCAACCTTATTAATTACGTTTTGATGATCGAACTGGATTAGTTGAGATCCCTGTTAACCGATGTTAACTCCATTATGAACTTGCTACTTCGCTGGATAGCTCGAAATGCACCAATCGATAAAGATATGGAGAATCGGTGGTGGACCGTGATCGAAGCGCAAGGAAAGCACTTATGCTAAAGCCCGGGAAGTCAAAATAATGAAGTTAACTGAGGGATGACACGATAACATATGTGGCCAGGAATTTACTGATGTAATATAGTTTTAGTTAATGCGCCATAGTCCTTGCAATCACTAAATCATTAAATGAGGGAGATTTCCGAAGTTCTAGCAATCATAATTTTTTATTTCGTCAATTTTTATCCAAACTACAACCTAACTTTTCAATATACGAGATGCGATCCAAAAATTCCCGCCTCGATACCATAAATATCTAACTACTTAATTTTGGGCTTCGTGGCTGATGTCACCTATAAAGTAGTCCTTACCAAGCTTCATACTCTTAAATAGAAGTCCCGTTTGTAATTTCCGTTCTTATCAACAGATGGCAAGACCAACGTTGAAAAAGTACAGATACCTTTTTCTCCAACTGCTAAATTATATTAAATGGCGCCACGCGTTAGTTGCATGTTAGATGTCAATACTTAGTCAGTATTCTACACAGATTACATCAGGAATTAATTTGAGATTATTGGAAAACCTGAACAAAAATGTTGCAAAAGTTACAAACTGTGGACAAGCACTCTGCAGTGCTATTTGATGATTTGGTTTTCTGGATGATGGCAAATTACAATACCAGAAATGTGCAGACCACGCTGTTGTTTTTATGATTCGTGGAATTATAAAGCAATGGAAAACAGCAGTTTCATTTATCTTTAGTGAAATGCAGCAAATAGAATGCCATCGACGAGGCCTCTCGGGCCAGTTCGTCAGCTTTTTCATTCCCCCGGTAGCCCTCGTGTCCCGGAACTCAAGCTATCGTCACTTTTGCGCGACTGCCGAGAGTGCCGAGTTCATTCAGAGCACCCACACAATCCCATACAAGTCTTGAATCGACCTGCACCGAATCTAGAGCCTTCACCACCGCTTGACTAACGAAGAAAATGGCCAGCGCGAGATTGGATCCACCCTGCTTATTAATTTCTCCGTCTCGTACCGCGGCTATTTCCGCCTGAAAAACCGTAGTATCTTTACTTAAACTCATCTGGACCATCGTCCTATCTTTGAGTCCGTATATTCCTGCCCCAACTACGCCTGTATAGCTGGACCTTGTTTCCATTCCTCTCTATCTGGTATTGACATTTTATTACATATGTAGTAGAAATTTTCAATGAAGTTTAGTTTATCACCTATAACAACTGCAAGGACTTTATTTGTGTTACTCTTTCTAAATTGAAGTTGTCAATTTTTATATCTATATTTAAATGTTCTAGTTTACTTAACATATACTTATTGCCTAATATCGTATAACTTACATTTACTTAAGTTTATACAAAAATTATTATCACGTAACCATTTGTAAATGTTATCTAAATCTAGATTTATTAGCCTATTGTCATCAGCAAATATTTCAATATTATGTAATTTAATATGTTTAACAATATCATTAATGCACAATACAAACGATGACGGCCCAAGCACCGCTCCCTGAGAAACGTCATGTGCAGTTTCAATTTTCGCTGATACACAATTATTGTACTTAACTTTTTGTGTTCTTTTTGATAAGTAAGATTGAAACCATTTAAGGGTGTTATCACAAATTCCTATTCTCTCTAATTTCTTTAACGAAAAGGGTCTGCTTAATGTTTCAAATGGGTTCTTAACATCTAGAAACACTACCATAATAATATTATTATCATCTAATAGATTTAACCAATTATTACTAATATTTATGATCACAGATTCACATGAGTGACGTTTTCGGAAACCTGACCGATTACCCACTATCACTTTTTCGTTGTCCCAGTATTCCGTTAATTGTTTTTTCACAATAACTTCTATTATTCTTTCATGGGGCGGTAGTACATTTATAGGCCGACACTCTTCGCACAATATTGTGTTGTTCACTTTTGGTATAGGTGTAATAGTTGTAGTTTTCAACATATCTGGAAATATTCGTTTTTCTAGTGATGTATTAATTGTACCCAGATATCAGTTTCCGATCACCATAAACGAGTCTTTAACGATTTTTGGTGAGATTTCATCATCTGTTGCATTTTTATTAGGCAATGACCAAACAATTTGTCTTAGTTCCTTCGTTGTTATTGGTTCAAACTTATCAAAATTTCTATGGGTAGTAATATCGTCTAAATATGTATTACCATTATTAAACGTTTTTGTATCATGTACAATATCATTAATTGATAAAATATTTGTTGAAGGTCTCGACAATTTTACGGTTATCACTTATTAACTTATTATTGAATTTAATATGTTCCCTATGTGCATTAGGATAACTGAAGAATTGTCCTTAGTTCTTTCCAAATTTCTCTATTATCTTGCTTCCTTCAAATATTCCACATATACTATACGATATTGCACGGAATGGCTGCGAAAACGTATCAAAATTTGTCTCTGACTAATATCGAGGCGTATAAGATTTTCGCAATGGAACTGGAACGCCAAGTTCATAAAACATTCGAAAGATGTAGATATGCATCTAGTTAATTCGATAACGCCGTCCTTTCCAATTTCTCGGATTTCTTTTGTAAATTCGTAGTAAACCGCTAGCTAAATCGAAATCGCAAATTTGATCGGGTAGTTATCGTCGTGCCAACTTCAGAAGTCTAATGTCGTTTCGATTTACTGCACGCGAACTATTCGCCGATGCAAGTTACGTAAGTGACGCGGTTAAGTCGGGGGTTTCCGTCGCGCTTGTTTCGATTCAATTCCCATCGCGATATTCGGATACCTGTTGCCGGCGTCCTAAAACAAAGCCCATCGAAAACTAATTATCCGCATAATTCGAGTCCGGAACTTCCTGTCGCGAATTTCCGGTATGGAGTTCCGAGTCGGTGTGGCGACGCGGACGGGTGAAAATTTACGCGATAGGTAGCTAGACCACCGAAGAATGAAAGGACAAGGAAGTTGAAAGGAAGAAAGTTAATGGCGGTGATCAGGAAAAGGTGATATGAACACAATGCAGATATCGAAAGTAAGATATTCATTTAAAAAAGAGGAAAATAGCAAAAGTGTAAATGAAAGAAAATTGTTAGCTGAAGAAAAACAGAACAGATAAACAAAGGAAAGTGGACAAAACGGAGATAACGAATTAGTCTGCGGTTGCGGTCCGCGATTAACAATGCACAATTCCCTCCTTGATAATTGTAATTTAATCGCCCTGCGGCATGAAAACTTATGGCTTTTGATTTTCATAATCCTTTTTTACACTTTTCAGCAACTCCATCTTGCTTTGTCTCTTGCTTTCTTCCTCCAATTCGGAATGCCTAACCTTTGTAGATCTTCGTACGCGTTTTCGCTTCATCTTTTCCTTGGCCGACCTATTCTTCTCTTTCCAATCAGTATTCTGCAAACTATCAGCTCGGGCATTTTATAACCACTGCAATTATGGGTCGCTTAAATAACAATTCCATGTCTGTGTTGGTTCCCCTTCTCCAACTATTCGCTTCGTTTACGCCCCCGCAGATGACCCTCATTATTTTCCTCCCGCATCGTTCTAGTAAATACTCTTCGCTCGAAGTAGCCTCCGGCAGCTCCAAAGACTCTGAAAGCCAGTAGACTCACAGTAAACTACTCACTTCCGGAAAAGCTGCTGCAGCCCCTGCAGCTGGATATTATCCGTGGAGTCTTTGCACCTCTCCGGCTAAAGATGTTACCTCCCCTCCCCGAAGGAAGTAAGTTTTCGCGGTGTTCTTAGTAATAAGATGACGTTTTCTTTCAGAAACATTTTTCTACTATTAACCTCCAGTTAACGAATTCGTCTCCTGCTGCGACTTATTTTTAAATTCAAATTTTAAAAGGAAACGGAAAGATCAGAGAGACATTACAATAGGGGTCATTGCTGGAAAAAGTAGGCGAGAAAAATTTAAAATGGTAAGAATGGATGAAGACAGACTTACCAGAAAAATTATGGAAATGAGGAGAGTAGCAAGAAGGAGGAAGCGAAAGCCCCGAGTATATTGGATGTTCAAGGATAGCAAAAATAGGAGAATCTAAACCGAAGTCATTACAAGCAGTGAAAAGTCTAGCGAGGAACCGGAGGAATGGAAGAAACGAATTGGCGGATAAAACTAACATTCCGACGTGAGAAAGCAGATACGAAGAATTTTTTAGAATAACATTCTGTTCGTAGAATTATAGCTTCTACTGTTTGCCAGCTTTTGACGATTCCCCACCATTGAGGGCTGATACGATGAAGTTCGAGAGCGTTAGGCACAAGGTCCTTGGCGACGTTTCCTTCGGATATTCCAACTGGGATTCCTGGAATTATCACAGTTAACCTTTTTTCCGACTGGTATGTATTGCAGGCAACTTTTTCCTCATTTAAGAGGTTGAGTATGTCCCTGAACCATCCTGCGGTTTGAGGGTCGATCCTGGTACCTCTGATCTTGATCACCGCCGCTGTAGACCTCCAGTTTTTGTCCGCCTCTCACAACGATCGACGGGATCTTCTCGTCCTTCTTTGTTTTTGTTGATTGCTGCGTCGCAACTGTAATGGTGTTTTCGCCAGGTGACAGACGTTGAAATGAAGACCGTCATTACTGTGTGGTACTTTACCTTGAAGATAGGGCTTCGAAGCGATGGGGGCACCTTCCAATATATATCGTAAATCTTGCTGGGCAGTAGAACGGCGGAGACGCGTGCCTCGGTAGTAACCGGAGGTACTTAATGCCACTAAGTGCGCGAGTAAAATTGCGGCGATTTGTTCTTGAATAGGGCTGAAGGGTGCGAGGGGTTAAATAATGGACCGACGAAATGGAGAGTGTGAATGGTTACGTTTACGAGAAAATTCACACCATTTCTACCTTCTGGAGGCACGAACGGCAAATGAGCGTGAAAGGTCATAATAGCCTCAGGTACAAATACTTTAAAAAGTATTACCTGGAAGCAACAAAATTAACAAAATGAATGAATTTTAAAATTACTTTCCTTCAACTGAATATAACACACATGTTGACTGAAATATTAAGAAAAACACAATTCGAGGGCGTATTTAAAACGAATGAATTATTTTAGAGTTATTCGAAGCGTAACACGTCATATCTTTAAGCGCTACAAACCCTAATTATCACCCATCGTTTTCGACCCTATCAAGCTTCGCCGAAATCACAATTTAACTCTCTCCCACTTCGTGAGTATCATCTATTATGGCAGGAATTTCCAGGAAACTTAGTTCCGATAACGAAGCCAATGAACATCCGGAGATAATTTTTCACGTCCCGTCCTATCACCAAACCGACGCGTAATTAAAGCGACGGCAAACCAATTCAAGTACGTTCGCCGTTTTGGGAAAGCATAACTTACGTAACCGCCCCCTCTCCTCCTACTAGAAACGAGACGGGCGTCGCCAAACCGTTACCGAGCGCCTCATCAATTCGCCGTCTTCGGTTCGTGCTACGATTTTAATTATAAGTTCGAAAATTCATGGAGATGGAGAGGAGCGTCGAAATCGTCATTAAGAATATTTGTTGGAGAAGAATTAATTTTTGATTTTCGAGAACGTTACGGACCGCAAAACGCGCATCCGTCGCAATTAAAAGTTTCTTACCAATTGGTATGGGCAATTCCAAAGTACTGTGTATGATTAGTAATCTTATATGATAGAGATCTACCACTAATAGGTCAATAAAACAAGGCCTTGTTTTATTGACCTATTAGTGGTAGATCTCTATCATATAAGATAAGTATAAAAAGGTCACGAAATATATATATATATACATTTATGATTAGTAATGATATACCGGGTGTTTCGGAATTGCACGCCACTATTTTAAGGATGTGTTCTCCAGCGCGAAATACACAAAAAGTTCGTACCAACATATGGCTCAAAATAATTTTTAGTATTAATTTAACGCATTAAAGACGAAGTTTCTTAAAAATTGAAATTTTATTGGCTTTAGTTATTTAGGCAAGTAATAAAAATGTTTAACAGAAAAGTATTCCAAATTTGAAAAAATGTTTCTTAGCTATTTAAGAAACTGCCATTGCCATATGGCAACGCCAGTCTTTTGTAGGGTCGAAAATTGTTGTATACTAAATAAAAAATCACATTTATTTGAAAACAAGAGAAACATATACTAGTATATGTCAAAACGTTGTATAAAAATTAACGTTGCAGCTCAAACAAGAGGCAACATCACATTGAATGCATTAGTGGATATGATAGATTTGCAGGCTTCACCCAACACACTTCTGCTTTTTTCCATCGGAAACAGTTGTTAATCAAAAATTGATGGCTTTCGCCTGATGAACTGTTCAGCATCGATTCATCATAACTCAAGTCTTCTTCAGGCACAAAATAATCATTAATTTTTTTTCCAGGTTTTTGTCAAAATTCTGTCTCTTCGCATGGCTGCTTTAACCAACTTATTTACCATGTTTGCTCCAGCTATGGGGTAAGATGAAGAACTAAACCTGAGATTTTAAAACATAAAAAGAAACCTTTCTTAATAAGTAATTTGTTTTCTTCGAAATCCCGGGGGTCCATTATATCAGTGTCGATGTAAGGTACGGGATGAGATGGCTCGTCGTCGAAAGATGAAGGGAAGTCCAATCGACGTCTTCATGTTTTTGTTTGTCTTCTCAGTCAATTTTTTTCTGTCGTTTCAGCTCCCTCCCTCTTCTTGCTCCTTCCTTTTTTTGTTCCAGCGCTTTTTTCACATGAGTTCCTGATAAAAGAAACGCCGGTAATTTCTTCCTTGGTTTCTTGGCAGTCTTTTTACTTGTCACTAGAAGTGAAAGAAGGGCGGAAGAAGTAGATGGAATCAGATCCTTAGATTGAAAGAGAGTTTGGGAGGGGAGCTGTGGTTGAGGGTTTGCAGGATAATGAATTGTAGTAGATGGTATCGCAGAATCATAATTCTGAAATGGTGACTAAAATTCGTCATCTTTTCCCCTCTCGCCATTTTTATCAAAAGCAACTGGCACAAATATCACATCGGTAAACTCCTCACCACACAATCGTTTATAATAAAATCGGTGACACGTGTTTCGCTAGTTTCGAGGCAAGCACCTTCAACAACCGTATAAACCGAAGTGGTACGGTTGTTGAAGATGCTCACAATTGTGTGGTGAGGAGTTTACCGATGCGATATTTGTGTCAGTAAATTACACCACCGTCCTTGCAATCACTCTTATCAAGAGCAACGTTTACAATTAACCAAAATTATTGTAAAAGAAATGGGTCTCCTATAAATTAGTGGGTATTGAGTTGTATTTTCAGAATATGATAGTAAAGAAGATGAAAAACTTCACGTAGAATGCTGATTCCCTGCGTTTTGACCCTCAAAAATTACAATGAAATACGCTGTACATGAACCTTTTATCGAACCTTACTTCAACGTGCACGAACGCTTGTTTATCTTAGTAGGTAACATTGTTCATCACTAGGGGACCACTGTGTACGCTGGGCCGTGCTTCTATCGGTGATAAAATGTGAAAAATACTGAATTGGTCATATTTCCCCATTCGTCATCATATCCCGACTTACCCTAATACTGCTCAAAAATATCATTGATTCAATTGGCAATTGGTCTGTGGGATACGGTGCTCTTTTTCGCAGTGGTAGCGAATGTGTTAAGACGTCTCCTTTTAATTCAATGGCTTCAGGCATTTTACGATTTGCTATCCTTTTGGTGGGAAATGTTTCATATCTTCGAACAGCAGCAGCGCCATTTTTATGTACCTCGCCATAAATTAAAGGCGTGTCTGTTTGTTCTGCAAAACTAAACGAATTTGTGATATTTCCCATGACAATAACAAATTGGAGAATCTTCAAAGTACTATTAACTCACACGAAAAACGAGCATGAACTAGTAAAACGGGTTACTTAATACTAATTAACAGATTTAATGATGGATCTTTTTCGGACTTTTAGCTTATTTATCTTAAACTTTCAATATCTCGGTAATCAATTATTTTGAGCCATATGTTTGGATGAACTTTTTGGAGAACACGTCCCTAAAATAGTGCCCTGCAAGTTCGAAACACCCGGTATAAGCACCAACATCGTCTTTATACGCATAAAATCGCCTACGTACGTACGTATTTTGGAGGAGGGGGGCATGAGGAATTCCCTCATGTCGTCGTTCCACCGGCAGAGAAGCCCGTGCAGGTCTTATCGTCTCATTTAAATTTTAATCAAGTACGTCGCAGGGTGTTTGGTATTCACGCCCTAAACAACGAATATTATTCTTCGACTTAATTTACATTTATTTTCCCGGCGGTGTCATTTTTTAAAAGGGGGACTCGGCGGAAAGGACGGAGAAGGTAGATTATGCGGAAAGGGAGAAATATGCGCCCATATCCCAGAGCGACGGAATTTAAGATGGCTCTTAAAGGAATGAAACGAAGAAGCGCGTTTATACTCGCGTCCCCAAATAATTGGGAAAAAACTTTTACGCTCACGTGGATTAATAACGCCTAGATCCCACATAACAACGATGAATGCAAATATACAAAACAAATTTTTGAACGAAAATAGACAAAATTATCGAGGGATAAGTGCTTTTCTACTTTCGCGTCGTATTTTTTAGACGAGCTTTCGAACAAGACGGCAATTTCCACCACCACCAAATTAACGCTTACGTAGGACCAATTTGGGCATTTTCCTCTCTCAATTAAGGCCCCGTCTCAGTTAACGAATTTCCTAACGAGACCCTGCCGATAACTTCCCCGATCGCGGCCGAATTCGTTTAATTCGCCCCAAATAAATTTATCGGGGCATCACCTTCTCGCCTCTTGTACGCCCATTAATTCGTTAAATTTAATGGAATAAGCGAGAAAATACGTTTAGATACGTAAGTCAGTTATGGTATAAGGGAGCTACTTCGATATGGGGTAATTCGATTACGTAGACAGCATCAGTTTGCTGATATTTGAGAGTTGGGATGTAGGGAAAAGGTGGGAAGAGAGTTGATGCTTCCTCTAGCGTTATTATCATCAGTTTATCTGTTATGATTAGTATTATTATCGTTATTTAAATTTTCAAGTTAGATACGTGGGTTTTATGATAAAACTGGTCATTTACTTTTTTGTACTAAATTTTTATCCGCAACTCTCGAGACAATTGTGGTGTGTTCATAACTAAACTTATTTCAACACATTGCTGTAGGATGGCTTTATCCACAATCGAGCTTGTTTTTTGAAGGTAAATTTATTCATTTCTGAAATCCTTATACCAGTTTTGTTCATTACGATACGATATATCTATTTATACAGAGAGAGACATGATTGAGAAGACATGATGTGGAGTCCTTGGCAAGTCGTCGTGAAGCCCAGGAAGCTCGATTCTTGTGGAAGATTGTACATGGTGTCATTGATTCCTCGGATTTTCTTTCCTCTATTAACTTCCTTGTTCTCCGGATATCCGCTCGTTCCTCTCCTACTTTTACTTCACCCTTTTCTAGAACCAACTTGCTACTGCATGGCTCTCCGTTTGCATCCATGTACCATTCTGCCGATGCGCTTTACAATGACTTTTTTTTAATGGAATTAATGAATTTATTTAATTTTTTTCCTTCTTTTTCTTTTGTTTTTTTTTTTTTTTGGATATTGTATAATGATTCAATTGGTGTGACTTATTTGTTGTATAACATATCTATATGTATGTGTGTACCTATTGTTAATTTGTCCTGTTATTGGTCTAACCGTTAGACAATGAACACTATTATTATTATTATACGTTTTTGACACCACGCCCACCACCTTTTGAGCATTTTTTACCCTACGGACGTTAGCTTCTTATTTTAACCCCAGCCAGAGACGTTTAATGGGAGAAAAAGAATGGAACTAGAAATAAAATTATTAATTATTATAAAAAGCATCGATTAAAAGAAAAGTATTGTAAACATTGAGACACATACATTCAACACTTTCACATCACAACAATTCCTAATAACCACTGGATATAAATAACCAAGGACACATGGACCTTAACAATACAAGTTTCTATAACAACGTTATGCCTTGGATGAACTGGAGTCAAAGAGAATTAAAGTTTTCGTTTCGTGGACAATGGAGAAATAATGTAGTGTAGTCCTGGTTTCAACAAAAAAATAAAAAGTTTGTTTGGTTAACGACGAAGAAAATTGACAAGATAGATAAGTCAACAAAAAAGTTTAAAATATATTTTGGACCAAAAGGGTTTTAAAGGAAGTACCAGTGAATAAAAGAACCTCACCACACCAGAGAAGAATTTCAAAAAGGGAAGAATCCATAGAAAATAGAGCCACACCGAAGAAAGAAGTTAAGGGAGGGAAGAATCCATAGAAAATAGAGCCGCATCGAGAATAGAAGTTAAGAGAGGAGACATAGGAAGAGCCATCATCGAATAAAAGGAATTACACTCTCACACACACACACAACACTAGGTACTTATTAATTTATGCTTTTTTATCATTAATTAAGAGCTAGGCCGGTGCAATTTTGCTTAAGAAATTAACTAAATTGTCAGTACAATGAACTGTAAAAGTATAAAAGACGTTGGACAATTTCAAACAAAGCGACAAACAAGATCACTACAAGCACTCTTGTGTTACGTATTTCTGATCGTTGAGGTACTCCTCTATGGTATAATAAACTCCAAACTGCATAATCGTAAGGATGGCTTTATCAAATCCAGCTCGATCTAATTTATTAAGGAAATTGATTTGAAGTAGGTTTTAAAACACCCTTCATCTTTCCGTAAAAGTAAAAACGTGTCGAACATTTTCGGTCACATCAACGTCTTCAAGATTCGTTTCTCGATCTGATCGCGCCTTTAAGTTTATTATCCTCCGATTCATATTTATCCACTGAATTTCTCAAAAAGCTACAGTCCATAATGCCAGGGTAAACTTCAAAGGAGTGGAAACTATAATCGCGTTAGGCTATACGAAAACGGATTCGAAAGCGTCACGTAACTTTTACCTCTCCTTTTTATATCTCCCCGGAGACATACCGAGCTCTTCGCAATCGCCTGCGCCCTCCTCCCCGCATCCTTTATTTTCGATCACATCCGAACGATTTGTCATATACAAACGCGCGCATATCAAGATAAACATCTCGCGAGCGAAACGGACGCGGCGACGCGCAAAACATACGACGAAATTGGATATTCCGATTAATATTATTTAGGGGATGTTGCCGAAAGCTCCCGAAAGGATGGTCGGCGATAAAGGACTCGATGGAACAACGCGTAGTCGTTTCCGGCTTCGAGCGCTATAAAAACCGGTTTTCGGTGATTAATTCGGCACAAAGCGCGGCTTTTGGGCGAAGCAAAGGGAGGACCGGGGGCGAGACGAAGGGGAGGGGGGGAGGGGCGAGGACGGAAAACGTTACGTAACTCGGATGGGAGGCTTTTACTTCAATTAATTTTTCGTGATGTTTTCCAGACGGGAGCTTTAATTTTTTCGCCCCGCTTTTTATCAATTAAATTAAGGCGTTGCCGAGTAAATTATTATTCTACTTCCTTATCGTTGTTATTATGTTGTTATTATCGTTAATATTATTGTTATCAATAGATTACACATTGTTTCATATAACGATGTGTGTAAATAAAGAAGTGAGACTGGTTGCGTTGTGTTAGATTTGGCAACACTGGTGGTAGGACACTCGGAAAAGGGCAGGTGAAGATGTGATACGCCATCAGTGCGAGTTGGAACTTGCTGAAGTCAAGTCGGTTTATCCGTAGCGATTGTTTTAGTGAAGTTGGTTTTGCTTGTGTGTTCCGATAATTAGTGACACGCATTTCGAGCAACGCTGTACGACCAGTTTTTGATTCAGACTTGAACACAGTGTAACGGAAACTTCTCAAGGGCCCAGACGTTGCGGTGATTTAAGGTATTTGCAGAAGCAAAAGAGACAATTGAAGATGAACCTTGCAGCCGAAGGAATTTGGTTGCAGGAACCAATGCAAATGACGACCGACTCAGGAATCCTGTGGCGTCAGATCATCGGTAGGCAGATCAGAATGATCGGGGAAGAGTTGAGTTTGAATTATACCACCGTTCATCAGATTTTGACCAATGACTTGGGGAATAAGGAATATCTGCTCAAAAATGGTTCCGAGAAATCTTGGGCAGGACCAAAAGGATATGAAAAGGGGTAGGTGCGTCGACCTTTTGGAATCGATTGAAGATGATCCCCATTTTCCAGAAAGTATCATTACCGGTGACGAAACTTGGGGGTTTGAATACCACCCGCCAACCAAGCGCCCGATCAGGAAATGGCACACTCCAAGCTCTCCAAGACCAAAGAAAAGCAAGAATGAGCAAATCAAAGATCGAAAGCATGTTGACTTGCTTCTTTGATAGCTGAGGAATCGTGCCTCCAGGCCAAAGCGTTAATCAACACTTTTACCGAAAGACTTCGAAAAAGGGTCTAACTGCGACAATAGCATCATCAACATCAACAATTCACAAACTCTTTTCATAACAAAAATTAAGTTATAACATTTTCCACTTTAAGCAGCTGTTTTGTACCGACCAACAGATACTAACCTCGCAGGTTTTGGGACAGGCGTTTAGATTGTGACAATCGCGGCGTACACGCCCAATAGGCGGATATTTAGAGCTTCAACGAGTATACATACTTACACCAGTCGTACATCGCACAAATCAATCGCTCAATCGAAACAGTTCTTGTTGCAACCACCGCACCGCCGCGCCGTCGTAACATCTTTTTTACCCCGGGCGTTAATTAAAAGGAACTTTTCGCAGCATTTTCCGAACGCGGCGAAGGATAAGCGGCGTATCGCCCGAAGAACGGCAAATCTCGAGGGCACTTAAAACGGAGGCAATAAACTCGTTTCTAACGAGCCGGAGTGTTTCGCGCGCAAAAACGGCTTCGTCGTAATACCCTCGCCCTACCTCCTTCCGTCCATATTCGTCGGTGCTAGAAGAGGAAAAGGCGGCCGAGTATCGGGGACGGCGTCGGGTAAACACAATGCATTGTAATTCGAAAGCGGCCTCGGCTCGAGACGGGGAAGGTAAGTAGATAAATCACTCGGAAAAACGACGCTCTTAACTACTACAATGGACGGGCAAGATTTCGCGTGTACATTGTTCGTTGGGAAGCGCGCCCCTTAATAGAGTTATTTTTTACGTTTTCGTGTTTTCAGCGATTTATCGGGGCGAAAATCCTTCCTTCGAGGGAGTTGGGGCGCCATAATGACTGAATTCGCCCTCGGTAGGTAGGCCCTCGGTGGCGTTAAATAGGCCGTGGGAAATTTGACATTTTCGACGGCGAATTGAAATAAGTTCCGGCGTTTCCGGTATCGCTTCGTGCGTTTTCCGGCGTGGAATCGCAGCGCTTTAAACTTTTCGTTTCAGGGCTATTTGGTAAATGGAAGGGAATGGATGTGATGTAGGAATCTTCTGGATAGGTTCGTTTCCTTCCCCATTATGTTGATGACAATGACTTAATTTAGAGAGGGCTAGGTAAAACCCCTGGAAAGATGGTACGTTTGAAAAATGAAGAGTTATGAGATTAGTTTATCTTTAAAATATCGAGACAATCCGCTTTTGAGCGCGGGAAAATGTTGTACAGGTTTTGGCATTGTATTTGCGAATTTGGGCAAAACTAAAATCTTGAAATTCAGTTTGACGAGTTCCACCTATCACCCCGAATTCAACGAAAACATTAGTCAAAAGCATCTCGGACTATCTCAATCCGTTTCTGAATGAGGTGAATGAATGAAATGTTCTGAAGGTTTTGTACTGTATTTATGAATTTGGGCAAAACTAAAGTCTTTGAACTAAGTTTAATGACTTCCACTTATCAGTCTTAATCCCACAAACACCCTGGCCGAAACAATCTCGCACTATTTCAATCCGTTCCTAAGCAAAGAAATATATTCTTTTGTAAATTATCTTGTCCAGAACATTCCGATCATTGGTACATTCCGATCAAAGGGGAACTCAATAGAATTTAATTTGGCATTCATATATGAATGTTGGCCTTGTGAACGTACTTATAAGGGAAACCGAATATTATCTCAATATACTTTTCATATTGCATGAGATATTCTAGAATCCTTATCGCCATTGCCTTTGCGTCTAATGTGAATTTGTGTATTCTGAGTGAAGCCTGTCGTAACCCATGTCTTGATTCCGAAAACACATTACTTACACCGAAGCCAAACTATCTCAATTTTCTTATCACAATCCCTGCGTATACTTCAGAGGTGGTGTTCTATACAAATCTTTCCGTTCCAATCAAAACACGCTCCGATATCCTGCATCTACTGAAGATGGCATTGAAATCTAATTCGAACTATAATATCTCAATACATATTTGAGATACGAACAATCCTTTAGTGTCTATTAATCAAGATACGCTGCAATATCCTGATCTACTGAAGATGGTTTTAAACCCAAATTCGAACTATCTCGAAACGTGTGTGAGACACGAAAAATCCGTCAGTATCTATCAATCGAAATACGCTCCAATACCTTGATCTACTGCAGATGTCATTAAAATCAAATTCGAACTATCTCGATACGTATTACGGTGTGTATATTATCGAGATACGGAAGATCCTTCAGTATCAATCAAAGTACGCTGCAATGTCCTGATCTATTGAAGATGCTGTTGGAACCTAATTCGAACTATCTCAATACGTGTTTGAGATACCAACAATCCTTCAGTATCTATCAATCAAAGTCCGCTCCAATATCCTGATTTACTGAAGATGCCATTGAAACCAAATTTGAACTGTCTCACTACGTGTGAGGAACAAGAATCAAGTGTCTGTGATTTGATCTTACAGCTTTTACTTGCCAATCTTAGTCCGAGGAAGATGCCGATAAAATAGAACTTGAGTTATCTCAGTCCACTTTTGAGATATTGTGTTTAGACTCAATCGCTAAAACACTTTGGTTTCACCGTTACGGAGTTAATGACTTCACTCTAATGAAGATCATTTTGATAAGAAATTTGAGATATCTTAATACGTAGTTGAGATATTAGCAATTTTCCAAAATCGTTCATACTATATAGAGAAATTCTAATATTTCGATTAAACATTGCGATTTAGTGCTACGCTTTTTGCTTACACCGGAGAAGGGCGCTAATTGAACAAAATCCCAACTATCTCAACCCACTTATCTCAGTCATTTAAGGCAAATTTTAAAAATCATGCTCTAGCTGCGCACTAGTTCGTTGATTTCATCATTTTTAGGTATCTACTTTGTATTAGTAAACCCGTCAGTCAAACAGAATCCGTGTTGTCTCAATACGATCGCGAGGTATGTGGGATGGTTCAGTATCTATCCTGCAAAATATTATTTCAACAGATTCTACTTAAATTATCACGATTTAGAATTATAACTTTTGTTGGAACATCGTGATCTAATAAAGGTCTTAGTTCATCAAGATTTGAGCTATCTCTATATATTTTTGAGATACGACACATTTGGAAGACCAGACTACATATAAATTTCCGCATTTGGGTCAAATTAATTGCAACCCTTTGATTTCATCATTTTCATTGATACATATCTTAATTCGGTGAAAACTGGGCGAAATCTAAAATATCTCAATATTTTTCCGAGATCCGATGAATATCCTTTTCCTTCTGCTTACATAAATCAAACTTTCATCATTTGAGCGTCTATTTGTTCCTCAATTCAGTTTACAAAACATAAATTATCTCAATCCGTTCTTGAGATATGACCCTACTCGGAATTATGTCCGACAGATAATCCTCGGTGGCATATCTCGATACAAAGAAGACAAAAGTGGAACTAAAGTTGAATTATCTCAATATATTTTCGAGATATCAGCAATTTTATATTAATACTTTCTTTGGGAAATATGTGGATTTCAATTAAATCAGGGCTTTGCGATTTGATCGCTTGTTTATTGTCGAAATTCTTTGAGCAAAATTGAATCAGAAAATATTAAGTTTTCTAGGGCGTGTATAACGCCCAATGTCAAATTCCGCGCAAATTATTGCGATTTAATTTTATCATTCCCATTAATATATCTTTAACCGGTAAAAATTGTGTTCGAACGATATTTGTATTATCTCAATACGTTATCAAGATATAAGTATTATGCCTTGTAGAAATTCCATTTCGATCAAAAGACGACGATCAAGGTTCCTTGTTTGTGATTTTCGTTGAGATATCGTAATCTGGTAAATATGTTGATGACGCGATAGTTGAGTTATCTTCAAATGTCTAAGCGTAGTCTTATACTATCTTGCGGTGATGCTTCAGACAAATGTTACGCTCGAAACGCAATAAGTCTTAGCGTTTTGGCCTTAAGTTTTCGTTAACATATCTTGATCCTGCGATGATTTTTAGTGCAATGGTATCTGAGTTATCTCAATATTTACATCCAAATCCCGCTATTGCGATTGCAGTTGAGCAGTTTTCAATGCGTATTTCGATGCGACAATGACTTTGATGAAGAAAAATCAAAGTTATCTCAATACGTAAATAAAACTCCCGCTAATGCGAGCAAATTATAGCATTATGGTACGTGTATTTCGATGCGACCATGACTTCAATGAAACCAAATCAAAATTATCTCAATACGTAGATAAAACTCTCGCTATTACGATCAGATTTTAGTATTATGCTATTCGTATTTTGATGCGACAATGGCTTCAATGAAGTTCTCGCTGTTGTAATCAGATTTTAGCGTCGATCGGACAATGACTTTAATGAATCAAAATCAAAGTTTTCTCAATACGTACATAAAATGCCCGCCGTTTAGATCAGATTTTTACATTATGATATGTGTATTGGGATGTTACAATGACTTTGATGAAACGAAATCCAAGTTATCTCAATACGCTTTGAAAATATGAATAGTGAAATGAACGTATTCTGTTCGAATTTAATTTTCGTGATCAAATTTTATAGTCGAGAATTCTATTGTATGTGAATTGATACGAAGCAGTAACTAGACACCGCGAATAAATTTCGGCGGATACTTGTAAACATTGACGCTATGGATATCTTCATAAAAAATAACGGAAACCCGAATAACAACAAGGCGAACTAGTCCAGGCCGCATTTGAAGCTGAACGATTCCTCCCCTTTCATACGTATGGCGCACCGCGCTTTTTACGGACAATGCTAGAAATATAAAAAGTTAGAAGCGAAAGGTTCCAGATTGGATAATTACCTGGAAAAATTTTTCGACACTTATCCAACTTGAGACGACATAACACGATAAACATCGACACGTTTATTGTCGAAAGAAAACCGCCTTTTCCTCGATAACGTTTTTAAGCGATTCGCCGGGGAATCCACGGAAAACGAACAAATCCGGATCGGCTCCGGTTGAAGTTCCGAATCGGCGACAGTAAATTACGCGATTATCCTAAGGCCGTCTTCGAGTTGAAACTATGAGATTCTGACGTCGGCGGAATCCGTTTCGCCGCGTTAAGGTAAGTTCGTTTTACGACGTCCTATAGGATAGGCGCGAAGACGCCATTCCTCCGGATCGCGTTATTAGTATTTATTGCGAAAGGAAACGGAAATATACCTTTCCGGCGAAATCCTTATAAATTGGACGCCGCTCGAAACAGTTCCGAAGACAAACGAAGACGATTCGTCGGTAGTATCTAAATTGGCGCCAAAATAGAAGGCGGGTAGGGGTGGATAGATGACTGTGTATTTGCGAGTTTCGGATTTCGCATTTCGAAGGAACGAGGGGCATGTGGAACGGGGAGAAATTGAGCGAACTTTCGTCCTACGAAGTTGGACGGCCGTCATTTGAAATGCAAATTAGTAAAATATGTATGTCGTGAGCGCGCGCGAGGATTACGTTGAGGGCAATAACTGCCGAAAATGTAACCGGTCGAGGTCACGCGCGCAGGTGAACCGACGGGGATTTGTCAGCCGAGTAATCCGGAAATACGTCCTTACCGCCGGCTTGACCGCAGTCGCTGGGATAGCACCGTTCCGACCCAATTGGGAGTTTATACAAGGGATTAATTAGGCGAGACGTAATTTGTGTTTCGGTCTTCACCTGCGCGAGTTATCCTTAATAAAATTAGTTCGTTGCTAGTTGGAAAGGTCATGGCAGTAAGGGGATTGAATCCTGTGATTTGGGGTTTTGTTGCGATTCAGAACTTAAATTAAAGATGGACAAACTATTGGATTGGGGATTGCAGCCAAGGATGAGTAGAAATAAAAGCGCCTCTTTCAGTAACTAAGCTTTCGAATTCATGAGAGCTGACAAAGCAGATTGTCAGCAACTGAACTGAATGATGTGAAAAGACTCCATCGTAATATATTTAAAATAAAAATAATTTAAAATTTAAAGTAAAAAGCTTTTAAGTTAAAATTCTAAATATTTTCGAAATTTACATGTACTTAAATAAAATTGGATAAAAACTTGTTCATTACACATTCCACTCGGGAACCACTGAGATAACTTCTACGTAGATTGAAGCTTTGCACATGTTAACCATGTGGACGTGGAGGAACAAGTTCTTATTCAATTTTATTTAATTACATGTAGATTTCGAAAATACTTTGAATTTTAAGTTAAAAGTTTCTTAATTTAAATGTTAACCTATCTCAGTTTTAAATATTTTGCGAGGGAGTTTTTAAATATCAGCTTTATGCTTTTTAGCCTAGGTTGAAAACTGTGAGCATGTGCTCTATTTATCATTGATGAAACAAAATCCTAATTATCTCAATAATTACGTAAAATTCTAGCTGTTACAATCAGGTGTAAGCATTATGATACATTTATTTCCATGCGACAATGACTTTGATGAAACAAAGTCAATGTTATCTTAATACGTACGTAAAATTCTCGATGTTGTGATCAGATTTTAGCATAATGACATGTGTATTAACATGTGACAATGACTTCAGTGTATCAGAGTCCCAATTATCTCAATACGCATATAAAATTTTCGTTGCTGCGATCACATTTTAGCATTACAATCTGTATATTTCGATGCGACAGTGACTTTGATGAAACAAAATCAATGTTATCTCAATGCGTAAATGAAATTCCCGCTAGTTGCGATCAGATTTTAGCACAATGACTTGTGTTTTTCAATGCGACAATGACTTCGATGTAACACAGTCTGAAGGATCTCAATACGCATATAAAATTCTCACTATTGCGATCACCTATTAGCATTACGATATGTATATTTCGATGCGACAGTGACTTTGATGAAACAAAATCACGGATATCTCAATACGTACATAAAATTTTCGCTGTCGCTATCAAATATTAGCATTATGGTATGCTTATTTTGATGCGACAATGACTATGATGGAATGAAATCAAATTTATCTCAATACGTACATAAAAATTCCTGTTGTTGTGAGCAAACTTTAGCATTATGACATGTGTATTTCAATGCGACAATGACTTCGATCTAATACAGTCCACATTATCTCAATACGCATATAAAATTCTCACTATTGCGATCACCTTTTAGGATTACGATATATAAATTTCGATACAACAATGACTTTGATGAAACAAAATCAATGTTATCTCAATACGTACGTAAAATTTTCGATGTTGCGATCAGATATTGGCATTATGGTATGCTTAATTTGATGCGACAATGACTATGATGGAATAAAATCAAATTTATCTCAATACGTACACAAAAATTCCTGTTGTTGTGAGCAAATTTTAGCATTATGACATGTGTATTTCAATGCGACAATGACTTCGTCTAATACAGTCCACATTATCTCAATACGCATATAAAATTCTCACTATTGCGATCACCTTTTAGGATTACGATATGTATATCTCGATGCGACAGTGACCTTGACGAAACAAAGTCGCGGATATCTCAATACGTACATAAAATTTTCGCTCTCGCTATCAAATATTAGCATTATGGTGTGCTTATTTTGATGCGACAATGACTATGATGGAATAAAATCAAATTTATCTCAATACGTACACAAAAATTCCTGTTGTTGTGAGCAAATTTTAGCATTATGACATGTGTATTTCAATGCGACAACGACTTCGATCTAATACGGTCCAAATTATCTCAATACGCATATAAAATTCTCACTATTGCGATCACCTTTTAGCGTTACGATATGTATATTTCGATGCGACAGTGACTTTGATGAAACAAAATCAATGTTATCTCAATGCGTAAATGAAATTCCCGCTAGTTGCCATCAGATTTTAGCATTATGGTGGGCGTATTTCTATGCGACATTGATTTCAATAAAACATAATCAAAATTATCTCAATACGTACATAGAATTCTCGCTATTACAGTCAGATTTTAGTATTATGCTATTCACATTTTGATGCGATAAGGGCTTCAACGAAAAAATTCTAGTTATCTCAATACATAAATAAATATCTCCATTTTGAGATATGAATAAATATTGATGGTGATGATTTTATATACAAGTACTTTCGTTTTCATGGATACTTCTATTTTTTAACAATTGACTTACACATGCTGTAATATGCTTCTGAAGCTTTCTTTGTACGCTGTTCAATGCCTTCTTCTTGATTTTCTTTGGTGTCAATTACTACTCCCAAGTACTTAAAATCTTTAACTTGCTCTATTTCCCTTTCATCTGTTTTTACATGGACTTCCTTATCTTCAGTATTTGTTGTTACCATTACTTTTCTTTTACCGGTATTTATCGTCAAGCTCTTATTATCCACTTTTTCTTTTCATATATTTACGTTGCTTTGTAGATCTTTCTTTTTCTAAATCCACGCTGGTACTGTCCTATGAAATATTTCGTCATTGCTCCTATTATAGTTGATATTATCTTATGGGCGGCATTTAATAGCGTTTCCTCCAAGAAATTCTCCATCGCAGGTTTCAACGTTTGTCGTTCTTTTGTGCTTACTTTTAATCCATATGCAACTACATTATTTCCCCTTTCCTCATTTACTAGGATCACAAGGCCGTCATCCAAATTTATCCTTATTTTCTTCATCTTTTTGCTCTCTTCCCATACTATTTTCTCAGTTTCTTCCGTCTATTTATACGATTCTTTCCTCATTATCTTAACATTAACTGTCAATTCACTCATCGCATCTCCTATTATTTGCGCAATGTGCGTCATTTGCTCTATACTACCCTCCAGTTTCATTCGGTTCTTTACTGGTGATCTTAATAATAGTTAACTTTTCTTGAAACAATTGCCTTCATCCCCATTTTCCTTCCTGCCACTTTTCCTTTCCTATAAGTTTCTTCCGCAGTCATTATTTCTATTAATTGCAATCCAAAGAATTATAAATAATATTACAGCTCAGATCCTATTCTCACCCACAAGCTAGTCAATTCATCAAACTCTTGCCTGATTGGCGTTGGAACCTCAATGTGGTCGCGGCTTAACACGAAAATATTCGGGAAATTCGAAAATTTTCGTTTACCTCTGAAGTAACGTCGTTTTCGTTTAAAAAACATGAAACGCACATAATAGCTTTGATAATGACATGCCTCCGGCCGTATTATATAAACATTTCTTTGAAATTCTCTCCATTGTAGTACGCCCGGACTGAAAAGAACGCCTTTAATTGGTTTATCATTACATCCGCACATGCTACAATTCGTTTTTCCCTTGCCACTAGCGTGGTTGCGCGAATTAATTTGCTCTATTTTTCGATCCTTTGTTCACGTAGTAACATACGGCACGCATTTATGCAGGATTTTTGAATACGAGGTTGTAGCCGCGGTATTGTTCTCGCGTTTTGTTCCCGTGATACGAAATACAACGTGTTTATATGTATGCCTGTATGTATTAATTAAAATCTCGAAACAAAAAACGGAACAAGAAGAGAAGCCTTTTCTCACACCCGTGACCTTAGATCGTTCACGGGAGAGTTATGTAGATGTTCTACTCGTGGTTGTAAATCTGTAACGTCGTGTATTGTCGCCACCAGATCTAATTATTAAAGACTGAACTCAATTCCGGAACTAAGAAAACTTAATTTTTGAAACCGCACCAGAAAGCTTACCAATTTCGCCCCAGGAAGGAAGTTTACTATCACTCAGGGTGCCAGCCAGCTAGTCAATGAGGGAGTGGGTTAAATAAACTCCAAATCTTAACGTACATTATTCATATATTTTAATCATGTTTAACTTATTCTCATTGTTTACTCTTGCTTTTTGACATTCTATATAGGTGTTCTTTATTGACAAATCTTTTATATATTTTAGATTTTAGATTCTAAGAACCACATCGGAAAGCGGACGCGCATGCGTAATAATAAAATGTATAAAGTAAGACAAGTGTGTGCATAGAATTAAGAACACTTCAATCTTGACATCAAGTACGCGCAGAAACGAAAGAAGCTATAACAACAATTCACACAATAGAACATACAGAGCTAGCTTGTCGTTCTTGCCCAGAGTGTTAAGCTTTTTGTGCTTTACCCAATCGATCTTCGAGTTAGCGGTGTGAGAACTCAGGACGTGAATCAGAATGGCAATTGTAATACTGTTAAATTCACCATATAAACAGATTTAATTCGCACATAATTGAAATATCTGAGTTCTTCTAGAAGATGAATGGGCTTCGCCAGAAAAATATTGACTTAAGAAAAGCGGCAAAATAGGTATTATTTTAAACAAACCAAAAATAAATTTCACCCACTCCAGCTTGATGCAGGCTCAATTTTACTGGATTTTGCTCCGAATGTATCGAAAAGGACTCTACCCGAGCTTTCCAGAAGCGGCATTTTGTTGAATTTTGCGAGTTAAACAAAAAGACATTTTGTCGCATTTTATAGAAGTTGCTAGAAAAAGTATAGTGTTGAGTTCCATTTTAGCAGGCAGTATTTTGTTGAATTTTTCTCCAAATTTATAGAAAAGATATTTTGTTCCTTTCATGTTGGAGAGGGTATTTTGTTTGATTCCACTTAAACTTTCCAGAAACGATATTTTGCTGATTTTGCGAGTCGGACAAAAAGACATTTTATTGCATTCTGTCGAAGCGGCTAGGAAGAGTATTTTGTCGTATTCGCAAAAATATTTTGTTTTATTTCGTCGAAGTTGCTAGAAAAAGTATTTTGTCGAGTTCCGTTTCAGCTTGATACAGGCATTATTTTCTTGCATTTCGCTCCAAATTTGTAGAAAAAGGTTTTTGTTCCTTTTATGATAGACAAGCTATTTTATCCGACTCTACTTGAGCTTTGCAGAAGCGGCCTTTTGCTAAATTCTGTGAGTCGGACAAAAAGACATATTGTTGCATTTTGTCGAAGCGGCTAGAAAAAGTAGTTTGTCTTGTTCTGAAAGATATTTTGTTGTATTTCGTCGAAGTTGCTAGAAAAAGTATTTTGTTGAGTTCAATTTTAGCTTGATACAGACCTTATTTTCTTGCATTTCGCTCCAAATTTTTAAAAAAGAATTTTGTTCTATTTATGATAGACAAGGTATTTTATCCGATTCTACTTGAGCGTTTCAGAAGCGGCATTTTGCTAAATTTTGCGAGTTGGACAAAAAGACATATTGTTGCATTTTGTCGAAGTGACTAGAAAAAGTATTTTGTCGTGCTCAAAAAGATATTTTGTTGTATTTCGTCGAAGCTGCTAAAAAAGTATTTTGTTGAGTGCCATTTCAATTTGATACAGGCATTATTTTCTTGCATTTTGCTCCAAATTTGTAGAACAAGGATTTTGTTCCTATTATGATAGACAAGCTATTTTATCCGACCCTACTTGAGCTTTGCAGAAGCGGCATTTTGCTAAATTTTTCGAGTTGGACAAAAAGACACTTGCACTTTGTCGAAGCGGCTAGAAAAAGTATTTTGTCGTGTTCAAAAAGATATATTGTATTTTGTCTAAGTTTTTAGAAAAAGTATTTTGTCAAGTACAAGAAGATATTGTGTTGCATTTTGTCGAAGACTCTAGGAAAAGTATTTTATAGTAGCCTAGCAGATATTCTGTTGCTAGAAAAAGTATTTTTTGGAGTTCAACTTTAGGTTGATACAGGTAGTATATTGTTGCATTCCGCTCCAATTTTTTTATAAAAGAAAATTTTGTTTGACTGCACTCGAACTTTGCACCAATGGTATTTTGCTGAATTTTGCAAATTTGACAATGTGTTTGCACTGCGTCTTATGTACAAATGTTGATTTTCGTTTCTCTGGAAAATTTCTTCCGCTTCCAAAAAAGTGTATTCTTTAATCTCATTGCGTTCTGTTGCTTATCTACTCTTGCTACTCCGCATGTTTAGCTGGCAACGATTAATACAACATTCTTAAAAGTCATCAATAGACGATGAGTTTCCAACGTACACTTCGCACAATTCCATTTCGTCGGAAGGGGACTTGTCACGAGGCGCGAGCTAACACCCCCGCAGACAAACTCCGCGTCCGGCGCCTTCCTCCGTTAAATTCCTCGACGCTACACCCCCGGGACTTCTGTAAATAATACCGGTTGTTACCGCTGACCGTCGCCCGCCTCTGAATAATTTACCGAATAAATTCGAAACCGCCCGTCGTCGACGCCATCGCAGTCGTACCGCTGATAAATTAATATACATTTTCCGCGTTTAATTATGTCGACGCTCTTGATTTTCGCCGCTTCGTTCCCTCTCCTTTTGTTCGTCCCGAAAGTAATTTACGACGTTTAATAAAATTTCGACTTCAATTACCGGTAGCCGTGTCGGCGTGTAATTAACGTTCTTCATAAACGGCCGCTACCGGAAGTCGACGGCGTTAAGGGCTTCGTTTGCGAAATTGTTGTTTACTTTATGTCGGTCTTGCGGCTGTTTGTGTAAGATCTAAATTTTGTAAGAAAATTCGTCGGATTCGTAAATGTATGCAGATGTCGGATTTAAATTTAAAATAAAGTCGCTAGTAGAGGAAGAATATTTTAGCAAAATGGTAAGGAGACAATGTGAAACATTTGCTAGAATAAGTTTCCTATCCTTCATTGTGTGTTTAGCTCTATTGCGAATGCGCCTCGCTGATGAACCGCAATCACGGCGAAACCGGTCCGAGCCTTTAGCTTCGACCTTGTTCAATGCAATCGCTAATTAAAATTGATGTTTGTACCTATGAGAGGGATTCGGTTATGAATTCTTGAGGAGTATGTGCCAACGCAACTTGTCCACTTCTGTAGAAACAAACAGCTACAGAAATTGGCAACACGTACATAATGGGAGCATTCATAATGGAATCTTTCTCATAGGGACAAACATCAATAGTCTTCGTAAGTTTGAAGTTTGTATACGGAAGATTCATCGCTTGCAAAGCCGTACTGAAGATCGTGACATGTACGTATATGGATGGCGAGATAGGAAACAAAGTTTTGTATATCCCTAATTAATTACTACACGCGTCTGTACTTGTTACGCTGCTAGTTGACGCGCAATTTTCCACCTCAAATGTAATGAAATGACCGTCGCGGCTTCGGTTCGGGCAGTAGCTGTTCTTATCACCACCCAATTAGAAGTTTAGGTCATTTACTGGAGACACACCGGAATTCTATGTTTACATAAATATTAAAATAGTAGGAGGAGAAGTCGAAACTGATGGAATAGTAATTCTTGAAAATTTGTATTTCTTATCAAGATTGGGATATCGAGACCAATTTTGGATGTTAGCAATTAGACACGCAAGTAAGATCAACGCCATGGAGGTGAGATTCCTCGGGAAATTTTAAGAAGGAACAACACAATAATCGACGATGTAAGCAGATCTGATCTAAATATAAAATCGAAACAGGAATCGAATTGAAAAATCTAAATCGAAAAATTAAACTAAAGTTATAGGTATTGATTCAGACACTAAAATTCTGCAGACTACATCGACCTTGATGTAAACAGCATTGATGTAAGGATTCCGCAGGCGTGTCAATTAAAACCATCATTTCCATTAAACCACAGGTAAAATTAAATATGCCCTTGATGGTCTCGTTGATATAATTGTTGCACCACTGACAGTTTGTATTGATGCATATGCAAAATCCGCTTCAAAGCCTTTTGGTAGCTACCAAAAGAGATATCTACAAAATAAGGAAACATTGAATTCTTTTATGATATAATAAGTAATGAAATACGTTATCACACCTACCTGGGCAGATAACTTGGGTAGAGATTTCGTAGGACTTTGCTCCATTCGATGTTAAATGTCATCAATAACATCTACACCTAATGTAGTTGGCCTAGCGGCAATTTTCCCTTTGCAAATGCAATGGTTTCATGTGAAACATTTTCATTTGGAAATCTTTGCATGTATTGCTCAATACAAGACTGCAGTGAGTATGTCTAAGTACCATCTTCATTTCGAGTACCGCTCCGAAAATGCTCCATTTTGTTCACTTTTAAACATTTTAAAATTTAACCTAAAATAATTATTTTTATTTTATGCCATGTGATCTTCTACCTAGCTTACCTTACACAGAAATGCGATGAAACGGCTGTGTACTGAAAAGTACAGTTCTGTTACTTTAAATGTATGATAAAAATAATGCAGAGAAAACGTAAAGAATAACAGCAAAAATTGTGAAAAACGATTGTGCGCCTATGTCAAATGCTAGTATCATGAGCTTTATTACTAGCATTAATGTGCGAATGCGGCAGGTGGGTCAATTAGGACCGTTATCGCCGCTGAGAAAACCGGAAAGTCCATAGAAGTATTCAAACAAAATCAGGCAAAGATTCGAGGGCCAAAGTTCGCCTCACTACGTCTTTTTATTAACGTTATTATCAGCACTAACGCAGGAACTAGGACCATGACTCTCGCTTAGAAAACCGAGAAATTAATAAAAATATTAATCTAAAGAAAACGACTCAGCTGCTAACATTTTCCAGATCGCTATCTAAAGTTAGGAAAAACTCGTGCCAATAACATCCAATATTTACAGAAATAACATCGAAACCAATGTTACTAATACCTATCAACATCGACGTTGTCATTTTAGATCGAGCACTTATTTTCGCTACGAATTCATCCTCATCGCTAAAATCCACGCGGCTCGATCATTTCCTTCGTTCGACATCAACGTCAAGCGAATCCAAACAATTTTTATATATTCAAATGGACACGTATCCGCATTGGATTTGTAAACGTGGCGCATCAGCGGGGTGGATTCGTTCGCGGGCCGAGATGGATGCATATATCATTCATTGGACAATGTAACGCGGGTCATTACACGAACGATGCCCGTGCAACTGCGTAAATATTTCCCATCAATTTCGCAGTTTAGACGAGCGTAAGCATCGATTTATGTATTACGAAGGGCGTCCGAGGACCGGCGATAAAAGGCATCGACGTATATCATAACTGGAGTTGGCTAACACGGGACGAGCACGTAAGCGTTACAATCGGGAGCAAAATCATGATAGCTTACTTGCGTAAATGAAGTACTGTAGACAGGCGAACTCCAGGTCTGTTGTAAAATCGGATAATCAGATAACTTTCTAATGTCGATTCTGATAAATTTCGGCGTTTATCACTGAAAATGGTTTTACATGTACAGAAAGAGATGTTCATCATCTATCGAGGTAAGATTTGCCAATTTATATATGGATCAATGTCAGTCCGAAGCACGCCAGAAAGTTTTGACGCAATTCTGAACAAAACTGTGACGCAGTTTTTCAGCCACTTGCCCTGTATAATGAATTAGATGATTTAACAATGATGAAGAGGTGTCCTGCAACAAATTAGGTTTGTATCTTGGGACGTTTAAAGTTAAAATTATATTTTCCTTTTTGTTGAAATGCTTGCTGCGATCTAAAACTATACCAAACAACCTTCCACTTATCGTTACAACAGACTATGGTGGTATCGGAATTCCTGGACAAAATATATAAAATTCTCGCTTAGGAGATTTAAAAAACATTTTGTTTTGGTGTGTTGCTTAATGCGTTAACTGCGTTTATTATACCTACCATTATCATTATTATTATTAAACTTAATTCCATTTCTATTACCCCATCGTCTTATAACTATCCAATTGCTTTTGCAATTTTTTTCTTTTTTTAGGTCCTTTCCGACTCCCTGCATTGTATCGTTGATGGGTTGGGAATCGAAAAAATTGTTCCACATAAATTTTTGATACCATCCATCTTGATCGTCTGTTCCAAAATCGGGAAATTCCTCTGGTGTATAAGAGCTCCTCTGTATCCTACGTTCCTATCCGACAGGAAATCACAATTTGATTGTTAATTAGCATTTATACCGACGATGGCAACTTTCGTGTTACCTTTAGTGAGTTCGTCTGCCCATTCTTACATTCCTTCTTCGCTCTCCCATCTGATTTCTTACAATCGAGTTTGACATCATTGCAAGAATCACCTTCCTAACCCGACTTATGATTATTATTATTATTATTGTTATTATTTATTCGTCTTATATATCTTACCTTAAATTTCATTCATGTTTCAACGAGCGTCGCGACACGTACGGGCGCGCCCCAGGTGGCGCCGCGAAACTTATTTGCTGTCCGTACCTCGCCTTCTATTCTAGTTCTAAGAGGATATTCGTATATTGGTAGTTCATATTTCATGAACTACATCGCGCAAAAGGTTTATGTCATTTATTGCCCAATTACAAAACTCTCTCAGGCGGTTTAATCGCGTGTACTGTATTTCTTGACGTAGACAAAAGAAGAAAGGCAGTTTATCGTACTCGAAGTCCCTATAAGATTTCTTTTTTTTTGTTCACTGTGTGCAAAATTCCACAACTTGTAGCTGACTTAATGCGTTTTGAAAGACTACAAGCCGAAAAACGATTTTTATACAATAATCTGATTACAATAATAATAATAATAATAATAATAATAATAACCCAGTTTAAGTCACTCAAAAATATTATCTCAAAGACATCTTAAGTTTAAAA
Organism: Chrysina gloriosa; assembly: GCA_038088585.1. Classification (NCBI taxonomy): domain Eukaryota; kingdom Metazoa; phylum Arthropoda; class Insecta; order Coleoptera; family Scarabaeidae; genus Chrysina; species Chrysina gloriosa. The sequence continues at coordinate 48,295,321 of CM076093.1, read as the reverse complement.
ACCAATATATTCGGCGAAATATTTTCGTCGTTTCGACACTAATTTCCCCTCCACGCATATGAATTTTATTATTAAGTATCGATCGACTGCCCGCTGGGAAATATTAAACGAAAACTGCACGAGTTGCAGTTTTGCAGAAATAAAACAAAAATAAATATAAATGGATTGTAGCGAAGAGGAAAATCCAATTAAAATATTGAACCGGAAAGTATTTGCGTAACATTACCGATCAAATTCGCGATAACGTCATAATTGGAAAAAATATTTTAAACAGAGAATTTTGTAGATACAAGTGCAGAACCGAGTGGTACGGGATCTGCAAACATGTCTGCAAGGCACGTGACCAAATGATATGTGCAACTAGGATTGGCTGTACTATTTAAGTAAATGTCCCAATAAGTTTATTTTAATTTCCTTCATAATCCCCAAATATAATTTAATAATAATAATAATAATAATAATAATAATAATAATAATAGTGATGATGATTTATTTGATAAACAGGTAGATACACAAAATGGTACGAAGTAATGTAGATAGAGATACGTACTAAAGAATAAGGCAAAACCAAAAATTAAATTAAAATTATTTATACATTCCCGTTGCATTTCACTTTCGTAAAAAATCAAAATTATACTACCGTTGAAGCTTTCCTAAGGGGTTCAATGTACGACCCTTTTGCAACTTATGCGTGAAATTGAAACAGAAAAAGGTTCAGATAAAATCAAACAAAATTTGTAAAAGAAAATATTGCCCCCTATCGTAGGAAAGCCATAATTGATTTTCTTTTTCAATGAATTTGACGCATAAATTTTGGACAATCCTGGCATTCTTCACAATGTATTATTTATATATATATTTATATGTATATTACAAAAACAACCATGTAACTATTGTGCATTCTATCCACGGAGAGACTCAACACAACGCTTTTCAAAAAATATGTTTCAAGTTAAAACAGAAGAAAATTCATAACGAATAAAACGGAATTTCTCAAAGAATATATTTTTTATTATATTTCTTTTTCTTAATTTTGAAGATTAGCCGAGAATTTTTAATATTTCGAAAGGAAATTGTTTTCATAACCAGATAAAGGCGTCTGTTTACTGCTTAGACAAAGAGATGTAGGCTCTAGTAAAATTTGTTCAATATATTAAGTAAGATCAAGTAGATATTTGAATAGGACATGTCGGTTGTCTTTGGCGAGCAACACATTGAACGTCGAGTGAGTATCGGGATATCACTAACGGAAAATACGTCAGCGATCCTACAACTAAGCTTATTAGCCTGTTTTATTTTTGTTTCCATCTTCCTTTCGCTTACGCTCATTCACCTAGGGTATGTTCAAGAATGCTTGAAATCAAGGTCAAATCAAACGGTGAAAAATTCAAAATTTATGTCGATAGAAAAGAAAATACCCCAATAAACTACCACAAACAAATGTCATACGTTTATTTGTATTCTTTATTTATAATAACAAGCCTCATACCCTAAAAGAATTTTAAGAAGCAGCAACAAACGAAATTCAGTGAATTTTTTGAAAATATGAAATGAAGCGTTAATTCGTGCTAATATAACGATGATCAACATTTTCGGCACGAAGTTCTCAATATTTTCGGTAACAATTTTAAAATAAATTTGGAATTTGATGTTACTTGTCGCATTTTTAATAATTAATAAGACAAAGGTATAAGAAATCATTCATCTAGGGACTTTGTGTTGAATGGGTACCAATAATGTACGTTTAGTTGCCTTTGCTATGATTTCAGTATTTTTTAAACATACTGTACTTTTACCCCATATATATATATATCTTAAAAAATTAATTTGACGCAATAGTTGCGGACAAACCTGTATTAAAAAACTCCATTACGGTCGAGAGTGTTTTTTAGATTTTATTAAATTTCTGTCATTTTTTTCTCCCCCTGCATTTTATTTCTATGTCTTTTCTTGTTTTTCTTTCTTCATTTCTCTTACGATTTTTTTATATATTTATGATTTACCAGAAAATTCCTGTAGCATTTTGTATCTGCTGTCTCCTCCTTTCTATCCTTCCCTTTCCTCTTATTCTTCATCTCCGAAATCCTTATAACTTGTCTAGTGCAAAAATATTAGTCTGTTCAATACATTGTGGGGATGTATAACGGAATTAGTACGACTATAAATATGTGGCATATTGAAATCACCAATAAGTAATAGGGGCTGGTCCATGAAAATAATGGCAAGTACCTCCAGAAATAGGTCCACGTCAAAATTAGCGAGATCTGATGGAATGTATAGCACACAGATAAAAAAACAACAAAGGAATGTTAATTAATGGAACTATCGAAGATACTTCCAATGAAATTGTATTAAGTAAATCCGTCATTACCCCATCACCAGTAGATCTACCCACAGCAACAAACAATACGATCACGTCTAATAAGATTGTAATGAGTTGGGAAAAATTCAGTAAATATAGGAAGACATCTATGTTATTTTTTCAGAAACATCAAAATTACGTAAAATTAATGTAGCTACCGGATTAGTTGATCAAGCGGTTTTGATTAGCTAATCCCGAGGTTGAGGAAAAGAATTCAAACAAAGTTAGACATCTTAGATAGAAATAATTATCTAAATAGCTTTTACGAAAAAAATAATAAAAATTGAATTAATACATTATATCATAGAGGTGTTAAAAATAATAACAGTAGCAGTTATAATGGTCCTCCCTATAAAAAGGGTTTAAGGCAACAAACAGAAAAAGAATAATATAATTTAATAATTTTTTTAATAATAATATAATTTAAATTGAATAATAATAAAAACAATATAAACATGATTTTCATTCCAAATTATAGCTTTTACGAAAAAAATAATAAAAAATTGAATTAATACATTATATCATGGAGGTGTTAAAAATAATAACAGCAACAGTTATAATGGACATCCCTATAAAAAGGGTTTAAGGCAACAAACAGAAAAAGAATAATATAATTTAATAAAATTCTTTTAATAATAACATAACTTAAATTGAATAATAATAAAAACAATATAAATATGACTTTCATTCCAAATTATCGCTTTTACGAAAAAAACAATAAAAATTGAATTAGTACATTATATCATAGAGGTGTTAAAAATAATAACAGTAACAGTTATAATGGTCCTCCCTATAAAAAGGGTTTAAGGCAACAAACAGAAAAACAATAATATAATTTAATAAAAATTTTTAACAATAACATAATTTAAATTGAATAATAATAAAAACAATATAAACATGACTTTCATTCCAAATTATAGTAACTGATCTCCTTTCTACTAACACTAAATCTAAAATAAATAAACAAAATCAAAGTAATGTAGTTTATAAAGTAAACTGTAAAGACTGTGATGGTTTTTACATCGGTCAGACCAAACAATATTTAAAGAAAGGTTGTATATTTTTTAAATAATAATTTTGGTACCATGACCGTTGGAACAAATAATTACAAAGATCTGGGGCATTATTTTGATTTTGGAAACACAATTATATTAAAAATATTATAAAAAAACTAATATACGAAATGATAAATATACAACTCTTAATTTCAGAATTTAAGTAATGTATATTATAATAATTTATTAAAATAACATTTACATTTCTAAAGAAGGAGAACTTTGACTAAGTTCGGGTTTTCCCTAGTCCTTGAACAGAATTGTTAAGGTTTCAACAAAGATTTTTTGATGTAAGGTTTTATTTTTGGGTATTTTCATAGTTTGCACATTAACTCCGTTATCTATAATATAAAAAAAATTACAGATAGTATATATCAAGAAATCCTAGTGATTAGTTATTTTGTTGGTAGTTGCCAAATTGAAAAAAAAACAATGTTTGCTTATACATTTATCTAGTTATATTTTCCCTGATGAAGGTGTTGCAAAAACGTTTGTAGACGTTTTGAGAATATAACTATTATTTCAATCACTCTCGTTTAATTGACCTAATTGTAGTAGAGAACTATCATATAAGATAAGTATAATAAATTTTAAGATGTTATGAATATCTGTTGGGCACACTTAGTTTCCCGAGCTTACAATATTGAGGATAGCATTTTTATATTTTATGGTCAAATTTCGTTCCTAACTTCTAAATATGACATTTCCTAGTAAGTGGTACCAATCTATAAGTTATGCAACCAATTTGACATAAATTCCTTGCCTTGAATTCACTGTACTACCAGCTAATTTATAAACTGTGTCCTTCTTCCGAACCTGTACTTATCCAAGTGGTCTATTCCTGTAGCAAATTCAAAGTTTCCTTTGTCGCGTCCCTAGTTTCGTCCCGATTTTCCGATTCCATTCTCAGCAACCACAACAAACGCGTTGTTTATCTAGCGCTGCGCAAGACGTTCGCTACACAAACAACCCGTCGCGAAATGGACGATATCAAACCTTCCTTCCGTCCCGAAATTCTTGTCGTTTCCTCCGTCCAATCTCCGCACGCCGTACGCAATTACATCTCTCGCAATTTCGCGCCCGGCGGCAATAACAGATGGAACACGAGCGGTAATTGGACAGATAACATCTTAATTAAGTTTAACGATAATTTTTACGCTGACGTGTTCGATCCGAGGGCGGCGAACGAACGAACGAAAATTTCCCGTCCCCCGTATCTATCTTCCGTGCGATTTCGACGCGAACGCGGTAGGTATTCAAATCGGTTTTTTTTTGTCGCATCATTCGGGCTAATGAGAAGGCAGCTGGCGTCGCCGACGTTACCGCCGCGGCGCAGCCCTCGTTCCTACTTGACATTTCGCGGAAATACCGAAGAGGAAGAAAAATATTTCCGCGGCGTGTCGACATGATTAAGTAAACAAGGGGAAACTGGTCGTTTGTAGAGAAGCTAGGGCGAAAAGAGAAAAGGAAGAAGAAACGCGCGAGTTTTATCCATATGCTAATATCTAGGGGAGGGGGATGATTAAATTATGACGGGAAAGGGAATTTTTTGCTCGGTTTTTAGATAAAATTTTTAGGAAGATTATTGTACTTGGAGCTACAAAAATTTTCCTAATTGCGAGGCGAAAATTTTGCCTGAAAACCCGAATAGAAAGTTTTCTGCTCGTCATAGTTACGATTCGTCGATTGTCTAAGGAAATTCTATCGGCAGCTGACAAAAGCTCAGCTCAGTTAAGACCGCCCTAAAACTTCTGAAGATTCGATCAGGGGTGAGCCACTTTCATTTGGGGCTTCGCCTCGAGACATACTCAACACAAAATGACTTCGCATTTGCACCCGGAAATCAAAATGACGAACCATTGCAACAGATCGAAAATTGGATAAGTTCAGAAAATCACGCCAGCTAAATTCCTGCCGATGATAAACTTACAGCTGCTATACTGACACACTTCGTAAAGATTCTGAAATAACATTTCCATCCGTTTTCAGACCTGCTGGTCGTCAGAGCTTGAAACTTACTAACAGCAACCGTAACAACCTTCCTGGCTGAAAAAGAATGGACCGTGAAGAAAAATTCTACAATCAACAACGGTCGCGAGAGCCTTTGCTTCCATTTCGTTCGGAACCAAATTGCGTGTGTTTGTGACTATCCTGTCATAAGTTCATTCGTCGAGAAGACCAAGAGCTCCAGCAAGGTTTGCACATTGCAGCTCCATTGAATACAAAAATTAATAAATTAGCAATTAAAATATTGAACTGGAAAATATTCGCGTAATATTACCGATCAAATTCGCAATGACGTCATAATTGGAAAAATTATTTTAAATAAAAAATTTCGTAGGTAAAAGTGCAGAACAGGATAATACCTGGTCTTCAAATATGTTTGCAAGCCACGTGACTAAATAATATATGCCACCAAGAATGGCTTTACCATTTGAATAAATACCCCAATAATTTTATTAAAATTTTCTCCATCACCCTTAAATATAGTTTAATAATAATAATGATGATAATAATGATGATGAAGATTTATTTGCCCAAAATAGGACAAAGTAATGTGGACAGATATATTAAAGAATAAAGCAAAAACAAAAATTGAATTAAAATTATTTAGACATCTCCATTGAGTTTTACTTTCCAACAAATTCAAAATTTTACAGCTGTTGAAGCTTTCCCGAGGAGTTCAATATACGACCCTTTTCAGAAGAAAGTTCAGACAAAAGATTTGTAAAAGAAACTATTTTCCTCCTATCGTAGGAAAGCCGAAGACCAAGAACGCCAGAAAGGCCTGCACGTTTTCAGCTCCATGGTCACAAATTGAATTCCTTGAAACTTCAGGCAAGCTTTCATTACCTTCAGCGCTTTAATCTTTTCTAATTCTAACATGGTTAACACATTGAATATTTCTTCTCACCCTATTCAGCTATATCCGCACTCTTGAAGAATACTTTAATGATAGTATATGACACGAGGAGTTCTTTATACCTATATATTTCAACATGACATGGCCGAAATCCGAAAGTATTTTCACTATTTCACTAAAGTAGTTGAGATATGTAAGGCCAGTTAGGTACGTCCAACACGTGCAGGACAAGCTTTTAAACCAAGCCAAGTTTTGGTGATCTATGAAAATCTTTTGCAAAGTGTATTTGTTCATAATCTACGTAGAAGACTGCACTGAAATCTTTCATATCTAGAATATGGAAGCCGAAGGAAGTTACTACTTTAGGGGCTGTAACGACTACAAGTTCCTGAAGATGGGATCTGAAGACTTCTACACATGACTATATTTAGAAGTACCTAGTAAATCTGAATGACGAAATCCAACAAAGCCTCCTTCACCCATTGATCACGTTCTGAAAAGCTTTCAGTCCTGGAGGATGAAATATGGCAGAGCACTTTTGGTGAAAGTCATGAAATCTTCCACACCTGGATACTAGAAACCGAATGGAAAGTTTCGATTTTATGAGCTGTCACGATCACCAGCTCCAGAAGATGGTACCAGAGTGTCGAAATCCAATGAAGTCTCCTACCCCCATTGATCACGTTCTGAAAAGCTTTCAGTCCTGGAGGATGAAATATGACAGAGCACTTTTGGTGAAATTCATGAAATCTTCTACACCTGGATACTAGAAACCGAAGAGAAAGTTTCGATTTTATGAGCTGTCACGATCACCAGCTCCAGAAGATGGTACCAGAGTGTCGAAATCCAATGAAGTCTCCAACTCCCATTGATCACGTTCTGAAAAGCTTTCAGTCCTGGAGGATGAAATATGGCAGAGCACTTTTGGTGAAATTCATGAAATCTTCTACACCTGGATACTAGAAACCGAAGAGAAAGTTTCGATTTTATGAGCTGTCACGATCACCAGCTCCAGAAGATGGTACCAGAGTGTCGAAATCCAATGAAGTCTCCTACCCCCATTGATCACGTTCTGAAAAGCTTTCAGTCCTGGAGGATGAAATATGGTAGAGCACTTTTGGTGAAATTCATGAAATCTTCTACACCTGGATACTAGAAACCGAAGAGAAAGTTTCGATTTTATGAGCTGTCACGATCACCAGCTCCAGAAGATGGTATCAGAGTGTCGAAATCCAACAAAGCTTCCTACCCCCATTGATCACGTTCTGAAAAGCTTTCAGTCCTGGAGGATGAAATATGGCAGAGCACTTTTGGTGAAAGTCATGGAATCTTTCACACCTGGGAACTAGAAACCGAATATAAAGTTTCGAATTTATAAGCTGGTACCAGCTCCAGAAGATGATACCGGACTGTCGAAATCCAACAAAGCTTCCCACCCCCATTGATCACGTTCTGAAAAGCTTTCAGTCCTGGAGGATGAAATATGGCAGAGCACTTTTGGTGAAAGTCATGGAATCTTTCACACCTGGGAACTAGAAACCGAATATAAAGTTTCGAATTTATAAGCTGGTACCAGCTCCAGAAGATGATACCAGAGTGTCGAAATCCAACAAAGTCTCCCACCCCCATTGATCACGTTCTGAAAAGCTTTCAGTCCTGGAGGATGAAATATGGCAGAGCACTTTTGGTGAAAGTCATGAAATCTTCCACACCTGAATACTAGAAACCGAAGAGAAAGTTTCGATTTTATGAGCTGTCACGATCACCAGCTCCAGAAGATGGTATTCGAAAATTTGACTATAGTCAGTACCTCTGACTATAGTCCAATAAAGCCTCCTGCCCTCCTTTGATCATGTTCTGGACAACTTTCAGCCGTGGAGGATCAAATACGGAAGAATACCCCTGGTCAAAATCGTGAATCCTACAATACCTACAAAAAAGCCGAGGAAAGTTTGCAATTTAGTAGACATAGCAATCACCAAAGAGAGAAGATGCGACTTGAGAAGATTTCTAGACTTGACTATAGTTAGAGGTACCTACCATACTTGAATGACAAAATCCAATTAAGCCCCATATCGTTGATCGCGTTCTCAACAACTTTCATCCCTGGAGGATAAAATATGTAGGAATTCTTCTGATGAAAAGCGTAAAATCTTTCATACCTGGAAACTAGAAGCCGAAGAAAAAGTTTTAATTTTATGAGCCGTCACGATCACCAGCTCCAGAAGATGAAATTCGAAGACTTTTTGAATTAATTATAGTTACAAGTACTCGCCACACTTGCATAACGAATTCAAAAGAACACTTCTGGTGGAAGTCGTGAAATCTTTCATAGTTGAATGATACAAGCCAAAGAGAAGAGAAACCGTAACCATCACCACCTCCTGAGGACGAGATCTAAAGATTTCCGTGTTTGCCTGTAGCTACAGGTACCACTCAATCCTAAGGGACGAAACCCAGCCCTGCAGGATAAAATATGAAAAACATTTCTGGTGATAGTGGTGAAATCTTTCATACTCGGAGGATAGAAGTCGAACAAAATTTCGAATTTAGGAGCCGTAGCGATCACCGGCTCCAGATGATGGGATTCGAATGTTTTAACACTAGACTATAGTTATAGGTACCAGGAACCCTAAACGACGAAATCCAGAAAAACCTTTTACTATTGAAGGCGTTCTTAACAAGTTTCGATCCTGAAGGATAAAATCTGAAGAAAACTTCTGGTGGAAGTCTTGAAATCTTTCATACTTGAAAAAGTTTCTAGTTTGGGAACCGTAACGATTACCACTTCTTGAAGACTGGATTTAAAGATTTCTATACTCGACTGTAGTTACAGGTTTCGTCCAATCCTAAGGGACAAAATCCAAGAAAGCCATCTACGTGTTCTCAACAACGTTCAGCCCTGGAGGATAAAATCTGAAAAACATTTCTGATGATAGTCTTATAAATCTTATGTATTCGAAAGACAGTAGTTTCTATCACTGCTAACGGAGCTAGGACTTTGAGACCTGAAAGATCCGGACAAGATTTTCATTGCTGACTGTCAGACTCAACAGTCCAATCCGAAGAACGTTTTTGGAAAAATCTTCACATCTAGGACCTGAAAAATGAGTACTTTACTCCCTCAACTCATTAAGGGAGTAGTTTTCCTCTGTTTAGAGCTTTCTAAGTACCCCCGTGGTGATGGGACGATCGTTACCAACTAATATAAGAATAAATCTTTGGCAGAGCAGCCATTAGCATAGCTGTCTGCGAAAATTGCCTAATAAATGAACCTTAGTATAGGTCGTTCATTGAAGAGTTATATAGATTTTCTATCGCTCCCTTTTGTTTTTCCCTTTTTTGCGAATTCAAACATGGTCATTCAAACATAGGTTACACCTTTGAAAAGTTTCTTTCTCCCACATTTTATTACTTCTGGAGATATACCTTCAGGGTCACGTATTCATCTTTGTTTTCTGACAACGTGTTGTATTGTTTCGTTGATTCTTTTTGTGATATCATTTCTCTAGGTATTTTCTTGTTCATTTCTTCTCTTGACTTTATAATTTTCCGTGTTCTTGTGCTCTTTCTTCCCCCAATATATATGTTAACTTCCTGGCATTTTTATTCCATTTTTATTCCATTTCATATTATTTTTTGCAATTGTTACAGTCCTTGCTTCATTTTTGTTTCGACATATCTCATTCTATCTTCTGTTTTTTAATTAAACCGTTTCTGGTACAGTCTTTTCGTCTACTGCATTCCATCCGTCCACCACAGTTTATTGCTCTTCCTCTTTTCTTATATATCTCATGGAGTGATAGGCTTGAGTCGTCAATTAGATTTCAGGTATAAATATTTTGTACTATCCTGGGACAGACTTTCCAATTTACATCTCTCTTCTTCTATCTGTTCTCTTCATTTTTTTTTGGTGGGGTCGTTCGGATATGTTAGCCTTTATTAAATAGTGAACCACATCGCATATTGACTCTCTCTGTACTCGTATGTCATTTACTTTAATTTTTGAGTCTTGATTGGTAACTATATAATCAATTATGGATTTTAAGTTCCTTGTCGGTTGTATCCAGGCGTATTGGTGAATTGTCTTATGTTGAAGGAATCCATTTTTTATTTGTAATAAATTCTACGATTCCATTCTTTATAAATCAAGTTTATCGCCATTCATTCTGACCGTAACTAGAGCCAGACACCATCCGCACCAGAAAGATTGACATCCTTCTATATCGAACTACGAGGATTTCTATTGCCAATCGTAATCCTAAGGAGTTTTAGATCTCGAAGATAGAATGTGTACAAGGGTTCTGCTGCGAGCCAAAATAACGGCCTTCAAACGTAGTCGGGAAGACTTTTATTACTGAAGTAATAACTATGGGATGAATGAGCAATGGACAAGGCATCTGTCAGATATAAAAGATAAAATCAAGGTATGGTTTCTATAAGTGATAGCATTTAGAGCAATTTAAGCTTTGTAGTGTAAAGTCCATAGAAAATTTCTACAACTAATGGTTGTGGTTCAAACTGTCGGACTTACAAGATGAAATGGCAAGGAAGTTCAGGTTTATAATATCAAAAGGAAAACACCTACTTCGTTTCATAAAGAAAATTAAAAATAAGTACGTTGGTGGTTTTGTTTATTGAACTACTACTTCCCGTACAAAAAAATAAATTCAGTAGACACGAGAAAATCTCCCTTTTAGTGTGTGTCCTGATTTATCATGCATTTAAATTGTTTCCCGTATATATCGCACTATCCCCCTGTCTTTGTTTCTTGAATCATTCTCCGGTTCACACCGCATCACCCGATCTCTTAATTCATTTCGTTTTTTCTCATTTTTCTTAAATTATCCCTCGCTAAAATCGCGAACATCGGCCGCAAAAGTAGAAGAAAAAGAAGAAAGTAAAAATTAGAATGAAGTCGGTACTCACCGACGGACGTGAAAACACCCCAAAATCTAGTGAAGCGCTGGAAGCAATCAAAGAAGCAGACCTGCCAATTACGCGCTTCGTTCGCCGCTCGGTTCATGGTCCTCGCGCCTCCGCCACCACCACCACCGCACTCGTTTATTAGATTAGAAGGCGCGGCCGGATACATTTCTTCCTTCTTTTTCCTTCTTTCCCGATCCGTCCGAGGAGACGAAACTGCTTAAAATTAGAGCGTATATAACGACATAACGAAGAGCGAAGATTCAAATTGTCTCTGAACTGTTACGACACTAATACACCTGGTTCTTTTTCAAAATCCAACACAGCATCTCGTCGTACGGTTAAAATCATCCGACACGCGAAGCGCGTCGCGAAAGAACGTATTCGATTTCGACGCCGCACTATTCACGATCCGGACGCATCTCACAGGACGCGAATCGCCCCCTCGGAAGCGGTCCGCAGGCTGACTGAAACCCGAAACGCGCGATTTTCCCGACGACGACGACGAAGGGGGATGCGAGAGAGCGCCTGGACCAGCGCGTCGCGTCGCTCCGGACGCGCGTTAGAACGGGACGTCAAAGAGGAACAACGAAAGGGAGAAAGAGAAAGAAAACGATGCCGTCATCTACGTCGCGGTAACATCTTTCGCGTCGTATTCATGGCGTTTGTGCGCGAGTATGTAAAGTTTTCCTTTTTTTTTCTTCGCTTTTGCGGTAAAGCTCGGGAGAGACGGTGTTATGTTCCCACGGGTACGGATGTATATATTAAGGTTTAATACGGTCGGCGTAGCGAGATGTAACGGTTTAAAATAAGGCGGACGTGGTGCGGAAAGTGCATCGACGTAAATTTGGAAAAGGGAAGTTGGACAAGGGGGTGGAAGTGGTGCATTTAGGGATGTTTCTGCGGAGAATTAACGGGAATCAGAGCAAAATCTTCTCAAAATTAGCGCGATGAGTGTACGTTTGCCAGGAATTTTCTTCCAATTAAAGTTTTGGATTATACTATCTCACATCAATAAAGGCTAGGGGCTCACTTATGTAACACCCGGTTTATGTTTTGGTGATTGGCTCAATTACGCGAAAGTAATTTTATGCCGTTCAGTACTCAGGAGGAAATTTATTTATTATTATTATTATTACCAAATTTTGATAAAAGAATGGATGACGTGTGATCATTAAGTAGTGTAAACCGGACTGACGTCTTTACTTCTCCGAATTTTAATGTCGCGCCTTGCACGTAAGTGAAGACAAAGACCGGTTTACACGTCATCCACTCTTTCATCAATCCTTAATTATTACTTAATACATACCTATATATAAACGATGTTATGATGACGAAGGAAATGGAAGTGCATGGAAAAATAGGGGAAGGAGTGTAAAAATTGGATTCCAAAAAGCGATGATAAATGACGAAATGTGAGAAGGAATTGTGAAAGCAAGAGTACCCCAAAGCCGAAAAAACTCAAAAAACCTAATAGGTGTAGAAATTATAAGAACCACCAAGGCAATGGATAAAGGACATGAAAACGGGAAAACGAGAAAAATAAGGAAAACTGTTATTAAGAAACGATAATGTAACAGAAGCAACGAAGAAATATAAACAAATAAACAACCCAAGGAAAAAGAGGTACAAAAATCAGAACATGGAATATTAGTTGCAGAAATGCAAAAATAGAAGAATTCGAAGAGTGAAAATTAGGCATATTAACAATACGCGAGGCAAGATGAAAAGGGAAAGAAGTCATAGAACTGAAGAATGGACACGTACTGTACTGAAGTAGAGAGTAAGGACTAAGATGCTTAACACACAAAAACCTACTGAATTATGCGAAGAGCTGGAAACCATGGTCAAAACCTTTAATGAGCGTTAAAATCAGAAATAACGAAGGTGAAGACATTAACGTCATTGCAGTTTACGAACCAAATGAAGATGAAACAACAGCAAATAAGGAAGAATTCTGAAAAGAAGTGAATATTGTTACAGAAAAATTCAAAGATATTGTAATAGTAGCAGAAGACATGAGTTGAAGAGTGAGGAAAGGGGATAGTAAGACTGGAGGGGTAATCGATAATGGAAGAAGGATATTAGAATACTGTACTATTAGCAACCTCATCGTAACAAACGCATTTTATAAATACAAAAATAACCACAAACACACCAGGAAGGATTTTACTAATAAAAGGAAGTCAATATTAGCAGAGATAAAAGAAGGCTAATTAAAAATATTAAAATGAATAGAACAGCAGAAATCTCTACAGTGATGGTATCAGAAACAAAAATTTGCTTCAAAAATAAAAGAGGAGAGTAATGGATTGGTAATAAAACGATGACAAAAAGAATATATCAGGACATACAAATCGAGAGAGAAGGACGTTGGCATAAAAACATAGACAAACCATGACAGAAGAAATAGAACAAACAGGGGAAAGAGAGATGAACACAATGAACATAGAAGAATGCTGGGAGAAATTCAAACATATTTCATTGAAACTTGTAAAAATAAGTTGTGGAACAATACGGGACACACTGGTGGAGCGTAGAAATACAGCAACAAATGTTTATTTGAAGAAGACGAGCAAATGGCGGGAATATCTCAGACCAAGAAATGCGGGAAAATACAAGAAATATAAAGTAGAGACGAACAAAGCTACAGACGTAGTGCACGCCGCAAAAACGAAAACCTGGAAAGAACTGGGGGAAGAAAATGGAAGACAATAAACAAGGAAACCAGAAATTCTTCTATAGAACTATAAAATCAATGAGAAAATTGAGAAGTATACAAACTGGGATAACCAAAAGTAAAGAAGGAGAGACTTTAACCGAAGAAACAGAAATAATGAATAGATGGGGAGAATACTTCGAAGAGCTGACGAATGAAAATGGTACCACAAGATCGGAAATCCAGAAACCAGGAACCAGAACAGACAGAAAGGAACCAGAGGAGGAAGAAATTCAGGAGGGAGAGATGGTAGAAGCAATTGGACTGATGAAGAATGGCAAATCCCTAGGACAGGACATGATAAAATAGCAACGGAAATGTTAAAAATGATAGACGAAGACGACAGGAAACTATTTCTGTAAGTACTTAACAAAACATGGAAAGAAACAAAATATCCCATGACTTGAAAGTGGTAGCAATAATACCGATCTTCAAAAAAGGAGACCCAAAAGAGTGTAAAGATTACCGAGGAATAACACTACTAAGCAAAGCAATGAAAGTTTATGTACGGATATTAGAAAGAAGAATGCGAAAAATAACAGAAAAAACAGTACATGAAGCACAAAGTGGATTCCGAACGGGAAGATGTACATAGACCAGACCACATATTCACACTGAAACAATTCATTCAGAAGACCAACGATAAGAAGGGAGCCGCGTGCATGGCATTTATACACATGGAGAAAACCTTTGACCGATTTAGAAGGGAAAAGATACGGGAAAGCTTGAAAAATAGAGGACCATTAATAGCAGCAATAAAAAGCTTGTACGAGGATAATGTAAACTATGTGATAACTAGAAACCAACGATCTGAAATGTTGACAACAAATGAAGGACTTAGACAAGAAAGAGTAATAAGCCTGACACTATTCCTAGGCTTCGTGGACGAAATAATGCCAAAATGTAGAGATAGAGTGAAGCCTGTAGCGTGCTTACTCCTCTCTCGGCGGGGGCGACTGTGCTCCGAATTGTAGTTGTAATCCATTTAAATAAAAGCAATACTTTCTATACTTTATTTATATATAAAGATCAGACAGTGACAAATTTGAGACGATGGTGTCGATCGACAACCTTACGTACCCGCGTCACCCCTCTCTCTGCTCTAACCTCACTCTTCCTTTCTTCCTCCACTACTCTCCCCACCCCATATCACTTTAGACTGCTTCAAGCCTTTGCACCTACTAGGATACAAAGGAATGATACCTATCAAAATATCAGAATGTGGATAATAATGGAAATAGGAGAAAAGACGAAAATATCAATTAATTCGTAAAAAAACGACATAATGAATTCTTGCTCAAATAATAAGAAAGTATGTAACTTTAGTTTGGATGGTGTCGGGAAAATAGGTGTAGAGCGAGGCAGTGATGACTTTTCGAGAGCCGGAAATAATTCCGTAGCTGCTTTTGGTAGTAAGCGACGTTAACGAATTGGTTTAAATCTGTACAACCAAAATGCACCAAATTCTGAACAAATACACTGTACCGTAGGAACGTACAACCGATAACACTACGTAAAATTTGCTACAAGAAAACAACGTAATTATCAAAGGCAAGGAAAGATGCAACAGAAAAACAAACAGAAACGATAACGGAAGTGGCCTGGACTAAACCTAAACAACCGATAAGAAAGCACAATTTCTGGCAAGGCGAAATTTATGTATGGAACGCATAAAAAGGTATGAAATTTTCAACACTAACAGAATCGTCTATGAATTTACTATATTTATAGTAGATAAAAGGTGGCACTCTACAGGGGTTTTTTAAGTCAAATATGAAAAACGTTTAAAAAGAATTTATAAAACGTAACAGCGATTGTTGCACATATTTATTCGGCAGAATCAGATCAACCCGTGCTCTCCGACGAATTGCCCGGAAATATTTCGCGGGATTTTACCACCGGGAAGCACCACTCGAAACGCGAGCAGGTAAACAAATCGTTGCAACGCGTTTTTATTTCAATTAGCTATTCGATAATCCGCGAATAATAACGAGGCAATTAGCGGACCGTAGAAATTCGAATTCTTGCGTTGTTCGAATAAAATCGTGGAAAAACGAGAGCACAAAAATCGTATATGAAACGTGCAACTTCGAAAATCGCGAAATCCCCGTATTTTTTCCTTTAATTCCCTTCGATGCGATTCGGTAAATTGACAAGAGCGCCCGTCAAAACTCCCCTCCCCTCCATCTTCGACATCCCTATACATCGATCGTAAGAAACTTTATTCTGACCGCAGTCGAAGCGTTCGTCTAACGGCCACTTGAACTGCGAAAACTTAGACAAGTTAAATCTTCTCCGGCTCGACGCGAAGCCGACATAAAATAAATGGGAGGGAAGGGGGCAACGGGGCAGCATTGTAATGAGGAAAACTTCTTATTCTCGTTTCCGCCTCGTCTCGTTTCCTTTTTCGCTCTCGTTCGTCCGGAGAACGAAGTTAAATTTGTCATCTCGTGATTGAAAATTAGAATTTTTTAAATTTCTCTTATCTCGGAGAAACGTTTTAATTCGTTTTCTTGTGTGAGCTTCGCCCGAGTGAAGTATATAATTGCTGATGTTTATCGGATGTACTTAATCTATATAATGGCGATGAGGAAAACGTTCAGGGGAAGATATTCCGGGCACCTCCACCAAATTTATTAACTTAGATAAAGTCAATGTGAGCAGTTCATTCGGGGAATTTTAGGTAGTTTAAACTAATTCAAGTTTATATATACGGAGAATGCACGTACAACATAATACAAGGGGCGCCTGTGATTACTATTTTCGTGTAATTTGACATTCGTTATTGTGGAAATAGTGGCAGCTGACTAATTCTTTAAAACAATAAAAATCTCACCCGAAAGTTTTCGTTAGATGATTGTTTACGATTTAAGTAAAAGCCTAACACAATAACAATGGGTAGAATCGCTTCGTTCATCTTTAGATAATGAGGCACCAGCAGAATAGCAATTGTTGGCTCAATTACAAAAAGATAGGAAAACAAAGCACTTCAACGGTAAAGGGATATAAAACTATAGATTACCGAAAACGTTGAACGCACAATGGGTTCCAGGTCGAAGCAAAGGGTGGAAAGGCCAGCTTTCAATTTGGAACAGCTATATGAAAACAACTATGGATAAAAGGCACCAAAAAGAAGAAGATCGGGGTGCATAGAAGGAAGTGGAAAAAACGCGAATAGGTAAAACCTAAGAAAACAGAAAATATGGAACAACTATACGTAAATGTAAAGGAAATTTATGAAATTGGGCTTAAATGCTAGAATCCAAAGATGCTATAAATTGGAGACTGTTTAGTGTCAGTTATAATGTACCACGATGCTTGCAATAGTTGTAAGGTGATTAAAAGCTGAAATCGTCACGAGGTAGAAACACTAGAATCTGAAGATATTATGACCTACAGATGATAGAATCTATAAATGTTTGAATGTAGAGAAGTTGCGAACATCATGACCTAGTGATGCAATAATTAAAAAACAATAGGACTTAGAGATGCTATGATTCCGAGATGTAGGCTATCGGCAATGGAAGCTTGAAGTAGCATTAGCTATAGACTCTAAAATACAGATACGTTGCAATCTAGACGCGTGACTTATACGGAAATGGTAAAAGTAGAGATGTGAGAATCTATAGACTAAGGTTCTTAAAAGCTGAAAACACAATCAGCTGGAAAAGTTATAATCTATTGACGCCATAGTTTTAAAGTATTAGAATCTATAGATTATATAATTTAAAGATGCTATTAGAAACCTCAAGAGAATCTACTGATTATAGCCACTAAAAGAACTTACCGTAAACGCGATATACCCAAATCTACAGACGATAGAATCTAGAGGCGATGGTATCTAGAGGCACTAGAATCTACAGTTGGTAGAATCCAAAAATTTTGGAATCTATAAATATTGAGACATACAAGGGGGACTGAACCAGAGTATCATAATATGAGGAGAAAAGGGTTTTAGAGCTAGAAGCACCCTATGTAAGGAACACTAAAACCTAGAGATGTAAAACTTTAGATAGCTTAACTATAAAAATTTTAAGTGTAATACTGTGTTAATACTGATATGGTAGAATCTCCATATACTAGAACTTAGAAATGGTCAAGTATAGACACTTTATATCCTATAAATGCCAAGACCAATAGAACAAACCTATCAAAAGCTGAAATAACCACTAGTTAGAAATGCTAATATCTAGCGACAACAAAACAGAAATGTTTGAATTTATAGATATTATAATTGAAATATAATAAAACGTTGAACGTTAAAAGTGAGAATTTAGTGATTACAACTATTGACAGATGAAATCATCATAAAGTAGAAATGCTAGTATCTATTTATAGATTATAGCCAACAAACGTTAAAACAACCATGAGGTGGATATGTTACAATTTTAGATTTAGAGATGGTAGAGTTTGGAAGTGTTACCTTCTAAAGATATTACAACAAAGGTAGTAATGATATAACATAGGATAGTGAGAATTTAGTGATTCACCGCCAACTACCAATTCTAGTATCTAGAGATACGAGAATCCAGAGATGTTAAAACTAGACGACTTAAATTCTAGAGATGCTAGGGCCCGGAAATAAAATCTATTAAAAATTGAAAAGACCATGAGCTAGAGATGTTAGGAGCTGGGGAATTTAGAGATATTAGGACTTGAAAATGTTAGAATCAAAAGTTATTACAACGTAGAATATAATGTAATTACAGCTATTGAAAACAGAAATTACTACGAGCTAGGAACGTTAGTATTTAGAGACATACGAATCTGGAGATGTTAATGATCTAGACTCGTTAAATCCTAGGCATGCTAAGATCTAGACGCCTTAAAGCCTAGAAGCGCCAGGACCTAAAGATTGAAGTTGTCGAATGCTGAAATAATTATGAGCTGGAAAAATTACGATCTAGAAACGCCAGAATTGAGAGATGTCATCATCTAAAAATATTACAACGTATGTCGAAATGGTAGAATATAGAGTCGTAGGATTTAGTGATTACATCTACTGAAAGGCTGAAATCATTCCGAGCTAGAAATGCTGGTATCTAGAAACATGAAGTGGTGGAATATCAAAATGTAGAAGTATTAGGACCTAGATACGATATATACGAAATAAAGATGTGAGAGTTTGGAGATTGCAACAACCTGAAATTACCGACCTAGGAAACCTAGGATCTAGGAATGGTAGGTCCTAGATATTCTGGAACATATGTTCCTTAGAATTTAGAGATAATGAGCTAATTGAGAAACAAGATGATTAGAACTAAAAGGAGGTTGGAACCGGACGTATGTAGGAATCTAATTACTTACCAGGAAACATTGTAAGTTAGAGATGTACTTACTAGAATCATTGTTTTCTTTTGTACGAGCTTCTTTGTACATGTACAAAGATCGGAAAAAATCTTTGTACGAGAGATTTTTAGTTTGTACAAGATAATAATGGTAACTGAACTACCGCAAAGAAATCTTTGCACAATGTACAAAGACGCTAAAAACGTTTTCTCGTACAAAAGAAAAACAGTGACTAGAATCCAGAGGCACTAGAATCAAGAGATGTTAGAATTTTTATAGATGTTCAAATATATAAATGTCAGAATCTAGAGACGGCTTTAGAGAGCCAAAAATGGTAGCAACCAAGAAGGCTACAGGTTTCCAAAGCTGGAGACTAGGTGAATTTGATGATCCATTGGGTTTGTATTCTGCTTCTGATATGGTGGTGTCCTATAAGGCGCTTATGATGTGCATTTTTCTTTACTCTTACAATGCTGACGTCCAACCTTCATACCACCCTTTTGATGATCGTTCTGGTGGTCAATTGGTGTCTGCTGGTTTTCTAGTTGTTATTTTATCGGCGCTATAATTCTTTCGAAAAAGTATTTTCAGTTCCTTGTGAAGCGAGCCACATCTTCGATTTCATACATTTTCTAATTTCCTCATTTCTTCCAAACATTAGCGTATGACCAGTAACGGATCTTCGCGTTTCTACTGTCATTGTTTCATCGCGTTTAGAAGGCTTCCAGTTGGAATTATTTGGAGCTTTAAAAGTTAAAATAGCAATAATGATGACCGACCTTCTTAGAGGAGACGGCACTTGTAGAAGAAGAAATTGTTGCTGTCTAGGATCTGCTTTTTGTTGCCTGCGTCATTATACAGTAGACTTATACAAGCATTGCAGATTCGGAGTTTGCTCTTTGTCTACGTATGGTTTGTCCATAATATATTTCAAATTCAGAGATTATTACAATTTGAGTGATGTCGTTTTACATCTCCTGTTTTAAATGTTAGTAACAGTGGTACTCCGATATTTTTTAGACTTCTTCAACTCTGTTGTTTCACATTGCCGATCTCCATCTTACGAGTTTCTTAGTGACCGTGCCGGAGTGCTTATTGACGAAAATGCTGTAATTCTAGTCTGTTTTGCTAACTATCTTTGACTTCCGGTAATAACGCGGGGTCATGTAGAAATCTAAAGATGTTACAGGCCGAAGGTGTCAAAATCTTTTTATGCTAGAAATTAGGGACGAGACTAGACATAGAGACGAAATTCAAAGTTAGAAACTTTCAGTTCTGCAACTCGTCAAGGTGCGAAATATTGAGACATGGGAATGAAAAACATATGGAGGCATTAAAGAAAATGATATATGGAGAAGACGAACTAATCAAGAGCCAATGGAATTATACGGGGAACCGAAGATCACTATGAAAATCAAGGCTCGGAGATTGAGATGGATGTGGGTCATTTGCAGAGGATGCATAATAGACGAGTTGCAAAGCTGATGGTGGAGGGAGAGACAGGAGTGAGAAGAAGAAGAAGAGGGCGTCCGAGGAAAAGGTTATTGCGTGCAGTGGAGGAGGATCTACGAAGTCTGGAAGTAAGGAGATAGAAGACACTGGTAATGAATAAAAAAGAATGGAAGAAGATTATCCAAGCCATGGCCCGACAGGGCTTGCAAGAATGATTTGTTATTATTATGAACTCGTGACCTAGAGGCGCTAAGATCTGGAAATCTTAGATCTTAGATATGTTAAAAGTTAGAGACACAAAAAGTGGGTGACTGGAATTTACTTATTTGGGTTCACCATGTCTCGGTTTTGATACATCCAACGTTAAACCGTCTCCATTCGAATCCTCCGAAGCGTACCCAGATCGCATTATCTCGACAGCCTCATCCACTTACCTGCATACAACGTGGGCGTCTCCGCACTAAATTAACCTCCGGCAGGATAACGGCTCCGGTCGCATAAATTCACCGGGGCCGCAGGCCACGACTGCATCGCCGCCGCCGCCGCCGCCGCCACCGCATCAAACTAATCCGGAGGATGCGCTCTACTACGCGCTTACATATCCTCTTCGAAGGCGGAAGACGACGCCTCCATCCGTTGTTTGCATAATAAAGGCTCGCTTCTGAAGACGAACTTAATGAGTAGTCGGGCGGCGGCCGCTTTGTTTACGTGTAAAAGTTTACCTCGGCCGAACTTGGAGCGGCGCCGCGTCGAGCAGTGACTATGTAGGTAGGTAGGTGCGAAAGCCCGAACTAATTCGAAAACTTTTAAAAAGTTCTAAAACGACGTGTTCGCTTCGCCTTATGAAAAGATTTTCCAGCTAGTCGGGGAAGATGAGGGAAGCGCGTTTGAAAACGTTGCTGATGAAGGTGAGCAGCCACCGTAAAGCGTTGGAAAATTTACGGTGAGAGATTTTCGTCGTAGTTGCTGGAATAAGTTTGTCAGTTTCGAAGATTTTTGTTTTTCTCGTAGATGGTGAGGCTTTTATAACTGGAAGAATTATATCGTTCTTGTTAATTTTAGGCATTGCTCTGCTACAATAGGATTGCTAGTTTTTCGTTGCATTCTTAATTCAGGATCCGATGTCAAAGTGAGATTACATATTCTATCTAGACTACTACTTGCAACGCTCTCGGTGGTTTCGAACAACTGCTTTTGTCTAGAACTATACTCTGGTAAGAGGTAAGATAATCTATAGGAAAACACATAATGCAATAACGATTGGAACTTAGTCAAGAACGCGATCCACATTGATAAACTATATCGAAAACACATCGAAATCACATTCAACCATCGTACGCCGATGCTTGAAGAAAAATTAACCTCAGAAACTACGTATTACAACGTACATGAAGCGGTCGAATAATCCCTGAACGTACACGTGCATAACGGTACCTCGTTAACGATACTTTAAACGGGCATACTGCACCACGTCACAATAGACACTCAAGCCAGAAGTTACCCAAAGAATCAGTGTGGCGAGAGCTGAAGTCAAAACCGAATGACATTTTAAGTGTCATCTTTTTACCGTTTCTTTCTGATTATGATATCGCTATTTTTGCAACTCGGCGAGCACTTTTCTTCTGAAAGAAAGGCGTTTAGTGGTTTTTGTCAATTTCTGCTCCAGATTTTGAAGCGACGCCAATTCCAGGAGCTTTTCTTGGCGTTAACGTGGGGTTAGGCCGGGAATAATAAGATTATTATAATAATCCGCTTATTTGCCCAACATATTCTACATCCATTAACAGGACAGCACTAGACCACTATAAAGCAGTAATGGTTACATTTATACATACTTATAATTAAATCTAAAATTAAACTAAAATCTAAATTCAGAAATTCAAAAACTCAATCCCAAAGACCAAGACTCATAACCACTATACATATATATTGTAGATGTTCTCAATTTTGGTAATGATCTCGCTAAACAGAATGTAGTGTATGTCAGAAGTTGTTAGGTGATTGAAATTTTTTGCACAAGACATATAAGGACGATCCCAGAGAAAAGGTGGTTCTTGAAACCTGCAGATAGAAAGTTGGTGTATGTCTAGTGGCGAATTGGGAAATTTTGAAATTTAGAATATCCAAAAGTTCAGGAGCGTCGACCTGGTTATGGACTAAATTATAAAGAAATTATATGCTAAATTGAACTCTTCTCTTCAGAGAGTACTAAAACGACCCAGTAAAGTCCTTTGATTAACATTCCTTGGCGGATAGACACCATCCAATCGGAAGTGGAGAAATTTCAGGAATCTCCACTGCACCCGCTCAAGCAAACATATTCTAGGCGAGGCCGAACCAGAGAGAAGTATAAAGTTGTAAGTGCACCAGCATTATAAAAAACGCACAATTTCTTACTCTAAAGCCAAGCATGCTCCGAGCAGAACGACCAACAGAGCGTAGGTAATGTGAAAGACGCAGTTTGGTGTCAAAGAAAACTTCCAGGTCCTTAATTTGCAGTAACTGTAAGATTATATCGAAACAAGATAGGACCAGGTTTGCGTGAATATGTCATAACCTTGCATTTAGAGATGTTTAAATTTAAGTTATTTAATAATACACACCATTCATGAATCCTACCCAAATCGCTTTGCAACTCTCTACAGTCACTAACGTTGACAATATGGCGGTAAATTTTGAGATCGTCAACAAAGAGCAATTTTTCCGAAGTGATAACTGAAGGTAAATCATTAATAAATATGTTAAATAATAAGGGGCGAAGGTTGGAACCATCGGGTACACCCGATGAAGCAACAAATGGAGAGGAAGAAAAACCGTTGTAAGAAACACGCTGACGTCTATCACTCAAATATGATGCCATAAAAGAAGTCAATGTACTATGGAATCGTAACGAATGCAACTTTTGAATGATAATAGAGTGATCAATACGATCAAAAGCTTTGGAAATGTCGGTATAAATTGCATCAACATGCCCCCTCAAATCTAGCGAGTTGGAACTGTTGCACTGACTCAAACAAATTAACTTCGATACAGATGAACGATTCTCAATGAAACTATGTTGATGTTGAAAAATTCGAGTTTTTTATTAATGGGTAAATATATTTCTACAAGAAGATTTTTGCAAAATTCGATAGAATAGCTATTATTCGGTGATTGTTTCGGTTTGTGGGATTTCCACTTTTTAATATAGGTCTTATTCTAGAAAGCTTCCAGATGTTTGGAAAAATAGTGGTAGATAAGGCCAAATTAAATAGTTTAGACAAAGGAGGAGTCAATTGTATTGAGAACTTAGATAATTTCATTAACAAGATTGCACTGGCTTAGCTATTAATTAACGATAACATAAAAAGCATGAACTATAACAAATTGTATTTACAAGATTTTAGAAATATTTCACATAAATCGAAAATAATTACCTATTGTGTTGTGTGTGTGTGTCAGTATGTAATTGGATCCTCTCTTAAATTCTTTCTTCGGTGCAGCTCTATTTTCTAATGGATTCCCTCTCTTTACCATGGATAACACTTCATCATGGCGTGACGTTGTCACAGAGGTCTATATTGTTGATGCCCAGGTATCCTTGGTTTTTTATATTCAGTGGTTATTAGGAATTCTTGTGATGTGAAAATGTTGAACGTGTGTGCTTAAATGGTTACATTGTTTTCTATCTTTTAATCGATGCTTTTTATAATAATTGATAATTTTATTTCCAGTTACATTTTTTTCTCCCATTAAGCGTCTCTGATTGGACTTAAAAAAGAAGTTAACACCCGCAGGGTAATTAAATGCATAAAAAGTGGCGTGCGTGGTATCGAAAAAGTATAAATGGAACCCAAAAGTCAACCAAATGTCATTTGAACATGAACGCCTAAAACCCCAACATTTACTGTGAATTTTAATATATTGAATTGTAATTAATGACATATTATTTAGTGGCAATTAACCATGTAAATATTAATGCACTACACAATACGCACCTACAGTCTCTAATCAAGAAGGTTGGAACTTAATCATCACCTGCAATCGTTTTATATTTTAGTTTATGTATAGACGCTATAACATCTTCGGGACTTATAAGTCTAACATTTACACGGTCATAGCATTGGTCAGATAATTAGAGAGAAAGATGATGCGGCAGTCGAAATTCGACTTTCCCAAAGAATCGATGGGATAAGCTTAAGAATTAATAGATACACCGCAATGCCCTCGCACTTTTCACTTTTCCGACTTGGCGATGATAACATTTCTACCTCATTTTTTCCACACCGACATATACACCTGTCCGTCCAGAATCCAATAAAGAGACATACACGAATTCCCTCCGTCATATCACCGTCTATTTTCCATCAAATATATTCCACGTCTCCATTCGAAAGCCTCGTCCGACCGGTAACTTTACGAGTCGAGGCCGCAAAATTGACAGAAACAAAATTTAGAGCCGCGTAAAATATTATTTACCCTGAAGTAATCCCATTTCCCCGTCCCGTCTCCCTTTTCCCCCTTCGATTTTTTCTTTCTTGTTTCTTTAATCTGCCATAAAACATCCTGTCAGCGACGCCGGCGAATTTTATATTCGCCGTCGCTTCGCTCCGAGATACTTTTCCTGTCATATTTCGTCGTCTCCGGAGACAATGTTTGATTATTGATTTCCCGATCGCGCGAAGGTGGGAAGGAGGAAACGTAGCTTATTCGCCGGTATCGAAATTAAATAAGCGAGAGGGGCTTCGCCGCAGCGAAAGACGATTAATATTTATTGGATATCGGTGTCGTATCGGAGGAAAATGAAAAAAGAAGAAGTAAATAGGAGACGACGGAAACAGAAATCGGGTTACTTGGCGATGACTTATTTTTAAATCAGCTCTCTCCGGATGACTTCTAATCAAATCAATAACAAAGGAATTATTTCAATTTTCAATATTGTTATCCCATCTCAGGGGAATCCGAAAAGAAAGAAACAAGTAAAAAGGAAATGGTGAAAATGGGAATTTGGGTCAGTTGGTGATGACTGGGGTCGTTGAAATCTGTTACCTCCAGATTATTTCTAATAAACATTCGTATTTATTAAGAGCCCAGCTTTTAAGTAATAGTGCTTGCCGATTTTAAATGTTTGATTTTGGACAGGTTCTAGAGCCCTTAGCTCGCAATATGTCCACCTTTCATTTGCTTCGAACTCCGTCCTGGCACCAGTGGTGTTTTCTGCGTTTTCGACAAAATTTCCCAATTCCAACGAAATGAACAACGACACCTACTAATCTCATCAATGCCTAAACTCGAATCAGCAATCAAATCCAATAATTTTTTGCTAAATTCCCACAAGCGCAAATCCCATATTACCGCCGCCGGTCAGAGTAGATTAACGAACGAACATCGAATATTACACCAAGTAATAAAGATTTAATTGCCGAATTTATCGACTCGGTCTCGTCGGCGTTTTACGTCCGGCATTTGTTATGCAATGTGCCCGAAGGGCTGCTGGATCCGTTGCCGGGGGTGCAATTCCCGAGTCTCGCCGCTTGATGGGATGCTCGCTCGCGCGGAACGGTTAGTACCACGCGTTTAATGTAACCGATGCCATTGTTGAAAATTTGCATATTATTAATAAATTAGTCTAGGTAGTAATTTATTAGTGGTGTTGCCGATAAATTCGCAGAAATAATTTAGGTACTAGCAATCGTAATTTATTTCGAAACTAACTTCGCGATTATTGATTTCTGCCGCGGTCACAATTAGTGATTAAAGTTGGATTGGATTGATTACTGATTAGATCAGGGAATATAATAGAAATTGGTACAAATTCTGAAACAGTCGGGTGGTAAATTTATACATTGCATCAATTTTAAATCCTCTAATGTCATTCCTTGTATTGTTCATGTGTTTTCTCAGCTCTTAATGAATCTATTCTACCGTAGCGATGATGTACCAAACGTTCTATTGACAAGGACTACACAAACCGCACTCAGCATGACTCAAAATCATAACCTTTCTGGTTTCAATATTAGCAATACACGTCATCATCCTAAACAATTGCACCTCGTCCTCCAAAATCGCCAACTGATTTGTCATAATCTTCACCACTTGCTAGACGATCAATTTCCACTTGTTTGAATGTTTACGTCCTAGCCAAAGCCGGATTTCCTGTCTGCCAAAATCCATCGATGTCCCACATGCAGATTCCGGTCCTAGAAAGTGTCCTTTAGAACCTTCCTCCTTAGCTAGTTCATCGGGAATTAGGTTGCCGTTAATGTCTTCATGTCCTAACGAATTCTGCTTACTTAGTAAGCTTTTGCACAGTTACTTGGTAGCTGCCTCTTAACGTATCTTATTGAATTAGGCCATCCAGATTTTCTTTTATCAAATAGAATACAGGCGTACTCAACGAATTATTTTCGAATGCTGTTAGGTCAATGGTATTAACCTTAGAGTGGGAAAGTACAACCAAAAAAGAAACAGAGTCTAAAGAAGCTGCGGGACGGAACGAAAAAGTTTGAAAACTTTAAAAGTGACATTGTTGCACACACATTCAGGTCCACATGATGCAAGTATATAATTTTCGAAACAAATGACGATCAAAAACTGACATTGAAGACAGAATATACAGTCTGACCGACAATTTCGAAGTGTTTCCTTATAAGAAAAAGCGATACAATTGGGGATGACTGCCGCAGGAAAAAATTTATTAAAGCGGTTAAAATAAGCGAAGCATCGTTCCTCTCTGTCTTATTTAAACTCAAATTAATTGCCCGCACTACGCTAGAGTTGGTTAACGTGGAAAACTACGAAACGTAGCTAACAAAAAGCGCGGTCGGTCTGAAATAGTACGCGGTCGCGTCGGTGTTATCTACCGTCGAGGAAATATATGCATTTTCAGGAGGTTTCCTTCGGAAGAATTCGTTGGGAATTACAACCGCCGCCGTCGGCCATAACTTTTAGATAAGGATCTTACGCGCATCCGGTCGAATTGTAAAACAACTATATTTCTTGCGTGGCGTTGTATTGTTTACTGCCACCTCCGGAGGATACATCGGATAGTTGAGACGATCGGAATAATTCGAGATTTCAGAGTGAAAAAAACGAGAAAATCTAACTTCCTGGCTATACAATTCAACAAAAAGAAAAGAAAGAAACTGGAAATTGTTACGGTATCAAAATTTGATTTTGCTTTACTCTATATTTGAAATTTTGAATTCGTGTGCACGTAGCAACCACTGCGTACTTATTTCTTACGACACCGCATGTTTCTAACCTTCGTGCTTTTCACCGTACGTTTATTTCCCCTTTTCGCCTCAAAATCTCTCATAATTTATCAACTGCTTGCCGCCGCCAATAGTGTATCTAAGAGTAAA
The DNA here is from genome assembly GCA_038088585.1 of Chrysina gloriosa. Classification (NCBI taxonomy): domain Eukaryota; kingdom Metazoa; phylum Arthropoda; class Insecta; order Coleoptera; family Scarabaeidae; genus Chrysina; species Chrysina gloriosa. The sequence goes on along the minus strand of CM076093.1, from coordinate 48,267,312 downwards.
AACGTAGTACCTGATTAGCCTATGGGAAGCGTTGTTTGCATGATGTGTTAGCAATCGTCACTCGTGTCGCTATGAGTGCATCCCCCAAGCTATGTGTGTATTCCGTTTTCGCTTTTAAATCTCGTTCTCGAGGATATATGTGGAAATTCGACACTGGAAAGTGTACAGTATCGCTGGAAGTTTCGTTTCCCCAAGTTTAGCTGTTCAAACTAATCGTTCACGTTGCTTTTCCCTCAATTGGAGGTGAGTTTCTTTTCTTTTTCGTTAATTACAATATCGTTACCGTATCTTTCACGTTATTGTAGGCAATTAGTATAACTAGTATAGTTTAGGATATCTAGTCTAAACTAGTATTAACTAGTCCATACGAGTATAGAACTACCGTAGAAGCTAGAAGCCGAATTAGTCTGGTTCTCCGACATCTTTTCATCAAGTGCGAGGAAGCCCGCCATCTTTGAAATCTTCCGATTACCACGCCGTGATTCTATTAGATAGACCTCAAATGACAACAAGGTGCTGTTAAACGTCAATCTTTCGGCTCGATTCATTTTGTTTTTATTTCGTTTATGTTATTTTTAAATAGTTTTCGAGTACTTTTGCTGATCGCTTCACGACAGGATAAAGATCCGGAACATAGACGGTTCGGATAACCTCGTACCACCCACAACGGAAACTGGAGGGTCTTTCTGACTCCAGGTACTTCAAGGTGATCCAGTTATATAATTGGGGAGTGGTGCCTGAACCCCCATCATTATCACCAACGAGGTGGGTCATCCGCACTGTAACTGTATCGATCACCTTTCTGACTTTCCTCTTTTATTTTGATTTTTAACAAATGCTTTAAACGCTAGTAACAGTGCCCTAAGTGGATGTACGTGGAAATCTCGAAACAAGGTTACCACCCTATTTCTTCTAATACTTTATACTTGAATTAACTTCATATTAAGTTTATACTTTAACTTTAACTTTATTCTTCGTCTATTCTCTCCTTAGAGGTTACATACGAGGACGGTCGGGTAAGTACTTAGCCTCGCCGTTCTCGTAGACGGCTACTGTCAAAATTTCAGCCGAATCGGACTCGTAGTTTTGTTTTGATCGCGTGTGAAAGCGGGCGTGTCCGCGGATTTTAGAAAAATGGAAAAAGAGCAATATCGGTCGGTGATTCGATTCTTGTTTTCGCAAGTGAAATCGCGCAGCGATATCAAAGAGCGCTTGGATGCTGTGTACGGTGACTCTGCTCTTTCGATGGCGACCGTCAAAAATTGGTTTAACGAGTTTCAACGTGGTCGCACGTCGGTTTTCGATGAGCCACGCCCAGGTGCCCCGAGAACGGCTACCACGGAGGATAACGTGACAAAAGTCCACGATCTCGTATTGGCAGACCGCCGATTGAAGGCAACAAGCGCCACCGTGGGACCACTTCAGAGCATGTTTGACGCTGTTTAAGCGCAATTCGAAGTAGTTTCTGCGTCGTTTCGTGTCACTGGTACACATCAGAGACAAGGGAACAGTCGAAACAGTGGACTTCACCCGACGAACGTGCTCCGAAGAAGGCGAAGACTGTCCTATCGGCCGGAAAGGTGATGGCCACCGTTTTCTGGGATTCACAAAGTATGATCTACATCAACTACCTGAAGAAGGGCTATGCCGCATTATTGGGCCGATTAGACGCCGAATTGCAGAAGGAACGGCCCCATTTGTCGAAGACAAAAGTGCTCTTCCACCATGACAACGCACCGGCTCACACGTCCGCCATCGCCACGGCCAAGTTCGTCGAATTGGGCTACGAACTGCTGCCCCATCCATCGTATTCTCCAGATTTGGCCCCGTGCGACTTCTTTTTGTTTCCAAACTTGAAAAAGTCACTCGCCGGGCAGAGTGAGTCGAATGAGAAGGTCATCGCTGCCACGGAGGCCTGCTTTGCAAACCTCGAAGAAACGTATTTTTCAGACGGGTTAAAGAAGTTGGAGCATCGCTGAGTCAAGTGTATTGAGGTAAGAGGAGACTTTGTTGAGAAATAAGTCGCCACTTTTCCAAAATTTTCGTTTTTGTTTTGTAAGCTAAGTACTTATCGAACCGCCCTCGTAGATCACACACCGCCTAAAAGCAAGAAATATAATACGTTAACATTACATGTCAAACTACTACGTACAATACTTTACAATACTAAATTATTGATATTCATTCCAGTTGTTCCATTATTTATACTTTTTATATTCATTAGCACTTTCATTATTATTATTATATTACATCGATCAACTTTAATAAAGCCGATAACGGTTGAGGTGTTTGGCCATGATCAATTGTGAACAAGGGGTAAAAATGCGCGATGTGATGCACACCACATCATCACGCATCATTCTAGAAATGGATCGGTAACCGCCAACCGGGTGTAAGAGCAAAGATACGGCGTTCTGGATGGTCCGCCTTGAAGGCCGTGCTTCTTCATAGGACGCTAGTGCCTCGCCATCACGAAACGCTAGCATACTCGATACTCGCCTCGTTATAAGCGAAACACGTGTCACCGGTATTACCACACCAATCACTGTGAAACTTCGGTATTATTAATTCAAGCATTATTACTACCTACGCTCCGATATTTATTCCCGCTTCCACGAAATTACCTCGCCGAATTCCCCGGGGATTCGCCGCCTCGACGATGCAAATCCTTCCGGTTCCGGAAATTATTCATAGTTGTTAATGCGACGCTCCCGATACGGACTTCGCGGATATCTGTCCCTGTCGGCGGCGGAGACATGTGTGGTTGAAGCCACGAGGAGAGGAGCGGCGGAGGCGGTCGACGGCCGCGAATGTGTGTGTAATTTATGAACCGAAACCGCCGGCAATATCCAGCTTTAATTCAGATCCGAACCGCTAAATTTACATAAAATTCGAATACCGTCGGATTCGAGTTTCGGAGCGGTTCGCTTGAAAAATTCCACTTTTATTGTCGACGGAACCTTGAATTATCGTCCCTACACGCTCCTCCCGCTTCCTTCGTTCCCATCTTCTTCCGTATTTTATTTGGAACGGAGGTTTTAGTGCGGAGAAGAGTTGGCGATAAATTCGTTTGGAGGATTTTAGAGAGATTTTAAAGCGATTTATCTGAGAAGGCACTGTTGTCCTCCATATTTAGATTATGTGGTAGTCAGGGAGTGGTCAATAAAATAACGGGACTGCGCAAGCTTAGCCGTTGCTTGGTAAGGCTTGGTAAGGGGGATGGTGGAATTGAGTGACCTTGAAGCTTCCGGTGAAGATGCCGCATTATTTCGTCTTGTATAATGTCTTTTTTAAACAAATACTTCTTAAGAGACATCGGATCAGGTCGAACGCAAGCGTAAGCGTAGGCGTAAGCGTAAACGTAGGCGTAAGCGTAAACGTAGGCGTAAACGTAAACGTAAGAGCGCTAGATTTAGGCGGAGCCAAACGCTCGCTGCGTGTGAAAGACAAATAAAACAAGAGAGAGAGTATGATGTGCGAGCGAGATGCGATGAGCGAGATAAAGGATACCTGCGTAACTGCTTCGTCTGAAACAGAAGGAGAGGCAGAGAGAGTATAATGTGCGAGCGGGAGTATTCACCTCAGACGTGCGCAAACCACACACACCAATTTTTTATACCTCTTTAATCTCTTGCATTTTCTGGTACGATTCTATACACTGTATCTTCCATTTTTATCACCTCATTTATCTCTATTCCTACATCTATACCACTCTTTGCAAAAGTCTCCATTCCTATTTTCAAATGGTTGTTTCCTATACTTTTTAATATCAGTTTTATTCATTCTCATCTTCATAGGTTTCATTTGTCTCTTAATCCTCTCTTTTTCCTCCTTTAGTATTTCATTCTCTCTTCTTGTCTCATCCAGTTCTTCTTCGTGTTCTTTCTGGTTCTGTTTACTCTCTTTTACATCTCTCATCAGTTCTTTCATCATGGCGACTAGATTGTTTTCCCCTCTTCTTTTTCCTTTTTGCGGCGTTCTTATCAATTTTTTACTCTTCCTGATTATTTCCTTCCCCTTGTCCTACCAGAATCTTCCGACGTATTATCATCACTTTCCATTTTTTCCTGTGCCTATGCACTACAACCTGTCGTCTGTTCCCTGTATGACTTTGTTTACCACAGCTTCTTTTCACGGTTTCTCGACAGCGGGTTCAACCTTCGTACGCGTGCTGAAGATAAACGTCTCACGCTCCGAATTTATCACTTTTAAGTTAATTTCACTTGAATTATACGATTTTCAAATCAGAGACTAACGTTTGCCCTTATATTCCTTCACAATTCAACAACTCGACTCCTTTTTTAGCCTTACACCGAAAGATAGATAAGCACAGGATTAAGTAAGTAAGCATAGTTTCTCTTTAATTCCAGCTTGAGTAAGAGATTCTTACTAGCTTTTAAACCTTTTGTTAAAAATGAAAATAAAGGGAAAATAAGAAACGTAACCGATGCAGTCACAGCCCTAGGTTCAAGTTCGATAATTTAGTAACAAGGCGCCACTCTCCAATTACATAACTGGATCACGTCTAAGTCTTACATCCAGCTTACAGCTTTAGGTGAATGTAATTGAAAACAAACATATTCAAGTATGACAAGTACTTATAATTCCCCCTTAAACTACTAAAAGAATTAAATTAACTACTACTAAATAGCCAAGGTAAGGAAAATCCCTTTTTACTCGAAAATCAATCGGACCCCCCTCCCCTTCCCCAAATACTAAAACAATTGAATGTTGACAAAAGTAAGAAAAACCCAATTTCCTAACTCTTAATTAACTACGAGGTTCTAGGAAATTTTTCCCAAAAGCTGAACGATACAAAAGTATAAATAAAACGAAATAAAAACGGCAATTAGCGGCACTTTATTTCCCGTTGTCGACGTCCGTACGGCGTGGAATTCGGTATCGGGATGGAAGTTGTCCAAGATGGCGGGTTTTCTCACACTTGATGTAAAAATGTCGGGAAACCGGCAATTTGAAGACTAAGTCGGATTCTAGCTCCTACTATGGTTCTCAGATGTTCTCGAAAATAAATCTTAGGATATACTAGTTATCCTAACCTACGCTAGCTCACACTAGTTTACTAGCCTGCACTAGTTATACCGGCCTATAAAAAGCAATGTGGACGATTAGTTTAAACAGCAAAATTTGGGGAAGCGAAACTTCTAAATTCCTGTACACACTTCTCAGCATTCATTTCATTCACTCCTTTAGGATTAGTCACCAATAGACCAGGTACTTGAGCTTTATTCTATTTGTAGCGTTCCTCAACAACATTCTCACCTAAATTCAAGCTAATAAAGGTGTCCCACGAGGTCCCATCCTACAACCACTTCGTTTTATTCCAGAAACTTTTTCCTTTGTTTATTACTGTTACTCTTATACTATTATTACTATCTAGCCACCCGTTCCACAAAATACGATTGAAGATGTTATCGGTAATTCAGTCTCGTTCAATGTCTGCGCTACAATGTAATATTACCGCTACTGTTGCAACCTGTTTTTGATATTGGGTCCGTAATTGCGATTGCACCTGCATACATACATACATACATACGCGCGACGAGACTTGTGAACTTATGACACTTTATGCATTTCCGAGTCGTACGTAACGACCACTTGGCGCGTTCGAAATTATCGACGCGATAATTACGTCAACGGCAGACCGGCGTTGCAGCGCCGAATATCCGGCAAATTACACGTGGTACGTCGGTGTATTGTATGCCGTCCAGATAATGTAATCCGAATACGGCGACCGCCATCTGAATATTAATGACGGTGATTATCTGGCGCGCGACGCGACGAGCAATAATCAGGCGTGCTTTACGAGATCGGATGTCGACCTGGAAGGATGAAGTAAGGTTGAGGAAGTTCTAGAGAGTACATGTTAAAGCTGCAGATTTGAGATTTTCCGTCGAGATAACGGGGTGACGCAAATAAAGATGTCGTTGCGAGAGCGGAAAATTTAAATTTTGTCGCCGTTGTTACTGTTGGGTCAGTTCGATGTGTCTAACCCTCATTGTTAAAAGTGAATCGCTATTCGATACAACTACGCGTTCTTATTGTTAAATTTTATTTAAACAATGTTTTTGAAATGAAAACTTCTATAGTCCGTTGTGAGTGATTTGAAACTCGATGAAACGACAAAAGCGACACTAAAAGAAACGAACATATACATCTATAGGATTTATCCGGCGACAGAGTGAAATACAATAGCTTCTTCATTCTTGTCTACCAAGCGTTGTATATATTTGTGCTTGTGTGCGCCTGCGTTTTGTCGAGCCAAACCGAGAGTAAATGCGTCGTATAATGAGTATAGTAACTATATTTCACTGTCTAATACTTGCTTAAGCCACGACTGTATGATCGAGACCACAGTTAACTAACTCCCGTAGAAAATTAACTTTCAGACGGTAATTATGGCGCCAGTTAACATCGAATCGGACGTTTATTATACCAATATTTTCTAAATAATTGCATGCATTGAAATTATTAAATGTAAAATAAAGGAAAAGAACAATGTCGTATAAAAAAAAATATTTATAAAAACTAGAAAAAAAAACGTTACATAATGTGGAACAAAATAACATAATTCCAATATAAATAAATAAATAAATAAAAATAAAACTCAGCCTATAAAATGAATTAATCTTCGGAAACGACAATGTTGTTATCGTATAGAACTGTTGAATACGATAACACCTGTTATTTTGCAATCGTTATTTCAAAAAAACAATAACCATCGAAACTGTTATTTTAAAAAAATTATTTAAAGTAACGATTTTTCCCATCACTACTTACTTTGATCAAAGCGTTCTGTGTGTATGTTTGTACGTATGTGTGCGTCTGTGAATTACGAAGCCTTGGTACCAATATTATAATAAATAAACCCTATAATTATCCCACTCCTGATACTGCATTCGTCTCATTCTCTCGCAGTTTACTTTTCTGAATAATTCATAATTATTTTTTAAATACCCTCTTCTCTACCACTTTAACGTCAATCGAACAATAAATCAGAAATTAACAGCTATACTTTCAGAACTAATTTGTTGTTTGATTAACTTGAAACAAACATATGCCAGCTAGATCTAGATGAAAACGATTGAGATATCGTCGAAACGTCGCGAAAGCAGTCCAAAATGTTCCAACTGCAACAGCAGTGAAGAGAATTATCGAAAAATTCGCGGAAACTGGGTCCATCACTGACGTCAGACCATGGACACGTGCCCGACCAGATTATTCAGCAGAAAACATCACGGTTGTCTGGGAACATCCATTCGGCATCGTGCTCCAGAGTTGAACATTTCAAGAAGCACTACCCGGACAAAAGATTTGCGTCTTCATGTCTACAAAATCCAACTGACGCAACAGTCCACTGGAGAACAACCAGCCAACGATGGTGTTTTCCATCAAAATCATCTTCAGCGATGAGGATGTTGATGGAAGCCATCAACATGAAAATGGGTCTCATTTGCGAAGTATAAACGAGTAATTGCCGTATTTGGCGAAAACAAAAACCCACATGTGTTTTACGAGAAGAAAATTATCCCAAACGTGTCACGCTTTGGTACAAATTTTGAGTTGGGAGCATTATTGGACCATCTCTGAAGATGGTGTCGAAAAGGTACAAACGGTCAATGGCGAACGATATCGAGGCATACTAACCCAGATGTTTGTACCTCAAACGGATGGTATGGATCTCGAAGACATGCGGTTCCAACAGGACGGTGCCTTTGTTTCACAATTTGTGTGAAACAATGGCATTATTACACAAGACATTACCTGATGGAGTAATGTCCCGATTTGGCCACCAAGATTGGCGGTCTAAATCGTGCGATTTCGCGACTTTGAAATTCTTACTCTAAAGTTTCTTGAAGTCGAAAGTTTATGTCAAGAATCCCATGACCACACAAACCTTAAAGGAGGAGATTAGACCCTGCATCAATCAAATCCAGCCACATTTATGCCAAAGCGTGAATAGAAAACTACGTCAAAAGAACGGAAGTGTACCAGCAAAGGCGCGGAGAGAGTTTAGTATACGTGTTATTCCATACGTAATTCCCACATGGCTACTTTATGATTAAATCAAAATTTCGATATTTATTTAAAAAAGGAAACAACTAACATTGATTAATTAAAAATGTGAATATTCTGCTCTTATTGGGAGATCCGATACAAGAATAAAATTTCATTTATTGTGTGGACCCGAATGTACCCTGTAACGTCACCAAAACAATTCATTGGTCTAAAATTTTAACTTCATCTTCCGCTTCTTCTTAATCCTTTTTCCATTTCTACCTTTCGGTGTAAGAGGTTCGGAGCCACCTAGCTGTATACGTACGTATACCGTACCGCTTCTGTCTTCTTCAGTGGCATTTTCTTCCTTTCGCAAAATACTACAGATTAGGATTTTAAAACTGCTAAAGCCGCGTGTCGATCCCAGAACTTTCGCATTGTGAAGCACATATTTCACTACTCAGACACTAAGCGAGTTTATCTTCATCTACGACCATTAATATATCATTTTGAACAGACATAGGAAGATAGCTGATGAAGGAAGGACAAGAAAGTAAACGACCTAATCCGAGCCCGCGTCTAGATCATATGCATACCTTACTTTATGTTAGAAACGAAACCGTCACTATCGGCAAACTCCTCACCACATACACCACAAAGTTTTTTTGACCATTTTACATCCATCCTGTAGTTGATGGTGATTACAAAGACTGTGGTGTAGTATTACTGACACTATATCACATCGGTAAACTCCTCCCCCACAGAACTATTTAATTAAATCCGGTTGTACATGTTTCGCAAATTACACAAAAGTAGTTTTGTGCCGGTTGATTCTGAGGAGATTTGAAGCAGCAGAGAGAAGCCCTTTTGTTTACGTAACAGAGTGGCCAATATTTTCTTCTCTAACCCTTACGGGGATTATGAAACTCTGAACAGGTCAACCGCTAACAAGACCAGGTTTGCAACGTTAATTGCCTCCAGATACCGGCCAGCTGCTAAAAAGACCGGAGATTTCTTCACTTCTAACTGCACAAGGGCGCATTAATCTATACAACGGCAACAATAACAAACGCATCATCTCCCAGTTTTTCTTGTCCAACTAGTAATTGATAATAATTTCAATGATCAGCGGAAACAGCATGAAGTTCACTTTGACTATTGGGAACGCCCGTAGCAAATTGTGTAAACATAATAAAACTGGTAACTATCAAACGATCATCTACGAAACTTTTTTAACCTAATTATTCGCTCTTTGATAGGACTTTTGACCACATTAACGTGACGTACTAAATATGACTTATAATACTCGTCGGCATATTCGAGATTCGCCGCATAATATTTCAGCGCGTGCAATTAACTGTAACGGCCGATTTATCTGGGACCGGTTTCTCGGTTTAGCGACCCGGAATAAGAGGATTTATTTTCCGGCGATTCGTAACGTCAAATGTAGCGGATAATAATGCAATGATGGATGTCGATCTTATTTGTCGGACTGAAACAAGTACCTTTGTAGATTTGTAGATCTTTTTCTTTTTCCTTCATCGTAATTGCCTAGTTTTGATGTTAAATCGACAACGGAAATGCGATTTTAATAAGGGGATCGATCGAGCGGAGCATTGTTTGTTGGTCTGAGCTTTGCACAATTTGGAACGTTTGTTGCTTTTGAGAAATGGGATTTTTTTAAGGAAGTAAGGTATCTATTTCATAACCGTTCTTTTTTTTTTGATAATAATTATAAACAAAGAAAATAAATAAATAAACTAAATTTGTATACCTAGACCTAACAGATAAAAGCGGTTGAATGTAAATTAACTATTGAGGAATGCTAGGGAAATATCAAGAGGTAAATATCTTCAAGAATCTTTAAAAAGACCTTGTCCAGCACTAATACACTAAAAAATAAGCTTTTAATATTAGAGGCTACAATCAGAAAATAGAAATAAATTTTATTTCCTGCATGTACAACGCTCTGAAGACAACTAAACACAGTAGCAATTGAACAAGTTTTTTCATTTTTGATAGTTATGTCTATTTGTATTACGGCTTCGTTATGAAAGATTCGATCTTCTCGCTCGCGACATTGTAAATAACACTGTGATGGATATTGCTGACTTTGCTTCTATTATGACAATAATTATTCATGCGCGCACAATCACAAATGTCATAACCATTATCTTTGCGCGCACCATGACAGCTGTCATAATGGAAAATTAAATTGCCGTTTTTAGTATTTTCCGTTACTTATTATTTATCTTTCTCACCGTTTAAACCTTCCCTGAACTTCCACAAATATTTCAAGATCAAAAGTAGTCAAATCGGTCCAGCCATTCTCAAGTTTTAGCGAGACAAACGAACAGGAATTGATTCTTATATAATATAGATAATCTGTTCCATTACACCTAGATTTTCTACTGTATTTTTGCCTTTTCTCATTACACTGCTGTTATGGTTATGTCAGTCTGTTGAATTCGTTATCCATCCTTGAAACCCGTCATTAACTTTCATTGAATACTATTGGGGAGTTTCTAACGTGCTTGGACGTTGCCTCTTTACGACACCGCAAAGAAGGGATTGCTAGTGGTTGATTTATTGTATTGTGCCGCCATTTTCATTGTATATTTCAGTCCTGAGCAGGGGATTTGCAAGTCGAGCATCTTGCGAGTAACGCCTAAAGGGTTCGAAAAGCTCATACAAGGTTTGTTCGAATGATTTTAGTTAATATAACTTGTTGAATTTTAGCTGGAATTTCTTATGCGTTTTGTCTTGTCTTTACACTGCTAATTGATCTTCGTCAGTTATGGTTATGTCACCTTATTGAAGTACTTATTCATGCTTGAAACCCGTCATTAACTTTCTTCGAGCATTTTTGGCGACTCTTTGACATCCCTTATCATTGTCTGTCCACGACACCACAGAGAAGGGATCGTTAATGGTCGGTTCATAGTATGTGTCGCATGTTCCTCGGCATTAGGAAAATTGTCGACACTTGTAGAACGATACTTCCAGCTGTAAATTTTCACGATCACACACCCTTGCCTTCCCAACATTACATAAATGTGCCGGCGAGTCTTGCGATCGTTATTCGCGCTAATTAAATCGCGATTTCCTCCCAGAAAATGGAAATATCCTCTAGCACAAACCACCAAATAAAATCATATCTCACCTGTATGCGAGAGAACGCGGAAGAAGCCGGTAATTAGATTATCCAGCGGCGGACGCGCTCCTGGGAGCCCTTGTTCGATCCAATCAAGGCGTGAATTTTGACAACGCGACGCGCCTCACCACATTATTAACAGTATCTATCTAAAGAAACGTGGTGTGTGTGGCCATTGTTCGATCGACGCAAAGCGCGAGTAATTGCGAAGGAAGCCCCGGATCGTAACGCAGAAGCCCGATACGGTGTTGCTTTATTCCCGATTAATTCGTGACGGGGACACCTGTTTTGGGGTGTGTTTTTGGAATTCAACGAAGTTTGGTTTTGACATAGGGCGCTAGACGACTGTACGTCTATCAAACAATTATCTTCGCTGGCTGCTGAACTACGCATAGTACGGAACCGTGAATAATAATAATAATCATCATCATCTAACTAATAATATATACAGAAATAACAATGTATTATTAATAATAATAATAATATGAACTTCGTATTATTTCCATTCCGTATAACTGTTGTGCACGTGTACGTACAGGGATTATACGACCGCTTCATATACGTTGTAATACGTAGTTTCTGAGGTTGCTGTTTTCTTCGAGTATCGACGTAAGATGGCTGGATGTGATTTTGATATAGTTTGGATGTAGTTTGTCATCTTGGATCGCGTTCTTGGCCAAGTTCTAACCTGTATTGGTATTAAATAATCCGTATCGCATGATGTGTTTTCCTGTGCATTATCTTACCTATTTATGAAGCTATCGCTAAGTTCACAGTTGTGTTGATAGCCCGTGTATCCCTGTACCTTGCTTGAATTAGTCCATCTTCGAACCTCATGGAAAAGATTTCTTTTATTATTCCTTCGCCTGTGTTCAAAGATTTTTTGTCTGTATCTATTTGTAATACCAGTTGGAAATTTTGTTTTATATATTCCACCATACTGCAGATAATTTGATTGTTATTTTTTACGGTTTCTAGTAGCTTCTGAAGTATTACTTTAATGCGTGTATCATTAGACTTCCTCGATTTGTCATGTCTATTTATTGATATTTCTCTGTAAAGGAAATTTGTATTATCGTCGTTTATAGTTGACGAATGATTTCATAAGTATTGTTAGTTGATCTTTATCGTTAGATTGGCCGGTTTTTAAAGTTAAAATATTAGGATTTAAAATTAGAAATCAATTGTTTTAAAATGTTGATTTTCTTTATTCTGCTTTGATGTGAATAGTGTAATGTTAAGGTACTTGTATAATAGTATTCACCTAGTTAAGTGCCATTAAATAATCCATTATTATTATTATTATTATTATTATTATTAGTGAACCTTGTCAATCTACATTTCGACAACTAAATATAATGACACTCTATTCTGAAGTGGTCTATCGGAACCTGGTTCATATTAAGTTAAACTTGGAAGACACACGCTAACAATCACTCCTAAAATACCAGAGGAAAGGATAGGCTCTTGAATCCGCATAGATGTGTAAGGAAGTCTGAAATCATGGATATTGATCTGTACAATTCTCTGCCGTTCATGATGTCTGAACTCCCGAACAAACATTTTAAAAAGATAACAAAGAATGTGTTGCTCGATCTGTGCCTTTACAGCGTGACTGATTATTATACGGCAATAGAGCGGGTTGACTTATCCCGGTACATATAGTAGTAACTTTTAATTCTTTTATTGTAAGTTCGCTTATATATAGTATTTGTCATTAATTACATTGTATTCATCGGACGAGCCCAAGGCCCAAGGCTTAACGGGTTAATAAAATTATTATTATTATTATTATTATTATTATTATTATTATAATCGAATCCGCTTATACCGTTAGGTGTCGGAGATAATCTATTATTAATTACAATTAAATATATCGAAATTTACAGTAAATGTACGTTGTACGTCATGGACATTTCATGTTCAAATGACATCTTGTTTGATTTTGGATCCTATTTATACCTTTCCGATATCAAGCACGCCACCTTCTAAGCATTTAATTACCCTGCGGGTGTTAGCTTCTTTTTTAAGTCCAGCCAAACAGATTTAATGAGAGAGAAAAATGTAACTAGAAATAAAATTATCAATCATTATAAAAAGCATCGATCAAAACATAGAAAGCATTGTAACCATTTGAACACATACATGCAACACTTTCACGTAACAAGAAGTCCTAATCAACAACACCACGTCAGTGATGAATTGTAGTAAACATCGAGTTACCGGGACAACAGAAAAAAAAATGTAGTAACCTTTGTATGGGGGAAGCTTCCTAGTTTCGGAAAAAGATGAAGAAAATCATCGAAATACGATTCTGCTAATTCCAAATTAAATTAAAATAGAAATTTCAATTATATTTAAAATCAAAGGTTTTAAAAAAGAAGTAGACATCGAACATACAGAGCATCACCTCACCGAAGAAAGAATTTAAGAGAGGGAATTAAGAGGGGGTCCATACAAAGAAATTCAGAAAACAGAAGAAATTACTCACCCACACACATCACACCTTGGTGAATACTATCAATTTATGTAAAATATTTCAACAAAATTTTGTAAATACAATTTGTTATCATTCATGCTTTTATGATGTTGCTAATGAAGAGCTTAGCCGGTGCAAATTTAGGTTAGTACATTATCTAAATTCTCAGTACAATAGTATCTCCTATTTGTTGTCGAGTTATCGAACTAAACTGTTGTTATTCTAAAGCGTTTTATTACTATCGATTTTTACCTGGCTTCTTCGACTAACCTATTTCCGAGGTCAACATAAAAAAATTTCGTTTCTCCTAGCTCTTCGTATCACATTGGTCAGCTTTGCTATTATATTAGATCGTGTTGGTTATGTGGAATAATAACAAAACTTTAACAACTAAGACGTTTACGCCGAATTAAAATTACTTTTGTTCCGGAAGACGTCAGCTCTAATTTAGATGGAAACTCGGAAGCGCAGCAGCGCCCGGCGAAATCGCATTTCTAACCGTTCTAATTCTCCGACGTTGCATCTCCGCCGATTACCCTCTTAATGCTAATTCGTTTGCGCCAATTAACGAAAGATAAACTCGTATGTATGTACGTGTTTAGACGGCGCATTACCGACCTTGTTTGTCGAACTCCTTCGCCGCGGGCGCGCGGAACCGTCGCGCCCGTAATTTCCATCGACGTAACCGTCGCCAATAAGCGGGAATGCGCCGAAATTACCGTTTCATAATATGTACGAAACGGATTACGCCGGGGAGCTGGCGCAATTACCGCTTGAGCAATTATAAAATACCAATCAACTGCGAGACGGGGAGCGTTGCATACGGGAACGGGCCGAAACCGGCACTCCAATTTGGCTTAATCGTCGGCGCCCCGAGAACGGCAACTGGCGAACAACTTACTTATAACTTGCAATGGGATTAATGGACGGTGTTAAAGCCGAAACCGCGGAGCTTTCGGTGATAATATTAGGTCGTAAATATCAGCGGTTTTGCCGGAAACGGGGGAGAGAGGACGGCTGGGAAGAAGGGAAGAATAAGAATCTCGAATTAGATACATTATCGAAGGAATGAGGAAAGAGGTTTGGGTTTTTATTGATACATTATGGGAATCGAAACAGTCCGAATTAAGAATGTTTTCGAGGTGTTTGTGGTGGGAATCCTCTGGGAACCGTCTGCAGGGAAAACTATTTTACCATTTTCATGTAGGATCAACTTCATCAAAATCCATAAGAAGGATGGTTGGAAGATCCTTGGAGACGCATTTTTCAAAACGGGCAAATGGAGAATGCTTCGTAATTCTACATTTCCACAGTTTTCTAGAGCTTGTTCCTTCCTCCAGCTAGCACTTTTCACCTTTCATTTTCGAGAACTTACACACGTTTTAACTCCATTCTTAACACTGTTAAAATAAATCTTGTTTTAAAACAGCATCCTCATGTACATTCTTATTCCACGGGTAGCTAGGAAAAGTCGGACCAAGTCGCACTATGAATGCAATACTACCCCAAATCAAAATCTGGACAATTTCTGTCAGATCATTAAGTAGTGTAAATTGGACTGACGCTGTCACTACTCCGAAATTTATTATTCAATGATAACTTATCAATGACAACTTATCATTGAATAATACGGCGTCAGTCCGATTTACACTACTTAATGATAAAACATCATCCTCCTTTTCAACAAACTCTAATCATAACTAACTTTACTCACGACTACCTATACTTCGTCGTTCCCTACCAACCTGGCCAGTACTGCCAACTTAAAATTACGCCGCAAATTTAAATTTGAACTTCTGGATACTGCAAAATAGATAAAAAATTAGAACATCTAGATAACTCTCCAATGAATGACCTATGACTGAGGTTCGTTTGTTATGCAACTCTAACAGAAAATGTTAATTGCAGAATGCTATACGGTACTGAAGAGTCCTAATAAGGAGGAAACTAGTCTACGGTTGCAGCTCAAGATTAATAAAGCATAATTGCCTCCGTTGATAATTATATTGGTATATGCAATGTAGTCTGCAGAGCAGCCATTGCACAACTTTTTGTGAGCAGTTGCCTAACAGACAAACATCAGTGATAGATCGTTCATCGGAGAGTTCTGTAGATACTTCTTCTACTTCTTTTATTCATTTCGACTTTCATTCCTTTGCTAATTGTTCGACTTTAGTTTTAATCTGTCTTTTCGCTTCCAGAATGGTCAACTATCGTACAAGTTTAACGTTAAACCGCATACAACTTTTGTGGTTAATTTTTTTTTTCCTGAAATTTTGCTTCATTTGCTCTATTGTAAAATAGTATTCACATCACCCCACTTGTTTCATGTGTTTTAATTAACTCTTTACTCGCGTTTTATATACATATTTCTTATTCAATAAATCACGAATTTAATTAATCCTACTAGAATTTCGTCCCGATGAAGGATTTTGCATTGTATTCCTTCGTGGCATGTGTAATTAACATTTGTTACGTTCCTTTTTTGTAAACGATAACGTTGGCCAAGGTGATCGATATTAATTAATTAGTACACTTAAAATATCCAGAAACATTCTTCACTGTCCTTTTGGCGATTTGCCCAAATTTTACTTTTAAAAATTTTCTTTCTTCATATCTATATTTATTAAAGACTCGTCAACTCTATGGTTGCTTGTTTTTGTTGGTTTTTCCCCTTTTACCACCGCAAACCAATTTTCAACCCGGGAGATTTGACCTACTTCAGGATTCCTGCTTATCCAGGGTTTTGACAGGGAAATGTGAGCGCCCTAATATACAGCTTTTTTAAATTTATCTCACCCACTCCCTCGCCGACTAGCTGGCTGGCACCCTGTTAGCGAACTTCATTCCTGGGGCGAAAATTGGTGGACTTCTTGGGAAACCTCTGTCATTGGAATTAGAAAACGGTGGCGCCAATTGACGACATAACAAGAATTTTGGCGCCCAACGTGGGACCATAGAAAAAGAAACAATTCCACCTAAGAAATTGACTTGACTCTCATTCGGATTTTTATCGAAGCTACCGTAAACGTACGCCCTTTGAGGCGCGGAGGAATCTTGGCGAAGGGAAGCATTTGTGCGGAGCTGATCATTCGATAAGAGTCAGTATGAATGTAATTAATAGTAATTGATTGGTGATGGAGTATGGAGTTTTGACATTGCTTTGGAAGGGGGCCATTTACATCTGAAATCACACGTTGCAAAATTTTCTTCACAGTGGACAATTGACTGCTCAGTTCATAATTTTGTGGGAAAGCGGGACTTCCCTAGATTTGTAGTCATTTTTATTTCAAAGCCAAAATATTCCTGTTGACGTCGCATCTTTAATAAAATTCGGTATATTTCAACGACAAAGATCTTATTAATTATTTCCGTCATGAGTGAATTAGAGAGGTTAAAGTTTAACCATCATCGAAGTGCAACTAATTTCCGCGAAACATTATAAATTCAACGAGAAAGCTTTTAACGAGCCTTTCCGGACGAGTTCTCCATTTCTTTTTTTTTCTCGCTCGGTTTGTTTAGGGCGCATTGTGCGGGGCAAACACAACGCTTTGAAACCGGAAAAACCGATTTATCCGGCGAAAATGAAAAGTTTTACAATGGGGATTGTGCAGTGTAGGGCTCTCCAGGCGCGACGGTTGTTCGATAAATTCGCCCAGGTTTTGGCGAGTTCGGCGGCGCACGAGACTTCATAGTTGGATTACGAAGAGCTCGCGAACGAACGTTGGGACTTTGGGAATAGTACCTACCTGCTAGGAAGTAAACGCTTTATTATCGAATAGAATTGATTGTGCGTTTTTCAACCGGCAGCATTCGCTTCGCTTTTGTGCTGCGTTGTGTCCGCCGATCTGCACGTACCAGTGGGGATTTAAGTTCGAAGTTCGTTTTTAAAATCTGTTTAGAAATGGATTTCGAGATGTTGGGGGATTTGAGGAGGCGAAGGAATTTCATTTCGAAGAAGCATTAAGGCAAGTAGATGAATAGATTCACCTAGGTTGTTGCATGTACTTTGGGAATGGGTACTGTCATCGCTAGGAGATCCAAGAAAGTTTATGATGAACTTTTTGAAAGGTCGAACAATAGATAGCTTTAAATAGTTTTATTTACAAACATAACCTACTTATTTACTGGGCGATTAATTACTCTGTTGAAGTGACCTGACTAACCCGACCAACTGACCCATTTCCAAGTTCTTTCACACCTTTCATAGCATCGGGGGTTAGAAATTCCGATCGATGTTTCTTCCAGGAAGCTACCTGAATTATGTCGTTCGGAATTTCTTGCCGCTGAAAGAAAACTAAATCTTTAGAAATTTTAGAAAGTTGTCAAAAAATGTCTCTTGTTTCATGTTCCCAGCGTGAGATGTATAAAAGTATGGCCACAGCTAATCTATCCTATATCGCGATTCTCGGTAAACTACAAACAGCTCATGACGTTCAATAAAAACTTGAGGTCAAAAGTCTTTTTTCTATGTTTTAAATATAATAGAACGTTTTTTCTGTAACAGGAGCAGAAGAAGCAAAAGATGGGCAACAGAAGAACACCGCAGACACGGCTGATACACGTCAAGGTCGAAACACCCTAATTTTGGTCAACTCATCAGATATATGAACCCTCTATATCAGAAGATATAGATTATGTATACGAACTGTGCTGTAAAAACGGAAAGAAAGGGAAAGTAAAGAAAGAAAAACCAGCACAGTAAGAGATACATAAAGTAATACACACTATTTTTTGTTGCACGATTACCAATTCTTGGTATGGAATATTATCCAAGATTACTGCAGGATTCATATTTTTTTGGAAAACTATGTATAGCTGTTGCAATATTAATCACAATTTTGAGGAAAGTTATACACGACTGCTGCAAAATTTATTGCCATAACTGCTACATAATTCACCATGGTTGAGATGTTCCAGAACTGCTATAAAATTGATCACAATTACCCAAACTACCAATTTTTGGATTGCAGCAGAATTCACCAACATTTTTGAAAAATTGTTCAAGATCATTGCAGAATTGACGGTGTTTGAGAAGCTCTGTACAACTGTAACAAAATTGATCAGCGGTTTGAGGAAAGTTATTCACATTTTGTTCGATATTGTTACAAAATTAACAATTTCAGGAAAACTGTCTACAATTGTTCCAAAATTGACTAGAACTTTGAAGAAAGTTATGTACGATTGTCGTAACATTCGCAAGTTTTGAAAATGTTTCACAACCGTTGTAAAATTCACCATTCTTGACATGGTTCACAATTGATTTAAATCGATCACTATTTTTTGTTGCACAATTACCAATTGTTGGAAGGTTTTCCGCAAGTGTATCAAAATTCACCAGAATGTTTGAAAGATGAGAATTTTGAGGAAAGTTATCTAAAACAAAGTTAACTAAAGATTACATAAAGACGAGGCTATAAATCGACATGGAACGTATACAACTAAACTTCCAAGCTTTCCAGTGATATTACACACTTTAAAAACAAATCACACTAAACCCACGACGCACTTGTTTTAATACTTCGACGTACGTTCGACCAACTGATACTGGGATATTGGGATAAGAGTCCGAATGAAAGTTCCGTTTGAAGCTTAGCTTCCCCCGACTAAGCTTAAAATGTAATTCTCATTGGAACTCTCATCGAAGCTAGCAAAGGCGCAGGGACTTCAGGGTGCGGAGAAATCTTGACGAAGGGAGGTATTCGCGTGGCATTGATGATTCGATAACAGTCCTAACGAGAGTAACGTTTGAAACTAAGCTTCCCTAACGCTGCACTTTAAACATAACTCTCATCGAACCTAGCAGTGACGCACCAACTTCGGAGCGCGGAGGAATCTTGACGAAGAGAAGCGTTCGCGTATTTGAAGCTACTAAAGTGTTACTAAAGTGGGAAAGCGATAACGAAGATATGCAAACATGAGAATTTAAAGAAAGATAATTAAACCGGATCATAAAACTGTAACAATCTCGTTCATTTTTAGCCGGACTGGATGACGTGGTGAGTACGTATGTATGTATATTCTGAAGCGATGTATACCATAAAATGCACTCGTCCAAACAAGTTTCGAATTCGAATTCTCCTCGGAAATTTCCCGAACGAATCCGTTCGCATAATAAAGTAAGAGTAGACAAATAGAAGCGGATCTCGCGAAAATGAAGCGTCGAAGCGAATTCCGCCGGCGTAAACTCAATCAATCAACGCGAGCGTTCCGCCTCTCGCGTCGAGTCTATCCAGAAATATTTACATACGTCGATATATCGTTTCAAGACGCGCCGAACGAAGCGCAATTCGCATCACGTCTGTTGCATATGTGCGCCCCCGGAGTGGCCGTATCGGTCAATATGAAATACTTCGCTACGCGAAGCGACGTTCCGAAGCAAACGGAAAGTTGCGCCCGAGCTAGATTGACCCCGGAAACGAGTCCGACGCAACCCCGTTAGAAAAGCACCTTCGCAATTTCGCGATAGCTCGCGAAATTGCCGGGAGAGGAGAAATTGAATGGCAGCGAGTTTGTAGTTTTCGAAAAACTCTTTATATGTGTATACGAAGCGAAAAACCGGTGGAAAACGGGGGAAACGTTTCCCTTTTTAAATATACATACGTACGTACCTAAACTTCGCCCCGGTTCGATTCAAAGCTAACGGTTCCCTTTAATTACGATTTCGTACTCCACGGATGCCGGAAATGAAATATTTAGTGGGCGGTACGCCCGCCTGTTTACATATTTGCGATCCCGCCGTTAAATACGCAAGTTCTAATTACGACGCACTAAATTACCTGAGGAACCGCAATCCCGTAAATACGCTCCGGGGCGGATGGATACGGCGGCGGTGCGATAACCTGATGGGAAATCCGATGGAACCGAAAATTAACGAGAATGTGTGCGATCGTGCGAGACCATATTTCGCACCTGTAACGCCCGATATTAAATGTTGATAGCACCGGAGGGGGCGATAAGAAGGGTTATAATCTGTTTCGTAAGGGGAAAGTTTCGGGGAAATTTATTTTGGATGTCTGGTAAATCAGGATTCTAGTCTAAAAATGTGCAGCATCTCATTCAAGGATTTTTAGCGAGGGGTCTAACACATTCAGGAAGTCTGGAAGTTAGTCCGGATAGTCAATCATTCCGATAGACACCACTGTGATACCCGCGGTAAAAAAATTGGAAATGCCTTATCAACGTATAAATACAACAAGAACAAACCACCTCGGAATAAAGATGTACAACGCACTGCCACAGAGTGTCCGAGAGTTAGATCGAGCCAGATTCAAAAAAGCCGTCCTAACGATTCTGCGGTCTGAGATATATTATACTAAAGACGAGTACCTCAAAGATCAAAAACAATCAAAACGAAAGTGCCTGTGGTGATTCTGTTTGTCGTTTTATTTGGAGTTGTGCAGCGTCTTCTACACTTTTAACTTTATGTTCGAATTTTATTTATTTATTTTGTTTAATTTTTAAACCAGTTTTATATTTACATTATTTTACTTGACTAAAATCAATTATTATTTTATATAAAATTGATGTAAATAAATGAATGAATGAATGAATGAAGTTAGCACTGAAGAGTATGAAAAGAACTTGTGTCGATAGCAAAATCGCTATTGCAGACAACAAAAATAAGGCAGTGTGGAATGTAATAAACCAAAATTTTAATAGGGGAATGATACGCGAGCAAAATGTTAGGATACAAGTGAAGGAGAAGGTGGAAGTTGCCAACAGATTTTATGAATATTTCCTAAAAATTGGCGAAAATTTATCGAATGGCTTGGCAGACCGTATAAATGTAGAATAGTATATTTGTCAAGCCTCAAACAAACAAAAACATTATAATTGCCGACGAATTGTTGAGTATTAAAAACTTATAAACACCTCGTAAACAGAATCGGGTTGTACCCTAAATGATCGGAATCGAATTTCTTGTATTGGATACTGTAGAATGATTAGAAACAATTATATTTATTTACAACAATATATATATATTTTATCATTTATAATAATAATAATAATAATAATGAACTGTATTACCCAACGGAAACCAATTACAGAGTAATTTTACAGAATAGATTACTTGTATTAACATAATTACACAAATAGAGAAAGGAACCTAAACACATTAATTATATTATTGTAAATAGAAAAAGACTTATTAAAGAAAACAAAAGGAAAAGAAAAGAAAAGGAAAAGAAAAGAAAAAGGAAAGAAAAATGAAAAAGAAAAGAAAAAGAAAAGAAAAAGAAAAGAAAAAGAAAAGAAAAAGGAAAGAAAAATGAAAAAGAAAAGAAAAAGAAAAGAAAAAGGAAAGAAAAAGAAAAGAAAAAGAAAAGAAAAAGAAAAGAAAAAGAAAAGAAAAAGAAAAGAAAAAGAAAAGAAAAAGAAAAGAAAAAGAAAAGAAAAAAATATGAATACCAATTCCACCTCTAGTGTGTACAATTTGTAAAACTTATTTGAAAAAGAGAGATCCAAGTAGAGCTATGTTTTCCTTTGCATATGTTCATATAAATAAATAATTCTGAAGTTTTGCGCTATGTATTGCAATTTAATTTGCTTTTCACAGATCAATTAAAAAAACAACCAAAAAACAAGCAGCTTTCTCTATCACAAAAACTAGCTATTACTGATCATGTGGGAAAAGGAACATCAAAAGCTAAAGTTGCAAGTTGAAAAGCAACCGTAAGAATGAAGAAAAGTATAAATTATCATCTATAAAGAGAAAAATCATGAAAAAGAACAAGATTTGATTCTGGGAAAGCACGCTGAGTTAGAGCTGCTTTAGCATGAGTTGATCATGCACACGCGGACTTTGGAAAATTGTATTTCTGGGCTAATAATACAGTAAAAAGGCGTTACTTTTCAATGAACAACTCAAGCGACCAGACACATTTAATGCTAGTATGGGAGAGCAAGATAAATCTAAATCACAGGAAAACAATAATAAAGACGAAACAAGTCTGGGAGAATTGTATGGGGACTTCAAAAAGTTCAAGTTTTGATGCACACGGCGAGCTGATTGTACTGAAGAAGAGGTATCTAATTTAAATCATATGAAATCGGTAGTAGAAAGATCATTGGTTATTCAAATGAACAAGGAACATTAAATTTCTGATTAGATTATTAGAGATTAGACTTGTGCGTTTTATATCATTAAAAAGTGAACGGAAACAATGCACGATACAAAATTAATGTTTTGTAAATCTTTTGAAGTGTCATGTGATCTCTCTATAAATTATAATTTTTGAATATTCTTATTTTTTCAATTGATCTAAAAGTATTCAATCGCGTTATCTTATGAATGCCTAATAAATTAAATGAAAGACACAACAAACATTATTTGTAGTCTTTCAATAATGTATTCAATGCATATGCCATCAAAACCAAACTTTAATGCTAACTTTTTCAATGCGTCGGTTTTCAAAATTTCCATAAGAGCCCTTCAGAAATAATGAATTTGAAAATGCCTAAGATTTGTCAAAAAACTGTTTTCCATACGTATAAATCATAAATGATAGACAGTGATAAACCAACAAATATTGGATTATACGAAAATCCCCAAATTTTAGAGATTATTCCACATGATATCCATTTTAATAATGATTAATTATATAATATTGATTTTCTTCTAATAATTTGATTTTTGGGCTTGCATATTATGTCTGATAACAACTTTTTCAATATACATTTTTTTCCAAATATTAATTATACTTCATCTTACGTTTAAAGTGAATTATGTTGAAGTGTTAATTTCAAATTTTTGCTCTTCGCACCTCTCATGCTTTTGGCTCGGCCGGGCGCATGACTACTCGGAGGGAAGTTAGACGAGGAACCGGAGCCTTACGATAAACCAGGCTTAGGATAAACGAGATTTCACTGTAACAAGTTATTTTCAGAATCGAAGAATCTAGAAGGAAGTGATGTCACTTAATGTTGCTTAGACATTTGATGGGGCAACAATCTCAAAAACTCCACGGCTCTTCACGGATCTGCTGGAATGATTTACGATGACTCTGGAAAAGCGGACAACCTTCAAAACATCTATGAAACAGAATAAGACTCGGACGAAGACATAGAGCAGAAAGCCGAGCTTATCCGGAATTGTGTCCTTCTGCCGGAGCGATTCCTTTAACCACCTTGGCTGAGAACGTGGCTTGCGTCCGTAAGGTTGCGAGTAATAAGCTTGCGAACCAGAATGGGGGTTACCAACATCGCCCTGGAGAGGACGTCAAAATCTGTAGGGAGGAAAATCGTGGTCATCATCAAATCCATATTGATCCTGAGTCGCATCCAATGAGTGTGGAAGACGTCAAGATGTCCCCTAAACAGCGAAAGAACAAGTTGCTTCCCCTAAAATTACCACCCCATGAAACTTCCATCTTGCCTCCCAAAAATAGCAAAAATCCGTAATATATAAGAAACAAAAATATCCTTACCAGAAATAATTAATAATAATAATAATAATAAATTCCTGTCCAAAATTAACGCACCACTCAGTTTATTTAATTTATTTTTGTTATTGGACACATTATGGAGCAATATAACAAAACATAAGTGACTAACTTCATGAAAAGTAAATATTGACAGTTTGGAATTAGTAAATATCAATAACGAGTGAATCAGAATTTAAACAGAAGTTAAACTTATTCTTTCTATCTTAAAGAACTGAAACGTGTCGTTTTTTTAGAATGGGACAATATTCCCCAAGGAATCATCCAAAACTTGATCGCAAGTTTATCACAACGAATGCAAGTAATTATCACAGCTAGAGATGGTGCCACGCGTTATTAGATTTTGCAAATTTCTGAGTTTTTGTTGTACTTACAATGTTGAATAAATTTTATTTCTTTTCGACTAAGTACAATAAAGCATTTTTTTAATCCAATATCATGACAAAAATGCGATGCATTAAATTACCATACATAAATATCGAATAATATATGCAATATTTAATATATATAGACAGTAATTATAGCGGTGTGTTAAATTTGAACAGAAGTTTAATAACAAAATTATTTTCGAAAGGTGTGGTAAGGATATTTTTATTTATTCTATATATTATTTTAACCACAGTCTCTTATTTGTAAAATCCGTAATACTAAGCCGCTCGATAAAAATTCCTGCGGGGCAAGCAGACGGGATTATTAAAAGTTGTAACTTGTGAAATCTCATATTCGATATCATCCGGAACTGTGACTCTCCGAAACACTTCGCATCGGATTTTTACGTAAAAGCAGAAAAAGCCAAACGGAATTTATATACGTAAGCAACCGGCCGCTCGCGATTTCGGCGAGAACGTTTCGTACCTAAAAATGCATCCTTCCCCGCGCATTTAATACGCAGCACCATCAAAGGCGCGCCGCCTCTCCCCGGGGAATGCGAGAAAACGGAGAAAACATTTCAAAGCGGAGTTAAATGAACAATTCCCGTCTTCGTTTTCTTGCGCTATTGTTGTGCCGCGATCAACGCCCGACTTTAGCGAGAGGGAGGTTCCCCGGTGGGGGAATAAAGCGAGGACTGGGAGGCGGCTGTTGCGAGGAGACCCTGTAAATTAACAAAATCGTAAATACAAATGAACGGAACGTTTTTATAAGGTCTGCTTTCCTCGACGTTGTCGGGGGCTTTCGCTTTGATTTCGCTCGAATGCGGTAATTATGAAAGGGGCCAGAACGAGAACAAGGCAGGGAAATATACTCGAATTTTTTCTACGCGTATGGAATTATAAGGGTAAAGTAGGACGCCTGCGAAGAGAGGCGTTGAGGACCCCATATCTTCGCTTTCACACCCGGTTTTCGACTATCAATCCGTTCTGAGAATGATACGTGATGATGATGGTGAGCATCGCGCATTAGACAACCGCATCATTACTGATCTGGACAAACAGCGGTAACGGCGTACAATTACGAAATAAGTTACGACCGCTTCGCCGATTCCCCACTCTAGTCAGTACGCTGTATGCGAGTAGTTCTATGTATACCTAACTTATTTCGTAACTACCGCAGTTTGCCCAGACTAATACCCCCTTGTTCACAATGAACGGAGGTGTCCAGTAGGCCACTCGCCGGACTACCTGAGTTTTGAACGCAGACTGTCGGTATCCTAATTCATTTCAATCTAACGCCTTAACAGTTAGACGACATCGGCTACGTCCATGGGATTAATGAAAAATATAATCGTTAAATTTTTCGTCCTATATAGAACGAGGACGTCACAAGAAACTTCAACATACTTTTCGCGCAAAAACGTCCTCCGAATTCAGATTTATTCACCGCGTTCGAAGTAATAACGGTATTACCGAACTCGAGCGGTATCGTAAAAGCACTTCTCGGCGATAAAAGATCCCGTTCCGGGGATCCGCCGCCGTCGCCGCCGCCTCCGACAAAGTTATGAAAGCGCGACATCAAATATTCACAAAGGATCGAAATTTCGAGTCTTCATAATAGGGCGTCGCTACCGGATTTTAGTTCGCAACCTCCTATTTAAGGTGGATGTATAACCGAGGATGACGTGTAGACAAAAACTTCAACGATAAAGCGCGAGAATCGAGGGAGTAGTAGGTGAATATGTAGGGCAGGACGAGAGATGTTCGACATAGTCGCGCGTTGTCGAATGAAAATCAAATATTGACTATGCAAAAAGCGTTCGGGATGGAACGAGAGAAAGAAGGGGGGAGAACAGATGGGAGGCGGTCGCGTTTTAGAGGGGTCCGTTTCGAGTTCGCGGCTGTTATTGGCAGTTTTTGCTTTAATCTTCGTAAATTGCGTTGGAAATGTTTCGAGTGAATCCTCCAGATGTCTCATGTGCTTTCTGAAAGAGAGCCAAAGGAGCAAAAACGATCAAAATTTCATGATTTTTCCGCCAGGAGTGCACAGAGAAATTGTATTAACCATTCAGTTCTATATAGTTTGGAAAACTTACTGATTGAAGAAATGCGCAGGCGTTGCTCAAATAATATTCAGTAATTCATTCTTTTAGGGTTGGTCACCAATAGACCAGGCACTTAGGCTTTATGCTCTTTGTACCGTTCCCCAACAATCAATTGATGGTGATTGCAAGGAACACCGCAGTCCCTGTATTATTGACGCTGCAGCACGTCATGATAAATCGTACATAGGATAGCCAAGACGCGCAATAGCTAAAGAATTCAAATAAAGTGTGGCATGTTATCGTTATGGTAGAGTAGATTATTACGTCGTGTATTGGCGCCACCGGATCTAACTACTAAAGACTGAATTTTAAAAAACAGAAAGCTTACCTATTTCGCCCGAGGAAGGAAGTTTACTAGAGTGCCAGCCAGCTAGTCAGCGAGGAAGTGCGTAAAATCAACTCCAAGATCTGCGTAATAAAGGCTCCGCCTGTTTTACTCTTACCCTGTCAAGCCCTGGATAAGCAGCAATCCACGAAGGTATTCAATAGCCCAGGTGAGAAATGGCTTGCGGTATTAAAGAAACAATTACAAGACATTTACAGGACACCAGCCGTCGGCCAATTGCAATAGAATAGCGGAATACGTCCAGTCGAAGGACAGTAGATCAGATTTGTCGACAGCGTTGTCCAAGAAGATGACTCCAAATGACTCGAAACCAAGATTCGGTCCAATAGTACAATAGCCCGAGACTACGACGATATTAAACTACGCTATCCTGATATTAAAACGGGCTGGACTAAAGGTCCTAAAGAAACAGAAAAAACCTAAGAATACGATCACCAAAAAGGATAAAGTTAACCTCTTACAACGGGATGAAACACAAAATGGCTATGAATGTCACACGTACTCCAACTACTACTAAATTAAGCAGCTTCTCCGACCCTCAATCAACAGCATGCACCGGTTCGGCGATCCAATCCAAAAAGTGAGGCAACAATATCCACAAACGAAAATTTCTCGAGGAGCAAACGTCTTAACTGCACCAAGATCTTACACCGAAGCCTAACCCCCGAATGAGACGTCAATCGGAAAACGTATATATGAATCTTTCCTCCAAAACAGGCATCAAGGCTCCCTCTATCCGTGAGGATGGAAATCGATAATTAATCGATAACAAGTAGATGTCGCCCGCATAAATCAATTATCGAAGATTAATTAATAGCAACAAGTGTAACGACCGAAGTCAAGGTAGGCGCGAAGAAAAGGAGAAAAAAAACGTAACAAGATGCATGCAGCATTGCGAAACATAAGAACCACACAGGTTAATTGAGAATTTAAAGTTGATGAAATGTGTAAATTCGCCGCGAGCACTAGATGCTTACGAAACGATGCATATGCCTAAAAATACGAACCTTTTAAATAAAGACGACGGCTCTTGAGTCAGTCTGTGCTCATTGATTTATCGTATGGGGAAAACTAGTTTACTATGATACGTTGTCGTCATTGTTGCATACAGTGACTTTATTGGTAATAGTTCAAAAGGTAAAATCCTGACAGACGTTTCGAGGTTAGGTTTCCCTCATTATTGATGTTGATTGTTATCAGCAACTGACCTGGTCTTTCCGACGATTGGACTGTCCAGAGTTTTACAATCCCCGGAAGCGTTAGCGAAGAATATATTTGCCACTCAGCTACGCAATCGAAAGAAGCGAGACGAGACAAAAGGCGAATTTTCTACTGCTTCGAATCTCCCCAGAATCGAGGAAACAACACAAAACTTCTTTACTACCTCGTTACCGGCGAAACACGTGTCAGCAGATTTAATTCAACAATTTAATATGATATAGTGTCAGAAACTACAATCAAGATGATTCTGATCTGTACTTTTCGTACCACATACCTAAAGTCAAAATCGTACTGAATATTTACCTTACACGAGCATTGTCCCGCCCCTTCATCTTCCCAGATTACACCTGAACCGTCCGCGAAACAAACGGCGAACGTTAACAATTACGACCCTTCACCCCCGTTCATCTTCAACGGCCTCGACGCACTAAACGCGAAGGGGGCGGCGATATCGCTTCGCATCCTTCCCGGTCCTAGTGCGAAAACGAGAATTTATTTACGCAATTTGCAGGTTTATTATAATAAAGTCAACACGAGTAAGGTAACGCGTTTAATACCGTCGTAATGTGGAGGCGGCGGAGGGTGCCCTAATCGCGAGATCGTTATCCGTAAGTTACGTCGCCACCGCCGCCGCCTCCGTTTCGCAAGAGAGATCAGAAACGTTTGATCGTACGCGGGGAGGAGGCGACGGGGTGCCGCTAATATCCCCTGTTCAAGGCGTAAGTGTAGAAATAATTTCGTTAGGCTATAGATACGCCCCTTTTCTACGAACGTCGTTGATGTCAAGGGTGGTATCGGTCTTCGCGTTGCCTGGCTTTATTACTCACGAAGATCATGACTGCCTCCTTAATTTTTACAATAAACGTTACCATATTTTTTTGTACAATAAACTTACTTTAACTTTATTTTTTTCTTTAGAATTCCAATCATAACATCTGACTAATATGTGTAGAATTCAGACAAAGTCTGCTATTCTACGACTTTCACCATTCGCAGACGTGTTTCGCGGTTATACCGCTCATCAGTGCGACTTTGTGAGAAGTAGTTGTCAATCTCCATTTAAGGACTATATATGTTAGTTACGTTTAATGTTTGCACTAAGCGAGTTGGCCTCCTCAATTCCCGCCAAAAAAAGACGTTAACAAAACAAATGATTTCGTGACAGACAGAAATGACAATCGGGAATGAGTTGATACGGTAACATGTCTTACAAATGATGACTCCTTTCGTTCCTCCCACGACCTTTGAATACCGAACTGCGCTTGTAGTACGCGTCGCATATTTCGAGAATTCCTTCCGAAACCGAATCGTCTAGTTTTAAATAGATCATCGTCGAAATTACAAGCCCGTCTCTCGTTTTTTTAGCTCTCGCCGAACAACTCCCCGGAGGCGGCGGAAGCCGTCGCGCAACATCAGACGCGCCCCGGCCTCGAGCCGTTAGCGAACTCGTCAACGCCACTCTGTTTGATCTAAATTAACAAACTTCCCGTCTGCGCCGTAATTTGATGAATTTCCAACGAATTTCTCGATGCCGAAGGGGTTCGCCGTTCGACGACTTTTCGCAAGAATAACGCCCCGTTTAATTGTTCCGTGGCGCGAGACGAGAAATGGCGAGATATTTTCAAATGGTAGGTGGTATTTGTTTAAGCGGTTTCCGCCACCGGCTTCCCTTTTTAATTTTTGACAGGTGGAAAGGGGGAATGGTAAATGAAACGAAGAACATACGGTTGAGAACTATCTATGAAACTTTGCGCGCAAATGAAATCAATTCGCTAAAAATCGGATAGATTTGTATCACATCGCATCGCCGCCACCGGACGTTCGATCGATCGATACACATATCGGTGAGGAAACTCCCCACTTTCTTTCGAGGAAAAGGAGTTAGCGTATGTAAAATTGACTGGCGAGTGAGAATCCCGCGCTAATAAGAACATCGTCGTCGAATTTCGCGAATTCAGTAACGCCCATACAGAAGTTTGATGGAACTGGGCGAGTATTGTTGCATCGTTCGACTTCGTCGTAGCCAAAAAGTAAAGAAGATTTGCTCGTTCAAAGTTCGTTGTTATAAAACTATTGAGGAAGCATTGCTTCGTTCACCCACGAGGATGTCCGCTTCGAGATCCGTCCTATAAATAAGGTAGGACTGTTATTTCCTAAATTAAACTCAGTGGGTGGCAAGTGCTACAATTTAAATCTTACTATAGCCCAGAAAACAAATGAAAAATGACTGTAAAATTTGGGCACAAGGAGTTTCGGTGAGCTCTCGTGTGGTTGGATTGCTCCCACCGCTGCCGATAAACTCGCCAAAAAAACGGGCAAAACCGCAAAAAATCGCTAAAAACGACCAAAGTCGCAACACCGCCTCGGTTCCTACCGGACTCTAATGCTGCAATCTACGTCAATAGGCGCGTTTTGATGAGCAGAGACTACTCCAACGGTTGTCGAGAATATCGCAGAAAACAGCAGAGAACCGCTAAATTGCTCCCTCTTTTGATGAACCCATGGTGGTCGTCGATAAACGCCACACATTTTCACAGTTATACAGGGTAGTGTTGTACATAGAGTGCTGTTGAATGGTGTATATATGGAGGCGTTTATATAGGGAGGTGTTGTATACAGGAAAGAACTGGATGAATTATTTTTGGTTTGCTTATCTATTTTCTTATTCCACCAGCAACCTCCAATACACCAAAATGGTTTTACAACCGCGGACTCACCCGGAGCCGACCGGATCTACGACTCCCGGGTCAACTGGTGGCCGACTCGAGGCTCACTCCACGGACCCACCCGGAGCCACATCCGCGGACCTACATGGGGCCACAATCTCCAGGCCTATCCGCAGCCGATCGGAAGAACAACCATTTGATCCACCCATAGTTGACGAAGGCCACAATCCGAGATCTACCCGAAGCGGAGCGGAGTCACAGCCGCCAGACCCGTGTGGAACCACAATTTCCGGGTGGGTCCCATCGAAGCCACAATTCCCGGATCCACCCATAGTCGCAACTCCCTGACCCAACCTAAAACCGCCGGATACATCCGAGGTCGCAACCATCGGACTCAACCGGAGCCGACCGAAGCTGCAACTCCCAGACCCATCTGGAGCCGACTATAACAACAATGCCCAGACCTACCCGAAGCCGAGCGGTGTCTCAACCGCCGCACCCACCTTAGAACCACAAACACCGGACCCACATGGAACTGATCGGAGCTACAACCGCCGGACGTGCCAGGATGTTACGTGTTTTGTTATTAGCGCGTACCGTGATTTCTGTCTTTGCAATTATTGCTTTTGTTTAATCTTTGTTCGTGGCCTTGGGGTCGATATTATTACGTTATCGATAACTTATGGATTTTCACGGTAGAGTCAACTTACATGCATAATTAATATTCCTTTTCCGTTTGACGTATCTTCGGGGTTAGGTCAGAAGATCGTAGACTTTGATAGAGTAAACACGTTGTTTCATAGAGTGAATTTTCTTCCAAGAGTTTTGTTCGTTTGAACTTTCGACATTTCGTTAGATATTAGCGGAAAATACTTCGCAGTTCCGTTACCTTATTATCGCTTTTGGATCGCCAATCACGGATTTACTGAAGCACGCGTGACATTCGTGGCCATTTTGGTGTTTTACCGAGTTCTAACGGTAGAAGGTTCATTCTATCCTGGTAATCATATTCTTAGAATTTTCTGTTTCTTTAGGGGTTTTAGTATTAGGCCGTTTTTAGTATTGAGCCGTTACTAGTTTTGGGGCCGCTTTTATTCCAATCCGTTTTAGTAGTAATAGTTGTCTTGGCTGTATTAATCCTGGCCGGTTCTCGTCCGTTTATTTAACTTCTGGGCCATTCTAATTTTACGTAGGAAGAACGAGGGACGGGGGAACGGAGAGACGATCCCACACCGCCGCTAATCGCCGCAGAAACCTACAGCTAAGTCCCTACTTCAATTTTTGCTCAGTTTTATTTTCCTTCATATTTTTATTATTATTATTAGAGTCAGTAAATTTTCAACTTTAACTATTGTAGTCATTTAAAGTTTCAAAGAAAAAGAAAAATTGTTGTTTTTTTTTTTTATTGTAAACAGAATCCGTGGCCAAGGGCATCGGTAGATATTAATTATGTAATAAAGTAGATTCCCTGCAACCATCACTGATTTTTTTGTTTTACTTATTTTATATATTTATTTCATTATTTACATATTTCCCTTTTTAAAATTTGTCTTTTTCCCGTTCCGCCAATCGTTTTTAACCGGGATTTTTGAGCACCGTCAGGATTCCTGCTTTTCCAGGGCTACACAGCGAAGTGTAAAGCAGGTGGCCCCCTAGGTTTTTGGAGTTTGATGCCCCAACTCCTTCGCCGACTAGCTGGCTGGCAACAAACGGCATTTCTGGGGCGAAATTGATGGCTTGGGAGATTTCTGACTTTGACGATAGGAAACGGCGTACCAATATACGACGTTACAAGAAGCCATAACCACCAGATCCTTCCAAAGCCGACCAAAACAACAATTCCCAGACCCAGCTAGATCTACAAACGCCAACCGCTGTAACAGCCGACAGACTCACCCGCAGCCGACCGGAGAAACAACCACCAGACCCTCGCACAGCCTACCGAAAGAACAATTCCCGGACCTAGCCAGATCTACAAACGCCAATCGCAGTAACAACCGACAGATTCACCTGGAGTCGATCGGAAACACAACGGCCCGAACCCACCCGGAGCCGACTGGAGCCACAACCACCAGACTCTCCCACAGCTTACCGAAAGAACAGTTCCCCTACCAACCCGGATCCACAGCGGCCGACCGCAGTCACAACCGGCAGCAGTAACTACAACCGCGGACTCACCTAAAGCCGACCGAAGGTCATGGCTCTGGTCGAACCTACCCGGACATGTATAGAACCACAACTCCCTCTCCACCCGCAACCAACGGCAACACCCGAAACCGCAAGCTCTTAACCCTCCCGGAGCCGACGGGGTAATGGCAAAACACCACGAGAAAACACAAGAAGTATGTAAATTACACGCGCACGTTGGATTTCTTTTTGAAGATACGTGGTTCCTTCCTATACCATTCAGGTCATTTTTCTAATTCAGAATCACCGCCGCATCGGCTTCCTATCCTTGATAGTTTAGAACGTGGAATCCATTGATTTCGAGAAAAGGCCATCCAAGGTCGGGCAAAAACCTTTAAGATAGACCCAATATATGCCCATAGCTCTAAAGTGTTACATGCCTTGCGTCAATTTCGTAATTCATTTAAGGATAAGACGTTGCGTTAATTTGCCCGACGGGTATTCGTGTGGTCATCTACGTTTTTGTCGCCCCCAGTATTATTCCTTTATTTTCTAACTTCTCGCCGCACATCCCGCTTCGCCCGTTCAAAAATTCATTGGACGCACTTTTACCGAAAACGTAATTTGATTATTCAACTTCGGCTTTATTGCGAGCTCTCGTATTCCGCTTAATTTATTTTTAATTTCGTCTGTGGTGGTACGCGCGCGAACGGGGAAGGTGTAGAAGCGAGAGCGAGGGCGAGGGCGCCTGAATTTTTTTCTATTAAAACGTAAAAAATTAATGTATCGAAAAGGTAAGTAGAAACGCTCGGATGAACGTAGACGAGGCCGAAAAAAGCACGGCAAACGCGCAATTAGATGAAAGCGCCGCGGCGACGCTCGGTGAAACCCCCGCCCGCTAATTTCTTTTGGGGTTTGAGGGGTTTGCACGCTAGCGCGTTTACGTAATGAAATACTCGTTTGGTGCGGGTCCGGTTTGAATTGGCTTTCGGAAATACATATGTACGTACATAGGTCGCGCTTTTATTCGACGCGTTATTTAAATACCCCTCGCAACTTGGCGCAAATTAAAAATATGGACGTTCGTTCTTTGTGAATTTTGAACGAGAAAAGTTGGTACAAGTTGAAAGTGATTTTGCATTGTTAAAGTGTGTCATTCGCCTCGGAAATTTCGCTCGGAAATGGAAGAACGTTGAAAAGCGTGCGCTGTTTAATGGATAGACGTCCGCTTTCAAGCGGAGAGATTTAATGTGCATCGATTTTTCATGAAGATATCTTTTTCAAATCAATTTGACTTTCGTAGAACTTCGCTTGTCGACTGGCTGTTAGTAGCTCATGGGCGCAAAATGTCTTAGGACGACACTGGTCACCCAGTTGCCGGAATGAAAAAGACCTTTGAAGGGTAAGTAGTAGATCGAGAATTACACGCAGGGGTGAAGGTGAAAGATGACGTCGCAACGGGAGTTGCCATTGGTCCGACCGTGAGAAGAAAATGTGAACTCGCACTATTCACAGTCGTCTTTTCTTTCTCTTCCACTCGATTTTCGCCTTATTGACAAGTTGACACAAACGGAATCACCGGGAATCACTAATTACACTGTGCTAGAAAAGAGGCATGTGGTAATCAAGAATTGTCTATCTTCATGGCAATGTACGCCTTCATACTTGCTCAAGAAATTCGGATGGATCGAAATTTATGAAGTGTTGAACACATTTGAAGTTCATGTGTCCTATAACACAACCCAATTCTAATAAATTTTATTCTACCAATCCCCAATCGTTTTGAATGATTGAAGGGCACACAAAAATCCTTCATCGCGACTTTAGGGTTTTTGCAGAGATACGTCTTTCTTCAGCTTTCAGTTTGTCTCAGAAAAAGTAAAGTAACGTTTACAATTTTCCCTAATTGCTATCATCTTAAACCTTCCCTCCCCTACCTTTTCCACCCCAACCGTTACTTTCAGCGCTCTACTAGCTACCGCTCCCGCAAGTAGACAAAATCTAACAAAGCGTATTCGGCGCCGAAAGTCATTTGGGAAATCAGCCGTTTCATCTGCATCGCTGCAACATACGCGTTCTCATTTTCCCGAACGCTATATCAACGTCCGATCCGAGCTACCTGACCTGCGACATTGGAATTCGATCCGTTTCGCGAATCCGAACTTCTAAATAGCAATTGGCGTTCCGCGAGAATGAGAAATAAACTCGATTCATTCGCCGATCTCTCGAAATCGTCATCTCGAAAGTATTGCAAGTAGCTCCGCCAGCCATTTTGACGCGTAGAATTCAAATCTTCCATTCCGACGCTGTATCTCTTACCGTTCTTGAGCCAAGGAAAACTTCGCCCGATTTCGCAATAGGTCTATCGGATAGGTCTCGATGAGTAGATTCCAAATATGGAATTATAAACGCTCTAGCTCCAACCGTTACGGAGATATGGACGATTTAAGTTTCCTTCGTCCTAGCGCGTTCATTCACATACCAATCGACGCGTCTTGACGCGCTGATTTCAACGGTATATAATTTGTTTAGATTATTTCAAACGGTTGCCGAGAAAATGCAAAAAACCGCAAAAAAGTGCTAAAATGACATACCCCTTTTTCACTAATATCGGACTTAGGACGTTCAATCCTACACCAATCGATGCGTCTTGACGAGGCGAATTCAACGCCGTGCGATTTTTTTACTTTACTCCAACGGTTACCGAGAAAATCGCAAGAAACTGCAAAAAAATCGCAAAAAATCACTAAATTTCACCCTAACTGTGGATTTTTTCTAGTTACGACATTCTATCTTACACCATTCGAAAGAGCGTATTTTTCTGCTTCAGAATGATCCAAGGATCGGCTTTCTATTGTTAATAGTTTAGGCGCTACGAGCGCTTGAAGTATGCCCTGTTTCGCCCTATATTCACCCCTATATTCGGTCTATTTTAGGCCTTTTTCCCTAACTTCGAATGGCGTTTTCTCGAAATCTATGCGTTCCACGTCCGAACCGATATATTCTACGTAATTAGCGGCCCGAATATGTATATTCTAGGCCAAAATAACAGCGAAATTCGAACATGAATTTTTCGTCGAATATTCGAAAAAGCCTTATATATAGCCTGTATTTTAGCCCGTTTGGACCCTAACTTCGTAAGGCGTTTTCTCGAAACCTATGCCTTCTACGTCCGAACCGATATGTTTTACGTAATTACCGGCCCGAATATGTATATTTTGACGCAAAATAAT
This sequence comes from Chrysina gloriosa, assembly GCA_038088585.1. Lineage (NCBI taxonomy): Eukaryota > Metazoa > Arthropoda > Insecta > Coleoptera > Scarabaeidae > Chrysina > Chrysina gloriosa. Next base: position 48,231,149 of record CM076093.1, on the reverse strand, counting down.
TTCGAAATTTGAACATAACCTTTTCGTCAAATGACCAGTATATCGTTAAAAATCGTTGAAAAACGCGATTTGCAATTTTGGCCAAATTTCAAACCGCTCTCACCACTTTATTTATTGCTCGATCGCGATCGAATAGACCTTTCTACATGCAGATTTTGTCTAAGAAACGAATGGAACAAGAACGAACGACCTATCTCTAATAGTTTTCGCGCTAGGACGAAATTATGGGAATTTCTTATAACAAAATTTTTCAAACTTTAAACTACCATATCTCCGGAACGGTAAGACTTAGGGACCTGCGGTTTGCTTTATTTTAATCGTCTCCTTCGACTACTATGAAACGTACCTATGAGTTTGAACTCGCTAGTGCTATCGGAAGAATGCGATCTCGAAAAACTGAAAAATTCTATGCCTTGAGGTAGAAATTCGTTTGGACAAAAAATTTTTTGCGTCCAATCGGGTCCAAAATATGCCTATCCGACTAATTTTGACCCGTAGATTCCAAATCTTCCATCCCCGACGCTCTATCTCTTACCGTTCTCGAGCCAAAGAAAACTTCGCCCGATTGCGTTCGAAATAGGCCTATCGGATAGGTCTCGACGAGTAGATTCCAAATATGGCATTATAAACGCTCTAGCTCCAACCGTTACGGAGATATGGACGATTTAAGTTTCCTTCGTCCTAGCGCGTTCATTCACATACCAATCGACGCGTCTTGACGCGCTGATTTCAACGGTATATAATTTGTTTAGATTATTTCAAACGGTTGCCGAGAAAATGCAAAAAACCGCAAAAAAGTGCTAAAATGACATACCCCTTTTCCACTAATATCGGACTTAGGACGTTCAATCCTACACCAATCGATGCGTCTTGACGAGGCGAATTCAACGCCGTACGATTTTTTTACTTTACTCCAACGGTTACCGAGAAAATCGCAAAAACCGCAAAAAACCGCAAAAAATCGCAAAAATCACTAAATTTCACCCTAACGGTGGATTTTTCTAGTTACGACATTCTATCTTACACCATTCGAAAGAGAGTATTTTTCTGCTTCAGAATGATCTAAGGATCGGCTTTCTATTATTAATAGTTTAGGCGCTACGAGCGCTTGAAGTATGCCCTGTTTCGCCCTATATTCACCCCTATATTCGGTCTATTTTAGGCCTTTTTCCCTAACTTCGAATGGCGTTTTCTCGAAATCTATGCGTTCCACGTCCGAACCGATATATTCTACGTATTTAGCGGCCCGAATATGTATATTCTAGGCCAAAATAACAGCGAAATTCGAACATGAATTTTTCGTCGAATATTCGAAAAAGCCTTATATATACCCTCTATTTTAGCCCGTTTGGACCCTAACTTCGTAAGGCGTTTTCTCGAAACCTATGTCTTCTACGTCCGAACCGATATGTTTTACGTAATTACCGGCCCGAATATGTATATTTTGACGCAAAATAATTTCGAAATTTGAACATGACTTTTTCGTCAAATGACCAATATATCGTTAAAAATCGTTGAAGAACGCGATTTGCAATTTTGGCCAAATTTCAAACCGCTCTCACCACTTTATTTATTGCTCGATCGCGATCGAATAGACCTTTCTACATGCAGATTTTGTCTAAGAAACGAATGGAACAAGAACGAACGACCTATCTCTAATAGTTTTCGCGCTAGGACGAAATTATGGGAATTTTTTATAACAAAATTTTTCAAACTTTAAACTACCATATCTCCGGAACGGTAAGACTTAGGAACCTGCGGTTTGCTTTATTTTAATCAGTTCCTCGAGTGCTATAAACCTACCGAGTTTGAACTCGCTAGTGCTATCGGAAGTATGCGATCTCGAAAAACTGAAAAAAATTCTATGCCTTGAGGTAGAAATTCGTTTGGACAAAAAATTTTTGCGTCCAATCGGGTCCAAAATATGCCTATCCGACTAATTTTGACCCGTAGATTCCAAATCTTCCATCCCCGACGCTCTATCTCTTACCGTTCTCGAGCCAAAGAAAACTTCGCCCGATTGCGTTCGACATAGGCCTATCGGATAGGTCTCGACGAGTAGATTCCAAATATGGCATTATAAACGTTCTAGCTCCAACCGTTACGGAGATATGGACGATTTAAATTTCCTTCGTCCTAGCGCGTTCATTCACATACCAATCGACGCGTCTTGACGCGCTGATTTCAACGGTATATAAGTTGTTTAGATTATTTCAAACGGTTGCCGAGAAAATGCAAAACCGCAAAAAGTGCTAAAATGACATACCCCTTTTTCACTAATATCGGACTTAGGACGTTCAATCCTACACCAATCGATGCGTCTTGACGAGGCGAATTCAACGCCGTGCGATTTTTTTACTTTACTCCAACGGTTACCGAGAAAATCGCAAAAACCGCAAAAAATCGCAAAAAATCACTAAATTTCGCCCTAACGGTGGATTTTTTCTAGTTACGACATTCTATCTTACACCATTCGAAAGAGCGTATTTTTCTGCTTCAGAATGATCCAAGGATCGGCTTTCTATTGTTAATAGTTTAGGCGCTACGAGCGCTTGAAGTATGCCCTGTTTCGCCCTATATTCACCCCTATATTCGGTCTATTTTAGGCGTTTTTCCCTAACTTCGAATGGCGTTTTCTCGAAATCTATGCGTTCCACGTCCGAACCGATATATTCTACGTATTTAGCGGCCCGAATATGTATATTCTAGGCCAAAATAACAGCGAAATTCGAACATGAATTTTTCGTCGAATATTCGAAAAAAGCCTTATATATACCCTCTATTTTAGCCCGTTTGGACCCTAACTTCGTAAGGCGTTTTCTCGAAACCTATGCCTTCTACGTCCGAACCGATATGTTTTACGTAATTACCGGCCCGAATATGTATATTTTGACGCAAAATAATTTCGAAATTTGAACATAACCTTTTCGTCAAATGACCAATATATCGTTAAAAATCGTTGAAAAACGCGATTTGCAATTTTGACCAAATTTCAAACCGCTCTCACCACTTTATTTATTGCTCGATCGCGATCGAATAGACCTTTCTACATGCAGATTTTGTCTAAGAAACGAATGGAACAAGAACGAACGACCTATCTCTAATAGTTTTCGCGCTAGGACGAAATTATGGGAATTTCTTATAACAAAATTTTTCAAACTTTAAACTACCATATCTCCGGAACGGTAAGACTTAGGGACCTGCGGTTTGCTTTATTTTAATCAGCTCCTCGAGTGCTATAAACCTACCGAGTTTGAACTCGCTAGTGCTATCGGAAGTATGCGATCTCGAAAAACTGAAAAAAAATCTATGCCTTGAGGTAGAAATTCGTTTGGACAAAAATTTTTTGCGTCCAATCGGGTCCAAAATATGCCTATCCGACTAATTTTGACCCGTAGATTCCAAATCTTCCATCCCCGACGCTCTATCTCTTACCGTTCTCGAGCCAAAGAAAACTTCGCCCGATTGCGTTCGACATAGGCCTATCGGATAGGTCTCGACGAGTGGATTCCAAATATGGCATTATAAACGTTCTAGCTCCAACCGTTACGGAGATATGGACGATTTAAATTTCCTTCGTCCTAGCGCGTTCATTCACATACCAATCGACGCGTCTTGACGCGCTGATTTCAACGGTATATAAGTTGTTTAGATTATTTCAAACGGTTGCCGAGAAAATGCAAAAAACCGCAAAAAGTGCTAAAATGACATACCCCTTTTTCACTAATATCGGACTTAGGACGTTCAATCCTACACCAATCGATGCGTCTTGACGAGGCGAATTCAACGCCGTGCGATTTTTTTACTTTACTCCAACGGTTACCGAGAAAATCGCAAAAAACCGCAAAAAATCGCAAAAATCACTAAATTTCGCCCTAACGGTGGATTTTTTTCTAGTTACGACATTCTATCTTACACCATTCGAAAGAGCGTATTTTTCTGCTTCAGAATGATCCAAGGATCGGCTTTCTATTGTTAATAGTTTAGGCGCTACGAGCGCTTGAAGTATGCCCTGTTTCGCCCTATATTCACCCCTATATTCGGTCTATTTTAGGCGTTTTTCCCTAACTTCGAATGGCGTTTTCTCGAAATCTATGCGTTCCACGTCCGAACCGATATATTCTACGTATTTAGCGGCCCGAATATGTATATTCTAGGCCAAAATAACAGCGAAATTCGAACATGAATTTTTCGTCGAATATTCGAAAAAGCCTTATATATACCCTCTATTTTAGCCCGTTTGGACCCTAACTTCGTAAGGCGTTTTCTCGAAACCTATGCCTTCTACGTCCGAACCGATATGTTTTACGTAATTACCGGCCCGAATATGTATATTTTGACGCAAAATAATTTCGAAATTTGAACATAACCTTTTCGTCAAATGACCAATATATCGTTAAAAATCGTTGAAAAACGCGATTTGCAATTTTGACCAAATTTCAAACCGCTCTCACCACTTTATTTATTGCTCGATCGCGATCGAATAGACCTTTCTACATGCAGATTTTGTCTAAGAAACGAATGGAACAAGAACGAACGACCTATCTCTAATAGTTTTCGCGCTAGGACGAAATTATGGGAATTTCTTATAACAAAATTTTTCAAACTTTAAACTACCATATCTCCGGAACGGTAAGACTTAGGGACCTGCGGTTTGCTTTATTTTAATCAGCTCCTCGAGTGCTATAAACCTACCGAGTTTGAACTCGCTAGTGCTATCGGAAGTATGCGATCTCGAAAAACTGAAAAAATCTATGCCTTGAGGTAGAAATTCGTTTGGACAAAAAATTTTTTGCGTCCAATCGGGTCCAAAATATGCCTATCCGACTAATTTTGACCCGTAGATTCCAAATCTTCCATCCCCGACGCTCTATCTCTTACCGTTCTCGAGCCAAAGAAAACTTCGCCCGATTGCGTTCGACATAGGCCTATCGGATAGGTCTCGACGAGTAGATTCCAAATATGGCATTATAAACGCTCTAGCTCCAACCGTTACGGAGATATGGACGATTTAAGTTTCCTTCGTCCTAGCGCGTTCATTCACATACCAATCGACGCGTCTTGACGCGCTGATTTCAACGGTATATAATTTGTTTAGATTATTTCAAACGGTTGCCGAGAAAATGCAAAAAACCGCAAAAAAGTGCTAAAATGACATACCCCTTTTCCACTAATATCGGACTTAGGACGTTCAATCCTACACCAATCGATGCGTCTTGACGAGGCGAATTCAACGCCGTACGATTTTTTACTTTACTCCAACGGTTACCGAGAAAATCGCAAAAACCGCAAAAACCGCAAAAAATCGCAAAAAATCACTAAATTTCACCCTAACGGTGGATTTTTTCTAGTTACGACATTCTATCTTACACCATTCGAAAGAGAGTATTTTTCTGCTTCAGAATGATCTAAGGATCGGCTTTCTATTATTAATAGTTTAGGCGCTACGAGCGCTTGAAGTATGCCCTGTTTCGCCCTATATTCACCCCTATATTCGGTCTATTTTAGGCCTTTTTCCCTAACTTCGAATGGCGTTTTCTCGAAATCTATGCGTTCCACGTCCGAACCGATATATTCTACGTATTTAGCGGCCCGAATATGTATATTCTAGGCCAAAATAACAGCGAAATTCGAACATGAATTTTTCGTCGAATATTCGAAAAAGCCTTATATATACCCTCTATTTTAGCCCGTTTGGACCCTAACTTCGTAAGGCGTTTTCTCGAAACCTATGTCTTCTACGTCCGAACCGATATGTTTTACGTAATTACCGGCCCGAATATGTATATTTTGACGCAAAATAATTTCGAAATTTGAACATGACTTTTTCGTCAAATGACCAATATATCGTTAAAAATCGTTGAAGAACGCGATTTGCAATTTTGGCCAAATTTCAAACCGCTCTCACCACTTTATTTATTGCTCGATCGCGATCGAATAGACCTTTCTACATGCAGATTTTGTCTAAGAAACGAATGGAACAAGAACGAACGACCTATCTCTAATAGTTTTCGCGCTAGGACGAAATTATGGGAATTTTTATAACAAAATTTTTCAAACTTTAAACTACCATATCTCCGGAACGGTAAGACTTAGGAACCTGCGGTTTGCTTTATTTTAATCAGTTCCTCGAGTGCTATAAACCTACCGAGTTTGAACTCGCTAGTGCTATCGGAAGTATGCGATCTCGAAAAACTGAAAAATTCTATGCCTTGAGGTAGAAATTCGTTTGGACAAAAAAATTTTTTTGCGTCCAATCGGGTCCAAAATATGCCTATCCGACTAATTTTGACCCGTAGATTCCAAATCTTCCATCCCCGACGCTCTATCTCTTACCGTTCTCGAGCCAAAGAAAACTTCGCCCGATTGCGTTCGACATAGGCCTATCGGATAGGTCTCGACGAGTAGATTCCAAATATGGCATTATAAACGTTCTAGCTCCAACCGTTACGGAGATATGGACGATTTAAATTTCCTTCGTCCTAGCGCGTTCATTCACATACCAATCGACGCGTCTTGACGCGCTGATTTCAACGGTATATAAGTTGTTTAGATTATTTCAAACGGTTGCCGAGAAAATGCAAAAAACCGCAAAAAGTGCTAAAATGACATACCCCTTTTTCACTAATATCGGACTTAGGACGTTCAATCCTACACCAATCGATGCGTCTTGACGAGGCGAATTCAACGCCGTGCGATTTTTTTACTTTACTCCAACGGTTACCGAGAAAATCGCAAAAAACCGCAAAAAAATCGCAAAAATCACTAAATTTCGCCCTAACGGTGGATTTTTCTAGTTACGACATTCTATCTTACACCATTCGAAAGAGCGTATTTTTCTGCTTCAGAATGATCCAAGGATCGGCTTTCTATTGTTAATAGTTTAGGCGCTACGAGCGCTTGAAGTATGCCCTGTTTCGCCCTATATTCACCCCTATATTCGGTCTATTTTAGGCGTTTTTCCCTAACTTCGAATGGCGTTTTCTCGAAATCTATGCGTTCCACGTCCGAACCGATATATTCTACGTATTTAGCGGCCCGAATATGTATATTCTAGGCCAAAATAACAGCGAAATTCGAACATGAATTTTTCGTCGAATATTCGAAAAAGCCTTATATATACCCTCTATTTTAGCCCGTTTGGACCCTAACTTCGTAAGGCGTTTTCTCGAAACCTATGCCTTCTACGTCCGAACCGATATGTTTTACGTAATTACCGGCCCGAATATGTATATTTTGACGCAAAATAATTTCGAAATTTGAACATAACCTTTTCGTCAAATGACCAATATATCGTTAAAAATCGTTGAAAAACGCGATTTGCAATTTTGACCAAATTTCAAACCGCTCTCACCACTTTATTTATTGCTCGATCGCGATCGAATAGACCTTTCTACATGCAGATTTTGTCTAAGAAACGAATGGAACAAGAACGAACGACCTATCTCTAATAGTTTTCGCGCTAGGACGAAATTATGGGAATTTCTTATAACAAAATTTTTCAAACTTTAAACTACCATATCTCCGGAACGGTAAGACTTAGGGACCTGCGGTTTGCTTTATTTTAATCAGCTCCTCGAGTGCTATAAACCTACCGAGTTTGAACTCGCTAGTGCTATCGGAAGTATGCGATCTCGAAAAACTGAAAAAATCTATGCCTTGAGGTAGAAATTCGTTTGGACAAAAATTTTTGCGTCCAATCGGGTCCAAAATATGCCTATCCGACTAATTTTGACCCGTAGATTCCAAATCTTCCATCCCCGACGCTCTATCTCTTACCGTTCTCGAGCCAAAGAAAACTTCGCCCGATTGCGTTCGACATAGGCCTATCGGATAGGTCTCGACGAGTGGATTCCAAATATGGCATTATAAACGTTCTAGCTCCAACCGTTACGGAGATATGGACGATTTAAATTTCCTTCGTCCTAGCGCGTTCATTCACATACCAATCGACGCGTCTTGACGCGCTGATTTCAACGGTATATAGGTTGTTTAGATTATTTCAAACGGTTGCCGAGAAAATGCAAAAAACCGCAAAAAAGTGCTAAAATGACATACCCCTTTTTCACTAATATCGGACTTAGGACGTTCAATCCTACACCAATCGATGCGTCTTGACGAGGCGAATTCAACGCCGTGCGATTTTTTTACTTTACTCCAACGGTTACCGAGAAAATCGCAAAAAACCGCAAAAAAATCGCAAAAATCACTAAATTTCGCCCTAACGGTGGATTTTTCTAGTTACGACATTCTATCTTACACCATTCGAAAGAGCGTATTTTTCTGCTTCAGAATGATCCAAGGATCGGCTTTCTATTATTAATAGTTTAGGCGCTACGAGCGCTTGAAGTATGCCCTGTTTCGCCCTATATTCACCCCTATATTCGGTCTATTTTAGGCCTTTTTCCCTAACTTCGAATGGCGTTTTCTCGAAATCTATGCGTTCCACGTCCGAACCGATATATTCTACGTAATTAGCGGCCCGAATATGTATATTCTAGGCCAAAATAACCGCGAAATTCGAACATGAAATTTTCGTCGAATATTCGAAAAAGCCTTATATACACCCCTATTTTAACCCCTTTTCCCCTAACTTCGTAAGGCGTTTTCTCGAAACCTATGCCTTCTACGTCCGAACCGATGTTTTACGTAATTACCGGCTCGAATATGTATATTTTGACGCAAAATAATTTCGAAATTTGAACATGACTTTTTCGTCAAATGACCAGTATATCGTTAAAAATCGTTGAAGAACGCGATTTGCAATTTTGTCCAAATTTCAAACCGCTCTCACCACTTTATTTATTGCTCGATCGCGATCGAATAGACCTTTCTACATGCAGATTTTGTCTAAGAAACGAATGGAACAAGAACGAACGACCTATCTCTAATAGTTTTCGCGCTAGGACGAAATTATGGGAATTTTTATAACAAAATTTTTCTAACTTTAAACTACCATATCTCCGAAACGGTAAGACCTAGAGACCTCCGGTTTGTTTTATTTTAATCGTCTCCTCGACTACTATGAGCGTACCTATGAGTTTGAACGGGCTAGCGCTATCGGAAGTATGCTAACTCGATAAACCGATAGAATTTCTATGCTTTGAGGTAGAAATTCATGTGGACAAAAATTCTTTTTGCGTCCAATCGCGTTCCAAATATGCCTATCCGATAGATTTTGACCCGTAGAATCCAAATTTTCCATCCTGGACGCTGTATCTCTTACCGTTCTAGAGATAGAGAAAAGTTCGTCCGATTGCGTTACAAATATGCCTATCGGATAGGTCTCGACGAGTAAATTCCAAATATTGCATTATAAACGCTCTAGCTCCAACCGTTACGGAGATATGGACGTTGTAAGTTCAACTTCCGATCGCGTTCATTCATACATCAATCGACGCGTTGTTCCTCAGGATGAACTGCGTTATAAGCAGAGATAAAGACGGATATACGGTTATAAGCCACCACTGTCAACGATGGTACGAAACGAATAGAGTGTATCTTACTACGGTGTAATGAAATTGAATTACCATTATAGTACTAGCAATTTACGTAAACGATGATGGCGCTGTAAGCTTGGCGACGAACAAAGTAGTATCACAGGATAGGCAGAAGCGACAAAGCTAGAAAATCTTGTGGTAAATTCTGTATGCGCATGGCCGGGAACCATGTTCTAAATACGACGACACTGTTATATTTTGCTAACTTCATTACTGTTATTATTCTGGGATGGTGTGTGCATATTAAAATTAAAATATTCGATTATTGTTGTGTGTCACTGATTTAACTTTTTAGCAAATACTATTCTTTTAACATATCCAAAACTCTAATATTTTTCAATTAATACGAACAAATGTGTACCTTTCGTATTTTCAAAATGGCGTTAGCTAACTTCTGACGTATTTCGAGGACATTCAAATGTACCACATGAACATCAAAGCTGCCGACACGCTTTGTCGCTTCTGTCTATTCTGTGGTAGTACCATACAATAGAGGAAGTGACAATGCGTGTCGGCTGCTTTGAAGTTCATGTGGTTGATTTGAATATCCTCGAATGGCTCAGAAGTTAGCTAGCGCCATTTTAAAAATACGAAAGGTACACATTTGTTCGTATTCATTGAAAACTATTAGAGTTTTGGATATGATAAAAGAATAGTATTTGCTAAGACGTTAAATCAGTGATACACAACAATAATCGTATATTTTAATTTTAATATGCACACACCGCAAATATAATATCGCGGTTGCCGAAGTGCAATTTTATACATTTTTTAAAAAATATTTTTTTAACTTGAAAAATTCTTTCCCCTTCAGTACATTGAGGATGCGCTTAATCTGAAGGCGAAAATTCTGTAGCGGCAATAAACGATACTAGTAAAATTTAGGTCTTTTCACCTTGACCTCCCCGAGAGTCTAACATGTTGTTACTTCTAAAGTTTGCCGTTACGTTGTACTCGTTACGTCTGCCTGACTGAAGAATATAATTCACCTACAGTAGTCACGAGGCCAATTACCGCCCCAGGGAAATGCCGCCCACGTTCACCGCACGCTTTGAACACATGCTTGCGGGGACCCTATAGGTTACTAACAGTCCTCTAACTTTTATTTGTGAAGAGTTACGCGTCGCAAAAACACCGGAGTAGATCGAGCGTCTTTCTGTCGCGAGGTTGTTTTGGATGCGTATATCATTCATAAAGGAAAGTTAGGGGCCACGGACAAAATCGTAAAGATGGACGAATCGAAATTTGGGAAACAAAATCGTGGACATTTCATAGAGGGGAAATGGGTTTTTGGAGGTTACGAACGAGGTACGAGTTTTAATGGTTGCAATTCCAGATCGATAAGATTTAATCACCTTCATGTTAGCAGGGCCGACGATAGGAGCGAGCAAGCCAAGCCCCCTGCCTAGGGCGGTAACCTTAGGAGGCGGCATATGGACTGGAAAATTAACTAGTTTATAGAGGCATTTTAGTTTTTTGGCCGGGGCAGCGAAACTGCTAGCGCCGGCTCTGATGTTAGGCGCTTGCATTATTTGTCTAGCCTGTGCTAGATGAAACCCGTAATACTATATTGTAAATTATAAGTTTGAAATGCATTAGACTATATATAATTGAATATGATATTGGGAAAATGTAGGGACTCACCTTTTTGCCTAAGGGAGAAAAGAAAAACATCGTGATCGCACTATTCTTTTTGTGGAAGTTTCTTAAATATTTGTCTGCAAACAATGATTTTTTCCAAATTCAAACATAGAGCAGTGGTCGATAATACAGGCAACCGAGATTACTTCGTTGCGAAGACAAGATATTTGACACATATTTAATTCACGTCGGTAAAACAGTTCCCTTGTTATTTAGGCCTTTGCTATTTTTGAGATTTAAAAATCATAGTAAAGCATATTTCTGAATCATGCCCAAAATATTGAGTTACATTTGTATTCCCTCCGATTTGGTAGATATAAAATTTACCTTATCGTGGCGGTTGGTACGTTGGTAATGTAATGTCGATAAAACAGGTCGTATGTTGTTCACGCGGGAAATAGTAAATGTTTGTTTAAGGTTATACCAAAAACACTTGTTTTCTGCTCTAATCTGGAAATAAATTAAAGGATTCTTCGAAAAATGCAACCAGCAACGAGTAGCGCCGAATCACAATCGCATACCGTCACAAATCTAACCTCCCTGGAGGAGTTCCTCAAGGACCAAGACAATTCCCTCAACGCCTCCTATTTCTCCAATGTGCCCCAAAACTGTAAGGAATTACCATGCATGCTGGGCATAGACGAAGCAGGACGGGGCCCCGTACTAGGTGAATATCTTACCCTCGCATACAGAATCATTTACACCTCTCATTTTCGATTTATAGGTCCCATGGTGTACGGCGTAGCCTTTTGCCCCGAAAATTACACGTCTCAACTAAGCGCCTTAGAATGTGCCGATTCCAAAACGCTCACCGAGGAAACCCGCGATAAATTATTCGAAGAAATCTGCAATAACTCCGATTTAATCGGTTGGGGTGTCGAAGTTATCTCCCGAACATGATTTGCAACAGCATGTTGAGTCGGACGAAATATTCGTTGAATCAGGTATCGATGGACTCGGCCATCGGATTGATAAGGGCCGGGGTGAAGGCCGGCGTTAATATCAAATCGATTTACGTCGACACGGTTGGACCTCCCGAGAAATATGAAGCTTACCTTTCAAGTTTATTCCCCCATTACGAGATAACGGTGGCTAAGAAGGCCGATTCAATTTTTCCGATCGTTTCCGCCGCTAGTATATGTGCGAAAGTTGTTCGGGATCACTCCTTGGTGGTGTGGGATTTCCAAGAGGGAATCAAAGCTTCAATGGGGGATTTCGGAAGCGGTTATCCGGGAGGTAAGTTGTGTGTTTCTTAGAATGTACGAAGAGGGCTAGGAAAATTTCGAAACGCAACTGCATTCATGACACTTTTTCTGAATTTACTTTCATTACACTCTATGTACCTCACATGGACACTACTCGTTGAGTACAGTTTCTCCGAGTGTCCTTTGACTAAGGTAAGTGCATTCATCATTCCACACCTGTGGGGGTCATCTGTAGCAAATTGCCTTGCTTTCAGCTAAGTTGGCACAAGTATAAACAAGGCATTATGGGGCATATAGGGGGCATAATAAATAAGTTTAAAAGCTACTACAGTTAATACTGTGTGTGCATATATTCAACCGATGGGGAGAGGCAATGTCATCGGATCGATTTTGAATTATCCAAAATTATTGAAATAAATCTTTCGGCACAGCAGGGAATTGGTTTCTGGGAAGCCCATTTGTTTGTGTAACCGAGTGACGAATATTTTCTTCACGAGCCCTTACGCGGACTGGTCAAACGCTAAACCTTCAACAACAATCACCCTCAGATACCGCCCAGCTATACAACGGTTAAATTAAGGTAGGAAATTTCTTTGCTTCTACCTACCCCAGGACGGATAAATATTTGCAATAACGACAACCAACACATCATTTACGGTCATCATTCTTTTCTTGCTCCTTCGTGGTTTTTGGTGCTGCGAAGAATGCACTCTTCATCTTCAAACACTCATTTCTTGTCCTGTTACTTGCAGGGAAACCTTTCAAGGTGTCCGCCTCCGATTTTGATATTGTTTTAGTTCATGAAGATCTAAGGCAGGTATGGGCAACCTCCGGCGCGCGGGCCACATGCGGCCCTCGAGTAAGGTTTGTCCGGCCCGCTACTGAATTCTTTCGTTGCATATTAGCACGACCCGTCTAAACTTAATTCATAATGAATCATAAGGATACTACAAAAATGTATATTTTTCAAGATTACTCACAGCATAAAACTTCTACAAAAAAGGTTGCCCATGCCTGATCTAAGGGATACGTATTTTATGTATCGACTGAAATTGATATTAAAGGGGTGAAATTAACCCTTAAAGAAAGGCATGTTAGGGAGATTTGGCAGTTTCGCATAGAAACAATATTCCGATCGACATGAACCAATAGGGTGTATGCAAGTTTGAACTTTGCATCGAAATATATGTTTATTTGAAAAATTATACAGATAGGTGTCTGTCTAACTTGATTTCCGGGTTGGAACCGCGTCTGGTATGGCGTGGGTGCCGACGTTTCGTCCACTATTGCAAGGGACATCTTCAGGGCTGCTTGCCGATGTTAATCGTATTGCTGTCACTTGAAGACTGACCCGGACTCTGAGTGGCGCGACTTATATAGCGACTTATATAGGGACTTATATAGGGGATCCTATATAAGTCGCTATATAAGTCGCGCCACTCAGAGTCCGGGTCAGTCTTCAAGTGACAGCAATACGATTAACATCGGCCAGCAGCCCTGAAGATGTCCCTTGCAATAGTGGACGAAACGTCGGCACCCACGCCAAACCAGACGCGGTTCCAACCCGGAAACCAAGTTAGACATTGTGATTTCGACCGCGGAAGCCTACACCTGAGATTAGATAAGTGTCTATTTGTTATATAATAATATTCATTTAGGCAAGCAATATGTTATAAATCTTATTTAAAATTTAAATTATTCGAATGTCTCCGACCAACACCCGAGAACTTAACCGTGCGTCCGGCGAATCCAGTGACGTCACTAGCTTTATTTACAAGCATTAGTTCATTGTCAGTTGTATTTACTTGTATTTATTAAAAACACAAGTTTTCGTTTAACACGTGCTTCAGTTCTCACTTGAAACTATAGAATGGCTGGGACTGCCGAAACTGCATGTAAAGACAAAAAGCGATAATTTATTGAATTTTGACATGTTCATGTTGATGGAGTTCAATCGCTCAAACGATTGTTTCAACTTCGCCGAAATCAGAAGAGTTAACGTTGAATGGCAAGTCAAATGAGTTAAATATGTAATAATTTGATAGAGATACGGTTATTGCGTATTACTTCCCATATTATTAACATGTAATTGGAATATATGAAATTTATAGGTTAGTGTTATATGTCAAAAAATCTTTTCTGTCAGACTAACTGTAAGTAACTATGGAAACACAAAACGTCGAAATGTAAAAAATACTCGTGTGAGTATGAGTCACACTTGTTTTGCCGGGAAATTCAAAATAACGTTATTTATTAAGTATTTTATGCCTGAAATAATGTATTTTATACAGAATTAGTGATGATATCAGTAATTACTAGTTTGTTAAAAATCTAAATGAACTTTATTATTCAAGGATGAGTTGTTATGTTATCATTGTTATCATTGAATAATAATAAAATTCGGAGGAGTGACAGCGTCAGTCCTATTTACACTACTTAATGATAACACGTCATCCACCTTTTTAACAAACTCTGGTAATTACAAATGTGAAAGTACCTAATTAAATTATAAATAAAAATTATGGGTATACCCTATTGTGAGAAGTTTCCTACGTCGAATAATGGAAGTTACACCCTTTACTTCCTCTACATCTCAACTGCAAGGGAGTTAATTACCACCTGCGACATTTTATGAAGCATGCGACTGATTATCAGTAACTGATACCAGAATTTCAAGCTCGCGGACAGGTCTAAACTTGCACAAGAACATGTGGTGTCACATCCCCCGAGAGCAGCGCACTCCAAAATTTTCCTAGACTCCCCTTTGTATTACAGTTAAATCGACATAATTATTAGTCTGTACTTAACAGCAGCAACAGCGGACTATTACGAATTAAGTTACGACTTACGACTGCATCGCCGACTCCCCATCTCCTTATTTAGTCGATACTAAATCCATACTGTGTGCGAGTAGTTCTGTGTATATGTAGGCTGTCGTAACTTATATCGTAATTGCACGCTTTTACCGCTGTTTACTTAGACTAACTATTGTTTCCTCTGATTGGCCAGATCCAGCAACGAAAAAATTCATGATTAATTACTGCGACATGGTTTTCGGGTATCCGATGCTGGCGAGATTCAGCTGGCAAACTGCCCAAACGGCCCTCGAAAAATCGGCTTATCACGTTGAATGGGAGACGGAAGAAGAGGAGGTAAAAACGCCCTCGGACAACATGGCCATCACTTCGTTCTTCAAGACATCGTCCAAGTCCATTGTGAAGAAGAAGCACGATTACTTTCTTAAGAGAAATTTGAAAAACGTGGCCGATTTCTGAAATATTTGCGGTTGTTACGGTTCGAAAAGTGCGAGACGAAGTCGAGCTTGTGTCAATTTTTTTTTCGTTCTAGAATTAGCAATCTCGAAGAATTGAATCGTTAAGTATTTGATTGTATTCATATTTATTTTTTAATTTTTTTATATATACAATAAAGGGGAATTCGGGGCGTTGTCGTTATTTGGGGAGTTTGGAAGCGCTGGCAGCATTCGAGGACTTTGGGGGCCTTGGCATTTAGGGACTTTCGAGGTGTTAACGGCTTTTGGGGACTTTTAGGAGGGGAAGGCACTATTTGGAGACTTGGGGGGTTGGGGCATTTAGAAACTATGAGGGCTTGTCGGCGTTTAGGGGTTAGGGTGCATTCGGGGAGGAAGAGTTGTTAATTTTTCTTAGCGATGCTATCCTCCAATCGACGAAATTCCTTCAATCGTATTGCTTGGATATTTATAAAACCGGTCGCATCTTGCGGGGTAAAATTAGAATGTTTATCCATCGAAACCAAATCTTCGTTGTACGTAGAGAAAATCGACGACCGTCCTAGCACGGTTACTGCAAAATAAACAAATATTACTTACCGAAAATTTCGGACCTAGAGAATAATACATGAACTAATGGTTTTACATAATTTTATAAGTATGGAATGGTCAGTTATCACCTGTAAAACGACTATTACCCGTACATCGCCCTAACATTCACGGTCATTTAAATTCGTACAGATTAAAAATTACTAATTGATTAGCACATTCACCTGTATAATTCTCGATTTATATGTAATTCAATGACCGGCGGTGCTTTTGTACGGGTGGTAGTTGTTATACAGGGATAAAGTTGTTTCCTCTCGCCAGTTTAGCTGCCTACTCACCCGAAAGTGTACGACGAAATAGTTTTTTTTTTTTCACAAAGAACTTCTAGATTAAGAGGAATCAGATTTATTGTTTAGGTTGGACATGATATTTCCTAAAATTTAATTGTTATACAACATTTTAGCTGACGATATAATCTAAAAAATATATATGTTACAGTGATAAAATTTACACCACAATGATCCCGATCCAAAAAAAAAAAAAAAATGGTTTAAAATATAATACTTTATCTGTCGCTTGACTTCGTGCTTTTCAATCATTTTTCTCTCATTCCTGTAGTATGGCAGCATTTAGAAAATAATTTAGATGAGGAACTTTTCGCTGTGATAACTTCATGCGTTTTTCCCAAACACTCGATTCTCGGGCTTCAAAGTAGGTATTTTCTTTGAAAAAATATGACGTGATCTTCAATTGACCTTGAACATAAATCTTAAACTTATCACCAAATTCACCTCTTTAAACCCTGCAACTTTGGCTTTCAGTTCTGTTTAAAAATAATTAGCCCTAGATGTTCCCACACCTCGGAGAGTGAGTGGTGAATTCTACCCTTGAAATGAGTTTCTGGCAGAAACTAAGAAATACCTGTCTAATAAGTTTAATACATTATTTATTTTATTTTATTTAATATTAAGTTCCATTCCAGAGTGTCAGTGTGTTGTAAATGGAACCTAGCGAATACCGTTTTGGGAGTGACATATTTGAATCGCGTAGCTATTGCGCGTCAGAACTGTCCTATGTATGCTTTTTCACATTCGCTATACTCGATTCAAAGAGCATTTGGGACATTATCGTTATGGTCAAATAGATTCATTGAGTGTTGGGAAGCACATGAACGGTACGGAGCACGCGATTAAAATATAAATTTAGGTAAATACTGCAGGAATGCTGCATCCACGTATTCAAACCTCATCCTTAAGCTTTTTACCTTGTCCTTTGTAGAGTTCCAATTTGACCGTACCGGTGACATTCTCCTCGGCAAACCCTATACATTTTCTGACGTAATTTGCCTCCGGGGAAAACCAGAATCCGTTATAGACGTAATCCGACAATCGATCCCTGTATATTTGTACCAATCGATACACTTCCTTGTCGAGACAGAATAATTCCAGATCTAAATGTGCTACGTGTAGGATGTAACCGGCTGGAGTTTCGTAGATTCCTCTAGACTGAAATTACAAGAATAAAAAAACGGCTGTATTTCCGAGTAATTCGATATTCGAGTTCTAGGGTGCCGCAGGACTCGGACTTAAATCCAATGCTTTTTATCGTCATCATAAATGATGTAACTGTGGTTTTAATGATTGAAAGATGATTTAAGATAAGCAATGTGAACACATTTGTGACTCAGTTAGGCACTTAGCGTAGAAATATTGTGAATTTGCTGCTACTAGCGAATCTAGCTGCAGGGTTAGCCGGTGTATTTTGGCAGTGGGAAGCAGAAAGCAAAGACGGCCTAAGATTGCTACTGATGTTTTGTGTCTTCCTAGAGTGTCGTAAGATTCTATACTTCGTTTACGTTAAGAATGCAGTGTGGGATAGATAGGGCTACAGGGCGAATAACAACCTCCAAATTACACGAAGCGCCGGCACTTAATAGTTGTCATTTTAGTCTAATTTGAAAAATAGTTTCAAGAGCTTGGAGAGAGCTACAAATACAAACGAAAAAGTAGAAAATAAAATTCTACATATCTCTAATACGTAGAATTTTATTTTCTACTTTTTCGTTTTTACTTTAGTCTAACTTAAACTTATTTATCCGAGGAGTTTGTCCTTAGTTTATTGTGTCACGGTTTAGGGCGCCATCCATTGCAACTGAACTCGAGCTAATTAAGATCCAACGATTTTAATCATCACTCTTAGAAGAGGATTTGGACTAATGGTGGAAGTATTAACTCCATTTTTACAGTTAGCTACGCTTTGTAAACAACTTTTAGGTTGTCTAGAGTGCTGCAAGACTCAAGTTAGAGCCTTATGATGGTTAGAAGACGATTTCAGTAAGAGGTAAACGCAAAGATTCACGATACATTAGTTACGGATAATTAATGACAGCTACGTTTTAGATTTCGAAAGTCCCACAAGCCTGGAACTGTTGGAAAACGTAAAACCTTTACCTACCTTCAATCCGATAAATCTATTTTCGACAATATCGATTCGTCCGATTCCTCGTTCTCCTCCCAATTTATTCAAGGTCGTGAATATTTCCAATTTCCCCCTTATTTGACGGCCATCTTCTAACTTCAACAGCGCCGGAAATCCGCTTTCGAATTCTATTTCTATCCTATAGGTGGCATTCGGAGCCGATCTCGGATCTCGCGTCATCAGAAATAAATCCGTTGGGGGTTCGTTTTCGGGGTTCTCCAGTATTCCCGATTCGTAGCTGATGTGCATCAAGTTGGCGTCCATGCTCCATGGAGCTGAGGGCGTCGCCGATACAGGTATACCATTTTCAGAAGCGTACTTCAACAGGTCGGTTCTACCTTGGAACTTGGCGCAAAACTCCGGTTGTCGCCATGGAGCTATGACCTATCAAATTTGATAAATAAATGAGCACGTTGATGAACAAAAAAAAACAAGTGATCGAGCATAGCAATAAATAAGCAAACAAGCACTGAAATGAAGAAGTAACACAAGAAAATCAATGAATGATAGCAGGAGCAAACAGATCAATGGGCAAGCCGGTTCTTCGTTGCAGTTTCTCGCAAAAGTCTTTATGTAGCTATAACCTATATAGATAAGGGAATAAAGAAAGAAGGATACGAATATGCAAGCAAAAAACGACAAACAAACAAGAAAAGGCGGCAAATAAACAAACAGACCAGTTCTCTTCTGGAATCCCTGGCACAATTTTGATAATAGACCAATCCAATGTATCGATGTGTAGGGCTCACGTACCCAGTACAGATATTGAAATTTGACGTCAAGTTTTTTCCACCCATTTATCATTCCCCGCCAATAAATTGTTGAGGTGATCTTTTTTAGCATAATAATCGAATGCGCAAATCAAAAAATTTATCTTCCGCCAAGTGTAAGAAATCGTGCAATAAAAAGTTAGTAAGTCATGCAGCGAGACTTTTCGAGTTAAGGATATAAAAACATGTTTTGTGTTTCGGTAATTGTGGATAATTACGCCAAAGTAGTTTCATATCATTCGATTTTATCGAGATTTTACGAAAATTGAAAGAGAAATAAAGGTTGTGTTGATTAAGCTTTGCTTCGTCGTCCATCGGGATTCTACCGCTGAAGCGGTAGTGAATACAAAAGGATGTGTTAAGCAGGACAGGCATAGGCCAGTTCAATCTTAAATAAAAACGGCCAAGGTGGTAATAATAAAGGCTTATGGAACCACCTTCGGTGTACTTCCAGAAAAACGGCTGAAAGAAAGAGTGACTGACAGTCGAAACTGGAGAGCAAGTCCAACGTTTGCGGTCTTGGCTCTACGAGCAATGGGGCTGAGAACTGACGGCAACTTTGCACTGTCTCACTCACGAGGTAGGTTAGAGTGTTCGCAACGAATTCGTGTTCTATGATTGGACTGATCGAATCGACGACGGATCGACTGAACTAGTCGCAAGAACGAAGTCGAATAACGAATTTGAGTGTTAAAGTACCGAAATGCCGAATTTAAGTTAATGTTAGGTGTGTCTGAAGCTCGAGTTAATCTCACGTATGGGAGGCTCGAATGAATCCCGAAAATGATCCTATGAGGCATTTAAAGTTTTTCTTTTCTTATAACATCTTTCGAACTTGATTATCGTTGGAACGCTTACAGCTCGTTTAAGATAATCTAAAACTAACTGAAACTGAAGACTTACACGCATAAAAGGTTAAATTCATCCTGGATAAAAAGTTGCGATAGAAAAGGTCCGTTAAAGTTATCGATTTGTCTGTTATGGCGGTAAGAGCTGGGCTAGGCTCTAATTAATTGGGCCGTAAAACTTCAAATAATCAACGGCGAAAACCCGCGAAGGATCCGCCGCAAATTTGAACGCCCAAAAGAGCCGATAAGACGAGGTAATCAATTCATCCCCGCAACTTTAGCCAGTTGATTAGTAAGCGGCGTCTAAAGTTTTAGACGCCGTCCACATGTAGTATAAATAACTTTACCTTCACTTCCGGCCATAAATAATACGACGATAACTCGAATCTGACTTGGTCGTTTCCTTTTCCGGTGGCCCCATGCGAAATGTATTCGGCTTTATTTTCTTGAGCGCACTTTACGAGTCCCTGAGATATACAAGGTCGTGCCAAGGACGTTCCCAGCAAATACCTGGATTCGTAGATCAAGCCGGCTTGTACGGCCGGCCAGACGAAGTCCCGAACGAAAGTTTCGCGAACATCTTCAATGATAACCTGCAATTTGTACAGAATTCCCCAAAGAAAAATATATTTGACATCGGTAACGCACTTTAAACTTGAAAATCATATCGTATGATTACAATTTTATTAACAAAAATTTAAGAATTTTGTTTCTTTAGGTTTAAACAATTTTTTATTTAATTCAAGAAAATATCGTTGGTTTTCTAATGATGTATTTGTCCAATTAGATACAATCGTCTTACCTTCGAAGCGCCGATTTTAAGCGCTTTATTCCTAGCAGCTTCGAAATCGTCATCCTGTCCGATATTGGCGATATAACAGATGACTTCCTGGTTTTTCTCTAAGAACCATTTCAATATACAGCTGGTATCCAAACCTCCCGAATAAGCAAGAATTACCTTTGTCTTTGACATCTTCCTAACATCAAAGAATGAAAGTGTTCTAAATCTAAATGGATGTTTATAGTTGCAGTCTGTTATCAGTCTTGGAGAAGATAACCTATGATACAACAGCCACCATAAACAAAATTTAAGCCTTCAATATTGCTTACATTTAAGTCTGGTGTTGTTGGGATTTTTTTTTTTTTTTTTTTGATTAGATTAGAATTTTGTTAAAACTTCATATTTGTAAACGTTGAATCTTTTGCCTTTTCTGACCGAATCGGGTCTTGGAATGTTTTCGTAATTGTAATTACGCCTAATTGCTACTTGTTTTCATGCTGTATAAGTATATTAACGCAACCAATTTACTGCATTAAAAGAATAAAAGCGATAGCGACATACCAAGCAGTGATAAATACCTTCAATTCCTTCATCCATTGTCACTTATCCTATGGCATCCTTTTCTGGGGAGCATCTTCAGCGGCAGAACGAATTTTCATCTTCCAGAAAAGAGCAATACTTCAAGAAACACAAAATACTCGCCTTGAAGTCCTTATGGCACAAATCATAGGATTTATTTTGTATCATCAACGTAACTTTGTTTTGTATTCGGCAATACGACAAATAAATCTATCTATCTAACCCGTTTACAGTGGGTTTTATGTAACTTTTTGGTTTGCCACTTTAATGAAACTTCCAAGAATTAAACAATAACGGCTTTCTCGCTATTTTTCATTGCACACTAGTTAGCCAGCCAAAAATCTGATTTTGCTCCATTTTTCAGCGCGAGGCTAATATCAGATCCGTTATTTGCAACCCAAACCCGTGTAATTAACAAAACTTTTTCAATTCTCAATCTGGCATATTGGTCAGACATGTTGAGAAAATGGGATGGCAATTTCGTTAATTACGGGATCCTAAATTGGTCCCATAAGATAACTTTCCCATCATTTTTCACTACACTTACACCAGACAGCCTGCGGAAACTCGGATTTTGGTTGAATTTGGTGCGTCATCTTCAGACGGCCATTAAGCCATAACGCCAGACTCGTTATCAACGGGCCAAGCAATCGCCGAATACCGATCTTCATGTAATTTGGCAAAATTTTCCAATTTTCGATCCAAAATATTGATACGTCATTTTGAAGTTTAACCTTCCTATACTCACGTCGAAATGAAAGACGTATACTATACTATATAAATCGGTCTCACAGACCGTATGCGTGAGTATAGAAAGGTTAAGTACGAATTTTTCCTTTGTTTTGGTATCCACGTCCATAAAACAACAACATACCCCAATATTTCTGGCGGGGTAAATATCCGTTGATAAAACCAGGATTAACAAACCCAAATTACTCCTGTCAGCCGATGAAGACAACTCCAAGACGAGCCACTATCAGAAACGTCGGATGCCGGAATCGAGCTGCTGGGGAGCAGATACAGCAACTCGGTAAACAGGATTTCGTGATTAACGAGTTGCCGTACCTACTCCCTGACAGCTTGATTCTGTTAATATACGTCGGCTAATATAAAACGATGATTAACAAACTGAAATTACTCCTGCCAGCCGATGAAGACAACTCCAAGACGAGCCACTATCAGAGACGTCGGATGACGGATCGAGCTGTTGGGGAGCGGGTACAGCAACTCGGTAAACAGGATTTCGTGTCTAACGAGTTGCCGTACCTACTCCCTGACAGCTTAATTCTGTTAATATACGTCGGCTAATATAAAACGATGATTAGCAAACTCAAATTACTCCTGCCAGTCGATGAAGACAGCTCCAAGACGAGCCACTGTCAAAAACGTCGGATGCCGGAATCGAGCTGTTGGGGAGCGGGTACAGCAACTCAGTAAACATTATTTCGTGTCTAACGAGTTGCCGTACCTACTCTCTGACAGCTTAATTCTGTTAATATACGTCGGCTAATATAAAACGATGATTAACAAACTCAAATTACTGCTGCCAGCCGATGAAGATCAGAAACGTCGGGTGCCGGAATAGAGCTGTTGGGGAACGGGTACAGCAACTCGGTAAACAGGATTTCGTGTTTAATGAGTTGCCGTACCTATTCCCGGACAGCTTGATTCTGCCAATATACGCCGGCTAATACTAACCTGCTGTCAAGTGTCAAATCGATAAACGTAAAACGAAAAATCTTGCAAGATGTTAAGCGATTCCATCGGGGTTAATGAAAAGAAAATGAAATTCTAAAATTAATATATTAAAACATATTCTCGATTATATATTTAAGAAATGGCTACAAAAGTGTACAAGCTCTTGTATATGTATATATATTTAAGAAAATGTATACGTACGTAAAAATACTTTTTAGTACAAAAAGTGGAAGTCGCTTGTTTACGTTACAAAAAGCGTTAATTTCTTCCATAATGCTAACAATAAGTAATCGTTATTATCATTAATAATTGTACTAACATGAGTGGAGTTAAGCATCTGTGCATTATTGGATGATTCTTACATAACGAAAATGGAAGCTGAAGGACTTTACATACTACCATCTTATGATAGTCGGTGTTCCATCGACATATTCTTTTGTTCGTTTTAACCGACATGCATGTGCTAGTGTGTACAAGAAAAAAGTTACGAGTTAAGACTCGCTTTCGACTCTCCATCTCAAGCTTGAAGAAATAATGTGGAAAGACCTTCGAAGCGTAGTATGCTTGAGAATGAAGACAAACGAAAAAGAAAGCTGTAAGTACCGATAAATTCTTCCGCCCTGTACTAAAAAAAGTGAACGACGTACATAACTTTGAACTTTTAGCACCACTGCTCTAAGTTGCCAGTAGATGTCTGTAGTGTCGATAACAAGGACGAAAAAGACCAGCCAAAAACGCACAAATCCACAAGGTACTTAATAATAAATATTTCGAGGGATGAAATGCGCTTGACGTTGCAAATATGTAGTAGTTTGGAATTCTTTTTTATTTTCCAAACTTTAATTAAGCACGTAATTAATAAAACTTTAAGAACGAATTTGCTACGTCGATGCAAAAACATCCTCTCTCTCCTGTGCTGTCATCACTAGACCCCGGAAACTTTAGGGTTTAGCTCGCTAAGAATCCATCCCCTACCACTAATGAATGCCTCCAAACCTAAACGGGGAGGTTAGGTGCGGGTGCGTTAACGCGATTCGTCGGGAGCTTGTGACGTACGTTGCTGACGTAATTGACTTAAACTTTCCGGAGCCTAGCTATCACGATAAATACTTGTGAGTGCCGCTAAAAAGAGAAGACTCCACATAAAAGTTTGTTTATCAAAAACAACGATACACCCCGTAATTACGGATATTACTGGTAAAAATACGGAAAGAAATCTATAAGTAAATCACAATTTCTTGAGAGCATAGGAACAGAGTCGGGTGCTGTTCGTTTCAGATCTACAAAATGCATTCTATCACAATGTTAGGCTTAGAGTTTATAGCTCAAAACACTGTACGGGGGTGATAATAAGACGGAAATAAACGACAGCGGTGGTGCGTTGCAATGAAAACATGATTTAGATAGGAGACGAAAACGGGTGCTTTAACCCCATTACAGTTTTCTGAGCTCTACTTATAATATCATAGGCAGTGAACTTATATCTTATACTTATCTACGTAAAAGTTATACGATCCTCATCTAAAGAAAAAAATTGATTCGTTGTGATGATTCCTTCAGTATCGAACAGTTTGGGAAAACGACGATAGAAACTACAGCTCGTCGTGTCCACCTCGAGAATTTTCCTTGATTATCTGCTTCACCTTCCGTATGATCTCCTTAGGCACTTGACTATCGATTTCGAACCTTTCCTTCGGCGACAAGTACAACATCAACGTGGGGTAACTGGATATGCCGGTCTTATAACAGAATTCCCGTTCCATCTCGCAGTCCACCTTTCCGGTCCTAACTTTACCTTGTAGTCGCTAATTGGAAAATAAAAATAAATTGTAGTAAGTATAAATTGAGATTAACGAAATCGCCGTCGATTGTATCAAAGTACTCACGAAACTCTACATGACCGAACGGCAAACTAAGCAATAGAATACAGGCAATTCGTAGTGCAGACTGTCTTCGGACTTATTGTTAGTCGACCGAACACCACAAGAAACATTTCCGCGCCGAATCATAATTATGCGAGGCAAGGCAGCGTTGAAGAGAGTATATAAAGGCAAAAGCCTAACTCACCGAATGGCAAGCCAAGGAATATAATATTGATAACCCATTGCGCACACGATTCTCTGCCGTGAAGCACTTTTGATGCATTTCGTGTCAGAATTACGTTTTCAGACTGTTTCCGGTAGAAGTCATGTCGGGAGAAGCTTATTTTTGGAATTGTTCGACCACTATGAGAAACATTTGCGCGCCCGCGTGAAGAAAGGCAGCTTTGAAGAGATATGTAAAGAGATCCGCCTCACAACGGTGTTCAAGGAACTCCCTTCGAAAATACGAGCTGCGTAAGTTGCGAACATTCGATATACTTTAACGGCCACGTGCAGCAGTGTTCTTTCTGCACGCTAAGCGCTGAACTACAAACGTTTAAATATACGTTGGTAACTATTTAAGCGCTCCGAACAAAAAATACTTGGTCGGGTAGCTGGGCATACAGCGGTACACCGTCATTCACCGCTCGAATAAATAAAATCTGGGAACAGGCAAGAGTTGTTCCTGTTCGATAAGTGTAGAGCCTAGACAGAAACTTACGGGGGTTAAGGGTAAAAGACAGAAGTGAACTAAAGCAACAATAACGACAAAAACTTACATTAATAAAAACCTCGAAGCAAGGGGGAATAATTGTGGCGGATAACGAAGAATTTTCAGCCAAAACTGCTTTGAAAAACTTAAATTTCAAATATTATATTTTCAAAATTTAACCTCCCGAACAAAAAATGTTGGACCTAAAGCAAGGTCCAAGGTCTCAAAGCTAGGCGGCCTCGATGATGTTTTATTTTATTAAATTTACCCCTTACATCCGGCGCAGACCGAATTCCGGATACAAATTGATGATAAATACGTAAAAGTGCTTTGATACGATCCAAGCTGAGATTTGCATTTCTGGGTTTCAAGGTACCCGAGGTTTCGTATTCGGTATCCCAGCTAATCAAAACTGATAAAGACAGAAAATTTTGATCGACTTACCTCTCCAACTGTAGTGAATTCCGGTTCGAAATTAATACAAGGATGACACCAGGGGGCGTAGAAATCGACCAACCACGGCAAGAGGTACTTTTTCGTTAAGATTTGCTTTTCGAACTCCTTGGCGGTCAGTGCTACCACAGTCGAAGGCAAGAAACCGATAACCCATTTCTTAATCGAGAAGGTGTCCCTATGCCCATTGTACATGCTGGAAAGTAGAAAAGTCAATCTATAGAACCATCGTGGTTCGTTTTTAATAATAGAAAAAATCTAGAAAAATTAAAACAAATAAAAAAGTACAACATCAACAAAAATATTTAAAAAATAATGAAAATACAAAAATACAAAAATTAATTCAAAAAAATTGTTCAAAACAAAAACTTGTGCTTACACGACTGAGTTCAATCCTTTGCTGCCTAACGGATACATCCTTATAGTGGGGTAACTCCTGACGTTTTGGGCAGAACACAGTTCGCTGTTGGCGACGCAATCCACGTCGGCCACTTTGATTTGTTTAAAAGCTTCCAGCTGAAACATAGGAAAAACTGGTTTCTTTTCCCTTTTGAGCCCGAAGTTCCAGCGTCAACTTGCCAAGATCAAGAACATTTACATGCTAAACACAACTATATCATACTATTTCAAAGCCAACGTTGTTCTAGACACTTTCAAGTGTATTATTCTTGAATTTCTCAGTAAGCCGAGACAAATACTGCTTTGTGTTCGCTCTTAAATGACGTCATTCAGAAACAATAACATTCCTAACTTTTGATTAACCGGCTATATCTTGTTTCAAAAATAGAGACGAATTTCTGAACGAACCACAAGCCCAAATTACACTATAAAATCTGGAATAAAATTTACGCGGCAAATTAAAACGTTACTTCGAAAGAAGCAGAGAAAACAGAAAAATATAAACACCACAATAACTAGCGGTCATAAACAAATGTCAATACATTTGATAGAATTATGTACACGATGCGATTATAGCAGGATTGGTGCAGTGTAATTTGGTGCTGCTTTCGACCTATCAGAATTTACTATAAAAGTGGTCTGTTCAGAAATTTGTCTCTCTATTTCTGAAACAAGGTATAGTCGACGTCACCCATGCATAAGAGAACGCATGGGGGTGTTATACACTACGTCAGGTACGAGAAGATGTTTCTTTTAAATTTAGTCTGAATATTATGCTCTTGATTGCGACGGTTAAACGAACATATTTGCATCGAAACTCGACTCTTTTTATTGAAATAACACATTTTCCATAAATATCAAATTTAAAAATATTGTTAAAATCACATTCAAAGTCAAGGTCAAGATCGTTTTGAATATCACAGTCACCTGCGTGTTAATTTCTTTCGCTAATACCCCTTCAATTCCGTCTTTAAGGTGCGTAATTTTTGACCCACAGTACTGAAGCTTAATGGCTTTTGTATCCTTTTCTTCTTACTTTCTTTTTTTCGAGTTACCTTCACCGTTTTCAACCAAGGTCACTCTATTTTCTATTTCCGTTTAAGGGCGTGGTTCTTGGTCCACTGTACTGAAGCTTAAAAACATATTGTGCCTCCCTAGCTTGTCTATGCCATTAGATCTCTCTCCTAACCTAGCACTTTTATAATGGGAATCCCCTTTTTACTTTTTCTCTTTCGCTGATTGGGAGTCCCCTTTCTTGACCCCGGTCCCGTGGCCACTCCCATTCTGGTCTTTCTCAACTTACGTCGAGCAGCCCCAAAAAGTTTTTACCATTTACCTTAAATTTCTCCTTTCGCACACAAACCGGAAATAATTGTTTTTAACGACCCACCCCTCCACGCCTACCGAACATACCTGATTGGCTAACGCCCTCCATTGCGGTGTCAATCGTTGGCATGGTCCGCACCAAGGCGCGTAAAAATCGACGATCCACATCTCCTCGGCCGGTTTCAACAGCAACTTGGCGAAAGAACTCTCGTCCAATTCGATTACTGAAATATTTAATCCAAACGACGTTAGTAATCGAAAGGGATACCGATAGAGGGCGCATACCAGCCGGATTCAAGACGTCCTTGATGAAATCAACTATTCCGTCGTCGTCGAGCGTCCCGCGGTATTGATGTATTTTGCTGTCGTTGTATACCATCGTGGTAGGGTAACTCCCGATTCCGTTCCGGATACAAAGTTGTTGGTGGACGGTGCAGTCGATCGTACCGAATTGGATGATCTCGGGCGTGAATTGCTGGCTGGCCTTTCTCAATTGGGGCATTAAGTTACGACAAGGCGGACACCAGGGAGCGTACCAATCGATGAACCAGGGTTTACCTAGAAAAAATGTTTAGATTGGGGGCAGTTTCAAGAATTTCGTGGTTTAGACCCGGTTCGTGCACTAGCCCCGTAATACCTTCACCCCTTTACGGCCGCCTTCGTGCATTCAAGCACTGTACGTCCGGCAGAACCGGACCTGAGTTTACCGCTCGTTTGCAGAAATCTATAAATGAGGCACGTTTGGAAATGTCGAAGAAAAACGAGAAGTAGTGGACCGGATGGTTTATGGGATGACGCAAAGCTGTGTTGTCGTCGGGAGTGTTCGATGGATATAGTCAACACTTGATTGTTGTTTGTACATATGAGAATTTAATTAAGAATTCCTCCAATATGTACTTTAATACGCATTTTTGCAGCTAGTTACTTCTACAGAAGTGGACAACTAAGTTTCTACAGGCCCCTGCAGTAGTTGTAGTGGCACTTTTCGACTAACCCACCGTGCAAAAATGGAATTAGAGAACTGCTTTCACCATTCGCATACGCGTTTCACAGTTATACCGATCATCAGTCCGGCTTTGTGTACGTGCTTGCATCATCCCATAAACTATTCCCTTACTAAGGGGCATGCTGATGTGTCGCACATAATTTCAGACCACAGCACATTACTACTCGTACTGCTTGAGGTATTTTCATCAGTAGGATTTGTGATATCTGACGTTTGGATAGATAATCTGTTATCATCTTCAAGATAGGTTTTAACCATAGACCACCTTCGTCATCGGAGCAGCTACCTCGAATATGACAAAAGATCGCCTACCAACTATGGAATATTTCACAATATGCTTCTGATATTGGTACAAAGAGCATAATGTGCAAGTGCCTGCTTTATTGGTGACCAAACCTAAACCACGAATGAAGATTCTCAATATTCAACGTTTTGGCAGCTAGTCCGTTGCCATCTTCAACACTGAATTTAAACTAGCAATTTCACCAAATGGCAGGTATAATGCAAGAAGAAATGTGACCAGATTTTGATGATATTCCCGTAAAAGAAATTACATCACTTACCCGATTGCACGATGTTTTCGAAATCGGCGGGCGAGAGGGCGTGGAAATTCGTCGATTTGATCCCTTCTTTGGCGAACGCTACCACCTCGTTCAGCACTTCCCTGCCGTGATGAAGTTCGAAGGCGCCGCCGCCGGTTTTCAAGATGCCCCAGGCGGGATAGCGATTCACGTGTAGGCTGGTGCAGAGGGCGGCGCTTTTACCGCAATGCACCAATCCTTAAAAACACCGAGACTGAGACTAAATCACATCGGTAAATTTCACACAAATGATTGCATTAAATCAGGTGACACGCGTTTCGGTAGCAACGAATTTGGTCGTCCATTTCGTTCGTCGTCCAACAAGTTCGGAGTTTCTGCTGTCTGGACGGCCCAAGGACCACCGTAAATAGCTACCGAATTTTGGTTCTAATAATATTACACCACAGTCTCTGCAATTAACTATCAACTAAAAAAAAAAAGGTATATTTTTCTTTCGTTTTAAATAACTAGCAGTGGTACCAATTAAAATTGACAAATTTTAAAGTAACGTAGAGAGATATAAATGGTCTCGTAAGTGGTCGCACATAGGCTTGAGCCATTTGGTCACGGAAGATGAGATGAGATATTAGTTGCCGAAATAGGTATTTGAAGAAATCCAAATTGATGTGGATTAGATTGGATTAGAACAATCTGGATCATTACCAAGGTTACTATTTAAAACTACCATCAGGATTTCGCCATTTTGTCACTGATAATGATAACTTATTGTTAGTATTTGCCAAAATAAGTATTCGTAAATATCCAAGTTAGTACGGGTTAACTAGGAGAGCCACCATTTCCACAATGACCTCATTATCCTCGATGCTAAAATATGGGATATAGGATCCTAGGACTTTTAGGACCTTTTATCACTGAAGATGAAACCCTAGGATTTGCCGTAATCGGTACTTGCAGATATCCCAATTGGTGTAAGCTGGGTTTGGTAAGAACCATTACACTTGTACTTATGGGAAATTAACGAACTAATTGATGTAAAACTTGGATTTTGATTAGAATTCAAATGTTGGGCTCGCGCACAAGTGTCAAGACCTAGATATGTTACCAGAAACCTTTGTTTCTAAAGCATCTGATTAATAAACAAATGAAGCAACTTGATGCAATGTGAAGAATGTCATAAAAATTTTTCGCTCCTATCTTACCGATATTGATGTTCGGTAGGAAAATCGGTAGCCTCTTCAATTGTAGATCCAAGTCGGTAGCGGTTCCCAGATAGAAACATAACAACCACGGCTTCTCCTGGTTACTTCTTAGCCGGTTTCGGATAGCCTGCACCAAAAATTAAATCAAGTAACGTCCGAGAAATGCTTTATTGATAATTATTACTCGAAAATCTACGTCGGTCACTTCGTTCGGATTAGGCAAGTGGCTCAGGACTCCGTTGAGGATCTCTTTTAGGTCGGAACCGTCGATGCTGCGCATGATCGAGGCCGGTTTCGCTTGCCATAATAGGATGGGGGCGTCGATGTAGGATTGGGCGATGCTTTTCGATACTTCCTCGTCCGTTACGAGACCGACGGAGACTAATCCCTCCTAGGGGGTGTAGAAAAGTGATATGAGCATGAAATAAGAGCGTCAAATATCGCATCGAGGATCTCTCAAATCGAACAATAACCACCGTTACGATATCCTGTCACTGAAGATGACCTCTTTGTAGTTGCTGAAATCTTGAATCTTCACGAGAAGCCCCGCTTGGAACACTATTCGTGTAAATATATTATTTCCAGCGTGTTTCCAGTAAATTACCTAGCGTGGTAATTGGATGCTGGACAAAAGGTGATTACTACCCGGACAGAAGGCCCGAATCATTGCAGTTTAGACCGGGAATTCTACGCCGATTTGCATTGCAGCAAATACAGATGCATTTACTAAACGAATTAATGCATCGGGTCGGGTAGGTGGGAATGCGCCTCGCTGAAGAAGCGCGAAAACGGCGAAACCGGTCCCCGACTTTCGCTTTTGCTTAACTCAATGCAATTCCCGTCGTTAATTTGTAGTGCACCTTTCTCTTTTCTCTACATAATCCAGTCTTCCTCGGCGCTACTTTACGGGTAGTAGTTGTTTTTAAAAACGAGAATCGCTTACCACCTAATTACCGAACTTACTGGAAATTCGCCGAAAATTTAATTTTTACCGCTTGGATCTTATTCCGCGGGTAGCACAGAATGAAACAATGAAAAACTTAAAGGTGCTGTTTTCAAAATAAAAAAATTTAACAAAAACATTAACTAAAAGAAAAAGATAAATTCAAATTAAAATGTTCAAATTAAGTAGCATTAAAAAATGTTTAACATAAAACCAAAAAATTGACATATCTTACCAGACTAACTGCGAGCTTTATTTGTGTTTTTCTTCCGGACACGTGGCCGCTCTATCGCCATCGCATAAAAACAGCAGTAGATTTTGTTCCCTGTAGATCTGATCCTTCCAAGTTTGCATGCCCACGTTGTTAATTTTGACGTCCAATTTTGATAGGACGAAGTCTTCTAAATCTTCCAAAGATTTGGATCCCCTGTAGTATTCCCCTTCGAATAAGTGAGCCTGCGACAATAAACGATTGCTATGTTTCGACAATTTTACGGCAAGAATGAGAGGGAAAGGGTGGTCTGAATCAAAGAAGATATTAGCCCTTGTTGCGAAAGATTCGATGGGAGAATTTTGAGACTGTCAATGGAAACAACCGTAAGGTCAAGAAACGTGGATCGCGGGGGTACCTAACAAGCGCAGAAGGGTTGAAAGAAAAATACGAACAACTTTTCCGATAGTCCAAGATCCAAAGCCTTACAGTAAGAAAAGGATGAAAGAAAAAGAAACGAAACAAAAAAGGGAAAAAAAAAACAAAACGAGGGGAAGAACAGAAAGAGATGTGAAAATACGAGAGGGCAGAAGGAGCTGAAGGGGGAGAAATGAAAATGCGTGGGGGACAGAAGAGGCTGAAGGGGGAGAGAAGCGATGAAAATACGAAAAGGGAGGAGGGAGAGAAGGGTGTGAAATGAAAATAAGAGTGAAAATAAAAGTGGAAAAAAAAATTAAAGAAAACAAAAGGGAAAAAAGAAAGAACAAAGAACGAAGAAAAAAGGAATTTTGTCTTACCTGCTTTTCGTAATACAATAAAGTTGGATACGCTTCGATATCCAACTGATAACACAACGCCATATCTTCTTCGCAATTAACCGCTGCAACTTTAATGACCCCTCCAACTGCTGAGCCAACTTCCTCCAAGCGGGCGCTAAGGTTTGGCAATGGTGGCAATGCGGGGCGTAGAAATTGATGAACCACGCTTGGTTATCGTCCAATACGTTTAGTTCTGTCGAAAAAACGAAGGCGTAAACAAACCGCAACAAAAGAAACTCGATGGTGTTGATGAAGTTCAAATCGAGAAATATGAAACATTGGATGTCACACTATGTCATTACTTTTCGCACCATATTGGAGGGTACAGAGCATTTTTAGGATCTTAAACTGCTGCGCTCCGCCGCGATCGAGATTTGAACCCCGGATCTTCTCATTGTGAAGCACGTGCTTTAACACTCAGCCACTAAGCGAGTTCGAAATTCATAATACGCGTCATAAATTCCCTGTCACTTGTACATACGCTTTGGAACTTAATGCTTCAACATTTAGCAATTTTCTTCGAATATTGGTCCGCCATTTTAAACTTTGAAAATCTGATCATTAACTTAGAATCAGCCATCTCAGAAACCCTCATACACAGATCTTCATGGTAATTGGTGATATATTTAAACATTGATCCCCCATTTTGAATTTTGAAAATCTCAGAGCATCTCAGCGGCAGTAAATACATGACGAAATGAAATAAATTTAAATCGACATATACTCACCGTAATCCGATTTGCTCAGAGTTATAACCAACGGATCGTCGTCGTATATGCCGAATTGGTCTTTGTAGTAGCTGTAACTCTGATACGTCGGCTTGGCCACTTTCTCCATAGTATCCCCGTACAAGTCGTAATTTTTCCTGCTGTCCGGGTTTTTGAGTATCTCGTACGCCCTCACCAATTTGACGAACTTTTCTTCCCCGTTCGGATCATCCTGTAAGAACGAAGACACGCTATTCGCAAGGACGATTGATCCTTTATTTCTATATTTTGAACGTCAGATCGTTCGAGAAGACGTACAGGTAAGATAAGGAGGAGAATGTTTTCAAGGACAAGATGCAGGAGAAAATGCACTTTGCATGAACGAAAACACGCTATTCACAAGGATTGATTCTCTTGAATACCAGATCTTTCGGGAAAACCTACAGGTAAGATATGGAGAAGAATGATTTCAAGGACAAGATTCAGGACGAAATGCACTTCGCATGAATGAAGACACGCTATTCGCAAGGAGGATTGATTCTTTTGAACCGCAGATCTTTCGGGAAGACGTACAGGTAAGATAAGGGAAAGAATGTTTTCAAGGACAAGATTCCAGACGAAATGCACTTTGAAATTTACTTCGAGCTTTGAAAATATGAGCGAGATAAGGCGAAAGTAGTGCAAAGAAGATCTGGAATGTGGAAGCCGTCCAAATTTTACCTTAAATCTGTAGGTCTTCAATTTGGGGGGCAGACGGTTACCTTGGGAAAGCTCGACGTAGTACTCTTTTGGGGGCCTACCCAATCTCCCCAAGTTTAACTTAATTGTGGAGACCCATTCGCCATTTTGTTTTTATTTCTATTGTTTTAACTGCGAATGGGTGCCTGGATTGCTCATCAAGATAATGCTTGAATCTGGCCTTGGCCTATTTGGTATATATGTGCATAAATTGGGTTCAAGCCACCCACGTGTCGGCAATCCCAACATTATTAAAAAAATTTTACTATAAGAGTACTCACCCGGTAGACATTTTTTAAATTTCGCGGATAGTTTAAGTTGGTAGTTCCGGCAATAGTGAACATATTCGCATCTAGTGTTCCTAAACAATGGCGAGTATGTCCATTATTGCCGGAACTACCAACTTAAACTGTCCGCGAAATTGAAAAAATGTTCACTGGGCAGTCTGTTAGGATGAAGATTAACATGTATAAAGTTGGCCAGATTATGTTCATTTAAAATCATGCTTAACTGAGATAATATCATCCTACAGATTTTTCTCCACA
Source organism: Chrysina gloriosa (assembly GCA_038088585.1). NCBI lineage: Eukaryota > Metazoa > Arthropoda > Insecta > Coleoptera > Scarabaeidae > Chrysina > Chrysina gloriosa. The sequence goes on along the minus strand of CM076093.1, from coordinate 48,196,389 downwards.
TTTCAGCATGATTCAGATGTACATACCCTACCATAGAGGGTGTAAGCTAAATGCTCAGATCTTGGCAAAATTGTAATTTCGACATTTTCGATCTTATTTCTTTCCTTGAAAGCTAGAAATATGCAGATGCGGAAACGGTAGCGAAATACGAAAAGAGTCTATTTAAAAATGCAAAAAAATGACGGCTGAGATTGACGCGGTGATGTATAGAGAACTGTCAAATATATTGATTACCAACTCAAAAAGTCTGTAGTAATTTTGACTATAATTTAATTTAATTAATTTAATTTCATTATTGTAGGGTCCATAGTTTCCTTATTCCTTACATCGCATTTCCGAGATGATCCCCGCTATTTAGATCTTTTAAAATCCAAAGTAACTCACCTTATTCTTATCAGGATGCAGTTTCACAGCCAATTCCTTGAATGCTTTCCTAATATCTTTGACACTGGCATCCTTCTGGACCCCCATCAGCTTATACAAGTCTTCATTTTCTTTGGCAACGATGAAAGTAGAAATTTGTAAATAGATTATCAAAAATATCGGCGTAATTCTCCTAAAATTGTGAAAACGGGGCATTGTTAGGTTATCTTTTTTAGGACAGCAATGACGTGTACTTTAAGAGTTGTTAATCGATCTTTTTGGGAGTCAGACTTGCTAGTACTTACATTTTGGTTGTGAATTTTGTAAATTTGGAGCGTTTATTTAAATATTTGGAATAAAAAAATACAATTGATACGTTTATTTGCAGCCGGTAAATGTTAAGATGAGATGAGATTCTTAGGAAGCAGCAGCATCCCTGGTTGAGTAGCCTTACTAGCGAAGTATTTGAAGTTTCTACGTTGGGTTTGTGATTTTAACGTAGCAATGTAACGCAAAAACAACAAAAAGTGGGAGCTTGGTGGTGGGTGTAATTAAAAAAAAGATAAATATTGGAAGACATTTCAAATGATAGAAAATCCTTGTACAAAAGATGGCGCTACAGTCGAATTGTATTACAGAATTCTTCTTTACCCGCTTCCGTCTATACTTCACTTGTCAAAACATTTCCAAAAACAATGCCAACGTTAATTTCCGCACGATTATCTACGTCGAAAGAGAAAAAGTCGGGTAACTTTGAAAGAAATGTGATATTTCCTGTTTCGAGAAATATTGAAATGGTAAAAGTCTCTCTTGCGAAAGATGTCGCTAAAATCGAGCCGTCCTATAGATCGTTGTTGCTGACATAGATCCACGTGGATTAGCGTGAATTCTTTCCCATGCTACCTTCTAGATTTTCTTCAAATGTTCTTGCAGAATTGGAATTGGTTGGAATGTTCAAATCCTGATGAATCTGTGCATCTCTTATGTAGTAGGGAATGTGAATTAGAATTCAAAAAGTCAGGTTCTGAAGGACATCCAGTCTTTCCCCCGCATCGAGGCCGCTAAAGTTCAGGCCGTCGTCTTGCTACGTAAGCAAAGGGTGCTTCTCCGCTCTAGAAGAGGGAGTAGGAAGTTGTCAGCGGTGATGAATCGGATACGGACCTCATCAACCTGCTTCTTCCAGAGAAGCTTCTTGATGTAATGTACTTCAAGATATTTAACGTTAGGGCTCCAGGGAAGAGCACTGTTTCCGACTCGGATCATCTCGAATCATTCTCTTTCGTTTTCGTAAAAATCCAAATGCATAGCAGTTAGATTTATTTACCTTCAGTCTCTATCGAGACATTCACCTCAAGAAACCATCAGTGGCACTTTGGAAGCGCCTGACTTGTTTCTGGTTTCTGCAGGCTGTAGAGATGATTATGAATAGACTGCGATCTCGGTGATGAGTCTTCGAGGAAAATCTTGCATGTTTGGATCGAAGCCGCAGATAAACTTACATATTCTTCCACTGGGGACTAGAAATCATGGCTACTACTAACTACTAACGGAGAAAGAGAAAAGGTAAGGATAATGTTGAAAGCAATGCTATAATTCTTAGTGTAGATATTGCCAAAATCAAAATCGTGTAGAAAATCCTTCCTTACCGACGTACCTTTGACATTGTTTTCAGTTGTCAAAAATTTTCAAAATTGAAACGTTAATATATTTAGTTTATTACTAACAGGAGAAGAAGAAAAGGCGAACATAATGTTGAAAGAAATATGACTTTTCCTATTTCAAGCAATTTTAAAGTGGTAAAATATATCTTACGAAAGAAGTCGCTAAAATGGAATCGTTCTACAAAAATACTTCCTTACCGGCTTCCCCTTTCAAAATTAAGAGATTGCTATTTTGATTACTACAAACGTGAAAAGAGAAAAAGGAAGGAAAATATTGAAGGAAACATGATATTTCTTTTCTCGAGCAATTTTGAAGTGGTGAAAGATTTCTTACGGAAAATGTTTTCAAAATGGAACCGGTATACAGAATCCTTCCTTACCGGCGTACTCTATAACTCTTACTTCTGGTAACTAAAAGTAATCTATCTGACGAAGGATGTCACTAAGCTCGAACCGTCCCACAGAGAGCTTCCTTACCGACATCCTCTTGACATTGTATTCATTTGTCAAAAATATTGTCAATTTCGACAGTGAAACGTCAATATTCCGTTTATTACTCGCGATGGCATAGGTTATTCCAAACAAAATCAACACCATTCGAGTCTCCAAGCGCGCTACTACCGACGTGCCGCGGAATAGATGCCATCGCGTCAGAATTTCCTCATCTAACGAATCGATGATGTCCAATTTAATACGTACGGCCAGCGAGCAAGGCGCGGGGATCATGAAAGACAAACTCGGCTCCCCGAGTACCGGCAGCGAGGACGGGAACGAGCAAGAACAGGCGCCGCAGAAACCGGAAACGGACGATCCCGATCTAGGGGGCTCGGCGCCTCACGCGCCCCCGAAACGCAATGGTATCACGGGAGATTGGACAGGTATACCGCCGAAGACAGGTTATGGAACGCCAATAAGTTGGGCAGTTATCTGGTGAGGGAGAGCGATCGCAAACCCGGATCGTACGTCCTGTCTTATCTGGGAAGAACGGGATAAATCATTTTAGGATTACCGCTGTGTGCGGTGATTTCTACATCGGAGGGAGGCAGTTCGATTCCTTGAATGATCTAATCGGGTATTATACGGTGTATAGCGATTTGTTGAAGAGGGAGAGATTGCTTCACCCTGTCCCACCACCGGAGCCGGTTAACGATAAGAAAGTAAGTACATTTCCGTTTTTGTTTCATGATATATTTCGCTAATGGATGAGTAAATGGCTAGTGTCAACAGGGAACCTATTTATAACCTAATGAGTACTTGAATAGTTTTAATATAATATAGCAAAATGTGATTCAGCATATATTAGGATTGTTACTGTCGTTTAGAACTTGCTGCATTGTTACCACCTAGGAGGCACTTATGGGTATATCATAAGAAATAAATAATTGAGTAAATTGAACCCAAATCATTACCACTGTAGAGCTTTTTTCGATAGGCTATCCGTAGTCTTATTCCTGAGAATTACTGAGGATTTCGTCCCTAAATACAGGGCTTATTTCTGTAATCCTAAGCTTTACAATGAATCGCAAATATTTTAGCTAGTACGCGCGATAATCGTATTTTAAACCGAATTCGCTTGATCAACCTTACCTATAATTATTTATTGCGCAATTATTGTTGTAACTGGACAGGTTTACAAACCGATATCAATAGTCATCCACTTATAATAGTACTTCAACGAGGCGATAATGTTGGTTTGTTTAGCAAATATCCATTGATTACGTACCGTAATCAAGGACATTTGTGTTTGCGCACGATTGGCGTTTCGAATACCAGTAATCCATCATCGGCTTTCTCCTTTTCTCGAATTTAGATCTGTGAAATGCGAACCGGATACAATGCGGAATATTTACCTGGTATTTGCACAAATTCGTAGGATTTATTTCGTTTAATCAACGAGGACGATTCACGCATTTTCCCGGATTCGTTTAGTAAATTTCCAGATTAATTTTGACTTCGTGGTCTTCGTGTAATCGTTTCGAGTTATTGACGAGATAAAAACTAATTTTCAGAAGCCTATGGAAGTCGTGTAGTATTTGTCGACAATTTCCTGTCTGGTACTGATAGTTGATAAAGTTAAAAATATTTCGTGTTGTATTATTTTGGTGGTAATTAATAAGAGCGACAAACGTGTCCTGATCGGATTAGAATTTGATGGGAATTATCGAATACATCGAAACGGGGAAAACATTTTTCCTATCGTTTTTAACGAGTGAAGCGGGCATCACGTTGTGTAATCGTTAGAGTTTGTTAAACAGGTGGATGACGCGTAATCATTGAGTAGTGTAAATCGGACTGACGCTGTCCCTCTTGCGAATTGTATTATTCAATAAGTTTAGCTTCACATCGTTTTAAAAAATTCTGATTTAAATTTGCTACGCTCTTCCCTACACCGGGTATTCCGAAAATGAGGGATTGAAGTCGTTGAGACTCACGAAATACGGTTGAAATTTTAAGCAAATGGTCAGGAAAAAAGCGTCTGTTAACTTATCTCCAAGAAGAAAAGAGATTTGTAGACACGCAGAAACGATCCGGCAAATCCGGTTAACTTTGCGAGTGAGGCATGGTGTAACACGCTGTGTAATGGTAGAATGAGAGATACATAATTAGGCGAAAGAATCAGAATGACGCTGATGCTAGCTGAACATTCGGGAAAGCAGTGACCATCAACTATTATACTACTATTATTTACTCAAAACAATGTAAAATCTGAAATTTCCGAAAGATTTATATCTTATGCGTACGGCGATCAGTTACAAGTAACGAGAAAATGAAGCTGCACAACCGCTTTCACAAATAACGAATATTTCAATGTGAACAAATAAATACGATAGATAAAATATTGCCCAAGATCCAGTGCACGAGGTATCGAAAATTTTATCCAATTTAGTATCCAATTTCACATTTTCCTCAAGGAGCGAGTGAGGACAACGAATTGGAACCAATACAAACCTAAATGACTTTTGCCGTCCTTTCGATTTTCAAAATAGAAATTTTTGCATATTTTCCTTTAAAAAAGAAACCACCATTGGAAGACATTTGACGTGTCGAAATGGATTGTTGATATTTTTTTTTATATAGTAACAGGGAAACGATAACATTTTCCTTCCTCTTTGTCGTTTTTCAAATCTTCATAGTTCGCATAAATGTCTTAAGTTCTTTTTCCTCAAACTGTGAATTATCAAGGTGACCGAAACTGTTTTCCTGAATGAAAGGAACTAATCCGATACCTTAATGTAAAAACGATAGGGAAAAAATTAAGGAAAGTTGTTTTAGTTTCCGTTCTTCCATTTATCGTAGATTTGACACCTACAGGACCTTCAAGGTCTTTTACAAGAAAATATTCAAAAATCGCTTTGGTTTTGATTTCTGTTATTCCGTTCTTTAAGTCCTCGACGTATTCTTCCATTTTTCGTGGATTTGATCCCTAAAAGACTATCAAGATCTTCTACAAGGAAATGCTAAAAAAATTGCTTCGGTTTTGGTGTCCGTTTTTCGTCCTTGTAATCTTCGACGTTTCTTCCATTTCTCGTGGATTTGACCGTGAAGGACCATCAAGTTCTCTTCTACAAGGATATAAAAATTTACTTTGCATTTGGTTTCCGCTTGCCGTCCTTCAAATCCTCGACATTTCTTCAATTTCGTGTAATTTCGACCGTCAAAGGACCATCAATATCTTCTAGAAGGAAGTATTCAAAATTTGCTTTGGTTTTGGTTTCCGTTTTTTGTTCTACTAATCCTCGACGTTTCTTCCATTTCTCGTGGATTTGACCCTAAAGGACCATCATCTTCTAGAAGGAAATATTCAAAATTTGCTTTGCATTTGGTTTCCGCTTTCCGTCTTTCAAATCATCGACATTTCTTCAATTTCTCGTAGATTTGACCGTCAAAGGACCATCAATATCTTCTACAATGAAATATTCAAACTTTGCGTTGGTTTTGGTTTCCGTTTTTCGTCCTTCAAATCATCGACGTTTCTTCCATTTTTCGTAGAGTTAATCCTCAAAGGACCATCAGGGTCTTCCCGTTTTCCGTCGATGATTTAACATCGACGTTTCTTCCATTTCTCGTGGATATGAGCCCTAAAGGCCGATCAAGGTATTCTACAAAGAAGTATTCAAAAATCGCTTTGCTTTTGGTTTCCGTCATCCGTCCTTTAAATCCTCTACGTTTCTTCCAAATCTCCGTCCATTGACACCGAGGATTAAAAAAAATTAATAATAATTAACATTTGGTTGGTTTTCGTTCTTCCATTTATCGTAGATTTCACTTCTAGAGGATCATCACGGTCTTGTAGAAGAAAATACTTTGATTTTGGTTTTCGTTTTTCGTCGTTCAAATTCTCGCCGTTTCTTCAATTTTTCGTGGATTTAACGTCTAAAGGATCATCAAGGTCTTCCACAAAGAAAATACTCAAAAATTGCTTTGATTTGGTTTCCGCTTTCCATCCTTCAAATCCTAGACGTTTCTTCCATTTCTCGTGGATTTTATCTCTGAAGAAGTATCGAGGTCTCTTCCACAAGAAAATGTTCAAAAATTGCTTTGGGTTAAGTTTCCGTTTTTCATCCTTCTAATCCTCCAGGTTTCCATTTCTCATGGATTTGATCCCTAAAGAACTATCAAGGTCTTCTACAAGAAAATACTCTCAAAATATTTTGTTTTTGGTTTTCGTTTTCCGTCCTTCGAGGACCATTAAAGTCTTCTAGAAGAAAATACTCAAAAAGTTGCATTGGTTTTGGTTTTCGTTTTTCGCCTTTGAAATCAACGGCGTTTCTTCCATTTTTCGTGAATTTGACCTCTTAGGATCATCCAGTGCTTCTATACAAGAATTGCTTTAATCCACATTCTGAAAAGGCAAATTTTTCGCAATTACTATTACTCATTCCTCAAACTACAATTTCTTTGGTGTGATTTTTAAAAATCTTTTTTCCACAGTCTCTGCAAAGAATGGATCACTAAGATCTTCGAATTATGCAGCTCATCGAAAAGGATGTTGAGAGTGTGACGGAAAAGGAGACGTAACTGTTGGAATTTTAGCTTTTTCACTGGAGTACACAAGTTGATGCTCCTCCTATCTCTTCTCCCTCTTTAGGAAAATCATTGGGGCCACCAAATTGTGCACCTAAATTATCAGAATATTGAGGATTTCAAGTACGACTAAGAAAAAAAAATCATTGTTAGTTCCATTTTCTACTTCTTCAAATCCTTCATCATTTTTCGTGGATTTTTGATCCCGAATCGGTACAATTGTGTCAATTTCATTTTATCCTTCGTTTTGACCTCCTCTTCGTTCGTCGCGAATGTCCCCTTTTCGAAAATAATCTTAGATTCCTTTCAAACATATTTTCTTTCTTTCCATTTCAGAGAGTCGTCGCCATATTACCTTACACAAAAATGCCCGACACCGATGAATTAACGTTCAAAAAGGGCGACATATTTTTCGTCCATAACGACATGGGAGACGGATGGTTGTGGGTAACTGCGCACAGGACCGGGGAGCAAGGAATGATCTTCAGGGAACTGGTGGAAGATCTGGATGACAGCATCGATCCCAATACGGTTTTCCCCTGGTTCCATCCCAATTGCACCAAGAACGAAGCCGTGGACTTACTCGTTAAAGGTATTGCTAGATTTTATTAAAAACAAATAAATAAATAAAAAATAAAAAGAAAACAAGAAAATCTAAACGAAAAAGAAATGATCAAACAAAAACATTGTTGTGTTATTTATTTTGGTTTTTGCTTTATTTTGTTTTATTTTTTACTTTATTTTAAAAACAAAGTAAATCTAAGCGGAAAAGTAATTGTATTTAATTTTTTTATTTTTACTTTGACTTAAAGGTATTTATTTTTTTCTAATTAATTGTTTTTGGTTTTATTTCTACTTTATTTAACAGAAATAGATCTAAGGGAAATAAAAATTGTGAGAGAAAAGGAAACGTATTTTGGTTTTTGCTTTATTTAATTTTTTGATTTAATTTTTTATTTTTGTTTAAAATGTATTTGATTTTTTTGTTTAATTTATTTTTACTCTGCTTTTAAAAAAGAAAATCTGCAAAAAGATTACCAAACAAAAAGTTCGTTGTACTGCCCAGTTTGGTTCTTGCCCCATTTACTTTGTTTAAACGGTTTTTTTTTTCATTGTTTTTACTTTCTTTTAAAGGTATTTAATTTGTTTTTTATTTTTGTTTTGTTTTAAACGTCAGATGATTGATTCAGGGAATCCCGCTAAGAATATCGTCAAGTGATTGGATGCTTGAAATTGACAACCAATCAGCGCTCGTTTAATTATTGTAAAGCTGCCATTGGCTATTTATTCAAAACGTTCAATCACAATATTTCTGGAGATATTGAAATAATCTCGCCAAGACACTCATAATTCATAATTCGATTTCTTAGGGAAAGCTGGTATCGTGATTGGCCATTTCGAAAAATCAAATCTTTGATTGTATGACGATTGGTTGTTTACTAAAAACATCACCCAACAATTGTTTTGGCGGGATTATTTGAATTTCTTTCCCCCCTTTTTTTTGTTTTGGGAGACAAAACAACGAAATAGTTCGTTGGGTTATTTACTGAAAACATCGTCCAGTAATTGTTTTGGCGGTATTATTTGAAGTTTTTTCCCAATTTTTTCTTTGTTTTGGGAGATAAAACCACGAAATAGTTGGTTTGGTTATTTAGTGAAAGCATCATCGAGCTAACTTCTTTGCGCGATTATTCGAATTTTTTTCCCTATTTTTTTATTTTGTTTTGAGGGATAAAACAACTAAATAGCTCGTTTGGTTATTTACTGAAAGTATTGTCCAGCTAATTTTTTGACGAGATTATTTAAATTTCTGCTTTCCATTGTTTTTTGATACAAAACGAAATAGTTCGATTGGTTATTTACCCAAAACAACATTTTTCAGTAATTGTTTTGGTAGGATTATTTGAATTTGTGTCCCCATTAAAATTTTTTTAAACAAAGCAACGAAATAATTTCGTAAATAATTTTCTTTCCCGACTAGCCGGACCTGGCAGTTTTCTAGTGAGACCCAGCGACAATTCTCCAGGCGATTATTCCCTATTTTTTCACATAAACAATCAAATCCAAAGATTCAGGATAGAGAAAAAGGGCGTTAGGTACTTGATGGGCGGCAGGATTTTCGAGTGTTTGGACGCGGTCATCAACAGATACCGGAAGGAACAGATCGTCGAAGGGTACACGTTGCAACATCCGGTAAGTTGAAAGGGGGAGGGGAGGGGTGTGTCTTTGTTGCTTTATTTGTTTCGTAAATTTCATTTCGGCATTTTGCTTGTGATTTCCTTTTGATGACTACTATCAGGAATGTGATGGCGTGGGTGACATAATATCCTGCGATTGCTAGAGCGCGATAATCGATATCAGCGGTGGCGCGTTTGTTGCCAAGTTATCTCTTGGTGTTGTGTTACCTTGAATGTAAAAAATGAATAATTGTATTGCACGCATCGTAATCCTGGATATTTTGGCGCGAAAATCGCCCAAAAGCGCTCCTCAGCGTAAAAATCCTAACGGTAGTTTGAAATACTAACATTGGTTGGAGTGGTTCTAACCCGGATTAATTTGAATAGCCTCAAATATCGATCTCGGCAACAAATAAGTTGCCATCTTCAGTGACAAAATGACAAAAGCCGAAAGCAATTCTTTACGAAACGATTACCGTCTCTACGCAATGCCACGTCGTTATTTCACGATTTTAAATTGGTACCGCTGTTAGTTAACTAAAACAAACGAAAACCATACTTTTTTTGAGTTAATAGCGGTTGTGGTGTAATATTATTACGGCCAGATTTGATGGTTATTTACGGGAGTCCTCGGGCCGTCTGGACAGCAGAGGCCACGAACTAGTGATTTCTTGAGTTATATTCATGCAAACTAAACTTCTCGGATTATCTCGGAATTGATTTGTTGGCTCCCTCTTTTTCGGGTAGACGGATATTAAGTTATGGCAAGATGAACCCAAAATTTGAATCTTTTATTTTTATGATTAACTTCCATAGGGCTGCATTAGGGTTTAAGAGACGTGGGAATATTACGAATTAATACCGTAAATCCCTGAAATTAATTGATATCACAATAAATATTTAAATAATCGATAGGATCGGAACCCGCGGCGTATTTTTTTGTAACGGTCAATGCCGCAAAGATGCTTGAAAACAAAAAGAAAAATGATTATAATAAAGATGATCTCTTCGATATTGTTGGCAGAAGATCTTCCAAATTATTTTGGTTGAAATCATTTTTCTTCGATTTTGATATCGTCTTCATCTCGTGATCATTCTAAACCAAAATAACTCGAACATCCTTCGAGGGCACGTACACGTCTTGTTTACATCCCAATTCTTCTAATCCCAGCTTATAGTCGACGGTTCCAAACAACAAGAATGGGTACCCGACACGCCGAACATCCAATCGGAGGCGGAAAAAATTTACGCCACTTTACGCGAATGTCGCGATCAGGCCGGCCTCAAGAAGATGAAGGGCATCAAGCATCAGGGTTATTTACATCGCAAGTCCGATAAAGCCACGAAGAAATGGAAACCGTTGTATTTCGTCCTATTGGTGGATGGTACCGATACCCACCTGTATCTGTACGAGAATCCCAAGAGGACGAAGCCCAAAGGTCTCATCGATTTATCCTGCGCCTATTTATATCAAGTATGTTAAACCGTGATTGGAGCGAAGGAAGAGAAAAAAACTTATGAGAATGCGATGATTTTTTTCCCAGGTACACGATAGCCTTTGGGAGAGACCGTACTGTTTGCAGATAGTCGAGAGGGCTTTGCCTTGCTTGGCGACCGTTACGCATCTAGCAGCGCCATCTCAGGAGGACTGTCAGAAATGGATCAACGCTTTGAAACCGTTGTGTGTACCTCAACTGAGTAAGGCAACTTGCAAGGTAAGTTTTTCTTTCGTCCCTCCTTCATTTCTTCCTTTATTCTTTTTCATCCTTCCTTCCTTCCCTCCTTTCTTTGGTTTTTCCCTTCTTCCTTTCGTCCTTCCACCCTCTGGTTCTTCCTGCCTTGCTGTGATTTTTCCTTTCTTTGGTTCTTTTTCCTTATTTTGTGTCCTCCTTCGTTCTTTTGGTACTTCCTTTCTTCCTTGGGTCTTCCTACTTTCCTTTGGTTGGTCCTTCCTACATTTTATTCTTCCTTCCTTTCGTTTTTCCATCCTTCGGTTCTTCCCTTCCTTGGTTCTTGCTTCCTTTGGTTATTCCTTCCTCTGGTTCTTCTTTCCCTTGGTTGTTCCTTCCATTGGCTCTTACTTTCTTTGGTTCTTCCTTCGTTTTGTTCTTCCTTCATACTTTACCTTCTTTTACCGTAAGCTGCCCAAATTTTGTAATTGCCCCAGAGATGCTTGTTTTATGTTTTGCCCTATGTTATTACGTGATCTTCCTGATTTAGGTACCAAAACTACGCGAACTCAGATGTTTAACCTTACACATCCTGGACGCCCACAGACTGCCATGTAAAATTGTGCCACAGCCGTACGTCACGGTCCAACTCAACAACCAGGTGCGAATCGCCAAGACCAGGGCCAAGTCCGGGCCGGATCCGGTATGGGAGGAAGAATTCGTCATCGAGTAAGTCTTGCGGCTGAATATTTATGCAATGCTAATTTTTACCTGACTTGTCTTCTCTTCCATTTCTTCCGGTAGTGATGTGCCATGTGATATCGTATCTTTTACTTTAACCGTACATAACAATAAGGGCAAACGCGGGAAGGATTCGGAAGTGGCTGAGCTACACGTGGATTTGTCGTCGTTGGGTAACGGGGAGGAACGCGAAGAATGGTATACGTTGACGGGGCTCACCCCCATCGGGGAATGGGGATCGTTGAGATTGCGGACGAGGTATGTATATTCAAATTTAGGAATATTTTGTGTTTTTTCTGTGTTGCTTTTGTACTTTAATATTGTGAATAGTAGAACAGATATATTTTGGAAATCTTTCAGAAGAAAAACAAAAAACAAAACAGAAAAGGAAAAACAATATGTTTGTAGTTTTTCTCTTCTCTTTTTCTTTTTTTTTCCTCCTCGTTTTCTCTACTTCTTGTCCTCTTAACATTGTGCTTCTTAGCTCACTGTAAAATGTTCAGAATCTTTCAAGGCAGTAGAATTCAGAAAAAGAAAACAATATGTGCCTAGTTCTTTCCTCTTTTTTATTTTTTTCTCCATCTTTTTTCTCTCTTGTTTGCTTTCTTTTTTCTTCTCTGTAATTGTTTTTCTTGTTTAATTTTTTGTTTCCTTTCTTTTTTGTTTTTTGCTTTCTTCTTTTTAATTTTATCTTTTTTTTTGTAGTTTGTACTTTATCTTTGTGTATAGAAGAACGGACATAATTGGAGACTCTTTCCTTAGAAACAGTAAAGTTCAGAAGACGGAAAACAACGCGTTCGTTGTTTTATTCTTCTTTACTTAAAATGGTTATTTTCTCTCTTTTTTCGTTTTCCTTTTAACTATGTTGTTCTTGAACCACTGCGTTTTTGAATATCTTTCAAGGGAGTAGAACTCCGAAAAAGAAAACAATACGTCCGTAGTTTTTCCTTTCTTTCTCTTTTTGTTTCTCCTTTTGCTAATTTTTTTCTTTTTATTCTTGATTTCTTCTTTCTTTCGTTTTTTTGTTTCTTTGTTTTGCTATTGTATTTTACCTTTGTGTATAGTAAAACACATATTCTCATAGTCTTTCCGTAGAGGCAGAGTTCAGAAAAAAAAATCATACGTGCATAGTCTCTTCTCTTTTTTTCTCTTTGCTTAAATTTTCTTCTCTTCTTTTCTTTTTAATTTTCTATTTGTTTTTTCTTTGCGTTTGTACTTTATTTTTGTATATAATAGAACAGACATATTGTGAAAATCTTTCCTTAGACAGAAACCAATGTGTGCATAATTTTTTCTTTCTTTTTTTTTTTCGTTTTTTTTTCGTTTTCTTTTCTTTTGTTTTCTTTTTTTTTTTCCTTGTTCTTTTTGTCTACGTCCTCTCCTCTTAAGCATGCAGTTTTTGATCCACTGTACTGTTGAGAATCATTGAAGGCACAAGATTTCAGAAAAAGAAAACAATACGTTCATAGTTTCTTCTCTTTTTACTTTTTGCTTAAATTTTCCTTAATTTTTTCTCTTTTGTTTTTTTCTTTTGTTTTTTTTTCATTTTCTTTTTTGATCTTGTATTTTTCTTTGTTTGCGTTTTCTTCTGTTAAGGATCTGGTTCTTGATTCAGTGTACTGTTGAGAATCTTTCAAGGCACCAGAATTCAGGAAAAGAAAACTACGCCCCGAGTGTTTTCCGTGTTCCCCGTTTCCCACCCTCCTTCCTTCTTTTGTTTTTCTCCTTTTTTTGTTTTTCCTTTCTTGCTTTTCCCTACCCCGGTTTCGCCTTTTTTTCCTTTTTTTCCTTTTTTCTCCTTTTTTCTCCTGTTTTCTCCTTTTCTCTCCTTTTTTTCCTTTTTAACCTTTTTCCCTTTTCTCTTTTTCCTTCTTTTCCCTTTTTCCCCTTTTCCCTTCTTTTCTTTTTTCCCATTTTTCCATTTTTTGCTTTTCTTGCTTTATTTTTTTCGTTGTTCTTTATTTCTTCTTTTTAAGTTTTTGTGTTTTTTGTTTTTTTTTTCGTATATTCACTTTGTCCCTCTTATATATTTGTTAACTGTTACAAACTTTCTTGCGAGACTTGACTGGATTCAACCCTAAAAGTTGATGGTTTAACAGCTACTCGCCAAGTGTCGTTAACACTTTGTCAAATCTAAGACAACGGGACTAAGCAGTGCGGGACGAAGCGTGCGCAAAACGTAATATAATAAACGATAAACACGCCACCGACGACGAGTGATTAAATCTACCTGTGGTAACAAGTACGGGCGGGGTGCAACTGTAATTTCTCGGATAATTAAATTATAGAACCGTTTGAAACGAATTTCACATATACTACTATTCTTATATGATAGATCTCTACCACTAATAGGTCAATAAAACAAGGCTGGTTTGAACGATAGTTATATTTTCAGAACGTTTACAAACGTTTTCGGAATACCTTCTTCAGTGAAAATATAACTATATATACTACTATCGACAGTTCGCGACAAAAAATATAGTGGGCAGTAAATTCCAAAATCGTAACAAAGTTTTGCTATTTATTTTTGTTCTTTGTTGGATGAGTTGGATGATTAAAAAATAATTCGAGAACTTTTAGATCTTACTGCGTATCTCAGAAAGATAATCACGGATAAAGTGTATGCAAATATTTCATTAGAGTAGCCGCCGATACGATCTATATCTCTAATAGCTTTGATAACGAATAACTCAACGACAATCACATATTATTAGTACTGGAACATTTCTCGAAAGATTACCAGAATTACAATTTTTTATTTTATTCTGGTCTCCAGGTACCTCCACGACTTAGTAATGCCGGCGGAAGAATACAGCCCTCTCCAACAGTTACTAATCGAACCCGGTTTGATATCGGTGAAGACGCTGGCGGAAATCTCCCACGCGGATAGGCAACCGCTGGCCGTCGCCTTGTTGAAGGTGTTCCGAGCCGAAGGACGCGAAACGGAGCTGTTGAGGGAGTTGAACGACGCCGAGGTGGCCAAAGAGACTGAAACTTCGACATTATTCCGGGCCGCGTCGTTGCCCACTACCCTCATGGACCTGTACATGCGGGCGGAATGCATCGAATTTCTCCAAGCTAGTCTGATGGAAACGATAACTAAGTTGCTCGATAGCAAGCAGAGCGCCGAGCTGAACCCGAACAAGATGGATTCGCCGGACGAGGCGTGCAGTAACGCCGAATTTTTACTACAAACACTCGATCAGGTGAGTTAAGAGAGTTAATTTTTTTTTGCGCTTTGCAAGGTTCTACGTTTGTTTGTTTGTTTGTTCGTTTTTATGTTTACTGACAAAATCGTGAAGTACAAGCAAATATTTCAATTATGTCATCGTTATAACCGATTTAGATTTCTGGAAAAGTCGAAGAGGTCGCTCGCAGGGTTCTATTTTGAGACCATCGCCGTTTGCTTTTTATGTTTACTGACAAAATTGCGAAATTCAAGCGAATATTTCAATCTTGTCATCGTTACAACCAATGTCGATTTCTAGGAAAGTCATGGGGCGTTCCGCAAGGTTCTATGTTGAGACCAACGTTGTTTCTTTTCTTTAATATCCACTGACAAAATTGTGAAATACAAGCAAATATTTCAATCATGCCATAATTACAATGATTTCGGTTTTTGTGGCGTTCCGCAAGGTTCTATGTTGAGACCATCGTCGCTTGTTTTTTATATATACTGACAAAATCGCCCCAACTCAGACCGCTTGAAATAGCGATAGGTTCCATAAACTTGGCCCAAGGTCATCGATATACAGAGTGATTGGAAATCATTGCTTCATCGACAACTTCAGGTTGGTTATAGTGCTAGTCGGGGTCCACCGAGATTCCCCTTCTCACCTTCAGGACCTGCGCTCCAACACAGCCTATTAGAAACAACGATATGGTCTATGAACATCGTACAAGATCATCGATATACAGGATGGAATGACCTTAAACGAAATTCCAATAAACCTTTGCATATTCTTTGACGAATTTTGACGCATAACTGACATTCTCATCCGAGCGCTTTATTGCAGGTGATATATTCGATATTTATGTCGTGGGACGTGCTGCCGAGACCGGTCCGATACATCTGCGGCTGCTTGCAACGCGCCGTCGTCGGCAAATGGCCCGGGGAACGTTTCGTGCGCACGCGGGTGGTATCGGGTTTCATCTTCTTGCGCCTGCTGTGCCCGGCGCTGCTGAATCCGCGCCAGTTCGGACTCGTCAGCGAACAGCCTAGTCAGATGGCGACGCGGAGTCTGGTGATGGTCGCGAAGTGCCTCCAAAATCTCGCCAATCTCATCGAATTCGGCGGAAAGGTAAGTTTATATTTGTCCTACATATAAGACGTGGTGATGTGATACTGATCGATTTTAACGAAACTCGTCGCGGTGATTGCTAATTATATCGAGTGTTTTTGGATAAGCGGATACGACGCATTACACAAGTAATAAGTCTGTGTGGGAAATTGTTGAAGGAAGGTTGTTTAGCGCAGTGACAATGTATTCGACCAGTAAGCTACCAGGATATGTACCAGATGTTTCGTCTGTTTTGTTATTACGCAAGAAATGTGCTTATATGAATTAACACACTTCTTATTGGATTTATTATATAGGCTGGCTCACGACTGACACGTCGGACTGTACCTCTCACACTATTCCCACATAATTTAAAAAAGAAATCTGCTTTGACAGGATGGTCTATGTTTATAAAGGCCATAATTAGAAATTATTGTCATCTATACAGGGGGCCCCAAAGAAACGTTAAGTATCAAGTCTTTTCAGAGTATCACAGTTACAGTTTTTTTAACGAAACACTATATATTTTTTGCTTTTTTGGAATCGTGTAGAAAAAATAAAGATCAGGTAATTCAACGTTCCCTATATCAATTTTCAAATCATGATTTTTTGCCTTGATTTGGTATATCTTGGGCAACTCATTTTCGTGTATGTAATTTTACAGTAATGTACAGAGTGATTCCATAGATCGGCTTTGTTTGTCTCTACTTCAATAGTGTGTAACTTCATTTCAAACGGAACACCTGTATATTTTTAGGCTTTTCAATTCCTACCCAGACTCTTGTGGTTTTCCGAGAAATTTATGTTGCTGGGCGCAAACATTGCCACTACGCTAAACGATTTACTACACAGCTTTATTAGGCGGTATAATTTTTCGAATATGATTTTCTCGAAAATGCTTGAGCGGTGCGTCGTATCCGTTTACTTAAAAACATTCGCCTTGAATTACCGATCGTTACAAGTTGCGTTAAAATCGATTGGTATCATTTCGCGATATCTGCTTGGTCGACTAAGACAAGGTGACATTTAATCACCGGGACATGTGTTTCGCTACCGATTCTGTAAGATATGGTCCGAAGCGAAATATGTGCCTCGGAACGTTGAAATAAGTTGTGACTTCACCCCTAAGAATCAGTGTCTGAAATCTTAGGGGGGATTGTTTATCGGAGATGACTTTGGAAAACTGGTAAGGGTTGGTGTTTCATTTTTTCCCTCGCAGGAAACCTACATGGAGGTCGTCAATCCTTTCATCCTCAAGAACAAGGAACGCATGATGGTATTTTTAGATCAACTTTCGGCCATCGGCGATCCGGGCACGATCCATCCCATGCCGCAAGCGGATACGGCGAAGGAACTGGCCACCCTCCATCACATCTGCGTCGCCCATCTCGCCGAGCTGCAGTCCGTCGCGAAAGTGAATCCGAATATCAGAACGTTAGTTACGGTAATCGAGATGCTCACGAAACACAAACAGAAGTACTTGGAGAAGATAAGATAGTAAACTACGGCGGTGCCCGATCTATAGGCGGTTCTTGGTGGTAGTACATCCGTATTTTTCTTTTATTTTTTCCTGTTTTCCTTTTTTAGTTAGAATAGAGTATTTATTTAGTCGTTATCGGGCGTACCGTGGAATCGTCTATAGTCGAAACGCGATAATCTGCCAATTCTCAGGCAATTAAGTAACAAAAAAAAAATTATACCCATGTGATTTTACGACGGATGTTTTCGTTCATGATGAGTATTAAGCATTTAACAAGTAGATTTCAACAAATTCGATTTTTTCGGATTTCTTTATTAATGAAGCGTCTCTCGCCATCTTCAAGGGATAATTGAATTAGTATTAAATGGTCTAATCTAAATGTTGAATTTCGAGTAAAAAGAAGTATTATCATTTTCAATCATTTTCTTCACGTGTCGTTCTTGTTACTTGCTTAAATTATGACCCGGAAGTTCGTCGGCAAGTAAGAATTATAGTCCGAAACCATTTTTCTAATAGAAAAACACCACATTAGAAGTACATAGCAAGTACATGCGTACATACATACATACGTACATACGTACAACTTATATTTTATATAGTGAAAGAAGCTTTTGTATGTCTCCCGTTAGCTAAAGGAAAATTACCAAAAAAAAAAAAAAAGAGTTTAAAGATTCAAACGAGAAAATACAAAGAAACACACAAACAAAATAAAGTTAGCGTCGATGTATGGAAAAGAAAAAAGAAAATCAATAGTTTTCTACTATTTCGTATAAGACTGTAATTAATTTATACATAAACATAGTATTATACATACATAATTTGATGATTAGTTTGGGGAAACAGCGGTAATTACGAAGTAAGTTACGACAGCCTGCATACTGATTAGAGTGAGGGAATCGGCGATGTTGTCGTAACTTATTTCGTAGTTGTACGCTGTTACCGCTGTTTGCCCAGATTATCGATGATATAGCGCAGTATATACATAGATATAAACTAAGTCAATATGGTAATCCGTGTAAGTGATATATCTTTTTAAGTTTTATATCGATGTTTTTTAACGTTTTTTATTCAATGCATATTGTGAATATACTAATCCAATGAATGAGATGTATACCCATAGAATCGATTGGAAATGTAACATGACATGCTTATATTCCCAAAATAAATTACATAAAAGATTATTGCCGACTTTCCTTTTTTATTTTAAAGAGATCGTTACGGTTTCAATTTCTCATTCGGTTCTTTCGCATTTTCCCGCTTTTTTAAATATATTTTCTTAATTAAATATTTTTGTTTTCTTTATATTTTTGGACGGGATTATACTATGATCGTTTTCCGGTTCCGTACGCGCTAAGAATAGATTTGTGTCTCATCGTGTCGTCGTCGCCCGACGTTCGATCGATCAGTACACATATTAGTTAGGAACCCACACCGAATATACTAAACGAATGAATGAGATAGAATCAATTGAACATGTAAGACTAGATGGTTATATTCCCAAAATATTATTATTATTATTATAATCGAATCCCCTTGTAGCGCTAGCTGTCGGGGTATTCCCAAAATAAAAATAAATAAAATATGTATTGTTGCTGACTGTTACTGTTTAAATTCCTCATTCGGCTTTATTTCCGCATTTTCCCGTTTTTGTTTTGTTTCTTGAATAGGTTTGTAGGATGTATTTGTACTAGGCTTGTTTGTCGACTTCCTACACACAAAGAATAAATTTGATCGGTACACATATCCGTTATGTTAACTTTTTTTTTGAAAATAAAAGTTGGCGTACGTAAAATTTTGAGTAGGGTATTGGGGAGTCTCGTGACGAAAGCACATCGTGGCTGAATTTCGCCCAATACCGCTCGTCCAGAAGTTTTCTACAACGCAATTTGTTTGAATACCACTGGCAGGATTTAAGAAAGCTTTGCTACCTGTTACACATCTTTTCTTTTGCAGGTTTTAATGTTAGGGTTTCGAGATATACTAAAATCCAAAAAGACGGTTTTCAGTGCTGCTTAAGCTTTTCTAACATGGCATGCATATAAACCACTTTTTTGGTATTTTTGTTAAGTATGTTTTTTCTGGTAGTACGATTATATTCTAATTTATATTGTTCAAAAAAATCAAGGTAATTTACAAAAAACAGCGCACTCAAAAATGTAGGTACTGGGCAGAGTGAACATTTCCCGATAATTATCGAGAAATTTGTGTTTTTAAATGTTTAAAACGAGACATTAGGTTATGCTTAGAGTTCGTTAAAAGGTGGTGTTACCATTAAGGGGTAAGGCCATCATGTGCTTCGAAATTAAATACCAATTTTAGGAATTTTTTTTTTTTTGGAAGTGCGGTGAAATCTGTCAAATTTTCTTAGCGAGTACTTAATGAAGTGTCTTTATAAGTGCATACAAGAAAATATTTTTCCTTCAGTTTTTGACTGAAAAATGGCTGCTTCAGGATCCGGTTTCTAAGATGAGGTTTCTTGGATATCCAAAACGGGCGAACCGACTGCACCTCCACGAAAATCCTACAATTTCCCTTTAATATATATCATAAACTAATAGACCACGTAGGGGATTTTGAAAATATCGATTTTCCGAAAAATGGTTAGCATATGAATAGAAAATTCACTTTTTCACGTAAAAATTACATACTCGATTGTTTATAGAAAAAAGTTCGCAACGTATCGAAGAATCCCGAAAAAACGTGGTCTACTAGATTACATATCGTATGAAGATACCCTTCAAAATTTGAAGGCAATCGATAAAGATTTGTAGCCGTTATCGGTTCGCCCGATTTTAAAAATTGTTGTGTCATAGTCGCGATATGGGAGATTTTTTCTAACGACGAGACTTTTTCTTATTCTTGGGGGTTTAAGGAAGGTTTTAAGGTAATAAAAAAATTCGGTTTTTTTAAAAGTCACGTGGTGGGCTTACACCTTAAATAGTGTAAATCAGACTGACACTGTCCCTTCTCCGAATTTTATTATTCAATGACAACCTATCATTGAATAATAAAATTCGAAAGAGTAACAGCGCCAGTCCGACTTACATTACTTAATGATAACACGTCATCCACCTGTTTAACCTTCCTATACTCACGCATACGGTCTGTGAGACCGATTTATATAGTATAGTATACGTCTTTCATTTTGACGTGAGTATAGGAAGGTTAACAAGCTCTAGTTACGATGCATAAATATCATGAAGTATTGTAGATCGAAATTGCTATATTTCGAGAAAAAAACAAGTCAGACAGAAACACACGAAAAGGGATATTGAAGGGGAAGAATCATACTCAGTGATAGCATAAACAGTAATGGGCAAAATGAAATCGCTGTTCCTATAACGTAGTCTCATATATTACTGAAAACCGTCTTTTTAAGTTTAAGGGTACAATATTTCGAAATCCTGACGTGCTAAAGCAATTCTGCGGACGAATTTGAAAGGCAAATTAAGAAGTTAATGACTATTAGTCATGAGTTCGAGAAAAGCCAGTAGATTGCAAACCGAGCTACAAAGTGCCAATTTCAATTTGCAAATACAGCCGACGCTCGATAACGTGAACTAGTTCAGATCAAGGTGTT
Source organism: Chrysina gloriosa (assembly GCA_038088585.1). Taxonomy (NCBI): domain Eukaryota; kingdom Metazoa; phylum Arthropoda; class Insecta; order Coleoptera; family Scarabaeidae; genus Chrysina; species Chrysina gloriosa. Next base: position 48,175,412 of record CM076093.1, on the reverse strand, counting down.
TGATATTATCGAAATGTTTACATTAGCGAAGGTGATTGTTAACAAACAAATTATTAAAAGAAACCTTTAATACGCCAAAATAAATTACAAAAAATATTCGAACAACCTTTTGCAAACACCGAGGATAACAATAAATCAAAATAGCGTTTTATAATCTTGTGTTAAAGAACGAACCTCAGACAACAAAGTTGTAATTAAGACTACTTTTGCAAAATCAAAACTACATATGTACGTATGTATACGCAACTAAAAGCATTTGTGTTTGCTATAGCAATGACTTATCCCGGGAATGTATACAATTAAGTTCAAATATGGATATATGCTACATAAATCGGGGACTCCCCAACAATTGGATAACTCGGGGATTGGTCAATAGATAACTTGTAACGCTCGAAGTTATTCGTAGACGATCGGAAATTGTGTGTTGTTAACGTTATAGAGCTATCGAACTTACAATACTTTTACGTTACCGAGCGTTCCATATAATCCTATACTATGAATTTTGTGTTCACATTAGCGCAATGTTTTCAATATCGGGTATTTACGTTTTCGAGTGTTAGCTGTATTACTACACTCCTAAGTCTGTTACGGTACTTAAAAGCTTTGAATGTAAATTTGGAATAAATACGCAGATTCTTACAAGAAGAAGAAGAAGAGGCGAAGCTTTGAATACCAGAAAAAAGAGCTAAATGCTACCGTAAGAGTAAGGGTAGGTACTCTCAGAAACGTTTACGACTCCCTTTGGGCTATCATAACGCTAGCGTAGCTAGTTTTCCCAGTCTAATCAATAAATTTCGCATTACGACGCGGAAAAGGGACGACTACCATGCGGTAAATCATCGGTTAGATCCCTCGATAGGTTACGGAGCGTCGTAACCGTCAAAATTCAGACAAAATCAAAACGGAAACATCCAATTCTCCTGGCAGAACAAAAAACCCTTGCCGTAAACGATGTTTGAATCAAAGCTGATCAAAGCACTGTACCTGCTAGCCGATGTAATCCGTCGAATACAGAAAACCTCACCCACACGACAGAGCAACAATGAACAATTGATGATAGAGCGGGAGAACACAATTATCCGATTATATTCGTAAATAAAACTGTGCTGAGTTGCGTTAACAATGCAGTAGGTGGCGCTCTAAACTAAGGCACAATCAAACTAGGACAATCTCCTCGGATAAGTAAGGTTATGTTAGATCAAGTATCGAGTGCCAAATTAGATACGCTGAGCTTTGTACAATTTGGGCGTTATTAACGTTATTAGCCAATCGAAATCAAGAATTGTACAGTCCTATCTATCGACACACTGCATTCTTAACGTAAACACAGCATATAAGACTTGAACGATGAAAACATTTCTTTATTGCACACTTTTCTTGACCAGAAAGAAAAATTTAATTAAGGAACTATAAACTACCAAGGTTCTCCTTTAAAAACCTGGTCTTTTCGTATTCGATTTTATCCTTGATAGAGCGTGGGATATCCGGTATGGCGTAGGCTACAATTGAAGTTACCATGAAGACGACTTGCTGGAAAAAGAAAAACGAAAATATAACTTCGGAGATCCGGAGGTCTCTCTTGTTTTTCACAGTTTAATAAAAAGATGTTCGAATAATCAAAAATTGGTTGTTACATCTTTTAACGCAATTCCGTCGCTGATTTCATCGAATTCGGTGAAAAGGTAAGTTTGTATTTATCTTACTAGGAGACATGGTGAAGTGATACCGATTTTCAACGAAATTCGTTGTAGTAATCCGTAATTATGTCGAGTGTTTTTAGGTAAACGGATACAACGCACTACCCGAGAAGCATTTTCGCGAAAATCAAATTTGAAAAAACTATATCGATTGATAAGTCTGTGTGGTAAATCGTTGAAGTAAGGTGGTTTAGCGCAGTGGTAGTGCCTCCCAACATTAACCTAGTGGTTGCTGGTTCATATCCTTCATTTCATTCTGTCCTTTCAGTAGAGATCTTGATGAAAAACGAGACCTAGTCATTAGCTGTGTTGTTTGAGCAGTGCCGTGCAAAGTAGCTGTGCAATAGCTTACTAGACATGATTATCACGTGGGGAATTATACATTTGGGGTTGCAGTTTGCGATTAACAATCCGTAATCGATAACTTACCTCGTAAATGATGACGAAACCGATCCGAATCGCGAGTTCGTACCAGTATTCCTTGGTCAAAGTATATTTGGCCGGATGACTGGGCGGATGTCTTTTCCCTTTGTAATAGCATACTTCCGGATGGGTAACGTTCTGCCGATCGAGGTAATCGCTCGTGTTGAATATCGACAAGCTACTTTCGATGAAATTCGTGGTTTTATTCTCGCGATATTCGTAGATTTGTCTCGGTATGAAGTCCATTGTTAATCCGATAATCAGAGCCTCGAACAAAGTTTTAAATTTAAGGTTGTGTAGTTTTGAGCTTTTTCGAAGGAAGATGTGAGGAGATTGGAAGCAATTTGCTTGAAAACGCGTTTCCCAATCCATATTTTTTGTTTAGTTGACTTTAAGAGTTGCTTGTTGGCGCTATGGGGTGCATGGTGTCCTATGGTACAATAACCATTATATTTTGGGGTCCACGACAAAAACTATTTGGGAACGGCTGGCTTAGAAGTAAGAAATAGTTGAAAAATTGAAGTTTATAAATTATAAATAAATCGAAGAAAGGTAGAAAAGGAGGAAAGAAAAAGTACCACTAGATGGAATAAACAACAACAAAAACTTGGGGTGTGTTACAGAATATACCGCTGAACCGAACTTGTGTGTTCAGCAGTTTGTAAATTAAAAAAATGACAACAAATACAATCAAATATTAAAACGAATATTAAGTAAATAACAAAAAAGAACGATCAATGCACTCAAATAAATATAAAATTCTGTTTTAGTCGTATGTGTAAGTAAAATGCTTAGAAACGTCAAAACCTATAATTATTTGGTCGCTATGAATGAAAACGCAAAAGTTTATGCTAGAAGACGAACGACACGTTTCTTAGATTATTTCATGACGTAGAAGGGCACGTTATGGCTTTGAACGAATGCAATAGAAAACACGCGTACCTTGATTTCTACTGTTCACACTTATTTTTACAGCTTTGATGAATGTTCCTGCGCATAAACTCGACGATTGATAATTAGTGATTCCCAGTGATTCTGTTTGTGTCAAGTCGTCAACAACGCGGGAATCTAGTGAGAGATAACGAATAGAAAATAATGAAAAGGAATTAGAGAAAGAAGAAGAAATGAAAAAACAATAGTAAATTCTGGACGTTACCCAATTCGTCAACGTAAAAAGTAAAGATTGGATATTTATTCCAATTATTTGATTGTGGATAGTATGGGCAATGGCTGAGCAACCAAAAATCTTCCGAGTAGGAAGCCACTAAAAACCAACTGTAAAAGTAAGATGAGATCTCAATAAAATTGGGCTCCATGTAGGATGTTATTTCCAACTCTCAAGACACCTCATGAAGGGACTTTTGATTTAGTAAACAAGCAATCCTTCCCTACAGTGGTTGACACTTTGATGAGGTGGGAAGGTTTATGTGTTCCAAGTTAACTAGGGTTCGAGAGAACGTCCACGCCGGAGGCGCCCATAGGAAGAATCCCGGACTAGGGTAGCTTCTGCAGGTGGTGACGCTGCATGGTGATCTTGGTAAAATTCCACACAACTAAACCGGTGAGGGAGGGGAGAGTAAAGACTTCGAAAGGAGGTGTCTAGCGTAAAGGGAGATAAATCCGAATTGAAGCGACGATGCGATCGTTGGTTAGCGAAAAGTAGATATGAAACAAGATTCCCATCAGCAAGGTGATAGGTTTTATCGAGGACACCGACCTATTGACGTAAACTAGTTAGGGGCCTCAATAACCCACCCTTAAGAATAAATAAATAAATAAAACAAATTTCTAAAAGATCTCGAAGAAAACAATGAACAAAATGGATCTACGATGAAGAAAGTAGGGAAAAAGAACAGATCACGTGGATACGCCTCTCTATATATATGAACTACTTACATTTACTACTACGCCGATTAACGTAATCATCTTGAATATTCCTTCCCAAGCCATCAGTCCTGACACCCGCACCGGAACTGGACGTCTGAAGGATTTTATGAATTTCCGCCCATCAACTCTTATCGAGATCAGGGCGTGCATCAAAGCAAATACCGGTGCTAACGTGAAGGCGCTCGAGAAGAACGCGACGAATCCGTATTGTAAAGCTGAAATCAAAATTAACAGTTTGTTAAAATTTACAAAAATTTACAGTCGATGTTTCGTTCATTTCCACAAGTGACATCTTCAAGAAGCTAATTACTACAAAAATAAATTGGTACAAGATTACCATCCAATAGCTTTGCAGAGTGACGATATTAAAGGAGAAAGGACTAAACGCAGAGTCTTCGGAATACCAGAAGTTTCCGTGTGTTTAATCGATGCACATCCTTCAATAATCTTCTGACGAAAATGGCGATTTAATCTAGATGGGGAAATTGTTTGTGATCTCAAAACGTAAAGACCCAAGATTCGGTGCTTTTTGACTCTGCTAATTGTATTATCGTTCTGTACATAGTTTAAATGTTTAGTAGAATTCTACGTGCTTCCTTTTATACCGGGCTTTCCGAACGGTTGGGCATCCAGGAACAAAAACAACCGAGTTCTTGAGACTCTCGAAGATATAAAAAGGAAGAATAAACGACACATAGGACGGAAATGGCTGTCGAATTATATCCGCGAGAACTGCTGTCAGGCAGAAATGTTTTCTGACTAGCGCAGCGTAGGGTTTGGGTAACAAAGCGAACATTTCTACGAAAGGGGTGCTCTAAACGCACAAAATAACGAAGGCGACGGAACTGTTAGTAGATTTCCCTCCCTAAATCCGACACAACGTCGCAAGTTCCAAAAACTGCTTGAAGCAAGGTAAAATAAGTCTGACACACCTGTGGACAATGACAACGTCTACAATCTTCTCCAGTCGGTCCGAACAGATGAAAATGGAAAACGTTCAACGGAAACGGATGTAATTTGGCGTACGGAACCCACTCTATCGGAAAAGTCCATGAGTTATTGATAAGAATATCGGCCGTAAGATGACTCCCAAGGTCACAAATAAAGACTAAATAACACGATACTTGCAACGACAGAACTTACGCGAAGTAAAAGGAACGAAAGAAAAAAAACGTAACATGGTACAAGTAAAATATGGGCGCCACTGATCCGGCAAAGGCCTAAATTAAGTGCTTCTACACTGACAAGTACAGGAACCAGATTATTACTACAACGGTTAGTCGAAGATATAGAACGGTTCATAAAGTTACCTGAAGGTGTGTTCGCTTTCGCTTTCTCTCACTGAAGATCTGTTCGGCGTGCCACTCCATGAAATAAGAATAAAGAAAAATATGAGAGTGAATGAAAGACAAAAGATACTTAACGGTTCAAGTTAACAGTAAGACCGAGCATATACTCTTTAACAGCGTCTCAAATCGTGACAGAAATTAGACAAATAAATTTTATACCTAATCCACATTCTCGAACAAAATTTCAAATTTAAGGGAAGTACATATATCAAAATCTTGAGCAAATGTCGTAATTGAAGACGTTCGGACGCTTGCTTTGTTTGCGCCGATTTCCGATTTCCGACCAGGCGTCCAGCAGAGATCCTCGATGAGCGGAAGAGGGCGATGCTTCCATAACGATTCTACGGTAACTTACCGTTAAACTTCCGACTTTCAGAAAAGTCAAACGAAACTATAGACTTTGCGTAATTTACTTTAAAGTACCGGAAAACACAAACTGCGTTACGTAGACCCCTAGGAAGGCATTAATGGCGATGGGGAAACAGTCGACGGTGTACTGTCTTTCGGATGGTTGGTAACGCTTCCCTTCTAAGAATCAAAATTGGGCCTCCGACGCGTTTCTTCTTTTCTGGTTCCTACGCGCTTCGAGAAACGCTTGTTTCTCATAGGCTAATTTTAGGAGCAACTTGTTTACTGTTACGTACACAATAGCCGAAATAACTGTTTTCTATTGGTGGCGGTAGGTAATCGATGGTCCATGAGGGGCATGGGGTGGAAGGAGAAATAAACGCTGAGAAACGCTGAAGAAAAATAAGTATAGAGCGATTGCTACGTGAAATGGAATTTAAAATCTAAAACAAAGTAAAAGTTCATTTTGAAACTGTAACAGAAAATGAAATGTCAAATGTTGTAATCATGGACGAAATATGCACCGGGAATCTGTGTTGCAAAGTTAAAATCTAAACGAGAAATTGAGATAGGAAGGCGTTTCGTACACTTCCTCAGGTTGCATCTTCATTCGTGAAAGTTGCCTAACAAATGAACCTCAGTGTAGGTGATTTATTGGAGAGTTAGGTAGGTTTCTACTTTTCTATTCTTAATTCTATCTCTATTCTATTTCTAATTGTGACACTCTCAAGTATCTTTTGAAAGTTGTTTTCTAAAAATTAAAAATGTTGATGGACAAAGAAGGGAAATTAGAAACCAACAGGATCTCAAACGGGCAAAACGATACCGGATCAAAAATAATTTAAAAAAAAAGATAATTCAGATTTAAAATGCGATATTTGAGGATGTCCTAGTCGCTAACTACGAACTTTTTACCTATTTCGTTGTACTCGTCCACCAAGAAAAACCTATCCAAAGAAGGTAGATTGTATTGTTGCTCCCAGATTGGCAGATCGTCTATCTTCTCGAATTTCTTAGCGTGCCTCATCCGCTTTATCCAACTTTCAATCATCCTGGGGAAATGGGGGTGGAATGAAAAATTATACTTATCATCTCGTTGAGTTAAGACCGATGGGTACCAACAAAAAGTCTTTTATAGGTATAAACACCAATCGTCTTTGCATAAACGAAAGCTACATCTCACAAGACCGTACTGATGATCGGTATAACCGTGAAACGCGTATGCGTACGGTGAGAGCAGTAAAATTTTCTAATTGCAATTTTCTCACGGTGGATTTGCCGAGAATCGCGACTGCGTCTACCGCAGGAGTCTGTGGCAACTTAGTTGTCCACTGCTGCAGAAGCAAATAGCTGCAGAAATACGTAATTAAGTACATAATGTGAGAATTCTTGATTGAATTTTCTCATAGGTCCAAACATCAAGACAAATGACTCGTAGATTATTTTTGAAGTTTGTTTGCAGATTGTAACCAACATTCTTAAAACGTGAGAATTGGTTGGCTTTTCAACGTTATCGTTTCAAAATTGCAAACTTGTTTTATGTAACTTTTACAAGTTCTTGTAGAACCAGAAAAATTTGTACGTCTCGTATAAAAAGTACGAGACGTACCAACTTTTCTAGTCAAATTCAAAACTGAAGGTTGGACTTCTGAATTGTAACTACAGTAGAGTCTCGTTTAACCGTGCTACGCTTATCCAACGTCTCTAAAAAGTAAAAGAAAACCCCACACAATCCCTACAAATCGGAGACGAGACAAGTGTATCGTGCGTTTACCCCATTACTTTAGGACGTATCGTAATCGGTTTCTCTGATGATTTGTTGTAAAAGCTGCTGTTTAGGGTATATAAGTTGTAAAATTATCGCCTAGTTTGACGTTTAATAGGGTTTTACGTATGTCGGATAAGCGAAGCTCTGCTGTATCTCCTTTTAATATTACAAAGGAAACTTCTTATTAGCGTCCATCAGCGTTAATATCTAAAATACGTACGGTTTGAGACTCTGTATCGCGTTCATCAGAAATGCTTTGATGGCGAGGACTATGACCAGATGTACGGCCAAATTGACGGTGCAGCCCGATGGATCGCAAAGGTCGTACTGGATGTGCGTGTGGTAGCTGTACTCTCTGCCTGGATGCGTGTGAAATCTCCCCTTTTGGGGAGATAGAAAAATTAAAGAAATTTTTAAAAACTCTATCTTCAGACGTGAACAGGGTAAGCACGGATTCGAGGAATACTATAGAATTTGCAAGGGAAATCGAAGATAATGGCTTAATGAAAAGCTGATGAAAGATGCTGATCTAAATTTTGGCTAGAAAAAGAGAGTTTGGATCTGAGAGATGGAAGCATCTGGGTTCAGAGAAATTCTGGGAAAAGTCACGTATTCTACGAGGACAGCAAAAAGGACGAGGAAATTTGGGGAGTAATCTTGGAAAAGCTGAAGTAACCATTGAACTAACCCAAATCAGAAACGCAGAAGAAAATGCAAGTTGGATTAAGTGTTCACAAGGTACGTGGAAAATCTAAAGAAAGGATATGCTGGTTGTGTAGTTAGGTAGTTGAGGAAGTACGAAAAAACAAATGTGAAGTGATATAAGGAAAAGCCAATAAGAAAAATACTAAAGGGTGAGGTAAGACAATTGAGAAGGAAGGAAATGCCAGCTCATGTCAGCAGAGTAAGCTATCATCATCCAGTTAAATCGATTGACAGATGAAAAAACAAAGCGCTTTTCACGTTAAGAAAATCGGATCTCGTTGCTATTTCTTACTTGAAAGAACGCCACGTAACAAGTGACGGCGTATCCGTTGATGAATGTTAGTATAAATCTCTTGTAAATCAACGAGTTGTCATACTGAACTTCAGTCCGGGGATTCTCCAGATCCGTTAATATTTTGGCCAATCTCACGTAAACCTGAAACGGAAAAAATGGATTAATGACAAGTAATGATAAGTAACCGATACAGTTTACATAGGATTAGCAATCCTACTAGCACAATTGGAATTGGCGCAGAAACGTCATCAGGTCCCTTTGTTCCTTGGAGCAGCTATGAGCCTTAGAAGAGGAAGAAGATACAATTATCTGTTTGAGTCGCGCGTCTCGCTGGTGTTATCTTCAATCAATTTTTAATCGCATAATTACTTATGCCATATTGCTTGTATAAACTGTGTCTTCAATGAAGAATTGTGAATGATAATGAGTAAATTTTGGTAATCATAGATGGATGAGGAGTGACACAGCTTAGGGGTGATATGACTTTGATGGATGAAGTCAAGTTGATTTTTAATGATCTGGTGATGGATGGTGGAAAGTTGAATTTGTTACAAAAGCAGATTGTCCAATATTCTGGATTGAACGCAAACGAAGGGGGCTCACTAGGCTAGCCTACCACCAACAGACTCCTCTCTAGCTGTTACGAACGAGAATAATTGGATTTGATGGGCGAACAAAACAGATTATCCTGTATTGCGGATGAAGGATAGTAACCTAACGTATCGTGATCACGTGGGTTAATATAATTAATGGAGAGGACTGCTAAGAGTCAAATCTATGCGGTGATAGGAGCTAGATGTTCGATCTCAGAACTAAACTGTTATTAGACACGTTAGCTCCCAGACCATTACTGCCATATGCTGCCTTGTTTTGAACCAATCTGGAGAAAGCCAACTTTAAGAAGCTCAAGGTTCTCCAAAGTAAATAACTACGCGAAGGATTTGTTGAAGCCGCTTTGCTTAGAATAGAGAGGTCCATGGGCGGCTAAGCTTGTTCGCTTGAAGTTAGACACATTACAAACCAGAGCTATTTCTGGACGATCTTGGCCATCAAAAATGAATGATGATGAAGACTACACACCAGTACCAGAGCTGGAGTTCTAGTAGCATCATAGGTCCTGTAGCAGTAAACCGAAACCCGGGTAAAATAATACAAGGAGAATGATTGTTTTAGCATCGTTGCATGATTTCATCAATCGGAGACAAAGGCACGATTTACCAGAGACTCAGGCAGATTTAATTCTACTAAGACGAAAGCATCCTTACCGCTTCCAAAACGAGCATTATGACCACGCTTAACGCAGACGCAGAAGAAGATGCTATTATCTCGGCGTATTTCTTCAGTAGCGTATTCCTGCTGACGCCCAGGACGGCTCGCATGAACGACAGATAGAAGCGAATCGTAACGGCGACGCTGATGGCGAGAATGGCCTGAAAGAAATTTTCATGACAAAATTACATTTGTACGTCTTGGAAACATAAAATATATGTCATAAAGAGAGTATAAGTAGAGTCATAAAGAAACAGAAACTTTAGTTTTCTGGAAAAAGAGAAAGTTATACTTTTAGCGAATATAGCAAAGAAAATGAAGTGACCGCAACGAAAAACCAAGGATTTTGAAACAAATCCTTCAAACCATGAAAATTGTTAAAAACTACCTGCACTACTTACCAGTAAGATTACCACCGAATAGCTTATGAAGATGTGGGTGTACTTGTGCTTGCTGTCCTCGTACGGTTCCCATTCACCTGTAACAGGTGACTTGCGTTTCAGCTGAGCGGCAATCGCGTACTCCGGTCTTTAAAAAGAAAAAGAATAAACAATGGGTGTTAATTTTCGAAATGATACAATCGTATTTGGACGATGTGAACGTTGTAAATTTTTTTAACGCACTTTTGCTAACGTAACGGCCATTTGGCGTAGTGGTTACAGTGCTTGCCTCACACGCGCCGGGTTCTGTATTCAAATCTCGGTCAAGGTTCTCCGGTTTTTGTCTAATTGTAGGATTCGTACTCACAAGAATCACCACTAGTTGTTAACTCTGTTCCACTCATTTTTTTTTTTGTGTGTTTATATGAAAATAACAATTGTTTGTCCTTCACTTTGTTATCTTTTTAAGTACGTATTCTTTGTTTTTATTTGTATTGAACCGACATTTTTCTGATGTTATTGTCAGATTACTTTACTTCAGGACAACAAAAATTATTATTATTATTGCTAATTACTAATTGCTGATACAAAGATAAACGGTTTTATTAGGTCTCGAGTATCGATCGACCCCATACCTTGTTCTGGACAATCTACTATTTACAATTACATCTCTACACCGAACGGTAGAAAGATAGCAGCATCGATAACAACTGTTACGTGCTTCCTTTTATACCGGATGTTCCAAACGGTTGAGAACCGGGAGAGAACAGCTGAGTTCTAAAGACTATCGAAGATGCGAAAAGGAAGGTACACTCCACTTAGGAAGCAAGTGCCCGTTAGGTTATCTCCGCGAGATTTGTTGACAAGCAGAAAGCTTTCCGACTACCACAGCGTAGGGTGCAGGTCGAAGTTAACTTTCGACGAAAGAGCTGTTCTAAATGGTGGGGGATTTGTTCGAGTCCGTTTCCGTTTCCGCTTCCGCTTTTCCCTCACTGAAAATTTGTTCGGTGTGCCAAGCTCGTTTTGTTAAAAGTACGAAAGCAATCTCATAAGATTGACAAACTTGGAGTTTATTGAACAAAGATAAATAAAATCGGGTAACACGTGTGTCGCTAGCAGCGAAGCCACACGGTCAAACCGTATCGTCTTATTCCTGCGTCTAACACTTCCCTGTCCAACTATGAAAATTTCGATAGATTCTTACCTCATCGATACGTCAATGTGGGAAGAAAACACGTTCCATTTATAAGCCAAACCGGCCTGCGTCCTCTTCCACAATTCCATGGCGATGGTGGCTGGAATTTGAAATTTTTAACGTCTTCGAGGACGTAAGACGCGATAAGGGGGCTTACTCCAAAGTGACATGAGGATGGCGTAACAAACGATGGCCTGATTGTCCAAGATGTAATTCAAATGGGCGGACACGCAAGAAAAACGTAGTTCTCTGTAGGTGCAGATTTCGAAATTGGCGCAGGCTGGGCACAGCGTGATGTTGCTCGCGCAAATCTGATCGCTAGGGGGCGGGGATGGAAAATTAGACGTGCAACTATGAGTATGAGCTTCGACAACCAAGTGGTCATCCTCAGTGGATTCAACTTACAGGCAAATTTCGTGCGTGTCTGTAAGAATCTGTAATTAGTGATGAGCCTCAAGACGCTTCGAATCACTTTGAATATATGAAAGAAAAAAATCGAATCACTTCCAATTTTATTCGAATTCGTACAATCTTGAAAGTTTTGATAGGTCTTGAAAGTCTTGATATGTATTGAATGTCTTGATAGGTCTTCAAACTATTGATAGGTCTCGAATAGTTCTGAAAGTCTTTAAAGACATCAAGTTCATCAACTTTTTGGATTCTGTCTGACACTTTGATTATTTGTTCGCCATTTTTTGTGAATAGGGAATAGACTATTGCTTGCGCAAAAACAAAATTTTGTTGACGGTGCTATGAAAACACCGGCACACACACAAAAAATGGTCTGTACTTTTGATCAGACCTACCTATCGATATGTATTTCGATGCGCTGAATCCGAATGTGGGGTCCGTTGGCCCGTATACCTTCAAAATTTCGAGTAAATTGCAAAAAACCGTCAAAAATGGCTAAGAATCGCCAAAAACTGCAATTTACGAAATTTTGAGGGTGTACGGCCCAAACTGACCCCAAATTCGGATTCAGCGCATCGAAATACATATCGGCAGGTGGGTTTGGTCAAATGTACCGATCATTTTTTCGAGTAAATTGCAAAAGACCGTCAGAAATGGCTAAAAATCGCTAAAAACGCAGTTATGGAAATGAAAGAAATTTTATGGACCTGAATCAAGTATGTTTTCTATGTATTTCGATCTGCTGGATCTAATTATGGTCTTGATAAACATAAACCATTCCATCAAAAGGCATTTAAAAAAATTAATAGTTTGGGAGTTACAATCCGACGCGCTAGTCGTGAACCACACTGTATATCTTTGTCAAATGACCATTGTGGCGAATTGGCCGCGGCGACTTTTCTGGAAAATCTTACAGATTGGCCCGCAGATTCTTACAAACGCGTACAGAATCGCTCTTTTAATTGTAAAATCCCGAAAATTGGTACGAAGCTCAAAACGTTCCGTTTAAATCCAAACCTTCTGATATTTTGCGGCGTTTCCATCGTCATCAAACCGTACAAGAAACAAAGCAGTCCAACGCCGGAAGCGCACAGTAAAGTGAAGACGAGATGCTTCAAGAAGGCGAAATAGAACGCGACTTCCGATCCGAAATATCTTTCGATCAGATTCAGCGGTTGCTGCCTGAAGAAGCATTTGGGATCGGCCCAATATCTCGCCAAGATCTGCCTGTCCGATAGCTGTCCGAACTCGCTCCAATCGTCCTGTCCGTCGTGTAGAGGATAAGCGCTCGTAAAGACGCCTTTCTCGAGCAAACGCAAGATACCGTGTTGGGTGGGCTCTGGTCCGTAGTGCGTCGTGCGAAGCATCTGGAAGACCACCATGATCCTTTCGCTGTCGGTGATATAACAAGGACGTTCACCAGAAAACGTGTCCCTGGAGTACAAAGAAAGGATTGTAATTTTTTGGAATTGCTTTATCGTGCAATTTTTCCGAGGGATGGGAGGGTTAGCGTAATTCTTTGATGAGGTCTAAGTTCATACCACGTGGTAGGTTTTTATATTGTTTAACAAACGACTATTCGAAACTGGTTAAATATGCCCAAGATGCTGCTTTTCACTTTCCATATATCCAATAGGGCACCAACCAAAAACTACTGCGTAGAATCAATCGAACTTTCTCCCAAACAAGCCTTGGTATATCAGCTGTCAAAGTATATAATGACCATACGGCATAAGTGTGAAATTTATTGTGAAAAATATAATTGAGTCCTCTATTGGCGAAAAACGAAAAGTCTTACGGTGCCCTAGAAAATTCCGGATCATCCACGCTCATCCCAACCGCCCTGCAAGCGAAAGCTCTAAATCGATGTTCCTCTGTCTGGTAGTAGGCATTTTCAAAGGAAAGCAATATCCCGAAGATATTTGCTTGTCGCCTTAGCAGGTCCTTAGTACCGGAAACGAGGACGAACATCAAATTCCGATACACCACCGAATGTACCATTTCGATGGAGAGACCGAGATCGCGCAGGTTCTGAAGATAGTCTTCTATTTTGATCTGATTCATGCTGCCTCTCAGACCGGACGTGGTGTAGGTGAGGACGAAATCGATCTTCTCCTTTTTCTCGCTCTTGGGCGCTTCGAACACGGCGAAATTGACGACCACTTTTTCCATGTTCTTGCGCAGCCGAACCAGCTGGAAAATAATGGGTGGGAGTCAAAGGGAAATTGGTCGAGATTTACGTTAAAATGTCGGTTGTTGAGAGATGCCGACCGTTTGATTCGAGTCATCCTCAGTAATTGGCGGCTATATTTATTAAAAGATATGATTAATGGAATAATGGAATGTGAACAGGAAGATGGGGACGAGATAAGAAAAAATGGAGGAATCCACGTTGGTAAAATTGGGAGGAAGAAGGAAGATGGTAAAGGAAGGAAGTATCACGGGGAAATTTAGTTGAAGATTTTACTAAGGCGCATAATAAAATAAATATTTGATAAAAATATGAACAGAAGAAAAGCAAATTAGCAAACGGGGGATAAAGGAACAAGAAGATACGCGAAAATTTGTTAAACTTGTTTTCAACGACGAGAAAAGAAGAAAATAGTAACTGAAAAAACAGGATGGAGCCCAAAAACAGAAGAAGAACAGAAGAAAACTGGGTTTAAGGAGGAAATAGATGGAAGAAAGAAATTAATAAATTCGTAACATGCTCGAGATACTAAGGCTGAGCATACGACAAAGGACGGAAATAAAACGACGACGACTGTTGAGGGCGAAAAGAACTACGAATTGGAATTTGGGGCACGCTAGGGATGAGAAATAAAATAATTTTAGGAGGAATTGAGGAACAGAAATATATATAGTAAAAGGCAAAGAAGAGTAGGAGTAAAACAAGAGGAATGTAAGGAATGAAAGATAAGGCAATTTATATTGAATATTAGAGCAAATAAAATCTTTGAGGAAAAAAGAGAAGAAAACGGGAAACAAACGAAATGCATTGATGTGCAATGCGAATGAATACGCTGGCTGGACCATATCTGGGGAAAGCCAAAAAAACCATCAAAAGAATGTTATAAGGCAGAGAATCAGGGAAAATGAGAAGGGGACGCTTAAGGAAGAGATGGATGGAGGCTGCCAAACGTGCTCTTGAAGACCTAGGGCTGAAAGATTGAAGGAAAAAGGTAACAGACCGAAGACAATTGAGACAAGTAACAAAGAATTTGGAAACCAAGGGACCACAAAGCCTGTAGCTGTGAGTTATCTATACATATATATATAATTTCCTTATTTGTGTGTTCTTCTTTTTGTGTATCCAGAGCTTTTTGAAGCCCACTGATGGGCTAGAAAGCTGAAAATTGGCATGCATATAGCAAAACGTCTAGGCCAAATCCTAACGTAGCCGGATTTTTGATTTTTGGTCTGTGGGCGGAGAATTAAGACGAAAAAAGGGCGTGGCAAAATTCATTTTTTAACATTTCAGCTGATATTTTCTTTTTCTTCCTGCCTAGCAGCGACAGGCTTAACAGCTAGTATGTATATATAATCGACCTCCAGAACAGCTAATTCGTCGTATTACTGCAAAGTATGAGTGAAAAAGTACTATATACAATACCGAGACAGTCGCGAATCTAAAATAATGAATTGAAGGTGGGAAGAGATGAACGTTAAATATTCGGAACAAAAGAAGAAAATCGTAGGAGAGAGAGGAGGGAATAAAAGAAGCACCGACGTGTTAGGATCTGAAAATACAATCAAGGAAAAGTCATGGTTGCTCTGACAGTGGAATGAAGAGAAGACCACAAAGAAAGCGCGCAATGTTGTGGTATTATTTAAAAATTTAACTCCTAATATCTATCGATCAACATTCAAGGGAGGGTGGATGTGGGATCGGAACGTCTTTTCAGAGACAATCAGATGGACGGTGCGTTAGTTGTCCTCCACCTACACGTCAAAGCTTGGTTACTTCTTCAATCTGAAGTCATCACTATCGGAAACTATTTCAAGAATGACGACTTGATTACCTTCAACATCCAAATGTCAAGTTTTTACCACGTTATTTATAGCGATAAGAAATGAAACTTCCTCATGGACGTCCTTGAGAGCCTCGATTTCTAGAACACTTCGACCCTCTTACATTGGTAAAGTTAGATCTTCGATATACTCGAGTATCTGCGGTCAAAGTGGGAAGAAGAGTACGAGGAAGACCTCCAAAGCGCTGGAAACAGGGTGACTCTTCTAGATTGAAGAGATAATCGCCTGCTTATGTGGAAAACCGTGTGGAAAGAAGAAGAAGAAGAGGACGAAGAAGTAGAAGAAGATGAAGAGGAAGAAGAAGAGTAGGATATATAACAGTAGGTAAAAATAACTCACAACGTGACTGTTTCCACGTTATATTTTGACTATCACTGTCGATATTCTAGTGATCTGTATCGCATATATGTGTGCCTATGATGTTTTACGTTCAGAAGCTATCATGACAAAGCAAAGACGATGCAGCGTACGATTAAGATTAATATTAAAAAGTATTGGTTAATTGATCATAAAACCAATGAGGATGTAGTTGTTGAAAAGAGACTTTTTTACGATTAAATATAGAAGATAGAAGAAAATGGTTGAAATGTGGTAGTACAGGAAAATTGCGCGTGCTTTACTCCGGTGCGATAATTAAATAACGGGACTGCGCATATCTCAGCTGCTAGGATTGGTAACTGGGGAGTGGAGATCGAATGTAGGTGACCTTGATGCTTCTGATGCTTCTGTCTCCCTATCTAGTTTAGTTCCTTTTAATCCTTATTGGACTGGGACGTTTTTGTATCGGAGTACCATGTACGTGATAAGCCAAACAGTAAGAAGAGTACTACATTGAGGTCCTGTCCAAGCTGAGGGAAAGGAACGAGGAAGAAAAGACCAGATCTGTGGGAAAACAGAATTCTCCACCAGGACAACGTTTCAGCCCACAATTCGCTCTTTTTGAAACAGTTCTTAGCGGGCAAGGTCGTTACTCACTCGACCATCCACCATGTTCAAAAGATCTTACTCCATGCGATCTCTACCCATTCCCCAAAATGAAAGTTTTCAACGTGATTAACAGTTACTTGTCAAAGGTTTTCAATAAAAGATACTTTTGGACCAATCCCGTTATTTAATTTTCACACGTCCTATACCGTTTACCAATTATTGGAATGAGCACTTGATTGTAGAAGATAAATTGATGATTCTCAAGAGCATTACCTCACGCGCATAAATCTATATCTGTATCCTTCTTATATTTTAGGAAACTAGTTTACAGTAGTAACTCAGATTTTGGTAGGTGGTGCTTCGAACTAGTTTAAATTTCTTAGTTTACTTAGAATTCTTAGTTTATGTGGGAATAAGATAGTTGCTAGAACTACTATTTGACAATCGATGTCACTACCTACCAGAAAAATTAAAAAAGATACGAATACGTCAGAATAAAAAAAAGAGTCAGTACTTACTTTACTTACGTTTTTGTACATGTTGAGGTTACTCAACATGTTGCCGAATCGGTTCTATCACCGCCTTAAATGTTCAGAACAGAAATATCGAGGTAAGGTTGTACGATTCGTACGAATTGTTTGCACACACAGCTAACTGAAATGCTAAGAAAATTCTACGATGTATTTTGATACTTTGTTATACCGTGTGCCCAAAAAGTATGGAATAACGGTTCCGCAGCCTTAAGCTGAATACATATTAGAACGATTTTCGCAAAATCTTTGCGAATCAAAATGGCCGTCACCAAATTCGGGTTAAATTACGTTCTGAAACCAACGTTCAAGCCTTAAGTACCAGGCCTTGGAGCAGGTACTGACAGTTTTTATCGTGTGATTGTCAGCTCCGCAATGAAATCACAGAGATTGAATAAAACATATTTATTGCATAAACAATGCAGTTTCTAAATATGCCTTATTTTTTAAAAATCACGCTAGCAAATATGCTTCTTCCTTTACAATCCTCTCATCCTTAATCCTGGTGGATTGAAGATCTTTTCTCCTTCGTTCTTGCTTCTGTTGAGGTTCGGTGTTTTTCGATGACCATCACATTGTTTTCATATTTTACTATAGTCAATTTTTTCCACAGACATAGGTAGTGCAGTTTTAGATAGCACAATAGAGGAGCGTTGATTTTCAGAAAGATGATCACAGTTTACGTGAAATCCTTTATCGTGAAAACCAATAAAACGGGACAACTTTCTCTGGTCATGGAGGACGTGTACTTTAGAAAGCCAAAAGTTCTATTAATGTTAACCAATCGACTAAAATCTCCAGTTTTTTCGAAAATCTTTCCGTATCTGAAGACGTTGAGCTCGATATCTGTAATTATGTTACATGCTATTTTCTTCAGTTGGATCTTACGATTCCGATCAACGTCAATTGAACCGCAGTTGGCATAAATGTTGCTCACGTACGCCCTGCTTACGCCAATCGATTTGTCATTATGACATTTATACACGCCTTACACATCACATGGGACTTATCAAAATCTGGTGAAAATCATGCATCTGATCAACCCGCGCTAGTAAGTTTCCCAGGTCATTAACACGACCGGAGAAAATCACGCCCCCATTCTCTTCGTTATACATCCCATGTCCTTTTAGCGTCGGAAAATTAATGACACCTAAAAGGGTCTACCACAAGGCTTCGTTACCGGACGGCGAGGACCAAGAGGCAGCGGACGATCAGGAAACTAAATATAGACAGAGCCAAACGCCGCAACGGACACCGAAAAAACGGAAAGGGAGGAGACGTACGGTTAGCGAAGGACACACGTCTCAAGATTCCGAATCGATGCCTCCCCTCCCGAAACGCACGTCGAAACCTAACAAAATCCCAAAGCAAGATAGTTACGATCAGGACGTGTTAGACGCCAGATTGGTATCGGGACTTCTTTTCATTTTAAAGACCAAAGTTGACCTATGTACATAAATCCGTTTCAGTTGATGAAATCGTGCTATTTCAAAGACGACATATCGAAGAGAATCGATTTTGTCTTGGTGACTACGACGAAGATTTGCGCCGACTTCGCGAAGAACCAGGCAGTGCATAGTTTCCTTAGGGCGCTGATCGACGTCGGAGTGCAGATCGAAATCGAATTTGGACAGGTAAGTACCTATACTTCGATTTGAACGGTTGGAAATGTGAAATTGGAAGTGAAGGAGTAAGTGAAGAATATGTAGAGCATTTCTTTTTCCAGTCTTTAGAGGAGTACTTCTTCATTAAGATCCACGTTCCCGAAAACTGCCTTAAGCACCTGGCGAACCTTTATCACGTCGAATTATCCTGCGAAAACCTCAATTACAACATAGAGAAGAAGCCCAAGCTTAAATTCTACCGGACCGAGTTGCATAAATACGAAGAATCCGAGCTGGTAGAGCGAGCGCCGTAAGCGACAATCCAATTTCGACTTATAGAAAAATATTCGAACGAAATAATGCCCACCAGCATCACTTCGAATTGGACGTATTTCGACAACGAAGTTGCCATCCTCACCGGAAGGGTAGGAAGGAATGTTGAAAATCAACTTCGTCTTATGTTTGCCGTAGAAGGGCAACCGCCAAACTATAAAATGGTGAAGTAAAGAGTGAAAGTACTGAAGTGAAGAGCTAAGCACTAATTTTTGTTGGGACGAGGTCCTACTCAAAGTTCCAAAATTTTTTCGGAATTCGATCATTGGAATTATCTTCGAAACAAAACTCGTCCCCATCTTTTCCGTAATAATTTGGGAAATTTCCTTTAGCGACAACTAGGTTGCCATTCTCGAAGCGATAACTATTTTGGAACTTTGACTAGGACCTCGTTGCAACAAAAATTAGTGCTTAGCTCTTTATTTCAGCACTTTATCGTTTGGCAGTTCCTTCCTACCTTCCACGGCAAACATAATACGAGGATGATTTTCAACATTCCATCCCACCCTTCCGGAATGGCAACTTAGTTGTCGATAAAGGGAATTCCCCAAATTAGTACGGCGAAGATGGGGACCAGTTCGTTTTTGAGATAATTTTAATGATCGAATTCCAATCCGTCCTTGGATATAAGAAAAAGAACTCTTTTTTCAGGGAAAGCATATCTAGTTCTAGACCATCGGTTGCAACCAATGCTGAAAGGGCGATGTTGCTACACCGATTGATGATGGAGACCCGATACGGGCCGGGACCTAAAATGTACGGTTTGGAATCGTTGAGGAAGCGAGGTTTGCTCGTCGCCAACTACACGTTGCACGAAGGCACTTACAAGTGGACTAGGAAGGGTCCCCTCTCGGATAGGCAAGTAAGTGTACCTATACACACCACGAGTAAACGCGATTTCCACTGCGCGTACGCCTTCTGGAATTCGGTCTCCGGAATCCCCTTCAGAGATGCCATCACGGCCCCTTGGATGTCTTTTACGGAGCTGCTCGCTGCTTGAGCCGAGGAAAGAGGAAGAAGTTCGGCGTTGCCAGATCTGGACTGTAGGGGGTGGGACAACGTGGCAATCCTGTGCTTGGCCAGAAACTCCCTCACCAGCAGCGCGGTGTGGCACGGCGAGTTGTCGTGGTGAAACTTCCAAGAATCGGCGATGTCGCTGTCTGGCCGCAAGCGCAAAACGCGTTTGCCCAGCCCGTCAAGTACGTCCACGTAAAATCTGGCATTCACAGTTTGTCTACTCCCTGTGAATCACGGTCAAAAAAGCAGATGAGCATGGATTTGACCCTTGACTTGTTCATTCTTGCTTTCTTCGGACGCGGGGACTTGTTGGTATGCCACTCGGCGCTCTCGCGTTTAGTCTCCGGGACGTACTCAAGACACCACGTTTCGTCAGCGGTAATCACATTGTTAAGGAAATTTAGATTTTCTTGGACGCAGTTCCGAATTTCCTGGGAAATTTGTACACGATTCACTTCTTGTTCATCGCTCAGGATTCTTGGCACAAACTTGGCGCACAACTTTCGCGGGGCCAAATCTTCGGTAATAATTCTTCGGACCGTACGAAATCCCTAACACATCAACAATCAGAGGAATGTTTGTTCGCCAGTCAGAGTCCAGGAGCGCCTTCACTTTGGCCACATTTTCATCAATCCTTGAAGTTGATGACCGACCGGCGCGCTAGTCGTCTTCGACTGATTCCTATGACATATCAGAAGTATACGAGGTCTGAGGTCTTATTTGATGAGGAAAAGAGGAAGATTTACGATCAATACGATAAAGAAGGGCTGATCCACGGCAGGAGATTCTGTTCGTCGATGAACTCAACATGGGATTCACGTTCAGGGATCCGGAACGGGAATTCTTTGGCGGTACACCGTTTTTCGATTTGTTTGGAGATTCCACGGTAGCTGTCATCGTAGACGTAATAGAAACTTCCATGCGTCCAATGACCTCAGCCAACATATCTTCACCATGTTCGGCATCAATTTTGGACGAGACTACTTCTTCAGTACTCTGAACACAATGTCCTCCACTGCAAACATTGGAAATCTGATTATGGATTCGTAAAATATACAAATTCTCATAGCAGTTCGCCATGTTCCTGCTATATTGATCCGTCATATTGGGTCCCTCTCATTTTGGATCTTGAAAATCTGACAGCATCTCATAGGCAAGATTAAAGATTTTTCAATTGAAAACATCGTGTGTTGCCATTTTGCCTCACTTCAACTTTTTCCTTTTTTATGATTTTCAACAGCTTCTCGCCAAATACTGGGCCGACTTCCGGATGCTCTTCAAGAAACAACCGTTGAACCTCGTCGAAAAATACTTCGGTACCGAGTTGGGCATGTACTTCGCCTGGTTGGAATTTTACGTCAAATATCTGATACCAGCGGCTTTAGTCGGCGTGGTCTCCTTCATCCTCGGCTCCGTAAATACCTTCATCACCGAAAGGCACCAAATCACGTATGTTTCCTCCATTGCTTTCCAAGATTTGAACTCACACCAATTGACGACTTAGGACGGAAATTTGCGAGAGCAAAGTGCTCATGTGTCCATATTGCGAGCACTACTCCCTATGCCCGTTTACGTCGCTCAAAGACACTTGCAGTTTTTCGCGCTTCGGCTTCCTCCTCGACAATTACGCCACGGTATTCTTCTCGATGTTCATGTCGGTTTGGGGTAAGCAAATTTCGAAACGAAACTCAAAACAATTGAAACGTTATTTCCGTTTACGCAGCCACCATCTTCATGGTGATGTGGAGACGGCGATTGAGCATATTGAAGTTGAGGTGGAACGTATATCATCTGAGCGTGGAAGAGACTGTAAGGTAAGGCAGATGGATTTTATGCGAAGATGTGTGAAGGGCGTCGTGCTTTCAGGCAAGATTTCCTCCAGCAGGCGACGGCTGAAAGAGTTTCGGAGGCTACCGGCGAAGTAGAACCGTACATACCGACGCTGAAGCATTGCACTCACTTCGTCTTGACTAACGCGACGGTCATGTTTTGCGTAAATATCGAAGAGGTCGAAGGTTAAAGGCCGTCTGATTGATGTTCTGCGCGTGCGTTAATAGAAAATTGACACAAAAATTGAAGAGCCCATGCATACAGAAAAATTCTACTTCAATTTTTGTATACATGTTTCTTTCAATTTTTCACCAACAGAAAATTGACAGAAAAATGTATAAGAAAATTGACCGTGTCAGACGGGCTTAAGTCTGAAGGAAAATGGTGATATTTGGTATTCGGCAATCGCGTTTGACTAACGTGGATTTTGGCCAAGCATCTTCCGAGTTTCATGGGAATCTCTGTAGCGATTTCTCTCATAATTTTTGGCTTTGACCTTTGACCTCCTAGTTGGTACTTCACCCCATATCACATTCCAGAATCTCACATGTTACTATCGATTTTCAAATGAAACTTGGGAAAGAGCTTCTGCACATCGTTTACGTTAAGAATGCAGTGTGGGGATAAATAGGGCTATATGTATATTATTACACAAAGCGCAGCATATCTGACATGGCACTTGATAATCGTCAGTTTTGGTACGGCCATTTGTCACATTTCAGATTTGTTGCTTGTGACTTCTTGCTTCAATTTTCGACGTGTTAAGCATTCAACGTCTGGCGTTCAGTTGAACAGATCGTTCTCCGTGAATAAGTTATTCCGTTTTCGCTTTAAACTCTCGCTAGGCGAGGATATGCATGGCAACTCGATTCTGATAAGTTTAATGTTATCGCTGTGTGCATCTGGGAGTTACGCTTCCCCAATTTTGTTGTTCGTACTAATCGTCCGCGTTGTACGTTCGCTTTTCTCTCAATTGGAGGAGAGTCTTTCTTTCTGTTATTTACGACGCCGCTATCATCACAGTTACTTGTCACTTGCATATATTCTTGTTTTAATTACGTTCTGATAAAGCTGTAAGATGCCTGCAAAGCGGCTGAAATTCCAACGGTTACCGAGAGTGCTATAAGGATGAGGTAAGAAGCTACCTTAATTGAATTTAAACTACACCCCGAGTGACAAATAAGGTGATGTTCAACGTCGTTCTCTCGCTTCAAGTTGTCTTATTTGTAAATAGAGTTTTAAAGTAATATTTAACCAAATAAAAGATCCAGTAACGTAGACGGTTTGGATAACATCGTTTCACTTAGTAAAGAAGCTGGAGGGTCTCTCTGACTCCAGATACTCAGATGTGATCCAGTTCTACAATTGGAGAGTGGCGCCTTGTTAGTAAATTCTCGAACTTGAACCTACGCCCTTTCCATTAAGCTAGTACGATCTGGATCTCTATCTTTATAACCGACTAAATGGGTTATTCCAATTGCAACGGATCGGTAATTTTTCTCTTTTGCCTCAATCCAGTACCAAAGAGTTTTACAGCCAGTAACAATAACTTAGCGATACTTTTTATCGTAATAGTGTCATTTTCTACCAAGAGTTTTAAAGCCAGTAGCAGTTTGTTTAGCATAACCTTGTTCAGCCGGCGATTTGGTTCTATATTGATTGTGCCTCGATTTAGAGCGCTACCTACTGCATTCTTAACGTGAGTTCGATCTAGAATTAGTTAGGTTAACCTACTAATTTTGCAACTGCTTTCCAAACGTTGCAAATCACGTTTCTATCCAGGCTCTGGTGATATTCTCGGTGGCTCTGAGCGTCATAGTTTACCAGTACAAGCTGAGATACATAGCCAACATAAGCAAAGACCAAACTGCCAGTCGCAACGCGTCTTGGACGGCCTCGATTACCGGATCGATCTTCATCGGTCTTTCAATCATGGTGTTCACCGTCGTAAGTGCAACCCCAAATTCATAGCTTCCATCCCCAATCTGGTGAAATTGTTTTTTGAGCCTTTCTTTATAGATTTACGAGAAAGTAGCTTATTGGTTGACGATAATGGAGTGTCCAAGGACGCAGCAGATGTTCGACAAGGCCTTTATAGTCAAGAATTGCCTGTTGAATTTCTCGAACAATTACGCGGCCATAACTTATCTGGCTTTCTTCAAGGTATGAGGAGGAGTCACCGGGTGAAAACAATCTTATGTTTAATATTAATTTCAATGACTTCGTCTCAGGGGAAATTCTTCACGTATCCAGGGGCTACGCATCAATGGAACATCTTGGGAGGTATCACCACCGACTTGTGCGGACCGGCAGGTTGTTTAGCGGACATCGGGATACAGCTGGCCATTGTGTTAATGGTTCCCAGTTTCTTCTCTTGCTTGGCTCAGATCATTCAACCGTACGACAAAGTTTTCGATAGTTAAAACTCACCCCCCTTTTTAATGCATTGCAGGTATCTGTCGGTAAGATTGAAACGGATGGGAAATCCCTATTATAGGGACGACCTACCCCAATGGGAAGCGGATTATTATCTATTGGACACCTATAAGTACTATTTGTTTAACGAGTATCGCGATTTACGTGAGTATTTTTAAATTGGAGCGGCGATGTTCAGGGCTCCATCCTACCTTTCTGCTTTTATCTATTATTATATCATCCAACTTGAACCTATTTCCCCTTTTTAGGTTTGAAACCTACAGTTTCCTTCTGATCTTTCTTTCTTTCCCTTTCAGTGATTCAATACGGATACATCACCTGTTTCGTGTGCGCCCTGCCGTTGGCACCGCTGCTCGCTTTGATCCGGAACGTTTTTGAAATCAGGATCGACGCCACCAAGTTCCTCAAATACCACAAGAGACAGATCGCTTGTAAAGTCGATAGTTTAGGGGCTTACGAGGAGATTTTGTACTGGATTACGTACGCCAGCGTCATCACGAACGTTAGTATCAATGGTTAATCAAATCTATTAACAACACTGATATTAGCACTTACACTAGCACTAACAGTACCATTAATACAGCGGACGTAGTCATCACTGATGTTATTGTTAAAACATAATGTTACTAGTAAATATTAATATCTAAATCGTTATTTAGTCAATGCTGTTAGAATTTATTAGTCACACCAACACTATCACTGACATTTATAACACTAAGCAACACAATCACTTGGGATATCCGCTTCGTTGTTTCCCTTTTTCTTTTGGCGAAGACACTTCACTAGCACTGCCACTTACGCTAGTGCGACATAAACATTACTTACCATTTTCCGTCATTGAAGTTATAGCCTTTTTTATAGCTTTCGTAAGTTTGATATTCATATAGACAGGAATTTCTTTTTTACTTTATTACACTTACACTAATGCCACCATCGTTACCTACACTAGCATTATCATTAAAGTTTGCGCAAAGTTATGTTAATAGGATAGGCCTAATTTAATCGCTTGGATGATTAAACACTGGCTTGGTCACAATCTCAGTTCGTGAAATAGTATTGACATGGTCAGTAGCGTCAATTTTCCAATGTCACATGTATGATACACTATTAAAGCGAGCGGAGGCATTCCAGTGCTTGAGACTGTGACCGAACGAATATTAAGGAACATCGGACCTGTCAATTCCTCTAATCGCGACCGTACATTTAAAAGTCAGCTATAAGAATATTATTATTTTCACCAATACGATAACACATCAGGCTCATCATCATTAGCACTATCATTTGTGTCAGTATGCTGGTGCATGTCAGCATCTTGTTAAGGCCTAACAAAATTGATAACTATTAATATATGTACCTGTCGGCGTATGACTTTGTTGAAAACGAAGTTAACACTATCACTAGCACTGTCGCTTACACTAGTATGACATACATATCATTTTGGCAAGAACGTTACTATTATACTACATAACAACTCTCGAGATATATTAAAATTTCTAATCGATCGCTTGAGTTAGGATTAATGACACTACCACTATCACTAGCGCTCTCAATTGCGTATCACTACAGTTTTGAATACTACAACGACTGCCGCTTGTGGTAGTGTAAAGTGCAATTAGGTCCTCTAGCAAAAGTTGCTGTGATATACTTGCATTATAAATTAATTTTTTGAGTTAGGATCAGTGACAGTGATACCGTTATTATCACTTATACTAGTGTATCATGGTTGCGGGGTGCGTTAGTATTATTCTAAATCGGTGACATTATCAACAATACCTACATTTGATGATATATCAACAGTTTAGTACACTGACACTACCACTGGTATTTGCACTTGTAAGGACAGTGACAGTACTAATTAGTCTGGGCAAACAGCGGTAATTTCGAAATAAGTTACGACAGTTTACAGATACACAGAAGTACTCGCATAGAACATCGATTTACTACTGACTAGAGTGGGGAATCGGCGGTGCTGTTGTAACTTATTTCGTAATTGTACGCCATTACCGTTGTTTGCCCAAAGTAGTACTAACAGTAGTGTCACTTACACTTAACTTGGACTGCTAGCAGCACTTGCTCTAGTGGAATTAAACGCACTGATTGGCACTAATTTTCACCTATCATTTACACTGTCACTTGCATTTGCGATAAAATGGTACTATGTCTATGTCTTGTCCCCATCTCTCCCTCTGTTTAGATAGCATATTTACTGATGACATCACTTCGCTGTTACACTTGTCTAACAATTCAGTGAAAGTGTAAACCAAGCAGCTGCTTACTAGTGTTAGCCAAGATTGAAATGTTAAAATGTTACTTACACCGATTTCGATTTATAGGCTTGCGTCATAGCGTTTTCCAGCAATTTCATTCCTAGAGCCATCTACCGACTGCACCAGAGCGGAAATCTTAAAGGATATGTCAACAACTCCTTGTCGGGTAGGCTAAATATGTGAATCGTCGAATCGAAATTTCTTGTACGATACGTTTTACAGTTTTCGACACGAACGATTACGAGAATCCGCCCGGCAACTTCACGACGAACGTCACCCGTTGCTATTACCACGGGATGAGGTATCCTCCCGATCATCCGAGGAAGTACGCCTTGAGAGAGGATTATTTCTACCAGCTTGTCGGACAATTGGCTTTCGTTTTAGTATTCGAAGTAAATCCCGTCCGATAGCGCGTGCGCAAAGTTACTACTAATCTCGATTTTGTTCTGTGTTTCCAGCACATTATTGTATTGATCAACGTCTTGCTGGTGTCCCTATCGAGGGACAAGCCGAGATTCGTCAGGGATAAGTTAAGACTGCAAGAATACATCGCGAGAGATGCGAGGATGAAGGCGCTTAGCGATAGTTATAGGAAGAGTTTCAGCCAGTTCTTTGCCAAATCGATTACGTTGCCGAAGAAATGAAATCTGCGATTGACTCGGGAATGGAATGGATTTTTTCTTCTGAAGTATTCGTGTATATAAATTGAAGTGGACGTAAACAAATAGAAATGTATCGGTTTTAATAAGACATAAAATAAATGGAAATGACTTATGACTTGTATCGTGGATTTATGTTGTATCAAAATCTAGATCTAGATCAAGGTGACCAAGAGCTTCGGAGGAAATTCGGACGAATTCAGGAAGTTTACTTAATCCGTTATTAATCCTCGGAGTACGATAATCGGATCATCCCTTGACCCCGAAATCACGCTTTTCCATCATAATTCATCATCAAATTCAAAACTTCAACTTTTTCGAAATGAAATACTTTTTATTTATACATTGTTTATTCAATTATAGAATTACATTTACAAAAAAGGTCGCTGATAAGACAAAGCTGTCGTAACGAATACACGATATGCAAAATTTCGAGTCCGTAAACTTACTGGTTCTTCACTTATGATTGAAGAAAAAATTAAAATTGTAGAAGCTCTTAACATTGTAAAAAGCTAGTATTTTATCCTTACATACACTACCTTTAAAGGGCAGATGTACAATTTTTAAAATAATTTCGGAATCAATAAAAAAAAGATCTTGAACAAAAAAGTACCGAACACCCTTAATAAAAAAAAATAAAGAATTGATGATTTTCGTGGACACCTGTACCTATAGCGTAATTATTTCGGTCGAAAAGCGACAGCTGTCAACTTTTCGTCAAAATTTCTCGTCCTTTCAAAATTTTTCGTGTTTACATCCTGTCCCTGTTTCGAATTACGACGTGCAGGCCAAATTTTCGTGGATATAAAATGAGCTTGAGGGAGCTTGGATAAGAATGCCAGGGCAGGTAATATCCTTCCTATTTGATCGATTTCCTGCTTCGAGAACTTGTAGCTTATTCTTCTTCGGATGTACGATTTCTACTTTTACCACATCGATTTCGATCGCAACATGCACGTACTTGTTGCTAGTTGAATTAACTTTCCTTATTGAAGGAAAGATTATGGAGGTTTGCCATTCTCATCTTGGAAACTATTCTACTATATTATGGAAACTAGCATTTAGTTTCTTTGGCGAATGAGGTACTCAAATCGGTGTGGTGGAAATAAGAAAACGAATGAAATCCATTAAAAAAGTTACTAAATAATAGAATTTGAGGTAACTTATTTGAGTTAATTTTCAATCAAACAGAGAGAAGTTCTTCAGGTACACATCGGTCAAGCTGGGGTACAAATCGCGAGTGCCTGTTGGGAATTGTACTGCTTGGAACACGCCATCCAACCTGATGGCCAGTTGTATCAGCGGTACCACTCGAGGGTTGTAGACGAGAGTTATAACGCCTTCTTCAACGTCTCTGCGGCTGGAAAATGCGTGCCCAGGGTAGTGATGGCGGATCTAGAACCGACTGTTATAGGTAAAATATCTGAAAGTATCGGGGAAAGGGGCTTGAGGTGATCCAGTCGGGTTAGTAAAGGTAAGAAATAAAGATTTGAGATATAATCCAGAGCTGGATTTAAGTCTTCGACGCCCCAAGGCAAGTTTTTTGTTTATTTTTATGTCAGTCAGAAGAAGTGCCTCCTGGCTAACGTGAAAATAAACGAAATTCGAAGAAATTCGACACCCCTCGCTTTGGGGGCCAATCGCCCTGGAAAATCCGGTTCTAGTAAAGTCCGATGGGTGTAGTCAGAATAAGAAGCAATCATTTGAAGTAGTACGCGACGATGTGGTGAAGGTAAGCATCTCCAACTTCAAGAACTCGGTTCTAATCTATTTGGGTAAGATTGACGAGGGAAACATGTGATGTAGAATTCGATCGAGTAGTAAGATGAAGACGTAAAAGATTGGAATCAGGAACATAGCTTTAATGTACAGTCCGATCAATGAAGTAAGCATAAGGAAAGCCACAACTTGGAAGTCCGGAGTCCAATGTGGTGAAGGTAAGAACCACTTCAGGCCCAGAATCCAACTGCATCGGAGGTTCTTAAAGTGATTTTTTGACGTCGTTGGAAAACTTTTTTCCATACAGCAAAGAAATCTAGATTTTCCTAAACTTTTAGATGAAATCCGTACCGGTCACTACAGACAGTTATTCCATCCCGAGCAACTTATCACCGGCAAGGAGGACGCGGCCAATAACTTCGCCAGAGGCGAATACTCCGTCGGAAGGGAGATGGTCGACGTCGTCCTGGATAGGATACGAAAAGTGGCGGAAGACTGCAGCTCCCTTCAAGGTTTCATCTTCTTTCGGGCGTTCGGAGGAGGAACCGGATCCGGATTTACCACCCTTCTGCTCGAACGATTGGGTCACGATTACGGGAAGATAAGCAAGCTTGAGTTCGCCGTCTATCCGGCCCCGCAGGTATGAAATTTTCTATTCTACGGGGATGACGGGAAGAGCTGGATTTTGGGGAAGTATGAGCGATGTTTCGGGTACATCGACCAAGATTGAGTTTTCCGTTTATTTTCGTTTTCGCGAATGAGTTTCACAGGCAAAATTTGGGATTCAATTAAAAAAGGCAAAATTGTGAGGGTATTGTTTTGTTAGTTTTTCCGTAAGAAAGGGTAGTGTTGATGAGGTATTGCATTCCCTTCAGAGTTATCATAATAGATTAGAATTTATATACGAGGGAGAATCTAATAGCTCATAAAATATCCTGAACGTGACAGTCATGCACAATAACGACTTGGCATATAAAATGTACCAATACAGGAAGACATCTGAACTATTTTTCAGAAACATCAAGATTACATAAAATTAATGTACTTTGAAAAATTTTTAAACCTGGTTTTTTAACTTTAATCTGAAATCTCCTTTCTTTTTGCGTTCTTAATTCTGCTTACTTACACGATTCAGATATCGCCTATAATAGTAGAACCGTACAACGCAGTGCTGACGACTCACGGGACGCTGGAACACGAAGACGTGGCTTTCGTCATGGATAACGAGGCCGTTTACGATATACTGGCGAGGAATTTGGACGTTCCACGTCCGACTTATACGAACTTGAACAGGCTCTTGGGACAAGTAATTTATATTGCAAACACATAAATCTTTAGTAGTTGTTGAAGTACTTACACTGCCACTAACACTTAGTCAGAAGCCTTTCAATTTCAACTTTTTAAGTATTAAGTTTCTAATTTCAAGATCAGTTCATCCTGCTCCTCTTATGAAATTTGGTTTTATTATTTCGCAATTTCCCTTTTCATCGAGCAACCAGTGTCAGATCGTCAGAAAATGGCAAACATTGATGTCTTTGACCATATACCATATAGCGTATTGGGTATGGTGTCACCTTGTTTTGTCCCATTTACACCTGAAGAAGCTCAGATGATAGGCCATTGCATTTTACTCGATTGTTTGTGTTGTTATTCTAGTAAATTCCTTTGGAACTACAAGCCCATTCATTTCCGGCAGTAGTTCTGTTGTTGGTCGTCTACCTTTCTTCAGTTCAGTTTTTTTCGAATATTCTTTACTCGACTCCATACCATCTATTCTCAGTTTGTATCTCCACTCCATACTCTAATCTACTATCCGTTTCTATCTCCACTCCACTCCATCTCCTGCCAGTCTCTCTCTGCACTCCATATCATCTACTGTCAGTTTGTATCTCCACCCCATACCATCTACTGTCACTTTCTATAGCCTATCTTAACATTCTTACCTTCCCTCTCTTGGTCTTTTGCCATTGCCCTTATTTGTTTCTATTTTGCTCTTCCCCGTCTCGTCAGATCATTATTGGTCAAAGCCATGTTCGTTTTCAGATATTTTACTTTTATGTCTTATTTTGCATAACTTTTATTTTGTCTTTTTGTCTAGTTCTACTAAACACGTCCTTGGATCTAATTTAGTTGCTGTCTTCACTTCGATTTTAGTTTTTAACTTTCCATTAAGGACTATAAGGTACCATTGTTCCAAATCGCCTAAACTTACCATTTTTTCATTGGTTTCAAAACTATTTTAAAATCTGCATATTTTTGCTTTAAACGTGTAAAGATAAAGTAATAGTTCTTCGCAATGTTAAGGGCCTCTACAGCTTTAATCTTTTGTCAATAATAAGTCAAGAACCAGTACGTTTACAAGCTCGAAATTTTTAATACCATGTGTTCGATACGATAGTTACAATCTATTGAAAAGCTCTGTTTTTGTAAATCTCTTGTTTGGTAAATTCAGGAATAGAAACTTGAAGAAAGCAGCACTAAGAAAAAGGAATTTACAAAAATGCTCGTTGATAAGTCCTAACTACCGTATCAAATGTATGGTAATCAAAATCCCAAGCCTGCAAACCTGCTGGTTCTTCACTGATTATTGACAAAACATTTTTCGAACTTACAAGAACAAAAATACTTTAAGCCATCTTAAACATATGTACCTTATAGCATTATAGTTAGTTTCTGATTTTTCTTTGAACAATTCCGTATCATCAGTGCCTATTGGTTATCCACTCATAATAGTATTCTCCTTCATTTTTCTTTTTCCATCAATTCCGAGTTAAGTATATTTTGAATTTCCCTATTTTTCTCTTTGATTTCTTAGTTTACTTTCCCGAAAATACGATTTTTTTCTTTGTTTTTCTTATTACTTGGCTGTAGTTTAGTCGTTTTGACCGTTTTTCATGTCCTTTAGTATACCTAATGGTACCCCTAGTTTTTCTGCTTTTGGTTTTTGTAACTCTGTCCGAGTCTTTGGAGTCTTCTTACTCTTTCCGAAAGAGCTGTTTCCATTTCCATATTTTAAATCTGATGTCTGTAGAAGAGTACTCGTTGCTGCCCGTTTTGCCTGCCGTTTCGTTTAAAAATCTAACGCATAGAAATTTTCTCAACGTATACTTCCGATAGTCCTCGGTTCGAACTCGGTAGGCTTGAAGAACTCGGGGAGCTGGTATATAAATGGTAATAAAACAAACTATAGGTTTCTGCGATGTACCGTTCCAGAGATATAACACGTTAAAGTTTGATGTTCTTACGTAAAATTACCATAATTTTGCTCTAGCGCGAAAACTGTTAGAGATATCGGATTAGCTCCAATTTCATACGAATCGTAGGTAAAAATCTGGTTCTGGGAGGGTCAACTAGATGAAGAAACAAAAGAGGTGCGAGAGCGACTTGAAATTTCGATCAAAATGAAAATCGTAAGTAAATATGGTGTTTTTTCTACTCAACTTTTCGAGATCGTATAAATCACATTGTCCTGTGTTCAAACTCGGGGAGCCGATTAAAGTGTAAGAAACCGCAGGTCTCTATGACATGCCGTTCCGGAGAAATAGCACTTTGAAATTTGAAAAAGTTTCGTACCTGAAATTACCATAATTTTGCTCTAGCGCGAAAAATGTTAAAAGTATCGGGTTCGTTCCACTTTCATTTGAATTCCAGACCAAATTTGCTTCTGGGAGGGTCAACTTGATCTCAATCAAAGAATAAATAAAGGTGCTAAAGCGATTTGAAATTTCAAAAATGGAAATCGCAAGTGAATATGGTTTCTTTTCTGCTTTATTATTACTGTATTTTGTGTTGGTTATATGACAGAAGCTCAGTTTCTAGTTATCTCTCACCTAAAACTAACTCTGATAGGTTAAGAAAAATCTCGACTCCTCGATCGAACGAGGGCGAAGTACTTAGAGCCGTATGAGGTGTAGTAGCAGGAGTAAGCTGTTTTAATAAAAATTCTGTTCTTTGGACTTTGTGAAGTGTAGTAGCAGGAAGAGGATACCTTAACCAAATTATGTTTTTCGTCTTTTTTAATTATGATAGACACCACTCTATTTTAATATTTACTTACTTGGGTAGCTCCTTGCTTTCATTATCGGCATATGACTCGGGAAGGCCCAAAACTTGGACCTGCTGGTGGAGACACTAAAACGCTTACTTACGCTAACAATTACAACCACTTCACGACTCAACAACCCGCGTTACTGGGCTGAAATTTCTTTTAAATTCTGTTGTTCCATTGTCTTTCCAAGAGAATCGAAAAGAAAAATTCTTCCATCCTTACATTTTTCTTTAAACAAGCCCTTACTTATTTATTTCCCCGCAAAACAGGTAGTGTCGTCCGTGACGGCGTCTTTGCGTTTCGAAGGTTCGGTGAACGTCGACCTGATCGAATTCCAGACCAACCTGGTGCCTTATCCGAGGATCCATTTTCCTCTCATCACCTTCGCCCCTTTCGTTCCGGCGAGCAAAGCTTACCACGAAAGCCTGACCACGGCCCAATTGACGAATTCCTGCTTCGAACCGGCGAACCAAATGGTGAAATGCGATCCACGAAAAGGGAAGTACATGGCGTGCTGCCTTTTGTACAGAGGGGACGTAGTTCCTACCGATATCAGCAACGCTATCGCGAATATCAAGACGAAACGATCGATCATGTTCGTCGATTGGTGTCCGACTGGTTTCAAGGTAAAAAATTCTATAACAAAGAAAAAAAACGCTAAAAGCTGAGTGAGTTGATTTATGCAAGGCGAACGGGTTTTACCAGATTCTTTTGCTACATTCGAACATCTGTTTTTTTGTAGGTGGGTATAAATTATCAACCGCCGACTTGCGTGCCCGGAGGTGACTTGGCAAAAGTCCAAAGGAGTGTCACGATGTTGTCAAATAGCACGGCCATAAGGGACGCATGGGACAGGCTTCTTCACAAGTACGATATCATGTACAGAAAACGGGCTTTTATCCACCATTACGTCGGCGAAGGTATGGAAGAGGGAGAATTTTACGAGGCTAGGGAAAACCTTGCGGCGCTCGTTCAAGATTACAAAGAGGTGGAAGTGGATTCATATTGAATTACTTCTGATCAAGATATCATCTTTAAATATTGTTGTAATTGTTGAAATTGAAAATAACTGTGTATTCTGTATACTGTAGAATATTGAAATATGTAACTATGTAAGCGAAGTATATAACCAGTTACGATGAAATGTCTCTATTTTTAACAGGGAAAGATATGATTCGTGTGAAATCGAAGAATAGCCAGAATTAGACCTCTCTGAGCCAACTTGGACGAAGGTTCCGAAAAATTCCGGGTTGAGCCTAAATCACGTCATATATGAGGCGGCGCGTTTTATAGATCGATTTTAGCTTATAACGCCCTCTCTGGTGAGTTTAAAAGATTGAAAGTGGAAGAAAGCTTGGTCAATCACGCTGATTGGTGGTAGTGGGTACTGATATCATCTCTCCATTACATTGATACATTGTTTGTAGCTTAGATATATATATATATATATTATATATTATATATTATTATTATATATTATATATTATATATTATAATTTAGGCCCCATTCGGCGTCATCCCCCTATGGTAGGCTAGCAATACATAAGCTGGTTTGAACATTCATCCGCAAAAGGGCTTGGGGTCAGTGAACGGAGATGATGGCGGCTTCCTTCTTAATTTATTAAAGACTTCATTGCCTTCTAGTTCAGCATGAGCTGGTACCCATCGCAAGGACACTTATTCACAACCTTTCTCGCGTCCTTCCTAGATCCGGCTTGAATTGATGGCCAATGATTCAACGCTTGGATATCAGGTAGCACGATATTCTCAACTTTATTGGAAGTAGTGGTTTCTTTTGAGGTTCATGTCGGTACATATTCCTACAGCGCGAACTTCGATTGAAATGCGCTTGGGCTGGGGGTAATTTCCTACCGGCTTCGAGCATTTAGTCCCAGGCGCACATTCTAGAATACTTTCCCGAAGTATAGAACTTCATGTAATGTCTTATATAGGTTGTACTGTGGGTTGCACTGTCACCTACTAATCTGTCACCTTTGACAATTGTAGTGAAGAATCGAAGATGAGCGTATTGTTCGCTTAGAAGGACCACGTGCTGGCTACTTTTCGTAGTCGTACCAATATGTATAACGATCCGACTTGTTTCTTCAACGATGGCCGTCGTAAGATAGATTTCGTTATCGTCTACGAGAAGAAGCGCTCGGAATCGCAAAAGATTGAAATAGAAAACTTCTTATTCAATTTGCAGAAGAAAGGAATACAAATGGAAATCGAGGAAGGAGTGGTAAGTTTCGTTTTGGACATTCCCATCAAGATCGTTTTTGGACCTTAAATAACTGAATTTTGCTGGAATATAGAAATGCTATGGAAGCATTTATTGGATCTACTTAGGCACGTAGTATACTTCCTCAATTTCTGCTTATCAACGCTTTGGCCTCGATATTTAAATTGATAATTTTTTTGTAACATGAGGGCAAAATGTGTTGCGGTTTTTAATTTTTGAAAGGTAATCCTAACAAAATTTGTTCCCATTTGTTATTGCGAAGCCTGAACTTATGAGTATTTAAGCCCTCGTTCGTCAATAATTTCGTTTCACTAAGCCGAACGTTTCTTTCAGAAACACACCAAACTGGTATTTGTTAAATTACACGCCCCGGACTATCTGCTTCTAGACATAGCCAGCATACATAATGTAGTCTTAACCTTCGAGAAGGACAGGACCATTCCTTCGTATAGGAGACGCCTTCGACAGTTCAAGAACTTTTTGTCCCGACTACCAAATTCTAAGCACCCTCTTTATCCACGAATTTCGTACGTATTCTTCGCACCGTTTCCGTTATTTTGACGCGCTTATGATAAAAATGAGGAAAACAAGGTAATCACGTACCGAGTCCGGACCATGTGCCGTGGTACTGAATCCGTGCAGATATTACTCCGATCTTGCGCGCGTAGTGATTGGCCAAAACGTAAGTAGGGGAAGATAGCCGAAACTGGGTCCTCCTCATTTTTCGCACTTATCGAATACGCAATCCCCGCCCGAAGTGCCTCAAAATGTGAGAAGGGGGTTTGGAACTAGAGCTCTCGCTGTTACGGGGATTGTTCTTAAAGCTTTGCAGCGAGAGGAGATGGGTGCGCTTACGGGGAGCGCTCAGAAATTTTTCCGGCGAGTTCCGGGAGCGAGTGGTATAAAAAGACATTTCTTTTACGTCAGATGTGGGATAGTCGAGTGGAGCGGGGTAAATATTTAACACTTTTAGCAGGGATCTGCTGGGGGAAGTAGGACATAAGACACTTAATTAGCTTGAGTGCACACACACACATATCCCACAGTCCATTTCTATTCAGCGTCCCGGTAAATGGGTCAGAGAGTCGATTCCCATGATTTTGCACAATCTCAGCTCGAATATGCTACTAAGATTGAAGAGGAACTGTAACTGTTGTCGTTGGTGATTTCCGCATATTGTACTGATTAAGAAATGAGCCTCGAATTACCGGTTTTCAAAGATGATATCACCGGAAACTTACAGTTTCCTTTCATCTGCTTCGGAGTTATTTAACCCATTATGGACTACAATAAAACTGCCGAAGACACGGTCCGAGATAGTATCTTATTTTGAGCTTTGCGTGGTGACATACCGACAAAAAAAGTTCGATAGTTACGACGCTAATACCCTAAATCTACCCTAAAATATGACTTTCTGATCACTTTACACTACACACCAGTTAACGAGAGAAAAATTGAATTTTGGTCCATCTTGGGCGCCATCTTTAATTAGCCATTTTGTAGAGGCTCAAACTAATGTTAGATCGTTATGTTAGTTCGCCATGTTATAAGCTCTAGGTGGTCCGACAACTTTTTGACGAATTTCGATAAGGACAAGATTAACACCCAACAGTTGCCCCAAATGATGACTCTTTCATTATTTTTCACGGCACATGAAGCAGCGAGGGAAGAGTCGGATTTCGGTCAATTTTTGGAGCGCCATCTTCAGTCGACCATGTTGTAAAAGTACGAAACTATCGGTAGATCAGCGACCCAGAAGACCCCCGGGTACCCGTTTTCTTCTAATTTCCAAAACTTTTCCAAAATTTTCGACCTGAATTTCGGGTGCAAATGGGATTCCTTTTGTTTTGAGTATATCTGGACCCGGTGCCCGAAATGAGATGGCATCCCTGAACCTGCCTTCAGCAGCTTCATGGTGGTTTATAATGGGTTATTAGTATGGTGGTAACTTAGATGATTATCAAGACTGGTTAATTCCAAATACTAAATGTACACTGTACAAGTTAAGTCACTATAATCTTGATCTTTCGTCCAGTAAAAATAAAAACTTTTTATTTCCCCCTGGAAATCTAACACTCTTTTAGTGTTTGGTTTGCTACCGATTCCTTTACACTAATACCACATATTCATAAGATAGGAGCGTTGCTCGCGGAATCCCAGCGACCACCTTATCGACCGCCGAACGAACGCTGTTGATCAACTACCTATTGGCTCGTACAAATTTCGGAGACGCGTTGGGCGAGTACGGTTTACCGAAGCTGATCAGCAGAAAGACGTTCTTGACGGCGTTCCCGTTGCACGACGGAAAATGGGAATGGAGTGCCAAGGGACGTTTGAACGATAGACAGGTAGGTGTGTAGGTTTAGTCGAAACTTATTTCTTAGTTCGATGCATTACCATACCTTCCTCGAAAGAATTTTGATGATAGGAAGGGATTTTTAAGCAAATTTGTTTGTGATAGTACCTAAAGGTTGATACGGACGTTCCGTTGTCTATACTCCCCACGTTCCTCGGTCTTAGTATGCTTGAAGAAGCTGTCAGTAGAAATAGTTTTCTTTCGGATTACTTCCATCACTTTCTTAGGCTAATCAAAGACAACAAATTGGAACTTGTGGTCTTTCACTGACCTTGTTACGCCCTTTTTCTTTTCTTCGCGCGTATCCCGACTTCTGTCGTTACACTTGTCGCTATTAAGTCGACATTCCTACGTTATCGATTCCTTATCGATTTCCATTCTGACGGATAGAGGGAGCCTTCGTGTCCGTTTTGGAGCGAAATTACTATACGTTGCAGTTTAAACAAGTGCTCCGCGAAGTGTTTTCCTCGAAGTTTTCGCATGACTCCCTTATCAATCATTTTATTTAAGTAGACTTGATGAAACCACTGTTACCACCTAGGTTACTTGAATAACTTCGTGGATTCCTGTTTATCCAGGACTTGACAGGGTAAGTGTAAAACAGGTGGCGCCTTTAATATACAGCTCATCGGGTTTATGTAACCCACTCCCTCGCCGACTAGCTGGCTGGCGCCCTGAGTGATAGCAAACTTCCTTCCTGGGGCAAAATCGGTAAACCTTCTGTTGCGATTTTAAAATTTAGATTTCTCACTTTCGGAATCGAGTTCAGTCTTTAGTAATTAGATCCGGTGGCGCTAATACACGATGTAACAACTTAAAAAAGTAGTGGAGATAATCCAAAACATAAGTATTTATAGGTAGTCTGGACAAACAGCGGTAATTACGAAATAAGTTACTACAGCCTACATAGTATACACAGAACTACTCGCTCACAGCATCGATTTAGTACTGATTATAGTGGGGAGTCAACGATACTGTCCTAACTTATTTCGTAATTGTACGGCCGAGGCTGTTTATAGGTCACATTTATATACTTCTATATATTTGTTGTCGTTGATTGACCTAAAAAAGTGGTAGAGATAACGTCAAACGTAAGTATTTATAGGTCACGATTTATATACATATATATATATTTGGTATGACTACTGAAACGTTGGTATCAACCAGTGAGACACGCTAAAACTAAGTTCCTACCATGGACATCAAGCGTGAAAATCCACAAGAATCATCCAGATTTATTTTCCACCAAGTCCCTATTTTCGACCCCTTTACTCCTTTTAGTTCCCTTCTTTGTTTTTTCTTTGCAAATTAATCAGTTACCTCTTCAATATTTTTCCGACAGCTACTGGCCCGATTCTGGGCGAACCCCAAATCGTGGTATCAAGTCCAACCGATACACATAATATACAACTATTACGGACCGGAAGTCGCCTTTAGGTTCTCCTGGTTGGGATACTACAACAAGATGTTGATTCCGGTGAGCATCTGCGGAGTGCTGGTGTTTTGCTATAGCGGAATTATGCTCCGATTTCCCGGATTTTATCGGCTGTAAGTAGACGAATCGATCTCCCCCATTAATTTAGACCACGGATAAAATAGTTCTTATCCTTATCGTGCCGATCTAACTACGTGTTTCGACCGGTAAGTCCTCATCATCAGCGAAAAGAGCTAGCAAGAAATTAAAGCGCGATTCGTAAACTTAGAAACTGGTAAACTTTAAAAGAAAGAGGACCGACGCCCTTTTCTCTTCTTCATTGCCTCTTCTTTGAAAGTTGAAAGTTTATCTTCGATTTACAAAAGCAATTCTGCCGGCGGATTCAACAGTGAGATTCCCTAAGAAGAACAAATCGATTTAAGTTCACTTTGTTCCTCATTGTACCTTTTTCTCTTAATTTCTGATTGACTGATTTCGTATCATGTCCATTCTCAGGAGGGAAATCTGCGAGAGCCAGTTGCTGATGTGTCCGACTTGCATGAATGCGAAATGCAACTTCAAGAAACTGAGCGCGGAGTGCGGTTTCGCCCACTTGACTTTCCTCTTCGATAATTGGGCGAGCGTGATTTTCGCCGTGCTAGTCTCCATATGGGGTGAGCAGTCGTTAATCGAACAGAAAAAACTAGTCCGTGTTGATATCTTTAATTTAAGCTTTCTTTCCTACAGCGACGTTCTTCGTCGAGTTCTGGAAACGGCGGGAGATTAGACTGATGTTTAACTGGAACCTTTTGGGAGCGGACACGGATATCGAGATACGGTAGGTTTTCGAAAATTTATTATGTGCGAGATGGTTCACTTCTTCTCTTTTTATGCCTAAGATCTTACCTCGTGTTAATCTTTAACTCGCGTCCTACCTCAATCTTACGAAGAAGATAATGACTGGAACTCTCTCCATCTTATTGGAAGTGTGCTAATAAGTCTTCTCATGTTCTCATTCTTGGCTCGGTAACTGCGTCCTTATAGATGTACCATAGCCAGGAGGAAAATGAAGAATGAAAAACGACTCACAAAACATGATCAAGCAAAATTAGGATGTAGGTGGCTGTTAAATCATGAAATCTGCTGAGACACAAAAAAATTCTCCAACTAAGTTTCTAACTGGTGGGTGTGTGGAGTTAGAATCAGCGTTATAAGTCTTGGCAACAAACGCTGTTAAAGTCTGTTGGTAGAGAGGGCGCCACTTACTCTAAATGGAACTTATTTCTTCGCCTGATGGTGGTAAGAGCGAGATTCCGAAACGTCAGGTGGGAGGAAGGAGACGAGGCTATGCTTACTAAATCGTCATCTTTTCTCTTCAATTTATTTTTGATTGAAGCGCAGCAAAATCGTTAAAGGGAAGAACGATAAAAGCCTCCCCCTTCCTTCCCTAAGAATACTAAAATAATTGAATGTTTACAAAAGTAAGAAAACTCCTGTTTACCCGCACACAAATTCCCAACTTCCTAACTCTAGATTAACTACAAGATTCTAGGGAATTTTTCCCACAACTCAACGTGTCAAAAAATATATAAATCAAATAAAAGCGGGACGTAGCAGAACGTTATTTCCTGTTGTCGATGTCCGTACGGTGTGGTATTCGGTATTGGGACGAAAGTTGTCCCAGATGGTGGTTTTCTCGCATTTGATGTAAAAATGTCGGGAAACCAGCAACCTGAAGACTAGTCGGCTTCTAGCTTTTAATAAATAGTTCTCAGATGTTCTCGAAAATAAATCTTAGGATATACTAGTTATTTTAGCCTATATTAGTTTGCACTAGTTTATTAGCCCGCACTAGTTGTACCTTATACCAGCCTGTACCAATTCCCTACGACAACGTGAAAGATACGATAATGACATTGTAATTGACAAAAAGAAAGACTTACCTCCAATTGAGGGCAAGCAAGGTGGACGATTAATTTGAACAGCAAAACTTGGGGAAGCGAAACATCTAAACCCACTCAAGGATACTATACACTTCCCAGCGTCAAATTTCCGTGTATATCCTTGAGAAACGAGACTTAAAAGCGAAAACGGAATAGCTTAGGCACGAAAAACCGATCTGTTCCCACTCAACGTCAGAAGCTTGAAGCCTAGTTTCATTCTATTTATATTTTTACTTGCACTTTACTTGCGCCGAAT
The DNA here is from genome assembly GCA_038088585.1 of Chrysina gloriosa. Lineage (NCBI taxonomy): Eukaryota > Metazoa > Arthropoda > Insecta > Coleoptera > Scarabaeidae > Chrysina > Chrysina gloriosa. The sequence continues at coordinate 48,134,072 of CM076093.1, read as the reverse complement.
TTCGTTAAGGATCAACAATAATAGTTCTACGGCACCCCCACGCTTGGAGATTTGTGCCAACTTTTGTACTACCCTTCTTCCTCTTCGAATCACAATGGGTTGAAAACAATTGGTCTGAATACGTGGGGACGTATGCAGATTAATCGTTTTCGAGCCATTGTGGTTCGAGGGCGTTCTAAATACAACCTCGGTAACGGTACCACGCTGGGGATGGTCAGCCCGCAGAGCATCTCTCTTTAGGGCCACGACAAATAGTCCAGGCAGTATCTTCTTATAATCACTTCTCTATTTTCTCTCAGTTATTGAATATAATTTCCAAAAATTATGATTATGTAGTCAGAAGTGGTGAACCTTCTCGCTTTCTCCAAGAAAGATTTCAAATTTTTCGTATTTTTAGCCCTGAATACGAAGAGAAGACGCCGTATCGACGCATTTCTCGCAATACGGGAGCCATCGAAGCCTACGTACCGCTCCCGTTCAAAATTTTAAACTATACGATTTCCTGTAGCCTCTGTTGCTTGATGGTAAGTACAGAAGTATTATAAATTTGGTACAAAATTATCTAATATTGAAGAATATCGTTAAGTTTGTGACATACGCTTTCGTTAGATCCAATCCCCATTGTTCGCACGTTCACACGTTCACACTGAAAGAAATTTCTTTTTAGTTTATAATTTATATATTTATCTATTACCGTTTTTTAAAAATTTTATTTATATTTGGTAAGAAATTATAATAATATTGAAAAGCTGATGAGGTTGGATACACCGAAATATGTACGTATCTGTCTTGATTTTGTTGAGTATTCGTCCATCATTAGATAGATTTGGGCGTTATATTTCTTTCCAGGCTTTTGTGGCCAGCTTGAATAGTAATAATTTCTTTTCTTGAAAAGTTGAAAAAGAAATCTGTCTTATCAAAACTCGCTTTCGTCAGTGCTAAGCCTCTTTCATGCGACGTTCTCATCCTCACATTCTAAATATTTTTGCGCGCGGATGATAATGACGTGGTTGTCGAAATAGGCATTTCAACTTACCCACATCGCAAATGAAAAGTAGAAAAATAGAAAATCTCCATAACTCTAACAAAAATATCTTCACGCAGACTTATTCGGTAACTATCAACGAAAATTGTGCAAAGAACTGAATGTTCTTCTCGCCAGTTTAAATTCTTTTTCACGGGCCATTGTTTTATGGGCCAATGTTGATCTCTTGCCCTGCACATACAAAACGTGAAGGCTTTGTAAATCCCTTTTGTTCACCAAGGATTATGCAAACAACTTTTAAGTCTTCACATAGCATCCACTCGCGACCTGGGTAGTTAATTTTCCGTAAAATAAGGTCAAGATTCTTGCAAGTTTCCTTCATATGGATTGATTGAGCAACAGGCAGTGAAACCCAAGTATTTCCATTGTATAAAACAACAGCTTCTAAGTTTCTAGTTTTTCATTCCTTCCTTCCTTCTTATACTCAATGCCCAGTTCGTGGATTACACTACCAATATCATAGCAGTAAACTAAATCTTCTCCCTGCTCGAAACACTGCGCAAACTGTTGATCTCTTGTTCTATATTCGTAAATAGATATTCCGGATGTCAATAAATGTTTTTCTTTCAACCTAGAATCAAGCTTTTTCCCTAGTCAAACAGAAATCTCCCACTAAATCATTTCACTCAGCTTGTGTAAACAACTGTGGTTTTAAATTTTCTGGAGAACATTGGAACTCATCATCGGAAGGTCCACTTTCAGAAGATACGGGTTCGTTGGAGTGTAAAACGTCATCAGTGGACTGAGGCGCCTCAGGTACAGGAAATTTTGGTCTATGCCCTACCGACCGAATAGAAATTACTTTCTTACTTTTGGAATTATACCCAGAAACATCAACGCTGCAAAAATAAGAATCATTTAAATGATTCTTTTGTCCTCTCCATACCATGGGTACTGCAAATCCAAAAAGCTTTCTTTTCTTGTTTAGACCATTTCCTAAGATTATCGACATAAACAAAATACATCTGGTGAGGAGCCCAACATTTTTCTTGATCACCGATTTTTACATCAAAATAGGCAGAGTACACCTTTTTTACGAAGTCAGTTACTTTTTTTTTAACCACAAACCCACGACATTTACAGGAAACGACAGCTTTTAACAACCACGGTTAGCAATACTTAGTGCGCATGGGCTAAACACTGAAAAGTTAGGTTATGTTGACTGGAAGAAAACAAAGAGCTATGTTATTTACTAGAATGCCAAACTAACATTTGATTTTACTGTAAGTTTCAATGTAATAAAATGAATACATATTAGTAAACCGGGCAAATATGCGGTATGATGAGTCACCTGTCCTTTTCAGAGTGTAATAGTATATTACAGAGAACAAAGGATAGATGAGACTCATCATACCGCATATTTGCCCAGTCTATATATTAGATAAAAAATTAACTTTTGAGATATGAATATTACAATGTGAAGAATTGGTGGGTGATACAACTATTTTATCACTATTTTCTCAGCACACCAGAAAAGAATTAGGTCAAATTATTAAAAAGGGCTTTTTATCGTTGGCCTCTTCAATGGCTACCAGACACTTTCTGCTAAACAAATCCGCTTCAACACAACTCACGTACTTACAAAAGTATCTAAATTTAATTTTTGTTTGCTTTTAGGTCATCGTAATTATCGCAACGATGCTCCTGAATATCATCATCGGTAAGATGTTACATGACGCCTTAGAAGCTTCGAATAGTGATTTCTTAAGGCACAACGGGAATATAATTTATATGATCATCACGTCGATTATCAGCGTACTCTTCATAAGGATATACGATCCGGTAAGTGTCGTGATCCAAATTTACCCGGGAACGATATTCAAAATATCACTGGCTATGGCATTAGCGAGGTGGAGTACAGTGCTTCAGATCTCACATTTGGCGTCAAAATTTGTGTTAGTCTTCGTCAACATTAAGATCTTGGTACTCCGAATAGGGAATAAGGAATAATAAGTTATTCCTCTTTCTAAATAAGAATTATCCTTTTACCTCACACCTCGAAACGTCTTCTTTCCAGTTCTTCACTAGATTCACGAAGATATTAACGAGACTCGAGAACCAACGCACCACCTCCGAGTTCTACAACTCGTACATCATCAAATGCTACATGATGAACTTCTGCAACAACTACCTGAGCCTATTCTATCTCGCCCTACTCAAGGTAAAACAGCAAAACGATCATTTCGTTATAGAATTAGCAACGATCGTCTAGGGCAAACTCTTCACCCATCCAGGCGATATGAAACAGTACACCCGCTTCATGGGCTTAGCGGCGGACGTTTGCCATCCATCCGGTTGCCTATCCAGGGTTACGATATACCTCTTGTTTCTGATGCTGATGAAGAAGACGGCGCTCAAGTTGCTGAAATACGCAAAACCGTAAGTACATACATAGGTGGAAATCTACGAGTTCGAGGAATTTGAAAGGAAAATCTTTTCTAGTCATTTTAAACGTTACTATAAGGTGGCGAGGGCGCGCTATAAAGGGGAAGTTTACCAACAAATGGTTGCGCCCCAATGGGAGGAGGAGTACGGTTTACAGCCGATCGGGGAACTCCATTTCGTCCAGGTCATGATGGATCGAAGTAAGTACTCATGTGGGTAAGATTGCAGGAAATTGCATGAACCTTAAGGGTACATTTTCCCAAGATCGGTTGAACTCAATTTTTTTATTGATTCTAAAACTATTTTGGAAATTGTATATCTGACCTTTAAAAGTAGTGTATGTAACGACAAAGTACTAGTTTTTTTACAATGTTAAGAGCTTCTACAGCTTTAATTTTTTTTTTTCAAGCACAAGTGAAGAACCAATAAGTTTACGGGTTTGGAATTATCCATATCGTGTATTCATTATGATAGCTACGACTTATCGGCGAGCTTTTTATAAATTCCTTGTTTGTTGTTGAATTTAACCTCAATTAAGGAATAGAAAAATGACCAAGGGGTTAACGTCATTTTTGGACTTCAAGAAAGCAACGATAATGAAGGAATTTACAAAAAGCTCGCCTATAAGACGTAGCTACCGTAATGAATATGCGGTATGCAAAATTTAGAGTCCGCAAACTTACTCGTTCTTCACTTATTATTGAAACAAAATTAAAGCTGTAGAAGCTCTTGTAAGAAAACTGGTATTTTATTGTTACCCACACTAGGTTTAAAGGACAGATATATAAATTTCAAAATGGTTTTGGGACCAATAAAAAAAAATTTAAGTTTAACCGATTTTTAAAAAAGTACCGAACAGCCTTAAAACTTTGGGTTACATTTAAAAAAATAACAAGTAGTACGTACGAACGTACTTTTTTGGGAATTCTTTGTAGGTAATCCATTTGGTATAAATAATATGTTGATTGAACCCGAGCAATCTAAGAAGACTGTGATTAAAATAATATATAACTAGTAATAATATTAATATTTGTCTAATAGAAGTACTGAGACAGACATAAACAACATCGTGAAATATATTTCCGCATGTTTAGATGATTATTGCCTGTGTTTGACTTAGTCGATTGACTTGATGAAGGTTTTTGATTGCGTCGACCACAGGATCTTATTATATAAATTAGAAAAATATGGGATAAATGGAGTTGCAAATGAGTGGTTGAAAATTTATCTCACTATCATCTTCCTCTTCGTCGTTTTCGATGCCCTCTTGTTTCGTACACTCTTTTCACTTGTCTGTCTTGTCCCATTCTTTGTGTCCGTCACATACATCTTACAATTAATTGTCCTTGTTGTATCGTCTCTGATACTGGTATTATATTTAGATATTCTTTGAATTCTACATTTCTTATCTTATTTCTTCTTGTTTTTCCTCGATTTTTCTAAAAACCTCATCTTTGCTGTTTTTAGTTTATTTCATTGCCTTCCGTTGTCGTCCAGCTTTCGCAGGCAAATGTAAATGTTGGTTTCATTACCTTTCTAACAAGTTCACCTCTTCTTGCTGATAAATTCCGTCTTCATTGTATTGAAGAGTTTTCTTGCTTTTGCAATTCGCCCACTAATTTGGTCGTCCATTGTTCCTTCCTTATTAATGGTCTTTCCCAGGTAAGTGAATTTTCTATTGTTCTATATTCTTTCCTGTAATATTGATTCGGTGTTTCCTTTTAGTTGTGCCCATTATCATTGATTTGGTCTTCCTTATATTCTCCTTGATGTTAGCTCTCTGTAGCTCTTCGTTCCGGACATCTTGTGCTATTGTGCTGTCGTTCTGTTTCGTTTTCCCTCGCAACAACCAGATTCTCAGCGTAACATAAGTCAGCCATTCTTGTACTTTCCATTCTCCAATTTTCGGTATTATACTTTTTTAGCTTATTTCTAGATCATCTCTGATCTTTCATCTAGAACCACGTTAAACAATAACGGACTTAGTATACATCCTTGCTTCAATCCTGTTCTACTAATAAATCTGTCTAAGCTTTCATGTCTTACTCGTACATAACTGCTCGCATCTTCACATAAGCTTCTTACATTTTCTATAATTTTATGTCCTATTCTTCTTTTTCCTAGGGTTTCTCACTCGTTCTCGTTTCTTATTCTATCGAATGCTTTTTTCCAGGTCAACGAAACGAAACGAAAATTGCTTTCTCACTCAGTTGCCTTCGATAAAGACTTGATTTTGTACTTTGCTTTTCTTAAGCCCGTTTGACTTTCCTCTAGTTGCTGCTCTACTTTTCCTCTTAATCTTGTTTCTAATATACTCACATACAAGTTACCTCCTCTGCTTGTTAAAGTAATAACTGCAATCCTTACTATACCCATTCTTACATATGTTATGATGTGTATTCTTCAGCCTTCCGGTGTTCTTTTCTCTCGCCTAACTTGGTTTAGCAAGCTTAGTAATTCTCATTTAAGCTTTCTTTACTGGGAACTGAATCATTTATCTAGTTATTTCATAGTATCCTGGAGCTTTTCCGAGTTAAATTGTTTGTATTGCCTTTCCTAGTTTGTCTTTTTGGTATACGTATTATTTTCCACTATTTGCTGTTGTTCTATTGCTCGTCGGTGTATCTATCGGCTCATATTGATTTTCTTGACGTTCTTGTCCCTTCAATAAATCTTCGAAAATATTCTTACCATCTGTTAATTATTCTTCTTTCTTCCGTTGTAATACCTCCATTTTTGTCTTCTGTATTCCTTGGCATGATAGATTTTTTGTTTCTTATTTGTTGTAGCATTTCATAGGGTAATTTTGATTCTTCGGGTACGCCTTTGCCATTTTTTGATTTTAGACTACTTTGTCCCATAACATTCAGCTTTTCTAGTTGTTAAATACTTATTGCTTACTTCTTCTCTTTAACTTCTTTTTGAATTGTGTGTTCCACCATGTCGTCCCTGTTAGCCTCCTGTTTCCTATCCTAGTTGACCCACATATCTCTTCTCCTACTTCTTTTATTTTTCTTTGAAATTATTCCATGTCTGTGTACTCCTCATTCCATTCCTTCTTATCATTTCGGTACTTTTTATGCTTACGTCTATTAATTTGTATATGTTTTGTCGGTTTCTCAACTATTCTTCTCTTGGTTTGTCACTTACTTCCCCCAGTTGGCTATAAACTCTACAATACGCCGCCAAACGATGTTAAATCTACAAAACACTATAGACTATTTAAGAGTTCCGTTAAAAGTTTCTGGTGTAAATCATTTCTTTAACTTGAATCTTTTGCAATTTACAACTGTATGTTGTGACGTTTTTGTGTCTATGTGGTATGTGTATTTGTATTTCACATATGGTATGTGAAATAAACTATGATTAATATTTCAGCCTTAAATGATGGAAAAATTATTGGGGATTGCAGCCAAGAATGAGTTGAAATAAAAGACTCTCTTTCGGTAACCCTAAGCTATCGAATTATTGTAATTCTTCATCGAAGAGTGTTTCCTAAAGACAATAAAAATCATCAGCCACAGGAGCACCAATCACAGAAAATGAGTTACATGACAGGTGAGAAAATAGTTTGTCAGCAACTGAACAGGATGGTGTCAAGATCACACTACGTCGCAATAAGATCGTTTAAAAGACTGAAATAAGTTAAAATTTAGATTTTTAAATTACCTGTAATTACACAATTCTACAAATTTTTAGTCTGTAATTACATGTAAATCTTAAAAATCTAAATCCATAGGGCCACAATTTTGACGAAATCCATCTAATTAGTCTGCGATTGCGGTCCGCAATCAACAAAGCATTATTTCCATCATGGATCGTTGACATACGAAAATTATGTTTACTTAGTAAGCTTTCGCACAGTTACTTGTGGTAGCTGCCCATTAACGTGCCTATTTTTAATTGGGTTGGTAGAGTTTGTTACCATGGCAACCGAATAACGAAAGTCTTCTTCTTCTACTCGTTAATCCTTATGCCTTTCAGCGTCGGATTATTTTTGGATCTTACGACGATTTAATCCTTTCTTTCCATCGTGTCCGGTCTGCACTCATTCTTCTCATTTCTGCTATGGTCTTCCCTCGCTTTCGTCCTAATTCGTTGATTCTGTCAATCCATTTTTCCTTGGTCTTCCCTTTTTTCTTCTCCCGTTATTTTTGGCTTCTATTATTTTTTGTCAAACTCTTTTGCTCCATTCTAATTATGTGGCCGTACCAATTCAGTTGACATTTTTCAATTCTTTTTAGTATATCTTCTTGATTTATCATATTCCTTATCTGTTCGTTTTCTATTCTGTCCATTTTTGTTTTCCCCACGATCTTTCTCAAAAATTTCATTTCCATAGCTGTTATTTGGCTTTCGTGTTTTTGCTGTATTGTCCAGGACTCACTTGCGTACATTATTGTGGGGGCTACTACTGCATTGTATACTATCTGTTTGATCTTGGGTTCTATTTCTTTCCAAAGATGGTTTGATTCAGTGCGTAGTATATGTTTGTGGCTTTCTGTCCTCTTTTTGCTATGTCTAGATCAATTTTTCCATCCTTCGATATAATAGTACCTAAATATTCGTATGCGTCGACAATTTCTTCTTGTTTATCGTTTATTTTAATTATTAGATTACTGGCTGGCTCTTTATTATTTATCACCATTAGTTTGCTTTTTTCTACGTTTATTTCCATCTTCATCTTTTCTGTTTCTTCTGTCCATATTTTTGTTAATTTTTCCATTTTCACATAACTGTCAGCTATTAGTGCCAGATCATCGGCGTACAGTAATGCATCCACAGCTACAGATTCCAGTCTGTTATATCCTAACAGTGTCTTCACAGTTTCGGTGCGTTTCCTCGTATTTTGCAGGATTCTGTCCATTACTATAATAAATATTAATGGACTTAAGCTGTCTCCTTGTTTTATCCCCACTTGTATTTCAAAATCTGCTGATCTTTTTCCATTCACTTGTACTATCCCCTAACCTGACAATATAGACTATTGATTATTTGGCGCATTTTTCTTGGAACCTCTAGTTTCTCTAGACAGATATCTATACTCCCTCTATCTACCGTATCGAAGGCTGCTCGCAAGTCTATGAAATTGAAGTAGATTTCCTCTCCTGTCTCGATTTTACGTTCAATGATGTTTTTAATTATGTGGATATTATCGTTCGTTTGTTTCCCTTTTCTATAGGCTGCTTGTTCTTCTCCCAGTTTGTCTCCTACTAAATGTGTAAGTCGTTCCGCTAACGAAAGTCAGTGAAGTAAATAGAGCGAGTTTGACCATTTTGTATTTTCTTTGTTTTGCTTATACGTTCAAATTGTCTGCAAAATAGTTAAGGTTTTACTACATCATTAAAACTAGTCTAATGTACTCTTCTCTAAGGAAACAAACTCTAAATGGAGAGTCATCCAGATTTCATTTAATTAAGATATTGGCTCTCGAAAATAGTTTACTATTTTTACACTATTTTTCGTTTCCAGTATTGCAATACGGAATCATCCTTTTCTTCATATCGGCCTTACCGCTACTTCCGTTAATCGCTCTGATCGGAAACATCGTAGAGCTACGGGTCACCGCATTCAATCTTGTGAGGAACACCAGACGACCAGTTTCTCGAAGACTCCCCGGATTGGGAGCCTGGAACGGGATAATCGCTGCAACCACTTACTTTAGCGTCTTTTTAACGTAAGCTCGATTCTAACTTCTAACATCTCAGCATCATTTCGTAATTATTACGAAAATGTATCTTTATTTTTTCGGTACAGGCTCTTATGATCGCGTTTACTACCGAATTTGTATCTAGAGAGGTGTACCGGTATACCCATGGGAGTCTGGAGGGATTCGTTAATAGTACGCTTTCAGGTAAATATTCGCTATCTATATATGTATAAAAACGAACGTATGTCCGTGTGTCTTTTATGCATTGCTACACCATTCATCCGATCGCCATGAAACTTTCGGAAGATGTTGAGTACACCCCCACAAAGATTGCCGGCATAGTGGCATAAACGAATTCCAAATCAATTTATTTCACCAACGTTTTCCAAAAAAGAAACGCCATAAATTTACTTACCTGTAATACTGATCCTACGATAGGTGGCGCGCGTGTCGAATGTTTTTGGCATAATACATATGTCCTACAATAGATGGCGCGCGTGTATTCAAACAAATTCAGTTCGATTGAATGTAAATAATAACTATGATGATAATGATAAGTTTCGATAAAAATGACACAATGTAAATTGAATGGTATAACGAGATTCCCTTAATTTCCTTTCTTCTGAGGTCGCAGCAACGCGCGACGGGTAAGCTAGTTTGTTTATAAATTGAGGGACTTGCCATAAGGTTTAAGGAGTTTCGAAATACCTTTTGCAAAGGAATCTGTTGCACGAGAATTTAGCCACTCTGCAATAGCAATATGCTAATAGCAATATGCGTTTCTACCATCAAAGAATATAAATGTCTGTCGCCAAAACTTGTTTGTTATTCAATAATTACAACGAAATACCTTTGTTTTTTTTTTTGCAGAATTTGCGGTAGGCGATTTCGAAGAATCCGTAAAGAAGCGATTGCAGAAATCGAGCAACGTCACCGTCTGCTACTTCAAGGGTTATCGACACAAACCGTACGAAGTAAATAAATACGAACACAACGACGATTATTATTACCAGCTGGGGATGGCCTTCTTTATGATTGTCATTTTTGAGGTACTTTAGCCCTTTAAGTTTTTAGATCTTGGGGCTGTACTTACGGAGGATCCCACCTCCAAAATTGAAGAAATTCAAACGTGATTTATCCCGGTTTTTCCTTTTTTCTCTTAGTTTTTCCCTTTTTCCCCTTGTCTTCCTCCTCTTCTCGCTACAGCGCTTGGAAGTTAAAATGTGAGTTTTATTTCCCTTTCATCTTCATTTCTTTTCTTTTTCTCAAAACCAACAATAGCCGATGACAGTGCAGTAGTTTGTACTGCACTTTGCCTATTTAATCTTTTTTACCAATTGCATTTTCGTATGAGTGAAGACAATCTGTTCATTTGACTATCTTGCTCAAGCTCTTTCGGTGAAGAAAAAAAGCATGATTTGCGCTCTCAAGTACAAAGATCTATGAACAGAAATTGATGACGTAGGTAAAAAAGTCTAAATAGACAAAGTGTATGTACAAATGCAGATCTTTTCTCATTCTTCCTCTTACTCAGCCGATATCTACTAACAAGGATTTAATAGTTAAAAACGTAATGTTTTTATTTTTCTTTCCAATCTTCTTCGCTTTAAGTTTCTCTTCTTATATCTTATCTTCTATTTCTTACCTTCCTTTTATCTCTTTTGGATCTAGTGTTAGATATTGCCGGTTTTCCTCTGTTTTGTGCTGAATTTCTTCATTCTCCAATTTAAATGACAACGCACTCGTAATTGATGATGTCCAGATTGATGTGTCAAGAATAACAAGCAATTTGAGTTTGTTTTAAACTGTAAGTTTTCCTGCATTTATTATTTTTCCAAATTACTATTTGTTTTTTCCTTGTTTCTTTTATCTTAACGTATTCATATTTTAACTTAACTGTTAAAATATGTATTCGATTCCTTTCGAATAGTAGCCTCATATTCTTAGCAGGTTGAGGTTAAGAGAATAATAAGAAACGTAATAAAACGTGTATTAACATCAAGAATTACTAGGGTAAGATAATCGTGTCGTCCCAGCATTCGTAACAGCTGGATCAACCGACGAAACTCGGCACGCACTGGTCTAATGCGATGCGTAAACATCTGTCCGGTGGAAAAGCAGTTCAAATTCGTACTCATTCATCAATGATTGCCTGCCCCAGCTATTAGGGCTATGTTGGAACGACACGATTATCTTACCCTAAATTAATTACTAATAAGTACCCTGAAATTATCAGTCACATTTTGATACTTTTACAGTTTCTTTTTGCAGTAAATTATCAATAAACGAACTTAACACGTTCAGTGCCATGTCCATCCATATGGGTAGACGGAGCATAAGTGAAACATTATCTATTTATCCTTGGCACTGAATCTGTTAAGTTTGAGTTTCAATGTTAAAATTAAATTTATCCGTCATGGTTGCAGCACATCGTCCTAATCCTGACGGGCATCTTGGCGTACGCAATTCCCGATATTCCCTTCGTTATCAAAGAGCACCTGGCACACGAGGAGCAGCAACTGATAGAAGCAAGAGGAAAAATATATTAGACGTGCAGCGTAGTAGATAAGTGACTAATTTTCAATTCGATTGTAATTTACGGATCTTCAAATAAATATTTTACGGAAAAATATTAGCACACTTCTTCTACTTTTATTTTTTTTTTTCGAGCTGTGATTGGTTACAATGTCTAACCTGACATTGCGAAAAAGACACAACAACTCTTACAGCGCTGGCTGTATCCAGTTTAATCATCATACTTACGTCCCTGAGCTCGCTCCTAGCAAATTTCCATCTCTTTTCGCTCTTCAGCCGTCACTAATCTCTTAATCAAGGCCTCGTCCAAAAGTACCTTCTCGCAAAACAATTAACAGGAGGAAGAGAACAAGTCTAATTTTAACTGATTGTGATATTATGGACGCAATAACAGCTGATATCAGAGAGCGACGTGAAAAATAAGGTTGAAAAAAGAAGAATAGGAGAGAGAGAGGGAGAGAGTGAAGAAGAGGAAGCACAAAGAGAAGGAAAAAAACCAAGCTGCTAAAAAAGGGCAAATCCAAAAACAAAAATGTTAAAAAATTAAAGTTATTCTCATGTTCTCCTTCTAAACTTTTCAGATACAAATATTTTTCAATAGCTTAATATAATGTTTAAAAATGTAATTGACATTCAAAATGTATTTCTCATTGTCATCCAATATTATTAAATTTCAAATAACAGTTTCCGTGTATCACTGTACCCGCTGTGCTGTCCCATTGTACCCACCTAGTCGGGTGCAGTGGGACAATTTATATATTTTTGTTTTTCTAATAAATGGATAGGAATATCCAGATTTTTAACAAATAAAAATTACCTTAACACAGGTAATTGTTACAATACATGTTTCTGATTTGATAAAAATAAATTCAAGTTTAAAAATTGTCGCAGTGCACGCGACTCTCCTCTATACAAAAACTTGTGCCACGCTATGACAAGTACCTATAAAATGGTGGGAGCTATGTAGACAGATAGTTTAAGGTTTGCAGTTTTTTTGCTATAAATATTTTTTCTGCACCTGCCCTTACTTTGTTTTTATTACCAAACGGGATTTAATTTCTGGACGTGTCCCGTATATTCCACAACAGAGCCTCTAAAATAGTGAAAACAACAGAGTATGATTTGTATCTGCGGTACGCCGGCCGGGACTAGATGAATCGTGCGACTTTGTACCAACAGGCAAGCGCTAAATTGGTGTACCAACTTAAGATCGTAACCTTAACATTTTGAAAATTACTGTTCCACTAAATCAGGGGTCTCCAAACTACGGCCCGCGGGCCAAATCCGGCCCGCCAGTGTCATCAATCGGACCCGCGACAGCTAATAGCTTATTGTTGTTGTGATAAGTTGGATAAAAAACACAGAATGATAATAACTCGGATTTATTTAATTGCTAGGTAAAGGTTAATGACAAGTATAGTACGCAGAAAACTCACTGAAGTAATCAGTATGGCCCCAATGCTAAAAAGTTTGGAGACCCCTGCACTAAATTATAGTATTAAAATAAAGAATGCTACACACTTGCTTAACCTTCCTATACTCACGCATACGGTCTGTGAGACCGACTTATATAGTATAGTATACGTCTTTCATTTTGACGTGAGTATAGGAAGGTTAAAGTGAAGTTGGTATTTGTAGAGGGTGTTGCACGCAAATTGTTTTGAAGCCGTTTTTCTATGTTGGGATCTGAAAGGATTGGAAATTGGGGTTATAATGGGAGCTCGATTTTCGTGTCTCTTGAAACCTGTGAGACAGCACAATCGTAATTTTTTGTTGATTTTGAGGCCACACATGCTCCCTTTTGTAACGCTCATGTAATCGTGACGCACAAAGGAGAAAGAGTTGGTAAAATTGAATCCCCAAATTTATATAGGAAATACTAGATAATGTACGAGGGTAGATTGAAAAGCTTTCGGAACCAAAATAATACGCATTCAAATATTTTATTTTTCAAAATAATCCCCTCGAAAATCAACATACTTGGTCCAACGTTTCTTTAGTTTCCCGATTCCCTCTCCGAAGTGATTTTCTTCGAGGTTCCCAAAATAATCGTTTACAACCATTATCAGTTGTTAATTCCACCAAAATCCGGGTCTCATCCACGGTCACAAATCATTTTTTGAAATATGTTGGATTCCTCGTAAACACTTGAAACTGCTGAGGTTCGAGCTCGAATGCGCTTTTGCATCAAATTGAGCAAATGCGGCACCCGTCTTGCGGAAAGCTTTTTTAAACCAAATTCATTATGTCAAATATGATCTATATTGTAGAAACTTGTCAATCTATCCTCATATTGAGGAAGTTAAAATTTTACTTACCTTTCTTGGTTCTTTCGTCTCTTTTTCAAAAAATAAGGTAGAACGGAAAAGTAAAACAATAATATTAAAAACTATCAGTCTACATATTTATTCATTGCACAAAAACACTGATAATAAAATAGAATAACATCGAAATAAAGGGAAAAAATTAAATTAAAACATTTATAATACAAAGGACTAATTTTAGTGATAGTAAAAATATATTTAATTTGTACTAATAAAGAAACGCAACCGTAATGCAGTAACACAAAAATAAGTAAGTGTAAAAAAATAATTTTCATTGAAAAATACTAGGTTCTTTTTTGAAGACACAAAAATGAATAATAATTATTCATATAGACATAATATTTTGCTTAAATAAATGTACAATCGTATTTACAATATTTAGCAAAAGTCATCATTATCATCATCATCATCATCATCATCATCTTCAATTACAATTCTTGTTTCTTTACTACATTTTAGGATAATTTATAAGTTCCTATTACAATTTAACTCTAGATGCATCGTAATATAAAATTGCCAATAATTTCTCTCGTTTTGTTTTCGCTTTTTCTTTTCAGGTTTCTCGTCCCGTCGCCCGTTCCGAATTTTCAGGAGAGGAAATTGTCTATATTCGAGAAAATAAGATTTGGTCCGAATTTTTATCCTTTAATTTTTTTATTATCGAATTTTTTCCCCGATCGAAAGTGATATGTAGATGCGTTTTGGTCTTATGGAAAGCTCGAAAAAGGAGAGAGAAAAAAATCGTAAAAGTGTAAGTGGTCCAGAAAAATGATTTTCTCTCCTTACGCGTGAACGCGAATTTGTACTTATTCGTAAACCGAATGAGAATTATTGGCGAAATTTTATACCGTTTCTTCGAAAAAATCTATTTACAAAAAGTTTACAATCAAGGTGGGTGTGTGGGGGAGGAAATCGGGGAATTTTGTGAAATGTGGTAGCGGCGGCGACGGCGGCAAATTTGTGCGCAATACCTTAAAGAAAAACTTCCTACAAATTGTAAACTTTAAATAAATATCATCCCCAATTCGTTTATAAAAATGAAGAAGAAGAAGAAGGAGAAAAAGAAATTATCTACTTTGGTATCCTAACGTATAGGAGAAGAACACCTATTTCAACTATATAATCATTGTTCAGAATGAATATGGTCGGCAATACGTGGGTTTCTCAATGCAGTGAACCTAACTTTGCGCGTCGGTTTCGCAAAAAAAAAAAAATTAAAAAATTACGGAACAAACGCACCGATAGCTTCTACGATCGTGTTTCGTATAGATAGGAACTTTTGGACCCCTACGTTTAAGAAATAAGTTTTTTTGATTCGTTTTACTTAAATCTAACATACAACCTTAATTTTTAAAATATGTTAGACAAAATCCTTTTTTTTCTAAATTTATTTCGAGGTTGGAATAAAACTCAAAAAGTCTCGTTTTAACCAAAATATATTTTCACACAAATTCTTCAAGTAAATATAATAATAATAATAATAGTATTTTTTAGCAGCCACATTTAAACAAATATAAAATTCTGTATATATATATAATATAATATATATTTATATATATTTATTACCACCGTTGAAAAATAAAATGGACTCCCCCGTATGCAAATTGTTCCTAGCCATTTTGTCCCATGCCTTTCGTTTATTATAAATTATTTAAATCCCTAAACGTCCATTATATTTTTCGCATGTCAGTGATACCAATTCAAAAAAAAAAGAAACGTTTTAAGACGATACTTATCATTAGGAGTTTATCACAGTCGTCGAGTTCTTAAATTTAATTTTTTTTTATTTCAATGCGTGGGTACGAGAGCGGTGCTAAAATCGTGTGCTAACGAAAAATTGCTATATATAAGTTAAATTATTATTATTATTTTCCTAAACAATGCGGGGATGCGGGTGAAATGTACTTCGTTCGTTCGAAGAGATCGAACCGGATTTGTTAAAATGTCGTAATTCCGACTTCGCATGATTCATTGTTCGTGGCGAAAATCTTCCATTTTTCTGTCAAATTTCGAATTCCTCGAGATACCGCCGTGTGATCCCCGATATCGTTAAGGTTGCGGTCGAAGTGATCAAATTGCGTATTCGATAGGATACATCCATCTAAACAGAAAAGAATTGGCTTTCACTAATGCGAAAATCGCTTCTTATACAAAAAGAAAATTTATAAATTTCACTATTCGCGAAGGAAAAACGGTTTGACGTTACTCATCGGAAAAAATGGGGACAGGGTTGATTCTTGCACTTTCTAGATCGAATATAAGACAAAATTTTAATTTTCCAGATTATATACCGTTAGGAAATATAATCTAAATTGAAATTTTTCATTTATTTTATCGAAAAAGTGTAGAAAGGAACAATTCGAAAGATAAATATCTAAATAGGGCGTGAAATATACCAGATTTTTCATAACTGATGCATCAAATTAAAACGGAAAAAACTTCATAATAAATAAAACAAACTTTTTAAGGAAAAACTCCTACTATCGCAGGA
This sequence comes from Chrysina gloriosa, assembly GCA_038088585.1. NCBI lineage: Eukaryota > Metazoa > Arthropoda > Insecta > Coleoptera > Scarabaeidae > Chrysina > Chrysina gloriosa. The sequence continues at coordinate 48,117,642 of CM076093.1, read as the reverse complement.
AATCCGGAATTAATTTATGAAATTTCGTAAGGAACTAATTGGGAACTGCAGATAGTTAGATGTAAAGGCAAACGTTTTTATTTACACGAAGAAATGTAAACGTTAGTAAAATTGGGGCCGTATGTTAAGCAAGGACAAGTGGATATTAGGATAGGTCGTGTTAGTAGCCATCACGTTCGCCTGATGTTGATCCTATCGAACGCCGATTCGTGCATGTCGTGGAATCATCGTTACGTTAGGCACATTTCGGAACATCTACTGTGATGATGTAAGTCAGTGCACCCAAAACAAAACTTTTATTTGCCCAATTTTAATCAATTTTTTGTTTGTTCTTTCACTCATTGACTTGACTTTTACCTCATATAATCGTATAAATAGCTTTGACGCCCAAGTTGTGAAAAATCCTGTATAAACATATGTACATTTCGTTAAAAAGAAATAAATATTTTCCAAATTATATCGTTCATTTTCTTTATTTCTTAGCAGAATTTAAAACTGGAAAATGGCGCACTCACTATCAGTAGACTTTCTACATCAATAGTAAATCTGCGTGTTCCAAAAATGTATATGTTCTTTTTGTTTTCCTTAACGTCGTACATTCAATAAATAAGAAATAAGTGTTTTCAAGTCAACATCGTTAATTTTTCTTAATTTTGAGCAGAATTATATTTGAATTATATCCGAAGAAATTGATGAAATTTTGTTTTTCCTAAGAGTAGATAGCACCTCATCGTTTAATGTTAGAAAATTATGAATTAATATGTTCTTCGTTATTCACTGTGGTAAATCGTCTATTGTACGCTAAGGCAGTTTGTGAACACAATTTTTAAAAAGTTGCCAAATTTATCATATATTCGCTTCATAAGTTCATATCAGGGATAGCGTTTACATCGTCTTTATGAGTTGTAAGCTATCTTCAAAAAAAAAAAAAAAAAAATTAAACAGATCAAAAATGGTACAATATACGGTTGAGACAACAATTAATTGCTGGGATTAGCACATCTCAAAAAAAAAATTATCATAACTTTTAAGAATTTTTTCTGAACAAATCACTAGAGTCAACGTGAATAATGCAGGTCTTGCGTGTTTAAAAACTTGAAATAATAATAAAATTTTGAAGTCGACACTTAACTTTTTCCATTATTCCTAGTCCGTTTATTTATTTATTTATTTAACACCGGCGTAATGGATTAGGCTTACCACCAATTAAATGTCGCAATCTTCTGCAGACTTTTTATATCCAACAAAAATTAAGAATATTATTAAGAAAAGCTTAATTATTTATATATAAATATTTTTGATTGAAATTATTATTATATCATAGTTGTATTTCGTTCTTTTGGAAAATAAAAATATAAAATATATATAGAAAGTGTCCTCCTGGAATTTTTTTTTTTTTTTTTTTGGTCACAAATGTGTGCCCACGAGTTCGACTCTCCTTTCCATTGTTTAAATCAAAATAACGACTATTTGGAAGATCTATTTTGTTCTTGTTTGATTATCGATACCAAATAGGAATAAAATCAGAATTAAAAAATGTAAAATTCGTTCTAGGAAATTGATTTTTTTGTGGCACAACCGTGTGCTTATATTTTCAGTGTGACTTCCCTGTTCTCTTATCAAAAAATCGAAATAATTATTATTTGAAGGGCGTATTTTGTTCTTTTGGAAAATCGATGCGAAATAAAAATTAAAAAAAAAAAAAAGAAAATAGAAAAAAGTGTACTTGGGATACTTGTCTCTCTGTCACAAATGTGACCGTATATTTTGAGTTTGACTTTTCTAACTTTTATAAAAAAAAAAAAAAATCGAAATAGTTATTTGGAAGTTGTATTTTGTTCAGTTTACATTGCGCGTAATTGTTTCTTCGTAATGTTCTGCAATTTTTATAGTTGGGAACGTTTGAACTTATCTTTTTAGTAATCAGACACGTCCCTTAGATCTTTCTGTTAGGAACTGCATTTTTAGAGGGATTATTAAGCCAGCTTCAAGGTACAACAAATTAAGACAACTTTATTTAAGTCTTTAAGTTCAAAATCGTATAATAGGCACAATCAGAACTGGCCTGATCTGAGAATCCCAGAGAAGTTTATATAACATTCGAAAATTTACGTAAAAATGTTGCTTAGATGGGTTTGAAATTCTACAAAATTTCGATAATCTGTGGAACGAGTGAGAAAATCTCGTCCCATGTGTGGCACTGTATTCCAATAACTTTTTTTTAATTTCGCGTTTTAGTATATTACCAAGGTACACTTCCCTTTGTAAATCGAGTAATGTTACCGACAGGATTTACAAGTGTATAGAAATTTTATTGTTTATTGTCAAGAAAAGTTTATATTTTGAAATGGAATCTCCTTCGCAAATAATACGAAAGAAGAAACGATACCATTGAATTTCCGGCAGGTTGCAGTTAAATTACATCTTCAACGAGATTCAATAATTTAATATTTTTATTTACTATTAAATTTTAATATTAATTCCAATACATGCATGCTTCTTGTAAATTAAACGACGTTCTTAGACGGGTTTTGAAAGTTAAAAAATAATAAAAAACATTTTTTTGTTCCAGAAAAGTCTTTATTCCGAAGTCGAATCATTTTCTTTTTTAATATTTAAAAATGTTGCCTTTCTGGGAATCTGTATGATGGAAAAACTTTGATCTTTTACATTTTTATACCACAATCTTCAGATCAACTCGCCAGTATGAAGGAATATAGAAGAATTAAATTTTTTATCAGACACGCTGCCCTACTGATTGATTTTTCCTTTCTTCTTGAAAAATGTATACATTTGTATTTGCGCTATTTTAGAGAATTTTTTGATATAATAATTTCATGCTTTTCTACATATTCCCTTCATAAACTGAATGGCATTCTAAAAACCGGATTTTCAAACCAGAAAATGTCAAAATTCTCGAAGAAATTCACCAACCTGCCAGTAAGGAGGAACGTTGCGGATTCTTTTTTAATCAGAAACGCTAGTCCAGAGATCGATTCTCTTTTTTCTTTTCTTTTTCTTTTGAAAAACGTATATAATTGTTTCAATGATAACCTTACGTTCTTTCTTTCTACATATTCCATTCATAAACCGGATGAGATCTCAAAAACCGGATGTTCCGAACCGCATTTCCAACTTCTCATCAAATACCACATACTATGTACGTACGTACGTCTACAAAAAATCTCGGGAACAGCATATTCACACGATTTCAACACGCACCGTACCTCGCGCGATACTTCAATAGGTGTCGATTACTATTATTCATTTATTTATCTATTTATTCACACTCTAAAATTCTACTTATACACATACATAGTTGCGTTATACACGTCACGTTAAAAAGTACACAAAAATTTTCCCTTCTCCTCCGTAAATCCTGATCATCGAAACGCAAAGAAACGCTGAAACGAAGTCGACCAGTTTCGACCGCGCGATCGTCCTCAACGACGAAACGCGATCGAAACACCGCGTCGACTTCGCGTTCGCGCGACGTCGAACCTTATCGTATAAGACTTTTTGTTATTTCAAATGTATTTATAAGAAATTTCGCCCTGCGCGCATCTGCTAGGTTCACTGAATTGAGGGAGAGAGAGATTGTTGATGCGGATGCAGATAATACTTCGTACAAGCTTATGCACACATCGAAGGAGATGCAAAAAGATGATCGGTACGTGACCAGTTTCTTTCTCGCCCTACTCTATAGGAGAGTAGTGGTAGTAATAGTAGTAATAGTAGTAGTAGTAGTAGTAGATTTTTTTTTGTTTAAATCTTCATTATCGTTATTATTAATCTAGAATTGTTTGGTTCCAACTTCTATATTTATATTTATATATATATATAATCCCTATGCTTTTCTCTTTTTTCTCATTAATTTATATCTTTATTTATGTACTTTAGTAATACTATGCTACACTGGCCATAATGAATCTATTCATTCCGTCGGTCAAGATCGTCCTAACGTGCACGTTTTCCCTCATTCTCAGTAAAATTGGACGATGGCTTAGACTTATACCCCTAGCACCATCATCTACTAGAATCTATGGCGCGAAATCTCGGAAAACCGGACGTTTCACAACTCGAGATCGGAAACACGGTTGTGAACTGCGCTATTTATAAAAAATAAAAAATAAAGCGGTCGATGTTAGGGAGAGAAAACGATTCAGTCTCTATTGCATTGACCACCCTCAAGAGCACATTCCCTTTCTTGTTAGAACCATTCTTAGTCGAAACTAGTGAGTCAACTTCAGGATAAAAGAATACAAAATCTCCTGATTGAGGCTATAGGCAGATGCAACGCCTACATAGTCCTGGTCTTTGGTCTTCCATCCCCGACTTCGACCTCCACGAAGATGTAGACTAGCAAAATATTTAAAAGAATTCTTTGTGTCACAATCATAATTGTTCGAATCTGAGAATCGCTAAAGAATTTCTGAAGAATCATGGAATTCTCATATTTTTTTGGCGATTTTCGTTGATGCCGGATTATTCTGAAAATTTTGGTCGAAAATTTGATGATACTCGGAAATGAAATATTCAATAATTTTCTAGATTAAGTGCAGCTGCGTGATTTAACTTTGAGCAGTGGTTATCATCCAACTTATAGAATGAAAATTAGGGCGTGGTGGCGATTGATCCGCTTGAAAAAGTTGAAAATCGATATTGTAGGAGTAACTTTTGAAGAAATTGAAAATCAACGTAATCCTAGGCCTACAGGGCCTGCTGAGCTAAATACATAATAATGAAAATCAATTTTGAGGGCAACCGAGAGAGTGTGGAGCGTTTTCTCAAAATTGGGGACTTGTCTAGGGGTTATGAGTCGATTTTTGGAAATTTCTTGTGCAAGTTAGGGAAGTATAGCCAAAAGCGTTTAAGGATTCAGCAGTAAAATGTTCAAAATTTGATAAAATCAACGTCCGACGGCGATAGGGAGGAGGAATGTTCATCCAAATTGAATGATATGAATTGATTTATGATCAAAGTTCGCATTTTTCTTCTTTTACAAATGATAAATCAACCTTGAATACAAACCAGAGAAGATGGGGCATTCATTCAACTTTGAGGACGTGTCAAGTTGTTGTTTAATTTTTGGAAATTTCCGTGTTCGGCGAATGTATGTGGGCACAAGCGGTTAAGGATTCAACAGTAAAATGCCTCAAATTTCAATCTTCTCTTCAAACGAAATGAATTCTTTATTTCTTAGCCAGCGTGCGGTGATTGAGGTTCAACTTTTTGAAAGAAACTGAAAATCCAGTTTCAAGGGCGAGTGGGAAGCGTAGAACGTTGACCCAAATTTAATGGGCTGAGTCAGGGTTTTATGATTGAAGTTCACTTCTCTGAAAAAATTGAAAAATAAACTTTGAGGGCATTCACTCAATATTAAGCACTTTTCGGTGCGTTGTGGCTCGACTTTTGGAAATTTTTGTAAAAGTCAGTGGAGTGTGGCTGGAAAGCGTCCAAGGATTCAGTAGCAAGATGCCCAAAATTGGAATTGTGCGCTAAAACGACACGAATTCTTCATTCCTTGGGGAGTACGCAAATAAATGAAATTAAAAGTCAGTTTAGGATGTCACCAACGGTTTTGAAATCGCTTAGAAGTTCTCGAAGGTTGAAGATTTTGACTAAGATAACAGCAGAAACGTTGATGAAGAATGTAGTAATAAAATTGCAAACCACTTCGAAGGGTTCAATCATGATTATATCAGAAATTTCGGGGAGAAATGTCATGGAGAAGTTAGAGGAAATTCTAACACATCTGTAAACTTCCAACTCAAGGTAATAGCAAAGACTTTAATGCAAAGTTTTTCAAAATGAGCTTACATTTAAGCTCAGATTTGAGATGAAGTTCGCGTTCCCCTTTGATACGCGACTTTGAACTTAAACCTGAATATTAGTTGATAAGATGATACTGGGCATAAAACTTTTCAGTTTAAGGCTTTAAGGTAGTTTGAAAATTACGGAAGAATCGTTGAGAATTTCAACTAAGATAGCAGAAATTACAGGCAATTCTAACACGTCCAGAAATCTACAGACTAAAGCAATAGCAACAACTCTAAATTTTTTCAGATTAGGATTCCACCCAAAATTTGAAGACTACGGAAAAATTCCTGCGGATTACAACTGAGATAACAGCAGAAACGTCGACGATAAATGTCATGGAGAAATTGCAGGCAATTTTAACACCTAGAAATTAAAGCAAAAGCAACGACTTCAAAGTGGTAGCAATAACTTTAAAACTTTTCAGATTAGAGTTCCACCAGTGGCTTGAAAATTACGGGAGAAATTCCTGCAGATTTCAACTAAGATAGGAGCAGAAACGTTGAAACGGAAATTATCAAAATCAAGTCACAGGCAGTTGTGATGCATCTATAAATACCTACAAATCGTAGTGAAAGCAACGACTTCAAATACGTTTTGGGGGTGCACCAAAACGATTTGCAAATTGTGGAAAAATCCCTGAAGGATTCAACTATGTTAAGGGCAGAAACGTTGATGAAACGTAACGAATTTATTGTAAGCAATTCCAATACATCATTCAAGGTTATAATCGACGACCTTAAAACTGCTAAGTTTGGGGCTGCGCCAACGGTTTGAAATTTCCTTAAATCCCTGAAGGTTTCGACTAAGAAATTGACAGAAACGTTGATGATAAATGTCCCATTGGAAATTCTCATTAACTGCCCTGCAAAAATTGGTAATCGACAACGAATAATTTGGGATAAACTTTCCAAAGTTGTTATTTCCATTCGACGTGCCAAAATTTATTCAAAACTTTTTTAATCAAAAAAATTCTGAATCTAATTTAAAGGAATTTTTTAGTTGTGTTATTTTGTTGTTATTTCCATTCGACATGCCTAAATTTGTCCAAATCTCACCAAAACTGGGAAATTTAGAAAGAATTTCTATTTTAAACAAAATTTTCTAATGTAAATAATTTTCCAGTTTAAATAATTTTTGTAATTAAAAAAATCAAATTTCAAGAAATTTCCTGATGAGAAAAAATTTCTAATAAAAAAATTAGTGACATATAGGAAAATATCGAACATTGTTGAATATTTTGCTGTTTGCCTCGCCCTTTTTCTTTAGTTTTACTATTCTATTAGCATTGTAGATGGCGCTAGCGTCTAAGAAATCGTTCCAATTCTATCCTGTGCCCCTCCAAAAATTCACATCTAAATATTAGACTAATAATAATAATAATAATAATTACAAATGCAGACTTACCCGCTGGGCCCGAAACGTCCGCGATAACCGACGAAATGAACATGCCACAATAATAATATTAATATAATTCTCATATAGGTATATACAAATAATACAATGAAAATAGTTTGATTTTTAGACCTTTTTTTTTTTTTCTTTAATTTTTTTGTATGCGTGTATCGCTTCTTCGTCGTTATATTCCCGAAAAGAAAAAAATACTTAAACAAATAAGTAACCGTCGACAATCGTAATATAATAATAATAATCATTATATTATCATAATTATTATTAATATTAGTAATAATTAGAGTAGTAACACGAAAGTTTCGCATCTATTATTTTCTTCATTTTTTTCTGTTTATTAATTATTAATATTTCTTTTCATTTTTTCTATATAATTATCACACTTGTTCACTCACAATTTCAATCTTTTTTGCTTTGTTTGTTTTGTTTCGGGCGGCACTTCCATCCGAAGATGGAGGTCAGTGTTCGGCCGGTAATTTCGTGTGAGTCGATGAGAGAGGAACTTACTCGAATAAAGCGAGGATGTCGTCGCTGGTGGTGTTACCCGGGCCGCCGCTGCTGCTACCGCTCGAAGGCGGCGTGTTCAAGTCGGGCGGGTCCAAGTACGATAACAACTCCATCGGGTCGACGCTTTCGGGAAGTAACTGAAAAAATTAAGAAGAAAAAAACCGTTAAAACCTCGTTCCAAAGACCCTGTCTGCGTCCCACCTCCAACCAAATTGGCGGTATAGCAGATACCTTTCCGGAAGTAATATTGCATCATGTCAACCAGCGCGAAGAAAATGATGGAGGCGTAGACAAATTAATACGCGTGAAATTTGGTCTATTGCGATGATGACGTAATATGTACCTCTGAAAGCGTGGCTGCTATACAGGGTTTGCCACAACTGATGCGTCACATTTATTTATACAGTGTGTAAACTGATGAGGTTTCTTATAGGGAATACGGCACTATAATTTTAAACTCACATTAAGTGCTTCCTGTCCGGTACCCTCGCCGTCTATAACAGCTGCCGGATCGAAGTTGAGATCTGAGGGTAGGTCGTGAACGGAGCTTTCGTTGCTGCTGCCGTTATTACCAGCCGTACCGCTCCCGCCGCCGTTACCGCCGTTGCTGCTGCCGTTGGAGTTGTTCGAAACGTTGCCGGCGTTCGTCGTACCGCTGCTGGAATTGTGATGGGCGTCCGGGGGCGGCACGCTCGGCGGGCCGGTACCGCCGCCCGGCGTATGCGCCGAGCCCGGTGTTCCACCGGGGGTGTGCGGCGTGTGGGGCGTATGAGGTGTGTGTGGTGTGTGAGGCATCTGAAAATTTAAGGAGAAAAAACGGAGAATTTAGCGATTAAGTTAATCATGAAAAGCTGTTCGCATTTCTGCGGTGAAGAAGTTCAGGTGCATATTGTTCATAGCTTCCCATGAAGTTCCCATCTCTTGGAACTGGGAACTTACCATATATCCAAGGAAATCTTTCGATAGTTTCTCAAGAATAAAGGAAAGCTAACTCGAACTTTGCATTCTTTGTCTTTGAAAGTGACATTAAAGTTTCAGGAAAGGAATTAGGGAAATTTGGACTATTCTTGTTTCTGCTTTGATGTACAGGAAGAATATTTTGTAACAGAATATTCTAATCTACTAAAATACCAAAATCTTCGTTAATCATCGGATTAGATCGGTTTGACGTAATCGGGTTATGAAGTACATGAAGAATATTTTAAATAGAACATTACAATCTATTAAAATACCAAAATCTTCGTTAATCATCGACCTATGTCGGTTTAATATACATGAAGAATATCTTAAAATAGAATATTCTAATCTATTGAAATACCAAAATCTTCGTTAATCATCGGGTTAGGTCGGTTAGACATAATCGGGCTAAGTCCGTTTGACGTACATGAAGAACATTTGAAATAGAATATTCTAATCTACTAAAATACCATAATCTTCGATAATCATGGGGTTAATATTTTGTAATTTCATTAGTATTAATTTATTTATAAATAGGCATCACCTCCCACGCAAGCCTTATATATCTTTCAACTGTCAGATCAGTTTTTACATTAATGATGTATTAATTGTTAGTTGCTACCAAAATGCAAAACTTTTGGGCCACACTCGTATAAGTGTTACTTAAAAAATTCTTGAGCGAGCCTCGTATGTCATCCTATACAATTCCGTTCATATTGTTCTTTGAAACTGACCAGATAGGGAACTTCTGTAACCTTTCAAGGAGCCTACATATTTCGTCAAAGGCTCAAATCACCGAACTTTTCATATCCCGACTTTAAAACCGACTTAAAGTGCTTGAGAAATGGAATTAAACGATTTTGTGAACTTTCTAGAAACTTCATATTTCCCACTAAATGCTACAAAAAATGCTACGGAACTGTAGTTTCCATCCTGTTCATATTGTTCTTTGGAACTGACCAGATAGGGAACTTCTGTAGCCTTTCAAGGAGCCTTCATATTTCTTTCGTCAAACGCCCAAATCACCGAACTTTTCATATCCCGCGTTTAAAACCGACTTGAAGTGCTTGAGAAAAGGAATTAGAGGATTTTGTGAACTTTCTAGAAACTTTATATTTCCCACTAAATGCTATAAGAAATGCTACCGAACTTTAGTTTCCATCCAAATTTTGACTTCGACTAACCATGAATATCAAAATTAAGAGAAGGAAAAAACTTAATTTAAGTTGGTACTAAAGCTTATAAAAATCTGGAAATCCGTCTTACCTGTTCGTTTAGACTCTTCTCCATGGCGTTCAGCGGATCCAGCGAGTTGACGGATTCGCTCAGGTGGGACAGAGGGCCGTTACCTCCGGAATAGTCCGGGTTACCGGGGCCCCCGCCGGAAGTATAGTCGAACTGGTTTGTCCGGGTGTTGTTATAGGAGGGGGACCGTTCATCATGGATCCGCTCGCGATGCTGTTCATGTCGGGCGGCAGATACGGCGACATCGCTTGCGACATGTCCCAGTTGTTCATCGTCGGCAGCGTCATGCTTCCCGGAGACATCGCCTTGTTCATCCTCTTTGCGCCGCCGCACGAATCGTTCTCGTCGTTCTCCGTCTGAAAGAGTAAGTCAAAGTGTAAGGTTTATCGTATGGTGAGGATGACGTGGAGACTTTCGGAACAAAACCTTGTTATATGGGAGTTTGCGAATTGAGTCGTCCGTTTTTGGAGGGAGTTTTAGGGTCCCATTAAAGTTTTCACAAAATATGGTTGTGCCGTTTATTCTTCACAGGTTGAGGATGTCATGAGGATTTTGAACGAAACGTTATGCTGCTAGTAAGGAGATTTTTCCGGAATGTCAACACGGAAGAAGTTTTGTACCATGATGTAATGATTTGAGGCATTGACTTCCTCGACGTTTTCAGAAAGAAAAAATTGCCGTTTATCCTTCATATGCTGAGAATGTCATGTAGATTTTGAAGGAAACGTTATGCTAATAAGGAGATTTTTCGGGAATGTCAACACGCAATAAGTTCCGTACCATGATGTCTTAAAGATTTTGAATTTAACCGTGTTAATGGGAGTTAGCAAGTTTGGAAGAGTTGTTCCGTTTTGGAGGATGGTTTGGGGCGTTAGCTTGTGTTAACGAAATATGTTTGCGCCGTTTCTCTTTTATACGTGAAGGATGTCGTGTCGATTTTGAACGAAACGTTGGCATAATAAAAGACTCTTTTGGAATGTCAACGCGCAAGAAGTTTTGTACCATGAGGATGTCGTGAAGATTTTGGATTTAACCCTGATAATGGGAGCTAGCAAGTTTGGAAGGGGAGTTTGGGGCGTTGACCTCCTCAAAGTTTCTCCAAAAATACTCCGTTATGGAGAAAGTTTTGTGGCCTTTGCTTCCTCAAAGTTTCCACAAAAATTCCCCCGTTGTGGAAAAGGATTTGGGGCGTTAGCTTTCTCAAAGTTTCCATAAAAATATATCCGTACTACTTTTTTCCCTAAAATACTGACGATGTCGTACAAATATAAACGAAACGTTATGATATTGAAATACTGAAAGCTAGGAGGGACTCATTTAGAGACGATTTCACTTTCTTTTAATGTCAACGAAATATATCTTCGTTTATGTCAGTCAGTCAGTTTTGGGTTCAGTACCAAACGAAGTATGAAAATGTCGCGTAGATTCTAGACGAAATGTAGCAGGTAACGACAATTTCACGCTTGAAAATTGAAAATTCGTACTCACCTTAATATTTGTACCTATAATCTTCGTCGGTTTCCAATTAACTGCGCTATCGATGGTCACCTCTTCGCATTCCGAACTACTCAACGTATTGAGAATTCCCCACATGTACTGGTCGACTTCCAAGCCTTCCAGTTGCGCAGGTTTGCTAGAAGATGGAAAGGATCAAATTAGGAAAAAACGATTGCCAAGTGGGAAAGATACGAAACGCGGATTAGAAATTTTGATTGTAATCACTTCTTTTTTTTTGTGCGAGCCTGTTTGTACATGTAAAAACATCGGAAAAAAATCTTTGTACGAGAGATTTTTAGCTTTTTATTATAATGGTAACTGCACTACCAAAAAATCTTTGTACAATGTACAAAGGCGCTAAAAATCTTTCTACGGAGCCAAAAACCTTTGTCTCGCACAAAAAGTGATTGTAATACGTGTTTCGACAACCATCCGAGCATCTTCAGTGAAGAATCGATGAAAATGAAATTCCCCCATAAAAACTTCCTCGTCTGGAGTACGACGTGTGTGAATAAAACGTTAACCGAAGTCCATGCATGACGGCATCGCGTTCCTTTGTAATTTTCTATTGAAGAGGACGATTTCGTTGTCGAAACGTGTACTACATTCTTGGTGCAAGTGAAAAGTGTTATAAATTTTGATCGAAATATGTTTCGATAATCATCCGAGCATCTTCAATGAGGAATCGACGAAAATGAAGCTCCTACACAAACTTCCTCGTCCCTTTGCAATTTTGTATTGAAGATGACAACTTCATTGTCGAAACTAAACTAAATTAAATCCGTGCAACTATAAATGATCACTGTCAATCAATGTTCATATAAGATTCTATTCCATCAATTCCGTCGTATTTTCTTGATTGAAGATGATATCGATTTAGTTGTCGAAACGCCTACTTTATTACCCAACAAAAATTCGCAAATCCGGTGAAAATTTCGTATGTAACTTACTTGCAAACCGGACACCTCCACGATCCTCGCTCGCAATTCAACTGCAGGTAGGATTCCAGATCGAAGCACTGTATGTGTTTGCACTCGTGCCCTCTGGCGGGTAACGTTATCCTCTTGAAGGTGATCGGACACTTCAACGAAACTTTGAGGGCGGTCTGTTCGACCGCGTCTCGATCGCGATCGGCCATACTCGACCCGCTCTGCGTGTTGTTGAAGTTCCGTTTGATCTTCGCGATGCAATGATCGGCAGTTAGCAACCGCTTCTTCAGCAAACCTTGAAGGACAGACCTCACGCTCGGGCGATGAACCAATTGAAGGACGAAGAGGTGAGACTAGAGTACCAAACAAAAAAGATACGAATATTAATATAAAGTGGAACTGTAGACTTTTAGAAATTTTCTTACACAACAGCAAGCCGAAACGGTGATCTGAATCGTATTTCGGCCCGGCTGGCAGACGTCCTTCAAATAAAGAGGTTTATGGGACGTCTTGTTCTCGCCCCGATCAATAATCAAGGGAGTGGCGTTGACGGAAACTTGAACCGAAGCCGGCCAATTGGTGTTCATCTGCCTATCCTCGTGATGGAAGCATTTCAGTTGTAACTCGAGGTCGGACCTCCACATCAGCGTTTGATGCACTGTAGGTTTCAACTGGAAAACGTGGTTACTGACGGCTAAGTTGTGTTCCAGCCTGAACGGCGGTAGGATAATTCCGTCGCGAACTGGGAAGGTGAGCCTTAACTCGTCATCTTCTGCAAAAATTTGATATTCACTTATTGTTACTGGCATACGCGATGGTGTTATCAAATTTCAAGAGCTAATTTCTTGGATGCGAGCTTACTAAATTACCACAGGCTAACCTGTAAAAAGCTTGGTTGATGAACATGTTGAAGAATGATACTTACAGAAGGGGCTTGGACAGAAATTTTAATTAAATTAAATTACAACTTCATAAGTAAAAAGAAAAGGCGGCTGGCAATGACGTTTTGTGTTAAGAATAAGCAGGGAGAATTATTATGGGTGGCATCGCCGATGTACAACTTCACAGAAACGTTGGCCGGAGCATAGCGTCCAATTATCGATAATTTTCGAGAAAACTCCAGTAAGTTGGTGGAAAACTTCTGGCTAACATCTTCTTCGTCAATAGGAAGGCTGACATATGGAAATTACTGAGCTCTGAAGAAAGCCAGGTGACACTCAATTAAGTTAATATGAAGGCTGAAGTACAACACAATATGCTGAACATTTTTAGATGGAGGTCGCTAGAGTTTTTCAAACATTTACCAAAACTTAATACAGTAAAGTTGAACTGCGATAGTATCAAGATATCGAATAGTTATAAACGAAGCTCAGCCAATTTTGTAAAATATTTGATGAAATCTGGAACACTATTAGAAAGGTTGAAGTGTGATAGTTCTAAGTTACATTTTTTACCATATCTGAGAAAATCTGTACAATTAGTATGAAGACTAACGTAGGGCAGCTCCAAAATATTCAAAGGGCGTTGCTAACACGTACACCGCCAGTAATTATGGGCTGAAATTGGACCTGCACTATTTACAAGAAGGTTGGAGTATAATAGTTCCAAAGTGCCGAACAGTATTGGGCAAGCCTCAACAAATTTTGGAACGTATTTGCTAAAATCTACACCGTTAATAGCTGGGCTGAATGGCGAGACTTTCAAATTGTGTATTGTACAAAATTAGACGAAAACTCAGCAACTTTTCCCGATGAACAGAGCTTAAGAATCTCAAAAATTTTAGATGAGGCTCAGCAAATTTAATCATTCATAAAGAAGCTCAACTACAATAGTTCCAAATTGTTGAGTCACCTTACACTAAGTCAGAAAGTTGTTGGCATATGGCTAGAATCTAAACTATCAATAGGAAGGCTAAATTGGGACCGCTTCAAAATTTAAAATATCTCCATTTCAATCTCCACACAATTCCAAAATGCTGAAGAACCTTAACGAAGTCTAGCTAATTTTTGTAGAATATTTGACATGAAGACTGAAGTACTGTGATGATTGTGTGTCAGCTTTCATGCGAAACTAGTCTTATGCTGAGTTTCGTTAAACGATACGATCTCTTAACTCATTGTCAGTCGAGCCAAGAAATTTTCAGCTTTGGTCAGAAATCGACCATGCCCCTGATCCAAGTCTAAATATAAACAAACTTACTTTGTACTTGCGCTATGGGGGTTTCAAGTCACTGAAATTTGGCTTAACGTCTGGATTCGGACTTATGTACGGTGGCATACTGCTGGCCGGTGTTAGCGGTGGCGTCGGATTGCCGGGTATCGGACTATGCTGGTAACTCATGTTGTTCCTCATGCTAACGTCTTGCTGAAACTGGCTCGTGTTGCCGTACTGAACGGACGCGTTACCGTTCATGTACTGGCCGGAATTGCCTGTGTGAAACTGGCCCATCGTATTCATGGAACTGGCCGGGAAGTATTGCCCCTGCTGCGTGTACGGCGGCGTGGTCTGCCTCATGGTGTTGGACCCCCGCACCGGGACCATATTGCTGGGTCCGAACGACGTGGTCGGACCTAGCGTCTGCTGCGAAGGATACTGGGTTTGGTAAGTCGGCTGTCGCGCGCCGTACGCCGGATACTGGCCGTTATGGTTGAAGTTAGATTCATGGTGGGACACGGTCCCGTATTGGAATAGGTCGGCTGAGATCGTTTCTGGGTCATGTGCATCGCCGGCGACGGGTACGGGGTCATCCGTCGCGGGTACATCGAACTGGGCGACGGACCCTGCATACCCATCTTGGGCGCCATATTTCCGGGCATGTTTCCCATCATGTTGCCGTGCATGTTCATGCCCATGTTGGCGGCCATGTTGCTCATGTTACTCATCGGGCTCATGCCGTTCATGCCGCTCATGCCGTTTATCGACATCATCCGCTGTTGATAACTTTGCTGGTACTGCTGGTTACTGAACTGGGTGTTGTCCTGGAGAGCCACTACGCTGGCCGTGGCCGTCGCGGTGGCGGTCGCCGCCGCTACCATCGCCGCTGTAGACAGCGCGTTGCTGCCGCCGTATCCGCTCTCCGTAGTGTTCATTCCACCGCCCGCTCCATAGTTGTTCACTCTGAAACAAGAATGAGTTGATGTTAAACTCAAGAATTCGTCAAAGCTGATGGATATATACAAGAACACCATAAGAAACATGTTCCTATCTCTTATGACTTACAAGGAGAAGGTAAGGTAATTCGATTTTTGTTATTTTTTATATTTATGGTATGTGTAGTTTGGACCTTGAATAAGAATATTTCGGAGTAGTTAGATTTTGAACCTTACTATGCCAATTAAATCAATGCCAATTAGATATGATATACTTTTCAATTGGAAGCTTGACCTAGTCAGTAGCGTTCTATTCCGGTACTCACGAGATCTTTGGTTCGAGTCTCATCGTGCGACATTTTTCTTGTCATCTCAAAAATTATGAACAAAGCAAGTATTATAATAACTATATGCTGGAACATTCTTCAAGTACTTCATTAAAATTCACAATCGGTTGATAAATAATATTCATTTTGAATTTATGTACGTTGCGTCGAACTACTCCGAAATATTCTTATTCAAGGTCCAAACTCACGTACCATAAATATAAAAATGCAAAAATCCGATTACCTTACCTTCTCCTTGTTAGTCTAATGCACGTAAAATAAGTGACAAAAACAATATTTTGAAAGTTTTCTTGTGTGTCCATCGGGCCTTAACATATGTCTTAACAATATTTGCGAAAAATTGAACTATACCATGTTCCCGATCGAGTTGTTAGCGATATCGGAAAACCGACGTTACGATATAAATGCATAAAACATGGCAAAAGCTCAGGTTAGATTAGATGTTGTGTTAGCTGTACCGACTAAAGCAACAGGTCAATAGCCCGTAAAAGCGCATAGTATCGTCCCAATCTAGCGTTTCTTTTTAAAGAAGTGAGGCAATATCCCATAAGAGCGTATATTACCAACTTGAGCCGGATTCTTTTTAAAAAATTAGGACATCTTCTACTTAAAGGGGTCAATGTTCCCAAACGACTGTACACTATCAACTAAATCAGGAATAAGCTATGGGAAGCCTTTCCTTTTGCAGAAGTTGAGGCATAGTCTAGTTAGACGGATTAATGTTCCCCAAAATAGCGTAAAGTATCAACTCGATTTGGAACAGGCTTTGGAAAGCCTTTCTTTTTGAACCAATTGGTCCATCTTCTTGTTAAAAAGCTCAAAGTCTCCAAAAGAGCATATATCAT
The DNA here is from genome assembly GCA_038088585.1 of Chrysina gloriosa. NCBI lineage: Eukaryota > Metazoa > Arthropoda > Insecta > Coleoptera > Scarabaeidae > Chrysina > Chrysina gloriosa. Next base: position 48,100,999 of record CM076093.1, on the reverse strand, counting down.
CAACTCGATTTGGAACAAGCTATAAAAAGCGTCTTTTTAAAAGAAATTGGGGCGTCCTCTGGTTAACGAGATCTATGTTTCCAAAGGACTGTATATCATCCACTCGATTTGGAACAGCGTATGGGAAGCGTATCTCTTTGAAGAAGTTGGGGCATCTTCTAGTTAAAGGGATCAATGTTCCCTAAAAGAGCGTATTTTATCAACTCGATTTGGAACAGGCCGTGGAAAACGTTTCCTTTTGAAGAAGTTGAGCCATTTCCTAGTTAAAGAGGTCAATGTTCCCAAACGAGCGTATACTACCAATTAGATCTGGAACACGCTATGGAAAGTCTTTCTTTTTGAGAAATTTGGGGCATCTGCTGGTTAAAGATCAAGAGCGTATTTCATCCATTCGACTTGAAGCAGACTATGGAAAGCGTTTCTTTTTCTGTGAAGAAGTTGGGGCATCTTCTTTTTTAGTTAAAGGAGCCAATGTTCCCCAAAAGAGCGTATACTACCAACTCGATTTGGTACAGGCTATGGAAAGCTTTTCGGTATTAAAGAAATCGGAGCATCTTCTGGTTTTAAAAGGATCAATTTCTCCAAAAGAGCATGTACCATCAACTCGATCAGAAATAGGCTATGGACAACGCTTTTCTTAGGACATCAGTTCCTTTTCTCATACACATACACACATACTCATCGCAGGAGCAACTATGAAATGCGCCGTATTTGCGTCGCCCTCCATCAGATGGCGCTCTTATTATTCGGACTCGAATTTACTTCAAATTTAACTTTAATTTATTTACCATCGGTTTCGAAAAATCATTTACTCAAATAAGCATCAATGCGTAAAGAGCTTCGCTCTGGTATTTTCTCTTTTTTGAAGTTAGGACATCTTCTCGTTATTTTGTTTTGGTAACTTATATTTTACCCGAAAATAAGCACATTGGTTACAAGAAATTTTTCCCGAATGGTATTGGGTGCAAAGAAAACTTGTACATTTTCGTATTAAACACAAAGGTTTCGTACAAATTTTCCACTGGAATCTTTTCAAGTCCAAAACGACGCAAAACTCATATCAACGTTCCATCTAATTAAGCATATATGTACGTACACAATACCTGCACACACACAGACACATATGTACATACGCACGCATACATACCCGCGATATGCGAATTGTTCCCTCGACAAATCGCGTTCGGCGTGCGTATTTTATCGGCGGAACGCTTTTACGATTGCATAACGGCCGAAGGCGGCACGTGCGATAAGGAATTTTAACTCGTTTCGTTTAGTCTTACGCAAATCACCTTCTTTTTCTTTTTTATTAGTTGATTATAGGTGTAGCCGATGGAATTCGTAAATATACAACACATACGTGTGCGTACTAGCACGGCTAGCGCGCCCGGCAATAAAAAAGCAAGCAGAGCCGGCGAACGTGCACAGATAAAATATCGAATAAACCGTTCGCCGTCGTCGCCGCCGCCACGTTTTAAATATAGCGACGAGATGCCGTAAAAAGTTCGAAGACGCCGTCGAAACGAGCGCGGATGTTAGGTGTACATATGTTGTATATTAGATCCAGGATGGGTCGAATTCTGCGAATTCTTTCGGTGTTAGAATGAAGGGATACTTTTGGCTGGCGCTGTATACACCTGTCCAAAACCGGTAAGTAGGATCCTGAACAGAAGGAATGCCAAAAAATGGAATAATTTATTTGGGTGGAGTTTCTTCTTTATGCTACAGATGAATGTAGATATAATCGCTGCAACTCGAAGACAAAGACATTTAGGTAGTGGATAACAAACTCGTTCTGGAGTAAGCAACAAAGTTTCTTCCTTCCCTCTAAAAATTGTCTTGTGTTGCTTCCGATATGCAAAGTCAGGAACCATCATCACGTTAGGTTGAGGATCATTGCCTCCAAAAACAAAGAAGGATGTTTAAATACAACTTCGTGGGTGACTTATGGAAAAACTCCGCATGTCAAAGACGCGCCATTCAGTCCGAAAAACCAAAAAAAAAAACTTGAAACAATAAAAAGCCACAGGGCAATGAATTCAACATAAAAGAAAGTACAGCTCTAACGGAATACCGCATTACGATATAGCTAAAAGACGACTACCATGCGGTAAATCATCGGTCAGGTCCCTCGAACGGTTATGGAGCTTCGCGACCAGCAAAATTCACGCAACACCATCCGATTCTTCCGTCAGGGCGAATCAAAATCACTGTACTTGCCAGCCGATGTGGTCCAGTCAACTATACCAAATCAATTTCCCCTAAAACTTGCTTGCTTTGTGCTAACGAAACACGCGTCACCAAATTTTATTAAATAATTTCTGTGGTGCGGTGTTTACAGATGTGATACAGTGTCATTAACTGCAGAGGAAAGGGAGACCACAAAAGGCCTTCTGGGGCGAATAAATAAAATGCCCTCCTCGTCAGAACGGGATTGCTCTCCTCAGTCATTGTCACCGACCATCGAAGCATCATCCACCTGGAGGAAGACAATAATGGCCTGGAAGATGAAACCATGGGGTAACCGAATCCTTTTCTGTTTGGTTATGGGAATGGCAAACTCCCTCATAGAGTTGACAGCGTTTCAACTTAAATTTAACGTGAAATTTCGCGAGTTATGCCAAAAAATTTTTCAATCTGGAAAGCTGGAAATCTATTCCAAAAAATTATCCTCAACTTCCTATAACCTCGGAAACATTCCTCGTACATAGACAAATTTATAATACCTGGTGTTTACTTTTCCATCTGTAGAAGGTTTTTTCGGTTCTGTAAGTTTTCCCAAACGCACCTTAAGCAATCCCTGCCAGAATGGTTGGAATCCCCGCGTAAATAACTTTTCGTACGCACGCATTTTTTAAGTATCCTTCGTTGATAAAGTCCACATTTTTTCTAAATTATTCGACGATACATAACAAATTTCCTTACGACAGGTAGAATTATTGCTCGTTTATTCAGAAAGTATTACCGGAAAAAAGCCGTACGAAAAGAAGAATGTTTTTTCATCCCTATCTGGAGGAAATAAATGCCAATCATCGGTTTCCTAATTGGAAACGATTCCATTATGTACTCGACTCGACTCGAAATAGTTTCATAAATACCGAAACCCACATCGCCGTTGGTCGGTGGGTCCCAGCAATTCTTAGTCCTCTAGTTAGTATCGTTATTAATTTATGTGAGAAATGTACACGCGTCGCACTATTACATCAATGACAACGGGCTCGCGTAGGCGAATAGAATCCTTTCGTTACTATCGAAAGGCCTTGAGTAAAATAGGCAAAATTGCCGTTTAAAGAATGTCTTTCCATAACACGCGCGGCGCCGTCTAGGTTGCTGCAAAAACTAGGAAAGGAATTTCGGTAGAACATTGCTTTTCCAAACATTCGTCTTTAAGATTTATACACTGTTGCACGCGTTCAGACCACTTTTCATAACTTCTTTCCCGATCTGAAATCGCTATATCAGAAACATGGGCATGGAAGGCTTCGACAGCTCCTTGAGGTACTCAAGTCCGACAGTTGACAGTTGACAGTTGACAGTTCCGAAATCAGGTAAGTCATGAATAGTGATCGTGCATACATTGTAACTAAACCCGAGCAAAATGCGTGCATTTCATTCGTGCTTATTGTAAGATGCTTTTTCGGCAATCATAAAGCTGATATCTATACTACACAAAGTTCTCAATAACTTCAGAGACCGTGCATGTATCATGAGCATAAACCTTCATTACTTATACAACCATTTAGACCGCTTTCGGGAAGATTTGGATAATATTAGCAACGAAGAAGGTGAAAGGTTGTAGCAGGATATAAAAGCAATGGAGGACTGCTATCGAGAAATATGGCACACACGCGATGGAAGATTACTACTAAAATTTGCAAATACACTGTTCTGACAAATGTTTAGGTAGGAAGAAGGGTAACTGGGAAAGCAGTCTAGACAAAATAGGTTCTTTTGATGTTTTTCGAGCTTTTGCACTAATTTATTGCTTCTTCAGGAGTGAAGTTACTGAAGTTACTCCTGAGGAAGGAGTAAATTATTGCGAATGCTGGAGAAACATCACAAGAAGTTAACTTATTTCATCTAGGCTGCTTTTCCAGTTACTCTTCTTTCTACCCAAACACGAACTGGTACAACCGTACCTCCACTTTACCGTTTTAACAAAGTTTATTCAAAAATGTCCCGCAAAAGATGCTTTCTCACTGTCAACTAGTTTTTCCTCTAATTCTCATTGATCTTCGTATGTGTTATCGTAGTGCTGTTACCCTAATAATACTGTGTTTTGTCATAGGAATGCCCAGGAAAATACAATTGTACTGCCTTTTTCAATCTCTTATGTTTTGTTTCTGAACCATAGGATCAATTGATGATGGAGTAACGTAAATCACGCCATTGTCATATCTAAAAATTTAGAGCTATTAGACGAAAACTATATTTAAATTCAGTACACCAATTATAGATAATATCAGCTCGGAAAATCTCGGCACCAAACTTGTGTTGGGTTGTGTAATCATATAAGGTTCGACAAACGCGTGCTCCACTTCACTGCAAAACACATATTAAAAGTAAACGTCATGTACTGAATTTAAACAATAATATTCCGTACTGGGGATTTATGTATGAATTTTACTTTTATCTATACTTACGCAAATTTTCCTATTTTTCAACTTTGATTAGTAATCAATTGTTTGACGTGCTACGTGACATTTTCATGATGCAGAACGACGTTTCCGGTTGCTTTTACTGATCTCGTCGATAATTTCTGGTAAACAAATTGTTGCTCAGCATTCAATATTAACTGTTCTTCGGCGTATTTCTATTACCTAATCAAGTGTCTTAAATAATTCGTATGCAATTATTTTGCGCAATGTAAAAATGTAAAAAGCAAAACATACGTGGATATGAACAAGCGATTCGTAAGGTGGTAGTCGGGGACATTGCCCATTGCGCTAAATGACCTTACTTCAAAGATTACTATCCAGACTTATCAATGGGTTGTGATTTCTTCAAATTTGATTTTCTCGAAAGCGCATTGTTTCCGTTTAACCAAAAGCACTCGACATATGAACCAATCACTATAAGGAGTTTCGTTGAAATCGATTGGTATCAAGTCGCAATGTATCCTTTTAAGATTATTGTTGATGATTTCTAGCTACAATTTTCGTTCAAGAGCAACATTTTTTACATTGCATTGATAATTTCATATCACACAGTTTTTATCGATCAACTTCGGGACACTTGCTTCGCTAACAACTTCTCGTAGGAAAAGAATTCTTGACTGTCCAAACTAAAATGTGGTAGATCACCTTTACTGCTTGTATTCGTAAGAATTTTGAAGCTGCAATAGGTATTTTTGTCTCCTGTATTATAAGACTTCTTCAATCGAAATCTAAAGTGAAATTTTTCCTGTACATCGCTAAGGGATTTTGTGTTTTTGACAACGGGGAACAGGAAGAAATCGTTGTTATCGCCCAACGTGAAAATACGGGTAATGAGACGTTACTTCGATATTTTTCTTCTCCATATACTCAATTATTTGACGTGCTGTGCTAGAGCTGGCATTGTCTTGGAGGCAGAACCATGCGATATTTTCGGTTGTCTTTCCTGATTTCCTCGATGGCTTCTGGCAAACAAAGCGTTGTATACCATTCAGCATTACCTGTTCTTCGATCCTCTAGAGCAGTAGTTCCCAACCTTTTCTTGAACAGAGACCACTAGCACTCTTTTGTTCGGTGCGGGGACTCCAAGGTTTAAAACAAAAATTCGGAGAATTTGAAAATAAACTGTAATTCTAACTTTTAGTTGAACATTAAACTTAGAATAGTATTTGAACACACATTTATAAGAGGGAAGTTTTAATCGAAAATCAATGTGATTCTTGAGCTTCCATGCCTTTTACGATTTGAGCCATTCTGCAACTAATACCGCTGCTCAGCGGTACACGAATATCATCACTTACTTCCAATCGATATTTGGTCTTGATTATAATTATAAGCAAATTAGAAGACTCTTGTTCACATAAGTAAGTTGTGGAGAAGAGCATAAGATCGGTAAGGCAAATCCCCGAACTGTAAGATATAAAATGCTTGTTTTACATTAGAAGGCTTCAAGGGGAGCTGATTCAAACGCATCCTTGCAGTGCCCATCATTCTGGAATTCATTTGGCTTTTCTTGGATTTCCTCTGCAACCTCTTCGACAGCAATACCAAAAGGATTGCCAATCAGTTTTTGGGCATCTTCTGATTCGGTTGTATTGCGCGAAGTAACTGTAGAATTAATCGACGAGCATTCGCAGATGATTTCTGACGTCGTCTTGTATATTCTCGGTAATCAATGCTATCTTTGCCATCATCGATCAGTGCTTTCAAGGTCACAAAGCCGAATTATTGTTTTTGCGCCACTTAACTTAATTATGTGTTGACATAATTGAAGTTTTGCAAATAAAGGCACGAAGTTCGTCCATCGAACATACAAATGTTTCCCATACCTGCTTAATTTATGTTTATACGCCGTCCGGAAAGCTTCACGTGAAATTTCGATTCTTTCACTAAAAATTACCTTTTTAGAAACGTTCGTTGTAAAGAAACTACTCGATCAAGTCCTATACTGCCACTATCTTCAAAATACCAAATGTCAAATTTTAATGAAAACAGTAATGACGCATCTCGATAGCGCCATCTGGTGGTTGTTTGTAAAAATATAAAGGACGCCCCACGTATAGTACAAGGATAAGACAAAGCGCACTGGTGATTAGGTAGATGTTACTACCAATCGATATTTCTGTTCTATTTCAAAATTTTTTCGATTACGAATTATTTTCAGATTCTTAACGATGGTAAGCTGACAAATTAGAATTCGCATTAGACATCGCATTCATTGTATCGAAGAGCATTTCGATACAAAAGACTCTAGGGAGATTCGCTTTAAATCCTTCTATTCTTAAGCTGCGTAGATTCTTTCGCAATAATCCGGCCGTATTGCTTCATACCTTCGAATTATCATCGTCAAGGTAAACAATGAGGCGTTTCACTATCGTTAGAGGCAATTATCTATACTATACGTGATCGATCGGGATGTAAAGATCAATTCATTACTGAATCATGGCTTTACCGTTAGCAAATTACCGTAATAAAACAATAGGTGGATTTAATTAGTTTGCGATGGAAACAAGAGAAGTTGATGGCGCAAATTGACGGAACGATAGATACGAGGTACGTTCTCAAAATTATTGATGATGAACTACGAATAACAGTCTTTATAGGCATCACTTGCGATTGCGGGTGAAGTTACTCAGGGAAAACAGCGGTAACAGCGTACAATTACGAAATAAGTTTCGACAGCAATTTTGTACGAACTACGATATAGAAAAGGACTTCGATATGGTAGTGAGAGAAAATATATTTTTTGCATCTTATAATGTCGTAAATGCTTAATTCGAACCGAAAATGATCCGTATTTCGAACAGGGTCACTCTTGTATATCCTGCTCCGACAATTTTTCCTATTTACAAGACACTGCCCAGGGCAAATTACCTGCCTGCTACTACAGCAATAAATCGATCTGCGCAGACTGATTCAAGGGACTGTCATCTTTGTTTAAAATATTTTGCGTAATTTTACCTACATGTTTCGTTTCGTATGTATCTAGTTCTGCTGAAGAGTTAACATATTTAATCGATTTTAACACGTTCGCTTGCTTGATGTGGTGAAAGTAAGCTCAGTTTGTCATCTACGAAAATACTCGCAGATGGCAGTAAACGTGTTATCATCAATTCTACCAGAATCTTTTCCCCTCGACAATAGTTCTTGCGTCAATACTTCCACTGAAGCATCGATTTTTCAACGTCTTTGAAAGAAAAATACATTTGATTAACAGTTTGGCCAAAATCTCTGCAAATGTTAACAATGTTAAACAAAACGATAAGAAATGAATAGCACGCTTTGGAAAAGATAACTGTGTTTTTAACCATTGCATTTATTTAGAAATGTGCACCACGTAAAATTGGAATCTGGCGTTGTGTTATAAAAGTATTTTATTTGTTTTTTAACAAAGCACTACTTTTAAGACTAATTATGATAGGGTATTTTAAAAGTACGATTGCATTTGCAGTTGATCTAAGACGATTCAAAAAATTGTCCAATTTTTTTTTTTTGGAATAGTATTGCACTCATAGTGCGATATACTTGAATGGAATTAATGAATTTATTTAATTGTTTTTTTTCCTTCTTTTTCTTTTGTTCTTGGTTTTCTTTTTTTTGGATATTGTATAATAATCAATTCGACTTATTTGTTGTATAATATATCTATATATATGCGTGTACCTATTGTTACTTTGTCCTGTTATTGATCTAACCATTGGACAATAAACACTATTATTATTATTATTATTATTATTATACTTGCAGATGGCAGTGAACGTGTTACAGTCTCGACTTCAATGTCGCCTCCGTATCGTTCATATGCTTTGCAACACTCGATGAGTCTCTACTACCGTAGCGATAATGCGTACGTAGCTATACATAAAACAAGTTTTACACCAAAGCTTAAAAATCTTCAATCACCCTCCTTGCAGTCTACAGAACTTTAGAATTAAAAATGTTTAAGCGTAAACTGAAAGACTACCTAAAAAAGGAGTCTTTTTACCAGTTGAGTATGAGAATGAATTTCTGCCAGGAAAAGTTGATGACCGTGTTTCTTTGCTTTTCACATTGTTATAGTTCTGTATTTTCACATTTTATTATTTATTTTTATTTATGTGACGTATTACACCCTTCTTGTATAATGGAATAAGGGACGATATATTATTATTATATCGGTAAACTTCTCGCCACACATTTGTTTTAAAATTGATAAAATCGGTGACACGTGTTTCGCTAGCTCGAGGCGAGCACGATCAACGCCCGTATAAACCGAAGTGAGCAAAAGACTTTCCCTTAAAGTTGTAAGCATGCATTTTTAGCCCACTTCCTTTTTTTCTAAGAAAGTGGGCTAAAATCAAGGCATGCAATTTTAGTCCACTTTCTTAAAAAGAAGAAAGTGGTGTAAAAATGCATGCTTAGAACTTTAAGGAAAGACTTTCTTTCGCTCACTTCGATTTATGTGGTTGTTGATAATGCTTGCTTCGAGCTAGCGAAACACGGTCCACCGATTTTTTTATTATAAACAATTGTGTGGTGAGGAGTTTACCGATGTGATATTTGTGTCACTAAGATTGGTACTTTTTCTTTTCTTAACGCATCTCTTGTTTAACTTTCCTTCCATGGTCATATTCATATTTCATTATCTAATCTTTCTTACTTAATCCAAGAGCCTATCTACCTTTCGATGTGAAGCTTGTGCGTCGAGCATCGAACACTTTATTCTTCTTTCACATTTCTCCTTACTCGATTTTCTTTTTCCATATCTCCATCCACAGTCTTCTATCTTGGGCGATTTTGGGATATCTTTCCTTTCCACGTCTCTTTTTCCCGCTGCTCTTTTAACTTGCTCCCTCCAGGCCTTCTTTCGGTCTACTTCTTTCTCTTTTCTCTAATTCTCTAGCTTTATATGTTCTCTTAAGTAGCCCGTCTTGTGTCACCGATTTTATTATTTTTAAAACAATTGTGTGGTGAGGAGTTTGCCGATGTGATGTTTTATCAGTAAATACACAACAGTCCCTGCAATCACCTTCACCTTCAAATTCTATAGATAGAGAACTGGTTTTGAAAAGATACGATACCTTAGAAAGTCAAAATTACAAATCCAATTGGCATATGCAATGTGATCCTGCAGTGCGGCCATTGCACAGCTTTCTATGAGAGTTGCCTAACAAACTAACTTTAGTTATAGGTCGTATCATTGGAGAGTTATGTAGAGGTTCCACTTTTTTATTAATTTGGAAACAATTCTATAGCAAAGAGCAATTCTTTGCCCCGTTATACGACCTCACCAAATTGATAAATGTAGGTTGAAACTGATCGAGTAAATTGACTGTAAAAGCGTGTGCTGATAGTAAATAGAAATTCCTACGAAAATAACGAAGCTAATGATCTGATCAGGTGGCTATTAATATATTATTAATAATGTTATTATTAGTAGCAACCCTAAACTAAATGGGGGTCGAAACGGATGGTTAATCAATGTTATTCGGAAATAACTGCCGATACTCTTTCACATCGGTAAACTCCTTACCGCAGCAATTATTCAATTAAATCCGGTGACACGTGTTTCGCTAGTAACGAGGCTAAAATTTTCAAACCGCATCTTTCCGAAGGATGCGCCCAATCAATTTTCGATCCTTTATTTTTTCATCCAACACTAAACCATTCCTCAACTCCCAACGACCCGTTCGTTATTCCACGCGCCTAAATAAATATATTCTCGTCGACAATTTCCCAACCCGTTCATTGTCCCGCACGCTATAAAATTAATTGTGATGTCAATTAATCGTTATTTACCACTCCGGCGGTCGTAACTCGTCTTTCGGACTTTTCCCGTCTTCTCACCGCTCTGCGTATCATCGTCGCGTAGTCGCAGCCGCACAATTGCATTAAATTTATGGGTTCGCATTTGAACCGTCTTGCAGTGATTTCCGCCGTCCAGGACGGCCCTCGCGCTGCAGCTAATGATCACGCCAACGCCCACGGTCAACAGCGCTTAAATTAATCCGCTCGAAGATTTATTCCTTTCGGACTTTCGACCGTTCGATGCTGTAGACGCGTCGATGTCTACCGCGGTTCGCGAGCGTTTCGTCAGGAGGGGAGAGGGAGATTATCGTTTCGAAATTTCGAGATGTTCGGTGCGTTTAGTTAGAAGGATGATTGCGCGTGTATAACATTCTTTCGAAGTTTTGGCAAATTCTTAGACCGTCAGGCAGCACTTTTGCATTTTTACTTCATATACAGTTAGACTAAACTGATATCAATCAGTTCAAAAAAGATTGGCGATGCTTTCGGAACAAGGTTCTACATTTAAAATCCGAGGGGATATTGAACTAAGCAAGATCATGGTTTCAGAGTAACGATTTCTTACTAAACGAGAATAGAGCACAACACCTTACATTTTGTGCAAAAGACCAACAAGCATCGGGTCAAATACAGTGATTGAAGATCACGTTAGATAACAAGCTGTGTTGGAACTATCACGTACCCAATCTGGCTAAAAAATTAACATCTGAAAAAGCGGCGCGAGCACTTCGCAACTTAGGATATGGTGTCAGCTGCAGAGAGTATTTCAAGAAAGAAAAGATATTTAGTTTAGAATGCATTTTTATGTACTCACAACGATAAACTACGTTCACCAACATCGAGGAAATTTTGTGGCCAACGGAGATCATCATGAGTATAACACAAGGAAAAGGTGTGAGATGTAAATTCCATACCACGGTTTGCAAACAGGCCAGAGCAGTGTAAATTACTAAAATATCTATAACAAAATCAGGACGCTCTTTGGATTCAATTTGGAAATGCCAAATCCAAATAGTGAAACTTTTGTTTTAATAATTGTTTTTATTCCATAGATGAAGTTTTGAATTTTGAATGGAGCCATTACATTAAATTTTTTATAGTATTTGCTTGTTTGTTAGTATATGTATTTGTATACATATTTATATATTTCTCTTATATTTTGACTTTCATGTAATGTTTTTATTATGTTAAATAAAATTTATTATTATTATTATTACAAGAGTACTGGGCCAAACAAAATAAAGTTACTTCTGATTTTTTTTTGAAGTGAATACTTCTGAAGGGACACCGGACCAGGTCGAGCTGAAGCGTAAGAGCGTTAAATTTGGGCGGAGCCAGGCGCTCGCTTCGTGTGAAAGACAAAGAAAACAGGAGAGAGAATATGATGTGCGAGCGAGAGACGATGAGTTGGCGAAAGAATACGTACATGCTTGCCCCGTCTGACAGGGAAGGACAGACAGAGAGAATATGACGTGCGAGCGAGAGTATTCACTTCGGCCGTGCGTAAACCACACACACCATTTTTTCCCTTTTTACCAAGCAGAGCAATCTGACCTAGGGCGTTTAGCCATTGGCATGACTGAATACGACTTGTGTAGATTGGTTCCAGCGAACCTACAACCCTAACTAATCTTCTAACAATAGTTAAACTATCTTAGCAAAATCTGTCCATTTGATCCATTTGATCAGAGACACTCCTCTGGAGTCTTTTAGCGTTGTCTCTGTATTCAAGAACTTGGTTGCCCAATGACTTGGAGTGAGTCGATATTCTTTCGTGGTAACCAGCACTGCACTGAACTATAGTCAACGAAATTCTATTAGTGCCACCCATAAAAATAAACAAATCGTCCCTGTTTACAAGTTCCCTATAAGAGTTTGTCCCCTTATCTTAATAGGCGAGCCGGTACGTGAAGCTGTCAGCATTTAAAACAAAAATAATGCGAGTTTGATTATATTTACTACTTAATGAATGAAATTGGTATGACATTACCTGTTATAACGTGGGCTGTTGAAAAAGCTTCAGTACTTTACCTTGACTTGTCAGGTTTGTGTATGCTTAGTGTGCACAGAAAGAAAATAGAGAAGAAGGAGGAGAAGAAGAAAATGTATTAACAATGTTATCAGTAAATTTGAATAATAACCAGAGGGTACGTTATACCAATAACTGTTAGAAAACTCAAGTGGAATAATTATACTCTCACGATCTTAGAAAGAATTTACAATGTCGCATACCAATAACACACGTCAAAAATGAATTGATACCTAAACACAGCCCCGTTGTAAATTATGTACTTAAAAGGAAAACTGGATAATGGTAGATGTGAGCCAGATGTATCGAAGCTTTCAACCACCAGAAAACGGTCGTGTTTCTTCCTTGTGCAAAGTTGATATAAAATAAAATAACTATCATTTATAGTAATTATTAATATTTATTTATTACCCTATCCTAACAATGACAAATTTATTTTATTTAATTTCAGACTCAGTTGCTTGCTCTTCGTGAATATGTTATGCTTCCTGATCAAGATATGAATTTTGAATGACTTTTTTTTGGCGCGCCGCGAAGAAGATCCGATTTGTTTTTTTAAATTCCCCCTCGAATCGGAAAATATGTCGTGCAGGTGTCGTCGTGTCGCGCAAGCAGATAAAGGAAGGTAGCGCGCCGTATGTGTGCGCGCTCGATGTATAAATTAGATAAAACGCCGGCGATTAAACAATCGAACGATGCGGGGGAGGGGGGAGGGGGCGAAAGAGAAATGAAAAAAGAACGGGTACGTCCTTATCATAAGCACACAAACTCGGCGGATCGCTGTCGATACGGATAATCCGTCGAACCAGGTAGCCGTGTTTGAAATGTCCCCAAAAAACGACGCGTATTTGCTCAAAGTAAAGATAGCTGGCTGGTTTAGGTACACGGTAACGTTCGGAATATTTACATGTAAATATGTTGGAATAAAAAGGAAGGGTAAAAGTGAGGAAAGATTTTTATTTTCTTTTTCAAGTAGCCGATTGTTGATGTAAATAGTCTTGAATGTGGATGAACTCCAATCAGAGGACGCGCGACGTTCAATTATTTTTATGACCAGAAGCTGGCCGAAGTATGTTTTAGGGGAATTTGGTTTGTTAGAGTTGTCTGGAATACATGCACTGATTTTGGTTTAAATGTTGTCACAGGAATCGGATGGTATTGCGTTGATTTCGTGTGAATTTTGCTGGTTTCGACGCTCCATAACATTTCGAGGGACCTAACCGATGATTTACCGCATGGTAGTCATCGCTTCGCCACATTGTAAAGCCGTACCCGGTTAGATGTTCTTAATTATGTCGTTTATGTTCTTTCTCTTGTCACTGTTTTAGGGTTATATTTTGTCGTTTTGAGGGACCGTAAGCTCGCTTCGAGGTTGAGCTTTTATCCGCAAATGGTATTATTCTTCTAGACCCAATAGCAACTATTGATATTTTCAAGTGAACCCAAATTCCTCGTTTTATTTTGTGATATTTTACCATTTTTTTCTGATGTTTTCTATAGCAAGCTTAGGTAGTGTGCGAAGGCACCGCTTGAATTTTGTGATTATTAATTCTTGTGAAAGTTTGTTCCTAGCAACTCAATCACAGGTCTTGTTCATTATTCCTTTTGTAATTTAGTCATTTAGTCGTTATATAATTTAAAATAGTCTTCGTTATACGCCTTCCGATTAAATCGTCAAAGATTTAATGTCAGTCGATTTCATATTTAAATATACAAGAAAGCTGCCGTTGGCTTTTAGTTGTTCCGAATCCGAAAAGCTTCCCATTTAAAATTATTATTTATATCTTTGTTGTCATTTTCGAAAAAGTCAAGTTTTCCGCCCTTTTGAGAGAAACTAAAACAATCGTCGGCATTTTTGTAAAAATCAGAAACTTTCAGTCGTATTGTCAGTCATTTCAGTTTCTAAAATATTGAATTTACGAATTTACGAATATTTAAAAAGTTTGAGTTTCGGAAATACTGAAAAGTGTTTTCAGTTTTCAGAACATTTCAAAATTACTGACCCCGTTCCAAGTTTCGGTTCTCTTGAGTTTCAGGAATATTTTCAGAACATCGAAATCATTTAGAATTCAGGAATACTTGATGAATACCGAAAAATAGTTTTGGGAATGGTGAAATTGTTTTGAGCGCCGTTCCTCAGCAAAATTAACAATCGAATCGAATTTCAGGAATATTTGAGGAATCCTAGAACGGTTTTGAGGTATAGTCAAACTGTTTGCGACAATCGACAAACTGTCTTGAATTCTAGGAATTCTTCATGATTAGTGGAACGGTCTAGAGCTTGAGCGGGAAACGTCTCACGATCACCAAGTTGAGTTTCAAGAATACTTAAAAATATTGAACCTATTCTGAGTTTCTGAGAGGCTACTGACACTATTTTGAGCTGCAGAATTACACAAATTGTTCTGGCTTTCAGGCATACTTCAAAAATATCGAAACTGTTTGGAGATTGTTTCGAGTTTTAGGAATATTTCAGGTTTACTGGATCCGATTTGAATTTCAGGTCCACTTTAGGAGTACTGAAACTGACAATGAGCAATACTCCAGGCAGTTTGAGTTTCGGTAATATTACAGAAATGTCGATTTCAAGCTCAAAGCTGCTAAAGTCGTTTGCAGCTTCAGAAATGTTTGGGAACATTGAAGTCATTACGAATATATTTCGGAAACATTGACACTGGTTTAAGTTTGATAAATACGGAAATCGTTTTCAGGAATACAAAGCAGCTTTCAGTTTCAGGGCTGTTTAAGAAATGAAATCCGCTTCCGAGATCACTTTTGACCTACAGTCCCGTATAACAGAAACACGTTACAAACTCAATTATAAGTGTTGTTCTTTATTCCCTTTTAATGTAATACAGGGCTAACGCTTGTTTGGTTTTCTTTTACCATTCCTGCCGTTAGTACCTGGCCTATTCTATTCGTAGCGGGGGCATCAAGGTTCTTTTCCCTTGCTTCATATAAGAGTAGCCCACTGAGCCTATGACCTTGTGGTTCTAGCTAGACCGGGCTAGCTAGCTACACGTATTCTGGTAGCCCAAGGGGAGTTGAAAGCGTTCCGGAGAGTAACTAAATCCTAGGGTGGCATTTAGCTTCCTCCTTGCCTTTTTCTTTAATTTCACGTAACCCAGTAGAAATAGTAAATAATAGCACACGAGGCGAAGAAAAAAGAGCTAGAAATATATGAACAGAAGACTAAGTACATGTATTGTAGCAGAAGTGACAGAGCGCTGAGAGGATGGAAGTGTGGAAATTTCAGCTTCGAGGAGGTGAAAACTTTCAGCTAGCTTAGAGTTATAATTGGTAGTAAAAAATGAGAGACTCAATATAAAGATAAAAATACAGATATGGTGGGATATGGTGCATACTATAGTAATAAAGAGCTACTGAAGGATAAGAAGTTGAGTGCAAACTAAGAATATACAAAACAATAATTAAGCCGATAGCAACATATGCCGCAGAGATAACGACACTCACCGCAAAAGAAGAAGACAAACTAAAGATTTTCGAGCGCAAAATAGTAAGACAAATGATGGGACCAAGAAACACGGGAAAAATGAATATAGGGCTTTGATGAATTTTCAGATAGACAGAAGATAGATGAAGGAAACATAGTAAGAACAATCAAAGCGCTCAGAATAAGATGGTATGGCCACATAATGAGGAAGAGGAAGAGAATCCCCAATAAGAGAGATAACAACCTGGCAGCCAACGTAGAACAGACAAAGAGGGCGACCCAGAACAAGATGGAAACAATAGGCGGAGGACGATATAAGGAAACTGGATCCAGGGAGATGGAAACAAAAATCAACGCCAGGAAGGAGTGGAGGAGAATCGTAGACAAGACGAAAATTCAGAAAAATTTATAAGAAAGAAGAAGAACGTGGACCAATCCATCACATAAAAAGGTTTCGAAGAGCTCCTTGAAGGAACAGCTACAATTTCATTGTGAAATGCATTAGTTTAATCAATTAACCCAGTAGACGAGGGGTAGGAATGAAAATTGCAAACCTTTCCGGAATCAACGTCCCCATACACGTTTCACCTTATAATCTAAAAGCGATCACCAAAGGCGACGTTCGACGTCGGTAAATCGGTGCCTGATATTACGACGACGACGACGTCGACATGTATTACCTCGATATAATACGATTTACATATTAAATCGGCGCGTCGGCCTCGTAAAAATAAACTCGATGCGGCCGAAAATTAGAGCGTGATTCACGATATCGAAGCGTTTCGAACGAGATACACTTCTCGATCCAAAAATACTCCGGTTTCCATGTAAACAAAGGATCCGTTCGTTCGGTCGTACGCGCGTGTGCGTGTGTGTACGTAGCACGTAAGCTTTTCGAAGTTTTCGGAACGAAATCGGACAACGTCTGGTAAATTTTTCGCCGCGAAATTAGATGATGAAACCGTAAAGAAGATCGCCGGCGTTAATTTAGTAGTAAACTAGGTTGGATCTGAAAAGCGGGAAGGGAACGAGGCGAGGGAAAAGGAGACGAAGGTTTTTCGCTTTTTCGGGAAGCTACTAAATTGCGACACGAACGCCGCCGACAACGTAAATAAAGTAAGCAAGTGAACTTCGGGGGAGATGATTTGAGGATATTAAACGCGTTCGAAATCGAGGGCCCGCAAGTAATATAAATGACCTATATTTCGCGATAGAAATAAATTTCTGACGCGCCGAGCAGATGGCTCTACTTTAAATATCGCCCAGGTACGTAATTGGTCGTACGAACCAAATATTCGTGCTTCTGTTACGAACTTATCGTTGATGTTTTCCCGTGTATAGATTCGGAACGGCAGGAACGAGAGAAAGCAGGAATTTACTTTGATTTGATTTTTATCACATGACAACTATGTATGTGCAACGCAAATCTACAAAAGCTGCGTACATGAAATGATTGTAGTCAAAAAGATCCATAAAATACAATATATCGATAACACCGATCAACACATATTTTGCCGCCGGACCTATTTTAACTGTTCTTAACTAATTTTGGTGCGCTGAATCCAGAAATACCAGAGTTTCAGACTTATAACTACCAAGAAAATTTTGCACGACTTTAACAAAAGAAGGCCATGCGTCGAACTCAATTTCCGTCGTTGATTCTGTGAAGTGTGGGTCTTTTATAAGTTGCCATGTCTGAGGTCCATCAATTATTCCTGCTTTTAATTTGTCATCAGCGATTGCAGGGAACCAAGTATTGAACACAAGAACCATTTTAATCTAAAGCTTTCACAAATTATTCCATTAGCGCTAGTTTAATCTGCAAGGGATATAAAATTATTTTTTCTCTTAAACCGCCATTTTCATAAATCCTTTACGACGTACATTCTTGAAAACTGTTTATTGCACTGAGAATTTGGATAATTTCTTAAACAAAATTGCACCGGCCTAGCTCTTGATTGGAATGATATAAAAAACCTAAATTATAACAAATTATATTTATAAATTTTGAGAAATATTTAACATAGAATAAGAATAATTACCTAGTGTTGTGTGTGTGTGAGTGTAATTTCTTTTATTCGACAATGGTTCTTCCTATGTCTCCTCTCTTAACTTCTGTTCTCAATGCTGCTCTATTTTCTATGGATTCTTGCCTCTCTTAACTTGGAGGAGAGCTGGAGAAAATTTGAAGACATAATGACAGGAAGGGGACAAGTATTAAAAGGAAGAAAGGGAGAAAAGTCTGAAGTGTGGTATGACGAAGACTGCAGGCAGGCAATGCTTGACAGGGGGAAAGACAGAATGAATATGATGAATAACAACAATACCGAAAACAGAAGAAACTATGAAGAATCCGCAGAGATTGCAAAAAGAATATGAAGAAACGAAAAGTGAAAATATATCGAATGTAAAATGCAAAATTTAGAGAATAACTATATCAAAACGTGTCCGGATTTGGGAGTTTGTTTGAAGTACGTTACGGTCGGAAAGTACTGTCGCGTTTCCGTTCGTTAGAAGATTGAGGTCAATTAGCAGTCATTAGATTATTTCATAGGAATCACGGCGATTGTGCATTTGGAAGTTTGTAGCAGATACGTTGTGGTTTTTACTATTAACCGTTCGTTGGAATTTAACCCGGAATTGAAAAAAATATAAGAAACGTAAATTATTGAAAGATAACTATAAATACGATAAATAGGAATTCGTAAATAGATTAGATTAGGAAAAGACAAGTAATAATAGTAGTGGTACTTTCTCGTTGCGCGGGAACGACGAATCACGTACCAGGATATCCTTCCAACAACTACTACTTTCCGTACAAAAGCCAAAACATTTTTTCGACAAGAATTAAATCGTATTTCTTTGAAAGTTTGTTATTTGTGTTAGTAGCTCTTCGCTGTGTCAAATTAAGGTGATAACATAAGCTTCCATCCAGTCTTGGATTGCGTGGCATAAGAATTAGTTTCTTACATTCTTATTTCGTATTTAACATATAATCACAAAGACAGCATCATAACTAAAATTAAACTAAAACATTTCTAAGGCACGCCCCCATTCAAAAGCTTTTATTCTAAAATCCAGGGAGGCATCAATTAGTAGGTGAAATAAAATGCTATCGGGGTAAATGCGACCCTATTGCGACCTATACGCAATTACACCCCAATTTCTAAATTTTAAGGGAATAGTATAAAATACGTCCGAAATTTACGACTCCGTGACGTCCTACTTCCAATGCTGATTCCCCCGAAAATCATCCATTTACTAGTAATATCCACACACAGATAGTGCAGAGCGAAACTGCGAGGGGAACCTTTGATCTTCCGGGTTGGAATTCAGCGGTCTTCGTGCATTTTTCTTTGTGGTACAGTTTACGGCAATTTTAAATAATAATATAATATATTCTATAGTCAAACGGGAACATACCATCAAAAAGATGGCGACCTATGTTTTCGAAAGCAAATCGAGTTTCGTTTCTGGATATACCGTATACCGGATCCTGCAATGGTATGACAAACAAAGTAGTATACAGTCTGTCCCCGAATTGACTTTACTAAAGGTATAATTGATCAAAAAATTTTGAATCTCGTTTGGATGTTTTGGAATGCCGCCCTGTTTTGTCTGAAAATGATTTTAAGCACATTTTTACTTGTTGAGACAGTTGAGAAAAAGATTTTTCGTTGAAACAAAGTGCCATTTCGGTTAATAATACGGCAAAATCTTATTGAGATTACGCAAAAGTTCACAAATATCGGATCAATTTGACCAAATCAGTATTTGTTTAGTATTCCGGTATTGTAATTACAGAAAAACAAAAATAATGTAAGTTTCGAATAACGTATTTTATTAAAAAGAAAAAGAAGAAAATACCTAACAATTACTCAATTTGAATTCCTCCACGATCAGCATAGTTTTCCACCCTAATTCGGAACTCCTCAAATAGTTTTTGTATCTCATAGCAATTTTTTTATTATTTTTTAATAACTAGAGGCTGTCATGAAGATCACACGAATAAAAACTTTGTTTTAAATAACCCCATAAATAAAAATCTAAAAGGGGTCAAATCGAGCAATTTCCCAGGTCAATGTATCAGACTATATTGTCCAATCCACCTTTCGTGAAAGTGCTGATTCAAAAAATTTGTAATCAGGCGAGTTGATTATGTTCAACATCCGTCTTGTTGGGAATAAAAATCTTCGAAGTTGACGTCTTCCATGATTGGTAAAAAGAGAGTTTTCGAGCGCATCCAAACGGGAATGTTGGTTTAAGGTAGTGTCCAAAAAGAAAGGGCCAATAATTTTTATCATATCTTATTGGATAGCATACATTTACTTTCTTGTAATGTTGACTAGTAATTATTATGTATACGAAAATGTGGATTATCACCAGACCAATACCTAAAATTTTGGGAAGACACGACGCCACGATCAGTTGTAGAAGTTGATTCATCCGTAAAAATAATTTTTATATTAAAATGTAACCTCCAAAATTTTTCTCCAATCCATAATAAAAATAACAATCGTTGACCATCGTCTCCAGCTTCTAATTTACTTATTTTTTATTTATTTTATATTTATGGTTTTATACTGGCTTAAATCGTAATTGTTATGTATGCTCCTCCTTTTTTCTTGAATAAAATACTTTATTAGAAACTTACAGTAATCTTTTCTTTTTTTTTTTTTGACAACTTACACAGAATACTTCTTTTTCTATAGTTACAATAATAGAATACAAAGGAAATTGTGAGTTAGTCGAAGTGGTCCGATATATGTGAAATTTTGAGTAAAATCGTAATTTCATATTCTGAACAACTTTCCTCAAAAACATTTTGCCTCATTATTGACCGAGATGGCATTTTACTTCAATAGAAAATGTTTTTCCTCTCAATTGTTATGACGGCCTCCATTTTTAAAAAGCAAGAACGTGCTTGAAATCCTTTTCAGTCCCAAACCATTGAAACGAAATTCAACAATTTTTGATCAGTTATAGCTATAGTGTGGTTAATCCTGGGACAGACTGTATACGTCTCGTATGTATGCTCTTTATCCTTTTTTGTATTACAAAATTTTTTATTTTAAGATGTAATTATTATTATAATTTAAGTGTATTATGAATATGACGTACAATTATACCTTGTATACTATTTATGAATAAATTTTATTATTATTATTTAACAGAAAATCATAGACTATTGTAAACATTTGTATTTGATATTGGTTTATCTATGACTCCTGATCTCGGTCGGTCGGATGGCTAGTTTGATTGCGATTTACCTGCGGTGTACACGGAAACCGGTGGTGTACACAGACAACTAGGATTAATAACCCTTATATAAAAATGAGCCCATTCTTACAATATTCTTCCAGAAAAAGGTGTTGAGAAATACGCTCGCTAAATTAAATTTTATCTTAACATATTTCTGAAAAACTTATGAAACTACGCTAACCAACTCTATTTAATTGTATTATTTCGGTGTATTTTGTCATTCTAACATATCTACTGCACAAGTTGTCACCGAAGACTGGTCGAGATTGGAACCATTTCAAGGAAATCGTTTGACAATCGTTAAAATTGCCGATTTTCGCGCTTTTAACATAAACTACGAGTAAACCAGACATATTTCACCAATTTACAGTTCATGATCGTGTTCTACATCCTTGAAATAGTAAGTACACGAAGTTTCGTTGGGATACGAAGGGGTTAAAATTTGTGCAATTTTTCGTACCCCTTGGAAAATTCGCAAGAAATTCGAACATCTGGAAGTCAATCGCGAGACCCATCAAAATTGAAGCTTTGGACGAGTGGATTCTAAAAAAATATTTCTAAACTTGTATGCTTGCTTGTTCTCGAATTATATCCGAAAAATCGCGAAAATTCAATGATTTTTGACATATTCCTGATATCTCACCTTCTTCTCAGCTTGGTCTTAATTCAAATTCTTTTTCCGCACGCGTTCTTGTGTATGACATTACGTGGGCGGAATTCTATTGTATAAAAAAATAATAATAAGGGAAAGGTTTTGGATGAAATCTATTGCTAACTTCCCGCTGATACTAACTTATCGAAAATGTAGTAAAAAACGCAAACCGAGCACGGATGAAAACTTTTCAATTCAATGTGATTATTTCGAAGTGCGTTTGTATCAAATGTTGCAATCGCTTGTATATCTAACAACAGTATTCGAGCGCAATGTTAAGCTACACGCAGCAAACGGATTCGAATAAAATTTCGATAAGAACAAGAAAAAGCGATGCTATTTCAGTGAATGATGTGGATATCTATCACATCGTGCTCGCTAAATTTGGAAATCCGTACGTACACGTTTCAGAAGAGGGGAATCGAGATATAGTACGTGTACTTATAAACATTTATACTGCTACAATTACGTCTCATTATCTCCGACGAGAGACGTATTGTTCTTACAATTATAATGGACAATTACTGTAAAAATAGAGCATCCTATTTGTTCGCGTTACATATTTGCAAAATTGCTTACGACGACGCCGACGATTCAACTCCCGACTATTTTTATACCGAAAGTTAGAAATAGAGTTCTGCGAATTGGAGGCGAAAAGAATGCGGATATTCTTTTCTCTGCAATTTACAGAATTATACTTATTTTCTTTGTACTGTTGTTACGTTTGGTAAGTTACGGTTTGAAGATGCTAGCCCCGTTTTGCTGGAGAAACACACGTGCGAAGCACACGAGTACGACACAAGATACGACATTAAAATGGAGTTGATACACAGAAAAACTACGTATATACATAATATGATTAACTATCGCGAAGTAACGGCTTCCACAATCAATTTTTTATTAAAATCGAGATTTTGAAATCAAATTAAAGAATTTGTTGAATGAAGACGACGGTCCCATGTGTCGGTCTGTGCTGATCGATTTATCGCTTTGGGGGAGATCGTCTGATGTTTGAGTGAGTGTTTAGTAAATAGACAAATTGTCCGAAGAAGAGATTTGGGGTGACGTGGGTGATCCTTCTCCGAATATTTTGTCTATCCCAGTGATCGAAAAAGCGATGGAGAAATACGCCCCCAAGTTGTAGAAGGGGGAAGTTTAGTTTGCATGAATGGAATGTAAGAAATCGCGGTTTATTCGGTAAGGGACGGTTTTGAAAATGTCAGCCTCGTTAGTAGCGAAACACGTGTCACCCGATTTAATTAAATAATTCGGGCGGTTGGAGAGGGAGGGGGATTAACTCGACCCAATCGCCCGCCCAATTGGATTTGCCCCAAGCGAATTTCATCGAATTTTGACGACCACGAAGTATGTGCAGCACCTTCTACTTGCTATTTCCATCCAAACCGAAAACAAATTTCTTCAACGAACCAATTACGGTATCCATATTCCCCTTCGTAAACGTTCCAAAACGTCGAATTACCGAACAATTCCTTAATAGCCGGTTTCCATAGTCAGCGCGTTTCTTCCTCGGAAAACTTACATACATATATACATATGCAGTTTCGGACGCGAAGTAAACATTCGAGCCATGAATTATTTATTAATTCGTATAACTCGGGGCGATTATCCGCTAATCTTCGACCGCGGGCCAAGTCGATTCCCATGAATCACTCTGTTAATTGGAGCAATTACAGACGAAGGGGATCCGTTGAAATGAAACGAATACATTTTATTCGTTTCGGCTCGTTATGGCTCCGGCGTGTCTCGCTAGATGGCCCCGAACGTACGAAAAGTACGTTTCAGCGCGGGGCGAGTCGAGGACGTTGTTCTTGAGAAGATGCGAGGTCGTGTAATATGTACTACGAAATTTTAAGGTTTAAATTTAGGGTTTTTCGGGTTAGAGGAAGGAATTCGTGTGTTGGTTTATATGAATTTTTGGAACACCCTAAAATCGATCAGACGAAGATTTTTGCCTCAAAAGAGAAAGAAAATGTCAATGGAGAAAACAGGGAAATTTTGAGGCCGTTGGGGTTACTTTGCCCAAAAAGATCAAAACGTGGATATTTTGACAGATAAAAACAGAAACAATGTTATTTTATGGATTTCCAATGTCTATCTCCAAACTCCACAAATATTTTTTGTTATTATTATTATTATTATTGACGCAACCTATCAAGACTTGGTATAATCTCAAAGCGGATTTAGAAAAGGAAGGAGCACGTAAGACCACATATTTAGGCTCAAACAGATAATCGAAAAGAACAAAAAGATGACTACAAAAATACATGTAGCATTTATAGATTAAGAAAAGCTTTTGACAGTGTCTTACAAAAGAACTATGGAAGAGTCCCAAACGAATACGAGCAATACAAAGCCTGTACCAACAACAGTAAATGCTATGTCAGAAAGCAGAAGGTGCAATTAAAAGTATACGAGATAGGACTAGAACAAGACGGAATACTAAGCCCTACACTGTTCTTTGAAATCGTAGATGATGTCATAAAAGACATGTCATGGAAGATAACTGTACAAAGATTGTAGTAATATACCATAAAATGAGTCCAATTCGAATAGGCGAATGTGCTTTTGCGGACGACGTAATAATCTTAGCTAAAAACGAAAACGAACTACAACGTAACCTGGCAACGTGGAAAGAAGAACTTGCAAAGAGAAGTCTGAAAATTAATATCGAAAAGACGTAGGTAATGATGCTTGGGAACGAAAATGAGCAAATAAATGTAGAAATTGTAAATGCAAAGCTTGAACAAGTGACAACGTACAAATACCTGGGAACTAACACAAACAGAGATGGAGACATAGACGAGGAAGTCGATGAGATAATAAAAAATGCATCGAGAATATATCACAGTTCGAATAGATCTTTTATTAACAAAAAGGAAGTCAGCGAAAAGACAAAGATGACTGTCTTTAGACCTATCCTAACCAATGGCCGTGAGAGTTGGGTGTTAATGGAAGCAATGAAAAGCGAATTAAATGCTATAGACATGTAATACCAGAGAAGAGTGAAAGGGATTAGGGCGAGAGACAAAATCAGAAATACTACAGTGAAAAAACAACTGAGAGTGGACCCGGTTATGGACGTACTTGAAAAGAACGCACTCAAATACTTTGGCCACATGTGCAGAATGAACGATGAAGCGCAGGTTAAACAAGTATGGAAAGGAAGAGTGGAAAGTAGAAAAGGGCGAGGACGATCACAGAAGGAATGGAATGACGTAGTGGCAGAAATATGGAAGAAAAAAATTTCACGTGGAAATAAATGCAAAGAATAAAACGGAATGGGCGAAATTTGTGCATGGAACAACAGACAACCAAATAGAATCTAACAAATGGAATGTGAAATGTAAACCTTGCACCAAATGGTAGACAGGTTTCTGATTATATATATCAACAATATGATACAGAAACAATGTTAATTTATGGATTCTCAATGTCTATGCTCAAAATGCAAATTGTTATTGTCAATCGCCTATGTCATCACAAAACATTTCGTGGACAGTTCGTGGAAGAGTAACAAACCTTTTACTCCACCACCGATTCACCCAGGAAGTAGATTTTAAGGGCATCATTCCCAAAGATTAGTTCGGATTCAGACAAGCACGTCAAATTCTTCGCGTCGTCGAACACGTCACCGGTAGATTCAGCAACCACAAATTCTCTGTCTTCCTTGACGTGTAGCCGTGAGTTAATTTTTGTAATTTTTAAGGTTTGCTATGATAAATGTTTTTGGAACCCCGAAATGTTTGTCATTTACGAGTAGTTCATTCAAATTCGATTACTTAGCGTTATTATGAAGTCATTGGTCACGTTAAATAACTCGCAATGTTTACTGTTTAGACAAAGAAATGTAAACGCCAGTACACCTTTTGTTTGGCTTCTGAGACTAGATTCTCCACTCTTGTTCTCTTACACTTTATATCTACATATTATAATTCTCTTTTGTTCACATTCCTCTCTTTAAAGCTATAAGCTACTTTCCTATTTTGTATTTTCAATTGTTCTAGTTATTCAATAGTTCTATACTAAACACGTCCTTGGACTTAATCTAGTTGCTGTCTCCACTTCGAATTTAGTTTTTAAGTTGCATTAGAGCTATAAGTTACTGCCTTCAAAGGTGCTTAAACTTTGATTCCAAAACTATTTTGAAGACTTTATATCTAAGCTTTAAAGCTAGTATGTGTCACGATAAAATAGTAATCTTTTGACAACGTTAAGACCATCGATGAGCTTTAATCTTTTGTCAGTAATAAATAGGTTCGACAAACGCGTGCTACGGCAGTTTTAAATACAAATCCCGACTTACAAAAGGGGTTCAATCTATTACAGAAAATCAAGAGACCATAGAGGAGATAAAGGAATATCTGGATTACGCAAATCCTACTTCGCTAGATGTACAACGACAACGACAACGACAGCGTTGCTTATGTTGCAGTTTTACGCGGTTTATCGGGACAGTAGTAGTTTATCGTAGTAGACATCAAGACCATAAAAGGTTAGAATATATTATTTCTTAATAATAGTGTGTCCTACATATCTATTTTTGCGCGTTACGCCTCTGACGTTGCACTCGTTTGTCGAACCTTAGTAATAAATGTAGAGCCAATAAGTTTAGAAGCTCGAAATATTGCATACCGTGCATCCGTTACGATAGCTACGACTTATCGAAAAGCTTTTTCATAAATCCTTTTGGCTGGGGTTAAATTTAACCGGAATTGAGAAATTGGCAAAATGACCATGGGTTGACCGTCATTTTTGGAAATTTACCAGCGATAACAAAGCAATTTACAGAGCCAGAGTAGCCAGCATATACTATTCAAAATTTCAAGCCTGCAAACATGCTGGTTCATCACTTATTATGGCCAAAAGGTCACCAGTCCGAGCTCTTAAAATTGTAAAGAAAAAACACTGTTTTATCGTTAGACATACATCTTTTGGAGCTAAAATATATACAGGCTTCAAAATAATTTTGGATACCAACCAAAAAAAAAATTTTTAAGCGATCTTGAAAATAAGTACTTTAAAGCCTTACAGGAAGTTTTTGATTTTTCTTTTAACAAGTCCATTCCCATTACTTCCAAGCTGTCTCTTGAATTCCCTTGTCTTCCTCTTTGATTTTCTTGTTTTTTTCCTCTGAAAGTATTACTTTCGTCTTTTGGTTTTCTTATATCTCGACTATACTTTTTACTCTTTTTTGATCGTTCTGCATGTCCTTTGACTTAATTTCTTGCTTGATATCTTCGTTAGACCAAGTTGTTCTTTTATCCTGGGCTTAGTTTTATTGCATATCGCATACTTATTTCTCCGAATATGCCAATTCCTTGACATTACATAGAGGCCATTCTCGCCCTTTTAAAATAGGATTACCGAATAGAATTACATCGAATTTATTTCTCAACGAACCTAAAAAATAGTCTCTTCTACGAACCACGAATTCCTCGAGCACGAATCGAAGGGACATGTGGGAAAAACTATTTTCGCCGCTTACTTCCCTCGTTTCTATTTTTGGTCGCCTTACGAAAAGAATTCGACATTGAGAAAGGCACAAAACGGATCGAAGAAAAGAAGACAGAAGCCGGGTTGTTGTAACCCTCGAAGACTGCGGCCGGGTAAAAAAGGTACGAATCTTCCGTTCCTGGAGGTTTCTTCTCTCGAAAACACACAAATGTTACAGGCCGCAGACGCCAGACAAAAATTCTTTCTTGCCTGTCGTCGTCCTTCTCTCACGGTTTTTCGGCTTGTATGTATGTATGTATATAATATATACATATACAGTGTGCGACCGTGCTATCGCTAGTGTTTTGTTTGTCGCATCGACAGCGGCAGCCCACTACGACTCCCCGGTTCCCGGTTTTTCGTTTGTTTCTCGTACGGTACGTGCGTACGTTTGTGTGTGTGTAGTTTCCCTACTTCGTGCATACGGCTGAGCCCCGACACAATCGCCCCGTTCGGTTCTTTCTCTCCGTATTGTTTGCGCTTGTATAACCTACCAGTTGGGCAGGAGGAGAGGACGAGGAGAACGACGACGAGGACGCATTCGCACCCCAATATAAAAATCAACCGATTCGCATTTACATACATATGTACACGATTCGGTCTCAATAGTACGTGGAATTGTGCTTTCGGCTTTGTTGTTTAACGTACTTTATACGTTATTATGCCCAGATTTTAATGCGCTTTTGTACCTGTGGGAGCAGAAGCTAGCCCTTTTATTTCTGCCCTCATTGTGTACAGCGTCGTCAAAGTTATCTGACTTTCGATATTTCCCTTATTACAGACTCGCATTCGCCGAGTGGTTTATTATTTAATACCTTAGTTCTTATTTTGGTTTGGTGTCGGTTTAGGGGAAATTATGACGGTTACGTCTGATTTTCATTTTCATCAATCTTAAACGTAAACGAACATAACGAAGTAATAAGAAACGTTTCCTGGATCCCGAGGAACTGCATGGAACCACAATTAAACGTTGCGCAATGCGGATTTAGGCCGCAGGACAGAGCACCCAGGACCACGTGTTCGGTACTTATTTTCCAGATAGCTTAAAGTTGATTTTTTTGGTCGGTTCGAAAACTATTTCGAAAGCTGTACATTTTAGCTCTAAAAGATGTATGTATAACGATAAAATACTAATTGTTTAGAATTTTAAGAGCTCAGGCAGGTCTAATCTTTTGTCAGCAGGTTTGCAGGCCTGAAACATTAAATACCACATATTCGATACGGTAGTTAAGACTTGTCAAAGAGTTTTTTATAAATTCCTTTGTGATCGTTGCTTTCTCGATGTCCAAAAATGACGGTAACTCTATGGTCATTTTTCGATTCCTGAATTGAGGTTAAATTCAACAAGAAACAACGAATTGACAAAAAGCTCGCCGATAAGTCTATGCAAAACTTCGACTCCGTAAACTGACTGGTCCTTCACTTATTACTTTATAAGATTATAAATAGATGGCGTTAACTGTATTAAAATGGTGAAAATGCGATCACATTTGGGAATTTTGTATTCATACGCTGCCTTATTGGGTGTTTATTGTGTTCCACACAATCCTCATGGCTAATTTATGTTTATGAAGCTTATTACTTTTATCAGAAATAAAAGTAGTAAGTATTAATCTTAAGGGGAGTTAGGAACTGACCTTGAAAGTTCCTAACTTTTAATATCCGACACGCTTCATTATTGTTACTACTTGGATTCCTTTTTGCACGTGTTCTGTTCAGTTTCCCAAATTTTCTGTATAGGCTGAAAAATTTGATGACGTAGAACTTATAGAATTAGTTCGAGAATTTTCTCATATTTATGATAAGAGAAAATTCTCGGATTAATTCTGCAAAACACATGCAAGACAAGTTCCAATAATAACAATAATGAAGCGTACAGGATATTAAAAGTTAGGAACTTTCAAGGTCAGTTCCTAACGCCCCTTAAGACCAATACTAATTTCAGGGTCTGTATGAACAGAAGTGTCTATAATTCATACCTGGACTTTTTAAGAGTCTACTTAATTAGGGTTATCGAAAGCTGACTGAACCAATCATTCATGTATCTAATATATTTAAACGAGCAATTCTTGTGTGTATATAGAATTGGTTTCTCGAAAACGGCTCTAACGATTTTGATGAAATTTAGCACCGACGGGGAGGAGAAATCGATGTAGCATGGTCCCGGTCCCGGGAAAATCCATTTTGACCCGGTTTACACACATTTCTACGGTATTGCGGTATATGAAATTGGTTATCGAAAATGACTTTAGCAATTTTTATGCAATTGGGGATTTTCGAGAACACAAAATTGATCTAGCATGGTTCCGGTCCCAAGAAAATTTTCTTGTCCCGCTTTGTCTATTTCTGCGGTACATAAAATTTGTTATCGAAAATTACTCTCAAGATTTTGTTTCAATTTAGTATCTGCGAGTTTTTGTGGACGAAAACCGATTTAGCATGGTACCGGCCTCCATTCAACCCATTTAGTCCAGGTTTTAGCAATTTCGGCCTAAACGTGGGTTAGCAACTTTCTTTAACATCATGCAGCCAAGCGGAATTATAAGTAATTAAAACTTTACTACTAAATCATAGATGGCGCTGAAAGTAGTATCTTAATAAAAGAAAAATATCTACGAAAACTAACAACAACATGTAAATTCACATACTTTGTTTACAATTACAAAAGTAATCGGAGCTGACTTTTAAATCAAAATAGAAAAACTTATACCTACACAATTAGTTGGCGTTGCAGAAAGAAGGTATGTAACTGTTTACTTAAAATGTGTATTTCTTAAGAAAGATTTTGAGCTTTGTTTATTCTTAAAAGGGCGTTATTATTTGGTTCAAAATTATTAAAAAAACTCCGAGCAAGGTCCACCAGGTACTGACATCGTAAAACAAGCAAGTGGAAACACAAGCAAACTAGAAGTAGGATGCAGAAACTTGCAAGTAACCGAAAACCTAGTAAGCGTATTCGCAGATAATGTAATCGTATTGTTATCTTGAGCGAAATATTAGAAAAGAATGAATCAGGACCATAACATGCAAATGTTTGGGAAACGGGTCCAACAAGTAAATTTGAATTTAAATACCTATGAATGGTAGTGTGTGGGAAGGGAAAGTAAGAAACTAAACATAACAGAACGAATAGGAAAAGAAATGAAAATATATTTTGGTCTGTGTAATTGTTTAATCAAGGAAAAATAAGTTTCAAATCAGCCCGAAATGTCAGTTTATAAAACAATACATCTACCCATAATACGAGGAACACCTTTTAAGTTTTTACAAACGACCACTAACAGTACGTGGCGTTATTGATTAGCATTTTCGTAAAATTTGACATTTCTTATTGCGAAGACAGTGCCAGCGTAGAAATCGACCGAGTAGTTTGTGTACTGTTAACGTTTGAAACAGGTAATTTTCTGACTGCTAATTAAAGAAAATTTGATGAATCTAGTAAAGAGCTAACTCAACAACAACACGTAGAACATATAGAATCGCTTCCTCCAACTGTTGGTAATGAAGCGTCATCAGAAAAACTGTTTGTAATTGATTGGCACAATTTCGTCGTGGTCAGTGACGAATTGCGTGAAGCTCGATCAAAATCCGTTGTTTTTCCAGACCACATCAATGAGGTACGTAACACGATTGAAGATCGGTATGTGACTTCCAGCGAGATAGACGCATTTTTAGGCATATCGACCACTCCAAAAAAAAAAACCACCAATAAAACGACCTCAAACACTTAACGCTAACCCAACAGTGAATACATTCAATTTTGCCCGATCATTTATCTGTGAAAAGATGGATTCCGTATAATTTGAACGAAGTTAAAAAAGCCCGTGTTAATTGGTGTAAGGAAATGCTCAAGAAATTCGAGCGAGGAACTGCAAAATCCGTATGACCAAACTTGAATGTATTCATATCAACTAAAAACTAAGCAACAATCCATTGTTTGGGGGAGCTCCAAGATGAACTTAACCTCACAAAAGTTGTTCGTTCATGAAAATGATTATTTCTTCGGTTGTGCAGGACATATCGCAACCATTACCTTTAAGGATCAAAGAACACTCAAAGCTGAATGATATACGACAATTTGTTTGCCGGAAGTCATCGCCGAAATCAGAAGAAGCAACCGAAAACGTGGGATCAATTTCATCATTACAATGCCAGTTCTCGCATAGCACATCAAAACAATTGACTATTCGAAGAAGAAAAACATCGAATTAACGTTTTATTGCCGGCGTTTTCTCCTGTTTTTTCGCCTAACGCTTCATCCATCCTGTTCCCGAATGTCGTGGACAGCGATTTTCAGCACCTCAAGAAATGTAGCCTTCAAGAACCTTGCTTTTGCAACACCAACTTCAGAGTGGAATAAATATTTGGAGAATTGGTTTGAACGTATGCAAATGTGAATGAATCTTAAGGGGTAATATCACCTTATGACTTTTTCTTTTTGGCTTTTCTTTTATTGGCTTAAACACTTCCTAAACTATCCAAGAATGATATAAAAAGTTGATTATGAGGGGGAAAACTGTTAAGTGTGTGAAAAATTCGATTTTCCGAGCATAGTCGTAGTTCGGTTGCGCAGAGAAGTATGCGTGTCGGGATTCCTATTTGTATGAAGTGTATCGACAAGTCTTAGCTTCGAGTCTTCAAATATGACTAGTAGACGTCTCCACTGATAAAATTTCAATGCTGAAAAACAGCTGTTTGTATAAAGTCCGTTAGAATACACAACAGCTTGTGTTTGCTTCCTCACGTGTCCATCGTTGCTCTAGTGCATTTGGTTGTGTTTCAATTGTTATATTTTACCATGGACGCAGATGAACATCAGTCGCGAAAAGGAGAAAAGCACGGTCAGTCAGTTTCGAAGAGAAAAAGTATTGCGTCGTGAAAAGTACAAAATCATTATGTACAAATATGACAGATTTTCAGCACGACCATCCTATGCCAAATGAGATATTTAAAGCTATAAAGCCAGTATATGAAGAGTTAAGCAGAGAAGAGCTTCTCTTTCGTTGTTTGGGTGGATTTACACAGAATTCTAACGAAAGTTTGAATTCGCTAGTATGGTCTATGGCACCCAAAAATGATGAGGAGGTGAAAAATCTTCAAATTGAAGGCCAATTGTATGGAGCAGGCATCGTAGATTAGAGGTAAAACGAACATTTCATTCAAATAGCACTACTTGAAACTTTAAACGCGTCTTTCTCGAAAGCATGTTTTTTTTTTACCAGGGCGTACCGGTAGTGCTGTCAATTTTTAATCGATTGACTTTTGAACTTTTAACTGCATCTTAAAAATATAATTTTCTAGTGAACATCGTAGGATATTTTTGATACGTTGAATTTAACCGATTTTTGGACCATTTTTTTTCGAAAAAATCTTTAAAAATATTCAAATTGACGCCATTTTTTTAAAAATTCATTTATTAAAGAAATCCTACGATGTTCACTTTATTTTCATCTATGTTTTAAGAAACCGTACCGTTTTTTGTTCCAGATTAAGAACTATGACCTGTAGCAGTACGTCCAGGTGGATCATCAGTGATTTTTTTTCTTCAGTGTGCTACTATACCGCCATTTTGTATTGTAATTAATTAAATTAACAGTGTAAATTTGGTGGTGATATTACCCCTTAAAGGCAACGTAACAGTTTAATCCAAAAATAGCTTTTGTTTCCCTAACTTTTATATCAACTTATAAGGCGTTCCTCGTAACCTACGGCAGCGGAACACGGATCCTGGCAGACTAAACGAAAAATGAAAGAAACGAGCGGTAGCAATGAAACCCCCAAGAACAATTATCCGAAATTCTGTCGAGGTTTCGGATCAAGAAAAGTGATTTCAGCAACGGTTTATGACTGACGTTGATATTCACGTAAAGACGTAATTTTTCTCTTGAGAACTCGAATAAAAAATAAAATCCCCCTTCGTTACGTAATCGCGCGACGATATGATTAACGACGATTCATTTCGGTGACATCCTCTTCGTCGGTAATAATTAGAGTGTGGGAATTTCCCACCGCCAACGAAAATATTCGAATTCCAGTCCGGTGGAGCTTCTAAAATAATTGCAGGTAGGTACCTGCCTGGGAACGACGGCGAGTTAAAAGCGCAAACCATAGTCGATATTTTTAGTCGAACGACGATTTCGAAATGGTAAATGTTCTCTCCCCTTTGTTTGCTTAATCTGAAGAATTTTTCGACTTTCAACGGTAAATAATACCCGTTGTTGTCATCGCCGCGGCTTCAAAGTCGACGTGTTTTTAACCTGACGTTGTCCTCATCCTCGTCCCAACTTCGAAGATGCACTTGTAAATTATGTCGTCGCAACACGAATCGATGCATAACAACAACATCGTCATAAATACATCAACAAGAATAAAATCCGACAGATATTTACAATACGTCATAAAATTCCGAAAGCTTTCTTCGACGCACCCCCGCCCGTCTTTATTACCCCGTCGAAGGAAACAACTTCCTTCGGACTCACCACCGATTCGTTCCGATCGAAAATTTTCGGCAAAACAGTGACTCGCCCCGGCCGTAAATATTTGCGCTTTCTCGGAAACGGACTTCAACCCCCTCGAAACGTGCATACTTGGCGCGAGAGCGTTAAACGTGTCAATATTTTGACCCGACAAAAGCCAGTTTCAGGTAAAGTAATCGCTCTTAGGAGATACATTCACAAATTAAGAGTTATTTTTCGTTCGTCGTTCGTCGCCCGGGGGTGATGGCGGTGAACAGGGGGAAGTTAACAGAAAAGAAGGCGAGTTACCGAAATGCAGGCGCACAAAGACGTGAAATCGAGCGATCGTCGGACGGAGATAGGGGTCGTTGGATGGAAAGAGACGGGGATGGGTACGTCGCGTATTGGGGAGAGGGTGGATCCGGAGGGGTGCGTCGATATGTAACGGGGGAAAAAGCAGACTCGGGAGAATCGGGGACGATAGGCGACGGTTTCGCTTAATCGGGGATCGTGAAAATGTTTCCTCCGGGAAGATAGGGGTGGGGATCGAAATTGGATTTGAAATTGAATTGGAAGTCCTGAAAATTATCGAAAATAATTCGGAAATATTCGTCGATTAGTTAATTCGCGCAGATTGAAAATTTTTAAATTTATAAAGGCCCTTCATTGGTTTCCAAGCTTTCCAAGCATTTTTGCATTCATTCAAAGCAAATCTTAAAATCTATTTCGAACTACAGCTGGAATGTTCAATATTTACACTACGATCCCGGGTCACCAGTTACGCTATAATTCAACCACATCACAACGAAAGGGTTAAGAATGCATTTATTCCGAACTTCGGGCGGGAAAGTCAACAGATGACAATTACAACGAGACTGATATACGAAGACATGATACGGGAAGGAGTCGGCAAAGAGAAAAATGTCATTCATAAAAGTTACTCTAAAAAAGTATGGATTAAAATACAAGAGGAAGAAAGAAAGGCTAATTCAAAGTACATCAATCGTTCGACAAATAAAGTTCGTGCAACGTGGCAACTAGCGAGAGCAATCACAAGAAGAGAAACGCATGATCTATTCAATATAGACGATACTAATATTGAAGGACGCACAGAAAACGACAAATTAACTAACATTAAGAGATAATTAGTACAGATGTGCAGGGCTTTTAGCGAGGCATAGGAAGACATTAACAATATAGCTCACAATGCGTCTAGCGAAGAAACATACCCCATTATACAGGAATTGAAAAACAAGTATAGCACAGGAAATGATGGTATTCCTATTAAACTTATTAAAGACTGTGCACCTGAATTGGCTGTGATAATGGAATCCATGATTACTGAATGTTTGCAGATGGGCGTGTTCCATGATCGACTAAAAATGTTTGAAATCAGATTAATGCATAAGAAAGCAGGAAGGGACCATCTGGAAAACTATAGGCCGCCATTTGTAAATATTTGAAAAAATTAACTTCAAACGAATCTACCACTTTTACCAAAATTCAAGCCATCAAGCCCATCAACATCGCCCGTTCTAGAACTTCACCTCACTGCATTTCAAGATGTTACTCTGATCCCTTGCAACTTTCAAATCCATATGTTGATTCCCGGATATTCCGAACGCTAGTGACCTTCGGACTTGTATACTTTAATTACAAACAGAATCCTGAAATTTTCGCCAGAAATTGTGGAACCTCCACAAGATTTCGGGAAGTTAGACTGACGTTTGGATACTTTTATCCTCCTTTAGGGACATCTCGAATTCGTTTGGCCTTCAAACCATTATGTTGGATGAGCATTTGAAGATTCCGGGATTTCAGACTGACTTCCTGAAATTCTCGCAAACTTCACAAGATTTTCCGGAATTTCGTCTAAAACTTTGGAACCCTTACAAGGTATCAGGAAGTCAGACTGATATTTTGAAGACTTTAACCTCGTTAAAGCACATCCAGAAATCATATGGCCTGTAAAAATGTTATGCTGGATGGGCATAAAAATTTGAAGATTCCGGGATTTCAGACTGACTTTCTGAAACTCTCGGAAACTTCACAAAATTTCCGGAAGTTCGTCTGACAATTTGGAACCTTTACAAGATTTCAGAAAGTCCGACTGATATTTTGAGAACTTTATCCTCGTTCAAGGACATCCCGAAATTATATGACCTTCAAAAATATTATGCTGAATGGGCATAAAAATTTGAAGATTCCAGGATTTCAGACTGACTTTCTGAAACTCTCGGAAACTTCACAAGATTTTCGAAAGTTCGTCTAAAAGTTTGGAATCTTCACAAGATATCAGGAAGTCAGACTTATATCTTGAGAACTTTATCCTCGTTCAAGGACATCCCGAAATCCTATAGCCTCCAAAAATGTTATGTTGGATTAGCATAAAAATTAAGAAATAAGATTCCAGGGTTTCAGACTGACTTTCTGAAACTCTCGGAAACTTCATAAGATTACCGAAAGTTCGTCTGAAAATTTGGACCCTTAATACAATTTCAGGGAGTCAGATGAAATTTTGAAACGTTAAAACCTTTACGTTCGGTGTGTGTTTGTTCTCGGCTGAATTAAATTCAGATGACTTACACCAAGCTTTCTTAATATTCACCTCGTTATATCCTTTACAACTCCCTAATCTACCGAATTCCTTTCAAAACGGCATCCTAGTTGTGCTGGATTTTCCAACATTTATTTAACGCGCACCAATGACTTCAACACTTCTGTCAAATTTTCAGGATTATCTCAAATTCACGGCATATTCATTCGGCATATCTTCCACTACAGGTTCTAAGAGCCCATCGTATTGGCGCCGACGTCAGTTTACGCTCTGGAAATAACCCATTGAAAAAGGGAGGTCACACCAAAAGACGCCCAAATAACAGCGAACTTGGCAAACATTTATCTCCGATTTTGGAAGAAAAAAAGTGGAATGACAGAATTTAGGCTTTAGTGAGTAAGCACCAGAATAAAAGAAATATTAAAAAAGATAGTAAGAGGAGGATGGTGGTCGAAGGTCTTTTAACTCGCGAAATGACTCGCGCAAACGACATCCCTTTTGACAAAAAGAATTTGAGATAAAAAACATTCACCCTCTAAAATTTCGATTCCTGGATTATTGAAGATAAAATGGTTTGGACGAAATCCAGCTCCATTCGAACATCGAGAACAAAACAAATACCAAAAATAATGGACGTAAGTTCCATAGCTACTTTTGACCAATCAAGATCAATTTCATTACCAGAAAAGTGAACGTTGTCTGGTTCCTGAGATTGACGCCCAAATTGACATAAAGCGCCTACATCTATAAAGCGCTTTTAGACTAATTGTTTGGGACGAAACTATAAGTAGACTGGACAAATATGCGGTATGATGAAACATCTCTCCTTTGTCTTGTGTACTATTACATTGTGAAGAGGACAGATGACTCATCATACCGCATATTTCCCCAATTTAACTATAAGTAAGAAACTATTAAACCTAAACAACCTCCCAAATTCGATATTTTTGACCCCTTTACACCTGCACAGCAATCATTTCTATTTGGAACGGACGAACCTGTCGAAACTTCATTTCCAAGAAGGAATTTCCGAATACGTATCTACCGAAGGTCTGTCAGATTAAACGTATTGAGATAGGTACGAGGAAAATCACTTTTTCATCGATATTATAGGATCGGTTTCTTAAACCATCTTAATCCGGATTTTTTGGTCAAAATATACACCTCAAATACGTCGTTGATTTCCAAACCGTCTTAGGCGATGTTTTCGGAAGCCTTATCTATCGATTTAGCGAGACTTTTTTATTGATTTGGCCAAATTTCCAATTATATAATCGAACCCACCCAGGGATCTCGAATTAAAATTCCCAGTAGGTTTAAGAAATCGTTTTTGTTAGTATAGGGCTTTAGGTGTGTGTGTACCCTAATATCAGCGCAAATTTAAAGTAGAAAAAGTTTGGAACGAATCTGTTTACTAAAAAGATGAAGGAATGAAAGATTTATTCCAATCGGATTTTCTGTAAATACGCGATTCCTCGATTATTATTAAAGTTCGTGTTTCTTATCGACACTAAATAGAAATAATTAAAATTATGTATGAATTTTTTGCAATTTCGAATACGACGCGTTGTTTCCCCTTCAAAATGTTTTAAAGTTGTTGTTAATGCTCGCGAAGAAGTAGAATAGTGATAATAATAATAATAATAATATATTTGGTTCCATAAAATACAAATGTGTAGAACAAGTCAGATATGCATATTTCATGCAAGCAATCAACATTACAAATAGCGCCATTAACGCCATAGCGCAAATCATAATGAAATAAACTATTATAAGTGTACACGTGAACAAAATAAAACACACTAAAACCCCTTCATACACGCTCAAAAGTGTTTATTTATTTTTTCGAGCTTATCGCATTTTATTTCACTTTCATTCCAAAATTGTAGGAAAACTGAACGAAAAGTTAAAATAAAATGAGGATCAGATTTACGGGGCCGCCCGGACAACAGAAACCCCAAACTAGTTGGGCAACAAAATGAATGCCAAATTGATGTTTAAATCTACATTAACCAAATAAGTTGACTATGGAAACCTGTGTTAATAAATAATGAAAGTTCCTGTGAAAATAACGAAGTCAACAATGATGTTGATGGCCGAAGAAATCGATGCCAAACTGATGTTGAAGCAATATTAACCCTTTGCACTCGATCGGCGCCGCTTCGGCGCTCGGCAAATTTGAAGTGTCAACTCGAGTGGCGCCGCTGCGGCGCCCGCTGTCATTGTAGCCAAATCTTAGTTCAGTTTAGTCAGTCTCAGCGTAGCATTCGCTTGAAACAGTCTTGGCAGTAAATATAGTAACTAAAAGGTGTTTGACCCCTAAAAATATGGAGGAAGATCAAATGAGCTCGAGTTCGGACGAATTCGATTTAGCCGCTTTGGATGATCGTATCGCCAGCAACGAGAGCAAGCGTCTACGTCGCATTCAGATGAAATCCGACTAAACGGGTAGCTCCACGTAATACTAAAAGGGCCAAAAAGGAGGTTTGTTCTGATCATAGCACGCCTGGAGATAGGCGGAAAATTTCGTATTACTGTGATACGTGTCCAGCCAAACCTAGGATGCATCTTGGATATTGTTTTACAAAATATCACACCAAAACTAATTACAGAGTGTAATATATATCAAAGTTTGTTGTTTTCGACACATAAATGAATAAACTGGTGAAATTTTATTTTTTGTTTACGTTTGTTTGTTTATAAATATTTTTAAAGTACTTGTAAAGTGTTTGCCGAATTTGGCCGAAATCATCTCGAGTTGCGCCAGCGAAAAAGATCTCGAGTGCAAAGGGTTAATCGAATAAATGAAAACGTGTGTTTATGGTAAATAGAAATTCTTATGAAGATACGGAAGTCAACAAACAAGTGGTGCTTGGGTCGTCCGGACAACAACCGCCCAGCAACCAGACGAACATTTTCACCCCGTAACTTACTAAATCGTGTCCTCGTTCGCCAGTGAAACACGTGTCATCGGATTTAATTACATTAACTGTGTGTGCTGAGGAGTTTATAGATGTGTTAGAGCGTCAGTAATCGTAGTCCTCGCAAAGATCAATGGAATCGATTAAAACGGAAACTTGAAAAGTCGTTAGTAGTCTGAACAAACGGCGGCAAGACTCAGCGTAGTAGAATTTCACTCCACCCTTGGCTGAAACCGACTACCACCTCGCAAAGATTTTCCAAACAGGAAGCGACAGTAACATCATAGGGTGGGAAGTGAAAACCTGCATGATCATCAATAATGAGAACGAATTAAATCAACGATTCCTTCCATTACTTAAAACGTATTCAAGCAATCATCACTTCTAGCCTGGGCAAACAGCGGTAACAATCAGTGTAGTAGATAAGGGGATGGAGAGTCGGCGATTATTTATTTCACGCGTTCACAGCGAATGAATCGATGCTGTATGCGAGTAGTTCTGTGTGTATGTAGTCGTAGGTCGTAACTTATTTCGTAATTGTACGTAATTGTATGTTTGTTTTTAAAATGCCGCAGTTAGGTACGTCACGAAAACGACCAATGACAGACAGTTAAAACTTTATAGTGAACATGCCAGATTTAATTTATGATGGCGCTAAACTTCAATGTTTAGTTTGTAATATCCCTCTAGTGTGTTGGTAAAGAAGCCATTGTCAACGTTACATCGAGAGCAAACAGCATTCTTCTGGAAAAAGTGGCATACGAGACCAAGAAAAATTTAAATTTGATTTATGTTGTTATGTGCAAAAAACATTCTGCGGTACGCACAATGGAACCACATCAACAGTCATCCTCCATCTTACTGGCTTCCAAAAGAGCTGCAAATTGAGTTGATTGAACAAATTTGAAGCTTCAACTAAGCACCTTTTAATGTTTATGACTGATGATGCCGTAAACATGCTTTCTTTGGGCCGATCTCTTAAAAAACACAGGTGATAACTTCTGGCACGTAACGTGTAAAATCCATGCTCTCAGTCGTGTGGCACAAACAATTCTTACACGTTATCCACTAGCAAATGCGTCATTTGATGGTACCAGGGCAGCGTTTCTAAAGTCACCGAAACGTACCCGACTATTTCAGAAACTGTATCCCGATATACTTGAACCATCACAGCCGATTTTTACACGTTGGGGAACACGGTTGCAGGCTGCGTTTTACTACGACAACTGTTTTGATCAAGTAAAGAAGGTAGTTTTAAAATTCCATCCAAGAGAAGCTGCAGCTATCAAGAAAAGCTAGGAAATATTTCAAGACGGTCAGGTTAAAATAGATTTACAAACTATTCATAACAATTACTTCGGACTCGCGGAGGGAGTAGAAAACTGTTTCAAACAGAATGTTTCGATGTCGTTAGTTGATTCTGTTCCAATTGTGAATGATGTTCACGCACAGTTATGTGCTGTAAAAAACGAAAAAATTGGTATGTAATGCGAAAATTTGAAAGTGGTTCAGGGAAAGACCCCGATTTTCTTATACTAAGACGAATTTGTGAACGTCGTACTCACTTGACTGAAACAGCTGTGGAAACATATCTAACGATTGAAATATTTAACCGACGTTACCCAGTTTGTGATGTCACGGAAGACTTTTAAAACTGTAAGCGTTTCAGCACGTTCCGTAATTTATTTTTACCTTTTATTTTATGCGTAAACTTTTACACGCTCGCCACGCCACTGGCTGTTACCGCATTTTGCCCGGATTAATCCTTAGGTACACGAAGGTCCACAAGTTTCTCAATTTTATCCAGCTTATTCAGCGTTAGGACCGTTTCAACTTAATTATCATTAATTTCATAATGTTTTGTTATCGCGTTTAGCGAACTTACCCTGGCCCGGCCTGCCTATATCCGCCGCCTTGATAATTGGACTGGGTCACTTTCAAGTTGTTCGGGTAAACGTTCGGTGTCGTGGCTAACTGCGATGGACCGTTGGCGACGTATCCACCGTGGGGTCCAGATTGACTGGACGTGGTGACACCCCAAACAGTGGTCACGACCGATAGTTGTTGTTGGGCAGTGGCGCCACCCGGCGACCAGTCCCTGTAACGGATCAAACATGCGTGCGTTAAAACCGTCTGGGTATTTATATACAGTAGAGTCTCGTTTAACCGACTTTTACATGAGGGACCTTCGCTTATCCGATTATTACGTCTTATCTGGCGTTCCTAAGAAATACACATAAACACCTATAACAACCAGCATAAATCGGTGACGAAAAAGTTTCGCCATTTCTGGCACGTGTCGGTTACGTGTATTGGATAATAATAATGCCCGTTTATTTTCAACAGGTACAACACAAACACAGTAAATTATAAAAACAAATTCATTAACTAAATGCATGCCGAACATATTTTAAAATATATATTGAAATATCAATAAAACACAATATGAAGCGAAATTTTAGTATGCGACAATCAGAAAGAAACAAATAAAATAAAAAATTATGTACAAGTAGCAGAAAAATGTATGGATTCAGAGGCACAAAGTCCTTATTAATAATTTAATCTCGAATGAATGCAAGAATCTCATGTATGGTATCCCATTGCTTTGATCTGCTGATTTGTTGTAAGATGCGATGTTTAATTTGTAAAATTATGAAGTTAGTCATAAACTTCATTCATAAAATTTTACTCCGATTGCAACCTCCAAACGCAATAAGAGGATGAAACCGACCCTAGAAATCGCGGAATTTTGTAATAATCGGATTTGAGTTAACTTTTAACATAATATGATAACAATGACTTTTTAGGGTTGCTTTCACCCTATTACTGCGTTTTGAGGTCGAAATCGAAAGAAAAATTTTATGAATGAAATTTATGGCCAACTTCGGACCGGTAGTTGATTATTGTTTTTCTTAATTCCTCCCCATTATCCGATTTTTTTGACTTATCCGACGCTCTATCGGTTCGTCTATGTCGGATAAGCGAGACTCTATTGTATGTGTTATCATATTACATTGGAGATTCGAGTATCCGTAATGATTCGGCCGGTGCTTACTTTTGGTCTGGCATCAAGGAAGTGCGAGCGAAAACGAATAGAGGGCGTTACCGTACTTTTCATAAACTGGAGTTAGATGGAGCTCTCATTGTCGCAATGATACCTTCGATTCGTTCTCGTTCGCACTTCGTTGATTCTAGACTCTAGACCAAACTGAAGCACTGCCCGAACCAGTATAAATAACATTGGCGTGGTGGAAATTGACGTTTGGCGAGTTTTGTTGCAGCAAGTCTCAGGAACTTGATATTGTAGCAATTGTGTAAAGGTGGTTGATAACTTTGAAGACGCTAAAGTTAACTGACGCTAGGCCTCGTTTGTAACCAATATTATCTCCATTCCACATATAGTTCATAGTATACGTCTTATGGCAACTCAGATCTGTCATCAAACATTATTACCTAACATTAGTTCACATCAGTTTTTTATCATCAGACCTCGGCCTGGTTTAGCCACAAGCGTTGCAGTTTTTGATGCTGTTGTGGCTGGATACGTCAAGGCCTTATCAAACAATTGTTTACTAATCCCGGGACACATGTTTCGCTGGAAATAAGACCAGGGTATCTGCACCCTAT
The DNA here is from genome assembly GCA_038088585.1 of Chrysina gloriosa. Lineage (NCBI taxonomy): Eukaryota > Metazoa > Arthropoda > Insecta > Coleoptera > Scarabaeidae > Chrysina > Chrysina gloriosa. The sequence goes on along the minus strand of CM076093.1, from coordinate 48,058,086 downwards.
CTCATCCTTGAGATGCTGGTGCTGCTCCCAGTTCAACCTGTGTGCTTTTATCTAGTAATCGTGTCCATTATCTTTTACTTGTATAACATATTTTTTTGTATGAAGTATTTTGTTAAAATTCTAATTCTTTTATGTTGCTATACCTTCATTGTTAGAAACTGGCAATGAAGCCTTGGTTATAAAAGGATACGTTTATGCGATTTGTACGGATTAAAGTGAGAAGTTAATAGCCCGTAAGATCGTACACCATCAACTACATCTGGAACAAGCTATGGTACCACTATGATCCAGTACCTACAATTATTATTTTTTGAATCAATTTTATTCATGAAATCATGCTGAAGGAAATACATTTCCACTCATTTCCTTTTTGACATAGACACGATAATAATCGGTTTCATCAGAAACCAATCAAAGCCTTTGATTTTATTGAAAATTACGGTTACAACAAGAGGACGCTAGTAAACGAGGTTAGTCAGTTAGCCGTAGGTTTCTGTCAGTTCATTCATAATTTTCGTTTCCTTCACGGCGAATGAAACTATGTCACTCATCAATGACGCGTCCACGGCTATTTACACAATTAACTGCTAATTTCTGGGCACGTGTTTCGTTCACGAGGCTTAGCAATGATCAATCTCGTCGTCGACGAAACACGTGTCCCAGAATTTCCTATCAATCGCGTATCTCGCGAAATCATCAACGATCCCTACTATCAACTACTTTTCTTTCGCGTTTCGAAAAGGACCATTCTGAAGATTTTCGCTTTGAAATTGGTACCTTTTTAATTTATATCTAATGTAGATGTATGTACATATGTATAGCTTTGAAGGATGGATTTTTGATCCAATCCGAAAGTGTTCGTCTATATTCCTTACTGTACATTTGCTACACTTACGTCTTTTTAATTCTCATTTTCGTGGTGCGCAGGACTTTTATCCATTTTTATGGTGCTGGACGTAAAGAATCCTTTAGGACGAAAATTATTTAACTTTTATCCGATTTTAAAAGTTTCTGTTATATTTTTAGGTGATCCATGTTTTCCGGCTAATTTATAAACAAAAAGAAAGTAAAACAACTGAAATTGTTTACGGATAAGATTAAATATTTAAAATGGAATCCGATATAGATAGACTATTTTCGAAACATTTCATGTTCTTGGATGTTTCATTATACCGAACGGGACCTCGGATTTAAACGAACATATAAAAATATATTTTTGGAAAATTACCAATAAAGAAAATATGATAACAGGAACAGGAGTTCGAAGTCAAATGTAAAAAGGGCGCGCAATACAGCAACGATCACACACAGCTCATGCGTTTTTTGTAATTAGTAAATTTTTTCCTCCATTACAATCTTGAAAATATGCTTATTGACACGTCATTAAGGCTTTTACATATTATTTTCATTAATTCATCATATTAGATTAAAACAAATCGAAGATTCAAAACAAAATTGAAAAAATTCTTACTTTTCCTGGGGGAAAATCCAGATAGGTATTTTGACAACCAGATTGTCATATACAGTGTAAAAATTGCTGACACTGTATCACATATGGTTACTGATGTGATATAGAGCCAGTAATACTACACCACAGTCAGCGCAATCACTATCACTTGAGTGGAAAAATTACAAAAACAACCGCTAACACGTGCTGCATTGTTTTGTTGATTGGAATTTTTATACTGACGATGAACGGTATCGAAATACGTATCTAAAAAAGTGAACTTTTCGAAATTCCTGTTTCGATGAGTCCTCTCCCCACCATTCCCCCGTCAACCTTCAGTTTTCTCTGATCGATTTTTATTCCTTTTTTTTTCTTTTAATGGGAAATTGTCGAATAATACGTCGTCCATCATTTTCTAAATATTGTATTACGAACGAATTTATTGTTTGCGATGTATTTATTAAATTCGTTTGTTTATTGTATTTTTATCGAACGCATTTGTTTATGCTCTTATCGATAATGTATATTTTGATTAAGCTTTGTGCAGCAGACACGTTGAAATCATCTCTATTTTTCTGGCCCTAGGCTCAAATCAAAGTTTCACGTTAAAATTATTTTATTTTCTTACATCACACTTATATATATATATATATTTTAAATACAACTAAGAAGAAACAGTTCGTGTGAAGACCACAGAGACGAAGGCGTTGAGAATGATGACTGGCGTTAGTAAAGACGAAGCAATTAACGAGGACAACAGAGATGAAGACGCTGGTGATGATGCCTGAAATTTGGAGGATAGAGTAATGATACGCGAATAATGTGCAGTTGAGGCTATTGGGAAATGGAAAACGAAGTCGACGAAGCACTACAAAAGCCAGGTGTAGTTAAAAGATGGTGATGGACTGACGAAAACTTCGACGAAGTGATGATCAAACACCAGATGCCCATCGGGAAGACCAACTAAAGATAGAAAAACAGTTGGAGATCGTCTTGAAACGAAGCTTCACGAGGTCCAATGCATCAAAAAGGACTTGGTTCCAATACGAAGATGAAGAAGGAATACATAATTTATATCCTATTAACGATAATTATGCGGTCGTTTGAAGAAAATTATTGTAATTTTGCTGATCCAATAGTCTTATAATTTTCCTAAATGCAACAAAGACGAAGCAGTTGATGAGAACCACAGAGATGTAACGTTCAGGATAATGAGTGGGGTTAGTGTCAGGGACAGAGTAAGGATACCAATGTGGAGTAGGGGATATTGGGAATTGGGGACCAAGTCGGTGTAGACACCAGAGAGACCAATTGTGGGGAATTTATGACGATTGGTCGGCAAAAACTCTGATGAGGGGCAAGACCAAACAGCGGACGACCATCGCGAAGACCAACCAAAAGATGGAGAGATAGTTGGAGGTCGTCTTCAAACGAAGGTCCACGAATCTTAACATATCAAGGAAGGACTTATTGTTAGTCCTACTTACAACTACAACTTTTCATCCTTCAACTGTTGCGCTTTTATCTGGCACCATCGCCTTCATTATTTTTATCTGTACCGTTTTGTTAAAATTCCAACTATTGTAAGTATTTTTTCAATATTTTTAAACTGGTGGAACACAATGTGGAGAATCGTCAAAAACGACTTTACCGATGTTCGCGAGAAAGGACATGTAAGAAGTCGCACTTTTTCAAATTTTGAAAATCGTGGGAACGTGATTTAGAACTTTTTTGTCCATAAATGCGTCCATGATACGACCACCTTTAACTCGCATTTCCTAAACGGGAGCAATCAAATTCAGTTCTTGCATAAATATCCTTCGGGCGAAGTATTATCATCATTTTAGTTGCAATCTTTTTAGTTATTTGCTTCTAATCACTTTTGGAATTTAGAAAACGAAAGTCCATTGAGTTTATTTTCAATAAATGTGGATTTTACGAATGCAATTCTTCATTTTTTCTGTCTTTTATGTCCACTGATTAGCAGCGAGCGAATACTTCCAGATTATTTTTCGTAATATCTTTTGCTTTGCACTTTTTTATTAGCGATTTTTTACATTCCCATTGGTACACGGCGATCTTTGAGGTTGTATTATACAAACATTCCCGTTTACTTAAAACGATTTTATTGCTACCGATTATTTTTATTCCTCAAGGATATTAGAATAATGGGCAACTTTTTATACAGTGTGTCCCTTCGGATGGATCCACAAATAAGTTACAAATTCCGTAAATTTTTCAATGAAAATCTCATCTTGCGAGGCTCGGCCCTGCTGGAGATAGAAACTATTTTCTGTCATGTTTTATATCACAAAAACTCAAGTTGTGGAATTAAAGAAATAATAATAATTATAAGCTGTATTTTAGTGCGTTTTTGTAGTAAATAGCAACAAAATCTTAGTAAGAAAATTGATTTGTAAAGGAAAGCTGAATAAGAATACAAAATTTCAAAGCACCATGTCTACTTTAATATCCTGTTTATTATTAATTAATTTAATTTTGATAAAAAAATATTATATTATAAATATTGAAAATACGGGTGAAACTAAACCGATCTGGTTGATATTTTGTACACTAGCAAATTTTATTATGCTCAACAACTTTTGTTAAGGAAATTTTTCAATATCCTCGACATGAAACGTACTTACGTACTTACATTGAAAATTGAGAAATTACATATCAAAGTAGACAGAGGAGAAATTTTGTATTATTACCCAGTTTTTCTGTTTTTTTTTGAATAATATTTAGTCGTATCTACAACAGGAAACGTACTTTCCTAGCACTTACACGTTACTATTTTTTTTAATTTTCAGGAAGTACCCGATAATCCTCTTTTTACATAAAGCATTGCACAAATTAGTTTGTATCCGGGCAGGGCTGGAATTTCAAGTCAGAAATTTTAGGGATTTTTTATTTATTCACGCGCCGATCCTGGGACACACTGTATAGTAATTATAATTATATATTTTATTAAAAAAAGGGAAAAATATTTCTATTAGCAAGTAGTCCTATCAAGAAGTCTTCAACGGTTTGCCGGAGTCACAGAAGTCATATTTGTATTATTTTTTAATTAAATCACTACTTTTTCTTAATCAATTTTAATATTTGTTGCTTCAGTAAAATACGCGTGTCTTATTATCTATTGTTTGGAGTGCTATCATTATTGCCACCATTTTCTGAGAATTTTCTATATTTTTCGTGATAATTTCGGGGAAACGTTAGGGAGAAACTATTTTACGATTTTTTTACAAAAAGTTTGTCACCATCAAGGCGATTTTGGTTTAAAGCCGTTCGAGGAATATATAATATAAAATTCTGCCAAAATTTATATAATATACTAAACTGCTCATTTTTATTAAAATTAGTGCGAATTTTGTTTTGTTTCTTTCTCTCGTAAATGGTACACTTTTTCTTCATAATTTTGGCAAAATTCGATTTTCAAGCTTTGTTGGAATCTATTTAGAACCTTATTTCTTCTAATTTTGTCAAATTGGCGTGACTTATCTTGTTTCAGTGTAATTTTAGGGCTTTTCTTCGTATTTTTTGGAAAAATTAGTCAAGGCGATTTCTATCGAATTTCTTTGGGGAGTGAGTTATGTACATATTTTCTTGTAATTCCATTGAAACCAGCGTGATGTTTGTCTCGATTTTGCGCCAGAATCGTGATTAGTCTTTACTGTATAATTTTGGAAAATCTCGTCTAATTGATGTGACTTGCTTTGAGTTTGCCTTAAGAGTTACTCTGGGTCCCTTTTTTCATATTGTCGAAAAAATTTATATATTTTTCGTAATTCCTTTAAAAACGGCGCGATTTCCGTTTTGTAATTTGACCAGAATGTTGTTGTGTCCTTTTCGAATAATTTTGGAAAATTTCGGTAAATTGGTGTAACTTGTCTCGAGTTTGTTTGAGAGTTATTTTAGGTTGTTTATTGTATTTTTCTTATATTCTCGGAAAAATTTGTTAATGTGGTTGTTTCAGAATTTCCCAGGGAATTCGTTATGTAGGTATATATTTTTGGTAATTCCATGAAAAACAGCGCGATTTCTGTTTTGATTTTTCGCCAGATTCCTGTTACATCCTTCCCCGTACAATTTTGGAAAGTCTTGTCACATTGGTGCGATTTGTTTTGGGTTTGTTTGAGAGTTATTTTAGGGTTTTTCTTATATTTTTGGAGAAATTAGTTACGGTATTTTTTTAGAAATTTTTTAGAATTTAGAAGACATACATTATATATTCTGTTCAGAATTCGATTAAAAGCAGGGCGATTTTTGTCTTGATCGCGAACGGTGTTACATCTTTTCTGTAAAATTTTGGGAAAAAATCTTGTCAAATTAGTGTGACTTGTATTGAGTTTGTTTTGGGAGTTTTGTTCATATTTTTGAAAAAAAAAAATAGTTAAGGCGAATTCTTTTTAGAATTAATAGCGAGGGGGTGTGTTATATGTATATATATTTTTTCCGAAATTCCATTAAAAGCACCCCGAACTCTGCGTTGAATTTTCTTTAGAATCGTCTTATGTATTTGCTGTATAATTTTGGAAAATTTCGTCAAATTAGTGGGACTTGTCTCGACCTTGTTTTACAGTTATTTTAGCTCTTTACTTCATATTCGTTTTCGCAAAAATATTTAGGGCGGTTTTGTTAAAAATTTGTTGGGGAGGGGTGCGTTATATATATATATATATATTCATTATACATAATTAAAAGCAACGCTATTTCCGCCTTTATAATTTTGGAAAATTTCGTCGAATCCGTGTGATCTCGTCTTGGAATCATGTTAGGGGTTTCTCCATAATTTAAAAAAATTCACGCGATAAATTAAAAAACAAAATAATATTCATAATATCGAATAATTAATTTTTTTTTAAATTTCGTTAGATTCGTCAATATCAGTTAAGACTAACTCCCATCTAAATCATTGTTGGCAAAATGAAAATATTCCAGGCATACTAAAACGGTGATTGTCTTGTGGCAACTGAATCATTAGGGGAGCATAGAACTCATTATCTCAAGATTTCTAGGAAAAAGTCAGCAGATTTCTCTACCTACTGGTGATAAGCAAAACCCTATTACTCATTTCCAACTTTCTATCGTCCCTGCGGTTTGAAATTTATATTTAAATACGAGATATTTAGTGAGCAGGTACAAATATTTGTATTAGGTATCATTTTCTTCTGGATATTCGCAAATATTAAATTTTATTAATTAAATATTTAATTAATGAAAGATAACGGAGGTAATAATTAATAATATTGTTTCGTAGCTTCGCCCAGGATTAAATGTGCTTAGTTATTATAAATTATTTTATTATGAAAGTAGAGCCCCTAATATTCCTTCGGTCGTTGTAATTAATGGGTATTTATTGATTAAAAGCGCATTTTTTATTCGTTTTAGCAGGTACTAAACGTCTGTGAAAAATTATTATAGAACGTAAGGGAGCGGGGGGGACAAGAAAAGAAATTTATGAAGCAATTAGCTATAATTACCGATATTAATTAATGTTCATTTTATTCAACTTTAAATTCATTTGATTTATCTTCATTTTACGTCGTTGGTTTTCACTTTTTTTTATTAAAAAAAAAATTGAAATTAAATTTTATATATTAAATTGCTCATTTGTTATTTGCTCGTAAATTGTTTGATTTGTTTATAATAAAAATCCTTTTTACTCCTGTAATCATATTTTCTTTTGGGTAATTTTCAACACCACACTATGCACTCGAAGGATGCGCTCTATATATATATACGTATATACATGTATATATACAGGGTTTCACGAGGACGCTCGCCGATGTAAATCACTTTTTTCACTAAATACTCCTCCGTGTTCGGTTTCATTCACTCCTTTCCGACAGCTCTTTAAAATAGGGATCCGTCCAGCACACTTTAGTTATAAACACAACATGTACTATATATATACATATATATATGTATGTATACGCCGTTCCTCGAGCGCAGCGCGATTTTCGAAAAATTCGCCGGATTTTTTGTATCGGCGGAGAGGGCGGCGGCGATCGATCGCTACGGTAAAATTCTTAAACTGTACCTGTATGAAGTGTATCCAAGCATTTGAACGAAAACATAAGAAGTTTTTCTTGAGATAAACGGTAAATTGTCGCAAAACACAAAAAAGAATTTAAAACGCACAAATATCCATTCGAAACGAGATATATGTATATAAACAGTGTACGCTTCACTTCTCGGCCGGGGTCTCGAAACAAACGAAAACGGCGAAACAATCGAAAGCGCGAATACGCTGGATCAAGTAGCCGGAGAAGAGTGGTAGTGTAACAAGCACCTAGCACACTAGGATCGCTTCCGCGCGAACTCTCGCCCGCGACACGTACGACTATGGAGACGCGCTCTGTACGACTGGCCGCCTCTGATTCTGTGGGAGAAACAACGGCACGTAGTCACATCGACGCGAGGCGGTGGTGGGGAGGGCGATCAGGAGAAGTTGACCCGAACTGATTCTCTCCTCCATACCGTGCGGCCACAATATCGGTTATATGGCGGGCGACGTTGCCGGATCTACACGCGAGCTGCTACACTCGACTTTGATACTGTGGGTGGATTGGATGTATGCGTGCCCGGTACGTCCGTCTCACTCCGATACGTGCGAGCGCGTCCGAACCGGTGTGCCGCTCGCCCGTTTTTGACGCTCTCGCTCCGAACGCGATCGTCGTTTGTCCGGGTAACGTTCAGCAAGTTGTTGTGTACCGGTATTAGAACGCGATCTGTCATCTGCGTACGCGCGATTTAAATATAATCGTCCGGAATGCGATGCACCCGCTCATTGCCCGTACGGACGCGTTCCTCCTTCATCCTCTTCACCTAATTACAGGGTTGCCCCGCTTTGTTTCTTCTCCGATCCTGTCAAAAACGAAGATACCTTTATTAATCCGAACGAAATTTTCGATACTTTTTACGCCACACACGTATGTCGGCGAGTCGAACGAATTCTAAAAGGACACTCACTCACGTCAAAAAGTGAGTACTTGCGTTCATTGTGAACAAGGGGCAATAATGCGTAATGTTTACCACATCATCACCTATCATCAAGTATAAGGTCGAGCCATAACGAACGACAATACTCGATTTTGTATTATCGTTCATTGTGAACAAGGGATAGTAATGCCGCGATGCCAGTCACAATTAAAAATAAAACTCAAGGGAGCAAAATCCACCCATACCGTATACACGCTACGTCACAAAACTAATGATAAACGCCTATCCTTAGATGGTATGATTGTACCAATAGCTGAATCTGCAAAAATACCTTGGTCTACATCTGGACAGAAGGCTAAATTAGATGCATCACGTCCGGCAGATAGCTATGCAGATACGGCACAAAGTTCATGACATCCATATTGGCTGATTGGATGAAGATCCAGGCTCAGCCTTGAATCAAAAAATTGATTTACCGGTCCAATTTAAAACCCAAATATAAAAACCAAGTATTGTCGTTCATTGTGAACAAAGGCTAAGAATGCGTGATGCTCACCACATTAGCACGTATCATCAAATATAAGGTCGAGTCATAATTAAAAATCGAGTATCGGCGTTCATGGTGAACAGGGGCAATAATTCGTGATGTTCACCACATTATCGCGTATCATCAAATATAAGGTCGAGTCATAATTAAACATCGAGTATTGTCGTTCATTGTGAACAAGGGATAATAGTGTGTGATGTTCACCGCATTATCACGTATAACAAAATATAAGGTCGAGTCATAATTAAAAATCGAGCATCGTCGTTCATTGTGAACAATTGGCAACAATTCGTGATGTTCATCACATTATCGCGTATCATCAAATATAAGGTCGAGTCATAATTAAACATCGAGTATTGTCGTTCATTGTGAACAAGAGATAATAATGTGTGATGTTCACCGCATTATCACGTATAACAAAATATAATGTCGAGTCATAATTAAAAATCGAGTATCGTCGTTCATTGTGAAGAAAGGGCAATAATTCGTGATGTTCACCACATTATCGCGTATCATCAAATATAAGGTCGAGTCATAATTAAACATCGAGTATTGTCGTTCATTGTGAACAAGGGGCAATAATACGTGATAGTCACCACATCATCTGGTATCATCAAATATAAGGTCGGGTCGTAATTAAAAATCCAGTATTCTCGTTCATTGTGAACAAAGGGTAATAATACGTGATGTTCACCACATCTTCAAATATAAGGTCGAGTCATAATTAAACATCGAATATTGTCGTTCGTTGTGAACTAGGGGTAATAATGCCTCGATGCGAGTCACAATTAAAAATAAAACTTAAGGCAGCAAAATCCACACATACCGTATATACTCCACGTCACAAAAGTAATGACAAGCGCCTATTCCTAGATGGTATGATTATACCAATAGCTGAATCTCTTCTCTCTTTTAGTTATGAGAAGCCGTCGAAGTACATATGTCGACTGTGCTTGATGAAAGAAGAAACCAGCAAAGTCTTTGTTTCTAAAGAGTAGATGTAGAACCACATCCCCAAAAATTCGAAAAGACACAAGAAGAACGCTGTTCTCTAATTGACAAGACCTAGACTATTTTCAAAATTTAACACCAAAATAGATTTTAATATTACAACTTCCATTATCTCTCAAAATTTCCGGGGTTCGGTTTAACTTCTGTCCTGAAAATTCCAAACAGAGTATTTCGGTGACTTGGTCGTCATCTTCCTTATACCGCAGTACATTCACCTCACTCGGGAGAATATGGAATGGAGACCAAGAACAAACCTCAAGTTGACTCAGAGGCACGAAATATCGGTGTAACGCTCCATGAAGGCGAATGGTCTTCAAAGTTGAACGTCAACGACTTCGTATCTTCGCTTTCACGCCCAGTTGTCAAGCAGGAATTCATTGTCAAAAATCTTACGTGATGTCCATCACCCATTGATACCCCTTGTTCACAATCAACGCAGATATGTACTCGATTTTTAATTATGACTAGACCTTATATTTGAATTTAGCTCTTGTTGGGAATTTAGATCAGACGTTGAGTAGACATTAAGGCGAAGAATAAACCAGTGCTATCAGTTGTATCGACTGTTACTAATGGCGAGGTATGTACTAACGCACCATGAAGGGGCATCACGTCAAGCACCTCGTATCTTTGCTTTCCGGGGAATGTTACGTCATAAGCATCACGCATTATTACTACTTGTTCACAATGATCGCATATATGTACTTGATTTTTAATTATAACTCGATCTTATATTTGGATTTGGCCTCTGCTTGATCATCTATGGTTGAATAGGAAATTTAGATCAAAAGTTGGTAGGAGAGGAGGGTATGAATGGGAATGGAGTCAAAAAATAAACTAGTGTTAGCAGTTGTATCGAATTTTATAAATGGTGGGGCACTAACGCACGATGAAGGAGCACGGCCTGCAAAGCCGGTCGTCAAGGACGCCGTATCTTCAATTTCACATCCAGTTACCGCACACCAATTCATTCTGGCGAATATTACGTGATGAGCGTCGTGCATTATTACCCCTTGTTCACAATGAATGCAAATACTAGGCCTATAAGTTATCATTAAGTAGTGCAAATCGGATTGACGCTGTCACTCCACTGCTTGTGCCCACTTACGTGCAAAGCTCGACATTAACATTCGGAGGAGTGATAGCGTCAGCCCTGTTTACATAACTTATCATGCACTCGTTTGTCGAACCTTGGTGATGAGCATCACGCATTGCTGTCCCTTGTTCACGATGAACGACAATACTTGATTTTTAATTATGGTTCGACCTAATAGAAATATTTCTACCTGCTCACCAAATATATCGTCGGTGTTTAAATATACATTTGAAACCGCAGGGACGATAGAAAGCTGTTAATGAGTAATACGGTTTTGCTTATCACCAGAAGATAGAGAAATCTTTTGACTTTTTCTTGGAAATCTGAAGATAATGGCTTCTATGCCACCCCTAATGATCCAATTTCCAGTAGACAATCATGGCTTAGTATACTTGAAATGTTTTCATAATGCCAACAATAATTTAAATGGGTGTTAATCTTAACTGGTATTAACGAATCTAACGAAATTATATAGAAAAATTAATTAGATCGTATTAAAACTTATGAATTAAATAAGAACATTAGTCTCGTGAATTTTTCTAAAATTGGGGGCGGGGATACCCAATATAATTCCGAGACAAGGTCACACCCATTCGAATAGATTTTCCAAAATTATATGGAAAAGGTATAACCCGCATTACTACCCCTTGTCTACAATGATCGACAATACTCGATGTCTAATTATGACTTGACGTTGTATTTGATATTTCGCAATGTAATCCGCCGTCATATGTGAGTCCCACCTTCCCTGATAACGCACTTCCATTGCCCGAATATCCTGATGAAATCTTTCACCCTGCTCCTCGCTAAAATCGCCCAAAATGTCGTGGAAAACCGTCTAAATGCGAGTAGAGGAAGTGGATGTTTATGCTCATGTTGCACCCCAGCTCTTGCAAGTCCGATAGCGTGCACTCAACAAGCTCGACATAGTCGTCAGATTTCTTGTTACCTAGCAAATTACTCATAACCAAAAACAAATGAGTTCCAAGCTTTGGATTCGACCATAGTCGTCAGATTTCCTGTTACTTAGGACATTACTCATAACCAAAACAAATGAGTTCCAAGCTTTGGATTCGACTTCAGTCTTTGATTTAACAAAACTAGGATCCTTCACGAGTTGCCTAATCTGTGGCCCGTCAACCGGCATTTAATTTTTCTATACTTAATCTTCGAAACCTGTGTACAAGAAAATTAAAATATTCGCCACTTTTGTCAGGCGCCTTCATAAACTGTTTTCATTATGGCGAGTTTAAAATGAAGTAGTGGAAGTATGATGCGGTCTCGGCTAACTAAAGGCACGTTTATAACATTTTTCGTACCAATTTTCAGCTCTGCCTGCACTGGCCAAACTTTCTGTGACCCAGAGACACATAAAACAAGGGAACTTTGTATACCCCCTCTGTTGACCTAGAAGAAACTTAACCATTTTCAAATCAACACAAATGACTCACAAGTACTGGCGTTCGTTGTGAACAAGGGATAATAATACGTGATGCTCATCACATCATCACGAATCATCAAATACAACGTCGAGTGATAATTAGAAATCGAGTATTGTCGATCATAGTGAACAAGGGTTAATAATGCGGGTTATAGCTTTTCCATATAATTTTGGAAAATCTATTCGAACCGGTGTGACCTTGTCTGGGAATTATCTTAGGGTTTCCCCCTCAATTTTAGAAAATTTGATGCGATTAATGTTTTTTTAAATCTTTTAACTTTTAATACGGAATAATAAAATTTTCTATATAATTTCGTTAGATTCGTTAATACCAGTTAGGATTAACTCTTATTAGTCATTGTTGGCAAGATCAAAATATTTCAAGTATACTAAAACTGTAATTGTCTAGTGGAAATTGGATCAGTAGGGGGCATAGATGTCATTATCTCCAGATTTCCAAGAAAAAGTCAAAAGATTTCTCTACCTTCTAGTGATAAGCAAAACCGTATAACTCGTTAACAACTTTCTATCGTCCCTGCGGTTTCAAATTTATATTTAAACACCGATGATACATTTGATGAGCAAGTAGAAATATTTCTATTAGGTCGAGCCATAATTAATAATCAATTATTGTCGTTAATTGTGAACAAGGGGTAACAATGCGTGGTGATCATCGGTACGACAAGCGAGTGCATGGTAAATTGTGTTAACCGTACTGACCCTATCATTCCTCGGAATGTTGATGTCGTGCCTTGCACGAAAGTCAGTCTAGTTTACACTACTTAATGATAACTTAGAAGTCTAGTATTTGCATTCATTGTGAACTAGGGGTAATAATGCATGATGCTCATCACGTAATATTCGCCGAAATGAATTGTATTGTGTGTGCGGTAACGGTGAAATCGAAGATGCGACGTCCTTAACACCTGGCTTTGAAGGGCATGTTTCTCCGTGCAGCGTTAGTGCCTCACCGCCTCACCATTAATAGCAGTCGATACAACTGATAACACTGGTTTATTCTTTGCCTTAATTTCTACTCATGGCCTTCTTCTCCTACCAACGATTGATCTAAATCCCCTAGTCAATTATAGACAATCAAACAGGCGCCAAATTCAGAAATATAAGGTCTAGTCATAATTGAAAGTCGAGTACATATTTGATTGTGAATAAGGAGTATCAATGCGTGATGCACATCACGTAAGATTTTTCAGAATGAATTGCTGACAACTGGGTATGAAAGCGAAGATACGAAGTCCTTGACGTTCAGCTTTGAGGGCCATGCGCCTTCATGGAGCGTTACACCGATATTTTGTGCCTTTGAGTCAACTTGAGGTTTGTTCTTGGTCTCCATTCCATATTCTCCCGACTGAGCCGAATGTACGGTGGTATAAGGAAGATGACGAGCAAGTAACTGAAATACTCTGTTTGGAATTTTCATGACAGAAGTTAAACCGAAAACCGGAAATTTTGAGAAACAATGGAAGTTGTGATATTAAAATCTATTTTGGTGTTAAATTTTTGAAAATAGTCTAGATCTCGTCACTTAGAGAACAGGCTTCTTCTTGTGTCCTTTCGAATTTTTGGGGAAGACTTTGCTGGTTTCTTCTTTAATCAAAAACAGTCGATGTGCTTCGACGGCTCCTCAACACTGAAAGAGAGAAGATACTACCAAGATTTGATGTGAAGAGGATGTTGGATTGTGTGTCCATTTACGGAATTTTGTAAGGAATCGTCTATGGAAGCAAGAAATATCCCAAACACATGTCCCAACTTCCTCAATCTCTGGATTTTTATCTTTGCAATTTCTAATACCTCGCGCCTCAGAGTTAACTTGTGGTTTGTCCTCCATATTGAGTGTCTGGACGTGTAAGTAAGATGATGGATGATTCACCGAAATCATTTCTTTATAGTTTTGAGAAGAGACGTTAAAGAAGGGCGGAAATTTTGAAAGAAAACTGAAGTAGCAATATGATAATCCAATTTGGCGTTAAGATTTCGAAAATAAGCTTTTTACCATACTTAGACTTGTTCAAAAATCTGAAAAAGTTCTGAACACTAGTCTGAGATTTATAGAAAGAGAACATCCATTGGGTGATAGATAAAAATTAATTTGTATTATTGTTATTTAATGGAAATCCATAGGAAACACCATAAATTCACGAATTCACATAAAGCATAAGTTTTTATTAAATAAATTTAAGAAAGTGGTAGTACACAATATATTTCGTGACACATAGTAGATGAAGAAAAAAAGTATAGCATTATGAGATCTTTTAAAAAGTACAATTATTCTGAACAAATGAAAAAGTGCAATTTCTCGAGTGAAAACTGATTTTAGTTCGAAAATTATGACAGTCAAACATTAAAATGCTTTTATGTTACTTATTATTACCTTAACTTATTCTTATTAAAGTAATTGAAATAATTAAATAAAAAATATATAAAATGCATTCTTTTACACACAAATCTTCACATGCAATAGCTAGTTTTCCTGTCCTTATCGCTGGGGCAAAAATAACACCTCTTTTCTTTTCTCCAATCTGTCAGTCAAATCATGAGAGTTACCCGGATCTTTGACATTCATAATCGAAATGTTGATAAACGGATAGGTTTGGGCAAGGTTGATTTTTCCAATCTTCTCTTCAGTTCTCGACCACTTGTAACCGTCTTTGCTTTTCGGTCTTCCTGGTGTTGATCGATGTGTCACGGAGTCAACATTCCTGGAAGTGGAGCATATCCCTTCATCTTCCAAGCTCTCTTGCTCAATTTTCAAATCGCTTTTAGAAAGGATGTAGTCCTTCTCATCTTCTGAGCAAGCACAGGTACTTCTTCCAACATTTTCTGTCTCGCAAACTCTGTTCTATTCGTTGCTTCTCTAATTCTACAATTTGAAAAAGATGGTCTATAACAATTTTTTACACTTTTATACTTTCGTAGACACACATGGGTCTGTCGTGTCTGCTGATGATGTTAACCGCTTGGTGAATCACCACGAGGGCCAAGGTCACCGTTTGGAATCTGAGCCCCCCTCCAAGTACAATTTTTTAGGTGGGCGTAAGAACCCGAAATATGGACTAACCGTTGGGTTTTATCGATTTCTAGAAACGGCCGGACACCACAGACCCATGCGTGTTTACCGAGAGTTAACTTTCTGGATGTTCTTGTTTGAAATTTCTTCCATTTCGTGGCTCTGAGTTCAATTGCGCTTTGTTCTTGGTCGTCATTCCATATTTTCCTGACTGAGGTGGATGTATGGATGTATAAGGAAGATGCTGGTTAAATTACCGAAGTACTTTCTTGGTGGTTTTAGATGAGCAGTTACACAAAGAAATTTTTAAGAAAGTGGCAATCGTTAGAAACTAAGATTTTGCTGTTTTCTCCTTTCATGGAAAACAGTCTATATGCTTCGAAGGCTGTCCATAAAACGAAAAACTACCAAGATTTGGTGTGAGGAAGATGTAAAGTTGTCTCTCCATGTTGCACTGAGGATGATACCAATAATCGCCGTAATAGGTTTATGGAGTTTCCTGAAAGGATACGTTCACGAAAGCAAGAAAATGAATTTTAGGTAAGAGGATGATGCTGCTTTAATTTATTTGGTTTTCTCTGGAATGTTCTATAACCTCTAAGAAGAACTGAAGCGGAAATGACATGCGGGGGGATCTTTTAGGCTCAAATCCACATTCAAACGGTGAAGATTTTTCACGGTCTATAAATCTTTTGGTAAATTTTAGTAATTTCTTCATCGCAACTCCTTTCCCCAAATCTACGAAGCAGAAGCTTGAAACTTCCTCGGTGTCTTCGTTCGTGGGAAACTCGTAATGATAGGTAATTATGTCGAGTGTTTTTGGGTACACGGAAACAATGCAACTACGAAGCGTTTACGAGAAAACCGCATTTAAAAGGTCCACACCGATTAATAAGTCTGGGTAATAAATCATTGAAGTAGGGTCATTTAGTGCGGTGGGTAGTGTCTCGGAGTATCGACTTACGAGTTGCTGCTTCGTGTCCATACGTTTTTATTACAATCTTTTTGTTACTACGCAATATGATTGTATATGAATTACATAACACACTTTCTTATATAATACAAATGTATTTCACGGTTTACATTTCTACCTAGGAAATCCATCTAACAGATGTCCAATACAGAAAATTTCCTCCTACTGGATCAATCAACACAAACGTTTAAAACTCAAAAGCAATAAATCGATCCTGACCGACGACTACGTTAACGCGTATAAGTTTCAAACGTTTTTAAAATGATATAACTCACTCCATACGCATTATTATCGTTTTAACAGCGTATTCTCGCTCGCGCGCAATGTCAACACGAATACCTACGGAATGAGCATTCGCGTGTATTAATCGAAGTGACCTCATTTCTGTCATTTCATCCTCTTTTTCCTTGCCCGGCGACCGCGTCCTCCCTTCACTCTTCCCGAATTAATTGAATATTAAATGGCAGAAAAGTAGGTTGTTGCCTGTACGGCGACGCACACATCAACGTACAGTCGTCGTCGTCGTCGATGACGACGACGACGCTCGTCGAACAGTTCATGTACCAAGGTCGTTGCTTACATACGTTTCCACATACATACACCATATGTGCCTGCAATGAAACCCATCTATCTATTCGAGCTCGTCTGTGTTTCTATTATCTACGACGAAGCGATAGTAGTTTGTGCGTGTGTATACGTACAACATAAAACATACATTTGTACATACGTTCGTTCGTTCGTTCGTTCGTTCGTTCGTCCGTCCGTTCGTTCGCTTGTTCGTTCGTTCAAAGGAGCAAAGTATGATCAAGGTGCACACGCGAGTAATCGGACAATTACGAACACGTGTTGCGAATCTAAAACGATCTTGCTGGAAGTTAAATAGATTCGCTTTTATCGCTGTTTGTTTTGTTTTCGAATACCGCGTCCATAACTGGATGAATATTAATCGGACCTTGACGAAAAATTTATTTGCATTTTCCATTGAGTCGTATTCCGAATCGAATCTCGATTTATCTTTGATTTCGTACGAGCTCGCCAGAATTGTGGTGGAAGTAATGCTAAAGATAAGAAATATGGTGGAGGTAATCCGAAAGATAAGAAATGTGAAGATACTATCTGACAAGGAGTCGTCTTTCGAAGAGGAAAGGTCGATTTGCGTTTCCCAGCAAACTTCCAAAAGCTCTACCAAAAGTTTGGGGATTTGGTTGGGTTTTGTTTGCTTTTCCTAAAAGAAAATATGGGTTACGGTCTCAAAACTTACGTTTATTTCTCTTTTGATTCTAAATTTTATCCTACGCAGCAATTAACATATACCGGATTGTTCGCAATTTGCGCATCAAATTAAAACTGAAGAAAACAATTTTTTAACGGAAAACATTTTGCTACTATCGCAAATGGAAGCCGAAAGTAATTTTTAAAGTTTCGGAAGGAAATGGTTAGGAATCGCAGACAGGGGAAGTAAAGAAAAACGGTCCTTATTTAAGCGAATTTCTTCTTTGCATTTGCAAACGGTAGTAAAATTGGACCCATACAATACGATATGATTTGATTTGATTTTTTCCCAGAAAATAGTGCACAATATACACTCAGCACCGGTTTAAGGTCAAATTTTCATCCGGGCGGGACGGTAATCCCCCGCTCCCCCTCCCTTTAAAACAAAAAAGAACCATGATGGAGATGGAGAGATTAGGAAAAAAATAACCATGAAATCAGAACATTTTATTACAACATACATACACTATTACCAAAAACAACAAACAATAAACAAAAAAAATGATTATCTACAAAATCTACAAAATCTACAAAAACATTTGCTAGATTTTTTATCGCCAAAATCCTTTAAAAATGTGTCAAGGCCTATTTCGTATAATCGTTGTTGTTCAATTGACATCGTGGTTAATCCGACCAGTCGTTCTTGCGAAATCGTTGATCTCAGGTTGTTCTTGATCAATTATAGTTTTGAAAATGTTGTCCATGCTGATGTAACACTAACTGGACGTATGAGAGCAAGTATAGCAAGTGTGTCAAACCTTAAAACTGAAAGAACTACAGTTTCTAGAGACACATTTTCGTCGGTCTGCAAAGTTAACAAGGAATTGCGTTGCAAATTTCATAAAAGTATAAAGTTAAAATACAAAAGCAATACAGACGAAACAAATAAAATGTCAGATCACTGTTTTTGTCATAGCCGCCAATGTCCACACAAATAAATTTATAGTCTGGACCAACCAATAGCCATAAGAACTATCGAAAACTCATTCAAATAAGAAAAACGTTGAGACCCGGTTTTGTTAGGGCATTTGATGGTAACATGCTTTCCATCTATACTACCGATACAATTGGGAAATCGCCATATATCCTCAAATTCTTTTGCAGACTCTTTCCAAATTTCCCTTGTAGGTTCAGGCAAATAGATATTCTCCATTCTTCTGCAAATAGCTTGGCGAGCTTCTGTTACTATTACACTAACTGTTTCAAATCCAATCCTGAAATTGTGGCCAATTGTAGAAAAACTATCTCCGGTGGCAAGATACCTGAAAAAATAAAAGTTTATACAAATTCATCTCATGTTATAAAAGAAATTTATTATATCTCATTAGAACGTTAACTTTTTCAGGTGATGAAGTAAAAAGAAATGGAAGAACCTCAGGGATACCAAAACTTGTCAAGCTGCAAACATTGGTAAAAGATGGCAATGGTACGGCCAAATGGAAGCATTCCGCCCGTTTTTTGTCGTTTGCGCAAACATCTTCAAATGTTCTTGATGAAATTATTAATGATACTAATGACAGCAATTGTTCTCAATCTATTGAAAGTGGGGAGCATAATTTCAAAATAAAAACTCAGACAATGATACAGTAGAAACAGAAGAAATATTTTCTGAGGATTCAGCTGTCCGACCGATTTACGAGCATGTTTAACTCCGTCACCAGCACTAAGTACTACCAACACATCCACTCCTGTTGTAGCAACCACTTCGTCAGTAAATAAAAAGAAAAATTAAAGTGAACTCCCTTCTCTTGTGTGGGTTGAATTCGCCGAAGTCCCCATTTTCTTTTTTTCCTCCTACAAAAAAATTAAAGCATTTAAAAGGCGGTACCTATAAAAAATAAAATACTAAAAATACAAACCTTGAATTTTCCTCAGCTTCCAAAGCAAGAAATAGCGCTGCTTCTTCTTCGTCCGATGAGGAATACATTTTTGCGTTGCTAGAATCAAAAAGCTGACGCGTTGGTGTGGGTATCATGTGCATTCACGTGAATTCGCCCTTCCCGTCGTCGCAGGGGAGGGAGAAATTTATTCGCCGCGAAAAATTCGCTGCGATTGCTAATGGTTTCGCGTTGGTTTGGGGAATCCTTAAGGGGTCTTTATAGCGAACTAAAATTTGTAAAAATAGTAAACTGTTTTGGACAGTCAAAATCTTAATAAAACAAAATCTAGATGACTTTCCATCTAATAAAAACATGTAGTTAAATTAGGTGCATCAGGGGGTAGCTACTAAGTAACTGTGCAAAAGCTTACTAAGTAAGCGCGATTGACATATACCAAAAGTATTTCTCCTGCTCGAAAGATGGGGTCACCATTTTGATCGAACCCATCTCTACGAGTTATAGACAAATGATGAAACCAAAACCGACGAATTGATAAAAAATAGCACGGAAGAAGACGTAATTGGAGAAACAAGATGGAACGACGGAGCACAGTTTAAAATATTACGTGGATAGTTGAGAAGAGGGAAGAGATTTTGCATGCGTTTGGAGGCGATTGGAGAAAAGGATCGAAACGATGAAAATAGGTGTGGCAAGAGACAACTGATTTGATCTCCAATCTGGGGACGAAAGCTTTCCGAACGTCGGATTTCGAAAATCCAATGAGCGATGAAAACTGTCCAGAAACACCTGAAAATTTAATAAAATAAAATCTGGATGACTCTCCACGTAACGACCTAATTACTACCAGGTAACTGTGCAAAAGCTTACTAAATAAGCGCGATTGGCATATACCAAAAGTATTTCTCCTGCTCGGAAGATGGGGCCACCATTTTGATCGAACCCATCTCTACGAGTTATAGACAAATGATGAAATCAAAAACGACGAAATGATAAAAGATAGCACGGAAGAAGACTTAATTGGAGAAATGAGATGGAACGACGGAGCACGGTTTAAAATATTACGTGGGATAGTTGAGAAGAGGGAAGAGATTTTGCATGCGTTTGGAGGCGATTGGAGAAAAGGATCGAAACGATGAAAATAGGTGTGGCAAGAGACAACTGATTTGATCTCCAATCTGGGGACGAAAGCTTTCCGAACGTCAGATTTTGAAAATCCAATGAGCGGTGAAAACAGTCCAGAAACACCCGAAATTGATAATAATAGTAAACTACTTTCTAGAGCGAAAAACTTAATAAAATAAAATCTAAAATTACTACTAAGTAACTCTGCAAAAAGCTTACTAAAGTAAGCGCAGTTGGTATATGCCAATAATCTTTGAATAGTGTTTTGTCAATAGCGGAGCGCAACCGCAGTCCAATTAGTTTCATCCTTATTGGGACTCGTCAGTGCACGTTATCGGCAGATCATCTGTGGGATTGTAATTTGTCAATTGCAGATCGACTATGCCGTGCTAACGAGGCCCAATAAAGACGAAACTAATTAGTCTGCGGTGTCGGTCCGCGATTGACAAGGCATAATTCTCCTACTGGATTATAGGAATATTGTACTGAGAATTTAGTTAATTTTCTTCAAAGTAAATTGCATCGGTCTAGCTCGTAAATAATGGATATAAAAAGCATAAATTATAACAAATTATATTTATAAATTTTGGAAAATAACATAAAATCGAAATATTTACCTAATGTGTGAGTGTGTGTAAGTGTAATTTCTTTTCCGTTGACGGTTCCTCTCTTCACTTCTTTTCTCGATGCAGCCTTATGGATTCTTCCCTTTTATAAATTCTTTCTTCTTCTGTACGGTGAGGTTCTTTTATTGACTAATACTTCTTCTTAAAACCCTATTATTCGAAATATATTTACAAACTTATTTATTAACTTATCTATTTTGTCAATTAATACGTCGTTCACCCAAGCAAACGTTTATTTTTTTGTCGATGTATCCTTGGTTATTTTCAGTAAATTTTTATGAATTCTTGTCGTGTAAAATGTTGTATGTATGTATGTATTTGTATGTTAACAATGTTTCTTTTGATCTATTAATATATGCTTTTTAAAAAATAAATAATTTTATTTCTAGTGTCATTTAATATACTACAATATGCTTACTCAGTAAGCTTTTGCACAGTTACTTGGTAGCTGCCCATTAATTAGATCGTTATATACAGGTTCATCCAGATTTTATTTTATTAAAACTTTATACGTAAAGTCTTCACGCTACATCGAAACCCGAATTTCGTGCGCATTCCTCTTTTTACTTTAATTTCCGCGCGTGCCTGTTTAAACAAGTTACCGGCGCGGGTACGAGTTCCATATGTGCGCCGTCGTTGCGCATATGGCACATCGGTATTTATCGAAATACAATTCGTTAGGATCAGCGTACAATCGTACCTTACCTACACGCTCGTGCAATGCGGCATATTACAAAACATCCATACCGTGACGTTTCGACCGAGCTAATATAATTATTGCCATATAACGTGATACCTCCGTTTCGCAACGGATACAGTTCACGTCCCGTTCCGTCCTTTCGGTCCTTTCGGGCTTGAAAATGGGCGAGCGACTGAGGTAGGCGTGCGGTAAAATTTAGCCGAAGGCGAGCTAAACGTTACTAATGCATGATTACTACAACCGAGGCGTTCCGACGAGAGTTTCCTCCACGTCCGCCCGCCGCTTTTCAAATAATCACTACCGTGTGTGCAGTATGCGCGGAGTAAATTAGCTAAAGACGCGACGCAATTTATTAATGAAAAATGCCCGTCTAACGATAAAGTCGGGCTCGTCGCATTAGAATAATGGATACGATTCGGGCTAGGGAAAAAGGCTGGCTAATTCATTATGTAAAATAAGGAAAAAGTGGAAGGTAATCGAAACGACACGGATAGATGGAGTAAATGTGATACGTCCTGCACGTTGATCCGATATTGCGAGGAATTAAAACATCACAAAATAAATAATTAAGTATAAAATTTCTTCGTCATTTAGGCGAAAGTACAAGATTTAATGGTGGGAAGGGACTGTATGATCCACAATAGCTACTTAACCAAACTCCGAAGTTCGCTTACTTTTGGCGACGAGTGTACAAATCCTGTGTATGCGGACGAACGCATGCATTTCCCGGATTCTCATAAATTTTAAAATTATTGAAAGTTTTAAAATTACAAAAACTACTTGCAATTAAAAAATTATCAGTATTTAAAAGTATCTGTTTTCTTAAATTTTTAAATCTAAAAATGAATTCCTAATGTTTAAAATTTTCAAAATTGTCGAAATCCAGATTTTATCGCGGTTTTCTCGCGATTTTTAAAACTTTTAAGAATTAAAATGCTAGTAACTTAATTATCTGAAACAGTGGTTAATTGTTCGGATGTCTAGGCCATTGTCACTACTATTTTCCCTAATATTTTTGAGCCTTAAAATTTTTCAAATTTCACCTTCAATAAAATAATAGTTTGACGAAACCACTGTGTCGGCGAAACGAACGCTACAACTTCTCTTTCGTGTAAAATATAGTGAAGTGCTTTTCTCTACGAGTTTTATTCCTTATTATTAGTCTGGGCAACCAGCGATAATTACGAAATAAGTTACGACAGCCTATATCTACACCGAACTACTCGCATAGAGCATCAATTTAGTATTGACTACAGTGAGGAGTCGGCGATGCTGTCGTAACTTATTTCGTAATTATACGTTGTTACCGCAGTTTGCCCACGCTACTTATTATTCCACTCAACAATCAATCCCTCAACATTCCAGAACTTGAGTTTTAAGTTGCAGAATTCTTCCAAATTTTATTATTATTATTTTAGATTTTTAGCATTTTTTTCCAATTTTAAAACGATTAGAAAACTCAAGGTTTATAACAAGAGACGCTTAACGTCAACTTTTAAATAGGGATTCACGCTTTATCAAGGTTTTACAATTTTTCGAAATTTAGATATTTTTGGAAAAAACGTAATTCGAAAATTCAAGATCACTATCGTTTTTGAAGAGCATCCTAAAATTTTAAATAAAATTGAAAATTCAAAATTTATTAAAATATTTCCTAATTTTACGTTTTTTTTAAATTACTCGAAATTTTAATATGCTTTAAAATGTTAAAACTTTATGAAAATTCAAGATTTGACAAGGTTTTATCACGGCCTTTCCAAAGTTTTCTTAAGAATTGAATTGCTAGTAACTTATATTTCTGAAATACTGGTTAACTGCTCGGATGTCCAAGCCGCTGACACAATTTTTTTGAGCTTTTGAACTTTTCGCATTTCTCAAATTGTTAGAAATCTCGAAATTCGACCTTTAATAAAATAATATTTTGTCGAAGCCACTGTATCGGCGAAACGAACGTTGCATGTTGAAGTGCTTTTATTCTACTGGTTTTATTCCTTATTAACCTTCACCAAGTACAAGCCGGTTCTATTCAATTCTTTAACGAAATCCTTCAAAATTCGAGTGTTAACTTTCAGAATTTTTCCAAATTTTATGATTATCATAATTTCACTATTTTAGGTTTTTTAGCATTTTTTCCGATTTTAAAACGTTTAATAAAATTTAAGTTTTATCGCCAGACGGTTAACGGAAAGTCGGGAACATGGATAACAAACTATACCACGCTTTAGCAAGGTTTGCCAATTTTTCGAAATTTAGCTATTTCCTGGAAAAAGCGTATTCGAAAATACAAGGTCACTATCGTTTTTCAAGAGCTTCCTAAAATTTTAAATATATTGAAAATTCAAAATTTATTACATTTTTAAAACTACAAAAATTCAAGATTTGGCAAGGTTTTTACAACATTACTTTTCAAAACCGTTTTACAACTATAAAATTTGCAAAATACAAACATTTTGAAATTTTAAAAATCTTAATGGCGTTGACGTTTTCCAAAATTATATTCGGATATTGTATAAAAATCATATGATAACCTAGAGAATTTTTAATTTCCCTAAAATCCAATTTTTATTCACGACTCAAACACCTTCTCGGTTATCGCTATTCGTGTCATTTCTACTTCTCGTAAGGGAGATAAACAGAGAGCGATTTATCAGCTTTTATTATTTACGAGAAAGTTCTAGGAAAGGGCGATGACGTGTAACCCGGTATCGGGTGGGGCATGTCCTATAAGGTTTAAAAGAAAACAGCGAAACAAAAGCATCATAGATATCTATTGCAGAACATATACGCCTGGTTTCTCTCTTTTATAGCCTACATTGTTCTTCAACGTAGATACGTGATAAAACTAGACGTCTCCGAAAATCACCTACCTTTTTTTGTATTTATTTCTTCTGTATGCAAATATTTTTAAGTTTGCCCTTCCGTTCTTGAAGTTTGTGTATTTTGCATTTTATTTTTTTTTATTGTATGTAGATTAGACGCGCGCTTTTTCGAAAAGTAGGCGCTTCGTATACGAACAAGTGAACGTTACGAGCTTATTGAGCCTATTCAGGGTCGTTCTAAGGTATATGACGCCCGTGGCCCGCTAACAGCGAGTGGATCAGTAAAGTTTTACGGAAGTCAAAGTGATTTGGATGCAAGCGAATTTGCCGTCCCAAGAGAGTCAACATTGCCGCCCCAAATAACGCAAAATTGTCGCCCCAAGAGATTGGCGCGTCGGCGCCAGAGTCCACTTAGCACTGCAGTTAGGGGGTCCACTTGAAAATATTTAGGGCGAAATAATGCGAAATTTTACCCACAGATTAACTACGAAATTTAGCCCAAGATGTACATATTCGGTCCATTTGGTGCGATTTTACCCCACCTTCGGATGGCGTCTTCTCGAAACCTGCACATTGGAACCCACGTACGCTGCGCCGCATACTTATTGACTAAAGTTTTTGATCGCCTTAGCTATGAGACTTTCCCATTGTTCTTTTTTACTATTCCCGTTCCTGGATTCCTTAACTATAGGATATTTTCCACAATTACTGAAAACTTTTCTTTTTTCAATCCTCACTCGAGATCCAAAACGAAGTTTTGAATTCTCGACGAATTTCTACAAAGATTTCAGGTCTCAACATAGATCATCATACTGAATATATTTAGTTAGAAGACATGGAAGCTTCTTAGAGGATTTGTATTTAATATAAAGCTGAAAGTGCAATCTCATATAGTGATGATCAAAAGCAAGGTCGATACCAAGAATCTGATGGTTTTGATTTTGGCCTTGGTCTTGCACCGCCCAGTTTTGGTCTTGGTGTTTCATTCATCTCCTTGGTCTTAGTTTCGATCTTTGTCTTGCATAATAAAGTCTTGGTTTTGCAAAGAGGGCAAAACCAAGACCAAAACCAATTGTGCTCATCACTAATCCCATAATATTCTTTGTCGTAAAGGAACCCAAATGAGGACGGAACGTTATGTTATTCCTTGACGTTGTCTGCTGAGACATGAAGGTTTTCGGTTTCTTTAATCGTGGCGTAATCCCGAGCCAGCATACTCTCCCTAATCATGCTCCCAATATTTAGATGGCCGAGGTCTAAGTTCGTACGTGCAAGTAATTTTCTGATGATGGGTGCATTAAAGTAATTTAAACTTTCCTGATGGCTTCGTGGCCGGAACGAGATCTAATGGACGTCTTGCGACGAATTTCAATCCAATTTCCGGTAATGATTTGTAAAGCAAAATGCTGGAGTCCCTCGCAGTAAGGTCAAACAGGCATTTCGATACTACTCTTCGACTGAAATGTAATAGTCAACAACAAGAGTTAGTCAACCGAAATCCAAGGTTAGAAATCCTTTCGGAAAATCCCAGGACCGCATTATAACTATGTACTTCCACATATTCATTAGACGTAAATTCCATAGCACAAAACAACTAATCGATCAGTGATGTTTCGGTGAGGCTTTTCCAGGATTACAAATAAAATGCTGAAAGCACAGCATTTGTCGTAAGAATGAACGAGATGTAGGTATCGAAGTGTTTCGATTCCGATTGAAAAACTCGAACGAAATGACAAAGTTATTATTCATACTTCTATCGTTCGATTTGCAATTGAAATATGTAAGTAGAATCGCAAAAATAGCCCGTTTCAATCGTCGGTGGTCGATTACATCATGCGTAACTTTACGTCATTATCGACGATCATCCGTCGATGTTCGTACGTATACACGCACATCCGTACATATTCGTACATATTTGTTCTCCCAAAAATTAATCTATTTTTACCGTTTGTTTTGACTGCCGACTGGTCTATATTAATTTCTCCCGTTACGCCATGAAATTTCTTCGACGTTGAGTACGCACGCGGCTCGGAATATTTGCAGGAACGTCATCGTGTTATCGGCAAACGGGAAACATAACATTTTAATTTCTAGGAAGTTCGAGATATAACGTACAATTCGAGAGAATTAGCTCTTTATTATAAAAACAAATGGGACGATCTTTTCCGACAGCGTTAACCTTCCTATACTCACGTCAAAATGAAAGACGTATACTATACTATATAAATCAGTCTCACAGACCGTATGCGTGAGTATAGGAAGGTTAAACATTTGCAACAGTCCTGACGTATAATTTCAGGTTCATTTCGAATGAAAAGGAATATTGCAACTTTCTAATCCTGAGTCCGAATCACCGAAGTCAGTATAAATTTTACATCTACATGGATATCTTAGACGCGACGGTCCTTTTCGACAGTCCTCACACCTGCTTAAGTTTCGTTATCGTCAAAAATAGGGGTTGCTTCTTTTAATATCGTATCGTTCAATTCCTCGAAAGTTCGTATGAATCTGCGCGTTCGTTTAGTCTAAAAGATGCGACAGTCATTAAGGACAGATAATCTTAAGTTTATTTAATTTGAAAAATTCGTCAGCGTTTTCCGACAGTCTTGATAGATAAATTAGCAAGGAAACGACGTTTTAATTTTTACGAAATTCGACAAATAACTCTCGCATTAGCCTTTTATTTAGTCCATTACTGGGTCCGAATGGCCGAAATCAATATAAATTTTTCATCTGCATGTCTTAGTGGATGCGACGGTGCTTTCCGACAGTCCTCTGACATTTTCAAGCTGCAGTAAAGGTAGAATTTTTATTAAGGATTTTTAATTAACAAACAGAAAATTTGTAGGGGAGAAAGAGCATGTAGAATACATTACGGAGGATTACTTTTAGTTTCAAATAGATCAGATATGCGATGAACCCTTCTAGAAGTCATGTCCTCGATCCAAAACCTGATAGAATTTCAGAAATTAAGTCAATTTATTTCTGGTTCTTGGAGAGGAAAGATGTACTCCTTTAATGATTAATATTTGTTTTATAATTTTCTATAACCTCAAGGTGAAGGTTATTATACGTTTATTTCAATGTATATGTAACATAAAATAATTTAGCAGCTCATCTTATAGAGTAGTTTTTGGCTGACTTGGAAACAACATTATATCCATACAGAAACGACTATTCAACAATTTATAAACCGGTTGGTTTTACGCACGTTTCTAACAATCTAGTTTATTTGAAAGACTTTATCGTGTTTATCTTAAAATGAGTTAACTTCCTATTTAGTTTAGGGGAAGTTAAGGCGAATTAGCAAGTATTATTTCTTTAACTTAATCTTTACATAGTCCTCTTACTAATTTTTGCGCATTGTACATGGAAAGATTTACAAGAATAGAATGAAGCCAATCTATTTTATTCCTTTCGTCCATCTCAACCGCTGGATTATCCGTGGCTTTTGGAAAAACAAATGTCAAGTTTCATTTCCCCCAGTTTGTGCGGTGATAATGGACATATCGGCTCCGTCACGCTGATAAAAATTTCAAAGTAGTAGTGAAAAACAGCAGATTAAAATTGTGGAAAGTGGGTAAAGTGGATATGAGAGATGGACAAACTGGCTACACAAAAGAGAAGGTTAGTAATTGTAAGCATAAACTGATCCTGGAGGCGATACAGTTATTGAAATAAGGAGGTAAGTGTGCTGTTCCGAGGGAAAAAGGAAGGGGAATATGGAGACACTGGCCGAGACCTTTGGGAGAAGTTCAAAGACAAGAAGAACACCGGACAAGCGAGATAAGAATGAAGATAAATTGGATAAAATAAAGGAAATGACATTAGACTTGAAGAGGGATATGAAAACTGATCTAGAGAGAATTAGATCGGAATTAAAGACAAATGCGGAAGAATTGAAGAGAATTAAGAAAGAAAATGGAATCCTACAAAGTGAAAATAAAAACCTGAAGGAGGAAATACAGAAAATAAATATGAACTTGGAAAATATGGATATTGATAAGAGGGGAAATAATATAATAGTGCAAGGATTGGAAATAAGGGAGGATGACCAAAATAATGGGTAAGGAAAATATGGAAAAATTCATCAAAGGAAACATGGAGATTGAAGTAAAGTTTGGGAATGTAAAAAGAATAGGAGAGATGGCCTGCTTGATAGAAATGAGTAGTAAGAGTGACAAAATAATGGTTATGAGGAATAAAAACAGATTGAGAAATGTGAAAGATGAAAACATCTTTATAAATGATGATATGACCAAGGAACAGAGAGAACTACAAAAAATAATTTGGAGAACGGCACAAGAAGAAAAAGCGAAGGGAAGGAAAGTAAAAATAGGATACCGAAAGTTGAGGGTAGCTAATCAGGAATGGAAATGGAGTTGCGAGAAACAATTATTGGAAAAACCAAGGGACCAGGAATTGAAAAAAGATTCAAGAAACTAGCAAGTAATACCAAAGTAGCAGTGATAAAGAATAGGGCGAACGAAAAGGATATGAGTAGGGGAAAAATAAGTAAATGTGGAAAAGAAAATATAAGATCAAACAGGTATGATAAGAAAGAGCAGAATAAAGTAACTTGGACGATAGGTACATGGAATATAAGAAGTATAACAGGCAAGGAGAAGGAATTGGAGGAGGAATTGGAGAAAGCAGATTTGGATATTTTAGGGATAATGGAAACAAAGAAGAAAGGTACAGGTAAATTAGAATTGGATGGTGGTCATATCCTGATACATATCGGAATACAAAACAGAGAGAGAGCTAGGGAAGGACTGGGGTGCATAATAAAAAAGGACAAAGCAAAATACATAAATAAATGGACCAGTATGTCATCTAGGATACTGTATATCGAATTGGATATTGGGGAACAAAATAAAATATCAATAGTAGTGGTATATGTGCCGGATGAAAATGAGTCTGCAAAAATAAAAGATGAATTCTGGGAACAATTAACAGAAATAATAGAAGGGATTAGGGAAAGACTGCTACCTTAACACCTAACGGTATTAATGAGGTAAGTTTCATTTCAAATGAAAATAGACGTTACTTCTTCTAAATCTATCGTTCAACTCCTCGAAAATTCATATGAATTTGTGTTAAAAGATACGACAGTTATTAACGATAGATAATTTTGCATTTATTTCATTTGAAAGATGCGACAGCGCTTTCCGACAGTTAGGAAGGAAACATAACAACATTTTCATTTTTACCAAAGTCGACGAAGAATTTGTAACCTACGGATTACCTTACTTACTAAAATACCAATGTTACAGTCTATTCCGACAGGGTCACACATTTGCGACAGTGCTGGCGAATACGCATGAATATCGAATGAAAACAAATATTGCAAGCTTCCATTTCTGAGTCCCAGTCGCCGAAATCAGTATAAATTTTACATCTGCGTGTGCTCTAGAGGATGCGACAGCTCTTTCCGACAGTCCTCACACGTGCTTAAGCTTCATTTTGAACGAAAAAAGACGTTACCTCTTCCAAGTCGCCCAATTCCTTAAAAGTTCGTTTGAATCCTATCCTTGTTTCATCTGAGAGATGCGACAGTCATTTCCAACACACATTCTGGTGTTTTATTGTGTCTGATAATTTTGTTAGTACCGTTAGTTGTTTCGTTATAGCTCCCCTACAGTATTTTAGCAATTCATTTGATATCCTATCTTTACCCGCGGCTTTTCTGTTTTTCAGCCTCTTTAGTGTTTCTTGCACTTCCTGCTCGCTTATATTAACTTCTTCATTTGAAATAATTTCTGGAGTCTCTGGTTCCGACGTCATTTGCTGTTCCTCTGCATATAGCTTCCGTACATAGTCAATCCATGTATCGTTTCCTATGTGGTTCCTCCTTCACTTTTGTTCTTTGTCCTCTTTATCCTTTTGTCCTCCATTTCAATCTGAGAAACAATAATTACAAGAGAAGAATGTGAAAAAGCGTAGAACGTGATAATGCGCTCGACACTACAAGCCGGTAAAGAAGCTGCGCATCCTACGGGAACGGAATTACTAAAAGTATCTTTTACCAGCGGTTTCTAAAGATATCTTTTAATTGCTTCGAGGAGTGTACTTAAAGAGACTATATGGTAAAAGTTCCAGTTTTTGCAACAATAAAATATGAATCTTTGTTCGTTCGGGAAAAGCTGAAACTCTAAAGGGGATAGACGTCCTCTTCGTATTCATACCAACATCTACAACGACCACGGCATCGACGTCACTTTTAAAGATATTCACGAAAAATCATCCTCATGCCCTTTCATCATCAAACATTTAATCGCAACGTGGTCCAATGGATCGCAGCCGCAACCGCAGTTTACGTCGGCCACCTATCTCTGTGTTTCGTTTCTGGGCTGAATATTGATTTTGTCATAGTTTAC
The DNA here is from genome assembly GCA_038088585.1 of Chrysina gloriosa. NCBI lineage: Eukaryota > Metazoa > Arthropoda > Insecta > Coleoptera > Scarabaeidae > Chrysina > Chrysina gloriosa. The sequence goes on along the minus strand of CM076093.1, from coordinate 48,026,835 downwards.
GTCATCCGTAATCGGGACGCTGCGCCGCCGAAAATCTATTCATCCGACAGGCAGGCAGATAGGTATCGGTGTGTATACGACAATCGCAGATTGTCTATGTTTACTGATTAGCTTCGACCGAAAATTAGAAGCGATCGAACGCGGAGAGGATCGGCAAGCACGTTTGGGGTGGCACGGAGAGTGGCGCGTTGAGTTCGTAATTAAGTGGATGAAATTCGACGGGTTCGTCGGATTCGGTGGAGTATATGCTAGTATTCCAACATTAATCTAATCTAAACATTTTTGGATTTTAGATTTTTGATACGAAACTTTGTCAAGTACGTCTTTTCTAAAGCCCGTTTTACATTATCACATTAAATTGTACGTAAAAATTGAATACTATTTTATAGTACAATACAAAACACTGTACTAGTTTTCTGTGCAAAATCATTGTATGAAATTAGAACCTGTCCTATTATCATACTAGATGTTTTGACTTGCGCCTGCTCACTAGCCTGCATTGCACCTATTCCAATCTAACCTCATTTTCTTGTGTTTACGTCTTGTCCAGTCCTGTTACAGTATAAAATAAACGTGGGTTTATACAGTATACTGTGGTTGTGTGAGCAAATGTTTTTATTCAGCGTTTTCCTAAAAGTAAATTTCCTATTCTGATCAATCTTTTTGGAGGTTATGAGAAATATTTGTGAATACTGTGTGATACGGTGTACAATTTGAAACTAGGATGAGAATCATAAACAGAATTTGTGTACAAGTTTATAATACATATGTAATCATACTGATGAATGATGGAGTCTAAATTCATACAATAATCTCGTACAAAAGACTGGTAAAGCGTTTTACATTGTACTATAAAATGGTATTCAACTGTTTGGTACAATTTAATATGATAATGTAAAAAGGGGGTTAAAAGCGAGTACTGAAGCTGCGAGGCATATCCTCTTTCCCCCAGTCTCTCAAGCAGGTTATCATATTTACCAACAAATTCTGCCTGACATCTTTAGTTTGTTTAAATGTATGTTTAAGTTTAAATTCGAATCTGTCGACGTAACTTTTGTCGCGATCGAAATCGTTGTGTAATCTAACATTGGTATTCTTTTAACGCATCACTTGTTTAACTTTCCTTCCATAGTTATATTCATATTTCATTATTTAATTTGACTTACTTAAACCAGGCGTGAGATTCGAGCATGGGACCCTTTGTTTTTCTATCACGTTTCTTCTTATTCGATTTCCACAGTCTTCTATCTTGGGGAAATTTTGGCATATTTTTCCTTTCCACCCCTTTTTTTTTCTGCTGCTCTTTTAATTTCCTCTCCGCAGGCGTTCTTCGCTCTACCTCTCCCTCTTTTCTCTAATTCTCTAGCTTCATATATTCTCTTAACTAGCCTGTCTTGCTCTATTCTTTGCATATGTCCCAAATATCTGTGCTATAGTTGTCACTATTGGCATGATATTCAGTTGTTCAAATTCGACCGAAGTTATAAGTTACGGCACTAGCAAGCGATGTAGTCATATTTCAAAAAAGATTGTTCGTGTAATAGCTGGTCTAAAGCCTATTGAGTCTGCAAATATTTCATTTGTTAAATTAAATATTTTGACTTTGCCATGGATTTTCATTTATGAATTAGCAACGTACATACATAAACGCAATTACACACAAAATCGGGACCTACATGATCACAATACCAGACTCAGAGATGATTTAGCAATACATAAATCACGATTAACTCTTCATCGGCTTTCACCAGAGGTGGTAGCTATCAGAATTTATAATAAACTACCTCCGAATTTCAGAAATTTTACAGCCTCTGAATTTAATTTTCAATTGTCCAATATATTGACGGTGAATGGATTTGATTCCTTGCAGGAATTTTTGGAATATTTCAGTTAATATGTGATCTAAGTTAATTCTCTGTATTAATACTAATTAATCTCTTTACGTTTTCTTTTTCTCTTCTTTGATATATTTCTATACGTTGTCCACTCTGTAACGTCTACAGAAATAAATGAAGTAGTAAAGTAATATGCAAGAGTGTCAAACTCTATTAGATTCGAGATCGCAATCCAATTTCCTGTCTAGATATCCATGGAAGCGATTACAGCTTCCGGCTCAAAAGAAAAGGGAATAACAAATATAGCTCAGTCGGTTAAGGTCCAGTTAAAATTCAATAATTTCAAGTTTCTACTAATTGACAATATTTCTGAGAATTTGCCATCAATGAATATTGCTTCAAGCAATCTGAATAATCCCGAAAATATCATTTTAGCAGATTTTTCATTTGACAAACCGAGCAAGGTGGATGTTTTCTTGAGTTCTACAATATTTTGGGAATCGATTTGCGCTGAGTAAGTGAAATTAGGAAAAAATCGACCGGTGATTCAAGGAACAAAACTGGCTTGGGTTATACCTGGTCCGGTATTGGATAGTAACGGGGAAGAAACAGGTTGCTAACATGTAACCAGTCATCAAATAAGCAAATACATACAAGAGTAACTGGAGAAATTTTGGAAAATTGAGGAATGTCGTCGGGCAAAACCGCTTTCTAGGGAAGAAATGGAATGTGTAATTACAAAACAACTTTGACCATTCGCAGAGGCGTTTCGCGGTTATACCGCTCGTCAGTGCGACTTTCTGAGAAGTTTTCATTTCCAGATAAGCACTATATATGCTAGTACCTTTGATGTTTGTACATATAACAATTCAATTAAGATAACTCCCTCAATATGCACTTAAATGCGCATTTTTGTAGCTACTTACTTCTACAAGAGTAGAAAACTGACAAAATTTTCACAACACATAGTTTTGGAACCAATAAAAAAAAAGTTTAACCGATTTTGAAGAAAAGTATCTTACGCCCTTAAACAGTTCGTACTTTGAACAATTAGAAATTCATGAGTTTTGTTAACATATTGTCAATTGCTTCTTCCAGCATTTAGGACATAGGTTCAAGATTTTTGTTCACATCAGTCCTCTAAGAAAGCCTCTCAACAACTGCAACATCAACGGTTAATTTCTCAGCATCCAACTCTATTACCTATCGCCAGTACATATCGGCTTCATTAGAAAATGACTAAGGCGAGCGGAATCCGAACTTATTTATCAGCGCGTTTCCATAGGCAAACGTGAGTTACTTCGACAAGTACAATTCGGTTTTTTATCGGAGGTGTGAAACGAGTCACGTTCGACAAGGGAACGATAAAGATTGCATGTGTCAGGAGAGCAATACCTTTGTTTACTTTTGTGTACGTAGTACGAGTGAGTACCTCCTACGAACGCTGTATTAACTCGTTTACCTTTTCAGAAGTTTTAGCGCGGGTATAGAAAATGAAAAGGAACAAAGATCGCGTGGTTATAATGGAATTGCATCGGACGATATCACAGGTGTATGTGTGTGTGTGTGTGTGTATTGGGAGATAAAGTCCACAAAAATGATATTTTTGTCTTTTTATCTCTCTTTGTTAGCAGGTGCATATCGTTGGAAATTTCAATTTGTAAAATATCGCTAAAATCGCTTTGTCGAAACGCATCGACTGATCTAAGCTAGATTGCAATTCGCCCAAATTTCTTTCGGAAAAAGGACAGAGGGAAAAACGCTCAAATCTCGAAAATCACAGATGAGGGTGTCGACTTCAATTTCCACATCACGAAATTTTCTCAAATTCGACGAAAAACTTGATGATCATTTTCTTAAAGATACCCAGAAATCGCGCTGATTTTCCTATACTTTCTGCCGTAGTGTGTCCATAAAACTTGGCTTTAGCACATAGATTATGCAGGTCTAACTTTTACCCAATTTTATCGCGAAGAAATCAACATTTCCGCTTCGATATTAGTCCTCAGTTTAATTCCTGGGAAACTAATGTAACTCGTTATGCTCTAAAATCATGTTACTTCCATTTTCGTGAGTTTTCGCGCAAAAACTAGCAGAAATAGCTCCTGGATTCTGTTTTTTCTATTGATCTTCTATTATCTTCTTATGTCCTCAAAAATCGATTTCACGACAACCGTCCGTTTACTCAGCATTAGCACGTAAGCTTCTCTTGAAAGTTTGGAAGAAACTGCTGGTAGAATTTTGAAGATATTTTCTGATATTAAGCGATACATTGGATGGGAATTTCGAGGTACACTGACAATATTTTTACCGATTTCGTAAAATACTACACACTCCCCAACTATCACTAATCGTCCCAAACTCCCCAAATTCCGTCAACGACACAAAAACTCAAATGCCATCAACCACGCAAAAAACCCCTTCCGCATTCTTTTGAAGTTTTAACGAAATCTATCAATCAATTTAGCTTTTCTTCTTCTTCTTCTTCTTCTTCTTCTTATTTTCCTCTTCCTTCTTCCTCTACTTCAAGTTGTTTTTCCCTGATATTTCTGCTCTATCAATTATTATGTGACGCTATTGCTTTTGTGGTGGACACAACGAGTTTGTTGTATTTGGAGTGTGTAACCGCTGTACAAATTTCTCAAATGCTTCCAACTTCCCAAATGGCACTAGCATCACAAAAACTTGTTCCTCCGTATCCTTTTGAAGCGTCATTTGATCTTTGAATCGATTAAGGTTACACCGGAATAATAAAAGTTCTTCTCTTGCTTCTTCTCCATTCCCTTCTTCTAGTATTTCTCCTCTTCTTCTCCCCTCCTTATGGGGCTAGGCCCTTTTGCTGTTGTTCTGTAAACCATCACGTAGCGCCTTAATGGTTGGCGCAACGGTTTCGTGGTATCTGGAGTGTGTAGCACCCTCAATTTCTTCGACGATGAGAGTCAATCTTGTTACTTTTTGGATCGTTGAATCCTCGCAGTTCTGGATCAAATTGCTTGGAACCTCTTCTAAGACATGCGCTACCAGAAACAGTGCTCCCATGCTGCCTATGAGAATTTTTAGTAAAGAAACTGATTTTTTCAAAGGGTGGTTGAAGATGAAACAAACATCTTTCAGGTCTTGTGTGTCTTGTGTTTATGTCGGGTGTAAAACGTTTTGGTTTGAAGAATATTTGACAGACTGTGATGTGTGAAGACGCTTGACAATGTAAGAGAATTGGCAGCAACTTCCTCCGAAAATTATGGCATCAGAAATATTGCTATTAGGCTGGCTCTCAGACATTTTGACGAGGAAACTTCCTGTTTCCTTTCGGTGGTACTTGACAATGAGACACACCTTCTTGGAAATTGGTCTTGTTACGTTGTTGATCACTGACACCTTCAAATTCTGAACCTCCCCTAAAACATGTGGTATCAGAAATCGTGTTTTTATGCTGTTTCTGAGACTTTCCAGTAAGAAGATGCAGCAAACACCTTTCGAAGCTTAAGTTTTGATACGTCTTGGAAACTATTGGCATCAAATTGTTAGAATCTTAAAATTCCGGAGTAAATTGGATGTAACCACCTCTGCATCTTATGGGACCAGAAATTTTGGCTGTGAGACCTTCCGATAAATGGAAATTCGACTGTTTCCTTTTAGATGGTGTTGACGATGAGGCACTTCTTTGGATACCAGCTTTGTTACGCTTTGGAGATTTGAGATTTGGGATATTTGAACCAAATTCCTGCTTCCATTTGGATCGTACATGGCGATGAGGCATAATTCCTTGGATATTAGTCTCGTTATGTTTTGGACCGTTGACACTTCGAAGTTCTGGACCACATTGCTTTAAACCTTTACTAGGACAAGCAGTATCAGAAATCGTACTTGTATGCTGACTATGACTTTGTGGTAAAGAAACCGATTTATCCCCTCAACAAATCAGTTTCTTTACCACCATTTGGAGATGAAACAAGAATCTTTGGATGCTATTTCGGTTGTTGGTACCTTGACGTTTCGGATCAAATTAAAAAAACAACGATTGAATATAATTCACTATAACTCGAACTGCTTCAAAATGTAACGTAATCTACGCGTAGTATCGGGAGTTCCGCATGATCCCAACTTATACCCCTACTCTTTATAATTTTTCTAGTCCTTTTTTAAAGTATTTTTAGAAATTGTTGGAGTGTATGTACGTTTCTTGTCGGTACGGAATTCTAGTTCGGTATCTGAATCGCAGTTAGAGCAAAAAAGTCTGTTTTCGAACGAAATTTTCGTTCGTCCACGAACTTTCGCGACAATCGCGCTTTGCTCTCCGACGTGTATGTATATAAGCAGCAACCAGTATACTTAGGTATACATATGTAGGTGACATTTAATAATGACAACAGCACGTGAACGACGCTAAACCAGTTTCAGAGCACAGAACAGAGAAATGGCATAATGCGTAATAAAATTTTATGTCTATTTAAGTAAGACAACGCCGCTTCCATTCTAATTTTCGAACGCGGCAAGCGGATCGGCTAATGCCACGCTGAAAGTGGCACAAAGAACGTACTAGATGCGGTAAACGTATTTATTGACAATTGGTACGAAACGCGGAGAGGTATATACACAGCTATGTATGTTGTACGTATGTACATAGGCTAAGTATACAGGTTGTTCCGTTATCGTTATCGTTGGCATTATATACATACATATGTACAATACAGGCGCATGTAATGTGCGTGTGTGTCGTCCGTCGAGCTCGTTTATCAACGATCGTGATCTCGCCTACGCGGGCGAGATAAAATTTTTAACGGCCGGCGAAAATTTTCGATCATATTCGATTAGGTATTTGGAAGAATAAACTTAAATCCAACGAGCAAATTTTGCCGACTTTATCACCTACCATCGGACTAAAGAATGTGAATGTGCACGATTGCGAAAGAGAAGAAACAAGGGAAAATATGTTCCCTCTTATTTCCATTAGACGGAGGTGTCGATAAAAATAGATAGGTGAAGAAATTGGAAACGTGAAGGAGTTCAAATATCTTAGAGTAGTGATAAACGAAGAAGAAAGCGATAAAATGGACATAACGGAGGCTATCAACAGAACACATAATTTTTCTCAATCACCGGAAATCTAGTGAATAGAAAAGAAATATCGAGGGAAAGAAATATGAATGTTTAGGTATATAGATCAGTACTAACGTATGGTTGTGAATCGTGGAACATGAGGAGGAGAGACGAGGGAAAAATACAAGCCGACGAAATGAGATTTCTAAAGGGGGCAAGAGGAGTGACGTTGGGAGATGAAATCAGAAATGAAAAATAAGAGAGGACTTGGAAATAAACCTAATACTTACATGATTACATCGAAAAAAACAATTGGCATGGTGGGGACACATAACAAGAATGGAGAAACGAAGGCCAATAAATATGATCTGGGGAGTAAGGGTGGAGACGAAGAGGCGCAGAAGAAGACCGAATGCGAAAGAACATTGCAAAACATGCAGCTCATAAAATCATGATGTGACCCATGTCATAACCGATGTCAGAAGGTGAACTTACAAATGTGTTGAAACGGAAGAGACAGTCGGCAGAGGAAATATCGGTGAAAAAATTAATTGAACAACTACTATTGAAGGTATTAATTTGCTGAACTCCGCAACAATCAAAGAAATAATCGGGCATGCCGCCTGTTGCGTGGTCAAATTAAATCAAACTCTTTTGTTCAACTCCCAATATTTCATCGTTTATTTGACAACTTCCTCAGGAGATACGACAAATTGAAAAATCGGTCATAATTCACAGTAAATTAACAAATACTTACAACTAGAGTTAAGAGAAACTAGCAAACTTCTCCCATATCGAACCATTTAGCAATTTTTTTTTTTAAACAATTGAAAATTACATATAAAAAAAAGTAATTACATTTAACACAAAATCACTTCAGCACAGATACAAGCGTCCAAAAGGTAAGATGCAATCGAATAAGTTGTTAAATCGGAACATCTGTTAATATATATTCCAATTTCTAAGATTTTTATGTCGTCAAAATCAAATGAGTGACCAGTATCTTGTCTATGGGCGACCAGAAACCCAAGATCTCTTATTAACACGTCAATCACTTCTGTGTTGTATGACTCTTTGTTTCAACTATTGTGAGGACTTGGCAATCCAACCAAGGCACTTTATAAATGGTGTTGGAATTCAATGAAAACGGAATCTTGTCTTTAATTTTGGAAAAAATATTGGTAATTGGTTTCTGATACCATATCCAAAATCAAAATGCTCTTATCGGTTCCAACAAGTCCGGTATCCAGGAAAGATAGACTGCGGTCAACCTCTATTTCCACAGGAAACTGCAAACGCCTCTTAGAGGAATTGAATTTGTTCAAAACCAAATCCACGGAATCAAAGGCAACAGTACAAACGATGTCATCAACGTACTTTGAGATAAAGGGAAAATTTAACCGTAAGATACCTATCACACTATACAGCAAAAATCCATCACCACAAGCAATGGCTAAAACGGGGCTGATAGGAGAACCCATTGGGATGCAAAAAATTTGTAAAAACAATTTAGTATTAAAAGCAACAAATGAATGATCCAAAATGGATCTAATTAATTGTAAAAATGAATCGTGTGATAAATCGGTGTGAAGCTGTATGTGGACCCACTTGACACGCAAAACCTACAAAAGCAATTTAGCACGATACTAGTGAAAAGCCACACAACGTCTAGTGGGATCTAAATATGATTCCTGGGAACTGCCCAACCATCAATCCTTTTCATAAAAGTGAAGGTATCTTTAAAATAATAATCTATGCTATCAATAAAGGCGACTGCAAGGACTGTGGTGTAATTTACTGACACAAATATCACATCGGTAAACTCCTCATCGGTCGATTTTATTATAAACAATTGTGTGGTGAGGAGTTTACCGATATGCTATCAGATAAAGCAGTACTAAGAATCTGGGATAAAAATTCTGTAAGATTGTAGGTTGTAGAGTTGATTGAGCTAATGATAGGTCGTAAAGGTTTGTTGTTGAATGTAACCTCAATTAACGAATAGAAAAATTACGATAGGTATGCCGTCTTTTTTGGAATTCAAGAAAGCAACAATAACGAAGGAATTTACAAAAATGCTCTTTGACAAGTCTTAACTACCGTATCGAATATGTGTGGTATTCAAAATTTCAAGCCTGCAAACCTGCTGGTTCTGCATTTACTATTGGCAAAAGATTAGACCTGCCTGAGCTCTTAAAATTGTAGGTAATTAGTATTTTATCGTTATACACACATCTTATAGAGCTAAAATATAGAGACACAAAATATCACATCGGTGAACTCCTCACCACGCAATTGTTTATAATAAAATTGGTGACACGTGTTTCGCTAGCTCGAGACGAGCATCTTCAACAACCGTATAAACCGAAGTGACAAATTTCTAACATTAAGAATTCTACAACATGCATTTTTACCCCACTTTTACTGTGACCATGTACATGCACAAATATTTTCCCTCTCGGTGACGGCTCGGACGCCTTTCACCCCCGCAAATTCCCATACTAAGTCAAATGGACGGCCAAGGGAAAAAGTACCTGCTAACTTGAACGTTAAAGATTTACAAGTACATTCTTTACCAATTTACAGCGATTTCTGTCGCGACAGAAGCTACATCGGAACATTCAAGTTTAAATTTAAACATACATATATCTGCCTAATTATGTATATTTAGCCCTGCACTCTATCCCCTATTAAGATATAGAGGAAGAACTGAAAATTATTTAATTGTAAGTGGAGTGGAAAATTATGAATTGAAAAGAATACCATGGTGGACCAAAAATGTAGCAGACAAAGCAAGTTCGAAAAAACTATTTGAGCACAAGAAACAGGGTAGTCACGAAGAATATAAAGAGAAGGAAGAAGATTACTAAAAAAAATATTTTGGGGAAAATGGAATATAATATATTCTTTCTCGTTATTCCCAAAATTTGTGGTACGTTACACCTTTTGTTCAAATATTCAAAGCACGTTGCTCGCGTATTATTTTAACTGGCGTTAAGCCATTTTATGAAATACCCAGTTAGTCGAATTACGTCCGCTAAATCTAACGTAAACAGAAGATTTTCACCCTTTGTTTGGATTCACACGATACCGTTTTGCGGCCGTTATTAAACGTATTCACGCCGTACTCATTCCACCTGTTTACAACGCAACGTAATTCGATTAAACGTATCGTTCCCGAAATGATAGCCGAAATGTATGTATGTACGTCAATGGGGGCGGGTGAAACGAAATAAAAAAACGGAATAAAATTTCGCGAAGCGTCACTAATTAAGCGGACGAAAATTCCCTCCCCTCGTTAAACCTCCATGAGAAACTATTTCGCAAACTTTCAAACTCCGATAACGCTTTAGATTCGAAACAATCGAAAAGTACAGCGCGTGCACACGCACGAACGTTTCGTTATTATGCACTGAAATAACAAGAGAAACTGTTAGAAATCGATTGTGGAAAGCCGCGGTGAAATTATAACAACGCCGCTCTATGTCATCTGCAAATGGAAAGTATTTAAAACGGTCGCTAAGTAAGTTGACACTAAAAAAATAAAAGGTGCACCGGATTACTTCGCCTAAGAAATTCTCCGCGTAAGATGACCGGAGTCGGTGGTGGGAATCGGACTGCTTTCTCGTATGCATATGTTGAAGCATAGGCGATGTTTGTGTGTGCGTGTCTATATAGGTACTTAGGAGGAAATTTCGCTTTCGCGGCTTTACCTTTCGTGGAAAATCAAGCGTATCCGCGTCTGTAAATTTGGAAAGAAATAGACCGCCCAGTCGGATTTCGTCGCGTGTAGAATCTGAAGGAAATTTTGTTGATTTACACGGACCGTGAAGGGGCATTGAGATACTAGATCAGGAATCACATGACGATAGGATTATTCTTGGATCTTAAGAAAACATTTGACTACAACATCTTGTACGAAAAATTGGAAAAGTTGGGGATAAGAGGTGCTGCGTTGAATCTGATTGAATCGTACTTATCAAAGTGTTGTAGATGATGAAAAGGGACATCAGTCTGAATGGGTACTAACAGTAAAAGGTGTCCCGCAAGGGTTGGTATGAGGTTCGTTATTGTTTTTAATATATATATAATAATTGACCTACCAAAAACATTGTACCACAAAACAGTACTTTTCGCAGAGATCTGTCACAGCAGATGTAACAACAGCATTGCACACATTAAATAATAATAATAATAATAATAATAATAATAATAATATTTATTAATGCCGTGGATCACTACAGATATAGGCTGTGTCAATAATAATTAATGAAATAATAAAATCGTATAGTGCACACATGTATATATGTCAATAATTTGAGTCCAAACAATACACATTCGAGTTGGAGCAAGTATTACTGCCCCCAAAACTCGCCCACAGTATAAAAACAGTTAACACTAAAATACTTTTTTACAGCAAGTTTATAGTTGGATAACTTATGAGCCTTCAGTACATCTGGTAATTTATTATAAACTTTTATACAAACATAACTCGGGCTCCTCTCAAACATTGTTCTACGTGCTGGTACAGAGTACTTGTCAATATTTCGAGTGCGGTAAGTTTTGTTAATATCGCCGTTAGTCAGAAAAGTCGCACAGTGTTTTCTAGCATAGATGGCACATTCATACAAATAAAGAGAGGGCAGTGACATGAGTTTATTCGTTTCAAAGAATGGCTTACAGGATTCCCTATATCCCAATGAAACCATTGTTCTAATGATTTTTTCTGTGACTTAAAACATCGTTGGAATTCAGACGACTGACCCCAAAAGATAATTCCATATCTTAACCTTGACGAAACATGCGCATGATAAAACATCAGCAGTGATTCCCTGTTAACGCCGTTCCTTAAGTTATAGAGAGCATAATTTAAAGAATTTAATTTGGAACAAAGACATGAAATGTGGTCATTCCATGTTAAACACTCATCTATATAACGCCCGAGGAATTTTGATACCACAGGAATCGATCTTCCATTCATTCGTACTAACAGAGAACGATCCCTAGACCGCCTAGCAGCACCAAACGATATCACGAATGTTTTGTCAGCATTCACTAATAAGGCATTATTCCTACACATTCACTACCAATCCTTGATACTTCATGCTCGTCGAGACCAGAGACAATAACAGTAGTGTCGTCAGCAAACTGTATCAAAGGGATACTGGACAAGGTCATTCACAAAGAAGGGGACCCAAAACCGAACCCTGTGGAACACCCATCTCCAAGCCGGTTGCCGATGAGTACGCAACTCTATCGGCACCAGCGACAGACACTATCTGTCTACGACCATTCAAATAAGTAGATAACCACTGTAGATCAGGTGCTCTTATCCCACTGAGAGAAAGCTAATGCAACAGCAATCCATGGTGAATGCTATCAAAAGCCCGAGACAAATCAAAAAATATCCCGGCAACCGACCTACCGGTATCCACTAGGTACTAAATACTTGGTACAAAGAAAACGATTTACAATTGAACATAGAGAAAACTCACCTTATGCATTACTTCAAAAAGATCGAATCCCAGTGAAGTTTGAGAATCAAAGCTTAGCTACGGAACAGAGTGTGAAGCGTCTTGGACTTTTGATGAATAGTCAATTAAACTGGAACCTACATATAGAGAATTTAGCATAAAAAATTTCATCTTTTAACTACGCATTACGCGTTACCACAGTAAATGAAAAGGCAGGCTTATTAGTCTATCACGCCTATGTTGAATCTCGACTTAGGTATGGTGTGATATTTTGGGGTACATCCGTTGACGCGCGTAGAATTTTTCTACTGCAAAAATCATGCATAAGAAGTCTTTTTAACCTAGAAAATGTGACAGGTGCAGGACATTGTTTAAGAATAGATCAATACTTACACTGAGGGCGCTCTATATCATGGAGTGTGTGGTCTCTCTAAAAGAAAATTACAACTTCTTTGAAGAAAGACTTCATCAATATCAGGTACGACACGAGAGGAATAGGAAATGATTATCTAGTACCAATAAAAACAACAAAAAGTGTAGTTAATGGAAGAGGAACACAAGTTGTAAAAGTGTACAATCACTTGCCTAAGAGGATGAAAGAATTACCAAGAAGAAATTAAAAAAAAAGTGAAAGACATACTTACCACCAATGTCTTGTATAACATAAACCAATGTTTTGGTTTGCACTTTTGACTATCTGTCGCAGTATATAATTTTAATTTATTTTTGATATATTTTTGACCAAAATTTTTGTTAAACTTGCTTGTTTGTTTGTTATCTGTTTGTTAGATAATATACACGCACAGTTGTTGTTATTAATATATATTGTTTTTTTTTCTCTCTTCATTTGTTACTGACATATTCAATACCAAAGTACCTGGTGGACCGAGCCTTGCTCGAAGTTCCCAAATTTTTTGAATAACTTTGAACCAAATAATAACGCCCTTTTAAGAATAAACAAAGCTCAAAGTCTTTCTTAAGAAATACATATTTTAAGTAAACATTTACATATCTTCTTGTTGCAACGCCAACTAATTGTGTATAAGTTTCTTTATTTTGATTTCAAAACTCGGCTCCGATTACTTTTGTAACTGTAAACAAAGTATGTGAATTTATATGTTGTTGTTAGTTTTCGTATAAATTTTTCTTTTATTAACATACTACTTTCAGCGCCATCTATGGTTTAGCAGTAAAGTTTTAATTAATTATAATTTCGCTTGCCTGCATGATGTTAAAAAAGTAGCTAACCCACGTTTAGGCCGAAATTGGTGAAAACCTGGACTAAAGGGATTGAATCGAGACCGCGACCGTGCTAAATCGGTTTCTCGTCCCCAAAAACTCGCAGATACTAAATTGTAACAAAATCTTGAGAGTAATTTTCGATAACACATTTTATGTATCGCAGAAATAGGTAAAAGCGGAACAAAAAAATTTTCCTGGGACCGGGACCACGCTAGATCAATTTTGTGTTCTCGAAAATTCCCAGATACTAAATCGCATAAAAATTGCTAAAGTCATTTTCGATAACCAATTTCATGTACCACAATACCAGAAATGTGTGTAAAGCGGGTCAAAATGGATTTTACCGGAACCGGGACCATGCTAGATCGATTTCTCGTTCCCGGATACCCCCAGGTACTAAATTTCGTCAAAATCGTTAGAGCTGTTTTCGAGAAACCAATTCTATATACAATACAAGAATTGCTCGTTTAAATATTTAATATTAATATTAAATTAGATGTGTACAATGATACTGAATAAATATATTATTATTATTATTCGATTCCAACTTCAAGTATATAAATTCTTCATTAATTACAGATTAATGGATCTACGACTGATATAAATGTATCAATGTCCTCGTTGTGATAGGCATCTCTCAAAGAGGGCAACTAGTCCTTTGAATCGTACTGTATTGCATGATTTTGTATAAATCTCCAATTTCAACAATTGCAAAAACTGCGGTCTATGTGGTATCACACATACTTGGAATCAGGAGAGCCTGGCGCTGTATTACAAGTTACAGCTTTCAGCCCAGATAAAGCGTGAGTGAGTGTTTTGATTCAATTTCACTTACGAAGCATATAAAATGTTTTTCTTATACGTTCATCAGATAAAAGTAGTGGCTCATGCTTGGTCTGAGGTGAGAGCAGTAACTTCTTGATTCCGAGTATTTACTCCTTATTGCACAATTATTCTTTTACATGAACAGTGTTGTAACAATCCTGTGGTTGTATACTAGACTAACTTCTAGACCTGAAAGCTGATATAATTTGAGTCAGCGAAACGGAGAGGGGGAAGATCAAAATATCATCCTTACTTAATGGCATGTTCATGCTAGAGATACTGTGCTGGTTTTGTTTAATTTTTTTATTGGCTGAGTTAAGAACTGAATGTTCTCAATTTAATATCATTTTCCATTCTTAACACTTAAAATCCCAAGGAAAAGGAGAATTTTTAGAAGTACAGCACGCATTCTCAACCAGACTATATTGAACCGAACTTGTCATCAGTGTTGTCGTTCGTTACTTGAAATTGGAAACAGACTTCTTATATCATCCTTCGTTTAAACTTCCGAGTTCAACAGTCAGCTGCATTTCCGTTTCCAATTTCGTTTCAAACCCGTAAAATTTTCCATCATTCTCAAAGTTTCGCTCGGCCTTCGTGGAAGGAATCGTAACAATCAAACTGCGATATACTTTTAAGCAAGTTCTTATGTTTTCTTGTTATCTTGTAACGAGCCACGAATATAAAAGGCTTCGAAAAGCGGCCCTCTACCTCTTGCTCGTCTATCGTCTCTGCACCAACGTTTCTCTGCTTTTCTATCTTCGAGGCCGTACTAAAATTCTTCAAAATAGTGATAGTTATGTCAAACGTTAATTACGTCCGGCGCGATTCAAACTACGAGAATCTAGGTTCGTATTATTTTCATTCCGTACAATTATTGAGCACGTGTACGTACAGGGATTATTTGACCGCTCATGTTCGTTGTAATACGTAGTTTCTGAAGTTGCAATTTTCTGCGAGCATCGACGTAAGATGACTGGATGTAATTTCGATCTGGTTTTGATGTAGTTTTGATGTATGTTTGATTACCGCCAATTTGTACCTGGCTTCTTCGATTTATAAGCTACTTTCCGAGCGAATTTCTCGGGGTCTTACCTCCCACAAGAAGAAAATATATTGTGTCTTGATACAAAGCAGTCAAGGCAATGAACTATACCATCTTGATGATTATGCAGAGTAGCTATATGTACACAACCTTATTCCATTCTCAACCCACAAGGAATGCTGCTGTCATTACAGAAGGGTATTACTATTGGTTGTGACCACTGTTTTTCTTCTTGTACGACACAAAGATTTCTGGCTCCGTACACAGATTCTTTTGTCGTCTTTGTACATTGCACAAATTTTTTTTTTGGGTAGTTAATAGCACCCTTAGTTGAAATCATTGTGGTGCACGATTCGCAGAAAGATGCCAACGAATCTGAATCGGATGATGATGAAAAGGCGCCCGAATTTTGAGTCTGTTGATTTAAAGCACAATATTCTTGATTTCCGCAATGCAAACGATCTTATGGTAGAAAAAAATTGTATTGTTTCCAAAGTTTACTGCTTATAATTTCCATCCATGCACCTGCTCAAATTTATTGATAATTTTTATTCCAGTTCATCAGCTCCTCTCGCTCAGTTAGTTTATAAAGATTCTTATTTTTCTCTCCTTCTACATTCAATCCTTTTATGTACAGCATATCAAGGTTTCTCAAAATCTTAATTTATTAAGCGTTTCCAAATTTCAATATACAATTAAAATTGTTGGAAAACCTCCGTAAACCTCGGTAATTTAAAATACCGCAATTTCGACAAGATTTGAAATTTTCATAAATTCCAGTTTTAGAGAAATTTTGATATTTTGGAATATTCCAAGGTACCCTAAATTTCGAAACATTTTTGTATAATAAAATTTTAAATACTACAAAATTTGAAGTTTTGACGGTTGCAAAAATTCGTTTTTTAAAAGAATAAAATCGTAGAATTTTGATAAATTTTAAAATTTCAATAAATCAAGGAAGTCGAAATGAAAATATATGTAATAGAAAAAGACAGAATAATACTAGTGGAGGGCGTAAAGAAGAGGAACTAAGAAACATTGAACAGAACATGGCGAAATAGGAAAAGTGGAACAAGACCGAATTGTGGAACGGGGAATGCAGAAAATGACATAGAAGGTAGTGCAAGCAAACCGGATGAGAGATAACGAATATGGAATGGCCGAAGACGAAACTAAAGAAGGCACAATGAAAAAATCACGGAATGGGAAGAGGACCCAGTGGAATAGGACTAAGTAGGAGAAATCAAAACAGAAAAATGTGCAATGGAAGAAAACAAAATTGCAGAAGGAGGCGGAATGGAAGAGGACGGAAAAAGATTTAATGAAAAAGCGACGAAATAGAAGAGGAGGAGGAGGATTTGGAAGAAAGCTGAATGGCAGAACACGGCACGCAGAAAGTGGGATGGAAAATACTGAAATGCAAGAGGATAAGATTGAAGGAAAGGAATGCGGAATGAAAGAGAACTGTTAACGGAACGATAATGTGAGAAATAAAGAAAACGCAGATGAAGTAAGCCGAACGGAAGAAAACTATATATATGGAAGAAGAAGGTGTAATTGAGGAGAGTATGAGAGAGCATGAAGGAGAACGGTATGAAATTTGACAGCATGTTGGGCAAGTGAGCAGAAGAATGAGAAAGAATAACGACTAGGAAAGAAAACAGGGAGGAAGTACAAACGACGGAAAAGATGTTTAAAGACGAAAAAAGCAAAACATGAAGAACGAGGGCAATTAAACGGAAGAAAAGAGAAATGGAGGAAGGAAGGGAATGAATGACAACGAATATGGTGTGGAGGAAGTTGTAATAATGGAAGGCGCCAAGAAGGAAGGCGGAATAGGCAGGAGGAAGAGGAGAATTTGACGAAAGAAAACGAAATCGGTGATGATGGAATCAAGAACGACGGAACGATAGAAGGTAATATGGAAGGAGGAAGCAAGGCGCCTGAAAGAGAACGGTATCTAACATAACGGAATAATTTGGCGGCTATCTGCCCCATTTTTCTTTTAATTTAGGTTTTCAGATCGATGTTTCGCTTGTCGCTTCGTTTCTCAATAGAAGTTTTGGAAAGTTTACGATTACATTCATCGAGTTTTCGGCATTTTAAGAACTATTTACAGAAATGGCGTCCCTGTTTAAGCTCAAACCTTGCCAGCGTTATTACCGAACAACATTAGATGTCAAGCTAACTTTAACCCCATATATAATCAGTCTATTCAAAGTATCTGGTGAAGCTCGATGTGAGTTGAGTTGAGTTGAATTTTTCTTAATTCCAATTCCACGCAGACCCGAACCGAATCCAAAACGTCGCGTTAGTCGTCGCGCCGGATTTTTTCATGATTCCTGCAACGATAACCGACCTATCAGCTTTGTATCTACCTATCCCATATTCATCCGTTCGCGCAATCACGGCGTGTACGTTGTTAGCAAACGCGAACTACACTCATTTAATTCGATTTAAAAGCATATTAGCTGGTAAAACACGACGTTGGAATGCTATTACATTTATCGATCGCGCGTTCCTATCGCATCTCGAGAAACGAAAATTATTTATTTTCGCTTCTTAATTAGATTAAAACGTTTTCAATCGGACTACCGATCTTGTTCGCGTGCTCGCCACTCAAAAGGAGCAATCGAAATATTACCTATGTATGTTGTACATCTATGGTATATGTTAGTACGTGTATTTGTAATTTTTTTGTTTCCAATCTCGCGCGGACGATGCGCTCGCGAGATACCGAATTAATTATAGACAGACGTAAGTGGCTTTTCGAGAACTCGGAAATCATGTGATAGCCGTCGAGAGGTGTGATGTAGATTCGACAAGTTACACTTATTGGTAGCATCGCAACAAGAATTTTAATATTATCTTCTGGGAATTTTTCAGAGATATAATTTTAGCCTCGAACGATGCGAATCGGCGCATGCAGAACTTATCGGTGGTGAAATTATTTCGCTAAAAATATTCTATCTAATGTAGATTTCGTTTGTACTTTTCCTACGAAAAAGGAAATATCTTGGGGCAGGAGCTTGAGATAAACAAATCGGAATCCTCACTTCGTTATTACATCTCAGTGTGACTCCTAAGTATTCAAACTAGCTAATTTCATCGAAGCCGTGTATCTTGTCGTTCGCTTCCTTGTTTCCAGCTTCTTCCACTTCCATACACTTTTATAAAGTCATCTTGATGCCCAAACCATAAGACTTTGCTGTTCCTTCAAGAAGTCTATGCCCATTTTCTGCTTTTACCTGGTTAATGATGTCGGAAAGACCAGTGGCCGAGGGAAATAAGTGGCTTGCTGCAAATAAGCAAAACGCAAAACCTATTATTTACGACTAGAAACATCGCACCATCTCCCACGGGAAAAATCCTTGGTATCACCGTGGATTCAAATTCAAGTTGGAGTCAAGATATTAATGGACTCGCAAACAAATTATCCTCCGCATTATTTATTATAAAAAGGCTAGTAAATATCGCAACTCACGAAGCAGCCAAGCCGGCGTATTTTGCAAATTGGCATTCTCTTCTGTGCCACGAGACACTTTTCTAGGGAATGTCGATGGAATCAAATACTAAATTTATTCTACAAAAAGAGCAATAAGATTCCTATGAATATAGGGAAAGCTCAAAGCTTTCAGACAAGTGACCTTGTACTTTTATCTTGTCTCTAACATTACTAACAACAAGTGTTTCATATTTACCAGTTTGATTAGTTTCTTTGATACCTCTAGCTTATGTCATCATATTCCTTTCGTTCCTAGTGGGGCGTAGAGTGCAAACCGCCCCTCTTAGCCTTCCTGGTTTCGTCACTGATTGACTAGACCAATGCGAACAATGAAGAAATGGAGATTTCTCATTTTTACTCTTTCTTATTTTTATTTCTGTTCGTTCATTTGGTCCTGCCTTTCCATGTTTCACTGAGCATTCCTGTAGTTTTCAATTTATTTTATTCCTCTATTTATTGACACGTTCAAAGCATTGTAATTTTTGAATTAAATAAATGTATTTATCAATCTCTTTGGTTCTCCATTTCTTCCTATCTTTCGCCACCATTTTTAAGTTCTTCCCCGTTTTGTTCAACGGATTTATGTTCCTACTCCAGCTGCTCTTTGGTCTATTTTCCCTCATTCCTCTGGTTTATTTGATGCTTGTACTATCTTTTCTCGATTTAATTCCTCATAGACTTACTTAAAATCCATGATCAACATGTGTGGGCCCTGGTTCTACTCAAAGCTATTATATCGGATCATTTCTAGGGCAAACACATGATCTATCGGGCCTGTTCCCTACCTAAAACTTCATCGATGCTGTCCTATCACTGTTTTTTTTTTTTGTGAAATGCTAACCAATTCTCAATAATAAATGAATAAAGAAGTAGAACATGTACATAAGTCTGCAATGACCTATCCGATATATCGTTCATTTGTGAGTTTCGTAGACGTTCTACTTTTTTATTCATTTGTAATTATAACTCTTCCAAACATCTTTTTGATACAAGTTTCCTAATTCTAAATAATTCTGGCCAGTAGTTGTGCCACGCCCAATAGTAATATCCTCTGGTAATGATGGCAGCTGGTGCTGTCCGCATTTCTTGTGCGTTGGCAATCATCATGGCTGTGTAGTTCATTGCCTTGCCTGCTTTGTGTCGAAACGCGATACATTTTGTTCTTGTGGGGGTAAAGCCTACGAGAAACTCGCCCCAATCTTAAATGAAGAGAACTGACACTTGAGCATGCGAGTGGAATCAGGTTTCTATACATACGACGATCTTGTAAAATCATCAGGGATGATTGTTCCTTTGTTCAAATTCAAGCCAATAAAATTTCGCCATTTTCCCCTTCCAATTTTAAAAGGGACACCACTCCTCCAAATCATTCTTAGAATATTTCGAAAAGCCAGCGATGCTAATGGTAGTGAAACGTGTAGCATAATTCCAGAATAGAAAGATTTCATTTTCCCCTCTCTCCAAAAACTGCAGCAACTAACGTAATTTCGAAGATTCTAGCCTCCGTTATAAAATCTCCTGAATTAGTAGTCGTCATCGTTCAAACCCAATGGGACATGACAATTGAGCGTGCGAGTGCAATAAGGTTCTATGCATATGACGATCATCAGGGTTGTAGGTCAGTAGAATTTCATCATTTTCTCCTTCCAACTTAAAGAGGGGCCCCATTCCTCTAAATAGTTCTTAGAATATTTCGAAAACCTAACGGGATGGTAACTGTAAATTTTTCCAAACGAGTAGCATTGCCGCATGACGAACACGGAGCGACAAGCAAACCATTAATGAAAATTGGACTGAAACCAACAGGGGACAGGGACCTCTGAAATTGTGTCCTTGAATAAATTGTTGAAGACATAAACAATCTCCCGGCTTGCAACTCAGTGTGACGGTGTGGTGTTGAAGTTAGCTTGGTACCAAATAATGTTTGACAATGCAGATAAGATTTCGAACTTAAAAAGGGGCCCCACTCCTCTAAATCTTTTGTACAATGTTTCGAAAATCCGACGATGGTAAGGACAAATTTTACGGAGAGATCTGGCATTGTTGCAGGACGAAAACGGAGCCACAAGCACAACACCAATCAAAACTTAATTTACGGTAACTACGGTACTTATTTTCAAGATCGCTTGAAGTTCATTTTTTTGATCGGTTCGAAAACTACTTCGAAAGCTGTATATTTTAGCTCTAAAAGATGTATGGGACCGATTCAATCTAGTTTATTCCGATTATTATGATCAAATGAAAGAATTTTAACTATAATTTAATTTCTTCTTCGGGCACATTAACCAATTCACACAATGTACTTGTAAATACTTAACGTTCAAACTTCGAGGTTAGCAGGTACTTTTTCCCTTGGCCGTCCACTTGACTTAATATGGGAATTTGCGGGGGTGAAAGGCGTCCGAGCCGTCACCGTCACTTTTGTGGTGTTTCCTTCGTGTCTTTTCCCGAAACTTTTATTGTAACGAAGCGAAGGTAGGTGTGGTTTATCCTGACGTTTCCTCAAATAAAGAAGAGGCATTTGCTAGAAACCATAGGTAAATTTTGACATTTCAACCATCGAAAACTTTTCCGTTCATGGAATTTTTCTTCCGTAGTAACTAACGACGGTTAACAATTCTGGAAAAACGAACAATACACAATTTCGCGCCCACGTTTCGAAAAAGGCACGAATCCGATAAGCAAACTAAAAATAAACCTGTTTCGATTAAAGCAAATAACGTCGTAAAATTGCTACATACATGCACACATAAACGCACACACACATCCACGCACGTCAAGGATACGCCGAGAGAAAAATCTGTATGCCATAATAAATTCTATACACTAAATATTGTGACTACTTAATCCTACTTAAGATAAATACGCCTACCTGATAAAGATCCCAGATAAGTGCCAATGACATATTATTTTCGGTGTGGGACATGTGTCCGAAACACTCGATAATGTGTAGCACGCCAACGGTAGCAATAATTCGATAATGAGACTGGGAAAAAGTCGGGTCAAATTAAAAATCGGATTGAAGATCGCCCGAATTTTTCCTTTTTCTGCAATTCGAATTGGATAGTTTTTCGCTTGCGGTCTTCAGCAATTAATAAGTACGATGAACGAAATTCGTTGCTAATGTATTGAATAATTGTATTTGGAGCATTCCGTTATCGCTTGCGCTTAAGTAACGGAAACGTATATCAGTTCGGTTGATTAGAATTAAAACGGTTCGGTTTAAACACCTCAATCGTTGTTAATCGCAACGTTCCCATTTCGAATTAAAAAATTTGGCGCTTCGTTCGCGTCAGTCAATGGAGCTGTCGTTTTTCTGTATCGATAATAGTTATCCTGTGGTTGACGCTGATGATTTTACAATAGTTCAAAGGAGTATATTTCAGTTTCTTTCTTGTTGATAGTGATAGCAAGCCCTATGTGATGCACTATTACGTATTGATAAACTTGTCACACTAATTATTGAATTAAATCAAGTGACACGTGTTTCACTTGGCGAATGAGGCTAGCATTCTCAAACCGAAGGAATCGTAATTTCTTAGGTTTTATTCACACAAACTAAAATTCCTCGGGGTGGCGTATTTTTTTATACACTAAAATGAATCTTAGTTCAAGTAGAATCACGACGTCATCACACATGTCGTAAACATGTTCCTTTTTACGTTGACGGCACGTGTGTCTTCTTCCGATAATTGTTATGTTTCCTAAACACTGATGCAAACGCCTTATACTAAATCGAAAAGCACCAATCAACCGAAGAGACCGTCGTCTTTATTTAAACCTTTCAGCGACCTTTTTTTTGTTCAAGTTTTTTGTTCATAGATTAGCCATTTCAAACTCAACATCGCTCAAATGTATTTCTATAAAATCCTAAAATCCTATGATACAAATTTCTAATCTTAAAAATTAGAGAATTGTTTCATATAATTAATTATAAACAATTTAAGGTGAAAAATCTTTGATTTTTCAAATATAACTCTGTCACAGAATCACTTTCAGAAGAATCTTACTGAAATCACATATACAGAGATTTTAGAACCTCAAAAAACCATAAGCACGACATTTCGGGCTGAAATTACATACACAGTGAGTTTTGAGGTCACTGATGAATGCTTTCGTACGAATAAACGGAAAATAATAACTTAACAAACCATATTAGGTGAAGACCACTACAACAACAGAGGAAGAAACTTTATAAGAAACACCAGAATAACACGTGTTAGACACAATATTATTGTTGTGCCCATGTGGTAAGAACTTTAGTCGAGAAGTCCAATTACCCTTCTCAATCCAAATCAAAAGAATATTTGATTAAAGACGCCAGAAATGTATGTCAATTTATAAAGATTTTTCCTTTTCCCCTCTTTCTGCTTTCTATGTCTTCTTATCTACAAGATTTCAAGATTTCCGAAAATTTCAATCAATGTTAAAAATTTTAGTATTTCCCAGGGGCTTCAAAGTTTTTTAAAAAATTGGAAAATCTCCGTAATCCTTGGAACTTTAAAATACAACAGTTTCTACAAATTTGAGAAATTTTCATGAACAATTTCAGAGGAATTCAAAAATAGCATTTTGATATAAAGAAATTGAAATACTCGAAAGTCTGAAGTTTTGACGGTGGTATTTAAAGAGGGTTTGAGATTTAAAAAACACATACATCTTGTAACATTTTGAAGGGTTAAAATTAAAAAATATTGGTTCTCACCAACAGTTAACGGTATACGCGAGTAAAGGTAGTAAAATAAAGGAACTAAGAAACATTGAATAGAAAATGGCGAAACAGAAGAAATGTAACAAGCCTGAACAGTGGAAAAAGGAATGCAAAAAATAAAATAAAAGGTAGTGCAAGAAAACAAGATTTAAGATAACGACTGTGGAGTGGAAGAAGACGAGTTGGAGGAAGACATAATGAAAGGAACACGGCATGAGAAGAAGAAGCAGTGGAATAGAACTAAATAGGAGAGAAACAAAACTGGAGAGCGTGAAATGGAAGAAAAAAATGCGGGAGGAAGCGGAATCGGAGAGGACAACAACAGATTTAATGGAAGGGGAAGGATTCTGGAGGAAAGAACACTGCGCGCAGAAAGTAGAGTGGAAGATAATGAAGTCCAAAAGGATAAGATGGAAGAAAACGAATGCGGAATGAAAGATGACAATTGAGGGAAAGATAATGGAAGTATTAAAGAAAACGCAGATGAAGTAAGCTGAACGAAAGAAGATGAAATGGAAGAAAACTTGATGCAAAGAAACGAGATCGAGAACGAAAAAATCGTAGTAGATAATATGGAATAAGGAGACTTAATTGCGACGGAGTGCTTGAGAAGTGAGAAAAGGGATAAAAGAGAATAACGAATACAGGAGAAAACAGGAAGGAGGTATAAACAACAGAAAAGAAATTTAGAGGCAAACAAAATAAAACAAGAAGGACGAGAACCATTAAACGGGAGAAAAGGTAAGCGAAGGAATAGGACGAAAGACGATGAATATAAAATGAAACAAATTGAAATAAGGAAAGGCGCAAGGAAGGAGTGGAGTAGACCCAAATAGGGGAATACGAAATAGAAGAACGTAAAATGGAAGGAAACGTCATAGAAAGAGATGAAATCAAACGCTAAAGTCGTAGAAGCCAATATGGAAGGAGACGTAACATGGAGGAATAAGAGAGTATGAAGGACAACGGTATAAAATATAATGGAATACTGAGAAGAGTGAGGACGAATAAAAAAAGTAACGAATAGAGACATAAAAACAGGAAGGACGTGCAAACAACGGAAAAAAACGTTTAAAGATGAAGAAAATAAACCAGGAAGGACAGGATCGAGAGAAATGGAAAAAGAAGGAAAAGAAGGAAAAGAAGTATGAAAGACAATAAATATAGAATGCAAGAAGACGAAGTGAAGGAAGGCGCAATCAAATAACAAGGAATGGTGGAAGAAAAGTAGACGACAGGAAGGAAGACAATCGAAAAAGGTGGAATGGACATGAAAAAAACACGAACTAGTAAAATTCAATGAACAAAGACGAAGTGGAAGAAAACGTGAACGAAGGAAGGAAGAATATAATATGGAATATAACTGAATGGTTGAGAATAGAGAGGAGGAGTAAAAAGAATAACGATTAGAGGAAATACAAAGGGCATAAAATAAGTTTAAAGATGAAGAAAACAATGGGAAAATGAAGGAAACAAAAGAGGATGAACGACCACGGATATGGGACGTAAGAAGACGAAAGAAAAAGGTGCAATGAAAAACACGGAACGGAGGAAGACATGGAGGAAGAGTGGAACATAATTAAATAGACGAGAACGAAATAGAAGAACGTGAAATGGAAGAAAATAAAATTGGGGATAGAAACGTTCTGCCACCTTCAATAATTTTGTTTCTCTCCATATCACGAAAGAGAACGGCACGCAAAAAAGTAGGAAGGAGTATAATGAAATGCAGAGGAACAAGATCGAAGGAAGCGAATGCGGAATGAAAGAAGACGGAATAAACGAAGATAATGGAAGAAAATAGAATAGAATTAAAGAAAACAGAGACGAGAATTGATCGCAAGAAGATGAAATCAAAAGCGACGGAATGACGGAAAGGTAATATTGAAGGAGAAATAAAGGTGCATGAAGGAGGACGGTATAGAATGTAACGGAATATTCTAGAAGAGGGAAGACGAATAAAAAAGTATGAGGAAAAGAGAAAAAAGGGAGGAAGAAAAAGGAAGCGCAATTAAGAACAATACAGCGGAGAAAACGAAGACGAAATCCAAAACGATGAAATGATAAACGATTATATCGACGGAAACGTCATTCGAGGGCGCGAAGGAGAACCATATAAAGTATAACGCAGTGCTTGGGAAGAGGGAAGTGAATTAAAAAGAATGACGAATAGAGAAAGGAGAAAAGAGAGGAGGAAAACCGTGTCAAACAGATGAAAATAGGTGTGGCAAGAGATAACTCTTATGATTCCTGA
Source organism: Chrysina gloriosa (assembly GCA_038088585.1). Lineage (NCBI taxonomy): Eukaryota > Metazoa > Arthropoda > Insecta > Coleoptera > Scarabaeidae > Chrysina > Chrysina gloriosa. The sequence continues at coordinate 48,000,907 of CM076093.1, read as the reverse complement.
TTAGGGGAACGAAATCTTTAGAAAGTCACATTTTCAGAAATCAGTGAACAGTTTAAAAATATTTGAAATTGATTTTCTGGAGCAAAATCTTAAAAAAATGAAATCTGAAACGATCTAATTAAATTACTGTGCAAAAACCTACTACGTAAGAACAATTTGTATACGTCAATCATCGAGGAGGGAAATTATGGTTTGTCAATTGCGGGCCGCAACCGCAGACTAATTGTTTCGTCCTTATTGGGACACGTCAGTACGAGTTATTGACAGATTACTTGGGGAATTGTAATTTGTCAATTGAGGGGCGACTATAGCGTATTGACGAGTCCCAATAAGGACGAAATTAATTAGTCTGCGGTTGCGGTCCGCGATTAACAAAGCATAATTTCCCTCACGAATTATTGTCGTATGCAAATCGTGCTTACGTAGTAAGCTGTCGCACAGTTTTGCAGAGGGCTATCAAGATTTTATTGTACCTGAAATAAAACTTTATCGAATGGATCCGCCAATACCGAAACGTATTGCAATTACGGACCATCGATCTCGTCATCCGTGGATGACGAGAAGACCGGATGAGAACCCATCGAGTCGAAAGAAAAGGGGACGACGGAATAAGAACGGAAAACGACCTCAAACGGGTAACCAAGCGATAACCGAACGTCCATCGCGCACGCGAACCAGCAAACCCAAACGGCGAACCTCGATTTTCCCTCGATGTCGTATCGTGTCTTGTCGTCATCTTCGTCGTCCGTGCTCTATCGCCGCTTCCGTTATGCGATGACGAAGAGAAAACGGACTGCTACGGTGCCGTTAAGAGTCAAAGTCATCGATTCACCTCGCGGACTTGTCTAAATATTTCGTCTATGTACCATAAATAAGTACGTATGTATGTACAGTATCTGACAATTTCTTCATACCATGGCGGCCGGTGGGTATTTGTTCTTCAGCTGCCGTTTGTTTCATTTCGTCGTCTTCTCGTAATCGCTTTTGTGCCGGATCGTTTGGCTGTTTAGATCACTCTGTTGCCGGATGACTCCGGTTGCGGTAAACGGCGAGTGTGCCGAGACGTTCTCCTTTGTCGCACGCGCGTTTCTCCTATGAATTAATCTGGTAATTGTTGCTTTCAAACGTTCCGGCTATTTTTTCATTGATATCCTGTAAATGCGCGCAGAAACGTGTCTTGGGAGAGATTTCGAAAAGGAAATCAACAAGTACGAAATAAAAGGAGCAAATTAGCCACTGCAACCGTTGCCACACACTGTGTGGGATTAAGGTATGTAATGTTAAGAAGCGTTTTTGTTTCCTAAGCTATTTATTTTAAGTACCCCCTAGGAAAAAAAGTATTGGGGTGTCCATCTTTCTGAGAAAACAGTGTGCAAACAATTACGAACAAAAAGCGTATAATGTGGCGGTGCACCATCGTGTCGATACCAAAAGAGTACCATTTGGGATATCAGGATCGTCTTCGCTTTGGGGTAAAGTAGGTACAGCCAGTGCAGGAATTACATCATTTTGGACAAGCTCAGAATTTCTTCCTCCGTTAAGATTTCCCTCAACGGAAAACGGACCAGAATTCTATGATGGGCTATTCCATCCCCGGGTGTTTACTATTTGTGGATATTGACTGTGTTTTTGCCATACAACGAGAATTTCCCTGCTCCAATACCTCCAGTTCTGCCCATTAACTCTCCCGTTTATACGAAAAGATGCTTCATCGGAAAAATTAGAATATTATTCGAGTTCTACAATCAATAATAATGATTATGTCAAGAACGTTGAAGATCGACAGAATGCTGGTATGAAGCATTTCCCTGTGTTTAAAACTTTTATCGAGCTATCTCGATTTATTCAGTACGCTACAAAGGTTGTAAGATGAAAACGGAAGGTACTTCAACAAGCAATATATGTTCCGTTCACGGTCTGAATTATTTGTTATCTCGGATAATACTAGCATTTCATTTAATTTTATGTTGTTTTTGTTTTATTTTCTTCATCTTTTTCTTTTGTTTTTTTTCCATCCACGTACAAAATCTCTTCCCTCTTCTCAATTATCCCACAATATCTTATATCGTACCCCTTCATGTTTCCTTTTTTCTCCTTCATTTCTATTTTCTTCGATTTCTCTTGATCCCGTCCTTCTCGTTTTGCTTTCATCATTTTTTAAAATTCTTTCCTGTTATTTATACTTCCTTCTTGTTTATTCCCTCGGTTCGTTATTCCTTTTTATTCTACTTCTTTTTTCCCAAGTACTGCGTTGTACCTTATATTATTCTCCTTTGCGCCCTCTTATTTCTCCAAAGACGTCTACCTCGATATTAACTTTTACCACATCATCGTTGATTTCGTCTTCCTTCATTACGTTTCCTTCTATTTCGTCTTCTTCCGTTTAGTTTTATTCTTCTGCGCTGTCCTTGATTGTGTTCCCTTTTTCTTCCATTGTCTTCGTTTATTTGGCTTTCTTTCATTATACATTTGTTTCTTCCTTTCCATTATTAGGGTGCCGTGTTCTCCCATTTAGTCTTCTTCCACATCTTCTTCTCTTATCTCCGTTTCCTATTAAGTCCGTTTCCACTATATTTTTTAATATTACGTTCTTCTTTCGTTCCGGGCTCTTTCTTTGCGCCTTTCTTCATCTGACCTTTCATTCCATATTCGTTGCTTTTCCTCCTGCTCCCTTGCATTAGGTACTTTCTATTCTTAATTTTCCATTTCCTGCCCCATGTAGTTTCCATCTAATACTGCTTAGTCCTTTTTTTTGGCACTCTTTATTACCTTCGTCTTCTTCCACTACATCTTCCTTAATTTTGTCTTTCTGCATTTCGCGTTCTATTATAATTCCCCCATGACTTGTTTCCTTATTGCTCTTTCCTTCAACTTCGCCTTCTTGCATTCCGTATTAGTTATCCTCCGTCCTATTTTCTTGCTTTCTTTTATCTCGCATTCAAATTTTGTATTCCGTGTTTCTTCATTCGGCCTTCTTTTACTTTCACTGTTCCTGTTTCGTATTTTTCGATTCAACCGTCTTCTTTCGTTGCGTCCTCCCTTATTTCATTTTCTTCTATTATGTATTGTTTGATTTTGTTTTATTATATTCCTTTTTTGTTCTATTATTTGCAGTTTTCGTTCATTCTATTTTCTGTCCGTGTCCTTTCATTACGGCCTTCTTTCATTTAGTAAATCTTCTCGCACTTTACTGTTTCTCATTCTGTTTTCTAAATTCCGTGTTCACTTCATCGTCCTTTACTTCATATTATTCAATTCAATCTTTCTTAGACCTTTTTTCTTCTACTTTCTCATTTCTCCATTTCGTTTTCTTTCATTCTGTCTTTGCTCATTTCGTTGCCTTCCATTTAATTTTCTGTTTTTCCTGTACCTAAACTCAGGCTTCTTTCGCTTCGTTTTCTGTTTCTCTTTTACAACTCAATCTTTTCTTGCTTCCATTTCTTCAACTCTGTCGACTTCTCCTTTAATTGTTCTTCTACGATACTTTCCCTTGTCCTCCCTTATATCTTTAGTTGTACTTTTCTTCTCTTTTTGGTATGCTTTCTTCTTTTTCTTATTGCGTGTTTTCTTGCTTTTACATCTAAATGTCAATTTTTCTCTTTTTACTTCTTATTGATTTGATCAGCGTCTTTGCTATATATTGTTCTACCTTTTCCATCTTTATTTTCAGTCCTTTCTTATTTCTTGCATTCCTTTCTTGTGGTACCTTGTATTTTCCGTTTTGCTCTACATATTATTCCATCTGTTCCTTTCCTTTTGGCTTATCTTGTTCGTCTTTTCTTCCTGATTCCGTCGTCTTCTTAGCGTCGTTCCTCTTATTTCTTTCAATTTTTTGTTTTGTCTTCAACAAAACAACAAAACAAAAAGTTGAAAGGAATAAGAGAAACGAGATTACTATCTTGGATTTTGTTCCTCATATCTTTCCATTCTTTCATCTCTTTGTGATCGTTTTCTTTACGTTTTCCAATTTTCCCTTCCTGTGTCAGGCTTTGTTCTTTTATGCTTTTGTCTTTTTATCTTCTTTTATGATAATTTTGGCATTTCCTAATTCGTCTCCTTCGTTTTAGTTTTCACTTGTTCCTATTCGTTTCAGTTGTATGTCTGCACATGTTCTTATTCATGTATTTATTCTTCTTTATTTTCTCCTTATTCTCCTTGTTTTATCTTCAAGTTTAATTTTTGGGATTTTGTGATAGTTTCCTCGTTTTGTCTATCTACATCCTATCTACATTTCTTTTATTTTTTTGTTTGTTTATTCTTTCTTCATTAATTTTTGTGTTTCTTTGTTTTCTCTTGTACCTCAATTCTTTCATTTGTTCTGCCATTGACCTCCTCGTCGGTTTTCTTGTTTTTCCACCAGGTTTTATCTGTAATCGTTACCTAGTTGCGCGTTTAATTATTTTATTTCTTATTTCTTCACCTATGTTCCGAAATTTTCTTCAAACATCACTTCTCCTTCTTGTGTTAGGCATTACAATGACTTCATATACCCCTCCACTTTTCTTTCTTGCTACTTCGTCTCTCTTCCCCCTTTCCTATTTTCCTCTGTTTGTGTCTCTTTCGCACTTTTCCAATTTATTTCATTAATTTGACATTAACTTCTCGTTTCTGTGTTCTTCTTGTATTATGTTTCTTGTGTCCCTTACATCTCTTGTTGTAGGTTGTTTTTTCCTTACTCCCTTCTAATCCGTTGTGTACTTCGCCAGTTTGTTTTAGATAACATACTTAATTATTTTTCACATTTCATCGTACGTTGCATGGTTTCCTTTCCCACCATCGCCAGCTTGACTCAGTGTCTCTATTTTGTCTTAAATTTTTGCATATCGTTGTCAAGATTTCAAGATTACCGGATCTTTGCAATGTTCTAGTTTTTATCATTTATCTGTGCTGACCAAGTGTTCGATTCAATTGTGCCACTCTCATGTATTTAAGAGGTAATGCATGAAGGGTTTTAACTTCAAAGAAGGGGAGTTTGTGTTAAGAAAATTCTCTCTCTATTGGCGAAAATTCTGGACATGTGCTTCGCTTCAAATGGTATGTTATTTGTGGTAAAAATATCCACAAATGTATCCTCTTAGGGATTATATCAAGATATCGTAACAATATTCTGGATTCGTTTCTAATGATTTTATAAAAGTATCGTCAACGTTTAACATTCCACTTTTTCCTACACCATCAAAATATTTATCTCCGATGTTGCGCAATCCACCTCGAACGATTTCCGAGAAGAAGATCGAACGGCCGGCCGAGTTCGTATAAACGCGATGCAGTCAGCCTAACATTACGGTTTGATTCACTGAAATCTCGGCATCGACGAAGCCGTTGTTTGCAGGACGGCGGCCAGCTTTTCTGCTCGAAATCAAAACATTTCCCGTATCTACTTTACCGGGCTTGACATGCACAATTGTCAGATGGCAACAGACGCGCTCGTACTTTTTCTTTGATACGTGGAAAGATCAAAGAAGTGTTAGTTTTTTTTTCGGTTCGATCGTTAGTTCGTGTGCCATTGCCGAAAATTAAACAAAACTAAAAATATCGGTTTCCTATACGTAAGCATGTGTGCGCGTGTATGTGGATGCGATGGAAGGATGTTGACGGTTTTAACTTCTTTTTTTACTCCGTATCCTACGGGATCCGTTTCTGTTATATATTTTTTGCTTTTGATATATCTGGTTAGATTCTAGTGGATTTCGTTTCTTACATACAGTTGGCACTTGGATTTCCTCATAATCCTTGTATTACTTCTGAAGTTTTAGGGATTTGAGTTTGTTGCAGTGGAAGGCTCGTACGAGTGCTTACGAAGTTGTGTGAAATTTTTGGGAATTGTGGTCTTGAGATGATGTATCTTAGAAGAGCTGGTGACGAGTTTGTTGAAATGGGACGTCCATCAATATTCCCTTTTGGGACTTTATAAGAATTAAAAAAAATTTCAATTTAGAAACTTGATTTCACTTTATCTTGAATATCAAATTGCCGTGTTACATTACGGCGTCTGAAGCAATGTATTGGCCTGTGAAGTTTTCTTTCTTTGGCGAACTGTTGCTTACCTTATCAATGCAAAATGCGAAAATGAAGCAATGTAGTAATCAGAAACTGTTGTATGCTTGAGACTTGACGATGCATTGCCAAGTCTCTAGTATTGTACATACATCGTAATGTATGTACAGGATTGTTGTGCACGTGTTTGTTAACTGACTAATGGATACTACTTTCTACCACTTTCTACCGGATATTGTTCTTGCCAACTGCCTGGAAAAGAAAAACGTTCTACTCCCGGCTATTAGCCTAAGTACTTGCACCGCCTAACGCGTGTATGATGAGTTATAGATTAATATTACAAAAGAATTATTCCAGTAGGTAACTCTGTTTCATTAGTTTAACATTTCCTATATTACTTCGTTGGTATTATTTTCCGTAATTATCCGTATAACTGTTGTGCACGAGTACGTGCAGGGACTATTCGACCGGTCGATGTACGTTGAAACACGTTGTTTTTGAGGTTGCAATTTTCTTTGAGTATCGGCGTACGATGGCTGAATGTGATTTTGATGTAGTTTGTCATCTTCAATCGTGTTCTCGGCGAAGTTCCAATCTGCATTGGTTTAAATAATCGGTATCGCATGATGCGCTTTCCTGTGGATTATCTTGCCTGTTGATGAAGCTGTCACCGAGTTTACGGTTATGTTGATAACCCATTCATCGCCGTACAATGTTTTAATTTAGTCTATCTCCAAACCTTGTTGAAAAGATTCCTTCTATTATTCCCTAGCCCGTGTTTAAAATAAAAAAGCATTTAAAATCTTACTTTATCTATTTTTGATTTGTATTAATTTGCTCTATCATTTTAAAATTTTGTTTTATATATTTCGCCACATTGTAAATTATTTGATTGTTATTTTTTGATGATTTCTAATAATTTTGGACTTGTTATTTTACTACGTACGACGTATTTATTGTTATTTCTCTGTAAAGGGAATTTGTATTATTCTCAGTTATAGTTTACGATTGAGTTGGTAAGTAGTATTAGTTGATCATCATCTTTAGATTGGTCTGTCACTGAAGTTAAAACATTTTGATTTAAAATTAGGTTTTGATGTAAAATGTCGATTTTCTTTAACTAGGCGATTTAATTCCCCCGGGCCAAATAGACGGCCAATGCTCTAAAGTTCTTTTTGTGAATTTGTCGCTTTTGATAATAATGTTTGAAGTATAGAGTGTGTTCATTTGAAACCTTCCCAGATGGCTTATATCTAATACGAAACTAATAGACTTATTAAAAAATCTAAAGACACCTCAACTTTGGTTTCGAGGGGAAACTATTCTGATCAATATATCACGATACTAAACTTACCCCCTTAGGCCTCTCACCCCAACATTAAAATCTTAAATGAGATGGTACCATTTGTGACACGCCATTGGAAAGGTATTTTCATCATACTTCGACATTTGGCCAAGGTTTGGGGGTTATAGCAGAAACGAGATAATACAAAGCAAGAATTGTAAAATTGACAACTTTTATTCAGAAAAATATTTCAAATTAGTTGATTAACTGTTCATATTGTGCACCATTCTGTTGAAGACAATAATATAGCCTATTTTCAAATTCTCTCGTGACCCTTTCAAACGTTTCTGACGATGTTGGATTGCATTCTCTAGTAAATCCAAGTTCCTCAATATTCTGCGCTTGTGTTTGGTACACAACTGTTTTCAGGTAACCCCACAAGAAGAAGTCGTTAACAATTTTTGGGAAACTGGTTCTGGACTTAACAAGAAACGCATCGAAAATGAAGTGGTTAATGAAGATAGACAAATAGAAGTTTTAGATCATTTCGGCGTAAATCCTCGTCCATCCAATAGGGGAAATATCTTCTGAAACGCAACTCGTCATAGATTCCCCCCACGAAATTCTGAAATTACACAATTCCATCCTTATAAGAGCTCAACAAGGATGATTTTGATACTATTACCCCTCATTCTTCAATGGGGCTTTGTGAAACGATAACAGAGGACATTAAAAACAATGAGATCATGAGATTATTTGATATTTTTGTTTTAGTGATGGATCAACATTCTATATAAGTGGGTTTGTAAACCGCCATAACTGTAGACACTGGGACAGTGGAAATCCCTCATTTATTCAAAGAAATACACACGCAAACCTGAAAAAGTTAAAGTTTGGACTGGTATATTTGGAAATGAGGTAGTCGGTCCTCTTTTCATTAATCAAAATCTTACCGCCGAACTATAACCCGAACGATCACAAAGTACAATTGATCTGTTGATAATACAAAGTTTGGAAAAACAGCGAGACCAAATGGGGAATGCATTGACTAATAAAAATGAGCTGTTCTTCCAAGAAGATGGTGCACCCCCTTATTATATGGCGCTGGTTAGAAATTGGTTGGATAATAATATCACGCATCGTAAATATTCTTTCTTTCTCCATTCTTCTTTCTATCTTTCTTTTATTCTGCCTCTTTATCACTTTCCTAAAAGTCCTCTTTCCACTTTTCTCTTTTGTCTTTTTTATCCCCTAGATTTTAAGGTACTAGATTAGGCATTCGCAGTATTAGTTTGCATTTATTTGCCAAGGCTTAGATGGTAGAGCAGTGGTGGGACTTATGCACTCATGCACTGAATCTCGCCTTGTGATTGTGGCATATTAATTTAATTTAATTGAGTTCTAAATATTTCATTAATTTTGTGCATTACATTCATATTTTTATTTGCATATCTACAATGTGTTCTTTTTCTTTTTCTCTCTGTTTCTGCTGTAATAAAGAAATTTATTATTATTATTATTATTATTATTAATATTCCAAATCATTGGATCAGGAGGCGAGGATCAACCGAATGGCTTGGCCACTCTCCAAATTTGACCTGAAAACAGTTGCGTATCAAACTCAACCCCAGAATATTGGCGAACTTGGACTTAGAACTACTGAAGAATGCAAGCGTGTATCACTAGAAACATTGTACATCAGAATTTGCAAATAGGCTGTACTATTGTCTTCAACAAAATGGTGCACGATATGAACAATTAAGTAACTAATTTGAATAATTTTTTGAATAAAAGTTGATAATTTTCTTGCTTAGCATCATTTCGTTTATGCTATAACCCCCAAACCTTGACCAAAAGACAAAGCATGATATATCACTAAATTCTTTATGAAAATACCTTTCCATGTTAGAAATGGTATCATCCCATTTAAGATTTTAATGAGGGAGGAGGGGATGGTTCCCGCTCGAAGCAACAATTGTAGTGTCTTTGCATTTTTTTCATAATTCCAATAGTTTTTGATGTAGGCCGCCTGGGAAGTTTTCAAATGAATAGACTGTATATGAATCAAGTATCGTTCACGATCGTGTAAGTGTCAAGTCGTACAGGGTATTATTTGCCTAGTTAGTGAAGGGTAAAAGCATTTCAGAAGCTTTAGTTTTTCCCGCCTTTCAGCGAGGATATGCATTGAGGCGGCCCAGGCTGCAAAGCAACACGGTATCGCCTTTTATTTATTTACTTTTTTTTACTAAATATTCATGATTCTTTCCTCCTTATCCCTTATTTCCCTAAATAAGTCATCGATAAGTAACGGAACCGAATTATCAGAGGAGGAACAATTGAGGTTTCACGTTTGTAAGGTATTCATTGACAAACTCGAACGACGCAGAAGTATGTAAGTGCGTATTCAAATTTCTACCGCAACTGATAAGTTTTAAGCACGTCCCTCTTCCGATTCTAAAACATCGCGTTGCGAGCCGCAAACGTTCGCAATCGAAGTAATATAATCGAACGAGAGGGAGCGGCACCCAAACACACGCGCGATTAATTTCGTATGCCGTAACGAGAACCATAAACGTCCGAAATTATTACAACAAAAATATATTATTCGACGATATCCGCGCGATTTTAGTACCATCGTAAATTACCATTCGCACTTCCAAACCGTGTGACGTAAATATTACGTTTGGTTGTAAATTCTATTTACGCTTGTAATTAGTATTTGCGCACGTAAGTACGTCGCGTTATTACCTGTTGAATTAATTGACGACGACGACGACGGTGCGACATTCGAAGGGTTACCGGTCGAGATCCGCCGTATTAAATATGTATCTGTACATTTATTAAAGCGTCCTTATCGCAACTAAATTGAATAAAAAACGAAATTATAGAAGCGGTTCCTGCATAACGACGCGGGGAAGAATGTAAATTTTCCGTAACAGCCGTACGCCTTTTCGAGAGACGGATTCGTCCTTGAGATATATCCGTATGGAAAATATACAGAATCGAGTTATTATAGCGCGATGACTAGGGAAATTAATCGGTGCGAGGAAATATGGTATGTCGAAAGGAAGTCTCGCGTTTGTTGTTGTTATCGGATGGCCTAACGGCCAAAATTTGTTGAATGTTGGAATGTTACGACGTCATTTGCACATCTTTTCCTCCCTCGCATCTTTTCCTCTGAAGATAACAAACCATAGTCTGGGTCCAGATTGAGTTAACAGTACACGTTCTTATGCGAGCTATTGACCGTGATACTTACATAAAAGTTCGTCTTCAGGTATACCACACGAATTTGGTGTTCCAAATTTGCTTTGCGCATGTACCTGATTATTTACAAACTGGTTTTGTGTTGTGTTGAAACGAAGCTTATATCGCCATTGCTAGCGATTTATTAGCAATATATGTTTTGAGCGCCTTCTAGAACGAATCTATAGAGATCTGATTTGCCGTGCTAAAGTATCAAGGAATCAAACCCGGTCTTTTCCGCTCCTGATGATGATTGCGTCTATGGCGTTTTGTACCACAGCGTCCAGCGAATGAGGTTTGATGAGAAACCGGATTAAGGGGAAGGTTCCTACCTGAAGGTTACGGAGTTAGTTACAGATGATTGCCGGGTGGTTAGTTAAATCTGTGGATCGATTTGCTGTCGATAACCGCGCCTGGACAGCCTCGATTCATATCCTCACAAAGAAGGGGAAAGAACCATGAAGTTTCTAGAATGTCGAGGGATGTTCGACCGGAAACAATGCGACTCAATCTACTAGATACGTGCCTGAATAATGTAATCTGACGCCACACATGGAAGTTCAGATGTCTTCGCGCGATTTCATTGGTTTAAAACGATAACGCGATCATACGGGAGCTCCAAAAAGAAATATAAAGTGTTTGTAGGGTGGACAAAAGGGAATATCAAATTATGAAATAAAAGTTTTCAAATTTAAAAGAAAACAAACTATTAAATTTACACTGTAACAAAGCCGTATACTGTCAATTAGATCTAAAATAGTCTACAAATAGTTGCAGAAGAACGTATATGGGTCAAAATCGCTTTCTGTAAGTATAAGTCAGCGATAAGACTATGGCAACACTAGCCCTAGCAATATGGAACTACACCAAAACAGAAAATCCTCGAAGGACATTATATTTAAAAGAAATACAAACAAATATGATTCAGAAGACACCTAGCTAGTATGCCAGATAACGATATCAAAAATCTACTCACTGTACCCGAGAAGATAGAAACAAAAATCAACTATATTCGAGATGGAGGAACGAAGTATACGTAGAACCAAAACTTGCTAGACGTAGGAAAAATTCGACAGAAACACCATGAGTCATTGGAAGTCGTTCACATTGTAAATTAGCCCAGTAAAAAGTGTTGATCTCTGAACTACATTGCAGGGATGGACCCTACGTAGATATTCAAATCCTAATAGCCAAGGAACATTTTAGGAAGAAAAACGAGACAGGGCAAAATATACCGAGGATTGTCGATTCGAAAATGTATCTAAACTACTTAATAGAGGGCGTCAGGACACGAAACTTCATTCAAAATACAACGCCCTAGAAGTCTAACGTTAGAAGATATTTTGGAAATTTGCGTGATGAAGAAAGCAAAGGTCGAAATCAAAACATATTAGATTTGGGAAGAGTTTGGTAGAGGCAAATATATATTTCCAGGTTTCTACTTTTGTGATGACCTGAGATCCTTCATTGATCAGTCGTTGTGAATAGTTCACATCGTAAACTAACCTGACAATTTTTTCAATAACCTTGACCGATTTTAGGGACGCAAATGCCCTTGACGGGTCTACAGGCTGCAGAAATTGAGCTAAAACCTTCCCTTGGTGGGTGGTGCCACAAAACGTTTCTTAGAATGTGATTAAGAAGGAACAAAGGGCTTCGACAAGGAAACAAATGATGATTTTCTTTGAACTACATTCAAGATGGATGGATCAAGCCTACGTAGATGGTAAAATTCTAATGGTAAAAAGGAACAAAACAGGGCAGGGCAAAACATACCAAGGATTGTCGACTGGGAGATGGTGACGCTGATATTGAGAAATATATACAAGGATGCAGCATTTAAATTTGTACAAAATCTGCGTCGAAGTCATATCGCTTTTGATAGTCATAAGTTGACACGTGAATACATCATGAGTATCACATTTGATTCGACCTTAAAAGTAACATGGAAACTTGCGTCTGGAAGAAACCAAAGGACCAAACCAGAGCATGCTAGATTTGGGAAGAGCCTGCTAGAGGCAGAAACAAACTTCCACATTTTTACTTTCGTGATGATCTGACATCCTCCACTTATGAGTCATTGGAAATAGCTGCCATTACAATCTAGCGTGGTAAAATTTCCTACTAGCCTTGAATGTTTCTGGAGATGAAAGTGTTCTTCACAAAAACAGCGTAGAGAAATTAACCTAAAATCTTCTTTTACCGGAAAGTGTTCCAAAACGTTTCTTACAATGTAATTGAAGAGGACCAAAGGGCTATGACAAGGAAGCGAATTATGATTGTATAGTCAAAAGTTGGAGCAGAGATTGTCGAGTCGAAGATGCTGATGGTGTCATGTGGAAATACATTAAAATTTCCACTTAGAGGGCGTCGCCAATTGTATCAACTGGCACAAAACCTCATTCAAAATTCCAAAATATTTCCAAAAAATAGATGTAAGTTAAGAAGAATCCGGCCTTAAAAGATATCTGGCAAACATGGTAGACTTCAGAGGAGTCTGGTGGAGACAGGATCGAAGTTGCATATTTTTACTTTCGTGGTGACCTGACCAGGAAATAGTAGCTCACATTGTAAACTAGCTCGGGAAAATTTCTTGATAAGCGTGAATGTTTTCAGAGGCGAAAATGTCCTTGAGAAAAGCATCTAGCAGAAATTGAGCCAATGAAGCTTACCGGAAGGTGCCCCAAAACGTTTCTGAGATTATGGTTAAAGAACACCAATAGGCCTTGACAAGGATACAAATAATGATTTTCCCTGAAGTACATTCAAGATGGAGGGATGAAGTCCACGTAAGTGTTAAAATCGTATTGGTCAAAAGGTGAAGAGAATATTCGAGGAACAAAATGGGGCTGGGAAAAATATACCAAGGATTGTCGACTCGGAAATGCTGACGATGACATCCGAAAATGTATCCAAATAACTTAATAGGGAGCGTCAACAACTCAATATCAATCGATGTAAAACCTCATCCAAATTACAACGCCCTAAAAACAGTTACAAGTTCCTTTCAAAGGAACCGACCTTAAAAGCTATCTTGAAAACTTGTGTCTTGAAAAATAAAAGGTCCAAACGAAAACATGCTGGATCTCAGACGAATTTGATAAAAGCAGAGACGAAGTTTAACATTTTTACTTTCGTACTGACCTGATATTCTCCACTAATTAGTCGTTGGAAATGGCTCACATTGTAAACTAACCTGACTATCTTTTTAATAATCTTGAACGATTCCAGGAACGGAAATGTCCTTTACAAAAGCTGGGTGCAGAAATTGTGACAAAACTTTCCTTTACTGGAAGGTACTCCCAACGTTTCTTACAATATGCATTCAAGATAAAGGAACGGAGCCTACGTGAATACTGTAAAAGATATCTTGGGAACTTGTCTCTTGAGGAAGCCGAAAGTCCAAACCAAACCATGCCGGATGTCAGAAGATTTTGGTGAAGACAGAAACGGATTTTTACATTTTTACTTTCGTGATGGCCATCACATTGTTACCTTGCCCGATAAAAGTTCTTGATAACCATAAATGTTTCTGGAGGCGAAAATGTCCTTGAGGAAAACATCTTGCAGAAATTGCGCCAATTTTTTTGCTGGAACTTGCGTCTTGATGAAGACAAAAGTCCAAACCAAAACCTCATAGATTTCAGAAGAGTTTGGTAGAGGCAGAAATAATGTTGCACATTTTTACTTTCGTGGTGACTTCATATCCTCCTCTAATTAGTCGTTGAAAATGGCTCACATTGTAACTAGTCTGGTAATTTTTTTAAATAACATTCAATGATGCGAGGGACAAAAATATCCTTGACAAAAGCAGGGCGCAGAAACTGAGCCTAAACCTTCCTTTACTGGAAGCTGGTTCAAAATGTTTCATAGTATGTGATTAAGGAGAAACAAAAGGCTTCGACAAGGAAACAAATGATGATCTTCTCTGAACGACATTCAAGATGAAAGGATGAAGCCTACGAAGATGTAAAAGATATCTTAGAAACTTGCGTCTTAAGGAAGGCAAAAGTTCAAACTAAAACATGTTAGACTTTAGGAGATTTTGGTGAAGACAAGTTCGAACTTTCACATTTCTACTCTCATGATGACCTGGCATCTTCGACTAATCAGTCGTTGGAAATATCTCACATTGTAATCTAGCCTGGTAAAATATCTTGATGGCCTTGAATATTTCTGGAGGCGAAAATGTTCTTGAGAGAAGCATCTTACAGAAATTAGGTCTAAAACTTTCCTTTACTGGGGGATGCCCCAAAAGTTTGTTAGACTATGATAAAGGACTCTCAAGGAACTAAATACTCACTTTTCTGCGTAGTACTGGCAATCAAGTGGCTAGCATGATGATCGTGGCGTTCGAAAGAGAAGAGAAGAATTTAAGAAAAAGGGTAAATTTGAACCGTAACACACCCAATCATTCCGAAATTATGATTCACAACTATAAATATAAATATTTAAGTATACTGCGATAACGAACGTGCGAGATTTAAATAAATTAGATAATTCGATCAAATTGGCGTCGAGAAATCGTTGCAAGGTCGCGAGCGTATTATGCGTGCGTTTTTCTCATCGCGAGAATGCGCTTCGAATTCGTTTAATTTTTTCTAAACTAACGACCACGACGACGACAACGAACTCGGCTTTTCTTTCCGCGAGTGTCGCTTTTCGTTATCTACGCTTAGAATTATTTTAAGATTCTTATCTGCGGATAACCGCTAAGTATGTAGCGGATTGCATCGCGCCTCGTAGCGCCTCATATATCATTATTAGAGATATCGCATTGGGCGTGTGTGGAATACGTAATTTACTGACACAATTTCTAGTTTGTCGAAATTGGGACATCGTTTAGAAATTGCGAAGTTGGAGAGTAGAATTTCGTGTGTTTTAGTGTACTGGCGTTAAGGTATTTCGATTTGGTCTAATTTTAGTCTAAGTTTGATTCTAGATTATCTCCTTAAAATCTGATTGCCATCTTACGATTAGAATAAGTTTTGACGGATAAGTAAAGAATTTGAAATTTGAATACACTTACGCGTCAATTACGTAAAATAATGTTGAAATATCTACGTGGACGTTGCCATTTACACCAAAATGATTCAGAAATATGACCCGTCACAGTCGTTAGAATCCTTATCGATTACGAATGGAAAATTATTAAGCGTGCGTAAGAATGGAAACAACCACTTCGCCCTAGAATGAAATTAATTATTTAACGATAAGATTAAGAAACTAAAATCACTTTCAAGGCGAACTCCTCGAACGATAAGGTCGAAAGTAGCGGGGTAAAGAATAGTAAAATAGCCCTTAAGAGAAAATTGTACTGAAACGAAGTGTAAAGCAGAGCGCTTTTAGAGGTACAAAAGGAATTTGGAATTTAGAAAGCCGTTTTGCAATGGTTAGAAAAAGAACGATAAAGTTAGACCATGACACGTTGAGCTAGTTTATTTTCCTCATGAGCATTCTGGCCTCAAACAGGCAATGTATCAAAGTTCAAAGATGTTCAAGCTTCCCATGAATCTTCTCAGTTGAATCTACAACGTCAATTGTTTCATACCCAAAAATTGATATGGTAGTCACTGCACGATCAACCAAACAGAATCGAATCGAAATTTCTGCTTTTTCAAAGTTTATCGAAGTTTCTCAGTACATTCCCCGGCCTAACGTCCACGGTACTTTCCTTTAGACGAAAATGTTGGTTTAATTTCTATCATCTAAGCATCCAAAAAATCATTATCATCCGATGGAGGTCGACGATATGCGAACTTCCTCTGGATCACCTGAATAAGGTTTCACTTTCACCCGCTCTTCTGTGTTCATTTTCCACCTGTTTCGTGAGTCCCTGTAGAGGGAAGCACGTAGCAGATGATGGTGGATAATCGTCCGACCTAAGGGAGCATCATTTTTTTAAAGTATGTTTCCGAGATCTAACGGGGAGAAGTCTAATTTGCATGAGTGGCATTTAAGAAACGGCGGTTCATTCGGTAAGGTACGGCTTGAAAATGTTAGACTAGTTAGTAGCGAAACACGTGTCACCGGACTCAATGAAATAATTTCTGTGGTGACTAGTTTATAGATGTGATAGTGTAAGTAATACGACACCAGAGTCCTTACAATGGCTATAAATATTGGTACGGGCGCAAAATCTCAGTCAAGGGGTCTAGAAACTTCGTTCAAGAAGTGGTTCAAAACGAATACTTCATTCCAGGTTACCAAGTATATTTTTAAGACCATTGGTATACTTAAAATCAATGCTTAATTCTGAACTTCAGGCTGCGATTCCTTTAATAGCTGTCAAGTATCTGAGCTAGGTAACTAGAGGTCTTCTAATTCGTCCGGACGTTTTGATCTGCCTCCTTTCCGTCATTCCGCATCATCCTATCTCATTTCCTCTATCAAGTTTTTTAGAATTTCTACTTCTTCCGTTTTTATTTACCCTTAAGTTGTAGTAGTATTCAAAAATGTATCTTTTGTTCCAATAGCTTATATTCTGTTAAAACATACTCCATCTAAAGTTAATTCGACAAATGGCAGCCTCTCATCATCAAAACGTGAATTGAAAAAATGAAGCAGTCTCAGTTGTTCCCAGGAACTAAGAACTATCCCATACACTAATGACCTTGAAAACACACCGATGACTTCTAACGCGGTTTTTATACCACCCGATAGCTTCCTATGGGGTTTTGAACATATTTACTGACCCTTTTCCGGATTTTTGGTTAGGTCGATTGAAAATTGTGCGGTAATACGTATTCCTTAATTATTACTGAATTATGTCTCGGACTTTAAATAATCCATTCATAAAGTTGTACCCTCTCTAGGATCCCTAGCATTCAATGGAGGCAGATTTGGTGCTACTTGGCAGGCGTGGTCTAGATATATCGAGTCTTACATTCTTCTGTTGGTACTACGACATTGCTCATCTCGCCCAAATTTGACGATCCAAATAAAGCGAAATGGTCCAGTATCGCACTAATAGCAACAAAAAACATGAAATAAAAACTTACGAATGTAAAGGAAAGCCTTTGGGAAATAAATATGGAAAAAGAATAGACCAGGACAACATGAAGACAATGTTAGTGGGAAAAAATCAGAACAGCACAAAAATAAAACTAAAAGGCAACAGGAATTATAGCAAGTACTTTCAAGTATCTCGTCATAATCATAGCTGATGAAGGAAGTTTAGACAAAGCGATAAATTAAAGGATAGTGGTAACGGTTGGGTTATTTTATAGCATAAGAAAAATCATGCCTGAGGAAGAAGGGAATAAAAAGCATTTTTCTAAGATTTCTTAAGCGAATTCGGGAATTTTACAAGTTGTGTACAGGAATTCCGATACCATTACAGCTGTTTATAACGATATGGGGAATTTTCTGTAGTCTTACATCACACCATCACTTCAACAAAGGAGAAACCCCCAAAGTAACAGCAGTTTGAGAATTCTTGCAAGAGATTTTTGCAATTTATTGCGGGACACTACGCAGTTATTTCCGATTATATTAGGAGTTTATAGAAGACCTCTTTGTCATTGGCGCAGCCAGAATTCATATAAACGTTACTAACTATTCTAATAACAAAGAGATGTTCTGCAAATTCCTACTGTAATCGAAGATAACGGAGTGTGGAGCAAAAAATTCCGCTTCTGTTGCAAGGATTCTTAAACTGTTGCCACCGTCGGAGTTTAAGGCTGAAACTATGTTTTTCGCTTTGTTGAAGTGCTTGGTGTGATATAAGATTCCACCAAGCGCCTTTAAATTCCCCATCTCGTTATAGCAAGCTGTAGTGTTATCAGAATTCCTGGACACAACTTGTAAAATGGCCGAATTCGATTAAGAGGTCTCAGACAAATGTTTTCTTTTAATTTTCTTTTTCCCAAAGCATAAATTTTCATTCCTTAATTGCGTTTACACCTTGCGGGTTTAAGTTTAAAACGATGTTTTTTGCTTTGCTGAAATGCTTGCTATAATATAAGACAGTATCGGGTCCCCATCAAGTTACCCATCTCGTTATAGCTGGCTGTGATGTTATCGGAGTTCCTGGACATAACTTGTTAAATTCCCGAATTCGATTAAGAGGTCTCAGACAAATGTTTTCTTTTAATTTTCTTTTTCCCAAGGCATAAATTTCCTTTCTTTAATTGCGTTTACATCTTGCGGGTTTAAGGTTAAAACTATGTCCTTTGCTTTGCTGAAATGCTTGCTATAATATAAGATAGTATCGAGCCCTATCAGGTTACCGATCTCTTTATGGCTGGCTGTAATGGTACCGCAATTCCTGGACATAACTTGTAAAATTGCCGAATTCGATTAAGAGATTTCAGACAAATGTTTTCTTTTAATTTTCATTTTCCCAAGGCATAAGTTTCCTTTCTTTAATTGCGTTTACACCTTGCGGGTTTAAGTTTAAAACTCTGTGTTTTGTTTTGCTGAAATGCTTGCCATAATATAAGACAATATAGAGCCCCATCAAGTAACCCATCTCGTGTTATAGCCAGCTGTGATGGTATCGGAATTCCTGGACACAAGTTGTAAAATTCCCGAATTTGCGTAGGAAATCACATAGAAAGCTTCCCTTTGGAATTCCCTTCTTCCCAAGGCATGAATCTTTTGTTATGGAGTAACCCAACCGTTACCACTAAGATTTCATTGATCTTTTTGTCTAAACTTCCTTCTTCAGATATAATTGCGGTGAGATACTTGAATCTACTTCACTTGCTATAATCTTGATTGCTTTTTAGCTTTATTTTGTGCTGTTCTGCCTTTTTCTCGTATTAACATCGTCCCTGTCTTGCCCTGATTTATCTTCATAATTATTTTTGAAAGTCTATGGAAGGTCAAAGTATGGGATGAGCACGGAGAAATTCAAAGTGCAAAGCTTGTACTACTCGGTGTTCCAGCAACTCAATTCTCGACCGCAAAGATATCACCGATTTGACACGAGAAGAACACTACATAAATTTTTTAAAGAGAAATTAACAAGACCAAACCCTTTAACCAAGGAATGAAGTGCGAAACTTTTACTGTATTTGAAAAATTGTTGTCGTTTTACTTTTATCGTGTTTGCATCCTGGGGGTTGACGGTTAACACTACATTTCTCGCTTTGTTGCAATATAACACCGCATCTAGCCCACTCAACTTCTCAATCCCGTTGTAACAAGCTGTGATCGGATCGGAATTCCTGGACATAACTTGTAAAAGTCCAGTATTCGCTTAGGAGACCCCAAGAAAATGTTTTTCTTTGAAATTCTTTATAGTAATGCTTCTTGTAATATAAAACTGCATTAAGTCCTGTTCCCCATTTTGTTATAAGAGGCTATGATGGTATCAGAACTCCTGGACAAAATTGTTAAAAATCCCGAATCCCCTTAGGAGATCTCAGAAAAATGATTTTTATTTCCTTTTTCCAAAGACATGCATTTTTTACGCTATTGAATAACTCCACGGCCACACTAACATTTCACTGATTTTTATCGAAACTTCCTCCTTCAGCTATAATTACGGGTAGATACTTGAATGTACTTTACCCGCTATAAGTCTTATTGCTTTTTAGCTTGATTTTGTGCTGTAATGACTTCTTTGCTATTAACATTGTTTTCGTCTTGCTTTGATTTCTTGTCATATTTATTCTTCGAAGTCTATAGAAGGGCAAGGTATGGAACGAGGACTCAGGATTACTTGGGGTTACAGAAACTCAATTCTCGACCCCGAAGATATCATCGATTTGGCAGTAAAAGAACAGTACATAAATGTAAAGAACCAAGGAATGAAGTGTGAAACTTTTATTGTATTTGAACAATTGTTGACGTCTCTTTTTCATCGCGATCGCATCCTGGGGGTTTAAAGTTAACACTTGACGCAATAAAACACCGCATTAAGCCCCATGAAATTCCCCATTCCGTTATAATAAGCTGTGATGGTATCGGAATTCCTTGACATAACTTGTAAAAGTCCAGAATTCGCTTCTGAAGTCTCAGAAAATGCTTTTCCTTTGAAATTTTTATAGTAATGGCTGCTGTAATTTAAAACTGCACGCTCCTCATTTTGTCATAACATGCTATGGTGGTAGTTTTTGAAAGGACACAATGACAAATATTTAAACTTTTTCCAGGTTAAAAAATGATGAAATCTCGTCGCAGGCAGTATTATTTTTAGATAAATCGTAATGGATTTAAACAAATCCTACCATTTACTCTTTCTTTCCCCCGGCAGCAATCGACCATATTACCATTCCGTTCTGTTCCCGCCCTCGAGCGCTTCTCCTGTCTCCTTATCCTAGATAGGTACACGCCACGAAAGCAATTTATTAAACATCTACCTTAATGCGGAAGGTGTACTTTTAACGTATTATTTACGTCATCCTTTTGTTCATTTTCGAGTCACACCCTAATTATCGGCGAAATACCTCACGGTTCCCCGCGCTCGCGCGCGCGTATAATTAATGGTGATCGCGATCTGTGTCGAAAAAGGCCTCCTAGATTATGTACGTCTGCGACAGTCCGAACGAGGCACGAGCGTTCCCGTCGATTTATTACCATTAGTAGGTTCCGTCGTAAAAGCTGAGTACTTATACTGTCTTCATAAATACGTAGTAGTATAGGTACTACGTTTGCTCGTTGCCCGCGAGGCGTTTTTCGGATTCAATAAGACCGTGTACCGTTCGCTCAATCGGATGTACGTACGTACGTATTATTAATATAATTGTCGTTTGTTTCCTCGGTAATCGGCGAAAAAGAAGTGGAGCGATTACCGCCAATAAAACGTTAATGATTATCTCGGGTTTTGTGTAAAAGTTGTAATGCACGATAATTATATGTAGTAGGTATTCGAATGTATGGTGATGATGATGATGATGATGGTAGTGGGGGCAATGATGAAGAAAGAAGCTGGGTTAAAGCGAGCTTTTTAGAAGGAAAAAATTGGAATCGGTGGTGACTACTTTTAGGTATCCTTGAAGATGCTTAAATTCTATAGTAGAGCCACAGATAAATCATGCAGGTAGATCATCGAACGCAATTACGGAAATCTTGAGGGTTACCTACATTATAGCTAGTTGTCCTCTTTTAACACGTGATCTTACATAGGAATCGTTTCAAAATCGCTTCAAATCTGAAGACGTCTCATGTTGTCAACCCTTTCATACCTAGAGCTGGCCAAAATTGCCTTCTGTGCCGTACCCTTTACGCAGCACTAGAATCATTAAAGCTACATCGCAAATAAGAGGGTCTCATTCCACCACCAGCTACTCTGCAAAAACTTGCAGTGAAAGCAAGTACATATGTATGGAGATTCAAATATACTAAACGTCGATAAAGCACTGAAAGCACGTTTTACAAATCTCTTGAATATAACATGTTTATTGCGCGCTATAGATTCTGTAGCCGAAACCTTTACACAACGTTGCCCTGTAGTTGACACATTAATCAATGAAACAGAAAAAGTTTTTTCTGAGATCTCCTAGGCGAATTCGGGAACTTTACAAGTTGTGTCCAGGAATTTCGATACCATTATAGCTTGCTCTAACGAGATGGAGAACTTCATCGCGCTTGTTGAAGCCTTATATTGCAGCTAGCATTTCAACCAAGGTAAAAAACGTAGTCTCAACTTTGAATCTGCAATATGCGATTAAAGAAAGGCGATCGGTTTCCGAATACAGTAGAAGCTTAACATGTCATTTCTTGGTTCAGAAGTTCTTCAACTAGTAAATCGAAGATATTTTCGTGGCCGGGAAGTGAGTTGCTAGAATAAGGTGAGAACAGCTCGAAATAAAGCTAAAAAGCAATGAGAATTATAGCAAGTAAAATAGGTACGTTCAAATATCTCCCGATAATCATAGCCGAGGAAGGGGGCTTAGACCAAAGGATCAATGAAATGTAATGCAATAGCCTTAGGAAAAAAAGGAAATTAAAAAGAAAAAAACATTCGACTTGGGGAATTTTGCAAGTTGTTTCCAGGAATTCCGATACCATCGCGGCCTTGTCACTAGTCTGGGCAAACAACGGTAATTACGAAATAAGTTACGACAGCTTACATACACACAGAACTACTCGCTTTCGGGAGTCGGCCATGTTGTCGCGACGTATTTCGTAATTGAGCGCTGTTGCGGTTGTTTGAGGTCTGCCAAGCGAATTCCGGACTTTTATAAGTTTTGTCCAGGAATTCCGATTCAATCGCAGCTTGTCATAACGGGATGAGAAACTTGATTGGGCTTGTTGCGGTGTTATATTACAACAAAGCAAAAAGTGTAGTGTTAACCTTAAACACCTAAGATGCTAATGCGATTAAATGAGAGACGACAACAATAGTACAGTAAAAACTTCACACCTCCTTACCTTAGGGGGTTTGTTCTTGTTTATTTTTCTTCAGAAATTTATGTATTGTCAAATCAACAATATTTTCGGGGTCGAGAAGTGAATTGATAGAACGCCAAGTAGTCTAAGATTAGCACTTTGAATTTGCGAGTGGTTACTCCCATACTTTGATCATCCATAGGCTTTGAATAATAAATGTGAAGCGAGAGCAAGACGGAGGCAATGTTAATAGGGGAAGAAATCAGAACGGCACAGAATAAAGCTAAGAAGGAACGAGAATTCTAGCAGGTAAACTACATTTGAGTGTCCCCCAACAAGCAGAGCCGAAGAAGGAAGTTCAGACAAAAAGATCAATGAAATGTTAGTGTAGCCGTTAGGCAATTCAATAGCATACAAAATTCATGCTTTGGGAAAAAGGAAATTGAAAAGGAAAACATTTCACTGAGATCTCCTAAGGGAATGTGACAGTTTTACCAGATGTGTCCAGGAGTTCTGATACCACCGTCGCGTCGTCTGTTATAATGAAATAGAGAAAGTAGCTTAATGCAGTTTTCAATTACAGGACGCATTACTATAAAAAATTCATGTCTTGGGAAAAAGGAAATTCCAAAGAGAAAACATTTTTCTGAGGTGCCCTCAGCGAATTTTACACTTTTACAAGTTACGTCCAGGAGTCACTCCATACTTTGACCGTTCATAGGCTTTGAAAAATATAATACGAAGAAAAGCCAGGGCAAGTCGAAGACAATGTTATTGGAGGAAACAGTCAGAATAGTACAGAATAAAGCTAACAATTAACGAGAATTATAGCAATTAAAGTAGTACATTGAAGTACTTCTCTTGGCTTTACTGAGAGAAATTTTCGTGATCTTGCTATTAAAGCATTTAATGAACTGTCTAATGAATGTAAACAGTTAACACTGTAAAGAGTTATTATAATCATAGTTGAGGAAGGAAGTTTAGACAAAAAGATCAATGAAATGTTAGTGGGAATGATTGGGCTATTCTAGAACATAAGAAATGCGTGCCTTGGGAAAAAGAAAAGACATTGCTTTCATCCCGTAAGCGAATTCTGGAACTTTGCAAGTAATTAATTGGTGCGGGAATCATTAGGTGAAACTGCATAAGTATTCATCCACCTGATGAAGCCGCAGTGTGGTCAAAACAATATTGTTGTGGTACTATTATTAAATATTTTCAAACCTACTAAGTCCTTTGATTTATCATAAATTACTAATTTTATAGGTTGCGTCCAGGAATTCCGGTACTATCACAGCCTGTTATAAACGACGCGGGGAATTTGAAGGGGCTTGATGTAGTCTTATCTTACAGCAACAAAGAGAAAAACGTAGTTGTAATCTCAAACCCGCAAGATGCAAACGCAATTGAAGAACGGTTAAAGAAAAAGTTAAGAATTCTTGCAACAGATGCGGAATTTATATACCACGTTATCTTCGATTATATTAAGAATTTGCAGGACACCTGTTTGTCATTGGAATAGTCAATAACGATTCTAGGAATGCTCGAAGCCACGTTAAATCCACTAACCGATTCTACACGTGACCACGTAGCTCAAAAATTACCTTCGGTTTTGCATAGAAATCCCAATTACGTCAAATTCCTATGTGTGTGTGTGTGTGGGTGTTTTTCCGGAGTACGTCAATCCTCATTTAAAATTTGCAAATCTTACCTCAACTAATGCCTAACATTCTTTTTCTACGCGTAAACACATTTTTAGTGATAAACGCCGAAGTTGATCTGAATCGACCATAGAAATTGATGATCCGATTTTACAGCAGGTCTGGAGATTGCCTGTCCACATTACGTCATAACAGGTGACGAATTTGCACTTCATATTAATTGTTGTTAGGTAATAGTTGTTGCTTCGTGTAACACCATTAAATTTCAACCTGCATATTTATGCGAGTAAGTGTTATCGTAATTTAATATTAGTAATCCAAGCCCACAGTTGCTCCCCTTTGTAACGCTCACGTATCCGTCTCGGGTTAGCCAATTCTAATCATAAGGATAGACTATCTGTTCGAGTCATTTATGCTAGAACTAAGTCGGTGTATAATTTGTTAGTGTATTCGAAACTGTCCTGAATGTAGCAGTAAAGTTTAGCTGTACAACGGACTTGGCCTTGAGGCATCTACTTCAAGCTACAGACGTCAAATTATTTTGTTGTGCTTTCCAATTATACACCTTTGTCTGGATATTTTGCTAATACAATTAGACGGTTCCCGTGTTTGTTTTAACGAGTTATTGCCGGGAACGTAACCGCTCGTAACGGCTTTTGCGGAATCTGAACCGACATGTGATTTTGTATCCGAGTTCGACACACGGTACACCAGCTGTCGTATTATAATTACGTTAAGAACAGAATCGATTGCGCGATTACCGTTTCCTCCTTCAATTCCTCGCGTTTGCTAAAATAGTTTGGGTTGCTTTTATTTATAATCAGGGATTCCCACTTGTCCAAAGTGTTACTCACTAGCACAAAATGTTGATAATCTACTTTTCCCTGTTTTTTTTTGTTGTAAGATACACGACAGCTTCTGTTTCTGAGGTAAAATATATAATGTGGAAGCCCAAATTTTTAAGATGTATTGAATATCGTCGAATATTGATGGAAAAAGTCACAATTCTGATTTTCTCTGAAATTTTTTTCAGAGTTTGCTGGTTTTGTGTGTTACAGTTCAAATTTACCCTTTTTCTGTTTTCGTTTCTTATTTTAATTTTCTTTCGAATATCACTGTATATTGTAGTATAGTAATTACTCGAATGGTTAATTATCATTAAAAATTCATCATTTATTATAATTCAAGATATCAAAATTCACAGTTAATGTTGGGGTCACCACGCCCACCATCTTTTGAGCATTTTATTACTCTACGGGTGTTAGCTTCTTATTTCAACTCCAGCCAGAGTCGTTTAATGGGAGAAACGAATGTAACTAGAAATAAAATTATTAATTTATTATAAAAAGCATCGATTAATGGATAAAAAAGGATTGTTAACATTCAGACACACACATACAACACTTATAGATTACAAGAATTCATAAAAAAATACTGTATATGAATAGCCTGGGATACATCGACATTCAATACAGGTTCCTATAACAACGATATGCCTGGATGAACTGGAATCAAGGAGAATTAAAGTTTTCGTTTCGGGGACAACGGAGAAATAAAGCAGTGTGGTCCTGGTTTCCAAAAAAAAAAAAAGAAATGTTTGTTCGGTGAACAACGAAGAAAATTGACAAGGTAGATAAGTCAACAAATAAGTCTATAAATATATTTCGAATAAAAGGGTTCTAGGAAGGAGTACCAGTGAATAAAAGAACCTAACCATACTTTATAAAAGAGACGAATCCATAGAAAACAGAGCCACACACAAAAAGAAGCTAAGAGAGGGAAGAATCCATAGAGAATAGAGCTGCTTCGAGAAAATATGTTAAGAGAGGAGACATAGGAAGAACCATCATCGAATAAACGAAATTATACTCACACACACACAACACTAGGTAATTATCTTGATAATTTATAAATATAATTTGTTATAATTTATGCTTTTTATATCATTAATTAATAGTTAGGCCGGTGCAATTTTGTTTAAGAAATTTAACTAAATTCACAGTACAATATCCTAAGCAACGCCTCGTCTACTATCTACAACATTTTCGTTAGCATCCTGTTCACTTTAACACTAATCTGTTGTCGTCTGTTGTTACATTTGTTCGAGCTAGCACATACTTTCCTTCGGAGACGTATTCGTTGCATCAAGTTACATCCGATACCGTCATTTGAATCAATCAATTCGAGCAATTTTGGCCTAGCTGCTCGATTTTTTGGTATCGATGTTCTTTTGTTTCGCCCGAAAGCGTTCATATTTCGAAAACGCTTGCAGTTGTTGGCTATTAGTTTTCACCGATGTGTTTGCTATATCGGAGCGCGTTACTTGAAGTGATAGTAACCATTTCTTAGGAAGGATATCACCTAAAACTGTCTTCATTTTCCCGGAATCATAAACCTAAAGCAAGGAACATTCCCGATATTGCTAGAAAATCTCTTGGGATCTATGGCGCAGGCTCCTTAAAGAACCTTACAAATACTAAAAGGTTGCATTTTGGCTTAAATAAGTTTTAAACGTTATGTGACTAATTTAATTAATTTTTCTGAGAAATTAAAAATGATAACTAAGATCGTAACGACGGCGGCCTTATTCAATGTTCCGCCTCGTTCAGTCTATTATAATTAAATAATCTAGTAATATTAGTCTTTGTGGTGATGTTTAGGAGTAGTTTACCGACGTGATAGTGTTTTGTCTCATCGGAAAACGTCGATATTTCGAAAACCGTCTCAGTTATTAGTCATTTATTTTCACAGATATGTTTGTTATCAAAACGCGTCACTTGGATTAGTAGTAAAAATGTCTTAAGAAGGGTTTCACCCAAAATTTGCTTTAATTTTTACGGAATTAGAAGGAAAGAGCATAGAACATTTCCAATGCGCTTAGAAAATCTGTTAGGACATGTAGAATGATGTCCGTTTTAATGTGTTTTAATCATCGAACGTGACTGGTGTTTTCATCGCCTCTTTTGTGCTCGTTAGCTTTTAACTCTTTGGTCTTCCTGATGTGGTGAAAATATGAACAATATCAGTGATTACAACGGGAGTACGTCTTTCAATCGAAGATTTCTCTTTTAGACCGTTTCGGAAACTTCTTTTCATTCCCTCCAGCAACAACCAACATCGAACCTCCATTGAGCATCGAAAAGAAATTTTGCAGGTTGATTTCCTTCGATAACTTCTGAACTTTTCCTCCAATCAGCGAGAAAACGAAATCGATTCCAGCTTCTTCAAGCAACCGGTCGTCATTGCCACTCGGACCATAACAAATTCCAAATTGCGCTTCGCTTTTAACACAAACGTTCTATAATGTCGCAAGCCGTTAAATATCAACAACGATGTGTCGATTAGCGCAAAAGATCCGACCGGATTTATGTACATATGTACCTCGGTCAGCGCTTCGCGTCCTAGGGAAAAGAAAATCGCGCGCCGAATATGACCGCGAAAAACTGTGTCAATGCGATAACCTCGTTCGAGTCTTCTTACCAACTAGACAATTAAACGCGTGCTACCTACTGGGCGCGAGTCGAGCGTGTTATCGCGTTTTCGTTTCATAATTTCCCGAAAGGTCGTTTCGTGATCCTCCCCAAAATTGTGTGGGCGACAATCGGCGGATGTTTCTCCCTGGTCGCTTAGTAGATATGAAACGTCGAATATTGCATTCACATCTCGATTATAGAAAGTAATATTCTAGAACGAGCTAGGAACAGGTGGCTCGTAATCGATTCCGCCGGAAATGGTATCGGCTTACATCTTTCGAAGAGATCTTTATGAAATTCTTCGGTGTTCCTAAAAGAATGAAAAGAAGTTTGCGCCGGTTGCTATTAAAACTTCGAACTGGTGAAGGTACGCTTAGAAACGCGTGTGAAATTGATCTCGCGCGGACTTTCTTTAATGTATCAATTTGAATGGAATATGCAGCAAGTGGAATTTGTCGGGCGATTTTATTGCAACTTTCACGGAAGTAACCGGACGAATGAAACGTTAATAAATGAACGAGTTACGTTCTCAATACGATTGGATATACGGGGGTGGTATCAAGATGGAACTACTGGAGAATTCGTGAATTGTATCGTCTTTGATCGCGTGCATTTATTTCGGGCATTCTTGTCCTCAGGAATGAATCCTTATTACTCCAGCATGTTCCCCTTTATTCAGATCATCTTCTTCATCCAGTATTGGACACGATTCTTTCCCACCTTTCCCAATGTTCTTCCTATCAGCGAGAAGCATGCAGATACTTGTCAAACATGTCACAAGTTGCTGATGCGTTCGTTTCATTGACTAGTTATAAGCGTTCCAATGGCTGCAAATAAAAGCTTGCACAACTCATTGTTCTTTTGTGCTCAGGAATGGATTTTTATTACAACAGAATTTTCTTCCTTCTTCAGACATTCATCTCCATTTACTATGGGACATAATGCTCTAAATCAAATAGAAAATGAAGTTCCCCATTAGTACTTGGTGTAATTATGGTATGATCTTGTTTATTTTCACTTGGCTTACGGTGCAATCCTTTAGGCCAACTCAACTGATTCGCAAAGCGTTTTTATTAGTCAAAAGGGCCGCACAGAGAAAGTTGTTGTGTGACATTCATTGGCCCTGATATATTTACCCTGGTAGGCATCTACATTTTGAAATACAGTTTATATGTGCGTGATATTCTTGACATATTTACTAAAATTAATGAATTTCACCAGTATTCGACCCCTCCACGGTGATCAACTGTTGATGAGTGGGCATCGTGTCTGTCATCGTGTTTGCTTGTGGGCGCCTCTGCAATAAATTACCTCAGCGGACAAAATCATTGAAGTCTCGTCAACTCTTTAAAGAATGTTTAAAGTTAGTCCTGAGCAAGAGCAACAATTGCAACTTGATTTTTCTGCACTATATTTCTGATTACGCTTGTATTTTTATGTACTTTCGTCGCATCTGACACCTACAGAGGTCTAAAAGGTAAATAAATATATTAATACTATTATTAAATAAAAATAATCCTCGCCAAATCTTCTGGGCCGTTCCCAACGTCTTCCCTATCGGCGAGGGGTGTGCAGAAACCTGTCAAACATGCACAACTTGCTGATGCGTTCGTTCCTTTGACTACAAACATTCCAATGACAGCAAATAAAAGCTTGCACAACTCATTCTTATCATCAGCATTGAATTCTTATTAGTCCAGCATCTTCTTCTCCTCCCTTAAGACATTCGTCTTCATCCAGCACTGGACTTAATCTCTCCCAAATTCTCTCCACCGTTCCTAAACTTTTCCCTATCAGCGAGGAGGGTGCAGAAACTTGTCAAATCTGTCACAACTTGCTGATGCGGTCGTTTCCTTGACTACGAGCATTCCAGTCGCAAGAAATAAATGCTTGCACAACTCATTGCTGTCCTCTGAATTGAACCCTTATTACTCCAGCATCTCCTTCTTTCTTCAGACTTCTTTCTTCGCACAGTATTGATCATAATACTTCCAAAATCCTGTCCATCGTCTTCAATCTTTCAAACGATTTACAACTGAATGATGCGTTTGTTTTCCTAACCACAGGTGTTGCAATGGCAGCAAATAAATGCTTGCAAAAGTCACTTTTGTGCTCAGGAATAGTTTCCTGTCATCTCTGCATTTTCTTCCATTTCCTTCATGCAGTGTTGGACATAATTCTCCTGAAATCCTCTCCGCCGTTCCCAGTTCCTTTCCTAATCAGCGAGTAGCGTGAGAAACCTGTCAAACGATTTACAACTGAATGATGCGTTCCCTGTTTTCCCAACCACAGGTGTTGCAATGGCAGCAAATAAATGCTTGCACAAGTCACTTCTTGTGCTCAGGATTGAATTCTTATTACCTCCAGCATTTTCTTCCATTATCTTCTTCATCCAGTGTTGGACATAATTCTCCTGAAATCCTCTCCGCCGTTCCCAGTTCCTTTCCTAATCAGCGAGTAGCGTGGAGAAACTTGTCAAACATGTCACAACTTGCTGATGTGTTCCCTTCTTTGATTATAAGCGCTCCGATGGCAGCAAATAAATGCTTGCACAATTCAGCTTCTTGTCCGCGGGATTGAATTCTTATTACTCCAGCATCTTCTTCCTTCCTCAGACTTTCTTCCTCATCCAGTATTGGACGTAATCCTGCCCAAATCCTCTCAACCGTTTCCAATTTTTTGGTATCTGCGGAGAGCGTGCAGAGACTTGTCAGACATGCTTTAACGCTTGGATGCCTTCGTTTTCTTGATTAAAAGTGTACCAATGGCAACAAATAAATGCTTACCAAACACACTTTTGTGCTCAGGAATGGATTCCTCGCATCTTCCCCCTTCCTTTATCCAATATTGGACATGAAATCCTCTCCACCGTTCCCAATCCCTTTCCTAACAGCGAGTAGCGTACAGAAACTTGTCAAACATGTCACAACTTGCCGATGCGTTCGTTTCCTTGATTACAAGCATTCTACTAGCAGCAATTTTATTCTTAGGATTAATTTCTTATTACGCCAGCATCTTCTCCCTTCCTCAACCAGTATTGGACATAGTTCTGCCCAAATCTCCTCAACCGTTTTCAATCGTTTTCCTATCTGCCCGAAACGTGTAGAAACCTGTCAAACATGCAACAACGTGTTAATGCCTTCATTTCCTTGATTACAAATGTAACAATAGCAGCAAATAAAAGCTTAAAAAAGTAACTTTTGTGGTCAGGAATGGCTTCTTATTACGCCTGCATCTTTTTCCTTCTCCTTCATCTAGTATTAGACATAATCCTCCTGAAATCGTCTCCACTGTTCCCCAACCCTTCCCTATAAGCGAGCAACGTGGAGAAACTTGTTAAATATGTCACAACTTGCTGATGCGTTCGTCTCCTTGATTGCAAATGTTTTAATGGCAGCAAATATGTGCTTGCACAACTCATTCTTATCCTCAGGAATGAATTCTTATTACTCCGGCTTTTTCTGCTTCCTCCAGACTTCCTTCTTGATCCAGTATTGGCCATAATCTTTCCCAAATCCTTACCGCCGTCTTCAGTGCGTGCAGAAACCTGTCAAACAAGCCACAACTTGTCGATGCCTTTCTTTCCTTGCTTACAAGTGTTCCAGTGGCAAGAAATAAATGCTTGCAAAAGTCATTTAATTCACGATTTTCCCGACAGTTTTTGAAACTATCCTTTAATTGTTTAGCTGGCAAAGTTGAAATACGAACAACTTCGCCGTATATAGCATTCGACGTGCAATAATCTAATCTCTGACAGCGTTGCGTCAAATTCTAGGGAATTATCGATTCACTCTCGCGACCGGAGAACGCGCTCGTCCTCTCTCCGGGAGTGCTCCTTTCCTTTTCTGCGGCAGTCAACGCGGCGACCGAACGGCAGCGCGCAAATGCTGTTGTTACCGTTGCCGCCGTCGCCGCCGCCGCCACCGCCACCGACTCCATTTCTTTCGCTCCTTCCCGTTAGTCTCGAACGAAATCCTTTTTTCCCTTCTTTTCGTCCTGAGAGGCGACGCGCGTTCGAATCGCGCGCGTCGGTTTATTACCTTAATTTACTACGTCTTGCTTCACGTCGGTGCGTGAGGGAAAACCGATGGAAAGCGAAGGCGATCGTTCCTTAACAATCGCGACGTTTTCGCGCAGATTCTGGCGCTTTTCCCCGTTCATTGTCGCGATGTGTTCGACAGAAATTGATTGAATTTTTGGGGAAACGAATTTTGGAAATTTCCTGAAAATAAGACCAAGGGACATTTTGAAATGGGGAGATAATCCTGCGGTGTATTTGAAGGGTAAACGATCGAGTTTGGGAACGTCAGTTTCGACATTTTCGAAAATATTCGGGGAAATTTTTCCAAGATTTTTGAAAATGTCGTTGGGATAAAGCTGAAATTTGCGAATTACACTTCGAATTTCCGGGCACTTTGGAGAAACCCGCTCGATTTATTTCTGACTTGATAAATTCCTTCAAAGTCGAACAATACCGGCAATAACGGTGCTATTTTCGGAGGAACGTGGATCCATCTAATTTTGAAGACGTGAAAGCGCAGGTCAATACCATACCGACTTTTATATATAACTCTTTTATTGGACCGCGTACGCATATCGCTGCCAGGATTTATTATTATAGGTATATGAATATGTCCAAGCCGCATCGCGGATCGAATACCATCCAAAAATAATAACGGCCTGTTTGGTCACATGGCGAGAGGACTCGGACGGGCGCTAATGATGGCACTGTTTTCGCGAAAACGAGCTCGAATCTTAAGTGTGTTGTTATGTGTAATTTACGTAACGTAGCCACATTCTCACATGGCTTAGATCGCGATGAAGTTTAAATAGGGATGAACGAGATAACTGCCTTTCAAATATGATGACCTCCACTGCGCATAAATCATTTATAGGGCAGCTCTGATTTCTTCGTTAGAATTAATGCGTGCACTTGCCGTCAAAGATTTATACATATTTCTAAAACAGAACAATATTATCGGCAAGGAAGGCCTTTAGAGCGCGGGATGGAATGATATTGAGCAACTTGAGGATACATCGCGTATATAATATCAACCGATTTCAACGAAACTAATTGTAGTGATCCGTTATATCCGAATTATGTCGAATGTTTTTGGGTAAACAGACACGCCGCAACGTTCGAGCGTAAGTGAAACTTCTGGCGTATTCAGCACTTTCGAAATTCTAAAGAAAAGTCACAGCAAATACACTGAACTATTGAAAAGAATATTATGCAATAATAATAATAAAGTATGTTAGTCAATATATATAACATTGGTCAACACAATTTTTGTTTCCATAATTGTCTTAATTGTTATTGGGTATTTCTATGACCCTGACTATGAAAAAATACTGGGAGATTGCTAACAGCTTTACTTTTTGAAATATACAGTTTTATTATTTTAACTAAAAATACAAAAAAGTACGTATGTTAACAAAATATCTATTGAACACTATCAAATGGTCTTTTATAAGATTTTCGTGAATGAACGACTTTAGGTGGATCTCGTTCCAAACTCCAGCAGTAGTCTGCTATCATATGTAAGTCCCACCTTCCCTGATAACGCTCTTCCATTGTCCGAATATCCTGATGAAATCTTTCACCCTGCTCCTCGCTAGACTCGCTCAAATTTTGTAGAAAACGGTCTAAAGGCGAGTGCATGAAGTGGATTTTTATGCTCATGTTGCACCCGATCTCTTGCAAGCCCGACAGCATGCACTCAACAAGCTCGACATAATCGTCAGATTTTTTGTTCATTCCGATTAAATAGTTGAGGTTCTGAAACGCTAATTTTGTAGTCTGGATCAAAGTCTTCACTTAATGTATTTTGTTCGGGTTCGCAGAGATTTGGATCATCAGAGGATTTAGATGTACTGGGTTGTACTTCTCGTGATTTTAATTGAGGTCGTTGAGCAGAAAATAAATTAGAATATGACCACTTCTTCGATTTCCAGGTTTAATTCCGTTAATTTTCACAACGCAGAAGTAGCAATCGTCATGGTGGCTTCGAGGTTTTCATGGGTGTTACGAACTTTATTGTATCCCTTTTTCCTCTGAACCATAACCGTAGACATACAACACATTTCTGGCATACAATATGAGGAACCCATGGCTTGTTCTGATTACAGTCCGATATACATACGTTTTCGATATTTTTCAAATATATATTCGCCACAAATATAGCAAAACAATCTGGATTAAGCGCACAACATCTTCTTGTTGAAGCCATACCTAAAACAACAACAAAATATAATTTAGTATTCAACAGAAAACGAAAATCTAAGTAAAAATAGTAAATGAGGGTAGGTAGCTATAGCTCAAAAACAAAAGCTGTGAGAGAAATATTGTTGCCATATTTGAAAAATACGTGTCAAATTGAGATAGAAACAAAAAAAAAATCACAGGAAACAAACAATTTTTTTCTTTTGTTTTGTTTTAACTCTCCGTGGTCACGTGAGGTTTATCAGACCCTACTTTTCACTTAGAGCGAAAATTTTGGCAATTTTCAAATTTTAATTAAAAATAATAAAAATTGATAAGATCTCGATTTTTTGAATAAAAGATTAACTTTTGAGACATTTTCTTAATGAATTTTTTTTTTGTTGCCATTTGTTTTCTTGCAAATAAACTATTCGTCCTTAATCTAAAATGTTTATAGCGTGTTCCAGAGTTTTTACATCAACATCGAACGAATAGGTTTTCTTTGCAATTGTTTATTGAAATGGCTGGAGTCCAATGGATCCAGGTATGACCATCTAGATTCTATACTGAAGTGTGGCCACGGAGGGTTAAAAGCAGTTGAAAATTGTTCCGATCCCAATCGTCAATTTCCTTTGATAAATTTTTCGAGAACTATTGACGTTCCATGCATTATTTCATTGATGCATACTTCACCAAATCTTTTCATCATTTCTCGAATCTCAGCCGATTTTACCAAGATATAAACCGCCGAATAAAAAAGCATGAAAGGTACACGACTGACACAAATATCACATCGGTAAACTCCTGACAACACAATTGCTTATAATAAAATCGGTGGTACGTGTTTCGCTAGCTCGAGGCAAGCATCTTGAACAACCGTAGAAACCGAAGTGACACGACTGCGAATTATTGAAAGGCCATCTGGGATATGTTTGCAGGAAGAACGAAGAAGAAACCGTTGTGTAAGGAAAAATGAAGCGAAGAAAGTGTGAAGAAGCAGAATACGTGGCGCCCTAAGGAAGATTGAATTGAAGGATTCCAACGGATCGAGCTCTAACTCCATTCGAACTCATATGATTTACAAAAAGAATCTGTAAACTACTTTCGATTATAACGAGAAAGGAATCATCTTCGGGGCCATTAAGAAGAATAAAGGTTTGTTCAAGTTGAGTACACTAATAACGATGGCTGTTAAGGGCGATGGACACTAACAACAAATTCTTGACATTTAACAAAAATCCTTCAAAGTTCGTGGACTCACGCAAAGTAACCAGCTTCTAAAATCTATAACATTTAAATTGTTTCACCTCAAAGTGCCAAGCCCACTCACCGTACCATAAAATTAGACTTGACTAGACTGAACCATTACTTCAACACTTTCTTTTGAGTTACCAACCTGTCTTTTGCCTCGATTGCCCATGTGCAACTTCTAGCTTGTAGAAATTCCTGTAAAGAAAATACAACACGCACCAGTTTTCCTGGCGAAGTTTCAAGTTCAAAGTCGGACTTTTCTAATTATGGGAGAGAGAAAACTTGTACAAGAACTTCTTCTTAGTGTCCATCGGCCCTTAGGGATAGAAGACGAAGAAAGCGAGGAAGAAAGGGTCATAGTAGAAAAACGCAGTAGAAGACGTAGGGAGCACGATTGGTAATACTTAGAAAGTATCCGAGCCAGATCGTCGAAAGTGGTGTGCACGTAAGGTTGATAATTGTTAAAGCTTGAAATAAATATCTAAATGTTGGAGTCTTTCTTTGTCCTCTTATAGATAATTTGGTCCATTCGCTATCCACCTCTAAAGAGCAAAATTAAGGTGAAAGAGGAGCCAGCGAATTGTTTGATTGTGAGATTAGGAGTAGCATCGGGGTAAATACAGCCGTACTTGACATTAAAATACATAAATAACACTTAGAAACATAATAAGTTATTGGCATTGATAAGCAACTGCATTTAATAAAGTATGTAAGGTTTAAAGGAAAAATACTCCGTAATTGGAAATGAGGCCGGTTGCTTTTTCTTAAAACATCCAAAAATTCAAAATCCCTCACGAACTGGCAGGAAATCTCTCTAAGTGACTGTGGAGGCAATGGACCTTGATGTTCATATGGCAAACGAGAATTTGAAAGTTATTAAGTATATCTTCCACATTTTTCGTAATTTTTTGACTTTTAATTAGGAAGAAAATTTTGCACAACTTTGACAAAAGAAGACTATGCATTGCAAGCAATTTCAGTCATTGATTCTGTGAAGTGTGGGTCTTCTATAAGGTGCCTTATTTGAGGTCCATCAAATATTCCTGCTTTTAATTTTTCATTACTGATTGCAGGAAACTGAATGGTCAAGTATTCAAAACAAAGACAATTTTGATTTAAAGTTTTCACAAATTGTTTCATTAATGCTAGTTTAATGTGTAAGGGAGGTGAAATTATCTCTTTCTCGTTCTAGTAATGCTTCATTAATAACATTGGGTTTTCCTTCTACTGGAGCGTCTCTGTCAGGCCCATTTCTTTTATCTAATGTTGATATTTCGCTCTGTTGTCCCAAAGACACAAAAAACAACGATATTTAGTATATCCACATTACTGATCTGAAAGTAAATTTACCATTTTTAGATCAACACATATTATCCACCCATTTGTGCAATAGTTAATTTTGTCAGAAGTAGAGATACTGTTTTATAGTCCTCCATCATCTTTGTGGAATGCTAAATTGGAGTACTTCCATATTTGTTTCCATTGTGTAAAAGGACACGCTTCATACTTCCGTTGCAACTATCTATAAAAAGTTACCAATCAGTTGACGTGTACTCTGATATACCCATTTTTTGTAACAGTCCTTTTACGTCGCAAAGTATCAAGTTATCTTCCTCAGAATAAAATGGCAGAAAATCTTTTTCTCTGCTGCGGTAATACGTAGCAAGAAAAATCATAATCCTTCTAATTAAACACGGAACGTGAGCGTTTAATCCCGTCAGATCACATTATTTACCTACGAAAGCGTCAATTTACACCGAATCCGCTTAGCTCTTCTCTTTAACGGCCCGAGAAACCGCCGAAAAAGTCGAAAGCGAAGAAAAAACTTGTACGCAGGTGTGATACGTGTGTACTTATACTATTATAAGTTTGTCGGCGACTCGTTAATTATACACCGTGCGCTATTGATACGTGGTAACTTTTACGGATTATCAATTAAACCGGTTGTCGTTATATCAACAAGCTATTAAAATCGATTTCTTTCGTGCGGAGACGGCGGAGAAAAATTCGACCGAGCCGGCGATCGGCCGGAGGAAGGAAGGAAAAAAGCGATTCGACTCCGAGTACGTGGACGATAAGCGCTTATCGATCGTTCCGAATCTAATCCTGGCCGAATATGTTCGATTTCTGTGAATGACGCTCAACTTCGTTTACCTGCGTTGCGATGGGATAGGAAAAATCAAATGATTTTGGTCCATAATACGAGGCCCCCGAATTTTTTGGAGCAGGTTTTGGAGCAGCTATACCTGATCAAATCGTGGTCAAAATATGGACAAATTTATGAATTTATCGTTGTACGATGATAGATTGAAAAATATTGTACACTTCCTCCAACGTTTTTGTACTTCCTAGATTTCCTCCTAGAACTGACTTTATTCGAGGTTCCCAAAATACGCGTTTACAGCCTTTATCAGTTCTTCATTCGACCCAAATCTTTTCCCACCCGGAAATGCTTTGAGTTTTGGGAACAGGTGGAAGACCGACGGAGCCAAACCAGGCGAATACAGTGGATGCTGAAGGATTTCGAACTTCCATTCTGTCAATTTTTGGACTTGTGTGAGCAGGCGCATTGTCGTGGCGAAACAACACCGCCTTACACCCCAGGACAGAGATAGAAAAGGCTTATGGATTAAGTAAGTAAGTAAAGGTTACCTTCTTTTGAATGAAGTAGCAAATTCCTTTTTGACCTTATCGAGCAGTAATCGCAACCGTAACCCTTTCAAAATTCGACATCGAACTTTCATTAATTCACTTGGATTGCATTCGTCCATCCTCCTACGATCCAGCGCAGATGTGGTCGTTTCGAAAGCATTCCAACTTCTATATTTCGGTCGGTCGGTCGTGATTAAACGCGGCCGCTTAAAATTCAGTTAGCACGGC
Organism: Chrysina gloriosa; assembly: GCA_038088585.1. Lineage (NCBI taxonomy): Eukaryota > Metazoa > Arthropoda > Insecta > Coleoptera > Scarabaeidae > Chrysina > Chrysina gloriosa. The sequence goes on along the minus strand of CM076093.1, from coordinate 47,962,630 downwards.
AATAACATTAAAACTGTTTATTGTTACGGATGCATAAAGAAATAATCGCGCGCCACGCTCACCGATGCCAAAGCTTGTAAACGTAATCCTCAACATTTATTACCTGCCAGCAAGGTCTTCGGAAGTACGACGTCTACGCCCACGACGAGCATTATATATTTCTCCGTTTGTTATCGAAATTAAAATCGTTAGGAATTTTTGATACGCAGCGAGTGAAGCTGATCTCATTGCTTCATTTTAGCAGGACGCGACAATTTCTTATAATCCTTCAATTCTTTATAACTAGCTAGGGCGTATCATAGACCATATTTTACACTTTCAGAACATCATCCAAGTATCATTTGAATTCACTTCTTCACCTTCGTCAAGTTTATTCTCTTATGGCTAGGCTTCAAGCGTTTCCTACCAAGTACCTAGTTGTCATCTCTATGTCGCTGTTGCGTCGAGATTTGTGACCAACTAGGGGGTTAATGATTCATAAAGGTAATCAGAGTAATTTCATTAAATAAATGGCAAGAATTAGGATTGGTTATGGCCACAAGGAGAAATTAAGAAATATGAAATGTTGCGATCAAATTGTGAAGAAGCACTGATTTTGAATTTTTTTATAAAATGCAGGTTTTCGATCTTTGATGCCGAAGGAATCTCTTTCTGGAATTAACCAGAAGAGTTCTTGAAGATCTAACCGATTTCTGAGGAGTCGTCAAAAATTGCAGCTCAGCTTTAGCTGCCTACCTCGTAAGCGAAATAATTTGCAATATTCGTCAAAAAGGGAGCAGAAGTCGCAGTGAACCCGAGCTTTTATGGAGATTATGTTGTATGGCGAATTTTCTGTAAGAATGACTTAGGAAGTAGGATGGTAATTAGAAAAAGAAAGGAAAAGACGAAAATAGCCTATTTAGATCTGTGCAGTTATTTTTTAAATTGCTCTTTGACTTATGATACATGCATTAGATGGCGCAATGATTCCCTGTTTTAACCCACGGTAATGCATCTTTTCTTTCATTGACTTGGCAAGAGATGCGAGTAAACAATTGAAATAGCCAGTAGCTGGTAACCATTTGCACATCAGTGCTCACATGCAGTGCACCAGAATTTTCAGTTTTAAGTATACAGTATAAAAGTAACTTATTACCATTTTGTTTTATTTTCGTGTTGATAGTGACGGTTCGTCCAAGAAAGTTTGTGCTTCTTTGCATTTCTTCTTCCATTCGTTTCTATCTTGAGGCCCCGGAATATTTGCCTAAGCCATTCCCTTCAACAGCTTTGTTTATTTCATCCTTCCAAACATTCCGATGTCTTTCTCCGTTCCTTTTGCTCCTTTCGGTGTAGGTATGATAAAGTTGAGCTCTGTTTCCTGTGTTGTGCCCTTTTTCTTTCCATCTCTTTTTCCGTTTCTTCTACTATCTTGGGAGAGCTTCGGAATATCTGCCCAAACGTTTCTCCTAGTTTCAGCTGCTTCGCTTATTTCATGCGTTCAAGCTGTTCGGCGCCTTCCTTCCTTTCTTTTGTACGAGTTGTGCTTTCTCCATCTCGTTTTCCATTCCTTTTCTATCTTCAGATAAGTAAGTGATTCCCTCAACTTCAGCAGCTTCTCTTACTTCATCTTTCCAAAATTTTCCATGTCTTCCTCTGTTTCTTTTACACCTTCTTCCTTTTGGTGTAAGAGGGATGTAGTTGAGTTCGGTTTCCTTCCATACCTTTTATAGTTTCTGCTTTTATCTTTGAAGAGCTTCGAAATATCTGCCCAAGCGTTTCCCTTAGTTTGAGTAGCTTCTCTCTAAGCTTTACGACGTCCTCTTTGTTCCTTTTGTTCCTTCTACCTTTTTAGTTACGTTTCCTTCTATCATAAGATAACAAAGCGATTCCCTCAATTTCAGCAGCTTCTCTCAGTTCAGATCTCCACAGTTCTTCATGTCTTTCTATGTGCGTTTTGCACCTTTTGTTCCTTCGACTTTTCAATATACATAGGTGTAATGTTGTTGAGTTTTGTTTTTCATTATCCATTTTTACGTTTTCTCTTCCATCTTGGATTAGCTCCGAAATATTTGTCGAAGCGATACCTCTAGTTTCAGCTGCTTTTCTTATTTCCTCCGTTCAAACTTTTCGACTTCTTTTTAGTTTCTTTTGCTCTTTCTACTTTCGGTATAGGAATTATGTAATTCAGTTTTGTTTCTATTTATCTCCTTTTCCATTTTATTCTATCTTGGGATAACTAAGCGATAGTTTCAATTTCAGCTGCGTCTCCCACTTCTTCTTTCAAAACCATTTGATGCCTCTCTCCGTCTAAACTTTTTGACGTCCTCCTTTGTTTCTCTTGCTCCTTCTTCTATTTTAGATGATTCTTTTTGTCTCTTTTTCTATTTCTTCTACCCTCAGCAGCTTCTTTTACTGCACCTTTCCAAACTTTACGTTCTTACCCCGTATCTTTCGTTTCTTTCTTTTTGATCTTTCTACCTTTCGGTGGAACTGTGATGTTATTGAGTTCTGTTTTTCTCCATCCATTTTTTCGTTTTCTCTTTTGGATGTAAGGACAGTTTCCAAAATATTTGGGGTCGGACAAAGTCGGTGTGTTGGATGCATATCGATGAGTAAGTTGTCGAAATCGATAACCATTAAATGTCTTTTCTTGAGGAAAATAAATAATTCACCTTCGTCCTTTAAACACAAACAAATCCTTCAATTTCACCCTGTGAAATCAAGAATAATCGGCGATCAAAGACGGAGCAGCGTCCGAAATCGGGGCGAGAGAGAGAAAGCGACAGCACCGGCGCGAGACGAAGAAGGCCGAACGGCAGGATCGGCGGAGGTAGCGAGGAGAGCGCGAGTTAAATCGCGTTGATAAATAGAATTCTATTCCGGTTGGCTTCTTGTTTACAAATTATTATTAAAATAAATTTATTGCGGCTTCGCGCGCCGTCGACCTGTGAAGCTGACGCAGGCACGCCGAACGCCGAAAGAACGCCCAGCGCGACGTCCGATTCGGCGCGCGGCGTCGCCCAAAAAGCTCCGGATGATGATAACGACGACGATCGCGACGACGGGCGCTGCCGCGCTCGGCCCGAGTCGCCGAGTGCGTATTTCGCGTATCCTATTAATAAATAATTTATTTTCCGGCGCGCGCGTAGACGCGAGCGTTATTAAACTTAATTAGAGCGAGGAGGTTGTTTCTTCGCCGAAATAATTTAAACGCTTTATTTCGGTCGTGCGATGTTCAATATTGACTTGGAAATTTGGAAGTTTTTCTTGTATTTATTTCGGAACCTTTTTTCGCCTGAGACGCAGAAGGGGGAAGAGATGTTTCGGTGATTATTAAATAATGCGGCCAGTTTACTTAAAGAAACCTACCAGTTTTCCCTTGTCGAAGTATTTGATGATTATAATGATGCACTTGAAGAATGTTCCTGCATATAGTTCATATATTTCGTTTGTTCATAATTTTTGATATGAGAAGAAGAATGAAAAAAACATATGGTGCGCTTTGGATGGAAGAAAAGGGAATGTCCCGCGACGAGACTCGAAGCAGCGATCTCGTGAGCATCGCACCAAAACGCCATCGACTAGGCCACGAGTCCAATTGACAACCGTATTATATCTAGTGGATTTAAATGGTGGGTGAAACTTTAACATCGATTATCTCGGTAATTTATGAATGTTGGGTCGAAGTACTCCAAAATATTCTTATTTAAGGTCAAAACTACGCGGACCATAAATATCAAAAATTACGAAAATCCGATTACCTAACCTTCTCCTTGTAAGACTTTTTGTCAGACCTGAGATTTGACTAGCCAAACCTAGCAGCGCCGGAGCTTTGATGTTTGACTATAACATGGAATAGGTAAATTCTAGTGCTTAACCTAAGAATTGACAATGGCGCAATTTTTACGTAAGTTACGTAAATATTATCGTGAACGTGCTCCGTCCCATGGAATTATTTGTATGTGGCTCCATCAAATCGCCCTCATACGTTCGTATCAGTCAAGCAGCTGAAGTATACTAAATAATATTGCACGAGATAGTTGCATGTCCAATACGTCAAGACTTGTTCCTGACCAATAGTGTGACCTATAAGATTTACGTGATTGAACTAGAGTCAAATTCTTGGTACATGGGAAACATCCCTCGTATTGGAAGTTTGCCGTTTTCAAATTTTCACGTTTTCTGCTTCCAATACCTTTCATTTCTGAAGCTTGCGGGAGCTTTGACGGTCTGCCTACCTTTTTCTCATTTCACTTCTTGGCTCCAAAATGCCGGTATGGTCGTTAACCTTCTCACTTGACCATTACTTCGCACAACCATCCATCTTTCCTCAATTTTCTCACACGCCGTTCTCGAAAATGTTCGAGCTCTTAATAAGGACGACACAAACGAGCGTAAATATAATGAATTCGTTCTCTCAGCGAACGTACGGACACACATACGTAAATGAATAAGCGTCTTCAAGACGTCTTAAAGCCTCGTCGTTCGCGGGTCTCCTAACGACGTCGTCGACACAATCTCCGACATCCATCCACTCCAATATCTACACGGTCGAGAAATATTTCGAGATATACGTTTTCTATTTATAATTGGGAAAAGTTGCCGTCGTATCCGCGCGTTTACGACCGTACCGTCTCTAATTATACTGCGGCGAGGAATTTTCCTTAAAGTGATAGTACGTTATAATCGCACGCAATCGCCGTACCCGTTCCTTATAGTACCTTTCTACTCGTTCGTTTGCGCGTTTACGTAAACAATTGTTGATTAACGGGCCAGATGCGCTTGTATCTCCGTTCATTTCGATCTCAATTTGTCGCTTTTGTGTATGTGGGAAGGATGCAGGCGAGCATTCGGAGGTTAACAGAAAATTAATATAGCACGAAACCGGTGGTTCCCAACGAGGTCGGTAACACGCATCGGTGAGCGTTAAAGAGATATAAGGGGGCGCTTCTGGTCCAAGACAAATTTAGGGGTTGATGAGGACCAACCTCCCCTCCCCCGTAGCCAATACTCGCAAGAAGGGGAAATGAAAAGTTTGATTAATACCAAAGAAATGGTTCTAAGTGTCTTTTAAGCAAGATCATTTCATATTAAAAGTATACGAGGCGGACCCAAAAATAACCGGAATTTCTATATGATAAGAATGTACTTTATTTTTTTCAACTACAACTTTAATCTCCTCCATAGTACTCTCCATTAGCATTAATGCATAGTCCAAACGGCCATTCCATTGTTGGAAGCACCTTTCAAATTCGTCCTCTTTGATACCTGCTAGTACGGTCTTGACATTGTATTTTGCCTCATCGACATCGGCAAAACGCTTTCCTTTCAAGTCTCTTTTCAGCTATGGAACAGAAACAGGCCTAAATCTGGCGAATGGGACGCGTAGGCCAAGATCGTCTTCGTTGGGGTAAAAAACTGGCGAGCACAGAGAGACGTGTACACGGTATCGTGTTCATGGTGCAGAAACTTGTGACCTCCTCCTAAAAGGAGTAGTTCAGATTTTTTCAAATTCGCTTTCCAGACGGCCAGCCGGCGAACAGTGGAGACGAGGCGAGGTGATTGTTTAAAAATCTTGGACGGGTCTGACCCCTTAACTGATTTATATAATAAATTTCATGAAAGGAACCTACAGCTGTACGGAGATGATTTGAATTTGACCAAAGCCAAGGCAACTCTTTCTGGGTTCACGTCAAAACTTGCCTTGTACAAACAAAACACTTTCTAAATCTTTCCTCTGTCGTAATAAATGATGACGACATTCTTGCATCTTTCCAGCATTTGGAAGCAACAAAGGAAAATTTTAAGATTAGATTAAAAGAAGAGCTCAACATGATCATTCAATATTGGGTCCTAGAGCCTTTTTAAACCTACGAAAAGCAGAATAATCACTGCAGAAGGAGTTAATAGAAATGTCAACAAATGAAGACTTATAATTGAAATTAAAAAATGGATATCAAGAATTTTGGATTCAAAGGTAAATTCCAATATTATATCTGGCTTCATGCGCTGCATCGACGAACTTTTTCAGCATATTTCTATCATCATATTTAGCCGGAAGAGGATTTCTTATAGTCAACAATTTACTAACGAAGAAAAGAAAACAGACCGTCAATAGTGGAACGTGGCGATTGAAAATTGCTGCTGACAAATATGGCACTAAATATTGAAAAACTGGTGCCGTTCCACCACGATCTCACGTTTCTTGAAGTGAACACTTCTTAAGGGACACCAGACCGGACACAAGCGTAACCGTAAGCGTAAACGTAAGCGTAAAAGCGTTAAATTTGGGCGGAGTTTCGCTTCGTGTGAAAGAAAACGAGAGAAACAGAGAGTATGATGTTCGAGCGAGAGAAAGAATACGTGCGTGCTTGCTTTGTCTGAAACAGAAGGAGAGAGAGGGAGAGTATGATGTATTTAAGAAATAAGACAGTAAACACTTTAGTTTAATTCAAGCAGATATGTTATTTCTTAAACGTTTCAAGAATAATGCGCCACACATACGGTTACAGTAAAAGGTGGGGTAAAAATGCATGCTTAGAACTTTAAGGAAAGAAATTTTTCCGCTCACATCGGTTTATACGGTTATGATAATCATTGCCTCGAGCTAGCGAAACACGTGTCACCGAATTTATTATGATACAATTGTGTGGGTTGAGGAGTTAACCAATGTGATACGGTATCAGTAATTTACACCACAGTCCTTCATCGAAGTATTGAACATGTTGGTAAAGGGCTAATGTTAGAAACTAATATATTAGGACTCTTCAAGCAATTTCCACAACTAGGTAGTATAACAGTTCATTATATTAAATGATTTCGCCAAACTAGTGGCTCCATCTGATGAACAGAGACAATTACACCGCACGGAAGAGTCCTAATAAGCACGAAACTAGTCTATGGTTTCAGTGTGCGATTAATAAAAACAATTTCCTCCGTGACAATTATTGGCATACGCAATGTAGTCTGCTCCAATCGAATCCAACAGTTTTGCAAATCCTAAGAAATCTTCTCATATATTGTTATCGTCGTCAACAAATCTAAAACCAGGTGAAAGCTCCTCTATTCCAACAGTATCTGGAGTTTCTTCACCTAAGATTACTGACAAAGTATTGCAGTGACAGTAGTGCCTTTTTAGGTTAGCCACATAGTTTATTTCTACGTTGGTGACAACCGAAACCGGTAATCCGCAATAAAATTCCGTCCCATGGTTAGCAGTGCGAAAATTTCATCACTTTTGCCATTACAATTTGTATATATATATATATATTTCGTGACCTTTTATACTTATCTTATATGATAGAGATCTACCACTAATAGGTCAATAAAACAAGGCTGGTTTGAGCGATAGTTATATTTTCAGAACGTTTACAAACGTTTTCGGAACACCTTCGTCAGTGAAAATATAACTAGATAAATATATAAACAAACTTTTGTTTTTTATTTGGGACTATCAACAAAATAACTAGTGACTAGGATTTCTTGATATAGAGGATGTATAACCAACTTTTATATATATATAAATTATAAAAACTAAATTAATGTGTAAACATACATGCAAATTAAGTAAAACCTTATATCAAAAAGTCTTTGTCGAAACCTTAACAATTCTGTTCAAGGACTAGGGAAAACCAAATTTAAAAACCTAGCCAAAGGTTTCCTTCTTAAGAAATGCAAATGTCATTTTAACAAATTGCTATATACATTACTTAAATTTTGAATATCGGTCCTGAAATTAATAGTTTTAGTGTCTTTCTGTATATTTATCATTTCATATATTAGTCTTTTTTATAATTATTCTCTGTTTTTAATACAATTGTGTTTTCAAAATCAAAGTAATGCCCAAGATCTTTGTAATGTTTTGTTACAGCGGTCATTGCACCAAAATCATTATTTAAAGAATACTTATGGCTATACAACCTTTTCTTTAAATATTGTTTCGTCTGACCGATGTAACAACCATCACAGTCTTTACAGTTTATTTTATAAACTACATTACTCTGATTTTGTTTAATTATTTTGGATTTAGTATTAGTAAAAAGAGATCTGTTACTATAATTTGGAACGAAAGTAATGTTTATGTTGTTTTTATTAAATTCTTTTTTATTTTTCGCTTAAACCTTTTTTATAAGGAATAGCGCTATAACATTTATTGTTATTAATTTTAATTCCTCTATTATATAATTTGTTAATTCTATTTTTTATTATTTTTTCATAAAAACTATTTGGATAATTATTTTTATCTAAGATTTCTTTAACTTTGTTTAAATTCTTTTCCCTAAATTCAGGATTAGCTAATCTAACCGCTTGATCAACTAAACCGGTAACTACATTAATTTTATAAGAAGGAAACCTTTGGCTAGGTTTTGAATTTGGTTTTCCTAGTCCTTGAACAGAATTGTTAAGGTTTCGACAAAGATTTTTTGATATAAGGTTTTACTTAATTTGCATGTATGTTTACACATTAATTTAGTTTTTATAATTTATATATATATAAAAGTTGGTTATACATCCTCTATATCAAGAAATCCTAGTCACTAGTTATTTTGTTGATAGTCCCAAATAAAAACAAAAGTTTGTTTATATATTTATCTAGTTATATTTTCACTGACGAAGGTGTTCCGAAAACGTTTGTAAACGTTCTGAAAATATAACTATCGCTCAAACCAGCCTTGTTTTATTGACCTATTAGTGGTAGATCTCTATCATATAAGATAAGTATAAAAAGGTCACGAAATATATATATATATACATTTAATTTATTGTTTCTAGCCACAAAAATAGAAACTGTCATGGAACCAAATGCGGAGAGCCCTGTTCTACAACACAATGAAAAGAAGATTTAAGATCTTACTAGAAAAAATGGCTCGTCAAAAGAATAGACGCATTTTCCTTTTGAAATGCAAGTGTCATAAGATCTTTCCAAATTTTATTAGTAAGACCATGAATATCGGTTTTGAAAATGATTCAATAAAACGTAAGTTCAACAAAATTAAATCCGAATTCTGTAAAAGACGTTAGCTTTATCAATAAATGAATGTTATATTAAAATTAAAATGTTAGAGAATGACATTTCTAATGTTAGAAATGTCATTCAAATGTCGTTACAGGATTCGGATGAATTTTTAATGTAGCTAATATAAACTATGAAAGAACTTTTAATAAAATAAAACAAAACAATATTAATAAATTTAACCACTTAATAAAAAATGCGGGGGTTGATTATCCAATTTTACAAGAAGATTGGATAATCAACCTAACTGATAAAGAGATTTGTCAAAATGTTAAATTAATTTTAAGTCTAGGTCCTAAGTTTTCTATAGATTTTAATGTCATACCGATAGATGATTTTATTTGTAATATAGAAAATATCGTTCAAAATTATGAGGAAAACTTAGAACCTAACTTACGACATAGGTTGGTTAACATTTTGACAAATTATAAAAAATAAAGAAAACAATAAAAAATAATAATAGTAACAATAATATCTTACAAAAGCTTTTTAATGAAACAAAAAATTTTTGAAATCTAATAAAGATATTATAATAACTAAATCAGATAAAGGAGAAAAAACGATAATTATGAATAAGATTGATTACGAAGCCAAAATGAATTCCTTATTGGAAGATAATCAAACTTATTCGGTATTATTATCAGACCCAACAAATAAATTACAAAATCAAATAAATAAACTAATAAATAGTTGGTTTTAAAAAAATATATTTCTAAAGATTTAAATAACCATTTAAAAATTCTAAATTCTATATCTCCAAGAATATACGGTATTCCTAAAATACATAAAGATAATATTCCTTTACGTCCAATCGTAAATTGCATTAATTCCCCACTTACAATCTTTCCAAATTTTTATCTAAAATTTTAAGCAATATTGTAGGTAAAACTACATATAATGTGAAAAATTCATGGGAATTTGTAGATTCGGTTAGAAATCAAACAATTCCTAATAATTACGAATTAATCAGTTTAGATGTTGTTTCTTTATTTACTAATATTCCTGTGGATTTAGCACTAAAAATTTTAGATAAAAAATGGAATTCCATAAAAGATTTTACAGATCTTCCAAAGGAGGAATTCATTGCAGCTTCGAAACTTTGTTTAAATTCTACTTATTTTACATATCAAAATAAAATTTATAAACAAATTTTCGGTACTGCAATGGGTTCTCCATTATCAGCAGTTATCGCAAACCTGGTAATGGAGGACCTAGAGCAAACTTGTTTGGCAAAACTAAATTCTAGTGTAAGTTTTTACAGACGTTATGTGGATGACTGTCTTTGTTCCGTAAGAAAGGATAATATTGATGAGATATTAGATTCATTTAATAGTTATCATAATAGATTAAAATTTACATATGAGAGAGAATCTAATAACTCATTGAATTTCCTGAACGTGACAGTCATGCATAATAACGGCATTGTGAAAACAAATTGGCATATAAAGTCTACCAATACAGGAAGACATTTAAATTATTTTTCAGAAACATCAAAATTACATAAAATTAATGTAGTTACCGGTTTAGTTGATCAAGCGGTTAGATTAGCTAATCCTGAATTTAGGGAAAAGAATTTAAACAAAGTTAAAGAAATCTTAGATAAAAATAATTATCCAAATAGTTTTTATGAAAAATAATAAAAAATAGAATTAACAAATTATATAATAGAGGAATTAAAATTAATAACAATAAATGTTATAGCGCTATTCCTTATAAAAAGGTTTAAGCGAAAAATAAAAAAGAATTTAATAAAAACAACATAAACATTACTTTCATTCCAAATTATAGTAACAGATCTCTTTTACTAATACTAAATCCAAAATAATTAAACAAAATCAGAGTAATGTAGTTTATAAAATAAACTGTAAAGACTGTGATGGTTGTTACATCGGTCAGACGAAACAATATTTAAAGAAAAGGTTGTATAGCCATAAGTATTCTTTAAATAATGATTTTGGTGCAATGACCGCTGTAACAAAACATTACAAAGATCTTGGGCATTACTTTGATTTTGAAAACACAATTGTATTAAAAACAGAGAATAATTATAAAAAAGACTAATATATGAAATGATAAATATACAGAAAGACACTAAAACTATTAATTTCAGGACCGATATTCAAAATTTAAGTAATGTATATAGCAATTTGTTAAAATGACATTTGCATTTCTTAAGAAGGAAACCTTTGGCTAGGTTTTTGAATTTGGTTTTCCCTAGTCCTTGAACAGAATTGTTAAGGTTTCGACAAAGATTTTTTGATATAAGGTTTTACTTAATTTGCATGTATGTTTACACATTAATTTAGTTTTTATAATTTATATATATATAAAAGTTGGTTATACATCCTCTATATCAAGAAATCCTAGTCACTAGTTATTTTGTTGATAGTCCCAAATAAAAAACAAAAGTTTGTTTATATATTTATCTAGTTATATTTTCACTGACGAAGGTGTTCCGAAAACGTTTGTAAACGTTCTGAAAATATAACTATCGCTCAAACCAGCCTTGTTTTATTGACCTATTAGTGGTAGATCTCTATCATATAAGATTACAATTTGTAGAATTTTTATTAGATTGTGGAGAAGGTCAGGTGCTCCCTTCGCCCCTCTCTGTAAACGCCCATGTGTACCTAAGTATATTTGTTAGTCAAACTTTGAGCAGTGCACCAATATTGTTAATCTCTCGACAATCGCATCAAAAAACTCACGGCTCTACTTGCATCTGAACAGATCGAAGATATATGGGACCAAAGCAGAGTTAGTATCAAAAACAATCCCCAAGTCCTTGATTTTCGCTTTTTTCTCGATCACAACATTATTCATGGTGCAATTGATGGAAAAGGATGATGTTGAGCGGCAGAACGAAAGTATGTTTAAGAATCGTTTAGATAGGTTGCACCACTGGATAATCTTATTTATGTTTGTCCGGAGAAGTCTGGCTTCATCCTCTAACAAAATCTCAGAAAAAATTTTAACGCTATCAGCACAAGCCAGGACCGGACATGTCAAGCATAATAGCAAGTCATTCACAAAGATGTTGAACAAGAGGGGGCCTGGATTTGATCCCTGCGGGACTCCCAAATTTTTTGTTTTTCTTTTGTCTTTGATTAGCCCGGATAAAAGAGACCATACCTCTTTCAGAAATAATTTCGAAATTTCGTCGGCGTATCGAAAACCGGGCATATATTTTACCGCTTCCTCGCGTCAAGCCGGTAATAAATAAAAGAGGCCTGTTAATTATAGCCGATAGCGTCGCTCGGTGGCGGTGACGGCGGCGTCGCGCGCCGATAGATACCATATTTCACTATCAACCGGCATAATAGAGCGTTATAAGCTGCGTAATGAGTGAGTTTGCGGTCCGCCGACTCGACGTTTGTTTGGATTTTCTGGTTTGGTCGCGCGGCGAAAACGCCAAATTTAACGTCGCCGCGGTGGCGACGGCAACGGCGCATCCGTCTTTCGGGAGCGCGCGCGCGCGCCGTCGTTCCCGAAACAAGACCGTCAACAGCTCCGATCCGAAGAGGCATATGTCGTTAATAAACGCCCGTCGTCTTTCTCTTTTCCCTTCGCATCGTAGCAGGTATATCCGCGCTTCGACCGTCCAGGAATAACTCGGCGGGAATTCTTGCGTTCGCGCACGGAATGCAAGGGTACGGTTTTGGATTTAAGGCTCGAGGATGTCGGTTTCCTCATTCGATTCTGGTCGATCCGACGAATTTTGCGCAAGCGGTCGTTTCGATTTTCGCCTGGGTGAGATCTCGAGGGATTTGAAACTTGAAGTCCTTGATTTGGACGATTCGATCTACCGGTACCTTTTACAACTTGCATGCATCAAATTAAAACACAAGAAAGTTGGAGCGAAATAAAACAAAATTTGAGCAAGAGCACACATACATTTCCCTACTACCGCCAGAAATTCGAAATTATTGTTTGAAGTTTCACAAGGAACATTTGGAGAACCTCCGACAGTACGCGGTCAACTAGGATGTTTATTACTTAGGCGTAGAATTGCAAACGCTAGTAAAATTCGATCCATATCTGGGAGCAAGGTGATGTGGATCGTGTTCGTTTCATCGTGGGGCTGATAAGTCATATGCATCGAAAAACTTTGAACATATGATTGAAAATAAGGATGAATATTTACAATTTACAGAAAAAATTGAAACGCTAGTAGAATTCGGACCATATCTGGAGCAAAGTCAAGTAGATCGTGTTCCTTTCATCACGCAGACGACAAATCATATGTATGGAATAACTTCAAACATGTGATCGAAAAACAAGGCAAATGTTTACAATTTACAGGAAGAAATGTAAACGCTAGTAGAATCAGGTCCATATCAAGGTCAAGTTTTTCGCGTTTGTTTTATTATGCGAGTGGTAAATCACATGTGTCGAAGAACTTCGAACGTATGATTGAAGAGTAAAGACCAACGTTTAGAATTTACAGAAAGAAATGTAAACGCTAGTAGAATTAAATTCACATCTGGAGCAAGGTCAAGTTTTTCGCATTTGTTTTATCATGCGGGTAATAAGTCATATCTGAAACATTTCGAACCTATGATTGAAGAGTAAAGGCGAATGTTCACAATTTACAGAAAGAAATGTAAACGCTAGCAGAATTAGGCCCATATCTGAAACAAGGTCAAGTTGTTCGTATTTGTTTTATCATGCGGATGGTAAATCTAATTTTGATGTGATTCGTCTAACAGAGCATTTCTTGACGTGTGAAAAATTGGATAAATGTCACCTAAATGGCTTTAGAATTCAAAGCGCGTATTGCAGATAAAGTACAATACATGGTGGAATACTGTTATTGTTGAAAATCAATTTGACTGGAACAACAGTACTAGATATAAAAGAGGGGAGAGAGATATAATTGAGGAAGAAATTGAAATAGCAGCAGTGAAAGTGAAACAACACAACACAATTATAGTTTCCATCTACAGGCCTCCTGCCGGCAGATATCAATATATTCATCGCACAATTAAGCGAATTAATCGAGATTCTCGAAAACAACGAAACCACAGCAACACATCTAATTGTAGGGGACTTTAATATAGATTTTAATGAAGATGAGAGAAAAACAAACTTAATAACAGATTTCCTTAACTCGTTCGATCTACACCTATACCTTTGATGAAGGTAACAGCCACTTCATGTTCTTGTATTGACAATATTTTTACGAACAACAGTATAGAAAATTATATTGGGGAAACTGTAGAGTTCCATTTCTCCGACCATAAGGGCCAAATATTAACATTTGGTATAAATGCAGAATCTGGTAGAAAGGGAAAAAAAGAACTATAAGCGGTATACTAGTCAAAATATCGCATTATTTATGCAAGCAAATACAAATAACTTTACCAGAAGAAAAACTAAGTGCACGAAACGCCCTTAATTTCTTTCATAATACTACTATATCCGCATTTGAGTACTCTTCCCACTTAAGGAAAAAGTAAGACCAACGAGGACGAATAATAAAGTAACATACAATGACGAAATTGCAAGTACGAAAAATAAACTGGATGCCCTTTGCGATAATTGCCAAAGCCCACGAAGAGTAATAAAATCTATGATATTTATAAAGATCAAAATATATATATATACAGGGACACAATACAGGAAATCAAGAGACAGGAAAATATTAGAACTATGGAAGACAGTGGCAATAAAATAGTAACAACATGGAAATGATCAAACAAGACCTATCAGCAAACTCCATAAACGAATATTTTTATAATATGGGAGTTGAAACTGCTGACACTATTATTACTTCCACCTCTTCGTTGGATCTGCTGAAATCACTGACAAAGAAATATTTGATATATTTCTGTTAATATTGTAACAATTGTTTAGTTTTCGTAAATGCAGCAATAAAGTTCTATCTATCTATCTAAAAAAATCATATGTATCGAAGAACTTCTAACGTATGATTGAAGAGTAAAGGCGAATATTTACAATTTACAGAAAGAAATGCAAAGGCTAGTAGAATTAGGTCCATATATGGAGCAAGGTCAAGTTCTTCGCGTTTGTTTTTCTCATACTGATGGCAAATCATATGTGTTGAAGAACTTCCAACGTATGATTGAAGGGCAAAGGCGAATATTTACAATTTACAGGAATAAATGTAAACGCTAGTAGAATTAGGTCCATATCTAGAGCAAGGTCAAGTTCTTCCCGTAGAGCAAAAGCGAATGTTTACAATTTACAGGAATAAATGTGAACGCTAGTAGAATTAGGTCTATATCTAGAGCAAGGTCAAGTTCTTCCCGTAGAGCAACGGCGAATGTTTACAATTTACAGAAAGAAATGTAAACGTTAGTAGAGTTAGGTCCATATCTGGAGCAAGGTCAAATTCTTCGCGTTTGCTTTTTCATACTGATGGTAAATCACATGTGTTGAAGAACTTTCAACGTATGATTGAAGGGCAAAGGCGAATATTTACAATTTGCAGGAATAAATGTAAACGTTAGTAGAATTAGGTCCATATCTAGAGCAAGGTCAAATTCTTCGCGTTTGTTTTTCTCATACTGATGGTAAATCATATGTGTTGAAGAATTTCCAACGTATGATTGAAGGGCAAAGGCGAATATTTACAATTTACAGGAATAAATGTAAACGCTAGTAGAATTAGGTCCATATCTAGAGCAAGGTCAAGTTCTTTCCGTAGAGCAAAGGCGAATGTTTACAATTTACAGAAAGAAATGTAAACGTTAGTAGAGTTAGGTCCATATCTGGAGCAAGGTCAAATTCTTCGCGTTTGTTTTTTCATACTGATGGTAAATCATATGTGTTGAAGAACTTCGAACGTATGTTTGAAGAGCAAAGGCGAATGTTTACAATTTACGGAAAGAAATGTAAGCGCTAGTAAAATTCGGATCATAGGTGAAGCAAGATGAAGTGGATATTTGGATAGGACGTGTTTTGCTTTTTCACGGCCCGCTCGGATGCCTGTATCTAACGCAGTGATCAACGGCCGCCGCGTTCTTCAATTGTTTTTCGGTGATACATAACTCAGTGCTTCCAAAACACCTTTTGGGTTTTCTTCTTTTACGTTCATTGATTTACGTTCACCTAGTTTAATCCTAGAAATAAATTTGACGCATTAGTTGTGGCAAAGCCTCTATACCGTAACAGTTTGGCGACTGGCATTCCGCAAACAAATTTAAAATTGTCCCCGTACATTCGGCGCGGATCGATTTGCCCGATTTCCGCGATGCTATTCGAAATTTATCGCTAAACCCGCGCTTACACGTTCGCTGGACGTCCGATACAGATAAGCGACATAAATTACGTCAATCGACGCAGCAACAAATCGGCGAGCACCTCTCGCCAATTCGTTCTTACGACGAATAAATTATCGCCGAACGCGCGTTGAAATATAATGACCATTATGACAGCCTAATATCTAGACAGGCACGTAATAACAACAACATTAGTAATAATAAAAAAGTAAACAGCGAAAAAAGACCTCGGAGGAAGCGCCGCGGATTTACGCCGGTCATTAGTTAGCGAACGACGTTAATGTGTCAGATCAAAGTGTGAAAACTTAGAGAAAATCCCCGGGACGCGAAAACACGTTATGAATCAAATCGCGCGCCGAACGCCGAAACATACATAGCACATACATACCGTCGTGACAGCTTATACAAATTCATAAACAGATCGTTAGGCTCGCGACGGACGCGACCGTCGAGTTCGAGAGTGTGATTTTAGAGCGGAACGCGTCGGTCGTCGGATAGAACGAAACGCGAGCGATCATTGTGAGCGGTTGTGAATGAACGTCAAGTGCCAAGCGTTCTTGTCGTTGTGTCGGAATCGTATATATCGGCCAATTCCGAGAAAATGACGCTAATGACGTTGCCGTAACGAAAAACTCTAAAAGATAGCTTTAGAACATGAGAAACGATGAAGAAAAACACGTAATAGTAGAATAACCGTCGGCTTTTCCGATATTATAGAGTTTCATCCCGATTGGGTAGAAGAGCTACAGAAGAAGAAGAAGGAAAGGATAAATAGAGTTGGGCAAAATCGGTTCAAATCCATTTGTGACTCGTTTGTACGGCGTCACGCGCATTTCTTGAATCGTATAGGTACTACGCGTCTGGGCTGTCCTATGTATGCTTCATTACGTTCGCTACACCCGTAATAGTAAAATAATTGTCAGATTTTGCGATATTATAGAGTTTCATCCGACACCTGCTTGAACAGAAGGAGTACCAAAAAGAAGAAGAAGAAGGAAAGGATGGAGTTGGGCAAAATCGGTTCAATTCCATTTGTGACTCGTCCATACGATGTCATGCGTATTTCTTGAATCGTGTAGCGATGGTCGTCTGGGCTGTCCTGTACACACTCTATCACACTCGTTACAGCCAGTTTTATAAATTCTAGACCGTTACTCCAAATTTGCTTTGTTTCCTAGTAACGAAAAAGTATGCTCCCCGAGTTGGAGAGGAGGCAGTTTAGGTTGCCCGTGTTGGAAAAATCAAGTGAATCACGATCTGAAATGAGAGTCGAACGTCGTATAGCAATAACACACATAAAAATGAAATGATACCTAAACAGATAGGCCCGTCGCAAATTATGTACTTAAAAGGAAAACATAAGGATAGATGAGAGTGAGATATATCGAAGGGTTCGATATACAGTCTTTGTATGTCAATGCGTTAAGTAACTTTCCATGAGTCTCTTGGATGTCGCTCTAATAAACGATCGTATTCTTTCTTGTGCAAGCTGATATAAAATAAAAGAACTTTCTTTATAATAACTATTGGTCTTTATTTGTTGCCCTATCCCAACAGCATGAATAGAATATAAGAAATCACGGTTCTTTCGGTAAGGCAGGGTTTGAAGATGCCAGCCTCGTCGTTAGCGAAAACCATGTCTTAGGTTTAATGAAATAATTTGTGTGGGTTGAGGAGTTGACCGATTTGATAGGTATGTCAGTAGTAAAAATTATCATAATTGGAATAATTGGAATTAGTAATACAGGTTGTTTCTTCTTGTAACGCTCATGTGTTTAATGAGAGAACTTATTGGATATTTTAGGTACTGTTCAGAGCCAGTAAATTAATCCTCTCTCTGTCTCTTGTAGCTCTCTCATAACCATAGTTATACCTTGAGGTTAACCACAAGCGGGGAAGGGACATTGTCGAAACTATAAGGCTCGTGGGGTGGTTTTGCTTAGGTTGGGTTGGTTTGGTTTGGCTTGGCTTGGCTTGGGGTGGGTTCATCTGGAGTGGTGTGGAATCGGGAGAGCAGTTTTGGACAAAACAGAACCAAACAAAAGGAAATGGAAGACAACGGAAGAAAACAATATAAACCGCAACGAAACACACGAAGACATGCCTTATTGAGTAAAGTCTGAAACGCTGCAAAACAAAACTTCTGATGTATAAAATGTCTATCTTAGCCCGATCTTAGCGTACAGGCCGTTGTCTTGGTCGGCTGTTGCCAAAATACACAATTAACGAAACTAGCAAAAGCCCAGAACGAAACGTGTAGAGCGGACTTACCGTGATTTGTCTGAAACGTCCAGCTATAAAGAAATCTCGAAATTCGTCTCGTCAAAGACTACGTCGGAGAGCTGCCCAAAGCCGCAATGCAGAGGATTAAAAATTCAGACAATCCGTTGGTGAGGTATTTCTCCGAGTTCGACTAGGACAGACTCCCTAAGGGAATGCAGGATTTACTTCGAGAATAAGCGATGGCAGTTGTTATCAATCGAGCCATGTGACGATGATGACCTCCAATTCCATCAATTGAGGGACCATCTCCAGGAAGCGGATTCGCAGGATCAAATCCACAATTCCACAACGGTCAGAAGTAGCCGTGGACAGAACAAAGAAGGGACCCATACAGTAGTAGATGATTAATGATTAATAGATCTCCGATACGCTGTAGCTGCCCAAAATATCCTGCTTCGCTTCATCTTCATGTTGGTTGTCTCTGCGGCATACGATGGCCAGTAGGCAGATGATTCCTGTCTAAGATGAAAGGTCTATCTTATGATTCCTAAGCGTATCATCGCGATCGTAATCTTTGAGCCTTTATATCTGCAATAAATATATCTGTATGCTTTGGAAGTTAATGAACAGAAGATACAATACATGGTAATGGGAAGTCAAGAGAAAGAAACGGCGGGAAGGTGAACATTTAGGAACGCGATC
This sequence comes from Chrysina gloriosa, assembly GCA_038088585.1. Classification (NCBI taxonomy): domain Eukaryota; kingdom Metazoa; phylum Arthropoda; class Insecta; order Coleoptera; family Scarabaeidae; genus Chrysina; species Chrysina gloriosa. The sequence goes on along the minus strand of CM076093.1, from coordinate 47,943,469 downwards.
GGAAGGAAGTATGACTTTGCAGAAGTTACTGAATTTGTATATTTGGGGGAGTACAAGTAGCAAGCTAGGGAAAAGAAGAGCTAGGATTGCCAACGGAAGTAAATACGAAATTAACAGGGAACTAGATAGCTACGAAAGTGTATTTATTTATAAAAATAGAAAGAGAATTATGAATGCAGATGGAGGACCTATTCCATATTACAAATTGTACGAATTATTGAATTAGCTTTAGATTTAGTTAAGACTCATTCAAACGTTTTGATGCGCTCCATAGAGCATGAAATTTAGGTTTAGAATTGATATAAATACACGCCGCTTATAACGTGAGTTCAGTGTCAACGGTGGTTTGGTGTGTTTCGCGCGTTCAGTGTGTGATGTTCATTGTGCAGTGTTAGTTGCTTAGTCGGATATCGCTGGTGATACTGAATTTCAATCAAGCAATACCTAGTTAAGAATATACAGGATAGTCATGAAGCCAACTGTGACCTATGCAAGCCAAGTGCGGGTGCTAAACAAGGCGTCGGAAGAAATTCTAGACGGATAAGAACGAGGAATGCTAAGAGGAATTTTGGGAGGAAAAGATACGGAAGACGAAGGGAAAAGAAGAGCGAACTAATAGAGATATACACACTATTTCATAATTTAATATTTAATAAGCAACATCTATGTGAGGGTTAGTCAATTAATAAGTCGCAAAACTGGACAGAGGCAATAATAATCAAAGTATTTCCCTGACATTTATCCCATCTCTTTACAAGTTCTTGAAAGTTGGCGGCAAAGAAGTCCTTTGGTTGCTGCCACAGCCAACGAGTAACCTCTCGGCGTACGGCATCATCAGTTTCAAAATGACGGCCAGTCAAATGATATTCTAGGTGGAATGTTTCGATTCCATGGAAGATCGTTTGGATTCGCGTAGAAAGTGGTGAACCCCGCGTGACAATTCGTGCCATGAAGCCATTTCCTTCCTCAGTGTACCGAGAGAGGTGCTACAAGGGCAGACCCATTCTATTTATTTTTATTTTTAATAGGCATCACTGCCACCTCAAGTAATCTAAATCTAAATCTATCGATGATATCCATTCGTTAGGAAGAAATACCTTTGAGAGTTGCCAGGAATTTTACCGGCTGTTCTTTCCTAAAAAGTATTTCATGTCCTGTCATTCCAATTTTCGAAAAATTGGCAGTTTTATTCGTCTTCCTCAAATTATTTCACCAAATTCATTGTAAATTTTTGGAAAAATTTCATTTTTGCTAAAATCTTCTTCTAGAATCTATTACATCTATTACAAAAATGGATTTGATTCGAATTCAACCATCTCTGCCTTGCATACTCAGAAAGTAAGCGCAACGATGCACATATTTATATTTATTTCGATTTTGTATCTATACGCGCGCATTTGTCCATACATATTTACGTGTGTATGCGAAGCGAGAACGCGCATGTGAACGTTATACGCCGCGCGTGCAAGAGAGGACTTCGAAACTTGTCATACCGGTTAACTATTTGTAACGTGGAGAGTAACAACCAATCCAAGGCGGCGCAGTAAATCAATTGTCACTATTATAAATCGATGCTCAACTGTTAAACTTCCATGGCTAATGCGTCCAAAGTACCTACACACATTCTACGGGAATCGTTTACCTTAGCCTCATCGTCTCCCCGTCCTTCTCCATCCTTCGTCCGTACCATTCTTTTACCCGTTTCGTCTTTTATTTCGCTCCGCTCTCACAGCTTCTCGCTCGTTTCGTCTTCGCCACCATCGTCGTCGTCGTCGTCCGTCGATCGTTCCCTGCTCCTCATCCTCGCTGTTGTCGCCGTCGTCGTAGTCATCATCGGAACCCGAGAAATTTCGAATTCTTTAATTACCGTCTTCGCCGCGGCGATCATTTATCCTATTAGCGATACAACGGCCTTGTCACCCTCGTATCTCTCTGATCTCTCTAATGAACCGATATACCGCTCCGTCCGATTTGAGCAAATCGATCGTCGCTTTTTGTTCGTCGTCTTGCGCGCTAAATATAGTCGCGATTGGGGATCTTTCGGAATGAGCGGATAGAATTTTGCCAAGTATTCTGTAATTGAGCTTGTCGTTTGCGGGAAAATCAATCGAATCGTGTGTACCGAATAGAAACAGGACCGCCCTTATAGATATTCGGCGCGCCCCTAATGGGCTACCAACGATGGTGCGCCTCTTTTCGTAAGAAAATGGACGGAAGGGAAAACGGGAGCTCAGTACGCGTGGACCAGCGAAGTTTTATGAAAGGCAAACTGCTTTGAGTGCAAGCAAAATTGTCGCCCCAAGACGCTAACGCTCTAGGGCTATAACTTGTTTAACCCAGCAGTTAGGCTGGCCCCGTCTTCACCATTAGTACTACGAATCTGTGACGTCCTCTTCACGTGATAGTTCAAATTTTCCCAAATTCGGTTTTCAGACGGCCAGTTACTTAACAATGGGGACGGGGGTGGGTGTATCTCCAATATCGTAATAAAATGAATGGACACCACTTGATCTCTTAACATCCGGAAATATACGTTTTACCTAGCAACGATAACACCAGAAAAGTTCGCTACAGGTACAACCGCTAATTAACGATGGGGAGGGGGGGTATGATGGGAAGCACAGAACATTCAACTAAGGTCAACAATTTAATAAAAGAAATGACTTCATTGGCATGTAGCCACTAACATCCCAACAAACGAAGACAAGAAGATAATTTAATCCAAACAAATATAATACAAGCTTTAAGGTCGAATATAAAATTAATACTCCGAACTCAAATACGAATGAAAATTCTTAAGAACCTTTTGTATGTAACCCTGTATATGATCAATAAAATGCTGCCTAATCCAAATTGTGGTATTTAAGCCTAAGAAATAGGGTGGTCCGTAGATGTTGTCCTGTTCTTGTGGGAAGTGATACGCCACTGGGAGATATCAATCCCAAATTTACAGCCAAACTAATGGATCTAAAACCAATTTTATGAGTCCAACACAAAAAGCGCTCAAAATCGGAACATCATGGACTAGTTTAGGTGTACCTAGGTGTACAGATAATTTTCTTTTAATAAAGTAAGAAATTTAGTTTATATTTATTTCAAAATCGCGACCTTACCGTATAAGAACGACGCGTCCACACAAGGTTATTTCGACCGTAAGTTATTACGCTAGGAAAATCTACTATTCGGGTTTCTCCACTTATCCTCAAATAGTTTAGGCCGAGTCGCCCTCGACAAAATCCAAATACACTCAGAAACTACAAAATACTTCAGCTAATTGAGATCTTCCAGAACTGTTGTCGCCTTGCCGGATCGGCAACGAAAGGAGATAATTCGGGAGCGAATCATATGAAGTTAGTCAGAGACTCTATAATATTAGAAGAGTTCTGTTTCTAATCTAACAAGGAACTTAACCTAAGAGATATTAGATAGGGCCTTGTGCTATTTGAAATCGTTAGGATTTATATCAATGATCGAAATTTTATTTTTAATTTTTAATTTGTATTCTATACTATTATTGGCACGTAACAAATCTTTGGATTACAACCCGATGTGTAGCGAAGAACACTGTAGATTGAAACTACGTTTGAGTACTTTTTTGTGCTCCCAGATATCCGAAGAGACTGGTGCCCGGGGGCTATAGCCCAGTTAGCCCTATGGTTAGGGTAGCTCTGAATAGAACACTACAAGGACGGATGACCGGTGCTCAGTTATTGAATACATCGAAACTTTTCTTTATAATTTGAATTTTAAGCCTCTTGTGCAATTGCCAATGATGAACTAAGCAAAACACGCAGCACAAACCTAAAGCGTAGGTTTGTGCTGCGTATTTCCTTTGGGGCAGGGTGGAAGTTTGTGAACCCAAAACAAAAATGAAATGTGCAAGAATACGGATATAAAGCCTGATGGGGAGATTTAAACCGTAGTACGGTCGTGTCCAAAACGATTTGTTAAGAAAATACGACACAACATTGAAGGCGAATGGGAAATTTAAACAGTAAAAGGAGTCAATGAGAAAATGCAAAAACTACTATGCTAATCCTAAACCCTTTCCTACCCTTTCCAGTGTAAGGCGGTGACGTTGAGTTGTCAAGCTGTCATCCTATTTCCCCTTCCAAAATTCGTTCTACTTTTTTCTATGTTGTATTTTTCCACGGACTCCATTACCTTCATATACCTCGTTTTTCAGCCGTCCAAGTTTTTCTTGGCCTTTCTTTTGTTCCTCTTCTCGGTACTCGTGCCTCGCATACTTTTTTAAGTATCCTAAGTATCCATGTCCCCTCTTAACTGGCTTTCCCCTACTGCGACTGTATAGGCCTATGACTTTCAGCTTTTCCCTAATAGTATCATTTCTGATTCTATACATTCTCGTTTTAGCTCTAATTTTTTCCTAGAAACTTTATTTCTATGCATTGCAAGTTGCTTCTTTGGTTTTCTCTTGTTTTCCACATTTCTACTCCATACGTTGAAATTGGTGTTACTACCTGTTCAAATATTTTCGTTTTTGTTCGTTTTGGTCGAAAACGGGTCGACTGAACGAGTCGTGAGAGCGGATTCGAATATCGCGTATGGCTGGTAAAGTATCGAAAATGTCGAATTTCGAATTTCAAGCGCCATTGTGAAAGCGTTCGAGCTAATCTATCGGAGGCTCGAGAGAAATTCGAAGGAAATCTCCCGTTTTTCCTTAAGAAAAACGTTTTAAAGAACTACCAAAATCAACTGCAGGCAATCAGAAGCTCACGAACGGAAAACTTCTAGTTAGTGCACATCGAAGAGAAAAATCTAAAACGAAACTAACGTCTGGGTGTGCTTGACAGCAATCGTCGATTTAGTCACATCTTCCACGTTGACGAAAAATGTTGGCTGAGAAAACAGGCGAATGTTCCCTACGATGTAGTCGACATTGTCTGAAGTACATCGAAACTACCTCTAGTGGAATCTGCTGAAAGCAAAGAAGAACACTGCAACCTCGTGTCGATTGAACAAAAAGTATGCTGTAAAACAAAATTTGGACAACTGTGAGACTGAGAAGAAGACGATATTTACACAGTGAAGAAATTTCACCTTCAGCTAGGCACAATTTCTCCATCCAACCTACCGTCTCTCATCACAATGGGTCCTAAGCATTTACAACAAAAATATATAAACAAAAGGAAAATCCTGGGAGAAATTTAAAGCGAATTTCGATTCCTGCAAATAGGAGAGGTGACAAGGATACATCGAAGATACCCACCTAACGGGGGCTACATTTCAAGAGACACGATGCATCAACCAGCTTTGCCACGCTAAGTGGTGGCCATTACCCTTAGGAAGAAGTTATGCCTTTAAAACATATTTCTCAATCATTCTGTTTAGTATCGAATATGTGTCATTACTTTCCATCATCTGGATTTCAGGCGAAAAAGAAAAACATTAGGTAATACTCGCGCGTCCTACGCGAGTCTCGTAAGTAAACCGAAGAGAAAATAACATCGCGATTTTTCAGGGAATATCTCTAAGAGCGTGTATCTTTTCATCTATACATAATAACTCCCGAAATATCTCCTCAGTGTTTACCATTTATATAAAGTTGCGCGTGCCGTGTTGATATCTATTTTTACAATTTTATATTTTAAATATTTCCACAATAACGAATTTCCAAACTGCGCGTTTTCGAAGGCGCGTCGCGTCGGCCGACCAGGCAACGATGCGCCGAATTCCGACGAAAAAGGATATTTTTGGCGTATTCGTCATTATATAATGAGTATTTATAATATGAGCATGCTGTGTATAACACAAGCACACGCATACACATATAAGCATACACTCCACCTTTTGCCGCGCGCCGTTTTAGCAATCCCAAAATCAAATATAAACGGGAGGGCGCCGGAATGCGACGGACGCATACGAGAAGGAAGAAGACGTACGAACATACACGCACGGTTCCAGGATATAGACGAGCGTGTACGCGTGTGCGTGCGCGTCGTAAGTGTAAATGTAAGCTAACATACGCGTGTTTGTTTAGAGAAATGCGAGTTAATTTTGAAACGGCTTAAAATTAGTTCGGCCGCATTAAAAAAAAAAAAATCGAAACGCGATTATATTTATGTCGGTGCTATGAATATGTCCGCGCTACAAAAGTGCGTACTTAATTTTTACCACGCCAAAAACATCTTCGAGTAAATATTTTTAAACCCGTTCCGAATTCCGAGCGGTCACCCTCCGTTCGTTTCCTCAAATCAAAATCTCCAATTTCTAATTTTAAATACGGAACGTTTCCAAGATGGAGCACAAAGATCTTTTCGAAATCGAGTTGTATTGAGAAGATTTTGTTCTTTCTCTACGAGCCGCTTCTTGGCATTAACTTGCCCAAAAGTTCGCAACATCTCGCAGAAGAAGAAAAAAAAGAAAAGATTCATGTTTTCGAGGCGGAACAGTGTACCATCATACAAGAACCCCAGAGCACTAACTTCTCCCAATAGGTCAACACCTTCGAATTTCGGGGAACTTTAAGCGTGAAAAATGAGTGAAATTTTCCGATTGGACGCACCAAATTAATAGCACAAGGAATAAGCGATTATATGGTTACAATAAATGGTTCTGCTCAGTCATCGACTACATCGAATTATATGAATTTTCTTAAGCATAAAAAATATATGGGGGAGGAGGCAAGTCCATGTTTTGAAAAGAAGTAAATGGCCAGGAAATTTAGGTTGGAGTACGTAGATTAACCCGAATCAGCCCAGAACTTCTCTTTTGCGAATTAAAAAAACATGCGTTATGTCCAGGGGGTATAAGGATCACAAACATAATTTTTGCCCCATTACTTTTCTTTTGCAATTTTTAATAAGTCTCACATGAACAGTAAAAAATTCACTGAAGAACAAATCACTTTAGTAGCTGCATACGGATTTTTGGGTGGAAACGAACGCGTTTGAGAAGGAAAGTAGTTTATAGTTATTTTTGTCGTACAACACAATAACTGTTGCCATTTTCCATTTGTAACCACATGGTCATACTGGACAGATTCAGGTTAAAATCGTAGAGTAGTCAGGACATATATGAACATTCACTAGATATTCCAAATGTGAACTTTTAAAACTTTGATTTGCAATTCTGTATTTCACGATTGAATGGCTACCAGATTAATTATGTGAGGTTTAAGGTATTTAGAAATTCAGAATCTCATCGTCTGAAAATACACGAAATCCCAATTTTTGACCAAGAACATTTCAATTGTGATGTTGAAGGTCAGCTTTTGAGATCTTGATTGGGGATAAGTGTACCTACGTAATTAATATTTACTTCGTTGAAATACGAGCGCCAACTTCCTTCCATCAAGCCTAATAAAGTAATACACGATATCGTCATGGAACACATTTATTTCTAATTTTTTGAAGTGCTCCCCTTTACAGTCAATGCATCTTCGCATCCGTAAAAACTAGTTTTTTCCAACCTTTCCGCCTTACGTAATTTATTTCATTTCCAAATCCACCCACCGTTTCTTCGGTCGATGTAAAAATAATAAAAGCGAGATAGTGCAGTCGTTAGCAACATCGAAGAAATTGGGTACAATCCACGGGAGCAACTCCAAATGACTGGTGAACAGGAACGATAGTTCCAATTTAAGAAAGGAAACCCAAGGGAATGTAAAAGCTACAGATTACAGATTACCCTGCTCAGTATAGAAGCGAAAATATATACTAGAATAATGTTAGATTACTTGAGGTGGCACTGATGCCTGTCCCACTGCGACCTTTCCAGGTCTATTGTGGTCCTCATGCCTCCTTAGAGTACGTTCTCTAGCTTTATTCCTTTAATTAGACTTGACAGCTTTGAGAGCGGTTCTTCTGCATATACGTATACTTTTAAAAGTGGACTTGAGGCCCTTGCTCCGTAATGCTGTTATATGCCTACCTTAAAAGAGAGTCCTGGCCTGCCTTAAGCTTTGCCGGCTCCATCTGGGTGGCTGGATAGTCGTTGGATACTACCGCGATCCTCTCCAAAGCAGCCTCTTTGAAGGTAAGACCTTCTGGTCCCTTGCTTTTCGGAAGACCTGCGGGACTAGTGCCCTCCGACCTCGCCTTTTTGGACTTCCGTCCTTTCTTTACGTTTACTAGCCTCGTTGAGACCTAACTTCCTTATCTAGACCAACCTGGCCCTTTGTGTATGCCTGGTGAAGTTGGCCTTGATTATGGCCCTTTTAGCCTGTATGAAATCTTGGCCCTGTTTTACAAGCTTTTCCACTGTAGCCTTGGAATCCTAGGATAGCGTAGCTATACGAGGAGTAGCCAGGGAAGCATCTGTCCGCCCGATCAGAGCCCCGCTTGATCGGGTAAGGCTAATTACAAGGGGTTTCGCCTGGTGCCCCCAGGGGAACGTTAAATACCGTACACCCCTGCGGCCACGCAACTCTCGGCACGTTACCTTACACCTTAGTTTGAGTTTTAGCTCGGGTACCTCGGGAGCGCTAAATTCCCGAGCTCACTTGTAAAACTTGTTAACAGTGAGCCCCTGAGGCATAGAATAATGTTATGCAGATTGACAAGAATTATGAAACAAATGCTGGAAGATTCACAGTGCGGATTTAGGCCGATTAAAGGAGCAGTCGATGCTCGATGGAAAAGGCCTTCGACAGATTTGGCAGAGAGCTCGTGTGAAGAACACTGCAGAAAAGGGACGTAAACAACAAAACATTAAAAGGAATAAAGCGCCCGTACGATTAAACGAGGTATCTCCTCAGGGTAAAGCACGACCAATCAGAACTTTTTGGACCCTACGAAGGAGTAACGCAGAGAATTCCGAGCATTTTTCAAAACATTCATAGATGAAGGTATAAAAAGACATAAGGAAGCAAATGGTGCAATACAATCTAGGATACTGCGATCTTAGCGAAGGAAATACGTCGACAATGTAGTACGCCCATGACATACTGTTTACAGCTAAGAACGAAGTGAATACTGATTGAAAGTCTAGAAGCGATATACACGAAGATAAGTTCGAGGAAGTAAATTCCAAAAAACAGTGCAATGAGAAGCACCAAATATATTTGAAGGATGCAAGCCTGGAATAAGTGCACCGCTTCAAAGAGCTAAGTACTATGACGAAGAAAATTAGTTGAAGAAAGTGGGACAAGGACAGAAACCAAAAGTTCAACAGCATTAAGCACATCTTCCTAAACAAGAAGAAGATTCAAGAAAGTGCGAATTCATCCCGAAGATAAGTATGCCTGAGGCATATGCGTACTTATCTTTGGATCCCAAGCATAGATAACGATAAGCAACAAAATAGGAAAAATACAAAGCACTGGGGTGAAATTCCTCAGAAAGAACAATCGGAAAAACGAGATTAGGTAGAATAAGAAAACTGAGAGTCGTACCACTACAAAATATAATAGAGGAAGAGCAACTAACAATAAGTTGGCCGGGAAATGGAAGAAAACGAACCCATGTAAGCGCCGTACGAACCCAGAACAAGGAAGAAAAATAAAGAGGAAGAGCAAGGAAGACATGAGCAGGCGTGGACGGAAGCAGCGCAAAGAAGAGGCATTGGGAGTAGCGGCTTTTCCTCATTTTTATTTGTGAAGTCCATTATTTTTGCATTATTATTGCATCCTTGTAGATCTTAATTTTAGTTTTAGTGCTTGTACGTTTGTTTTTCAATAGTTGGTGGTACTGCCTGTAGTACTGATTTCTCGCCTTAGGTCATTTCTACATTTCTTCCGTTGCTCCTGCTTATTTCTACTTCTAAATATTGAAATCCGATCTGAAATCGGGATATGTTGTTTATTTTTCTTTGATAGCTTATTTAATTCGTTTTATCGTGCAGTTCTCTGTTTCTTACTAATATTATTAAGTTCCTTTCGAGATCAAAGCTGTGTTGTCTGCAAGGGCTAGTAATTTCTTTTGACTCTACCATGAAAGATGACCTCCACCTCTTGAAATTGGAGAAGTTTTAGATAAAACGTGCCCACCTTAATGCAAAAGTTGCTTCCCTTGCTTTGCAAATACCTTGTCGTTTTTCTCGAAACTCGATTGGGAGAGAAAGAAGAGGAAGGTCGAGGAAAAGATGGAGTGAATGCGTGGGGAAAACCTTAGAAAGATGGGGATAAAAGAAAACAAAGGCGAGAGACAGGAAAGAATGGAAACAAATAGTGTACCGATTGCCAGAAAGTGAATAAAAGTGAAAGTGGAAAATACGTCCTATGCCCTCGAGGCCTATTGAACGATTTAATTTATTAATTATTTTTAGGCTTATATGATAGATCTCTACCACTAATAGGTCAATAAAACAAGGCTGGTTTGAACGATAGTTATATTTTCAGAACGTTTACAAGCGTTTTCGGAATACCTTCTTCAGTGAAAATATAACTAGATAAATATATAAACAAACATTTGTTTTTTATTTGGGAACTATCAACAAAATGACTAATGACTAGGATTTCTTGATATAGAGGATGTGTAACAAACTTTTATATATATATATAAATTATAAAAACTAAATTAATGTGTAAACATACATGCAAATTAAGTAAAACCTTATATCAAAAAATCTTTGTCGAAACCTTAACAATTCTGTTCAAGGACTTGGAAAAGCCAAATTTAAAAACCTAGCCAAAGGTTTCCTTCTTAAGAAATGCAAATGTCATTTTAACAAATTGCTATATACATTACTTAAATTTTGAATATCGGTTCTGAAATTAATAGTTTTAGTGTCTTTTTGTATATTTATCATTTCATATATTAGTCTTTTTTATAATTATTCTCTGTTTTTAATATAATTGTGTTTTCAAAATCAAAGTAATGCCCAAGATCTTTGTAATGCTTTGTTACAGCGGTCATTGCACCAAAATCATTATTTAAAGAATACTTATGGCTATACAACCTTTTCTTTAAATATTGTTTATACTTTAAACAAAATCAAAGTAATGTAGTTTATAAAATAAACTGTAAAGACTGTGATGGTTGTTACATCGGTCAGACGAAACAATATTTAAAGAAAAGGTTGTATAGCCATAAGTATTCTTTAAATAATGATTTTGGTGCAATGACCGCTGTAACAAAGCATTACAAAGATCTTGGGCATTACTTTGATTTTGAAAACACAATTATATTAAAAACAGAGAATAATTATAAAAAAAGACTAATATATGAAATGATAAATATACAAAAAGACACTAAAACTATTAATTTCAGAACCGATATTCAAAATTTAAGTAATGTATATAGCAATTTGTTAAAATGACATTTGCATTTCTTAAGAAGGAAACCTTTGGCTAGGTTTTTAAATTTGGGTTTTCCCTAGTCCTTGAACAGAATTGTTAAGGTTTCGACAAAGATTTTTTGATATAAGGTTTTACTTAATTTGCATGTATGTTTACACATTAATTTAGTTTTTATAATTTATATATATATAAAAGTTTGTTACACATCCTCTATATCAAGAAATCCTAGTCATTAGTCATTTTGTTGATAGTTCCCAAATAAAAACAAATGTTTGTTTATATATTTATCTAGTTATATTTTCACTGAAGAAGGTATTCCGAAAACGTTTGTAAACGTTCTGAAAATATAACTATCGTTCAAACCAGCCTTGTTTTATTGACCTATTAGTGGTAGAGATCTATCATATAAGATAAGTATAAAAAGGGTCACGAAATATATATATATATATATATACATTTAATTATTTTTAGGGGCAAACACCAAAATTTTAAATAGGGTCAAAGTTTGTGGGTGCCATTTATTTTATTAGATTATATTGTTGTAATTGAAAAATTAATGTCGTTTAAATGATGTGCGTTTGTTTCCTTTTATCATGGCAATGTAAAAAAAAATTAAAGAGGGGCATGAAAATATTTTCTACAATCAGGGAGGCTCGACTCTAAAAGGTTGGGAAACCTTGCAGATCTCAAATATTTTTTATTTAGGTATGGGCTGTTAAAAATAGATTTTCAAAACTGTTCACTCAGCGAGCGAAAAAAGGAGGTCGCTACTTTAATGATAATCCGCTAATCTATAAGAATAACAAGTTTCCAGTAATTCTAAGCTATTAAATTAAATTAAATTATCCAAGACGATCAAGTACAAGCGTAAACCCAAAATCAAAGGAAATGGCACCTAGTTAGAAGTTCATCATTCCACTTTCGGTCGGCCCATCCAACGTGGATTCGATAAATTACCGCCGGTATAAATAATAAAGCGCGCATTATCCTTATTATTATTATGATGATACAATAAAGTAATTGGAATATGAATTTTAAATCAGGCGGGGACGAATTCGACGACTACAATTTGAACGGCGACGATCCTCATCGACCGTCGTCGTCGGTCGCCCCGTTTATTTATAAACGGCGCTCGTTTTTTCCATGTGGTATAATTTTTTTCTTTCTGATAGAGATACACCCATTTACCGGCCCTATTCAATCGAGCATAGTCGCTTCTTTATTCCTTATCAGGGGATAAATTATTCAAAGCCGCAGGCCAGCGCGTTTACGAAAAAAGTAAGCAATTTCCACGACTTTAATAATGAATTCGGTGAAAATAGCCGGGCATTTTTCGTCTTTTCCCTGTTCTTCTTCCTCATCGTTTTTTCTTCTTCGTGTTATTCGTTAAGTAGCGCGAGACTAAATTCGTCATTGTCGTCGTGTCGTCGTCCGTTTCGGAGGGGGGATGGAAAAATCGATAGGAGATATTTTAATTAAGTTAATCTGCTTTGAGTGTTGTACCTCGTCGAAATTGTAGGTCAACGAGCTGCGATGGAGTTATGACTTTTTCCATTCGTTACAGTCTCAAAATTTATGTTTATTTTATATTATAGGTTACGTAGCATTCTGAGACATGACCTAACCACCTCAACTGACTTTCCTCTTTTTTATCTTGTATCTGCTTTATCGTCAGGGTAGCCATCATTCCATCGTCCTTACCCCGTCCAGGCTTGCTGTTCCTTCAGTCTTTCTAAGAAACCTTATTTCTGTCCTCTTTATCTGGCTTGTCTGACCTTACCCCCGTAAATAAGTATTATTTTTGTTGGTTTTGGTATTTCTCTTTTGCCCTGGCAGGTGTACTGGATATTACTGAAAAGTCCTCGCTGCTCCTATCTTTGCCTTAACTCTTTGTCTAGCCTTCTTCACCATTGTACACAAATATTTGAAGCTCTCCACTTTCTAATCTAGAACTGAACGGAAGGAAAATCAGGACCATGCCTGGTTTCCACACAGAATATTTGAAAGTAACCTGTCATATAGTCTGACTCATACCTGAGTGTAGATTCTCAATTCTCAATCTCATTAAGAACTCTGATCTTAAGTAGATCCTTCTTCTTAATCCGGAAGTCTTCTACCTGTCGGTCACAAATATCACATCGGTAAACTCCTCACCACACAATTGTTTAAAATAAAATCGGTGACACGTATTTCGCTAGCTCGAGGCAAGCACCTTCAACAAGTTTATACGGTTGTTGAAGATACTTGCCTCGAGCTAACGAAACACGTGTCACCGATTTTATTTTAAACAATTGTGTGGTGAGGAGTTTACCGATGTGATATTTGTGTCAGTAAATTATCCCACAGTCCTTGCAATCACCTTTACCTGTCGGTGTCAAGTTGTTTTGGGCTCGAATCCTTCGACATTTCCTTCCACTTTTTCCTATTCTTAGCCATGGTTTCGACATTCTTCCATTTTATTCCTCTTTTCTTTGCCGCTGAGCGTACTTCTTCCGTCTACGTCTTTCTCGATTTTCTTCTTTTCTATCTTCCAATTCCCTTCGCTAAGTAGATCCGTTACGGCATAGTTTTACTTTGCAAGAAAGGGTTCATATTTCAGTAATTGACACTTCGGTACGCTGAAGTTAACTCTACGGAAAATAAAAAGAAGCTTTCTTGGCTATTGCCAAATCATCTTGTATATACATACATTTACTAAGGCAAACAACGATGTTAAGTGCTTTGATAATTAAAAATCCATCAATTATATAATTGCTTTTATAAGATCTACGAGTACAGTATTTTCTTTTACTTTCCCAAAAATTCTCCGCGAGCCGATAAGGATGGATTTACGAGAGGGAAATCCGTAAGATAGGTAATCGATTGGAATTTGTACAGAAAAAGTTTGTACGTATTAATAGGATCCCTATTTACATAGATAGTCGCTTATCCAAACACATTGGATCCTGTAATCGCTCTTTCGATTTCGATAAAAAAGTGATAAAAACTGATTAATTTTCGACATTGTATCGAAGTCGTACGTGTGTCGATAAAGTCGAAAAGTATTCGTTTGTTTTTAGAAAAAAATATCAACAAAAATATCCTATCCGAATCGTTGCAACTTGTTCAACTTTTGGAATGAGCTTTTTCCGAAAAGGATGACGACTCAATGATCGAAATGCAGTCAACATGTGTCAATCTAATACCAACTCTATCGTTCCAACTCTAGACTTATGCCATCAAACCGGATACATTTTGATCATACCCCGTATGTCTCGAAATTAGAGTACATGATCGGTGAGTCCTTCCAGTGCTAACTTATGCTTTGGAGACATCTAACTGGAAAAACAATAAATAACGTTGAGGTGGTTGATGTTACAAGGGAGAGCTTGTTTACCTCGTCTTGTCTGGCACTTTCGGGACCTGTCTAGTGTGAGAATCCCGGTGAGCGACGAAGTTAAACGTAGCAGAGGAAGGTTACTTGGGTATGCTTCCTGACACAGTTTCGAGCAGGTGTCGTCTGTGGAGACCAAAATAAAATAGTCCTAGACTGGTACCAACTTGCCACTACCACTACCAATTGGGCATAAATGTATTTCCTACGAACCGTTTTCGATGAAATACTTAGAAGACAATTAGTTTCAAACCCATTTTTCCTAGTATCAGTTATATTTGACGAAAATTGTTTAATTAACTTCGATTTTTTCCGGTTTCGATAATGCTTGTCTCGTGCATGGGAAACAGGTGTCATTGAATTTAATTATTAAAAAATGCGTGTTGAGGAGTTTATCGATGTGATACAGTGTCAATTTTAACACACTTTCTCCAAAATTTGAGAACAACGCCTAAGTAAATGAAGATAAATTGTCTTATAAGAATGTTTGCTTCCCAAACAGTCTTTACAGCATGTCATTGTGTGGTCTATGTACATACAACCAAGATTTACAAAATTTTGCGAAAAAAACGATTCTTTCCTTCTTTTACAATATTTGCAATTTCGTCTTTTACCTGGCTACGATTCTGGCATGACCTCCTGCTGACTGAAATTCTCAAAGCATACTTTTTGTTAGGCGTTTGTCAACTGTCTATTGCATATTCTCGAGCACCAATTCCATTTTCTTGAAGCAGCCTGTGCGTGTCACAAACTGAAAAATATTGCAATAATTGTTACATATTTGATCGTGGTGGGGTCCGTCAAGATAAAATGCCATATGGCAATTATTTGAAATTTTGAATAAGTCTTGGATAGGGAAAGCAATTTCTATGGAGATATGGCGACGACGGTAGAAATTTTACAATAATAATAATAAACAAATTATCTATCCTTTTCAGGAGGGAGGGCATTGCCCTGCTTAAATATGCGTCATGATGTCGGTATGCGATATCCAGGCTTATAACACGTTCTCTTAACCTTCCTATACTCATGTCAAAATGAAAGACGTATACTATACTATATAAGTCGGTCTCACAGACCGTATGCGTGAGTATAGGAAGGTTAATCATGCTTTAAACCATCACTAGCGGCTGGTGGTTTACAGTCGACTCTGTGAGACGCTCGCTAAGTTGTCTGTGAGCAAATTGTGATCTAGTGCGTTACTAATTCTCGCCACTATAAAAAAGAACAACAAATTTTTGGTTACATCTTTGACCGGCAATCGTGTGTGGCATCGATTGGAAATTTTCAAGAACATTTATCAGCGTCTTTTTCAGATAGTTGAAAGGAAATACGACGGTAGAAATTCTGAACGAAATAATAAGGAAATTACCTAAAATATTCATCTTGTCGTAGACTCACAGACCACGCCCGAAAAAAAAAAACACTTTTCAGCTTCAAAGAAAAAGCAGCATTTTTGAAAAACTGGAAATCGATAAAGTTGGACTTTTTATTTTCACATTTCAGTTTTACAAACACGCAAAGTATGCCGTATGTGATTTTTAACGCTCGAATTTTGATTTTCTACCGCTGTGAGTACCCAGAAAGGTACTTTAGACACCTACAGCGGTAGAAACGCTAAATTCGGGCGTTAAAAACCCAAGTACAATACACTTTGCCAGCTTTTTAAAGAAGAAACTCGTAGATCAAACCTAATCGACCAGGGATTTGTTCGTGTTCGACGAAAAATCTTGAGTTCATTATCATTCAGAGGGAAAACCATCACAAAGCTGTTCGAACTTCGAAATGTTGTATGGACTGGTGCTCTTCTAGAAGAAAAAATTGCGAATTTGTCGTTTATCGGTACGTTTCGAATTTCCACTTGTACTAGCTGGGAATCGGACAAATTACGTTTAAACTTTTCCGAGAATTATTCGGTGTAAAATGACCTATGTAAGCACGCGTCACGATAATTCTAGATATCGTCCACCACACGCACGTACTCACACACATGTTCCTATACATACATACGTGCGCATATGTAAGTATGTATGTTACTTACAAATAGTTTCTAATCGTACGACCGTACGTTTCGTTATTCTGCAATGTCATCTTCGAAGTAGAGGCCTCCACCAGATATCTTATCGCTCGTTTTGTTTATAAATACTACGCTGCCATGCTCGCGGCGATATCGCGCCGATTTCGATTATACATGCAGGCAAGGTGGATTATAAGGGATTTAATAACACATACATATACATATTTATGCCTATCGACATGATTGGAGATAATGCGGATGACGTATGGACGCGACAGTACGGAGCTGAACCGTGAGGTTAATTCCATAAATGTTGCAAATGTAAGACAAAAGTAAACGAATTTGGAATTTTTGATGTCGGAGGAAACGTTTTAGAAGCTGAACGTGTTTCTCGCAATCTTTGCACCCAAGAATCTGGTTTCTTGATTTTCTAACGCTGTAAATATGTAATCAATTTCAGATTTATAGTTTCCAGAATGATATTTTTGAAGCTTGAAATTCTAAAACCCTGAAATTCTGAAATTCTAAAATTTCTAATTCATAAAAGTTCGGAAATAGCTTTAATTTTTGGATTTCTATTTCTTTTTAACCGTCTGAAATTTATGAGGTCTTGTCATTCCGAAGTTTCTAAAGTTTGGAAGTTTTAAAGCTTCGAAATTTGTGAAGTTGTAGAATTCGGCAGTTTTAGTGTTTCGAAGTTTTTGGTATTCTGAAATCCGTGACGTTCGGAAAATATCGGTCTGAAATTATAAAGTCCTGGAGTTTTAAAGTTTTAAAATCTGTAAACTTTAGTAAATCTGAAATTTCTTTAATTTTTGGATTTCGAATTTTTTCTTAATTTTGCCAGTTTATGAAGCTCTGTTCTTTCGAAATTTCTAAAATTTCGTGTTTGTAGACTTCTGAAGCTTTGAAGATTTGAAATTTCTGAAGTTGTAGATTTCTGGATTTTTAAAGTTTCGAAGGTTGTATTCTGAAATCCCTGACGTTCAGAATTTTTTATCGGCCTGAAAGTGTATAGTCCTAGAATACTCAAGTTCTAAAATTTCTAAACCTTAGTAGTTCCGAAATTTCTTTCATTTTTGGATTTTCAACGTTCTTTTCCAATTTCAGAAGTTTATGAAGCCTTGTTCTTTCGAAATTTCTAAAGTTTCATTGTTGTAAAGCTTTGAAGCTTTGAAGATTTGAAATTTCTGAAGTTGTAGATTTCTGGAATTTAACATTTTGAAGCTTTTGGTATTCTGGAAAATTTCTAAGGTTTCGTGGTTGTGAACTTCTAAAGCTTTGAAGATCTGAAATTTCCGCAGTTGTAGATTTCTGGAATTTTAAAGTTTGGAAGTTTCTATTCTGAAATACCCGACGTTCGGAAATTTTTATCGGTCTGAAATTGTTCTTTCGAAATTTCCAGTTGCAAGGTTGGGAAACTTTCTAGCTGTGAAGGAAGAAGAGATGGAAAAACTGAAAAGAATCTGATTGTAATATGTCAGCCTCCCCTTCTTCTCATTGCTTTGATGAAACGAAAACGCAGATTACGTTTTGTCCTCAATAGACCTCCCAAAAGAAGAAAATCAACATTTTTAATTAATTTCCTTCTGCATTCTCGTGTTTCTTCTCTTTCTGCTCTCTCTCTCTCCTTTCCCATCTACTCCTTCTTGCAGCCTAATGGTTACATTTTCCCCTTTTCTTTTAATTATCCGTCTTCTCTTTCTACTGTTTTGATTCCTCTTTTAGTCTGACATATTTTTTGCGCACTTTTCTATTCTTGTATTCCTATTTTCGTTCCTCTTTTTACAGTCTTTCAACATCCTCTATTAATAAAAAAGGAAACCATTATTTTATATTTCATATCGTCTTGGATTTTCGTCTTTCTTCTCTTCTTCCTTCATGCTTTTCTCCCATCTGATTCTCTCTACAGCATAATCTTCATCTTTCATTCTACTTTCTTGTCATTTTCCAGCTATTCATCATTTTTCCTTCTTTTTTTAATTATCCTTCCTCCCTTTCTACTGTATTGATTTTTGCTTTAGTCTGATTTAAGTTTTATTCTTGTATTTCTACCCTTACATTTTCCTTTTTCTTTAGATGTTCTCAAAAATAAATCTTAGCTCTCTAGTGGTCCTATACTAGCGCCCTACAACAACGTGAAAGAGAAGGTAACGACATCGTGATTAACAAAAAGGAAACCTCACCTCCAATCGAGGGAAAAGCAAATACTCAACGTGGACGATTAGTTAGAAAAAGCAAAATTAGGGAAGCGAAGCTTCCAGATTCACACAACTGTAAAATTAAACTTCCCAGAGTCGAATCCCCGTGCAGATCCTCGACATACGAGTTTTTAAAGCGAAAACTGTATAACTTATTAACGGAAAGTTCAACTGAACGCTACAAACAGAATCTTCACACATCCAAAAGGCGCAGGATGTATCAAAAACGAAAACGGGGCGCCATCTACGACAAAAGTTGAAGCGAGAAAGGCCGCAAGTAACAATGCAGGACTAGATAACAATTGGCAGTAACACAACCTACCAAAACTAGGTTCGTTATCAGGCGGTTTTCTAGGAAAATTGTGTTACTACCAATAGGTAAACATAAGTTGCGTGTAGACATTTTTGAAGGAAAATGCATTCTGTTTTATTAGTCATGGACCACAATCGCAGATTACAGTTTCGTTTTGGTTGAAACTCATCAGTTCGGTGTAGTTAGCACACGATTAAACAGGCATATCCATTCCCCAGAAGTATATGATTGTTAACAAAGAGCCAGAAAGTGGCTCTATCTACAGAGTCGATTATAAATGGCACATCGATGGAACTGTGTTCTGAAGTATGTTACTTCTGCGTCGACTCTGTAGCCGGAGGCACTTTTGATTCCATGTAATTTCCCGATAATTTTATAGATCTGGAGAGGGCTCTGGTTACTTAGTCGCAAATTAATGAAAGAGGATTAGTGGGGAGGAGACCACTAATTCGTACATGCAATTTGTCCTTACCTACGACTATACTGAGTTCACGTTAGGAATGCAGTAGATGGCACTTTGAACTGAAGCACGATCAGAATAGGGCAAACTCTTCGGATAAGTAAGATTATGTTAGACAAAATGTCAGATATGTTGTGCCTTATGTAATTTGGGTATCGTTATTAGCCAATCAAATTCTATAATTTTATGCTCCTATCTATCTGCCCACTGCATTCTTAATATAATCGAAGTATAGTGAGCCGTAGCCTACATAACTTTCTCCATTTTCTCTTCGTCTGCCTGATATTGAGCATTGAGCTCCAGAAGTGGAATCTGGATGCATCCGATGGTTTCTGGCATTATTGGCGTGATACCAGAAAAGAACCGCGTGTATTTAGTAAAAGAAATTTCGCTGGAGGAAGTTGTATGGTTTTTCATGATGTTCCCATACTATGAGATGCTAAGATTGGCATTTGTCAATACTCGAATGAAGAGTCAAGTTATCAGAAAACTCTTGCAGACCATTTACTACCTTACATACGCCGTTTCCGAAACAGAAGGTTTACATTTGAAAAGGATAATGCTGACATCAGCTCAACACAGGTCAAGATGAAATCTACCGTAAGGAAATAAAATAAGGACCATGCCTCTCGTTTCAGTAATTTAATAGTTATTTACTTAATCGCACAAAAAGTTATTATAAATAGTCGAAATGAATCCAATTCCTCTACTATTAGCACAGGATTCCTCTTGTATGAATTCGACCTAATTTTTCATGCTTATTAACGATTTTCCTTCTTGTTTGAATGTACGTGGAAGTGTGGTTCTCATCCAGAAATGTTTTGAGTTTCGGGAACAGGTGGAAGTCTGACGGAGCCAAGTCAGGCGAATACGGCTGATGCAGAAGGATTTCGAATTTCAATTCTGTCAATTTTTGCTGAACGATTGCACTTGAATGAGTGGGCGCATTGTCGTGGTGAAGCAACACTTTTTCTTGACCATTGTTTCCGTTTTCCCTAAATCGCTGCTTTCAATTTGTCAAAAAGTGTTGACCAGTAACGATTTTACCTTTTTCAAGAGTAAACAATTAGTAAAATTCCTGTTTCTTCCCAAGAAAAGTGCGATCCAATCATCTTTCCAACCGAGTGAATAGTCTTTATCTTCTTTGGAATCGATTCGCGGCGTGCAATCTACGGTTTTGATTAAATTGTTCTTGGTGTGTAGTGATGAATCCAGGTTTACTGCTAGTAAATCGTGTCTTAAGACCACGCTCGATGGAAGGTGTAGATTTCAATAAATTGCCAATTCACTGGAAATCCAATAAAAGGTCTGGGTGACCAGTGCAATCTTTACAGAATGGTTTCAGAAATACTTCATCCAGGAAGTTAGACGCTACATGAATGTAAGATGTCGAGAAGTTCTTTTAATTTTAGACAATGCACCTGGTCATTCGAGTTTGGAGCACTCAAATGTGCAATTTTGTTGTTTTCCGCCTAACACTACATCCTCAATACAACCGCCAGACAAAGAAATAATTGCTACTTTGAAAACGTATTACACAAAACGTTCATTCTAATACCTGTTCGCCATAATGAGGATTTAACAATCATTGACGTGTGGAGAAATTTTTCTATTATGAACTGTATTAATCAAGGTGGGTTAGCGTTAGTTGAAATAAAGCCATCAACCTTGAACTCATGTTGGAAAAGTATTTGGCCAAAATGTGCATCATAACGCTCGCACATACAATTGGTGGAGATGGATTCGGTGATCTATATTTGCGGAAATAGAGGAATTGTTAGTTGATAAAAGCTTGAGTGAAAATGAAATTATAGACCACATCCTTAAGACTCATCATGGCGGCGAACATAGGGATAATGGCGAGGAAAATCCTCCCATTTTAAATGCAACTCTAATTAAAGAAGGTCTCGATTTTGCCAGGACATTAGATAATCATTTAGGACAACAGGATCCTGATGAGGAACGAGCTGAAAAATTTCAACGTGAACTGAAATCACTTAAGGCATCTTACGGTTTATCACGAAATCAAACACAATCTTTAATGACTGATTTCCTTCTAAAAACTACTGAATTAGCAGCACAGGAAACTATAGAAATAATTTCACAAGATGATGAACAAAATAACACGTTCGTATGCATGTATTGTCAGAAAGTGATAATGCATAAAATATTTATATTATTTTTACTTTGTTTATATTAATGGATTCCAGATATTATTTTCTTTTTCAAAGTAGAAGTTTTTATAATAAAATGTGTAAGCACGGAAAATAAATTCTTAAGTGTACTCTAACAAGAATTTTTCAATATTTTTATTGTACTTTCCAGTTGCTTTTAGGTCTGGAACCAATGTAGTATTTCTCCAGTTAGCCACGAATTTTTGGGAACCTATCTATCGTGCAAAAAGGGAACTAGGTGTAGATGGAACGATCGAGAGACATTTAGTTCACTTCAACCTTTCTTCCTTCCATGTTTCCAAATGTTTGATGTTTCTTTTCAGAATTACAATTAGTAAGTGACATAATCTTTTACTGCAATCGATCACAGCCGCTAAGTAGATGAAGCATACTGTGGAAACTTACATTTTGATAGTGCACTTCTGGCACCTTTAGGCGCGTTCCTAAATTTGACTCACTGTACTTCATATTTTTAAGTAATAAATGGACTATGACGTTATAGATATGCCCCCTATTTTCAGGTTTCTAACTTTGTTCTCAATCGTTTCAGATGCCTGATACTCGAGAAAGTCCAATACTGATCTACTTTGATGCGATATTTGGGGGATTCGCTTCACTTTTGGCGTACCACCATATTCGTCGGTAAATGCGTATTAAAGGTGCACCGCAATGACGAAAAGGTGTTACGTAATTTCGTCGATAGATAGGCCGCCAGCTCGGCCGTAACGAAAACGCGATATGTGTGTACATATATACATATATATATATATTCGACCTGACGTAACGAGAAAATATTATTTGACATAAAATTGCAAAATAATACGGCATACTTTCTTCAGGTAAGTAACGTATGTATTGTATGTATGTACGTACGTGCACACGACGTATGTATATGTAGGCATAACAATTGCGACATGTTTCGAGAGTTACCTTCAAAAATATATTATTTACTCTGCGAGGATGATAACATCAAAGTGTATTCAACCGTTATCTGAAAACAGATAAATAAATACGTGAATTTTTATTACTACAGGTGTTATTGTTTCGCGCGGACCAAATGTTGCTTACGCTCGTATAACGAGGCGTATTTTATTAATTTTGTTTTTACGTTGTCGTCGCCGGTTCCGGACTTTCAATAGATCATAAAGATAGCGTAGGAAATTGTCTATTTGTTCTATCCGATGGAATGGGAATACGTTTAAAAATAGGTCGTTCTCCAAAGTAATGACGAGGTGATATGATAATTGGGATTAAGTCCAGATTGTATAATTTCGCGTTTACCCGAACTGTACCTGAACTTTATCATCTAGGGCTAAAAATCCAAAATAACAATCACCTTCTATGTACTTATTTTAGAAAAATTTCAGACGTACATATGAGCTGTCGCAACACATTTTGAATTTACATCGAGTACCACGCCTTTGTTGACCGTGAAAAGATATCCAATATTTGGTGTTTGGCGTTATTTTCGGCAAAACAAGTTATGAATAAAATCCGGAAAGATTAGGGAGATTAATGAGAAAACTAGAAGAGACAAAATAAGTAACGACATATTCAGACAAAACCTAAAGATAGGATCCATAAAGGAGAAAATCGTAGGGGACCAACTCGGGTGGTTTGGACGAGAGTGGTGTTTGAGGCGCGACTGCTAGGAAGGGACGGGAAAAGGAACACGGTGGATCGACAAAATCGGAGAGAAGATTGAGAGAAGGGGAATGTCATAGAAATAAATACGTACAATAACACAGGATAGAAAACAATGGAGATAAATTGCAAAATTCAACTCCTGAGCTTTACACTAACAAGTAAGTTTATGTTATTGCAAAATCAGAAAACCAAAGTCTGAAGAATATAGACCACGATAAATCCTTCAAACTTTCGAAACAGGTTTTTGGGATTTAAGAATCAAAATTCGAAACTACAAATCAAAGGCACTAAGAAAGCATGGAGGATATCTAAAAACTCGACGGAAGGGTTATTAAAAGAGCAGGAAAACATAATGATCAGCTGGAATATCAGAAGAAAGTAGAACGAAAAGAAAATCAAATGGAAAAAGAGGATGGAAAAACAGAAGAAAGAGGAAAATACAGAATGATATGAAATACAAAATGTTGGCTTTCTTTTTGGAAATATCAATCGAGGATGTAGGAAACAAGAACTATCGTAGAAGCTAGAAGCCGACTTAGTCTTCAGGCTGCTTTGTTCGGCTGGTTTCTTGACATGTTTACATCAACTGCGAGAAAATCCCCCATCTTAAACAGCTTTCGTCACGATATCGATTACCACGCCGTACGAAGATTGACAACCGGACATACATACGTTATGATAACTCCGCCTTCATTTATATTTTCAAATTTTTCTAGTCAATTCCGTTAAATTTTCGAAACATTGAGGATCAGCTGCTAAATATGCATATGTCTTTTTCTCATTGTTAAGATCTCGCTTGATTTTTATAAACACCAACAAACTAAAAGTCGACTTGTCACATTTTTCATTTCATCACATTTCTACACTGGAATTCTATAAAATTAACCAACAATTGACGATCAATCTGTCAAATTCTAATTCTACTAGTAACGAACAATTGAAAATCAACCTGTCAAATTTTGATCTCTCAAACAATTGAAAATATATCTGTCAATTTTTTGTTTCGTTTTCATATTTTCGCGCCAATTCCGTTGAGTTTTTACACCAATCAACGATTTGAAAAGCGACTTTCCAAATCTTTGGTTCTATCACATTTCTACGCGGGAATCCAATGGCAAGTAATAAATTCTTTTCGTTTCTATGTAAGGGATGTCACAATTTCCGTTGAAATTAACGTTGGAAAATTCTCTTTTCATATTAGGTACATAGTACAGTATTTTCCAGTTGCAATTCGTCGCAAACATTACTTAATCATCAGAGAAGAAATATTCCAGTTCACTTCGATATTTTCGCGTTAATTCCGTTGAATTTGCAAAAACATTTAATATCAAGTGCCCAAAATTTTGTATTCTTCTCATTTTTCATATTTTCCTTTATTTTCACAAAAAGAACCGACAAAGGTCGATCTTAATTATAATTCTTTAATTTTCTGCAAGACGTGCAGTTATTTGAAATACAAGCAAAGATTTGACAGAAGTACCTATCTCCAATTAATTATTTGTAAGTTATGGAAAAAGAAAAATGTTAAGGAAATTGTAAATTTGACACGTCGAGTTTTAGGAAAAATTCCCTAGAATCCTTTAGTTAAGTTGGAGTTAGGAAATCGGGGACTTATGTTCGAGTAAACAGGGGTTTCTTACTTTTGGAGACATTCGGGTAAAAAGGGTTTTCCCTACGTTTGCTATTTAATACTATATTTGTTGCTCAAAATATTTAATTCTTTTAGTAGTTTCAGAGGAGATCGCAGTTACTTTTCACTTACATGCATTCTTGTATTAATTACGTTCTGCTAAAGCTGTAAGGTGGCTCTAAGGCCGCTAGAATTCCAACGGTTACCGAGAGTGTGTAAACCGTAGATAAAAAGCTAGCTTAATGGAGTTTAATTTAATCGTTTCAACTCAAGTGGCATATCCTTCTGACGTAATTGGTGACGGTCAGTCCCGCTAAACTTTCCGGGGTCTACTTATTAATTAGCTACTTTGTGGGCTCACCCAATAAACGCAATTTTTGACGCCGTTTTAAAGAGAACCATCTATTCTAGATCATTCCTTAAATATTAATATTTTGACACTCGTAAGTAGCTTTCTATTTTCCCATTTCCTCTCTCCGAATCGATGCAAATTACACGCTTTTCCTCTTCTAATTCGCCGAGTCTAAGTGGAAAAACAACAACGCTCTCAATTTCCGACAGTATTACAATAACAACTAACAAATCGGTGTAAACAGACGTATTTTCTCTGTTGATATAAACGAACTCAAGGTGCTATGATACATACACACGAGCGATTTTGAGATTTAATCGTTATGATAATTATTCGTTATTTTTTCGTCGTCTGAGCTAAAATTTGCGACGATTTCGATGAGATAAGGTGATCGATAAGGCGCCGTTGGCGAAGTCCTACAATTCCATTAAAATTAGCGCGAATTCTACAAATATGCGTTTAATTGTGGTGTCGCGTATAATTTATCTTAATCGTTCTAGTTTACGGATTGATTTATTAGCGTGAGATCCAAGCCTGTCAAGTTGATATAGTTTTATGGCAATCTCGTCCAGATGCTCCAACGTTAAGATCGATTTGGTGTGCCGATTATGAGATCGAAAGTTGCAGGTATTTTTGGTCTAATTACGACCGAGAGGTTATTACAAGTTTTTATTGGTATCGGAGTAGTTTTGGCTTTGTTAAATACTGCTTCGTCCGGAACGCTTCCAACGATAGTTAATTAGAATTACAAAAGTAAATAAGTAAGACATAATTGGATGAGTTCGAGTTTCCAAAACGTTCTTCCGTTTCGATAGATCGATCATCTAGTATATCGATCCGTTTCCAAAGTTCGTGAAGGTTATTAAACTCCTTCGTTAGGCGAATCGTCGTCCTTCACCGTTTTGCTCCTCGTACGTTCACAGATAGTCAGTGCAGATAAATAATTGCTTCTATATTTACCATTATCAAAATCGTGAATACCAATTTCGCGCGCTACGAGTTCATTGTACAACGAACAAAGACTAAAAATAGATCGACATTCCGAGCTTGAAGAGACGAAGAAGAAGAAGAAAAAAACCCGACCAAACGTATATTTCGTCCGTCGTTAATTTCTGAGGAGAATGGCGACCGACTGGAAAAGTTCCCACAATCGTACACCGATTGTGCGTCCGATCTAAATAGTGATTTGACTCGAATTGTGGCCGGTTTAGTTGTAATTTGGATGTGGTACGCGGGAAAATTGTAAAACACTTTTACTCTTACTTATAAAGCTTTAGTAATTGAGATATTACGTAGATTCCTCCATAACAAGAGAGAAAAAGAAATCGATGGTGACGTTTACACACTTTACAGGAAATAAAAGTTCAAGGAAATTGTGACAAGCATTTACAAAAGGAAGCTT
Organism: Chrysina gloriosa; assembly: GCA_038088585.1. Taxonomy (NCBI): domain Eukaryota; kingdom Metazoa; phylum Arthropoda; class Insecta; order Coleoptera; family Scarabaeidae; genus Chrysina; species Chrysina gloriosa. The sequence goes on along the minus strand of CM076093.1, from coordinate 47,916,700 downwards.
CCAAAATAGAGGAGTTCCAGGAACTTGGACGGAGAAAATGTCAAGCACGTAAAGAAAGATGTAAGAACTTCGATCAAAAAGAATACATATTTTCCAGAAAATGAAAGAAAAAAAGGGTCGAAGAGGCAGAGTGACTTTGATAACCGTTGACCGGTTTTTGAGGATCCAAAGTGTGATATGAATACTGAGTGAATTTTGGGAAAGGACCGAATTTCTAGGGTCTGGAGGAGTTGAGGGAAATTGGTTGGTTTTCCCTGAATTAAGAAGGATGAAAGAACTAGGTAAATTTGAGGAAAATTGGCCGGTTTTCGAGGATTCAACGGGCTTGGAGAGACTGAGTGAATTTGAGGAAGGGGGAGAAAATTAGCGCTTCGCGAGGATCCAGAGAGTTTAGGAAGGCCGAGTGAAGTTGGAAAATTTGACCGGCTTTTGTTGGTCTAGGGTATGAATTGTCGATGCGTTGGTCAGTTTTTGGAGGTCTAGAGAATTTGAGGACTGAGTGGACTTTAGGGAGTTTAAAAGCGTCTAAAAGGGTTGAGGAGGTTAAGTGAATTTAATGAGAGTTGGCCGGTTTTTTAGTTTCCAACGTGGTTGGGGAAAATAAGTGAATTTGGGGGAATGGTCAAATTTCGTGGGTATAGAGGAATTGGGGAATTGTTGGCTGTTTTTCGCTGACCAAAGAAGGTTGAAGAAACATGAATGAATTTAAGGAAATTGGCCGTGTTTTGACTGCCGTGGGAGGTTGAATGAATTTTAGGGAATTGGCCAGCTCTCGAGGATCCAGGGCGGTCGGGGAGACTGTGTGAATTTTAGGGAAATTACTGCTTTTCGAGGATCTAGAGCGCTTGTGGAGACCAAGTGAAGTAGGAGAGTTTGGCCAGCTATTGCTGATGTAGGTGATGAATTTGGGATATATTTGCCGATTATTTAAGACCCAGAGAGTTTAAGGAGAAAGGATGGACTTTGGGGAGTTGGCCAGTTATCCAGTGGTCTAAAATGGTTAAGGAGACTAAATGAATTTAGTGAGAGTTGACCGATTTTTGATGGTCCAACTGAGTGGATTTTGGAGAATGGCCGGATTTTGATGATCTAGTGGTGTTGGGGATGCTGGCCGTTGTTTGCTGATCCAGGGAGGTTGAAGAAACTTGGATAAAGCTCAGGATATTGGCCGATTTTCGACGGTCCATGGAAGTTGAATGAATTTTAGGGAATTGGCCACTTCTCGAGGATCTAGAGCGGTCGATTTATTAAAGAAATATGGGGCTACGAAAGATTTAATACCGATATTTTTTTATTCTTTTTTATAAGTTTCCGTTTAATCTGTTCGGCTTGCTTCAAATTCACGCGTAGATTGTATAAGTATATTGCACTACTCGTTGAAAACTTTCGACAAGAATAGCATAGATACGTAATAAATCGCCTCCGAGAACCTCATCTCTCCGTTTTCGATCTCTCATTAATCAAAAGAAAAAAACTGTTTATCGCCTTCGAGATTCGCGCCCAAAATCCCCAAACCGACCACTTTATTGCGACCGAAAATATAAAACCGTCCATTGTTGGGGTAATAACTGAACGCGTTAAAATAGCATCAAAGCTGCTCCGGCCGTGCACACCGAGCTTCGTATTATGTAAACCTATCGATAAACTTTGCGCCTCGATCCGGCACGCACAACAATAACATATCCGATAGTTAGCTAATGCGTACTACGTAAGTACGATGAATGTGCGTTGTGTACGGTGGGCAGATCGGGCAGGTAACTATCGGGCACGGATGATTTCGAAATCCGCTGTGATGTTCGATCAAATATTTATTGTTTTTGTGTTTACGCTCGCCTTACTCGGCCGTCGTACGCGCGCATATAACATATTCGATTATAAACAATACGAAATTAGATATTCCAAGGTAAAACGCGCTCTCTAAATGATATTTTGATAGCGCGCGCAAGGACGAATCACAATCGAGCGGCGGAACATGTAAGGATGGTTAGAGAATACACGCGTAGATGAGTTTCAGTAATGTTATGGTGCTTTTATTGCCGTGTTTGGATCGGACGAAAAAAGCCTTGGTGAAATTTCATCATATCTATGTGTATGAAGATTTTGGTCTCGATGAATCATCGAAGGCGCATACACCTCTGGAAAAGATGTTTAAACAGAAAGTTGTTCACAAACCTTAATATGGGTGTAACACGCCAGTTCCTACACCTACACCAGCAATGCCGATTTTCTAATTGGTCCAGAGCAACATACTATTTGGTCCTTGAAAGCTAATGGTGTGTTATTTCTATAAGAACCTACAGCTAACATATAAAGATGGCAAAAATAGAACATCCAATATCATGACTGAGAGCACTGTACATTCCAAAACTGCTGAGATTGCGATAATATTTCTATATCTAACGGTATAGCCTACTTCCTGGGAATTTGGGGCTTTAATGGAAAATGTGCTTCACCAGTGTAAATTACAAAAGCCACCTGTTGGCCTTGGGCGTGCCTCCGAAACCTCGACCATAATAGCTGAAAATCCAAGCAAGAGAAACAAGCGGGCTTCAAGAAACAGTCATAATGGAGGCACTGTCCCTCCTAGATGATCTGCAGAATTTACTACTGGTCGGGGAATTCGGGGATTTAATGAAAAATGTCCCTTAACATTGTCAAGTACAAAAGTCAACTGTTAGTCTTGAAGGTGGTACCAAATCGTCGAGCCTAAAGGATGAAAATCCCAGATAGAGACTGGAAGATGCTCCAAAGAACTATCACAATGTGGACACCGTTTCTCCTTGATGATCTGCAGCCTTTACCACAGATCTAGATATTCGGAGGTATATTGAAAAATGCGTTTTAATATTGTCAAGCATAAAAGTCAACTGCTAGCCTTGAACGTGACCCCAAATCCTTGAGAATGATGACTAAAGATCGTAACTAGAGACTGGAATAGGCTCCAAGAAACCATCACAGTGTGGGCACCGTCTCCCTTCGGTGAACTACAGCCTCTATTATACGTCTGGAAATTCGGGGATTTAATGAAAAACGTGCCTTAACACTGTCAAGCACAAAAGTCAACTGTTGGCTTTGAACGAGGCACCATAATCGTCGAGCCTAGAAGATGAAAAGGCTAGCTAAAGACTGGAAGAGGTTCCAAGAAACCGACAGAATGGGGACACTGTCCCTCCTCAATGATCTGCAAATTCGGAGGATCAATGAAAAATGTGTCTTAACACATTGTTTTGAGAGCATAGAGGTCAAATGTTGGTCTTGATCGTGCATACGAGTCCTCGAGCGTAAAATCTGAGAAGCCCAACTAGGGGAAGGCACAGACTACAAAATATAGTCAGAATGTGGGCACCGTTCCTGGAAATGTGTCTTAACACGTTCACCGCCAACTAAACCCATCGGAACAGCAAATGGTAACAAAATGACGCGCAAGCGCGTCAATGCGCACTCAACCTGTTAACATTGTTACACACATTGTTAACTATTGGCTTTGAGTAGCTGCTCGAGCATAATATCTGAAAATCTAAGCTAGAGAAAGGGACCGACTCCAAAAAAGGCCGCCACAATATGGGCACTGTTGTTCTTCGACGATCTGCGCTCTTTCCTATAGCTGTGAAAGCTCGATGTTTTAAGGAGAAATGTATCAACATTATCTTAGAAGTATATGGGTCGAATGTAGGTCTTGAACGTGCATGTAACTCCCGGAGCATAAAGGCTGAGGAGTGTAACTACAGGAAGAAACAAGTACCAAAATACCGTCACAATGGGAACACCGTCCCTCTTCGATGATCTGCAGTCTTTCTATAGGTCCGGAAGAAATTCGGGGCCTTAACATTGTCAAGCATAGAGGTCAACTGTCGGCCTTGAACTTTCCCCCAAATTCTCGAGAATAATCCTAGTTAGAGGAAGCAATAGCGTCCAAGAAACCGTCCCAATGTAGGCATTGTCCCTCCTCGATGATCTTCAGCCTTTACTACCGGTCTTGCAACTAGAGGCTTTAAGGTAAAATGTGCTTAAATATTCTTTGAGAAGGATAGGAGACGAATATAGGTTTTGGACGTGCATACAAGTCCTCGAGCATAAAGGCTGAGAAGCCTAACTTGAGGAAGGAACAAGCTCCAAAAAACAGCGACAATGTGAGCGGGGTATTACAAGAATCTTCCACAAATTCACATTCAGAATCGGTAATGTTTTACCTCCTAATTTTGCCCAGTTGCCCAATCAAAGATTTCTTGAGAATTAAGGTGTGGATCAATAGAACTTAACATTTCCACCATGGCTTTTAAAATTTGTATTCGCAGATTCAGATTCCCATCGTTGTTTCAACTGACCCAAAAGGAATTTCATCCTCTTCATCTCATTGTCCTTTTGGTCAGAGTAACGTCCAACTTTAACCGATATTTTTTCAGTTATAGCTTTCCATGATTCATGCAAGTTCATGACAGTTTCCCTCAAATGGTAGCTCTTCAAAGTCTTTGTTAAGTCATCGTCTTGCGATATTAAGTGCGTCAATCATTTTTCTTCTGTTAGCCACTTTCACATTTTGAATTAAATTCTGAAAAAACTTTGAAATGTGGATCAAAATTTAATACATCTTCTGCTGGATATGAGGGAGCGGTATCTATTAAACGAAGCGCTTTCTAGGAAAACTTTTGTCGTCCAAAAATTTTCTTGAGTATTTAGTACTAGTCCATGAAAATGGCTTGGGTCATCCACCCTTTCTTGCTGGCTCCATAATCGACGGGAAGGTTAATGTTGTTAAACCATCTGGGGTGGAGCGATTTACCAGCAATAAGTAATAGTAACTTCAGTGGGTGCCTGCCACATTTGAGCAAGGCATCAGTGAGATTCTATCCTTAGAAATGTTCCTACCGGAAGCTGACTTTTTCGGTGCTTGAGCCCAAGTGGTAGTTATTAAGGTTTTCCACAATGCAGCTTTTTCGTCAGCCTTAAACACCTGGCTTTCTGATAAATTTATTTTTCCCCACAAATCGAATTTCATGCCTTTTTTTTAAATTTATCCAACCAATCGGAGCCCGCTAAAAAGTCATCTTTTCCAGTTATTTTTCTATAAAAGGATCCGGATTTTCCGCGTAAAATTTTCCGATGAAATTGGTACACGACGGGTTCCTTGTTGTAAGAACCATGCATACAAAACTTTCTCCACCATAGAATTACCTTGACAAGCAACTAAGGTTTACCGTACATCCACTGAAGCTACGTCAACTGTCTTTGTTGATCCTTCTTCTTTGACGTTTGGGATCCTAGTCGTAATTTGTATGGCGATCCGTGTGTAAAACGCAAAGGACAAACACTTTTTTAAGGGCGTGAGATATCTTCTCGTTGATTAGCTCGTAGCTTCTCGATCTTCCTTGTTTAATTTAATTATTTTCAATAAGAAGAACATTTCTTTATTCTCTAAATACAAATGGTATACAATAAGTCAACGGAGCAAAATGTTTGGTTTGCGATGAAGGACGGTTAAAAAGAAATTAAGTAAAATATAATTGGCGTGATTAGTCGATTTTCGACGATTGCAAATGAAGGTATTAAGATTTGCTCTTCGGATAGAATTGTCTTCCCCCGTCTTCGCTCTCGCCGTTCCCGTTTCGAATTTCAATCTAGAAATTCGTCGCGTCTAAATCGAGAATCGCCTCGTCCCTTTTCTCACCGACTCTATAAATTAATACTTCAATGTTTACGCGACTGCATGGTCCATACATAGCCGCGCTCGCTCACGTGGACCGGCCCGCTCCTTCTATACACACACACACACACACACGTACATTCTCTCTCCGCTTCCACTACATCACAAGATCGTTAACCTGCATCCTGAAACATGAAGCGGCTAACAACGCGTTTAAGTACGTTATTCCATCTGAATTCGTCCGATATATCAGATGAAGGAGGTGAAGGAGGAGAAGGAGGAGGAGGAGGAGGAGGACGAGGAGAGGCCGTCGCCGCCGCCGCCGTGCCGCGCTATTTTCGTTTTTTATTTATTTATTTTCGTTTTTCTCGTCCGTCCGTCCGTCCGTTCGTCGGTTCCCTTGGTCCTCGTCGGGTTCCTCGAAATAAACAAAAAGCACCCGTCGACTATCTTGCATTTGCGCGCATTTAAAATTACCCAACGAACGTCGAGTCAGGAAATTATTGGGCCCGATTTAACGCGCCGCGGTCGGCCGTACGATTTATTTTCGGATTCTTCGGAGTATTATAGCGCGTTTTCTGCGGGTCTTTGATGGATGAGGATTGCGCTTTAATAAAGTAAAGCGGTTAATTTGAATCTATAAGATCATTATCTATAAAATATATTTCTAATCGCTTTTACTTAAAATACGTATTATTTTTAACTCGGTCATGCTGAGGTTTGTTCATGATGATCTTCTTGGACTTCTAGTGGATGGAATCTCGTTCGTTGTAAAGCTAGCAATTGAATAGGAACGAAACCTCGCTTCCTGCTCATTGAGGATCTTTGCTGGAGGCCTGGTCGTACACGGAAGTCGGTAACCGTACTTATTCTAAACCATCCTTTTTCAATGTTAACTTAAGCGAACCTGACATCCACCTCTTGAAAATTTCCTCCGCATATAACGTAGAAATTTTTCCAACGCAGCCCTCACCTCTCCTGCAGGACACAACTGGTATATTCACAAGATTTTGCCTGTCGTAGTAACAGCGTGCTTACGTGCCATAGCGCGAACTGTATGTGCAATAATTCTTCTCGTGGTCATAATGAAACCGCGGTAAACAAGCCCAATCCTTTCCTTTGTCCTGATTCTTATCTTCAACGGTGTAGTTGTAATAATAATAGCAATAATAATTCGTTATTGTCCAACAGTGCATACCAATTATAGAGACATTTCAAACATTATATGAAATAAATCAAATGCAAATACCTCCACATAAATAAATTATTAATTAATTAAACTTAATTAATAATTGTAAGTAAATAATAAATATGTATGAATGTGAAGATAAAGGTTGCAAAATGGAACAGAATCAATACCTTCTTGCAATACGTTTGTATCTTCCAATCAGGAAATGGTAGAACAAACTTTAATGTCACCAGAATATTCAAGAGCAGGACAGCTTCCATTCAAATCATTGATGTATGTACGCAATAAATAACTGTGGACTTAAATTGGAATCCTGTGGAACACCAGAATACGATTTACAACCATTAAAAAATACGTAGTTGGATCATCGTGCAGATAGGAACTCATCATTCTGCACAGAGAAGGAGTAACAATAAGACCAAATGCAACAAGCTTATTTAATTTCATAGCCAATGGTGTCAAAAGCGTTGGAAAAATTGGTATAGATTACGTCGACTTGTCTCTGACTACTAATCTGGGCAAACAGTAATAATTACGAAATAAGTTACGACAGCCTACATATACACAGAACCACTCGAATACAGCGCACTGACTAGAATGGGGAGTCGGCTGATAGGTGATTGTTGAAAAAATCTCAATCTATTGTAAGTATTAGACAAAGTCTTCTTCCATACTTTTGGTATCTTTTTTCTTCAACTGCTTAAGGACAACCTTAAAGTATTTGTTAAGTTTTGAATAAATTTTCAAAGCCTACCTCATGGTTTTTCATGTTTCCTTCTTCCAAGAGCTTTGCGCATATTTCTTTCCAATTTCGACAAGATTTTCTTTAAAATTTTTGGCATCTTGTTCTTTCATATTCCCCAAAATAACTAACCACTACTTTTTCCCAATACTTCTTACATTTTTGTCCACGTACCAGACATTTTCTTTTTGAGCGTTCTGGAGATTTTCTTAAGCTTTTGATGTCTCCTTGCTCGGTCGTTGACCTTTTCTTTGAAATCTGTACCACTTTCCTTTTCCATACTTTTCAAATTCCCCCAAAATTTTTGTTATCTTCTTCTTTCAAACATTTTTAGTTCCTCACGTACATGACATTTCGTCCTTCCCAGTTTTTGGACGTCCTTCTTAAGTTGTAATTGTTCTCCTGTTGAAGTTGTGAACATCATCTTTTAAATTTTTGACATGCTCCCCTATTTCTTAATTTTTTTCTGAAAATGTTGGAATTCTTTTTGTCCTTATTCTTACATCTTTGTTCAAGTCCTAGGTATTTTCTTCTTCGAAGTTCCTGGAGACCTTTCTAAGCTCTTGATGGCTTTTTTCCGGGTCGTTGATGTCCGATTTGAAATCTTTAACATTATCTTGCTTTACGCTCTGGAAATTTTCTTCTAATTTCTTCAGCATCGTTGCTTTCTCAAAACTAATTCTAATTTCCTCGAAATCATTGAGAGTTTCTTCTCTAAAGTCCTTTAAAACCCTTCGTAGCTGGTGGACCCCTTTTTCTTCATTTCGGCGCGTTTCCTCTTAACAATCATTAACTTACTTTTTTTCCATACTTTTCAAACTTTCCAATTTTTTGTGATCTACTTTTTCGGAATTTCTTCGTTCCTCACGTACTTAACATTTTGTCCTTACCTGTACTTGGACGTCCTTCTTGAGTTGTCATTGTTCTCCTGTTGAAGTTGTGAACGCCATTTTTGAAATTTTTAACATGCTCTTCTATATTTTCAATTGTTTTTTGAAAATTTTGGTATTTTGTTTTGCCGAAGTTCATCACCTCTTGTTCGAGTGATTAACATCCTTCTCTTTCAAGTTTTTAGTGGTTCTTTCTTAGTCCTGATTGTTTCTCTGTTGAAGTTGTGGACAAATTTTCTTCTAGTTTCTATGGCATCGTTGTTTTTCCGAAACTTCTTAGATTTAGCTGTAAATAAATGACATCTTCGTTTCCTTGGAGGCCCTCCTTATGCCGTGCTCAATTTGAGCTGTCTCTGGAAATTTTGGAATTTTTTGCCGAAGTTCTTACATCTTTATACAGGTCCTAGATATTTCCTTCTTTGAGGTTCCTGGAGACCTTTCTAAGCTCTTGATGACTTTTCTTCGCGTTCGTTGACATCCTGTTTGAAATATTTAACATTATGTTCTTCTAATTTTTTCAGTATTATTGCTTTTTTAAAACTAATGGTATTTTCCTCCAAATCATTGACAGTTTCTTCTTTAAAGTCCTTGGAAACCTTCGTAGGTTGTGAAGGCCTCGGTGGTTGAATTTTCCTGTCACCTCTTAATAATCTTGAGAATTTCTCTTGTCCATGCCGATTCAATTGTACTATTAACCAACGTATACAGCACCTGTCTTGTTGAAAGTTAATTTTGGGCCGCGCTTTAGGGTGTGCCAGTCGGAAAAACGTCTCTGCTTGTCAATAGATCTCCCGAGAAATAACCGTTTGCGTCCTAAGTACTGTCGTTGTTCTCTTGTTTTAGCATCTTTGAGAGTCTTTAGGACTTCAGTTGTTCCAGCTGTTTGTTACTAGGTCCTCAATCCTTCCGAGCTCCCGGTATAAAAAGAAGCGCGCTCTGCAATTGTAGCCTATTTATCGAGCTAATTCGTTCCTTTATTAGTATTAGGTGTGACATGTGGTTCGCTTGTAAATTACTCGTTCAACTATTATTAATTTGGTTACGATATGATGAATGGCGCTCTCTTTGTAGCTGTTGTTAGATGTTCGATACTTCCTATAGGGTCAATGTGGTGTCCACGTTGATACTTTGAATTGGTGATGACCAAAATACGATATCTCTCGAAATCTAAATGCTGCATATTTCACTATTTTCGCCCCTGAAGACCAAAAACTTTTAACATACACGCATTCAGTATAATGGTTTGAAGATGCTCGCCTTGTGCTAGCGAAGCACGTGTCATCATCAACGACAACAACAACAATTGTGTGGTGACGAGTTTATGGATGTGATTAGTGTTATAGTTTCAGATCGTTTGTGTTCTTTGTGATGTGGGATCATAAGAACACGGACGATCTGAGACTAAGAGTTGTTCGTCAGTCCTTTTTCCCTCTCGACGAGAAAGAAGTCTTCAAAATCGGTCAAGGCCAGAACTATAACAGTTTCGATCCAGTTATATCGGAGCACAACACGCACTAACATACATACCTACGCATACGTACGTAAATAATTAAAGCATTACCTATGCTTATATGTGCCATTATCCGCTACTAGATACCTACTATGTATCGGTAATTTGAGCGTACACAACGGCTAATGAAGATGGAGATCTTAACTCTCAAAGAAGACATATTGACATAATGTTTTCTACACGCCCGTTAATTATTATCGCATACTAAACGGTTGTGCACCGTTCGCGCGCTTTACAATCGCCGGTTTGTATTAGCTTAACGTTCGCCGTAATAAAGCGTTGATATTCGCTATTATGTATGTATGTATGTATACGAGGGGCGCCTTTTATATTTTTACAAACGACCACTAACAAGGGAACACCGGCAAATGAGAAATTCTGATTTCGATGAAACTTTTACAGACTGAAAGAGTACCTTAGTATAAGAACATTGCATTTTTTTAGCGAACGAATCCCCAGATTTTGGGGCACAGTCCCCTCCCAAATTTGCAAGATTTTTGAATTTTTGTAAATATCTCGGAAGCTATCACAGATATTTTTCTCTTTTTAGAGTATAATTTGAAGTAAATTACATAGTCTCAAGGATGGCACAAATTTTCGGAAAAATTAAATAACGGGCGACCGGGTGACCTCTTCCCCCCCTTTCTTAATAGTTTTTTTTTATTTATCACAAATAAAGTCGATTTTACGTAAAAAACGGTGATGAACATCAAGTGTAAACAATTAATAGTAAAGATATTAGAAAACAATAATAAAATTTCAGTTGTCATTGACTGATATACATAGATAAGTGTCGTTCTAAATATAAAATACTTTGAATTACTAATTATTTCGATAACGTTTGAAAGAAATACGAAATATATTCAGATAGGTATGGATTAAGTATTTAAAGTATTTAATGGAGATAGATATCTTACTGATTGGTCTCGCGTTGACGTTGTGGACATAATCTATTAATTTTTCACATGCTCTTCTATTTTTGTTTTAATATTTCTGGAAATTTTGGAATTTTTTCGCCGAAGTTCTTACATCTTTGTTCAGGTCCCAGATATTTTGTTCTTCTAAGCTCTTGATGGCGTTTTGCTCGGTCGTTGACGTCCTCTTTGAAATCTTTTACATTACTTTCCCTTACGTTCTGGAAATTTTCGTCTAATTCCTTTGGTGTCGTTGCTTTTTCAAAACTAATACTATTCAATCTGAATCAATCTGAAGTAATCGAAATTAATCTCCTTCTACACACCTTTGAAAATTTTCGTGAGTCTTGAAGGTCTTTTTGATCGACTTGTCCTGTCTCCGCTTAACAATCTTTAACATTTCTCTTATCCATACTCTTCAAGCTCTCTCCCAAATTTCTATGGTCTTCCTTTCCCTTTGGTGATCTTCTTTCAGAATTTCTTTATTCTTCACCTACTGGATGACCTTCTTAAGTTCTGATTGTTCTCCTGTTGAAATTGTGGACGTTATCTTTGAAATTTTTAACATGCTCTTCTATATTTTCAATTTCTTTTTTGAAATCGTTGGAACCTTATCTTACATCCTTGTTCAAATGGCTAACATTCCTTCCTTTCAAGTTCTTAGAAGTACTTTTTTCAGCCTTGATTGTTTTTGTGTTAAATTTGTGGACAAACTTTCCTCTAATTTCTTTGGCATCGTTACTTATCCAAGAACTTCTTAGATTTTGCATTAAATAAATGACATTTCCTTTTCCTTTGAGAAGTTATCTTCTGAACAACCTTTTGCTCAACTTGTGCTGATTCTTGTTAAGAATTTTTAACACTTTCTGTTTCCCATAGTTTTGAAACTTTCTCCCAATTTTTTGGGATTTTCTTCTTTCAAAAATGCTCACATCTTACTTCACGTGCTGGACATTTTCCCATTTCAAATTCTTCGAGGTTCTCCTTCAGTCTTGACTGTCTATCTGTTGAAGTTGAAATTTTTGACATGTCCGTCTTTTATATTTTATTTTTTGAAATTTTTTCTGAAAATGTTTGGGGTTTCTTTGCCGAGTTTCTTCCATCTTTCTTCAGGTACATGACATTTGCTCTTTGATCTCTAAGTTGAAGATTCTCCTATTGAAATTCTTTCTATTAAGTTCTGATTGTTCTTCTGTTGAAGTTGTGGACATCATCTATGAGATGTTTGTCCTCCACCTCCTCTATTTTTTTAAAAACTTGAAAATTCTCAATTTTCAATTTGTCGAAGTCTGTTCGAGTTCTTGACATTTTTTCCTTTCAGACGTCTTTCTTCAGTCCTGATTGTTTTTGTGTTGAAGTTGTGGACAAATTTTCTTCTAATTTCTTTGGCGTCGTTGTTTTTCCTAAACGTCTTCGTCTTTTGTTCTAAATAAATGACATTTTCTTTTCCCTGGGGCCTTTCCTATGTTCTGAACATTCTCTTGCTCAAGTTGTGCTGATTCTTGTTAAGAATCCTTAACACTTCCTGTTCCCATACTTTTTCCAACTTTTTGGGATTTCCTCCTTTTAAAAATTCTTAACAACTTACTTCATGTGCTCGGCATTTTTTCATTTTCAAGTTCTTGGAGGCCGTTCTTCAGTCTTGATTGTCTTTCTGCGCAAGTTATGGATATAATTTTTGAAAATTTTGACATGCCCGTCTTTAATTTTTTGTTTTTTTTAAGTGTTTCTTTGCCGTAGCTTTTCCAGCTTGAAACTGCCTTTTTGATCTCTAATTTCCTGCGTTTACCCTTCGCATACTGCGTGCAAAGACTTTTCAATTGAATCCGTTTAGTCTACGACATCTACGAGATACGAGCGCAATATTTGACAAACAAATTTTCATAAGGAGGACATAATCTGGACAACTCTCCATATATAGATCTAATTAAATAAGGAACGTTAACGAGCAGCTACCAAGTTACTGTGCAATAGCATACTAACTAAGCACACTTTACATATGACAATAATTCAGTAACATTTTAGAAGATAAAGGGCAATTTTGTCCTCCGACAGGATCATTTTTACGCCGCACATTGCAGCGTCTTCGAGAATCGAATAGATGGAACGATCGAGAGACGTTTACTATGTATAGTTTGCGAGGTTGCATTGGATTTAGATTAGTTGTATTTTTGCTTCGACCTCTACCATCAGGATGTGCATAACTTTGGCGTTCTGCCTGCCAGAACGGTTTTACAGTCATTCGATGCACGCACGAGAGGCATGAATGTGATGCCTTCGCTTTTGTAGGCGATCGATACATCGACTTAAATCACTTTCGGACGAATTTTAGCTACCCCCAAGCAAGATGCATTGGAAATATTTAGCACGAATTAGCTCGAGATCAGTTCGTTTCTTTCCGAGACCAGACGTTGACGACATTATCGTAGCCCGCATCTAGTTCACACACTATGAAGATGATTAAAGATAAGCTAATGAAGAGTGTCAAAAAAGCCAGTTAAAAATAATAAATAAATGTAAACAGGGCTTCTAGGTCTATACAGCTGAATCACGCGTTTCTATCTTTTCCTATCTTTGGCTTGCCTTCTCCAATTACTAATTTATAACCCTCTCAGATCTTCTCCCACTACTTATTTCCATTTTCTCCCGAGTTTTGCCCACTTTCTTCTACGCTCCAACAGATTTAGGCGAAGTTTATCGAATTATTTTGACTATGCTAATGAATTTTTGCGGGAATTTGAATCTGTTGCAGTGCTCTGATCATTTCTTCTCGCTGTACATTACGATAGGCACTTTCAAAATCTACAAATACAATACGAGGTGTGTTAGGAATATAATGAAACTAGCACCATTGCGGGCGATTTGGCAAAGCTGCAGTTTTTCTCCCTCACTAGGAATGTCTTTTAGTCCCCTTCAGATGATCAGCCCGAGTTTGTATTTTCTACTATCGCCATGTGATTTTTGGCAGCGCTATCAGTGAAGTTGTGTTTTTATTGTGTCACAGAGTATGAAACAGCGGAATTTCGAGCAATGTTATCCCATTCAGTTTTGTGTCAAACTTGGGGAATCCTCAAATGTAACGGTTGAAAAGTCGACGCAGACCTATGGGCACATTGCTTATCAGGAGTGCAAGTCTTTCGCTGGCACAAATCATTCTTGGGTGGAAGATGAACCTCGCTCTGGGAGGCCTTCGACTTAAAAACCGATGAAAACATCGAACTTGTGTGGGCTCTTGCGAGGCCAGACCATCGTTTAACAATAAGGATGATAAGTACCAAGAAAACTTTGAAAGTTGCCGAATAAGCTTGAGTGAGGATATTATTGCGAGAGTTATGTAGATTTTACTTATATCTCTACTTTCTCTTTGTAATTATAACTCTCTCCATGCTCTTGGAACTATTTTTCTATTAGGATGATAAGTGACTAGTTACAATTGAACAGTTCCATCGTTCATCAAATTTGAACTGAAGATTTGCACGTACGAAAGGTCTGTGCCAAAATGGTGGCTAAAAACCTCATAATTGAGCAGAGAGATATTAGAAAAACGCTTACCTGGATGTTCTCGAACAAATTGCGAAAAACCGCGATTTCTTCGCTCGTGTGATCACAGGTGATAAAACCTGGATTTTTGAATATGACTCTTAGACGAAGCGGGAAAGCCAGGTGTGTGGCACACTGGGAATGCTCACCAACCGAAGAAAGATCGAATGAGCAAATCAACGATCAAATCAATGCTGATTTGTTTCCTTTGACAGTTCACAAAAGATCTGTACCTCAAGGGAAAATTGTCAACCGAGTTTTTTACTAGGGTGACTGAAAGTCTCAGAAGAAGGGTGATTCGTGTGAGACCAGACATTGCAGATAAGTGGATGCTTCAACGCCCCATATTACACGGCCATCTCCATCAAAGGACATTCCTATGGTTCTTCCTCCCCTCTCCTCCCTACTCATCCGATCTCAGTTCTTGCGACCTTTTCTTTTCCTCAACCTAAGAAGTGTCTTGAAAGGATGTTATTTTGGGACTTTGGAGAACATCCAAAAGAATGTGACGGACGTGCTAAAGCCTTCCAGGCGACTACGCCGGTGTATAGCTGCCCAAGAGACCTACTTTGAAGGGGATAATATTGTTATTTGAAAAGGAATAAAAATTTTAGTAAATCAATAGTCAGTCTCATTAATTTTCCAACACACCTCGTATATGTAGAAATATTTTGTTCGTAACTAGCTGTAACTAGCATATTTGGTCTATGGTTGACTTGCTTTCTTTGAATCCGCCCTGATAGCTTCCTAAAATTGGTAAAATACGTAATTCTCCAATCTTTGTTTTATCAGTGTTGCCAACACTTCGTACCTAACATACAGCAGGACAATTCCTCTATGATTCCCGCCATCCATTTTGTCTCCCTTCGTGCGAATTGATAGGGCGATTGCCTTGTTTCATGCTTTCGCTATTCTCTGAGCCTTCCAAATTTCTTTCATTGGCTCCCATATTTGCACTATTAGGAAAGTTCCCCTCATTTCAGGTTTCCAGCCGTTACATCGTTTTCCCCTGGACTTTTTAATATGTAATAATAATATATTTATTTATCTTTTAGACCTCTGTAGGTGTTGGACACGTCAATTTTTTAAAGAATGCATTCTTCTCAAAATGTGATTCTAAGATTAAACGATTTCTATGTGGTGTATGGTGGTCATTCTCTGGTTTGGTAATCAAAAAAGTTGCTGCGTTCATCTCCATGTCCTCTTGAACTTAATCCTCCAACTAATCGAACAGGAGCAGGATGTTACTCGCAGGAATGCGCTAGACCCGCCTATTACTATCGTCGTCGTACTACTTTCGTCGACGCGGGACGCTTCACAAATAGAAACGTAACCGTTTCGTCGACAATTAAAGCGGATGACCGCACCAAAAACGATACGCGAAGAACGGGCAGGCAAAGTTCGCGAAAGATCCGATCGGCGAGCATGTCGGTCGGTCGTCTCAAACCGCGCAACGGATATTTTCGAACAATAACCGTTCGCCGCGGCGCGGAGAGGTGAACGTTTCAGTTCACTTGCTAACAGATCCGGTAAATGTGTACTGGTATGTAACTACATAGGCGTTTGGTACTTTCGCGTGTATCGCACAATCATCTATATGGCGATTTCAATGCTAATAAAATAATTCTTAATTTTTATAGTCGCGATTTGGATCGCTTTTGGGTATACGTGTTTCGATAATGACGAGGTTCTCATCCTAGTTGAAACGATTGGGGATCGAGATAAATATGCCTTTTCTTGGCATGGCGACGAAGATGGAGCCAGAATGACATATTCTTGTTCTGCATGTCTGTCATTCAATTCCTAGTAATTGTAAGACACTAACGTCCTAGGAGGAGCAGGGAGCGTAGCCTGGAAACTCAGATCTTTGCTTTCACATCTGATTTCCGGGTGCGAATTCGTCCGCAGAAACGGTACTTGGTGATGTGTTTCTACTTTTTGATTAGTTCGGTAATGAAAAGGGATTAATATATAAAATAAATAAAATTACACTAACCACACCTTTCGAAAACAATTCCGGAGTCGTATTCCCGAAACCAAGTTGCCATCCTCAGCGTAGAACTAGAGGATCAAAGTATCATCGGGGATATCCGGCTAACGTTTAAGACGAACACCATGCAACGAGCACTGCACAATGAAGATAACACACTGAACGTCCACGCAAAACACCCACCAAAAACCCTGTTGACATTGGAAGTTAAGGAAGTTAATGACTTATTGGATTTGGCAAAACTTATTCAATCCGCCAACACATCGATGTAGCACGGGACAATACAGCCAAATCAACAACAGCGAGCAACTTCTCTATTTTGACTATCTTGACTTCTTGCAATCCCATTGCAATTAGCAACAGCTTTTTTTGAGGTTCCCATATTATGTTTCTTCATTCTGTTTCAGTTAAATCGTTTGTATCTGCTCCTCCCAATTTTCAGTGGTGTTCCTTCCTTATTATTTCTTCTAGGATCAACTAGTACCAAGAAAGCGCGCAACTTTGACCGGAAACCAACTAATTTATGAGCACTTTCTGAAACTAAAGCTTTGGATGATTTTTTCCAGACAAAATGTTATCCAGTTAGAGAATTGTAGGCCTTTAAGAAAGCTTTAATTGAAGTCAACGAGATCCTGACGCCATTTATCGTCAATTTTTATTTTATGAAATCTTAAACAAATAATTTCAAAGACGTGCTTATTCATCCAATGTTTGACACTCCCTGTCCAGTTGTTTTAGAGATATTTCTCATTGAAAGGAATCGAGCTTTATCACGCACATTTTCCAGCATTTCATTTATGTTCGAAAATTTAGCGATTTTAGTAATTTCAAAGGATGTTGAGGACGCGGTTTACCGTGGATCACCAATAAGCACGTATGATTTCTGGCACTTTTCCCACGTCTCCAGAGATAATAATGACGGAATTGTCTAAATTTTCAAGAATCGAATGCGCATTTTGCAGGATTTCACTTATGTTCGGAAATCTATTGAGGATTTTGAAGGATGTTGAGGACGTGGTTCACATTTTAGTAGATTATCGTTAACCAAGTGTGATCTTTGACGCTCTTCCTACGTTCCTAGAGATAACGACTACTTTATTAAATTACAGATGAGGTTCCTGAACGGTATGAGACAGATCTACGGTGTTGAAACGTATACCACGAAACTTATGGTGTCCTTACACACAAAATTGGCGTTCAAACTAAGTAGGAAACAATGTTTGATTAATTGCAGAACCAAAAAGGATTGCTTCCAAGACACATCACGGATGGTTCCAGGAATTTACAATCCTTATTGAAAGGCGCCAGAGGCCCTACTATACCTAGGATAATTAGATTTAATAACAGGTTGTGACTTAGGATTTTAAATTTGATATTAGTATTACTTTCAATGAAATTGATCATCTTAATAATGTCATTTAAAATTGTAAACTATATTTAAAAAAATTGGGCGAGATGAATTTTGAGGAGGTGGATCAGTTTGTTTACTTGGGAGTACGGATAACGAACACGTGCGAGGAAGAAAAGAAAATTGCAGCTAGACTGAGTAAAGCCAATAGAATTGCTTAGAAATTTTAAACTATTTATTTGACTAATTGATTGATTTTTAATTTTACGTATGTTTGTGTGTTTTTATGTATTTTAAATTATTTATTTATTTAATATAAGTATAACGTGTTACACTTCGTTAACTGAAATAATTCCCTCGTCATTTTAAATACGCGATTAAATTATTTTTCTTAATATTTTAGTCAACATCTGGGTGTTACATTCAGTTGAAAGGAAAGTTATTTAAAATTAATTTTTGTAATTCTGTGTTTGCGAGTATACGTTTGTGACCTTCTTCCGACCGTTAGATTCCCTAGTAGGTAGAAAGGGCCTGCGTATTGTATCCTCCCCCGGTAATTAACAAACGTATTCAACGTATAAATTATGTATATCGCACTGAATAAAGGATATTATTATTATTATATTATTTGAGAGATCGAAAATACGATATATGAAGGGATTCGAGAGATTGCACATTCGAGAGATTCGAGTGCCTTCTAGGATTCGGATTCGAGAAAATGTAGGATTCGTTCCAACTCTAATGATAAATAATAAACTCATCTAGACTTCTGAATATCGATCATAAGTGTAACTGCCACAGTTTCCTAAAAGTATGCGAAGCCGTCGTAAGCTCGTCACGTTCAGCCAGAAATAAAAAGATTGTTCTCGAAGTATTAAAGAACAAAAAATACACACGAAAGACTTGCCAGCACGTTGGTATGCGTGCATGTATAAAAATCTACAAATAAAGCAGGCAGCGTCGAACGGAAAAGGGAGCGTCTGCTAGAGCAGAGAGACCTATTTGCCAGGCAACGGATTCTAGGTCAGATATCGTCCGTGTTTATTGCGGAGAAATGTAAGGATACTTTCGCGTTCGACGTACGTACGACATACGTACGAACCACTAATACCACTACTACTACTTCGGTAACCGGGACGGCGAATAAACAAAACGTTAGAAGAAATAGGTCAAGAACCAATATGTCTAATAATGTAGCGATTAATGAGGTGACGTTCTAGAAACTCGTTCCGAAGGAAGCCGGAATTCCAATCGTTGTTTCACTTTAGGAAAATGTTAATTCCTTTTCAAGGACTGCTTTGCCTGGATTCTCGTTCGTAGGTATCGGCAAATTGAAAAACGTTGCTTCAAGTCGTGATTTTTGTTTTACTCAAATGCTTTTGCCAACAAAATAGTACGGAAAAAATAAAGAAAGTTGTCGTGGAGAATTCGTTCTTATTCTGTGCGCTATAAGAAGGTATCGCAAATTTCCTCTTTGGCGGGATTTCGACTCCTTCATTCTTCGTGAACCGCAACAACGCCAAAATAGCCACCTTCTCGAGGAGGTGATAATGAGATTATGGCACTACGAAATTACGGCTACCATAAAAGTCAATAGATTGCAGTGTTATTTGGCTGATGATATACGGCGAAGCGCTATTAACGGGCTAAGCATCGGATTATGTAAATGGCCAATTTGTTTAAGGCCGGCACGCGCGCGCGGGCGCGCGTTTAACGCGTTCGCTCGCAACTAAAACGTTACAATGTCGAAAAAATGTTGTAGAGTTGTCACGAGCCGTTATTTAGTGGCGATTGTGTCGCCGTTTTTGTAGTTAAAATAATCGCCGCTAAATTTTTTCCCTTCCCGTGACGTATCGTAATTGTCGTAGGCGATGCCGTTGAAAGGATAAATTTAATATCTATTTATGGGAATGTTTTTAACGTAACTTTTTTGACGAATAACCTTCAATTTTCCGCGAAAATCAATGTTTTTTGGAATGACAACCGATTTTGGTCGACCTTCACGCAATTCATCACTGATGGATGCACGACCACGATGAAGTTCAGCGAACCGATCGCAAGCAGTCTTTTCTGACGGTTCTCCATTACCAAAAGTAGAACGAAGCAATTCCATGCATTATTATCGAGTTAGATCTTTACCCGAAATAGTATAAGAGTAAGGAATCATGCAACCAAACCTTCACATGAAATTCCCACTCTTTCACAAAATTGCTGCTTTAAACGCTTACTGTGAAAAAACTACTAAGTCAATTTCAAAGCTGCCTCGGTTTTCGGTAATAACGAATGTCAAATTTTACGGAAATAGTAACGACACATTTCAATAACGTCAGTAGGTGGTTGTTTGGGAAGATATAAAGGGCGCCCCTCATATAAATGTAGCGTATAACTACGAGAACCGACGTCCTAATAATTTATTTTCACTGACAATGAATTTTCCAGCAAGTTAAATTAATCAGGGAGTTTCTTCGTAGGCAATATTATTATTATATATTATATTATTATGTTATTTGTTTGGTGAAGCTTGCTTGGTACAATGTAGCGCGCTTGTAAAGGGAAATATCGTATTATTATATAAAATAAATTAAACTACCCTTACCACACCTTCCAGAAATAATTCCAGATACGTATTTCAGCCAATAAGTTGCCATCCTCAGTGGAGAATCGGGGGAATTCAATATCACCAACGATATCCGGCTAATGCCCAGAACTAACAGTGTACAACACTAAAGCTCTGCACAATGAGTATCACACACTGAACGCGCGGTGCACACCAAAACACTCCAATTAAAAAGGCCGTGTACTATTCTACTAATTCTAAATTTAAATTTTATGCTCCATGGAGTGCGTAATCTTTTAGGAAATGCCAGTGATAAGGATGAAATAAATCAAAAATCATATACCTACGAAATCGGTTTGTCAGGAATGTGGCATAACATACATTGGGCAGACTAGGCGATCAATCCTAACACGATACAAGGAGCACATTGCTCATGTTCGATTCAACCGGCCTGAAAAATTAAGTTTGCCCGATATATTTTGGACAGAAAACACGCCATGCCAATGGAAAATTTGAAATTAATCAAAGCAGTAGAAAATAACAGGGAACTACATAGATAGCTAGGAAAATATATGCACAGATTTATAATAATAGAAAGAGAATTATAAATGCAGATGGGGGACCTATTCCAAATTTCAAATTGTACGAACTTTTGAATTAAATTTTGGATTTGTGCAGGATCATTTAATCGTTTGGACACGCCCCACAGAATATAAATATAAAATAGGTTTATAATTATGGTAAATACACCCTCTCTTTAACGGGAGTTCAGTGTCTACACTGTTTCGGTGTGTTTTACGCGTTCAGTGTGCGATGTTCATTGTGCATTGCTTTAGTGCTGTACAGTGTTTATGTTGGGCATTAGCCGGATACGGTCGGTGATATTGAATTCCCCAAGCTTTCCACTGAGGAAGCCAATTTAGTTGCCGAAATATGTATCTATAATTATTTCCGAAAAGTATGGTAAGCATATTGTTATTTATTTTATACACTATTTTGGCCAGAGTCTCTTTATTCCTAATTATCTTACATAATAGTTCTCATTGAAATGATAGTTATAGTACTCAGAGAATTGTCAAAATCCCAAATTCCAGATGTAAGTAAAGCGATGCAATTGCTCCTCATTGGAAATATAACTATCATTTGAACCAGTCTTGTATAATTGACCTAATTGTGGTAGAGAACTATCATATAAGATAAGTATAAAAAAGGTCACGAATATATATATATATATATATATACATATATTTAATTTATTCTTAATGGCATTATTAGTTTAAAATAATTTTCGTACAGTTGACCCACTCAATGAGATCTTATTGTTTTTTGGCACTATCGAAAAGCGATAAATGTTGCATTATTATTTTTCTTGGGCCCCATATCAATTAATAAGCCATATTTAATAATATGCAGTACAAACACCAATTTTCTCCTTTAATTTTTAAAATCCTGGCTAAAAATCATCAATTATCCAAACAAAGCATTATATTTAATCCATCAATCCATTTATATTTCCTCACAAACTAAGTTTATAATCGCAGGTAAGATTCGAAAGAAAAAAAGACCTAGAAAAATGCTATTAACTGCCAGAAAGGAAATTTCACGAATTTTGAAGCTATGTACTTAGATACGTTTTTAAAAATGGACAAAGTATAAATTCTTGATAAAGAGATTTGTTTATTTAATACCAAATTTTCCAATTCTGGAAAATCGAACTCGGAAGTTGCAGATTTATCTCAATTATCGCGATATAACGCAAGAAATATAGTTAAACGATACAAAACCACCGAATCAGTCGCTACAAAGCTGCGATATGTAAGAAGGAGTAAAATTACAAACGCCGAAGGAAGACCATTAAGTAAAATTATTGGGAAGAAATCGCTGTCCTATTTAACTTCAGTTAAGTGCTCTGTGGAGTATGGCTAATTCCGAGATGTACGTGTCATAGCAAGGCCTAAAAATGTAGGTCGGTGCTTACAACCTACATTTTTTTAATTTCAGTTGAAACGCGAAAAGTGTTGTTTTAGGCTAAAGAAAGGCCACTTTTCCGCGACAGAAGAAAAAAGAGATTAAGAAGGGCTAAAGGATATAAGAATTTGAGCCTTGGCATGCACATCCATTGGATGGCGATGAAATCTGATTTGAAGTGTGTGTTAGAGATAGTGGAAGCCGAAATATTTGCAAAAGGCATGAGGCGTTCCATCCTGATTTTATGACGGAAATTTCGTTCGAAATCGACATTCTCATTCTGCGTCAGATGTTAACTAGTTCTCACTGCTTCATTTATGGCTCGGGCGCGATCGAATGGGCTTTGTTATAATAAGTTGTATCTAATAGCTTTTGCACTAGAATTAAAAATAAGGCGCAATTGCTATTTCAGGGGCACGATTACTTTGAAATCCGACACTATTCTTTTCCCAGCGTCGAATTTCCGTATATATCGTCGATAACGAGATTTAAAAGCGAAACGGAATAAACTTAGGCACGGAGGCCGATCTGTTTAATCGCAACGTTACAAGCGGAATGAAAATCACGTGCGTCCAACCGGCGTAATTCGTATCATTGAATAACGCGGGGCATCATCCACACGTCAAACGTTGAAGCGGGAGATCACAGAAGATTAAAGCAGAAAACTATCTCTAATACTTTTCGCGCTGGAACGAGATTATGCTAACTTTGAGTAAGAAATTTTTTCAAACTTTAAAATACCATATCTCCGGAATGGTAATGTAATGCAGTGGGGTCTGGCCCTAAGTGGCCCTTTGCACTGCCAACACGTTGATCTATTGTGCTTCCCCTTGTTTGTTTTTTTTTATTTAATACGTCTAGGAACAGGATCAGCTCCTTCAAAGGGAGTGTTAATAGGTCCTATTGTGCTTCCTCTTGTTTGTTTTCTTTATTTAATACGTCTAGGAACAGGATCAGCTCCTTCAATGGTAGTGTAAATAGGTCCTATTCACTCAGCGTATATGCTTGTAGTATTCTGTATCTCCTGTGGCCTAGTGCCCCACAGTTAGTGATCAAGTGCTCCATTGACTCCTCTTCTTCACCGCAGAATCTGCAAGTGTCCATGTTGGATAAGCCCATTTTGTGTAGGTGCTTGTTGCAGGTATAGTGGTCTGTGAGTGCCCCCGTCGGTGTCTTTAAGCTTTTCCTGTCCAGTTTAAGGGCGAGGTCCGCCCTCCTAGCGTCGTAGCTCAGAAACTTTTTGGAATGTTCCAGCCCACTGGTATCATTCCAGTGTTTTGTTGTGATGGATGCTGCCCATTTCTTTATCTCCTCTTTAAGGAGGCCTTTATTAAACGCAAAAGATGGGGTAGATCCAGTAAGGTTCCTCTCAGCCCCTTTTTCTGTGTAGATGTTTGCCATCTCATTTCTTCCGTGCCCCTCATGTCCTGGCACCCAGACCAGAGTAATGTGGTTCTGAGTAGCCAGGTCGTTAAGAATGTTGTGACATTCCAATAATATTTTGAACGTAATTGTACAACTGCTCAGGGCCTTAAAAACTGATTGGCTATCCGAGAATATTTTGATTCGTATTCCCATGTGTCCCCTTTTCGGATAGGATTCCTACAGTCCTATAGTTCCGCTTGGAACTTGACCTGTGTGTTCTAGGCCCCACTATTCCTGCCTCCACTCCTTGGAGCGTTTTGGATCCATCTGTGTACCACTTTTGCGATCCATCCCGGAACTGAAAGATTTGGGGACCTCCGGTTAGTTTCATTTTAATCATCTTGAAAGAAATATTGTCTTCGTCCAATCACTTTCAAAATATGTCTATCCGATTTCAGATCCTTTTCGTCGGGGCGAAGTAGGTTTTTCTATCGACGCGTCGCCGACGAAATAATCTTATTTCCCAAACGACCTGTTACTCATCCGACAATTTACTTTTTCGACCGTCGAATTCCTCGCGCTTATCTCGAAGAAAGTTTAAAGTAAACATGTTTTTGACGTACAATTCGTGTTTACAAATATCGTTCGTCCTCGACGGACGAAGTAGTCTGGTAAACGCGCGTGTCGCATTGACAAAACGCAACAACTGACCCTAACTTGACAGGGGAACGAAATTGCGACACACACACACATTGCCGCATTGAAATATGTAATTCATAAACGCGGTGGTGCAATATCGAATAGTTTCTATTCTTACGTAAGCGATTCGAAAAGGTTCGTTCGAGCCATGCACATCGAATATCGCGCGAACAATGCTCGAGAGAGAAGTGAAAAGTAGGTCTCGGCGTGTATGTACGTACAGCGCAAGAAATTCATATACACATAACTCGATATCTACATAGCATAACAGTAGCAAAAGAGAAGTAAATGTCATGGTTAGCACGATTGTAATTCATTAAAATAGATCTCGTTTGAGATGAAATCCGCTCGTTTAGTTTTTTCTTCTTCTTCTTATATGTCGTTGATCGCGTTCGAAATTTCCGTTTTACAAATAAAAAAGCGGCGTTTTATTTTAAGCGATCCGATTAATAACATGCGATAATTGGGTGTTAAACGCAATCAAATTTACGGTTATAGATACCGTTCATTCGGACGCAATAAAAATTAATTTGAGCAGCGGATTGGAAACCGAACAATCGCTGGAGTCACATGTACACGTACGCGAGCATATGTTAGTTTATTCGAATTTGGCATTTACTTTCTATGTTTAAGGACAAAATTAATCCGCATTAACAACGATACCATTCATTTGAACCGTGCGAAAGAGCAGTTACAATCAAAATTTATGCAAGAGACACCTTTGATTTCAAGGTTATAAAGCTATAAAAACGTTAACATCTTAAGATGCTATTGCAAAGTATGTACCAATAAGTGAATGCAACGAGTTACGTGAAGATAAAGTGCTTCCCTAGCGTCGCAAAAGTTGATGTTATGTGAAAATCCTAAGATTCAATACGAAAGAAACTTTAACTTCCAGCCGGGAGCTCAATTCGTGAAAGGCATGCAACTTCATCTTTGCCTCGTTGCCACTATAAAAGCAATGCTCAATCGAGGTCCTCTACATTTACGAGGGAATATCAAGAAATCCTTAGAAATCCTATGCAAAACATTTTATGTTGATTCGTTTCATTTCTATTTTGCCAATACATAATCTCCTGTTAAGTTTGTAAATTTCCTTCAGGGATTTCCCAAATATTGCAAGTCAAAAAAGTAAGACTTCGAAACGTTCTCAACATACATAGGTCTCGGGTTCAACGATAACACTGGTAAAAAATGAATGCAGCAAAATTAGATGCAAAACTTTGTCAAAGCAAGGGGATAGAAGAAATCAAGCGAAAACTGTCGGGATACGAGCAGGACTTTGAAGATATGCAACACCGCCACATTGGAAATGACAAACACTGGTAGAATCTCAAAGAAATGGAGGTGTTACTTCCTTAAAGGAAAGCAGGTACGACAAGTTGAAAGGAATTCGTCAAAACATTAGTAGAATGTTGAATGAATTTCCAGAAATCATAACAGACGCGTCAGCTGCGAATAGGATGAATGATTCAAAGTATTAGAAAAAGAAAGTGCTAGAAGCCGAAGTGCTAGCACAACGTTGACGAACTGCCAACACACAATTGCACCGAAAACGATAAATACTACAAGAATCTTAAAGAGATGAAAGTATTACTTTCGTAAGAGCAAGCAGATGGAAGAAGTTGCCAGGAATTCGTCAAGACATTAGCAAAATGTTGACGAAATATACAGAAATCGCTACAGAAACATCAACTGCCCAAACAATGTAGCATTTAAGATATTGTGTTGGTCAAATATAAATGATAAACAAAATTTAGAAAAAGAACAACATTAACGAAATGCAACACGAGCACATTGAAACCCATAAATCTAGTGAGAATCTCAAATGGATGAAGACATTACTTCCATCAAAACAAAGCACATTGCAATAACGGAATAGAAACGCTGAAATCGCTTCTAGGAACCAGTGGCGTCCACATAAAATTTTCGTGCCATCAGCCAGCGTTTTCTAAAACCTCTTTTTCGTAAGAGTAAACCCTTTAACCCACGATCCTACGCGTCAGATAGCCCTATTGTGTCTGTCTCTCAAACCTCTCAGGTCTTCGAGGCAATCTGATGGCCACCTGCCTCCTGAACGCCATGTTTCGGTTTTGTGTCATCCTCAGGAATCTTAAAAGTTCTTTTCGTGCGTTTTAGGTATTTTTAATTTGCAGTTCGCACAGTACAAGACGATGCACGTAGCAACCTATTCGTCACTTCTCAATCAGTTCCATGCTGAGTGAGGGTGTGGATCAAAGTTGACTGTAGGACTGACCAAAATTCGTACAAGTCAAAAGATCGAAATAGCTGTGGTTAACTTTGCAATAAGAAATTAACTTAGATGTCTCAATTTAGCAAAGGCACTGAGCTTAATCAAATTTCTTATTTGCAAATCGGTTCCTTTGGTTGTACAAAAATCAGCCTTCAAATCAAGAAGGAGCAACTTCCCGTATACCACAATATTCCAACTTATCCAGCAAAATAAGATCCAATATATAGTCGAACGCCTTGCTAAAGTCAATGAAAAGGCCCAAAGGAATTAGTCCCCTATCCAGCGCTGAAACTATTCTAAGTTTTGTTATTTTTTCGTTCGCAATAGTCTCGAGTAGGTTAGAAAATGTAGGTAATAGTGAAATCGGCCTATAGTTGTCCAACATTTCTTTTGAGCCTTTCTTGTGCAGCGGTTGTTTCAGTAAGTTTGAGAAAAATACCTACCTCAAGAAATAGGTTTAATATAAAGGTAAGAGGTGTAGACACGTATTCTTGAACCGAATCTAATAAAAAATTAGATATATTACCAAATCCCGATGAATGTGATTTTTAAGATTGGCAATCTAAGTTGTCATTTCGTTGGGGCCTATCGATCCTAGAAACAATGAGCGGGGTAAGTTTGACGCTTGATAAATATACTCTTATACATTTGTATAGTCTGCCAAGTTGCTCGATAAATTTTCAACAAAATAATATACCCATAATTTCTATTTATAATTTAATTAAAGACTTTACCATTAGCAATTACTCAAATCATTATAAATTCTATATAAAATACATTATTTCCGGCATGAAATAATTATTGAAAAATGTAATTTTGAATTACCGCCAGAAGAAGTGTGACGTATGAGTATTTATTTTACATTTCAATGGTTTGTTACCAAGGTTACCTACAGTTAGTCTGACAGTTAGTAATGATTTTTGACATATAATACTAACCTATAAATTTCATATATTCCAATTACATGTTAAATTATTAAATATTTAACTAGTTTTACTTACGACTTAGCTTGAAGTCCATTCCATCAACATGGAAAGAGACAAATGTTAGGCAAATTATCACTTTGTGTCTTTACAAATGCGTTCTCGGTCATTTCGGCCATTCTAAAATGTCAAGTGAGAACTCATACACGTGTTAAAGTATTCCACATCAATATTTCTTTACGAAAACCTCTGTCTTTAATACAACCTACTACAACTGACAATGAACTAATGCTCGTAACTAAATCTAGTGACGCCACTGGACTCCTCGGACACACTCGTGATGTCTCGGGTGTTGGTCGGAGACATTCGAATAATTTGAATTTTAAATAATAATTTGCTCGTTTTCCAAGCAGATGCTTTCCACTTGTATCCTAACATTTTGCCCCCGTACCCCCCTATTCAAATTTTGGTTTACTACTTTCCATATTGCCCTATTTTTGTTGCCTGCAATAGCGATTTTGTTATCGACGTTTCATACTCTTCAATGCTATACCGTATACAGAATTCAACTTGGTAAAAGTCTCAAAGATTACCAACCAATGAGACATGCGTTTCCAATTCTCTTAATTCGGGTGTTACTTTTTGATTGTGATGATTTCTAGATTTCACTTTTCCTAGTGGAAAGCATTCGTTCAAGTAATGTTGAACAATTCCAGAAAATACACCAAAAGTCCCATCTAAGCATCTAAGATCAAATTTATCTACCGATATGAGAGGCTCAAGGCGTTAATGGGAATTAAACTTGACCTAATTAACTCCGCAGTCCCCAGTAAACAGTAGAACATCAATTTCAACGCTACATTCCAAGTTTACTCCAAAGCATTTAAAAACGAATTTCCTGCATACTTTACGTAAGGGCAATCGCTAAACAAACGTTTCAACCGAACATATTCTTCTCTTCTATCCCGCTACGTCAAGTATCCGACTAATTAGCGGATGCCATTCAAATACACGCGGGCACGTCGGCGCTTAAAGACGGGCGACGCGTCGCGAAGTCGTCGAAGTCATTAACTCTGTCGCGCGACGACCGGACGGACCGACTCGGCTAAAATCCCGGGAATAATTCGGTCGAGAGCGCGTTATCGCCTGTCAAATATATCAACGGGACGCACGACGACGCGATGCTCGGAGTGTCGCCCGACGCTACTCAACGCCGCGCGCCGAGAACGTTTGACAAATCGTCAGTTTCGTCCGTGACGAACGAGTATCACCGCGTATGTACATAAGTAGGTAGGTACGTACAGTGATGAACGAAAGTACAGGAACGAAATCGAATAGTAGAAGTCCAGTCCCTTCGAAATCCGAAAGAATTGGCCCAATGAGCGATCTGTCCCTTCGCATACCAAATCCTTTAGCGAGTCGAACGAACAGATATTTACGTTAGCGTAGAGCGATAGATCTAATCCGTGGAATATCAGATCTGCGGAGTACAACGACACGTCTGAATGGCGGGATAGATCGTTCGAAACTCCCTGGTGTGTGCCCGGCTAATAGATATTTCGAAAAATATTTTCAGGCGCTTGGAGAGAGTTACGATTAGAAAGAAAAGTAGAAGAATGAAATCTACATAACTCTCACATATATGACCTCATTGAGGTTTATTTATTCGGCAACTTTCACATGAAGTTGTGCAAGGACTGCATTGTAGCCTACATTGCATATACCAATAATTATCAACGGAGAGAATTATGTTATGAACGGGTGTCTGAGATTTAGTTGTGGAATGCGTTGTTTGTCGTGGAAGTGCTATACCGTACTGATAAATCCTAATAAAGACGAAACCGGTCAAAGCATATTTTTTGTAGATTTTATTTTTCTACTTTTCTTCTCAGATATTTATTTAGCTTCGAATAGCCTACTGTCTGGAAAATTTGCCTTGGTATCACGCCTACTACGGTATGCATTTTTCGAAGAACTTGCACATAATTTAAACCCGTGGAAATTCCAAAACGTTCTAAATGCAATCCCGGCCCCAGTTATCTTATGTTTCAGCCAATTACTCCAAAAGCTGAGTACTACCTGCGTTGATTCAGCGCCCAGACAAATGGTCCGAACAGTACAATTCTATCCGCTATTTCGTGATAAGCAATAAAACTCCAGCGCGTGAATTTGGCGTAATAATAATTCGATCGACATCGCTTTAACTAGGAAAATAAATTACAGGCTATAACCTATATTTCTGGTACTGGTTAGCTGCTGCAGCTTTTCACCGGTGAGCAACTATGAGGTGGTGTTCGAAACACTAGTAACTTACTAATTTTACGGACGCCATCTGAGAGTGTTAGAGTGTTAGACCAGAAAACTAGGGAAAGCCAACAAGAGGATGCACACATACATCAAAAGCACAAGAAGGTTTAAGGAGTTTATCAAAGTATGACTTCAACTACAAAAATTAGATACAAGAGTATAACCTAGATTTCCGTTAGTTAGTGACTGACTACCGCAGCTGTTAGCCAATGAGCACCTGTGGAGTAGTGTTTGGAGCAAAGACACCTGTGAGCTGGTAACTTCCTGATTTTATGGGCGCCATTCGATTTTTAAGTGACATGTTAAGCTAGGAAATTTAGGAGAGGCCGCTTTCTTGCAGGCTAGACATTTCGAGGAATAGTAACACTCCAGGAGAGAGAACGTAAGTGTCGAATTCATACGGTGAAATTTCTCCTTTCTGTTTGACGTAGCGCCACGTTGCAATCTGGTTCTTGTACGCGACGAAAACGCTAAAATCACCCTTAAGGGTTATTGATGCCCGTATCAAATTTTCGTACCAACGGCCAGTGTTCTTCTTAACATCTTTTATCGCGAAAATATACCCCTTTACGCCCACGACCATACGCGGCAACTAGCCCTATTGTGAATGCACACATAAATCAAAAGCACAAAAACGATTAAAGAGCTTGTTAAAATATGACTTCTAATGTGCAATTAGAAAGCTACTCTTACCATTCGTATACGCGTTTCACGGTTTTACTGATCTTCAGCACGGCTTTGTGAGATGTAACTTTCGTTTCTATACTAGCACTATATATCCAAGGACGAAAAATGCGTATTTAAGTACACATTGGGATAATTCTTAAGAGGATATCTCACATGTACGAACATCAATCGTCCTTGCATATACCGTGCGTCCCAGATTGAGTGGGATTGCATAGGTAACTTTCTTATTATTGAAGATGGAGTTTTGGTTAAATGGGATATGTTTTCCAGCTTTATATGCTGATTTAAAATCTACTTGAAAGAGTCCAAATTGTCAAACTCGTCAGAAGTTATTAAAAGAAAAAATGAACACTATCTTTAGCTTGCATATCAAACGTCTTCGTAAGTATAACAGATACGAAAAAAGGTTTGATGTGAAAGTCACTGTTTTGGATAAGCCCAATTTGAAATTGAGATACCCAATGGATAGAATTTTTTATTCTCTTTTCAACGATGTAAGATTGAATAGAAAATATCATGTGCATGCGGCTCTGTTTCGTTGGCTAGTGTCATATTTGTCCAATAGATCACAAATTGTGAAGTTAATGGGATATCAATCACAGCCTATTACTATCACCTCGGGTGTGCCGCAGGGATCTTATCTTGGTCCTTTGCTCTTTAATTGTTACATTCATGATATTCATACTTGTTTCCTACATGCCCAATTTTTGAAATATGCTGATTATCTCAAAGTATTGTGAGAT
Organism: Chrysina gloriosa; assembly: GCA_038088585.1. NCBI lineage: Eukaryota > Metazoa > Arthropoda > Insecta > Coleoptera > Scarabaeidae > Chrysina > Chrysina gloriosa. The sequence continues at coordinate 47,885,433 of CM076093.1, read as the reverse complement.
GTTGCAGCGGGATTTTGATAGACTTTCGGATCACTGTGCCAAAAATACATTATATCTTAATCTTGATAGGTGCAAATATATTCAGTTTACGAGAAATAGAGTTAAAATAGATTTTCAGTATGGTCTTTGTAGTGGCACCTTGAGTCAGGTTGAGCTTGTGACTGATTTGGCTGTCGTTATTGATTCAGGGTTAACATTTAGAGATCACGTGGAGCATGTCGCGGGGAAATGTTAAAAGACGCTGGATTTTTCGATGTGTTCTTGCAAAGAATTTAAGAACGGCTTGTGTATGAAGACATTATATTTTGCTTACATTAATAATATAGCTAGTAAATAATTAACGCTTTTGGCCGTTACTTTGTGATATTCCATGGTTCAAATAAATAAAACACACTTTTTACTTTGCAGTCACAAATAAGTGAAATATAGTGATATTGTTACAAAGTAAAAAGTGTGTTTTATTTATTTGAATATAGCTAGCTATGCTTCAGTAGTATGGAACCCTAGATGTATTACTTAGATTAACAGAATTGAAAGTATTTAGAAAAAAATCGTTAGATTTATGAGCTTTAAAGGTAACTATGTAAATGTCAACTACACTGAATCTTGTAAACACTTTAATATATTGTCCTTATACCAGAAAAGAAAAGTAAGTGACTTGTTGTTGTTATACAAACTAATGAATGATTTAGTTGATTGTCCTGATCTTCTGTTCTATCTTGATCTTCGAATGTCACCGCGTTATACTCGGGACCGTTTACTTTTTACTTACCACGTCGTTACCCTTACTCTTTTCATAATTCGTCAATGATAAGATTTATGCATGACCAATTGCGATGTTCCAATAACTGGGACATCTTTCATTTTACTTTCAAAAGATTTAAGCAAACTGTGATTAACAATTCAATCATATAAAACAATGACGGTATTTACATATTTAACTGTTATGATATAGGTTTTCTCTAACACCCTCGTTTTATAACCATTGTCACGTTTCTTGATTCTTCTTTCAGATTAGAGCCACTTATGCGGTAATAGATCATCAACTCGAGATTGGATCCTCAGCTGTTAAAACAATCGCTTACGATCACCTGGATTTTAAAAAGTGGTAAGCCGCTCGGTGCCGCATCACCGTGCTGACTTCCAACAATCAGAACGATGTGAGAATTTGCCACGAAATAGTGATAAGTGATAAAACTTATATTCCCTTTTTCGACCTTCCTGCCCGCCAAGAGAGTCGTGTATGGGTTCACAAATATGGGGAAATTTCTACAATGACTAAGAAGCAGCGAGCTGTGAAAAATGGGGAACTAAGAGCTTAACAAATGCAATTAAGTTAGATAGACAAAAGACAGTTATAGCTAAGTGGTCCACTGAAAAGTATTTGCCTTCTTTTGTATTTTTCTTTTCTAAGTTGATGACTATGATTACGACTTGCTTTCTGAACGCTGTGTTTCTTTCTTGTTCCATTTTCGGAAGTCTTGGCTTGTATTTTAGGAATTTTTTAATTTGTGGAACGCGCTTTTCTGACTGAAAAGATGAAAATCTACAAGATTGGGTCCCCCATAAGAACTCCAAACTTGACATTGGTGTGAATGTGGTTAATTGTGATCTACTCCTTTGTAGTGACTGCCGGCTTTCCACCTGTCTCTTATATGATATCTCTATACTAGTAAATAAAAAGATTTGCTTTTTATTTTAGTCACCTCAATTTTATGAAAAGTATCTGGGAAATTACTGTTCACTGCGACTAGAAGAATAGTGATTTCATCGGCTAATTCGTCACCTCGTTAGCCTTCCTTTTGTTGACACAATGCTCAATTATTGTTGTCGTCGATCGTTTTCCTTGTCACAACAGATCTCCTAGCTTTTGCAACGATGCATTATTAAACGATTTGTCGTCGACCAATCCGATCGTCGTCGTCGCCTCTTTTTGCGCGAGCGTTTGTCCGTCTTAAGTGGGTCAGGGTATGTAAAATGAACCGGCGACCGGCTGCGATGCTAAAATCTAACCTTGTAACACCGATCCTTGTACAACATAAACTCGAATACAGATACATGCGGACGTAGTTACATGCACGCATAACACATCCACATATGTACGCGTGGATCTATTACATCGACTATGAATGAATGTCTCGGTTTTGATTCGTAAGCAAACTTGCCCAACTGAACGATGAGTGCGCACTTATGTGTAATGCCTGCCTCTGGGGACCTACATGTGCATGACGATGACGGCGAAGGCGATCATTTTTCACGAACGAAAACGCATTAACCGACTCGATGCGTTTAGAAACGCGGCTCGGAATGCTGCGTGCCATTACTTTTGATCGTTTGTATAGGAAATTGTCAGGTTATTGATGATCGGTAAATTTATTACTGTTGGGATTAAAAGAGATTCACTATGAACATGAATTAACTTTCCTCTTTTGAATACCAGTGTTCACTACGCCTAGTCCAAATTTGGTAGCGATTATGCGTTTCGTCTGTCCAATATAGATTTTTCACAATCTCCATAGCAAACTTCCTATAATCCCGATACGATCGTTCTATCTTACGAATTTCCTCTGATCGTATCATTTCTTATTTTGTGCACGCAAGTTATTCATGGCGCACACATAAATATCGCATCGTACGTACAACATCTCTCGGAATTATCGAAAATAACCCGATCAATATATCTGTTCGACAAGGCTGCCGCATTAAAATTAGATATATTTGTATACGCGCGTGTATTAGAACTGTATCCGCGTGCGTGCTCTATCGGAAAAGGTCCTTGTAAATCGCAAACAACGCGCGCGTATACGTGAATTAGTAACGACTAGCGGCGACGCTTGTTTTTCTTCTCAATAACTTACGGCTAATTTTACGAGCGGCTTTAACGTCTTCCTATTTTCTACGGTCGCGGCGCCGATTGAAAGCGGGCGGTTGCGGTTTGGCGATTAGCAATTTCATTCCGGGGGTAATAGGTGGCCGTCAATAAAATTTGGTTAATAGAAAATTTACTTTTCGAAATTTACTTCTGTCTCGAACGTCTCTATTTGGACGTGCCCGCTTCTGGAAGTGATGTCTGTATTGTCATCCTAGAATTGGAGCAGGACTGCTACGAACAACTTTTTCTTTTAAACTTTTATGGGGAAACTGAAATAAATTTTGTATTGCTAAAACCCTGTCATCAGTCTCGTCGTTTATTACTTGAAATCGCAAACAGACTTCTTATATCATCTTCCGTTCAAACTCCAAATTCAGAATTCGGCTAAATTTCCGTTTCCAATTTCAAAGCCACAAAATTTTCAATCGCCCTCAAAGTTTCGCTTGGCCTACATGATAGAAAGCGTAACGCTCAAAGTACGATATTTTTTCACGTAGGTTCTTGCAGTTCCTTGTTACCTAGTTGTCTATCTAGTTACTTAATACGTGATTGTCGATTTATCCTCGCAAAACGGTTAGCAAATATCATCAACTTAGCTATTCGATCCTCTGTTTTTCCAGGGGTATGGAAGAGGGCGAGAATCACCCCTGTTTTCAAGAAAGGGGATGCTGCTGAACTTAGAAATTACCGTCCGATCTCGATCCTATCTAGCTTCGCTAAAGTGTTTGAATATGTCATTTACTCTACTATTCTTACGAATATCGCTTCTCAGCATGGTTTTCCTCCAGTGCGTTCAACTACAACAAATCTCGTTACAATCACTCAATTTATTTCTCAACAGTTGGATGACCGATGCCAAGTCGATGTGGTATACACTGACTTTTCCAACGCCTTTGATACAATAGACCATAATATTCTGCTGAGCAAGCTTGATGCATTTGGTTTGAATCTGTCGTTCATTAATCTTATAAGATCTTATTTGACAAATAGAATTAGCTACATGTGCTACAATGGCTTCAATTCATATGAATTCGTGTCTGGAAAGGGTGTGCCTCAGGGTTCTTCCTTGGGACCACTTTTCTTCATTGCATATATTAACGATCTTCTTGAATCTCTTACCTGTCAAGCTTTGGCTTATGCTGACGATTTGAAAATTTTCTCTGTGATCTCATCAGGATTAGATATTCAGAGGCTGCAAGAAAATCTGTTTCAGACTGGTGCGTCGAAAACAAGCTCAAACTCATATCGATAAATGTGTGACAATGACATTTACACGAAAGCTGAATCCAGTCCTCTCACATTAATTCGTAGGCGATCAGGTTTTGGCCAGTAGGGAATCCTTCACCGATCTCGGAGTAACCTTCGACTCCAAACTCTGCTTCTCAGAACACATTAATAACCTGACATCAAAATCCTCCAAACGACTGGGATTTATTATGCGGACTTTGAGGGACATCAGTGATCCAACTTTACTGAAATCAGTTTTCTATGTCTTTGTTGTATGTGGTGTGGGGTATGCCTCTATCGTGTGGTAACCGTCTTATATTACATATCGACTAAGTCTTGAGCGGCTGCAGCGACGTTTTTTTAAAATTACGTGTTGATTGAGTTTAGCCGTCTAGAGGCTGTGATTATCAGGAACCTTCTGGAAAGGCATGATCTACAGTCGCTCACCGCTCGTAGAGAACTCCATGCTGCCCGTTTTATGTGGAGATTGGTCAATGGACGGATTGACGCTCCTTCGATTCTGTCAGATGTTGGCTTCCTTGTTCCGCGACCGGCTCTACGATGCTCTACTCCATTTTCACTTCCAATTCCGAAAACCAATGTACTACGTTACTCTCTCATATTTAGAATGTGCAATGCTGCTGATAAGCGCTATAGTGATATTTTTTTGTAAATCTTTAATTACGTACAAGACTTTTGATTCTATTTTTAAGTTGAGTACAAAATTACATATTTCTGCTTAATAGCACATATTACTTTTATTTCTCATTCCTTTTTCTTCTCTTTTCATCGCTGTTTTGTGATAATATATAAATATATACATATGTTTAACTGTTATCTTACATGTATAATTTTGTCCTGTAAATGGTTCTTGTTGGGCAATAAAGAATTATTACTATTATTATTATTATTATTGTCTACATTACGAGGCACTAGTATAATATGATAATTATTCCAAACGTTAATCAAATCCGCGAGTGATTCAAGCTACAACAGTTTACAGTAAAGTAGGTAACTCTGTTTCAATATCTTTACATTTTTCAGTTTACTTAGTTCGTAATATTTCTACTTCGCATGTTGTGCACGTGAACGTGGAGGGATTATTCGACCGCCTCACTTACGTTGTAATGTGTAGTCTCTGGGGTTGCGATTTTCTTCGAGTATTGACGTAATATGACTGGATGTGATTTACATGTGGTTTCGATGTAGTCTGTTATTTTGCATCGCGGTCTAATCGAGAACACGGGTGCGGTCGACAGGAAACCATGTAGAAATATTGTGAATAATTTTATGGTCTAATATGGGAATGGAAAGCTTTACTAGTGCCTTAGGCTAACAGGCCTGTAATGCAATTTAAGCATAGTTAAGGGAAGCCTACGTGTGATACCATATGCCATATTATTAAGCCCTATGAAGATCTAGATAAAAATTCCAGTGTTGCTGGCTTACTTTTCGATTTATCAAAAACTTTTGACACTATTGATTGTTCGATACTGTCATCAAAATTGGATGCACTTGGAGTTCGCGGTACAGCTAAGGATTTGTTTGGTTCCTACTTGAGCAACGGGAAAAGTATTACTACTTTGACAATGAATGTGAACGGTGTTACACAGAGATATAAATTTCCACCTCTTGAGACTCTGATTGATGTGCCGCAAGGGTCAATTTTGGGACCAAGACTTTTCCCAATTTACGTGAATCATCTCAATTCTTTATTGAGACCTTGTACTCTTTTACAATAAGGTGGTGATACAAATGGTATCGTGTCTGCCTCCGATATTAAATCACTTTCCGCACCAAGGACTGGGATTGTAAGTGAAATGGTAAACTGGTGCGAGATAAATGCCCTCCAACTTAATACGGATAAGATTAGTGTTGTGCGGTTTAGATCGTCTGCGCCCAATTTGGAGAGTTTATATGTTCGCCTTAATGGCACATCGGTGCCGGAGAGTAATATAATCAAATCATCGGGGCTAGTAGTAGACAACCGATTGAGGTTTAATGAACTGGAAGGTAAACTATCAAAAGCCCGGTATGATATAAGAAACCTGCGTAGCATTGTGGGTTTTCAGACGGTTAAACTGTTTCATCTTGCGTACGTTGAAACTCGCCTTCGTTATGGTGCGATCTTTTGGGAGTGTGCCGTTGGAGTTAAGCGAATGTGAGCGGAACAAAACGGAATAGTTAGATGTATATTTTCTATTTCTTCATAGACTTCATGTCGTCATTTCTTTAGGGAGATGAATGTTTTGCTCTTGCTATCAGTCTATATGTTTGGAAGTTCTTCTGTTCCTTAAAAGAAATGAAGGAACATTTGTTAAAAATGGCGATCAGCACTGCAATATGCAAACCAGATATCGAACTAATTTGAGTATGTCGGTTTGTATGAATTAAGTCCGAGATATATGGCAATACTTTTATATAATAAATAGCCCTCATCTTTAAAAGCCATACAATCATTCAATAGCTATAAATTAAATTTAAGGAAGTATCTTTATGAAAGTGTGTTTTATAGCGTCGATAAAAATCAAATAATTACAAGAAGGAGTATAGTATCCTTACTCAACCCTCTGGGATAAATTAAAACAACGAACTTCATCATCTAGGATGAGATAGGCGTACTGTTTTTATCGAAGAAATGGAAACGGAAATAGCGACTCACGTTAAATTGCTGGCAAATATGTTTTATGGAACTACGACGTCTATATTATGAATGCGCTGAAAAAATAATATTAAACATCCCTTCAACAAAGTTACAAGTCTAGCAGGAAAAGACTGGTATAATGGATTTTTGCTACGCCATGCTGACATAACTTTAAGAACGTCGGAGTCTACTTCATTAAATCGCGTAAATGCTTTGAAGAAAATGTTACAAAATTTTTCGAAAATTTGGAAAATGTGTATGAAAAGTTCAAATTTCCCTCTAACAAAGTCTATAATGTAGACGAAACGGGGATGACAAACGTACACGTTCCACAAAAAGTATTAGCTGCAAAAACAATGAGGAGACTAGAAGCCGTCACTAGTGGGGAAAGGGGAAAAATATTACAGTGGTACGTGGCATGAGCGGTGCTGGGAACTACGTTCCCCGTTATTTATTTATCCACGTCAACGTTTCCCACCACACTGGTGTAAAGATGTGACCCCTTGGATCAATTTACAGATGTTCTAAGAACGGCTGGATAACGGAGGACATTTTATATGGTCGGCTGGTTCATTTTTCCAAACATGTCAATTCCACAGTTACCCATCCTGTGTTATTGGTTATAGACAACCATTTTATCCATACCACTCTAAAACTTGTAATTTCTGTAAAGAAAATGGTATTGTTGTCGTCTCAATCCCCCCACATACTTCACACAGGACTCAATCGCTGGGCGTCACATTTTACGGCCCACTTAAAACCGCTTACAATCAGGAATGTGGAGTCTTCTTGAAAGTAAACCTTTATGAACAAATATTACAGGGAATGTACAACAGGGTGGCTACAATAGAAAAGGCTGTTAATGGCTTTCAATCAACTGGGATTTTTCCCTTTAATAAAAACGTCTTTCCTGATGAAGACTTTGCACCATTTGATGAAGTTACTCCGCATGAAGCTGTTCCAATTTGTAGCACTATTACTCAATCATTACTCCAACCATCTACTTCAGGCCTTCAGCAATCTCAACGGCCTCCACATTATTTGAAACACAAAAACGAAGATTGAGTAGTTCTACAGACTCCAGTGATAGTAATGCTGTTTTAGAAGGAGCAACAGATGACGAAGACTTTACTAACGACAGAACTGTGGTGTGTAAGGTTCCTATTCCGGGAATAAGTCCTGCACCAGAAAGAAGAAAAAGCAAAGGTAAGAAAATAATGACCTCAAAAAAACACTCCATTATTTTCACTGCTACACCAAACAAGATTCCACTAGAAGATCTTCAGAGAAAAAGAGAGAATAAAGGAAAAATTACAAGGGAAAAACAGAAGAAATCAAAAAGTTTGACTGTAACTAAAATATACAGGAACAAGTTTATGTGGAATGTGTTGAAGAAGAGAATATATGTATGTGTTCTCTGTAATGGATTCGGCAAAAAACGGAGAGTGGTGATATTGTTGCACGATCTGCGGAAATTGGGCGCACGCAAATTGTACAGATGCGGACTCTCCTATGGGTTACCACTGTGATATTTGTCGTTGAAATATGGATCGATATTACCCTTCCTTGTGATCGCCATTCACCGACATTGTCGGGTAATACCGATTTTGTGAAGAATTGTTATTATGCTTTTTTAAGCATTTCGAAAAAGAATTCTATTTTCCTAATTTTTTTCAGTTACCGACATTTATTGTCTTAAGTTTAAGCAGATATTTGTTTTTCTTTGATGTTTTATTTTCATATAAAAAAATAAATTACTCTAGGTGGCAGTATTTACCCGACTTGCCCCTATATACCAAGTTTCGCGACAACGATCTCGGGGTTGGAAGTATTTAATGATAAGGGATTATTAAAATTCAATTATTACAAATCATTATTCACACAATGTAATATGATATTACGGGGCACAAAGGACAGATGACTCATCACACCGCATATTTGCCTAGTTTACTGATAATCCAACCGTTACGGATTGGTGCCAAACCTGGTGCTAAGACTAAAGCCCGTTTTACATTATCATATTAAATTGTACGTAGAAATTGAATACTATTTTATAGTACAATATAAAACATCGTACTATTTTTCTGTGCAAAATCATTGTATGAAATTAGAACCTATCCTATTTTTATACTGAATGTTTTGACTTGCGCCTGCTCACTAGTCTGCATTGCACGTATTTCGATCTAACCTAATTTTCTTATGTTTACGTTTTGTCCGGTCCTGTTACAGTATAAAATAAGCGTGAGTTTATACATTATACTGTGATCGTATCAGCAAATGTTTTTATTGAGCGTTTTACTAAAAGTATCAGTATTATTAGCTAAGCATAAAATTAACCTTTTGGAGGTTATGGGAAGTATTTGTAAATACTGTGTGATACTGGTGTACAATTTGAAACGCGGATGTAGCATCGCACAGAATCATAAACAGAATTTTTGTACAAGTTCATAATACATATGTAATAGCCCTGAGGAATGATAGAGTCTAAATTCATACAATAATTTTGTACAGAAGACTGATAAAGCGTTTTACATTGTACTATAAAATAGTATTCAATTGTTTGGTACAATTTAATATGATAATGTAAAACGTACTTAACATTTTTATTCCCCAATTTAAAAAAATGGCAACCGTTTCCAGAGGTTTTCGATTCGATTCGTCGATAGTTCCGTACGGCAACGCGTACTCATACGTCGATTTACATCGTATTTATATTTGCAGGTAAAATCAACTATAATCGATGATTGTTAGCGGAGCAATAAAGTACTGGCAGCCGCGCGTGTCCGGTAAAAAGCGTACGGTAAAAGTATTTGCACCGTACACACCGTAACGGTTCTTAAACTGTATCACATACCTCATTGTTGGCTTCTTTCTTCCTATTACTTTTAGTTTTTAGCACCTGTAGCCCGCTTCACTCGCGCGTCCGGTAATCTTAGACGGTACTAATAATAATGTTTTGCTATCCTTGATCCAGTTTCTTCTATTCCGCAACGGTCAGGCAAGGTTTGATGGATGTGGCGCATAAAACTTTTTCTTGCGAGATATATTAATACTATCGTCTAAATCCAATCTTTTGATGTAGGAAAAATGTTTCGAATCAGTTTGTTTCAAATTTCCTCACTGTCACCATATTTACCAGCAAAATCATCACAAGTATGAAATTTCCTCGTCGCAAATGAGTCAATATATTCCACATTCTTTTCGCCTTATTAGTAATTCTTATTGATACATTTCCAATAGAATTTTTTTTCGATTCGTCGACCTCTACCTTAAGTTTTTCAGAAAGAACACTATCAGGTAACCAAACAAGTTCGTGTAGCTTTTGTATAAAGTAGAATGCCATAAATATTTTTTAAATGATTGATCGATACCACTTGTTTATCTGTCATCTTTAATATTAACTTTTCTTTCATCGGATACACTCACATTTTGTGATTTTTTTTTTGTTTAAATCCTAGTTTGAAATAATTGAAAATGCCAACGAATAAAACTTTAATTCGAATTTGTTTACTCTTCGAATACAAAGATAGTACCAAAGCTGCGGTAGCGGCGCGAAAAATTTGTACCGCAATCGGAGATGATGCCGTAAGTGATTGAACAGCACAGAAGTGGTTCAAAAAAATTCTTCCGGAGATCTCAGTTTGACTGATGGAGCACGCTCTGGGAGACAGAAGATCATTAGCAACGAGGATATTCAACAGGTTGTGAAGGAAATTTCCAGGACAGCGTGCCTAGAGCTTGCAGAGAGGTTCACTGTGGGTGATGAAACCATTCGTTTGCACCTTCATTGACTAGGAAAGAGGTGGAAGTTAAGCAAATGAGACCCACGTGAATTGTCAAATGATACAGTAAGCTGTTTTACCGTTTGTTCGGCAAACATTTCACACAATGATAATGGGTCAATTCTTGATCGGTTGGTAACCTGCCACGAAAAGTGGATATTGTATTCAAATTCTAAGCGTTCGTATCGTTGTCGTCTACTGATTCGGTACCACACACTGCCAGAGTTTCCTTGCACCCAAATAAAACTTTATTGTGTTTGTTTGTGTTTGTTGGACAACAAAAGGGATTATCCATTATGAGTTTTTGGAAAGGGATGAAACCATCACTGATAACTTATATTGTGAACAACTTCAGCGAGTACAAACAGCACTCATCCGAAAACAGCCAGCCTTTTTTGGTCTATCGCAAGACAGCATAGCGTCTGAGAACTGGCTGAGAAACGTTACCATACCCCTTATATTCTACTGATATTTAGCCAAGTGATTGCCACCTTTTCTCGTTTCTTGATAACTGTATGCAGTATAGACAGTTCAACACTCGAGTTGATGTAATAAATGCAGTCCGTCAATTTCTTGATTCAAAATCCATAGAATCCTACAATAGCGGTATACAAAAATTGGTGTCACGTTGAGAAAAGGTCATTTACTGTGATAGTAATTACTTCGACGAATAATGGTGTATTATTGTTTCGTAATAAATATTTTATATTTTACCATCAAAAACCGCACGAACTTATTTCCTTGGTCACGATATTCCTTAAAACATCTTCGTACAATTGTCTTTTCACCTCACATCTATTCCTTATTTTTTTGTTTATCCACTACTTATTCTCATTATTAGATCTCACTTTAATGATCTTTCTATTTACAAACGTATTAATGACATTAGTCAAAATATCTACAAAATTATCATAGCTGATGTTTACTTCCTTTTGGCTTATAACACCTGCCCAATCAGTTTTGGAAGGTTCCTCTTTAATGAATATCAACTCTTCATGTACAAATTTTGAAAGTGCTGACGAGCAAATCCTCGAATTTCTATTTATATACTTTGTGCGAATGATACGACAAAGCAGAATGAATTACTTCGCAATTTAGGGGCGAAATATTTGCAAATATTTTGTCGATTAAATTTCTTGATGTGTTCCTTATTCTCGTAGGAATGTTGGTGATTGATTTTAAATTGTATCAGTCCAATGTATCGATAAAAGATTCTGTCATCGTGTCCTACTTGCGCAAATCAATATTAAGAAATTTAAGAAAATTATTATCAAGTTGAGATAGGTAATACATTTAAACTTACACTGAAGAATTACATTGGAATCCTGAAGAAAATCGGCGAAAATTGTAGCCAAATTGCCAGAACTTTGGAAACATCTCCCGTATACACCAAAATACGAGGGCGATTCGTAAAGTAATATTTCGTTTGGTTATTAAAAGAAGTGGCTTTTATTATATACAATTTAAAGCTACCACTTTCAGCTATTTTTTCTACCTAGTTACCATTAAGATTGGTACATTTGGCATAGCGATGAAGCAGTTTTTGTAATGCTTTCTTCATAGAACTTTGCCACCTGTGAATTAAGCCATGCTGTAACACTGTCTTGCAGTTCTTCATCGAAATTTGAGGAAAGGAAGCGAATGTCCTCCTTAGTTCTGTGATTGTGAGTCGCCAATTTTAATAAATTTTCTGTTCGACATTATCTAAAAGTTTTTCCGTCAGAAGAGTTGGTCTTCCACTCCGTTCTTCATCATGGACATTAGTTCGTCCTTCTTGAAATATAGGACACCATATTCTAAGCACACTGTCACCATAAACAGAACCAAGTTCATGGTAGATCTTAGTAGCCTTCGTGTCCTTTGCACACAGTCACACACAGCCATTCCAAACGACCAAAATAGCACGAAAGAATGTACAAACGATTCTCTCACTAACACTGCCAGATTCATATTGAACCAGACTACACCGCAGCGATCCATACGCGTCGATATCCGCACTTCTCTGCTCACTAATCGGAAATGGAACTTACTTTACGAATCGCCTCCGTACGTTTCGATAGCTGAAATGTGATTTTTTGATCGGCACGTAACTCGTTTCTGAGTTTTCGCTGTTACTCTAGTATTATTATTATTCTGAACAGCATGTCTCGCAATTGTCAATCTACATCGAATTCGAACGATAATCATTATGTCGCTTTCTGACATCATTCCGTTTCCATCCTCCACTCATATTTCGCCAGAATATCATCCGCGTAGTAGGTACGAAATGCGTTCTGCTAAACTTGATGATCTACAACGAATACGCACGCATACGTTTATATTCCCCCATTTTATGCGTACTACGAGGAGGACGTAGAAACGGAAAAGGGCGAAGAACGTTCCACGTTTCCCGGCGGCGTACCGACGCGCGGCATCTCTGGATCCTTCCGAAAATACCTCACTGTTTACCGTTTTATATGTAACGCCCGTCGTATTTATTCCTATTTATAAAATCTCACGACGATTTTCCCGCCCCTCTTGCATCGGCCAGGCCGACGCTTTTAACTCGAATATTATTGCCTTCTCGACGGGCGCGGTCTCCGCCGCCGCCGCCGTCGTTCCGAAATAACCGCCTGACATTTTCCGTTTATCGAAAAACAAAAGGCGATATGTACGGGGGTACCCGCAAATAATCGCGGTTATTTTCGATGTGATGTAATACGCATACGCGGGCACAACGGGAGTTATTTTCATCCCGTTCCCGATGGGTGCTTGGAACGTAGTGTGTAACGTTTTTGTTTATTTCCAAGTTTAGAGTTCTTTCTTCCACTTTAAAAATATTCCCGCTGTTTCGTTCGCGAGAGGTAGTGGGCGGAAAGGGCGTTTAAATCGGGAAAGATACAATATATATATTTTTTTGCGATCAAATGAGTTATTTGTGGCGTAGAGTTGAATGGGTTCTGCCAGTGGCGAAATGTTATGGAAATATACGTGGTCGGTTTGACGGTTGTATTGTGGCTTGATGCTCCTGGACGGTTCGAAGATACTTTATTGGTGGCACGTCTTCTTTCTTTCGACTTCGAAGGACCAGTGTACCTTATCTGTACAATTAAAGCAAATATATTGTCGGCTCACTCCTATTTATTTACACTATATACAGCAATATTACATCACATGTGCAACTTTTGAGTACTGATGATCGTGATTTATAAATTTATGCAATTATGATGTAAATCATTCAAATGCTACTGAACAACTAGGATCAGAAGAGATAAAAATGAAAGCTGCTACTAACTATAACATAGTGTAGTATATTAAATGTCACTAGAAATAAAATTATTTATTTTTTAAAAAGCATATATTAATAGATAAAAACATTGTTAACATACAGATACATACATACATACAACATTTTACATTACAAGAATTCATAAAAATTTACTGGAAATAACCAAGGATACATCGAAAAAGAAAATAAAAAGTTTATTTGGTGAACGACGTATGAATAGACAATATAGATAAGTCAATAAATAATTCTATAAATATATTTCGAAATAAAGGGTTTTAAGAAGAAGTACTAGTGAGAAAAAGAACCTCACCATAGAGAAGAGGAAAGAGTTTAGAAAAGGGAAGAATCCATAGATCTGCATCGAAAAAAGAAGTGAAGGGAGAAGATATAGGAAGAACCGTCAACGGGAAAGAAATTACACTTACGCACACACACACACTAGGTAAATATTTTGATTTTATGTTCAATATTTCCCAAAATTTATAAACATAATTTATTATAATTTATGCTTTTTTATATCATTATTTACGAGCTAGACCGGTGCAATTTACTTTAAGAAATTTAACTAAATCCTCCGTACAATAGACTGTACATATATTACTATTAAGAAAAATTTACAATTTAAATTCAAGTAGGCAAGGAAGAAAACTACTTCAACAAAGGAAGAAGAACAAGATCTCTCAAAAATTAAAAATAATGTTGAAAACATAGAATGTGTTTTACCATCATTATTAGAAAAGGAGTCACAGGTGGTACCACTCGAGTTGTATGAAAACTCTCAACCATCTCGCTCGTTTGAGAGCTTATTACTGGACGAAATTAAGCATCCTAAGCCCACAACTGAGAAACGAGGAAAAATAGACGGTAACGGGAAAGTTTTGACAAACGGAGAATATCTGAAAAGTATTGAAAACTTAGACAAACAACAACGAAAAAATAACCTTCGTGAGTCCTTAGACTATTACAGTTTAAAATTCCAAGAATTTAAGGTTTTGGAAACCGGGGATGATTCAATTTATTGCACTTTAGTCGGATATCGGAATTTGTAATTCAACTTCGCTTTGTACCCTAACAGTCGGCATGAGCAATAGGCTGAATAAAGCATCGTAAAGTACGAACGCTACAAATCCTTCGTTAAAAACTTAGGTATAACGATTTATCTAGAAATTCTTAAATCTCTTTATTAATACCGAAATGTATTAGAACTATGAAATAGGTTGAAACAGGTTGAAGGTTGGCAACACTTTTGTTACGGTGATTATGTTGCTGGCTTCCCCCATGTTTCTGATGTCTATCGTCAAAATATCACACAAACATGAGACATAGGGTACGTCTTTATACTCATTTAAAGAAAATTGTTTTCATTGTTGTGCAAATATCGAAAAAGAAGAGTTTCGAGTGTTAATTAAACATTATTCTTAAGTTGGAAAAACAATTAGAGGAACGGAGGAAAAGCTACGTAAATATTAGCGTGGATCTACCCCGTCGCTTGGAATGATTTATAACCGGTTTCCTGCTCCTAAACATAGCCATATAAGCACGGATGACGCAAAACGTCTGCGACCGTCCCTCTCTGATAACTACTGCAGAAATTGTTAATAAAATCCGTGCCCGTCAAGTGAAAGTACGTCAGGGAACTAATGGAGGAAATATTTCAACCAGATATTTTGCGATATTTTGCATGAACGTTTAAATATGAGAAAGCTATCCGGGAGATGGGTGCCGCGTTTGCTTAACTCTAAGCAAATACGCGCCCGCATTAAAAATTCAAAAGACTTTTTGGCCATTTCCGAACGTAATCCAAGGGAATTTTTCCGTTGATATGTCACTGCAGATGCACGTTGGATACACCATTATACTCCAGAAAGAAAAATACTGTCGAAACAATGGGCTTCCCCCGAAGAGCGTGCCCCCAAAATGGCAAAAACCGTCTTCTTCGGCTAGTAAGTCACGACCACAGTTTCCTTGGGATTCCAAAGGTGTTATCGTTATTGATTATTCACCAAAAGGATGATTGGCAAATATTATGCTGATTTTGTGACATGTTTTGATGCCGAACTTAAGGGAAGACGACTGCATTCGTGGAAGAAAACAGTGTTACCACATTGACCAGATTTGGCTTTCAGTAACTTTCTTTTGTTTCAAAATTTAAAAAATAACGACGCCGGGGAAAGAAATTGCAGACAAATGAAGAGAAGGTATCCGAGACACATCCTCTTTTTAACTTCCTTATTTAGTCCTGAGACTTTCTAACTTGTGATGTAGGGATGGAGGGGTTGAAACTTGAATCGTCCATTATTATTTCGTGGGTTTTCTTTGCGTTGGAAATTATCATAATTTTTGTTTTTTCCCATATTAATCGTCACGTTGATCTTCAATAATTGTTCTTCTAGTACTTTAATGTTATGCTGTGGATTTTCTTGGTATCTGTCCACAGAGCCGTATCATCAGCAAACATAACTTCTGTCAGTTGAGTTTTCCTCATTTTTCTCATTTTTTCCTTTGCTTCTTTCACTGCTTCATCGAGTACCGCTAAAAACAAGGACGGGCTCAGGACACAGCCCTGTTTGCTTCGTAACGAATTCTTTCAATTCCTCATTGCTTGTTCTTACTATATTTGTCTTAATTTTGTACATATCCTTTATTACCGTTATTGTGTTTTTGTCCCCTATTCATCACCACTTTTCAGATGTCTTGTCTTCGAATTCTGTCAAACGCATTTTCCAGGTCAATGAAGCATATACATATACGTATCTTTGGGTTTTTATTGATTATTCTCTCGCATGCTTGTCTTAATGTAAATATGAGGTGCTGTGTGTTTCTATTTCTCCTGAATCCGCATGGAATGATTTCAAGGGTTGGTTCTATTTTGGCTCTTGTTCTTTTTTCCATTATTTTTACTGACACAAATATCACATCGGTAAACTCCTCACCACACAATTGTTTATAATAAAATCGGTGACACGAGTTTCGCTAGCTCGAGGCAAGCATCTTCAACAACCGTATAAACCGAAGTTCGATGTGATATTTGTGTCAGTAAATTACACCACGGTCCTTGCAATCACCTTTATTATTTTGACTAGTAGTTATGCCCCCTATGGTTGGTGCAGTTTCTTTTGTCGCCCCGTCTCTTACATATTGATAAGATAGCATCTTTCTTGTAGTCTTTTGGTATCTATGCCTTTTTCAATATGTCACTTATTAATTCTACCATTCTGTGTGTTCCCCTTCTTCCCACGAACTTTATCATTTCAGGGGTGATGTTATCTTTTCAAGATAATTTTCCTAGTTTAATCATTCTCATCAATTCTTTCAATTCTTCTTCTGTTATAGGTTCCACGTTTCGGATTTCATCTTCATTTACTTCTGCTTCTTTCTCGGGGTCTTGATTATCTGTATATCTCAGTTCCTTATTGTATTCTCTCCATCTTTCCATTATTTTTTCATCGTTTGTTCTTATATTTTCGCTCTTATCTGATATTCGGCATTGTATATTCATTTTTTTTTCATACTTTGAAAAATTTCAGAAATATGACTTCTTGACGGCTTGGCTCCTCAGAACCAGATCTACGCAAAAAAGGGGCTGAGAGAAACCTTACTGGACCTACCCCACCTTTTGGGTTTAATAAAGGTCTCCTTAAAGGGGAGATAAAGAAGTGGACATCATCCATCACAATAAAACACTGGAATGACACCAGCGGGCTGGAACATTCCAAAAAGTTTCTGAGTTTCGACGCTAGGAGGGCGGACCTCGCCCTAAAACTGGACAGGAGAAGCTTAAAGACACTGACGGGGGCACTCACAGGTCACTATACCTGCAACAAGCACCTACACAGAATAGCCTTATCCAACACGAACACTTGCAGATTCTGCGGTGAAAAAGAGGAGTCAATGGAACACTTGATCACTAACTGTGCGGCACTAGGCCACAGGAGATACAGATTACTACATGCATATACGCTGAGTGAAGAGGACCTATTTACACTCCCATTGAAGGAACTGATCCTGTTCCTAGACGTATTAAAAAGAACAAGGGGAAGCACAATAGATCAACGTGGTTGCAGTGCAATGGGAGACTTTGGGTCAGACCCCACCTCATTACAATACAATACAATATAATGACTTCTTTGATGGTTTTGGAAGTGATTGGGGACTCCCTGGGCTAAGTGTGTAGAACTAAGAGGGAATTATGTATATAACATGCTTTTCATACAGTAAAATGACTTCACTCAGTCTTCCATCAAATCGCTCTCGTATGTTCCTGTTGTGTGAGTCTGCCGATGCTGCATGGTCATCATTATTGTAATGTTTAAGGTAAAACTCATACAAACTTCGTCAAAATATTTATCTTTTAGAACCGTTTCCTTCCTTTCCCAACGGTGACAAATAAATACGTGATCGGTTACTAATCTCGATAACCGATCGATACAACAAGAGATATGTACGTACAATATGACAATTATCGTTGTTTATTTTTATTAGAATGAGAATGAATAATACGTGTTTTAAAATGCCCGCACGACAATGAGTCATAACAATGCCCCGAAACACGTTCTACAGTTAGACGACGACGAGGTCCATTGAACCAGCTTTGGGGATTTCATTTGCCTATCGTAGTGTTTCTGGGAATGTCGACGCAATAATTAGTTATGGAATGTACATCTACGTATGAGTACGTACACGCATATGTACATATATGTGTGCTTGAAATTGTGCGCTATTGTGCTCTGGGAACGAGTTCAAGTTCCAGTGATAATTGGTCTGCTAGAACTATCGAACTAGGTAGTTATTTTTTTCGAAGAATGGTTGGTAGTTACCAGTTGGTGACACTCACTTGTGGAATTACACATTTTTTATATACGCTGCGAATATATTTTCCTAAATGAAACAGGTAGTGGATGAAAGAGCAGAGTGGTAATTGTGATTTGGATAAGAGAGTATCCACTTGGAAGATCAGCGAAACGGCAGTTTAAAGTTGAGAAAAAAAGACTTGAAAGAATTCGGATTTTTAACTTCTGTTGCCCTCTTGCTCCCCGCATTGGTATGTGCCTAACACATATTTTGCGACCTGTACTAATCTCTTGTTCGTCATTATTGTTAGAATTTTGTAGGCGGTATTGGGCAGTGTCATTCCCCTGTAATTCGCACACATTCGTGCCGTCTCCCTTTTTGCCTATTGTAATAATATCTTCGTCCCGCCATTCTTGCGGCATTTCTTTCTCTGTCCACACTCTCTTCTCTTGGTGGTTTCAATATTTCCGTTGTTTCATCTACCACATTTGTGTCCTGTAACCGTTCTTCCGGTCTGTGATCATTTGGAAGGTTATTGAAGTAATTCTTCCACACTTCTTTGCACTGTGGTTCACCTCTCTCTTCCCTCGCTGTTTCTTTAGATGTCCTGTCTTTTTTTATATGCTTAATTTTATGCATGAATCCTTTTGGGCAATTGTTTCATATTTGTCTTCTTGCCCTCCCGTTCTATTTCTCGTACTTGTGCGTCTAGCCATTCCTTTTCTGCTTTTCTCAGTAGTAATCTTACATATTTCTCTTAAGTTTTCATTCATTTTTCTGTCTTTGCTTTTCCCGTACCGGACCTTTTGTCTCGCATTTCTGTGTTTCCTTCTATCATCTTCCTACATGTCTCATTGTGCCGCTCTTTTACTCTCTTCCTTTTTTCTACTCTTATGCATTCTTGGGCAGCATTCATTTCAGTTGTTTTCTGCACTTATTATTCGTACCTTTTCTCTTAAGTACCTTTCATACTTGTTTCTACTTTGTTTTTGTGTTAATTTCTGTACATTCAATTTTTCCTCTCTATTCTTATCAATCGTTTTTCTTTTCACCTTTTATTTAAGCACCGCCACCATCATGAAGTGATTAGAATCCGCATTGACTCCTCGACCTCTTCGTACATCCTGTAGTGTGGATTGCCCTTTATTAAAACATCATCGCCACCTTTACTGTTCCTCGTCTAATGGCGTCCCGTCTGCCCTTCATCTTCGTTGATAACAATGTTCTTAGATTTTCAGCTCGCAGTCTCTGCTCGTTTTCTAATTAGTTTTATCCCGAACAGAGCTGTTTCCGGAATGATGGGATTGACATAAAATAAGAGACAAAACAAAAATTAAATAGAACGAAAGAAATAATGACACAACAAGCCCGAATTTTTTCCCCATTCTTACAAGTGACTTCTTCAGGAGTGACGGAATTATAAGCAAACTGGTACCTCTTGCAAGCCAATGTGGTGGTGAGAAGGGATTTGTTATTTTATTTCCTATCTGTTATACTTATATTTTATTAGATGTGTACGTACAGTGTGGACATATAGATTGTAACAGAATCAATAAAATCTGTAAATAGTGAAAAAAGGAAAAGCGATGGATATTAAACTTCAATTTTAATCCAATTAACTCAAATTTTCGATAGCACAATTTGGAGGAGTTTTCCTGCATACAGATCGATGATTTTTGATATAGGCTACTTAACATGATTGCAGAGAAATGAAATATTTTATATATTATTCAATTTAAGAATAAGTTTAACTAAAAAGGGAAAGTTACAAAACAAATAGAAACTTGTAACTAAAGCGTGGAGAGAGTTAGAATTACAAATGAAAATTAGAAAAATAAAACTAAAAATCCACATAACACAAAAATATCCTCATGGAGGCTTATTCGGCAACTTTCAATGAAAGACAGACTGCAACCGCGGACCGGTTTCGTCCTGATTACGACTCTTCAGTACGGTATAGCATTTCTGCTATAGCGAAAGTTGCCGAATAAGCCTCCGTGAAGATATTTTTGTGTTATGTAGATTTTTATTTTTATTTTTCTACTTTTCATTTACAAAACAAATTTCCGGGATGATGGGAATAATATAAAATAAGACACAAAACAAAAATCAAATAAAACGAAGGAAACAATTGAATAACAAGCCCGATGCTCTGCTACTCCTACAAGTGGCTTCTTCACGAACGAAGGACTTATCGGGACACTGGTAACTCTTGAAAGGCAATGTCGTGGTGAGAAACTACTTACAGGAACAGCGAAACGTCGAAGGTTTTATTTTATTTTATCTTTATTTACTTATATTTGATTAAATGTACATACAGTATGGACGTATAGATTGGAACATCTGCAGATGGTGGGAAAAAAAAAACGATTGGACACATCAACCTTCATTTTTAAACCCAATCAACTCCAATTTTTTGAGATAGCTTGCGTAATAATAGAAAGGAAATATTTTATGTATTATTCAATTTAAGAATCAAAGTTTAATCAAAAGGCAAAACACATTTAAAATTATTCAAATTAAATGTTCAAAATGCATATCATTTACGCGTTGACAATGAGCAAGGCGATGTTCAAATTCGCTTATGACATTATTCAGTACTTGGGCAGTTATTAACCTGATTTCTTTGGTTATTCTAATCTTCAATATTATAGGGTTGATTTAGATACACTCTTGATTTGAGGCGACCCCACTAGAAGAAATCGAGTTTAAATTAGATCGGAAAATCTTGTTGGCCATTTAATTGCTCCTCGCCTACCAATCCACTTGTTTGGGAAAATGGTGGCGGTGCACCATCGTGCTGGAACCATAAGGCCCTATCCGGAAAAAGGCGATGTTCTGCATTTGGGTGGAGAGCAACATGAAGAATCAACTTTTTACGATGTCCGATTTATGTTAAAAATCGCTTCAGAACGTTCTTCTAACGATAAATCCGTCAAAAGTGGCTTCAAAACGTATAACAGGTAGGATTCGGATAAAAGCGAGTTGAAAAATTAACTTTTTCCGATGTCCGAATTACGTTAAAACTTTCAGAACGTTTTTTGACGAGAAATTCGTGAAAAGGGGCTCAAACGTGTACGAGGTCGGATTTGCGGACGTGCGGTTATTACGTTTCGCTGCGATAAAAGTAAATAATTTTCATTAAACGAAGGCGGTAGACAATTCTTGATTGCCAGAAGGAATCACCGCCCATCAGAAAACTTATGGCAATCAAGATGCAATAGCAGCTGCAGATCCCACAGTGATCTTGAAAATTCACTAAGTGGAGAGGAAAAGGGTAACGCCAGTTTATCCAAGAACTTTTTCACAAAGCAAGCTCAAAATCTTGTCAATCAAAGCATTAGACAATTCGTGATAATCAGAAGCAATGGTCACACTTCGGACTAGTCATCTCTAGTCATCAAAAATCAACAACAGATCGCTTTGCAGGTACTCATCCCGTATTCATCGAGCACATTCAACGAGGAGGAAAATGATATCTAGTCCGTCTAGTACGAGTTTGGATGACAATAGGCAAAGTTCCTGCCCATTAAGAATTGGTCTTGCAGTTACCATAATTGGCCTCATATACACCAATCAAATATAGTGGTACTGCTCAGATTTGGAGCTTCAAGATTAAGATATTTTATTATCAGAAGAAGATGGGTAATACCTGATTAACCGAAGCAGTTCTCACTCAACAGATTACCTCTGGTCATCAATAATTAGTCGTAGAATGTAGCTCAGAATTCGGAGGATCGGGCCTAACACTTTCTGGACGCAAGAAAGCTTGCTGATTTTTGATAATCAGAAGGCCTATTGGTTTTGGTCATCAAGAATCACTCATTTTTCTGATTATAATTCTGGATGTTGCAGTTGCGTTTTGCGATTGACATAGTCAAAATTTCCTACAGGATTATTGGTTACTTGTTAACTGCCCATGAACGAACCTAATTTATTAGGTCGTTTATGGAGAGTCCTCTACATTTTATTTTATTAAAATTTTGGCTCTCGAAAATAGTTCATTATAATTCTTGATGACCAGACGCAATACTTCTTCTGGTTATAATCTTGCTGACCAGATGCAATATTTCTCGTTGTCGTATTCTCGTTAACCAGAAGCAATACTTCCCCTGGTCATATTCTTGACCACCATCAACAATTCTATCCCTTTTATATTTGGTTTCCGTTATTTCCATCTCAATCATAGCATTTCTGCCCTACTTATTGCTGTCACCGTTTCTGCTATTATACCCGTTCGAAATATTTCCATCGGTCATCGTATTGGCCGAGACTGTGATGGTCATATCACTTACAGAATTTGGAACCAGGATCTAACCGAATACCTCTAAACATTTTTATCGGAAATTCCCACCAGCGCCATAGCTGCACCCGGAATAAGTTTTAATTAACACGAAAAGCTGCGATGACTACGACACGACGTGTGTGTATATGTAGGTATCTACGATTATTTTTTAGTCTCGCGTTTGACCTTCATTCGTACGCGATCGCTTTTATTATATGTACATGTCTCAGTTTTTACCGATCGGTGATAAATTTAAAATTAATTAAAACCGAACGTGCATACGTACGTATTTACGTATGTACATATGTTGTACGTATTTGTACAGGTAGGTATACACGGCGAGGAGGATATCGAAACGTTCGTAATAAGAATCCAATCGAACGAATCGCGACGCAAGGTCGATCGTTTCATTAGTCGCAACGTCGATTTTGAATACGCGCCACGTTTTAATTACACACCTACGACGGACGATAATTGGAAGAACGGAGACAATGGGAATGTAAAGAAAATGCGAAAAGATGTCGAAAGAAGAAAAGAAACAAAAAGAAATTAAGTCGCGCCATTCAGAGTTCAGATCAGTCTTCAAGTGACAGCAACACGATCAACATCGACGAGCAGCCCTGAAGATGCCCTTGCAATAGTGGACGAAACGTCGGCACCCAAGCCAAACAAGACGCGGTTCCAACCCGGAAACCAAACATTGTGATTTCGACCGCGGAAGCCTACACCTGAGATTTAAAAATTCGTATGAAAAAGGAAAAGTTAAGAGTTTTAAAAGACGGACATACGGAGTCCAAATATGACGTTTGAAATTATCTTTCCGAGCTCTTCTTTGCGGCTGGGAATGGTTTTCCTGGGGAAGATTTAGCCTTAACACCAACGCAATTCCTCAAAATGAAATTGAAAGAATTATACGTCTGCATATACAACTGCACTCAAATTTTAAAAAGGGAATGTGATGGATTTTGACAATAATATCGTCCCGTTTGACTTTTCCTTTCACGTTACACTTGCTTGATGAGTACGAGCTCAGGATAGCCCAAAAATAGTCTGATGAATAACAACTGATTGTGAGCATCAAATAAGTCACCTCCGTTTTTACTGAGAGGTCATCAAGGACGAAGCTCGAGAGAATTCAAAGAAAGTTCTGTGAATTTTTATTGATTTGAATTTTCTTGCCACAAAAGATTTTGCGCCAGGTCCAGTAGAACATTCCATCTTCCCTTTCTGATAACCAGAAGAACTATTACGTGTGCTCATCAAGAATACGACCACAAGAAATATTTTTTCTAGTCGACAAGAATTTGGCAAGGAGAAGTATTTCTTCTGTCATCAAGAATATGATCAGGAGAAATATTTCTTCTGGTCATCAAGAATATGATGAGGAGAAGTATTGCTTCTGGTCATCAAAAATGATCATAAGAAACATGGCCGATTTTTGATTACCAGCAACCACCTCCTGATTATTAAAGAGTCAACTATTAATCTTGTGGTCAGAAGATGTTGAACTCGATGCTTCAAATTCTGAGCAACATTCTACGACTAATTATTGATAGCTTGAAGCTTCTCTCATGAGGAGTGAGAACTACTTCTGGTAATCAAGAATTATCCATCTCATCCCACGATTCTAAAATATTTTGAACTTGAAGCTGCAAATAGTTCTGAATGGTATCAGTGTACTTGATTGGTGAATACGATGTCAGTTATTGCAACTGCAAGGCTCATTTTTAATTAATTGGAGCTTGCTAATCAGAGAAGATACATGCATACCCTCATCAAAAACAGGCATTTTCTCTTGTACCAGACGGTCTTGGTATCATTTTCTTCCTGGTCCGTTAATTTTCGTTGTTTCTTTGTCAAATATTATATCAACTGTTATGATACTTTCAGTGACCGATGCAATTGTTATTGAATTAGTAAGAGTAACATGGAATCAGTACTTGCGAAACATTCTGTTGTTAGCTTTTGGATAGCTATAAGTAGCCTGATTACGGTTACGATTGCTTCTGGTCATCAAGAATCGTCTGTTGCGTTGATTTAATAAGCTTTCAGTTTGATTCGAGAAGAAGTAATGATAAAGGCTATCACCATATCCTCTTCCTTTCCATTTAGGGCAAAGTTTGCAAGATCAATGTGGGATCAGTAGCTGCTAAACAATCTATAGTAGATTTTTGATTGCTTGAAACAGTCTGATGGGCAAAGGTTGCTCCTGGTCATCAAGAATTGTCTGTTCTATTAGTTTAGGAAAATCTTAACTTCAGTTGTCATATAGTTCTGATACGATCTTCATCTCCATTTAGTGTTGAATTTGAAAGATCAAAATGGGATCAGGAGCTGCAAATCGCTTTGCTAGTATTTCTTGCTTAGTAGAAGTATTTTTGATATGTGTCGATTGCCTCTGTTCATCAAGAATTGTCGGGCTCCTAGGTTCGCGAAGCTCAAAGCTGGAGTCGTCAAAGGATTCAGAGAAAAACCTGCTGAATCTGCTAGATGAATATGGAATCAGTAGATGCAAAACGTTTTATTTCGTGATGACTAGAACTGTTACTAGTTGGAGGATTGTCTGTTTCCTTGGCCGAAGGTGTTCTTAGCTTGAGTCGTCAAAAATTTCGGAGGGAAACTGATATCATCCTGTTTCTCCTTACTCAGTACTGAATTTGAATCAATTGTTGCAACACATTCAACTTTCTATCCCTATTGACCTGAACCGGTCCGTTGACTGAGAGGAGCTTCTGATCAGCAAGAATTAAGCTCAGGATTCTCTTATACGTATCCAACAAAATCTTTATCAAAGTCAGCGTTGCTCAGAACTGTTTCGGGGTCCAATCTTATGATCTCTCAAACCAGCTAAGTTTGAAGTACAGTACATTTCGATTATCATGGATCAAATATGTTTTGCACTATGCATGTTGTTATTCAAAGTGCTTGTGCTTCTATTATCCGGATCATTATTCACCGTTCTAAATTTAGTTCGCCCACTTCTTGTACAGAAGTGCTGGAGGGATTCCCCTAAAACTGTTTGAGGGATTTCCCTGTAACTGTGTAGCATTTTCGTGCGTATTATTTACATCTTGCATACGTACTTAGTGTTCAGTTCAGTTCTGGGGTTTCGTAAGAACCGTTATTGTAGAAGGACTGGAAACTTGTCGTGAAATCTATTTTGCAGATATTAACTGCAATGGCACTGCGTCGTATACATAAAGTATTACGACAATAACATATTCATAGCAAGCGGGGGATGGGTTTCAAATTTTCAGAAAAGACATGGCGTTAGGTTTCTTAAGGTTAGTGAGGAAAAGCGTTCTAGTAACGAACAAGCTGTGAAACCCTTTGCTAATAAATTTGCAAGTCAAATAAAACACCTTGGGTTCTTACCATCGCAATTATATAATGCCGACGGACATACTCCAAGGAGAAAACGGCACCTGGTAGGAAGACAATCAAGGAAAGGAATAACATTTTAAGTCGTACAGTCCAATTGTTGGTTATTGGAAAATCAAAAGCTCCTCGTTCATTGAAAAAGACGCCACTCCCAGCTGAATATGCAGCAACTCACAATGCATGGATGACATCGGGATTATTTCCTCAAAGGTATCATGGGTTATTTACTACACAGGTAAAAGCGTTTTCGACAAACAATAATTTACCACCTAAAGCACTATTAACAATAGACAATGCACCATCAAACCCGAAGGAGGAAGAGCTACGAAGTGTTGATGATAATATTTCTACTGTTCACCTACCACCGAATTGCACTCCGTTAATTCAGCCAGTGGACCAGAATGCCATTCGCTTCACCAAACTGCGATATTTAAAGATCTCTTGAAACAGTTGCTAGCATCTGAAGGAGGAGACATATCAAAATGACTAAAAGCCTTCACATTAAAGGACGCGCTGTTCCTTTTACATAATTCTTGTAATGATGTATCCCAAAAAGTTCTGCAAGAGTGATGGAACAACGTTCCTTCTCATTCGTTACAGCCTGAGCTGGAAGACTGCAAGGTCCATAAAGCGTATTAAGATTAAAGTTGGTCGCGGCATTATTAGAATCAGGACAGGAAGAATATATCGCAGCCATGTTAAACGATCTCGTACAAAAACGGTGATCATGGTACAGAA
Source organism: Chrysina gloriosa (assembly GCA_038088585.1). Lineage (NCBI taxonomy): Eukaryota > Metazoa > Arthropoda > Insecta > Coleoptera > Scarabaeidae > Chrysina > Chrysina gloriosa. Next base: position 47,858,445 of record CM076093.1, on the reverse strand, counting down.
CTAGAAGTGAATGAGTGGATAGATGGAGATCGTCTGCATGCAGACGACGACCTACTTTCAGAGGAGGCACATGAGGCCATCACTGATTCGCAAAAGCTTGTAGATGCTTTGAACAGCTTTACTTTACTCCAATTTCATACGAATTCCGATATTAAAGTGAAGTTGTGGTTGATTCCGAACACCTCGTCTGCTGGGTGGCGTTTTTGCTCATATCAGCGAAATCGTGTATTTTCATTCATAGTCCATATTCGACATAAGAATGTGTTAATATTCGTTATCTTTGCTTTGATATCGAGAAACGTCACCAGTTACTGCGCACTGTGTGCAACTAATGTTCCTCTGGGATTTAAAAGCTTCCTCAATCTGGAAATTTGACCGTTTCTTGTGAGTTCATTTAAAACATAGGTTATCGTGTCCGTGATAATTGGACAATGTAGGTCTTCACTATTTACTACGTTGGTTTCCTGCTATTCATGATATGCGCCCAACGAAAGCCTGCGGTATCGTCCCAGCATGTCGCATCAAAATTTCCTTCGATTAGGCAAGAAGTCGTCGAAAACAGAAGAAATCTCTTATAAGCATCGCATAACGCGTTACCATAATTTTTAACACATTTCGGTACACATCTCGGCGTGGATAACTAAACGAGTACGTACGGATACGTACGCGCTTGCTTTCCATTGAACGGCGAACTTTGTTTGTCCCCGGCAAACAAAAATAGAAGAAAAATACGTGTAAGCACACATATTTTGTCAGTTTAAGACAAGTACTTAAACGATACATCGATTCCGGACCGTTTATGGGTAAAAATAGCTTGTGTAACTGTGAAGGTTCCGCAAACAATTCGTTAATATTTTGTTTGCACTCGATGACGTAATACCGGGTAATAATTAACCAATTCGAGCCGACGGCGTACGTTTTCACCTTAAACGTGCCACTTCGAGGTGGACTATCGGTTATTCATAAAAGAAAAAGAAGTGTGCACTACGCGTTCGTGGGTGTGTACGTATTTTGTGTACGGTTTTTGGATCGGACGCGCGACGACGTACTTACACTTGTTGATTCCTGGTACACATTGCGTTACTGTTATTCGTTTTAAGGAAGATGGCGAAATGTTTGGATTTCGAACTGAAACAATGAGGAGATTAAGAATTTGGAAACGCGTTTCCGTGGTAGAGAGTTCTTCCGGGTATTCCCCCGCGTCAATTGACGTTAACCATTTCTCCATACGGCCAGTTTCTGCAGCGTTCTTGGAAGAAATTCCTGGAAAAGTTGGATGGATGAACATCGTGAACGGAAGGATCCAACAAGGAGGAAGTGGAAATGTGTTGCTCGAAATTTTCTCAGCGGAATTCGTGCTTTCGAGCCGAGGCACATTTCCCCTCGTGATCTCTTAGCTAAACTCCTCCAACAAACCTTCACTTTTTGGGTGTGTTTTTGATCAAATAGGGAGTATTTTCTCCGTTGATTCTAAACTTGTGTGTCAGGCCAAGTTTTTGAGTACCACGAGTTTAAAATTTTGAAAAACAACGCTTTGCTTACAACTTGAAATAGCTTAAATTCTTATATCAATAGCAGTTCCAAAAGGCATTTTTTCTTCTGTGTGTTCAGCAGGAATGTCTCTTTCTAATCTTCAACAGTAATCCGCCAGCATGTTTGGGTCCAACTGCCTTGATAACGCGACTTCATGGTGGATATGTCTTGACGCCATCTAGCTTTCCTGAGAGAAATAAATATAAATGTGAGTGAAGCAAATGTATTTGCAGTGACAAATTGCAACCAAGAACTTTACAGTTCCAAAGTAATTCCTCCACAAAGTCCCAACGGTTGTCCGCTTTGTTATCGTCAAGAAACTGCTGGACTAGTTTCTTGAATGACTCCCCGTTCTGGTGTTTCTTGCTCGCTTAGGATGGCTTCGAACTCAGGATCGTTCATTAATTCCTGAATTTTACGGTCACTGATCAGTAGAAATTATTGTTGTACAGAGCTAAAACCGTCGTCGTTTCCATCCACTCCTTTAACAACATTTCTTATCAATTCGAGTTTAATGTGTAGACGTGGCGGCTAGACTCTCTGGGGATCCACCAGGCGCTGACTGACGACCTTCTCTATTCTCGGAACGAGTAGGTTTCTGGTAGCCATTGTTTTTTTACATAATGGTTTCCTCTATCTTTGCTGTTCCTTTCGCACAAAAAACAGTATAATTGGGTATACGTAATCCTTGTTGAAGACAGTGCGAGGGCAATTACTTTCAAATCTGTGCTAAGATGCCAGCCATGGCTTTCATACTGAACCATCCGTAATAGAACTTTCGTATTTTCATACGTCTCCTTCATGTGGACCCTATAAGCAATGGGATTAGTGGAGTTTTTGCTACACCTGTGCAAAAGTGCTGCTGCTTAAGTCAAACTCTTTTTAGAGGAAATAATAACCTCCATTTTAGAGGATTGTGCTGATACTCCAGTGCAATGTATGTGGTATATCCTAGTTGAAGATTGACTACAAGGACAATTACATTTAAATCTCCACAAATGCGTCTTATGTACGCGATGCGATGCGCGTTGGTCGAGGAGCAAAGGCTAACCTGTAACAATCTAGATTCAAAATTAGCATCGTAAAATACATAAGTAAGAGTATTCAAAGTCCAAGAAACAGAAGCATTGTTTACCAGTGTAATCGACCTGTATTGGTTTCCGTTCGAGAAACTCTATACTTGGCGTCTTCACCTAATGTTATTTTAATCACCCCACTCGCTCACTTTGGGCATCGTAATTGCTTAATAAAACCGCCGCGCGAATTAGCGTTTATTATCGCACTGGTAGCGCGAGGTGGAGGTAAATCGGAGTGAAATCGCGAAGAAAGGAGCTGAGAAAACGAAGTCGGTGGCGTTAAAGACGAATCTGGTCCGTTGCTAACTCCTGGCGTTCAAAATCTGATTTTGTTGGAGTATTCGTCTGACTCTTGCGTTTGATAACAGGGAAACTGGGTTGGAATCAATTTTAATTCAATACAATAAGGTCGATATTGAAAGTAGTGGATAACCCAAGCAAAATAATCTCGAATTATTCACTAAATGGGAAACCAAAACGATGGCCACTAACATTCCTTTATAATACGATAGCTGTGAGTCTAGTCAATTCTAGTATCATTTATGCAAGTTTTGAGGATACGCCAGAAGTAGAACCATTTGGCTTTATACACTCGTTGGTAAGGTGTCTCATAAAAGAACAGATTCAACGGCGATTGTCAATTCCAAATCTTCCAGAATGAAGGGAAAAATTTGTATATATCCAACTGTGTTCAAGAAATGTATATTTTACTACAATTTTATTCTAGATTTTTCCTTTCAATAAAACCGTATAAAAACAAAAGAAAGCTCGACTAAAAGCGTACTAATATTTGATGTTACCAGTTGAGGGTTAAAATTTTCAACAAACACGCTGCACGCCGCAATAAGTAAATCATATGGTTTACATCTTTTAGGACCTGTCCTAACAATGGAATGACTACTGGAATACTGCCCGTAGATCTGGTTCGCCAGGTAAATATTCTTAGCTCCTGAGTACACCTCAAAATTATATGCATACCCCGAAAGAGAGAGGATAAAACATATAATTTAAATCCCCACTTGTGTGGTTTATTGGGTAAATCTGACTTTATAAAATGCCTAACTTTTGTAGCGCACATTTTCTCGTCGAGTGACAGCCGATGGCCAAACGGTACAGAAGCAAATCTTTTGTTTAGGTGATCTATCACTGGTTTTATTTTATGCAGTCTATCGTGCTGGGGATGATCAGGTGGAAAATGTTTGTTGTCGTCATTCATATGAAAAATTTGTCTGATTTGATCAAATCTGTCCCGATTCATAGTTTGTGTTATTGGGTCAAATTTTACATTGTTTGACCAGTACCACCTAAGAGAAGGATAATGGTAAACACTAGTAAAAATAAGAATTCCAAGAAATTTAGTTGGCAGTTGTAGTTCCGAGACAGTAACTAGTTCTGTTAAGTTAGGATTTTTTGAAAGGCATACTTGTTTGACTCATCCACAAGGAATTTTAATATTTCTTCGTCCAATAAATAAGAAGAGAACTGAAAAGGCGTTGCAGGTGTAGTTTGTCACCAAAAGGTCTGAGTTCTGTTCTACGTTTTCTAAATATGAATTTTCTGCAAATTTTTGTACTGAAGGCGGATTTGCATCTAAGTAAGTCGGAATCAGCGGGAGAATTTTCTGTATTACTTTCATCTCCTAGCTCAATCTGATGCCATCTTTGGCTCGAGAAATAATCCATGTCATTCCCATTATCACTAGTCTCATCTTCTAAAATTTCACCATTTTCTAGTTGTTTCAAAATTGCTTCGATTTCATGCGGCCCCATTCTTGATAATTATGAAACAAAAATATGTAAGCATGCACATATATATCAAATAATTAATTTCAACGGTAAACTAAGCAAGGAAACAACAAAAATGCAAAGAAAACCAAAGAAAGAAATATTAGCCAAAGTATGGGTAAGTAGATTTCACACAGCCTGGAATGCCTGAAGTATCAAAATTGATACTCATAGAAATAACGGATTTTCTTCAAACAAAGCAGCCACTTGGTAAAAACAATTGTATTATAGTAAAAACTCACCTACCTCAAATGTACTTCTAGTTTTCGAGTAATGAAATGCGTGAAAGACTTATTCAGTTAAAATTTCTCTAAAAACACCTTACTCGTTCAGTACGAGGGAAAAAGAAAATTTCATGTAATTCAATCAATGTTGACAACTGACATTTATTTGATAACTTTTGTCCGTAAGAACATTAGGGAATGGTATCACACATGCAGTCAAATATTAAAAACGAACTAATTGTAAGTGTGCAGTTCGATGTAAAAGTTCTGTATCAAATTTGAAACTTTAGGCATTTAGGGGTTAAAAAGTAACATCCCTTCCTGAAGAGGACGAAAATTAATCGCGTTAAGCATGCGATGCGTACCTCGTATATAAAGTGTGATACGGTGTCAATCGCAATAATTGGGCGCCGTTCAGCTGCACTAAATACCTCCAAATGACCGCGTTTAATAAAGAACGGCCGGCTGCTGTGTGCATATGTATGTAGGTAAGTGCACGTACATATACGTTTGTTATACGCTTCGGTTCAACGTATACGCTACACCTAGCGCAACACAGCGGTATGCGCCTCTCAACTTTTCTAGAATGCATATATCCGGTCTAACAACAAGAGCAGTCACGCCTGACACGGCCCCAGATATAATAGAGGTTATATTCTGTTTCACCACTTACTCGCTGAAACGTATTCGTTATTTCTACGTCTATACGATACCCAGTCGTTGTAGGTGTGTGCGTGTGCGTATGTGTGCGCATACGTTAATATATGGAACGTAAATTCCTTGGTAGTTTGTTTGACAGAAGTAGGGGAAGTTTCAAGGATGAGGTTTTGCCGGAAACGATGCCGTTTCAGAACGGATTTCATAACTGATTTGAATCCTCATAGTTTAGAAATTCAAAGCGAGAAATTTCAAGGGCACTCTATTTATATCCTACCTATTTACGTTTTGAGAAAAATTCTGTCAATGATTTGATCCTTGAACGCCTTCAAAATTAAAATTCGACTTGCGAAATTTAAGGGAAATACTACTCAATTTCTGCAACGAAATCTATTACCACGTCCAAAGGTGAAGGTCATTAAACACAAAATACAGAACTACTTATTCCGTAAGCGCAGATCGATGGGATATGAATGCCTTAGTAGCAGTTTGAGTTTCTTCAAGAAACATAGAAAACTTCAAGAAGTTTTCGTGGAGACGATTAACATCTGCATTGAATTTTGTCATTGAATCCTGAAAATGCTCGAATTTAAAAACCAAAACTCTGAAGAATATTCTTTTTTTCGGGAAGTAACTTATTTCTGCAATAAACTCTATTACCATTTCCAAATATTTTATCGTGGAAACCACCTATTTTGCTATCTATTCTATCCCAGCTAAAAAAAGCGGGACTAGTTTAAACGTGTTAGATTGTCCCCGGGTGCTTAAAGTAGAAATGCCAACTGGTCTGAAAACCAGTGACCAGTGAGTCCTTCCAGTGCTAACTTATGCTTTGGAAACATTCACTCTAACTGTAAAAACTGTCCGCAGACGTGGTGGGTAACAAACACAGATGGGACGTCCGTTCCAGTTCTCATCGATAGGAAGAAGGGAACCTACTCCATAAGAATAAGAGGATACTTTGAGGGTAGCTAAGGATGTGGAAAATGATTGTAATTCACAAAAAGTACTCACCTCCAATTGATGGGGAGAGCAACGTGGACGATTAGTTTGAACAGGAGAACTTGGGGAAGCGAAACTGCTAAATCCATTTACGTGTCAAAAGTAGAATATATCACCAGTGAGTCCTTCCAGTGCTAAGTTATACTTTGGAATCGTTGATTCTAACTAGAAAAACGGACGTGGTAGGTAACAAACACAGAGGGCACGTCCGTTCCAGTTCTCGTCGATGGAAAGGAGGGCTACCCAGTCCATAAGAGCACGGCGATGCTTTAAGAGTGGCTAAGGCTGTGGAAAATGAGTATGGAAGGGAAAGAGAATGACAATGTCAATTTACTCAAATTCGGAAGTTCTTACTTGCTACTGTAGATAAAGTAGATCGTACAACCAAAGTCATCAATCAAGTAATAGATGAAAATAAGTACCGTTCAAGAACAGAATTTTCGCTCCCAATTCGACACACCCTTGCCATGGTGCAAGCTAAACAATTTTGAGTAATAAATGTTTTTCCTATCACTGTTCGTTTTCTCTTCAAAGTGCTGAAGGCGAGAATTTCAGAGTATGTACGTGGGAGTAGGAGTCGGAATCCTGGCTCGGAATTCAACGCATGCCTTCCATAGGGCAAACTTAACAATTTTGAGTAATGAATTCGTTGCGTATCACTGTTCGTTTTCTCTTCAAAGTGCTGAAGGCGAGAATTTCAGAGTATGTACATGGAGGTAGGAGTCCGAATCCTCGGTAGAAATTTGACACACGCTTCTCATAGGGCAAGCCAAATGATTTTGAGTAATAAATGTTTTTTGTATCACCACTATTCGTTTTCTCTTCAGAGTGCTGAAGGCGAGAACTTCAGAATATGTACATGGTAGGAGGCGGAGTGGTGATGATCGCTGTGAAAATGAAGAGGAAGTAGAGAAGAAGAAGACAGGAAGAAGGATTTTTATGAATTTACACCTTTAGGTTATTGCCAAACTGCAAAGTTCATCCTACAATAGTTAGGAGTCCCTCACGGATCATTACAGGATTTCGAATTTTTTTCAGACTATGGAAAAGAAGAAGAAGAAAAAGAAGAAGAGAAAGAAAAAGAAGAAGAAAAGAAGAAGGACAATTAGCATTACTTCATTACTATTTCGGTCGTAAATCGTTATCGCTACCTTCTCATCAAGTTTCTTTGTCCTATCAATAAAGTTGCTTATCGAAGCCAGCGGGACCTCAATACTATCTAAAACTGTAGTTTTTTTTTTTGGTAATATTCAAATTTGCCACTATGGAAAAGCAATCCCGCGAGAATTAAGTAGGTACCTATAAATTACTTTTCGGGAAAATTGAAAGAAATCAAGAAAGTGGTCCAAAAGAACTTTCGCAAAACATTTAGATAAACCGTATTTTGCATGAATTAGCTCTCATCCTTATCATGACCGATTGTTCGGAAACTCCAAGTATATATTTTGACAAACAAAAGATCATAATCAGGACACAAAGGAACAAAAGCTTCATTCATCAACCTTTGTTAAGAATACCCTAAACTCCAGACCCTACTGCAACTTGGATTCACGTCACCAATCATGCACATGACTAATCTTGCGCATGCGGGGTTTATATAAAAGCTTCTTCTACTATAATTATTACTTTTATTATCGGACGGCCCCCGTATTTTATTTGCTTTTTTCAGGAATACAAAGTTCAGGAAAATTAATATATGCAGCACTGATATGAAATTACTAGAATCAATACCACTTCGCATGTAAGGGATAAAACTATACCCTTTCATAAGTTTTATTGTTATTTTTCTTCGCCTTCTCTCCTCACCTCTCCCCTCAATAGCCAGTCAATTAAACGGACTACACGTAATTTATTTATTCCGTTCGGCTCGTCTTCTGCAGGACGTACTTGACATACCTTTAAAAGTAACACGCTAAATACAGGCAAACGTTCCCGCACGAACGCACACGTTTACACGCTTACGCGCGCGCGCGCGCACAAACGTAGTAAAATCGAACGCGTTCTCCTCGGTAGTCAATTGTTTCGAATTAGAGAAAACAATCGCTCGACAAGGACGCAAACGCTTTTTCTGTTTCCTTCCTCGCGAAAGGTCAAACGAGCTAATTGAATATGAGAGATATAATAGCCGCGGTGTATTGTTGTTGATTTTATTAATAATTAAGTTCCGATCCGCGTTAATACCAACAAAAGACGTTGCCAAGTGCAAGCCCGTGGTAATATTTCGAATGAATTAATGAACGTTTAGGAGCGTTACGCGATGCTAGTTTCCTTTGTTGAATTACGAGTACGATGTGGTTAGAGGAAAAAATTGATATAGCTTCATAGTTTTGTAAGTTTCGAATAAAAAGACATCGGAACGAAAAAGATGATTCCTGCCCAAAAGAAAAATTCTGAAGCGTACTGAGAGGTTTAAATTTAGACGTTCCAGTTTTGGGGTGTAGCCGCAACGTGGTGCTACTAGCTTTTAAAGCTTTTGTTACTTGATGAAAGGACGTCGGGAGACCAGCTTCTAGCTCTTACGATAGTTCTCAGATGTTCTCTACTAGCCTGTACTAGTTATAGCAGCCTATGCTAATTCCATACAACAACGTGTAAGATACGATGACGACATTGTAATTAACAAAAAAGACTCACCTCCAATCGCGGGGAAAGCAACGTGGCCGATTAGTTTGAACAGGAAAACTTAGGGAAACGAAACTTCTAAATGCACTCAACGATACTATACACTTCCCAGCGTCGAATTTCCGTGTATATCGTTGAAGAACGAGACTTAAAGGCGAAACCGGAATAACTTATTCACGGAAACCGATCTGTTCCAACTCAACGTCAGAAGCCGGCGCAAATGGTACCACAAACTTACGAAAGCGGGGCGCTATTTACGGCAGAAGCTGAAGCAGGAGACCAAAAGTAAAAATACAGAAAACTGTAGCAATTCATAGAACTATTTTACAACTAAATTATAACAGAACATTTATTTATTTAAAAATTATAATTTTACCTTAATCTTAACCTTAACAAAATGCAGCACATACAGGCTAGAGCTGAATAGTAATAATAATAATAATAAAATTTACGGTAAGAAAAAGATGAAAACGTAATAGTAAATACAATCGAGAATCAATTATTAAATTAGCGTTTTTCAGCCAAAACCAGGTCGCCAAAAGGAAATCGTATCAAACTACGTTTAAAACATATACTAGTTATCCTAGCCTACACTAGCTCACACTAGTTTACTAGCCTGTACTAGTTATACCAACTTATACTAACCCTTCTAATTGAGGGAAAAGCAACGTGAACGATTAGTTTGAACGGCAAAACTTGGGGAAGCGAAGCTTCTAAATGCACTTAACGATACTATACACTTTCTGGCGTTGAATTTCCGTGCATATCCTCGGAAAACGAGACTTAAAAGCGAAAACGGAATAAACTAGTCACGAAAACCAGAAGTCGAAGCAAACGGTATCATAATTGACCAAAAGTAATGATACAGAAAACTGTAACAATTCTTAAAACTATTTTACAGTTAAATACACCTGAAAATTGTAAGAGAACATTTATTTATTTAAAAATTACTATTATACCTTAATTTTGTAGGTGATAATTAAAAAGAACAACATTTAAGATGAAGAGCAACGTCATATTTTTGACATCTAAATGCAGCTTGCTTGTGATATACGCCACATCTTGTCCGATGGTCTTCATAATTGACTAAATAGTAAACTCTGTCATCTCTTGATTCTCTGTGTAGATTGACGATGCTTTTGGAAGAACCACGTTTTGGGGTTTTTCTAACGGTCGCCAATAAACCTTGGGTTATAGATCTTCTAAAGCGGGGGTCTCCAACTAATAACTAATTGTTGTTGTGATAAGTTAGATAAAAGAATACAGAATGACAATAACTCGGATTTATTTACTTGCTAGGTAAAGCTTAATAACAAGTATAATAAGCAGAAAACTCAGTGAAGTAATCAGTATGGCGCCAAGGCTGAAAAGTTTGAAGACCCCTGTTCTAAAAGATAGATGATCCCTCTTTCCTCCATTAGATTGATCCACTTGGCGAGCATTTTATTCTGCCATATCTATACAATGGGAAAACAGCGAAAAATACCACATTTTGCCCCGAATCGCTATTCGATGAGCTCGGTCAACCCCTAGCATATTTTCATTGTATCTTTTTTATAGGGAACGGTTATTTCACGGAGATGTTTTTCTCCTCTTCTTCCGACGATTAGTTTGAACAGGAAAACTTGGGGAAGCGAAACTTCTAATGCATTCAACGGTACGGCACACTTCCCAGCGTCGAATTTCCGTGTATATCCTCGGAAAAAACGAAAGTTAACGGCGAAAATAGGATAACTTATTCGCGGAAACCGATCTGTCCCCACTCAGAAGTCAGAAGCTGAACGTTTTACCGGCGAATTCAACCGGCGCAAGCGGTATCACAAAACTTACGAAAGCGGGGCGCCATCTACGGCCAAAGTTGGAACGAGACGCTGAAAGTAATGATACAGAAAATTATAACAACACAACTGCCGCCGGCGGCCCGTAACTATTAAAACAAATTATCGAAGGGAGAACAGTAAATTACGAGGACTATCCTATCTGTTTACATTTGAAATAAATTCTGTCAATAATTTCATCCTTGAATGCCTTCAAACTTAAAATTCGAGTTGAGAGATTCGACGGCCCTCTTTTTCCGCAAATACTACTCGTTACTTCTGCCTGACTTGAAAAAATTATAGCAGAATTTTTAGGACTTTGGAGACATCCTTCGTCTCCATATTTATTTCGTTTTGCTTCATCATTAACAACCTACAATATTTTGCTTCCTACTTTTCGAAACGGGTACGCGTCGTTTCCCTCCTGAAACCTTACACCTAGAGCCATCCTAATACGCTTGGAAGCGGTCGTCCCGGTCTCATAGGAAGTACATAGTAGGAACAATAGTAAACGATACTCGACGACGAGTGTTTTTGCTCCGACTTGTGAACCCGATACGAAGGTTATTTCTATTCAGTGCGCACAGCTAGTCTATTGTTACGCGCCGTAATTACAACTCCGTCTGTTGATTATATTCAGATTTTAATAAAGTCGTTCGCCATAAAAAAAGTATTCATCGCGCAGTTAGGCAAATGATGTATGTATCTACGTGTACGTACGCGGATCTGCAATTTAAATTTTACAGACGAAGATGAAGACGGCACGGCGATAGCCGGGCACACGACCGTTTATCATTCTCGCTAATCTGAATCTGTCCGGTTTAATTAGCTCGCAATTAGCGAATGGTTGTAAATGAATCGGGAGGTCGAAGAGGAAAAATTGTATTTCAAATTCTGGACTTGGAGGATTTCGTGATTGAAACCATGATTGAAACTAATAGCAGGTTCCCTTCCACAAATGGATGGACCATTTCCGGAGGAGTGTCCTCGAAAATCCTTTTCTTTGTAAACAAACTTAACTCATTTTTCGCCTACCGGTGATTATCATCACCACCACTTTTACTGCTCATTACTCAAAAAATAAAACGTTTTTTATTTAATATATTTTTCATTCGATTATTTATGGTATTATTTTGCTTTTGTCAACACAGTTTAAAACTATTTTGGTGCATAAATTATTTATTTCGAGACTTTTAGAAATTAGTGAATAAAGGTCATCAAAATACAGGGAGACAGCTATTTTTATTGTTATAAATATTTACTCGTTTCTTTGGAGTCCTGTGCAACACAAATAATACACACAAATAATATAAAATTCATAGAAGAATATTGTGGTGGTTATAATGGCGCCAATGGCGAAAAATGTATGCTTTTAGTACGGTTTACGCGCATTCTTGTACGTATCCTTTTATATTGTGTCATCAAAAACAACAGCAACGTATGCTATTGCTATTATAACGGTTTATTATAACGAGTAAAACAAAACTAAGAGAAAGATTGTTTCATTTAATTTGTTATTGTTTTTCCAAAGAACACACAGATTCGTGAGAATGCCCGCAACATTGTATATATTCCGCCTAAGGTTGACGTTGTCAGCGATGAAGAAAATATTGATGAAACTATCGTAGGTGGTCAAGAAAATAGTGCGATACGTGAAGTATGTGGCGAACTCGAACTGGAATATGTGGTCAAAAATGAAAATATTGCTGCCCTAAGCGAGGTAAAGGCTTTGGAATCGTTGGCAAATTCAAAGAAAGCAAAATATAGATCAAAGTCTTCACTCCATTTGCCAAAATGGGTTCGCACAAAACGACCGCAATACCCAAATAATATGCACGATTCCACAGAATTAATTACGGACCAAGAAGAATTATATAAAAAATTGGATGTGTTATATAGTATGTAGGTGCGAGGTACACCTACATACGAAATGTTTTAAAGTTTACAACAAGATGTAACTTTTATTATTGAATAAAATCATTTCTAAGTACTCTTGAAACATTTTTTTGTGTATGCGCATTCCACCGATAATGGTGATTATAATCACGACTCATTCTCCGGGAAAATGGAAAAGCCAGTGACTTCAAAGTTTAAAATCTTCTTAATTAGGATCAAAACAGACTCCTAAATAATTTTTATGCAAATCGGTTCCAGAGGACGTAGGTGCGGCGAAAAATGGGTTAAGCTTGTAACTGGCTTCTAAACTCTTGGTAGAAAATGACACTATTACGGAAATAAGTTGGAAAAGTGACCGATAGGAGGTTCGTCGTTACAATTCGAATAACTCACTTAGTTGGTGATAAAGGGGGAGATCCGGGCCGTGCTAGCTCAATGAAAATAGCGTCGCTTCAAGTTAAAGAATTTAGTAACAAGGCGCCACTCTCCAATTATAGAACTTGGATCACATCTGAGTGCCTAGAGTCAGAGAGGCCCTCCAGATTCTTTAGTAAGTGAAGCGAGGTTATCCGAACCGTCTACACCCTCTGTCCCAAAAGTAACCGCAATAGTTCGAAATAAAGCACGCTATGTATGTTATGTCCACAAAAATCATTGTATTTATTCGAAATATTCTCCATGTGCTACAATACATCGATTTGCACGGTCAACGAGTGCTTCAAACGACTTTTTCATGTCGATCTCTGGGATGGCCTTTAGGATGCCGGTCGTCGATCTTTGAATGGCGTCTACGGATGCATAACGAACTCCTTTCTGCTTCAAATGAAGACGAGGGAACAGGAAATAATCGCATGGGGACAGATCAGGCGAATACGGTGGGTGCTGTATCGAATATATTTCATTTTTCGCCAAAAATGACAATCGTTGCTCGATGACACGGTGCGTTATCGTGCAGTAATCTCCAGCTGCCTGGCTCGCGATATTCGGGCCGAACACGACGAATGCGACCCAGCAAACGCCTCATAACATCGAGGTAATATGCACCATTAACCGTTGAGCCGTATGGAACGAACTCCTTATGGATAATTCCCTTCGAATCGTAGAATGAAATCAGCATTGACTTGATTTTCGACTTCTCCATTCGTGATTTTTTCGGATTTCCTTCTTCTGGTGACCTCCACTCTGCGCTTTGACGTTTGCTTTCTGGTTCGTATTGAAAGCACCACGTCTCGTCACCAGTCACAATCGTTTTCAAGAAGTTCTCATCTGCACGGGCTCGTGCAATAATGTCTTTGGAGTGTTCGATTCGAAGCGTTTTTTGGTCGTCGGTCAATTTGTGCGGAACAAACTTCGAATTGACTTTCTTCAAACCAAGGGTTTCAGTCAAAATGCGCTGAATAGTTGTTTTAGGGATGCCAAGCTCCATTTCCATAAATCTCACTGACGATTTCTTCGAAATTTTCACAAATTCGCGCACTTTTTCCACATTTGCCTCGGCCAAAGTTGTCGAAGGACGACCGGCTCTTTCGTCATCGTTAACATCTTCTCTGCCTTTACGAAATCGTCGATGCCACTCGAACACTTGCCTCTTCGACAAACAATCGTCGCCATAAACAATTTGCAGCATTTCGTACGTCTCGGTTGCAGTTTTTCCAAGTTTAAAACAAAACTTAATATTGACTCGTTGTTCGTGACTGATTTTCTGACCGTTTACGAAAAACACTCTCACAGGATGCGTGATGTATCAGCTGACTATGCACCAAATGTCATGAAAATTTGTCAGGTTGGTAAGGAAGAGTCCCACTACAATAATCAATCAACTATCAAGAGATGACGCCACTGGTTTCTGATTTATAGACGCATTGCGGTTACTTTTGGGACAGAGGGTGTATGTTACTGGATTTTTAGTCGGAAAAATTAGGTGAAAACTCTATTTACAAATAACACAAACGAAATAATAAATAACTTGAGCCGACAGGATGACTTCGAACAGCACTTTATTTGTCACTTGAGTTGTATCGGTTACTTACCTAATGCTCTCACTGCACTCACAGGCCACTATACCTGCAACAAGCACCTACACAAAATGGGCTTATCCAACACGGACACTTGCAAATTCTGCGGTGAAGAAGAGGAGTCAATGGAACACTTGATCACTAACTGTGGGGCACTAGGACACAGGAGATACGGAATACTACATGCATATACGCTGAGTGAGGAGGACCTATTAACACTCCCTTTGAAGGAGCTGATCCTGTTCCTAGACGTATTAAATAAATAAAAAACAAGGGGAAGCACAATAGATCAACGTGGTCGCAGTGCAAAGGGCCACTTTGGGCCATACCCCACTCCATTACATTACCTAATGCTTACAACGATCTCGGTAACCGTTAGAATTCCAGCGGCCTTGCAGCCACCTTACAGCTTTAGCCGAACGTAATTAAAACAAGAATATATGCAAGTGACAAGTACCTGTGATCCCCCTTTAACCACTGAAAGAATTGAATCTTTCGTTCAACAAATATACTGTGAAATTAGCACAAATAAGGAATATCCTTTTTACCCAGAAACCAATCTCCCCCTCCCCTGCCTCCAATGTTCATTGGAAGAATTTGTCGAAAAATTATTTTTATTTCAGACTGTTAATCGCCGTTGAAGAATTGAAATTCGACGTAACAGAAACGGTCGCGCTGCACTGTCGAATTTCCTTAAGCTGAAATTGTGGAATTTTAAAAGCTGTTATTTCAGGACGACTACAAACGTCCGAACCTGAAATATTAATATAACACCGAGGTCAATCGTCAAATCTACAAGTTCCGTACTTTCGAACAGAAACGCATTAAAACCGAGGATTTATTGATTGACACACTTTCGCTTCTTCCGATATTGTCGCGTCGCGGTTCGTAAAACGGATTAAACGGGACGAGGTCTGAAAATTGACCCGTAACAGATTCGTTCCCATCGATGACGAAACCGAACGGCGAATCAACGAGCACATTTTACCAGTTTACGCAAGACGAACGGCCACTACTACTACCACTATCGTACTTTGAAACAAACACCGAATGATCGCACTCGCGCCGTAAACATCGGTACCCGGTCCGAATCGTTAAATTCGAATATAAGCGTATTTACGGCATTTATTTGAAAACGTATGAATGTATATATGTTTGTGACGCGTGTAGAGATGATCTCCCGGTGAGCGACACGCTTTAATAAACAAAAACGGCGACGTCCGAATCGGTCGACGTCGACAATTAGTGACACTTAAAACTCGTATTTATGTTCGGGTTCGCGACAGCGACCGTCTCGAAGATAAATACTCGACGGACGAAACGGTTCGAAATTATACGAAACTATAAGAATAAATTTCGATGGGAAAGGCCGTATATCGGCGGCGGAAGGCGAGCTTAAAGCCGTCTGAAATTAGACATTGGAAATGCCGTCGTATCTATGATTACACCTTAATTGGTTGGTTGGTATTTACCTATCGGCGACGAAATTATTGCTAGGCAGTGGCAGCTCGTCAGGAGAGGCTAAGCCTCCCTATTATTTTTAGTAAAATAAATTGTGTTTATTATGTATTAAAACAATATTTAAGCATTGACTATATACTAAAATAAAGCAATTTTTACAACGAATTTATAATAAATAGCATATCTATTCATTACTTGACTTAAAAGTGTAAACAAATTGCCAATAACGCATGAAATTTTAGCGCAAGCACTCTAATAGCAAGCGAGGAGGCTACCCACAAATCTGACTCCGCGCCGATACTAATGCCATTGCTACAACCGATACGTCCTCGTAAGTGCATTACTTGTACAGGGCGAAAACGTATATGCGGAGGCTTGGGCTCCAGTCAGATCGTATGAGATCGGCAAGTTTTCGTGCGTTATCGTTCGTAAAACGTTCGCTACTAACGTATCACTTTCACGATGTTTTAAGGATCTATGTAACAATCATTCGGTTTGTGTTATTTTATGAAGTTTTGCTAGGTCATACGTAGAAAATGGATTTAAATTAATGAAATAGGGAGCCGCGGAGATGTTGTCGACTGGTTGGTAAGAAATTCTTTTTAGTTTCAACGTAGAGACGAAATTACACATCGTACAGGAAATTAAGAAACCTCGGCCTAATTTATCTTTAGTATCTAACGAACGTATCTATTGAACGGCAATCTAAGTCTAAAAAACATATTTTATCGTTGTGCAAGTTTAAAATATTTGGAAAACCAAATATTGCTACCGCCATAGACAGCGCGTGTAAACATGCAATTATTACGTATAATAATGAAGTTAGTGCGAATCGCAAACAATTTAAGAAAATTAATCGAGGGTTACGATATTTTTAGCATCACAAGATCTAGCTATTCGGGGACACAAAGAGACTTCAGATTCTTTTAATGGTGGGAATTAAAAAGAACTAATCGGAGTCTTTAGGAAATATGAACCTAGTTTTCATAGATTTGTTACTAGTAATATTTTTTCGGTACATCTAATCTATTCAAAATGATTTAATATATTGTATTTATGTTGTATTAAAACTGGAAATAGACACAGAAATTAAAGAAGCTCCGTTTTTTTTTCTTGGCAAGTAGATGAAACAACAGATATTTCTTGCAAGTCCCAATTATCAATCATATTACGTTATGTCAAAAGCGGTGTGGTTATTGAAAGAATTTTGGCTCTTTTTGACTTATCATCCGGTCAAACGGCTGAAGATTTATTTAACCCTTTAGCAAATAATTGCGAAAAATATGATTTTAAGAAAAATTAGTCTGTCGTCGTAGATGGCGCCCTGTTTTCGTAAGTTTATGATACCGTTTGCGCCGACTTCTGATGATGAGTTGGAACAGATCGGTTTCGGTGACTAGTTTATTCCGTTTTCGATTTTAAGTCTCGTTCTTCGAGGATGTACACGGAAATTCGGCGCTGGGAAGTTTAATATTATTGTTGAGTGCATTTAGAAGTTTCGTTTCCCCAAGTTTTGCTGTTGAAACTAATCGTTCACGTTGCGTTTCCCTCAATTGGAGGGAATTAGTATAGGTTGGTATAACAAGTGCGGGCTAGTAGACTAGTGTGAGTTAGTGTAGGCTAAGATAACTAGTACATATATTATAAACGTAGTTTGAGGCGATTTCTTTTTGGCTGAAAAACGCTAATCTCATAATTGCATTTCGATTGTGTTTACTATTACGTTTTTATCTTTTTCTTACTGTTAATTTTATTATTATTATTATCATTATTCAGTTGTAGCTTGTATGTGCTGCATTTTGCTTTCTGCTTCCGTGCCACCCAACAGGCAAGTGTTGCCTATTGGTTCACTTCTTATTGAAACTTATTTGTGAGCATGTAAGTTTTTTTTTTTGTACTTTGAACCAATAAATTAGAATAATAATACTTATATATATATATAATATTATTGTTAATTATATTATTATTATATCCTAAGATTTATTTTCGAGAACATCTGCGAACTAACGTAGGACCTAGAAGCCGACTTAATCTTCAGGTTACTGGTTTCCCGACATTTTGACGTCAAGTGCGAGAACAGCCGCCATCTTGGGCAACTTCCGTTAAAACAACGAATACCATGCCGTGCAGACGTCGACAACAGGAAATAACGTTCCGCTAAGTCCAGCTTTTATTTGATTTTAAATATCTTTTTTGACGCGTTGAGTTGGGGGAAAATTCTCTGGAATCTTGTAGGTAATTTAGACTTAGGAATTTGGGGATTTGTTTGCAAGTAAACAGAAGTTTTCTTACTTTTGTAAACATCATCTTAGTATTTTTAGGGGAGAGGAGGGAGTTCAGATTGGTTTCCCGTTACGTTGGCTATTTAGTACTATATTTAATTCCTTTAGTAGCTTAAGGGGACAATTACAAGTACTTGTCACTTGAATATATGCTTGTTTCTAATTACGTTCAACTAAAGTTGTAAGGTGGCTGTAAGATCGCTGGAATTCTAACGGTTACCGATAGCGTGTAAACGGGATAACGAATAAGCTTGACAATTAATTTTATTAGAAACACCTCAAGTGACAATAAAGTGCTGTTAAACGTCAATCTCTCGCCTCAACTCATTTTATTTTTATTTATGTTATTTTTAAATAGTTTTTGAGTACTTTTGCTGGTCGCTTCACGACAGGAGAAAGATCCAGAACATATAGAGTTCGGATAACCTCGTGTCATCTACTACGGAAGCTGTGACTCCAGTCACTTATTGTTAGATGTGATTCAGATACATAATTGGAGAGTGGCGCCTTGTTACTAAATTCTCGTCCTTTAACCTACGCCGTTTTCACTGGCCTAGTACGGTCTGGATCTCTATCTTTTCCACCAACGACGTGGATTATTCGCATTGTAACTACATCGGTCACGTTTCTGACTTTCCTTTTATTATTTTCATTTTTAACCAAAGCTTTTGAAACTAGTAACAGACTTTCATGTTCATGTTCAAAAGAATTATAAAGTGCTACCTTTCCTTTTAAACATACGGTCTTTATCTCAATAATAAAGGAGTGTATTAAAAAAACCTTAAACAAAATATGTTTCAAATAATAATAGTAAAACAACAACAAAAGATTGCCTCTCGCTCGCACATCATACCCTCTGTTTCCTTTCTCTTTAAGGGAAGCGAAGCTCCGCCCAAATTTAACGCTCTTATGCTTACGTTTACACTTACCGTTACGCTTACGCTCGAGCTGGTCCGGTGTCCGTTAAGAAGTATCCACTTCGAACAAGAATAACTCAGGAGTAACTGGGTTAAAGGCAATCTAATTGCCAATGAACTAGCGAAGGAAGGTGCAAAGAGATTTTCTATGACCAGATTCCAAAGGATTCCACCAGGCGGGAGACCTGATGACGGCTAGAAAGGGATGATAAAACCGATAAAGGCGATACCTTTAGCGTCGTTTTCGATTTTATTACTTCTTGAGACGAACATAATGACTACTCGATCAATCACCATCAGCATAACCGCGTAACCTTTCATGTACAAGATCCTTACGTCTGCTATCGATCGGGGAAACATTTCGTAACAATACGTCCATCCTCCGGAATAAAATCGTCCTTTAAACGTCCATCTTCCACCTCGCATTACCATCGAGATTTTTCCGCCGATGCGGACGCGCTGGTAGTCCCAGCAGTAATCACTTGTCGACCCGGCCGGCGCGGTGGCGTACTCGGTGTAACGAAATTATACGGAGAAGCTGTAATAGTAAATTACAGTTCAAGATACACATATTTATGCCGGTTACCCGAGATCACGTTTTTACGCCGCCGCCGCCGCCGTCGCGCTCACGTTGTCAGCGCTCCGAAGGGAGATGAGAAGGAGAAAAGAAAAGGAGAAGAAGAGAGAGAGAGAGAGCGAGAGATGGACAAAGACGGTCTTATTAAAGGCGAACGAAATGAGTAAAGTACGACTGCGATCACGTAAAAGTTAACGACTATGGATTACACCTAACTACCGAGGGAAAATCCCGAGCCCGGAAATTTAAACAAATATTAAAGTTTCGGGACATGTAGATCACATATAGATACCTATATACTACGCAATTCTGTTTTCTGCGGAGAAACATTGAGTGGGCGAAACAAAATTTTTAGAAATGGAGAGTTTTGCATTCTGCCCATGTGCATAACTCGCTAACGGTGAGAGATAGGGAAAACGCTTCTAGACAAAAATTGTTTGTTTGAATGAGTTTTATTAAGCAGACAAGACGAAGAGATGTAAACATTTTTTAGATATTTTCCTTTTTGAAAGGTAAACATCTTTGTGATTAATAATAGGCAGTAGAGATTGGTTGATTGCATAACAAACCTGTGGTTGTAGTATTGATTTAATTTTTATAAACTAACAAAAAATTCATTGTTTACTATTTACTGGTCTAATGTAGCTTCCTTCGATGACCCACAACTTTCAGATAAGAAACGATCTAACCTAATGAAAAAAATATAGTAAATATTTTTTCCTGTCTGCTTGATAAACCTTATGCAAGCAAATATTTATTGCCTTAAAACTTTTTCTCTATGCCTTACCGTTAGCGAGTTATGCGCATCGGTAATGGAGATTGGTCGATTGCATAACAAACCTGCAGTTGTAGTGTTGAATTTAATTTTTAAAAACTAGCAAGAAATTAATTGTTTACAATTTACCGGTCTAATGTAGCTTCCTTCGATTACCTATAACTTTCATATAAGAAACGATCTAATCTAATTAAAAAAATACAGCAAATATTTTTTCGTGTGTGCTTGATAAACCTTATCCAAGCAAACATTTATTGCCTTAAGACTTTTTCTCTATCTCTTACCGTTAGCGAGTTATGTGCATCGGCAATAGAGATTGGTTGATTTCATAACAGACCTGTGGTTGTAGTGTTGAATTTAATTTTTAGAAACTAACAAAAAATTAATTGTTTACTATTTACTGGTCTAACGTAGTTTCCTTCGATGACCTACAACTTTCAGATAAGAAACGATCTAATCTAATTAAAAAAATACAGCAAATATATTTTCATGTCTGCTTGATAGAAAAATTTGGATATTGCAATATAGGTTTTTTAGTCAAAGTTACCAAAATTTCATCCCAGTGGACCAGGAATAAATACATATTTGAGTTCAACGTAGGCCAAAACGTATACACACTTTTATGGTTATAGATTTGTTAAAGTGGGAAGTGAGTGTAGATTGAGGAAATAACATACATTTCTTGGATGAGAGGAATATTTTCAGCATTCAGCAAGAATAAAGATAAACGACGAGAACCTATATGGTAGACAGTTCACCTTCGTGTAGTAGCAAGTGTACAACGATCGAGCGCGTGAAGTGGATGAGAACAGTAGAAAGAAGCGATCCGGTGGAGGAAGAATGAAGACGAGACGTAGAAGAAGAAAGACTCGGAACAGTGAGCAACAATCACACGCACACAAATACGGAGCGAGAGAAGAGGAATCTTACTCTTTCTCCTCCAGATTCAAGAGCGTCTCTCCTTTCCTCTCGTATGGTGGAAGAGGACGAAACCCGCCAATATGCTCGGTCTGTCGGTAATGCGCGCTCGCTCGGATGGCGTAGTAATGCTGTTGCCGCCGCCACTGCCGCCACCATCACCGCCTCCTTCGCTCTACCGTGGGTGGTAAAATCGAAGTCTTCGAAATTGCTTTATCTGTAAATCGTCCCCCGGTTGTGTTGCGCTGCTCTCTTCGTCGTCGACCGATCGGGTTTTCCCGACTATCGTTTTCTCACTCTTCTCTCTTCCACGGCGAGTCTTTCAACGAGCCCTCCCCCTCGCAGAAAGCTCCGCATAATATTTTCTTTAAGCTTTGCGGATCTTCCGGTATCGATGGATGCGAGTTGGCGAGTCGCTGTTGGTGTGATTGTGCCAAGGATTTTAGGTGTGCGGGATTCGTTGAATAGAGAAAAAATCTCAGTTTCCGCATTGGGAAGGTTTCGGAAACCTGGTTATTAATTTTCGTCCCAGTTTCGAAATCGTGCCTGTCGGCTTCGCACATGACGTGTCAGTTGTAACTTGTTCTACGTTGTTTCGTTCTTGGTGACGTAGGAGATCTTCACGCCACATCGTTGTTCTAGGATTAAGATGGAACCCTAAAACCACGATGTGGCTTTCAGTTCGTGCACTCTGAAATTTTTCAGAAAACGTTGAATCAATACGAATGTAAGAGCAAAAATAAATATACATTTATACAAATTAAATTATTGATACTTCTCGAGCTTCTTTAAGTACAATCATTGAATACCCGCCTCAGCATGAAGATAAAATTAAGAAAATTCATGTCCCTGCTACTTGATTTACCAACCAAGCAAATTGGTATGTAAACTCAGCTCGGGTCTAAAATAACAACGGTAATTTCATTGAAGCTAAGTTCCTAGCTCCTTGGTTCCCCAACCAAGAATACTAAATCTTCCTCTCTGTCTGTGGACACCTGAAAATCCACAACGAATGATGGAAAGACCCACAATTTCGATGTATTGCAGGAATTGTCGGTAATGCATAGGCCCGTTTTTCATTCAGGGTGCATTCAATAGTGAAAATTATTTACTATTACTGCAGCGAAGCATAATACCCGCAAAATTTTTGCTCTCCATCCAATTGTTGAGCATCCCCCTTCCCTCCCTTGTCGGATAGTGCCTAACGCTTCCAGCACGATGGTGCACCGCCACATTATTCTGTAACTGTTCATAATTATCTTAGTACAACTTTCTCAAAAAAAAATCAGGTTAAGATGGAATCCTAGGACCACGATGTGGCTTTCAGTTGGTTCACTCTGAAATTTTTCAGAAAACGGAAATTAGGAAACGAAAATACAAGTAATACAACAGGAACTCAAAGAATTTTCATTTATTTAATATTTCTAACATCTCTTGATGAAAATATATACTTGTTAACAGGCTGACTGCCAGCGCAAAGAGGTATATATCTATTCCTTTTGGGGGGCGAACTCGCGATATGCTTACTTTCATCACTTTCTTAGGTCAATCAACGACAATAAAGAAGGGTGCAAGTAAACCCAAGAGACGAATATTTATAACTAGCGATTTATACAGTGTGGACGTATAGGTTGGAACAAAATCAATAAAATCCGTAAATTGTGGAAACAAAGGAAATGATCGGACACGCAAATTTATACAATCAACGTATTTTGTGGGGTCTTTATTGTCGCAGATATGACGTCACCTGCTTTTTCTGTTGAATGAGATCTTGCGGGTCATTCCATTGCTCCTCGCCTACCTGTCCATTTGTTTTGGGAAAATGGTGCGAACAGTGACAGAATAATATGGTGTACACCATCTTGTTGGAGCCATTGCATTTTGGAGAGAGAGCAATAATAGCAACTACTGACCGAACAGAAATCTCGACAATCATTGAATCGTTGTATTAAATATATAATATTGTAAATTGGTGCAGATTTCTCGATTTAAGTGTAATCCAGTAACCATCAGGTCTTCTGTCCGGGCAGTAGTTGTCTTTTAAACGAGAATTATCCACCAGTCTATTACAACATTGGGTATCCCAAGCAGAGTACCTCGTTGGGAATAGATAATTCACTCTTGGTTGGCAAGCAACGAGGAAAGGATGAAGATGAAGGGTCCAGTTAAATTCGGATACAAGAAATAGAGGAATTACAATAAAGATCGACAGAGAAAACGATGAAGGAAATTTCGAAATTTCCAACGCTCGAAAGGGCGTAAGGAATAGAGAAGAAGAAATTGATGGCGAGACGAGCAAGTGAATGCTAAATCCAGAAAATATAGCGGACGTACCAGAAATATTATAGATGACAAACCATGAAAGATAATTATAACGAAAATAGAAATAGGAAGAGAGAAACGGAAGAAATTATTATGATGCAAAAGTAGATTATAAAGAAATCAAAATCGAAATCATAGGAAAAAGATGTGAATGCGAAGAAGAGATGGTTGAAGTTGATAAAGATGGGGGAGCTGAAGTGGTAAAAGTGATAAAGGGTAAGGAGTAAATACGAAGAAAATGGAATCAATAACAAAAATGGTTAGAACAGAATGGAATGGAATATCTATTAAATTATGTGGCACATTACAAATGCGATCGGATTGTGACAAGAAAAAAACGAGCAAAAATTTTGTTTCTAGCAACATTTCTCGGAGTTTCTTCGAAATAAACCTACTTTTTTTTTTAATTGTAGATTTGGAAGAAAAAATTACAACTGAACGTCAATAGAATTTTGTCTCAGAAATCATAGCTCTGTATGCAGAAATTGGTGTTATTCATTCCGCTTATAACGTTGTGATTGAACAGATCGGTTTCCCTGACTAAGTTTATTGCGTTTCGCCTTTTAAGTCCCGTATGTTGAGGATATACACGGAAATTCGACGCAGGAAAGTGTATAGTATCGTCGAATGAATTTAGAAGTTTTCCTGTTAATCCACGTAATCCAAGTAATCGTCAACGTTACTTTCCCCTCAATTGGAGGTGAGTCTGTTTTTTTCTTTTTGTTAATTACAATGTATCTTTCACGTTGTTTTATGGAATTAGTACAGGCTGGTGTAACTAGTTCAGGCCAGTAAACTAGTGTGAGCTGGTGTATTTTGAGGATGTACACGGAAATTCGATGCTTAGGAAATGTATAGTATCGTTGAATATAGAAGTTTTGCTGTTCAAATTAATCGCCCACCTTGCTTTTCCTTCAATTAGAGGTGACTTTGTCTTTTTTTTGTTATAGGGAACTAGTGTAACTAGTGTAGGGCTATGATAACTAGTGTGGGCTATGATAACTAGTGGAGGCTAGTACTAACTAATATATACGATTATAGAACTATCGTAAAAGCTAGAAATTAGTTTCTTGCCCGACATACTTTCCCTACGTGCGAGAAAACCCGCCATCTTGGGCAACTTCCGTCCGATACCGAATACCACGCCATACGAAAGTCGGCATAAGAAAACCACATCACGCCAAGTTCCGCTTTGATGTGCTTTATTTATATTTTTGTATCGTTGGGTTTTTAGAGAAAATTCACTAAAATCTGGTAATTATTTTTAAGTTAAGAAGTTGAATATTTATGGGTAAGTATACAAGAGTAGGTAGAGGGAGGGGGCTGGAATTCAGATTTGTTTTCGAGTAAAGGGTTTCTTTTTGTTATGTTTGCTAATTATTAATATATTTAATGCTATTAGTAGTTTAAGGGGGGCAGGTTGGATTATCAGTACTTGTCACTCAAATATGTGCTTATTTATAATTACGTTCAGCTAAGCTATAAGGTGGCTGGAAGGCCATTGGAATTCCATCGGATAGTGAAGCGTGTGAAGCAAATAACGAAGTAGCTTAATTGATATTATTCTTTTCCCTTTTTTCTATACACCACCAGTTCGCCTCAGTTCATCTTATCTTTTTTCTATTTTTATTTCGCTGATGTTAATTTTAAATAGTAATTAATTTAATCCGGATAACCACGTACCATCTACTACGGAGGGTCTCTCCGACTCCAGTCATTTAGAGGTGATCCAGTATCACAATTGGAGAATGGCGCCTTGTTACTATTGTCTACGCCATCGTTTTCACTGGCCGGGCACGGCTTGGATCGCCTTCGTTATTACCAGCGAGGTGAGTTATCTGCACTGTAACGGTATCGGTCACGTTCCTGACTTTCCTCTTATTATTTTCATTTATTAGTTTCATTTTTATTTAACAAAAGTCAGTAACAACTATTTACAGGTTTTATTGGTTTTGTTCTAACCTATACGTCCACACTGTAGAAATCGTGACCTATAAATACTTATCTTTTGGATTACCTGTACCTCTTTTTCTTGTCCTTGATTAACCTAAGAAAGTGGTGGAGGTAATCCAGAAGTTGTGATTCACGCAATGAATTCAATCCACGTCTAGGTTTGCGGGTTACAACTTTAATTGAAGATCAGAGACAGCATCGTAGATGGATTTTTCCACTCTCGTATTCCTCAGCGCCCTCGAAAATATCTCGGAAGGAAAGCGACTTCTTCGGGCGCACACTCACCAAAAAAAGAGAAACTGCTTTATTCTCCATAATTAATAACGCGCAGCTTTCTTACACCGTACATCGGAGACATATACACACGCACATCTGCACCTACATACGTACATATTTACGTACATACGTACATGATACACCGACATACGTAACGCTCAAAGCCATATCTCTTCCGATTTACATATTTTTATCGGGCGATCTCGGCGACAAGACACCGAGCAAGAAAAATACGAAATTCGTCCGTCCAGTTTTCTCCTTTTGTTTTGGGTCGGTCGACGCGTCCTTCTTCCTTCTTCTCTCGTATTATAATCAAAATCTTACCGTAACAGAGAGAAAAACATAAATATTAAGTTATAAAATAAAAGAAGCGGTTTATATGGGGACACGAGCTGTTTCGCTTAATACCAGTTTCTCGAGACGTGCGTTCGCTTATGTGTGCGTGCGTTGCTTGTGATGAGGACGAAGAAGAAGAAGACGACGACTACGACGACGACGACGAGAGGTAAAATGCCACCTGGTCTGACGGGTCCGGGCAAAAGGGCCATTCGCTCAAGATCGCCGTTTCGATATGTAGATATTCGCCTTTTCGCTCGCCACCACGATATATCTACGACTACTACTTACACGCCTATCAAGCGGCCCGTGACGAGTCACTACGCTTAAAATAAACGGTGAATCGCACACGTCTGATATACATATATATTTGCGTAGACCGAATCGATTCCTTTTTTATGCTAATATTCGTAATCGATGAGAATCAATCAGGTGTTGTTACAGGGAATTTGCACCCAAATTTAATTTGCGCTTTTCTTTCAGGAGGTGATGGATGTTTACGAATTCATTTCGTTGTTTTTCTGCTTAGAATTGTCTACAGGATTTAAGCTACAGAAGCTCTCTATTTTGAATAATAATTTCTTGAAAGGTATGTGCCTTGCTACACTCGACGTGTCTATTCCGGTACCGGTAAAGTACGACATGTTCTTCAAATCGTATGTTGCGCGCTTTGGTGTGACGGATCATTCCGTAAAATAATTAATTGTGTGGTGAGAAGCTTTTATTAAATTAATTTATTTGAATTTAAACTTCAATTTTGCACCGTATCACACGCACTATCACTAAGTATCAGAAAAACTAAGCACGATAATTTTCTTCATTCAACTAAACTCAAGAAAATATGAGAGGCGGAAATCCGAACTTTAAAGCTTTCAGAAATGCTAGAAGCTTTCAATTTCAAACATGGTTCAAGCATCTTTTCTTCTCCCTTAATTCGTGCAAATCCAAATTTTCTGCTTTTTCTTTCATGCCGTAGGTCGTAGCATATTCTTATACATCAATGCTATATAGTATTTATGAGGTTCGAGTTTGTGATTACAACCTCGAGTTGGCAATGAATTGAACGCTCGTCGCTTGTTGCCTGTGGTATCTTCGCCTGTATTTGTTATGTAAATTGAAAATGTTACGGTATAAAAGAAAGAGTCAAAAATCAATGCGATACTCGGCAAGGACCTGAGGCATATATCGAAATGAAGAAGATGATTATGAAGGAAAGGATATAAAAGAAAAAGTAACGAGAACGAAAGGGATACCCAAGAAAGAGATGATGATTATGATGAAGAAAAGGATATAGAAGAGAGGAATACAGTAGAAGAATATGTACGGAGTACTTCTACAGCTGAAAAGTTGTAAGGATCTCGCCGATGAAGAATAAGAAGACAGGGAAGGACAAAAAGGACGAAAAACTAGAAAAGAAAGAGGAAATGCTACAGGGTTTACTAATATGTCAAACACATAGAGAACGCGTAAGCAAAGTGACAAGAGACAAGGGAAGGAGGGAGGGAAGAGAAGACGAAAGAGAAGAAAAAAAGGAATATAATGCAGGTGGAGAAGATGAAAATGTTGTTGACATCTCTGATGCGCCAAAGTCACAAAATCACTCTTAACCAAAATGTAATACATTGCACAGACTAATATTCTTACACCCAAAAAGTTGTAAGTACATCGGACGTGAAAAACAAGGAGGAAAGGAGGGACAAAAGGAAGCGCAACACAGAAAAAGGAAAAAATGCTACAGCGATCTCTGATACGTCAAACATAAATAAATCTGTAGGCAAAATGAAAAATACAAAAGAGGAAGGAATGAGAATAAAATCCAGACAAATAGGAAGAAAAAGTTTCGGACTTAACCTTCCTATACTCACGCATACGGTCTGTGCGACCGACTTATATAGTATAGTATACGTGTTCCATTTTTGACGTGAGTATAGGAAGGTTAAGATACGTTAAAGTCATAGAAACGATCTTACCCAAAATGTAATATATTGAAAAGACTAATGTTCTTACACCAAAAAAGTTATAAATACATCGGAAATGGGGAATAAGGAGAAAGGGAGGGATAAAAAGTAGGACAAAGCATAACAATGGAGAAAATTCTACAGCTTTTCCCGAGACTTTGTCAAACACTTGTAGGCAAAGTGAAAAAAAAACAAGGGAAGAAGGGAAAAAGGAAGAAAGAAGGAAAAGAAAGTAGGAGTAAAATCCAGGCGGAGAAGAAGGAATGTTACAGGTTTAGGATAAGTTAAAGTTACAGAAGCACTCTTAAGCACAATGTAATATATATATAACAAACTACTATTTTTACACTATCAATGTTGCAAGATTCCGAAGATGAACAACAAGAAGAAAGGAAGAACAAAAGGGAAGTAGAAACCGAAAAAAAAAGAGGAAAGGGAAGAGAAAAGAGGAGGGGAAGAAGAAAATGTTACAGAGACTTCAGATGCCTTAAAGTCACAAAAACACTCTTGACAAAAATGTAATATACGAGGGCCATCCAGTAAATAAGTTTCCCTATTTTTTAACCAATAAACAACATTATTTACAATTATGCAGTTATTTTATTTTCATTATACAACTCATAGACTACTTCTCTACATAATCACCATTTCTGTCCAAACATTTTTGGTACCGTTGTAGCAATTTTTTGATACCACTGTTGTACCAAGCTGTGTCCTGTCTTCGTAGCCAGTGGTTCGCCTCCGCCTTCACTTCGTCATTATTCGCAAAGTGCTTGCCTCCAAGGTGCAACTTGAGTGCTGGAAAGAGATGGAAGTCGCTTGGGGCAAGATCCGGAGAATAAGGTGGATGTGCGAAAATTTCCCATTTGAAGTTTTTCAGGAACGTTTGGGTCGTTCGAGCTGCGTGGGGGCGAGCATTGTCATGTACCTCGCAGCGTTAACCGTAGTGCTTGGGGGCAGGTAGTCAACCGTGAAAAAACGAATTACAGAACGGAGTTCGCACGTGGACACGTTCACCACTGGTAGCTCCATGGCAACTGAAGCGCTACGGACTTGCGCGTACGAATAGCGTGATGTGGAAGGTCACGCGCTTCCAACGCATCCTAGTCACCATTTCTTACACTACTAACTAATTTTTACAACGTTTCGTTCGCAGAAAAGAAATAGGGAAACTTATTTACTGGATGGCCCTCGTATATGGAACAGACGAATATTTCTACACCCCAAAAAAATTGAAAATTCCCGGAAATGAAAAATAAGAACAAAAGAAAAGACAAAACCGAGAAGAATGTAGAAAATGTTTGCGGATTCATCGGATAGGTACATAAAAGGATCGCACGCAAAATAAAGAAAGACAAGGAAGTAAAAAGAAAGAAGAGAAACAGGGAGATAAAAAAGAGCGAAAAAATCAGAAGAAAAAGAAAATGTCTCAGAGGCTTCTGATATGTTAATAGCATAAAAGCGCTCTTGACCAAAATGTAATGTACTAAACAAACTAATATTCTTACACCAGAGAATTGCAAAGACACCGAAGATGAATAATAAGAAAAAAAAAGGGAAGGATAAACAGGAGGACAAAGCAGAAAGGAAGACGAAATGCCTCAGGTGTTTCTAATAGGTAAACTCATAAAAAACTCGTAAACAAAATAAAGAAAGGCAAGAGACGAAAGAAGGAAAGAAGAAGAAGGGGAAGAGAAAAATAAAGAGGATTAAAAAGCAGGAAATGTAGAAAAAGAAAATGGCACAAACATTTCATAAAATCCTAAATAAACTTTCGACCAAAATAAAGGATTAGATTTAAAGGATAGGATTTTCCACAACTAATGCGCCAAATTTATTTATAAGATTATATGAGGTAAAAGTAGGTTAATGAGTGTAAGTGAAAAGAAGATTGAAGCAAAAATAAAATGTGCAAATAAATTTACACACACGTTCTATCCAAATATCCACTTGACCTTACTTAATATATAGACCGAATTTTGCTACAGTTTATATTTCTTTGTCTAAACAGTAAACATACGTCATTAATTTATTCTAAATAGGTATCAAAACAATTTCCTTCCGAAATCTAAAAAAATTTCCGTCTTTCCTGTCGTGGTAGGAAAAATAAATATAATAAAAAATATTTTCTCCTACAAATTTTGCTTAATTTTATTATGAATTTTCTCCAGTGTAATTTTATACATAAGTTGTGGTAAGCGTTCTGTTTAGTCCAGTCGCAGATAGGATACACAATGCTTGTGCGTGTTTGGGTCCGCTTCCGCGCTAGGATTTTGCACAAAATCTGCGTCAAATTCATTTATAACACTAGCTGAGATAAAAATACGTCAATGAATGTAAATGAAAAAGAAAGTAGATATCACATATTCTACCTAAACGTTAACATTCTGTTCACGTAAGTTTTGAATGAATATTGCCCTTAAAAAATTAGAAGAAATGGGTGAGTGTACGGTAATCCACGAAGAAGTAGTTTAACGCTCTGGAAAATCAAACGGCTGTTCGAGGGACAATCATCACGTACGGCTCGAGACGGTCACCCTTTCATTCACATTCAACAACAAGAGGAGAGAAAAAAGAAACAAGAACGAGAAAAGAGAAAAGATAAGGCTGAGGAGTGTGTGGAGAGAAAGCAGGAAGGTAAGAAGAAGAGGGGAAGAAAAAGGGAAGAGAAGCGAAATGAAGAAGAAGAATGATGTATGTAGTACATAAAGTTAACACGAGATTTCGCTATGTATTTTCTATCATACAAGGAGGAACCCGGAAGCCAAGCAGCTGAGTTCTAGTACGACCAGGCATCCAGCACAGATCCTTAATGAGCACAATACGACCTTCCATGATGACTCTCTTTCGACACTCGACAAGGGAAGATATAGAAATAAACAATTAGAAGAAAGGAGAACGAGAAGGGAAAAGAACGGTAAAACTGAGGAGCCTGTGGAGAAAGAAGAGGGACGTAAGAAGGAGAGGATTTTATATTGGGAATACCCTATGGAGTATCTCCTTACATGTCTTCAAACATCAAACGGATGTACTTCATGTCCTACTAAATTGGACAGATTGTATAGAAATTGGGGGATATATAAAAAAAGAAGGAGAGGGAAAAAAGCAAAATGAAAAAGACGAACTATGTACCTAGTGCATCAAGTTACCGCGAGATCTTGCTGTGCGTTTCCTTTTATACAGTGGGAATCCGGAAACCAGGAATCCTAGTACGATCAGGCATCCAGCAAGAAATCCTCAATGATCATAAAACGACATTTTACGATAACGTTAGCAAATACAGTCAAAGCGGTCACTCCTCCCCCCTCCTCCCCAACAGTCGAGAAAGGGAGAGAAAGAAAGAAGGAATTAGATGAAAGAAGAACGAGAACGGGAAAAAGGTAAATATGAGGGATGTGTGGAGAAAAAGCAGGAATGTATAGAAAAAAGGAAAAGAAGAATTGTGTACTTATTACATCCAGTTATTAATGTGCTTCCTTGTATATATACCGGCTGTTCCAAAGGGTCGAGAAATCAGGGGTTAAACAGTACGACCAGGCATCCAGCAGAGATCCTCACTGAGCAAAGAACGACATTCCATGACGACATTAATAAATACGATCACAGCGGTCACTCCTCCCCTCAACAATCGACAAAGGAAGAGAAAGAAAGAAGGAACTAGACGAAAGAAGAACGAGAAGGGGGAAAAGGTAAATATGAGGAATGTGTGGAGGAACAGCAGGAATATATCGAAAAGAGGAAAGCGAAGTAAAAAGAAAAAGAAGAATTGTGTACTTAGTACATCGAGTTATCAACGTGTTTCCCTATATACCGGGTGTTCCAAAAGGTTGATAACTCAGGCGTCAAACAGTTATATCCTAGTGCGACCAGGCATCCAGCAAAGATCCTCAATGAGCGAAAAAACGGCGTTTCACGATAATTTTGACAAATACGGACATTTTACCTTTATGCTTCCGGCTTCCACATAAATCGAATGGCACTACTAAATCGAAGGGCAGTGCAGACTATGCCATTAAGTAAACCATTTAAAAGAGTATCTTTCGAATTGAAACGCCGAAACTTTGAGAAACGACCGGATGAATTTACGCGCGTATGAAAACAAATTCTCGACGATCAAACAGGCTATATAAGTCCTCATCGTCGAATAAAACAGTAAAACGCCTAAAGAAAAACTGTGAGAGTGGTCCGATTCGTATGGCCATTCCGCGATTAAGTCGTTCCTCGACGAAACAACCGCCATTTTCTTAATTATTTCGGAGATCCATAAATCACACTCGCAATCGCCTTCCGTATAAATAGCAAATGCATAAATAAATAAAGAGGAGGAAGAAAAAAACTGTAAAATAATTATTCGAATGTTGGCGCGGCTCCAAGGTGAATAAGTACCTACTTCTACTCCACGTTAAACAATGTCGGCGTTTCTCTTTCTCGACGAGCTAAAATATTTCCTTGCGTTCTTAATTTTTTCTCGCGTATTCGCGCATTCGCGTATTCAAATTATAAATCCTTCTTCATGATTCCGCGCGTGTGTGATACGTTGCGGATTGCGACATCGTTACTATTTCTACCGCGACCGCGGTAATTTATTCGCGGATTTTTAAAGTTCACGTTAATTAAATAAAAATGTAGGAGATACTCCTTGTTTTTTTCTCTGGTCCGTTTCGAAAGTATTTCAAGGCGTAAATTGTGTGTTTTCTAAGGTGATCTTTTTTCTTCGTCGGTCCGTACGTGTAAGGTTTATTCGGACTAAGCCGGATTTGGCAAAAACGTAGTAGGTATGTACGGTTCGGGCGAGTGAAATAAATTAACGATCACGAGGTGTGCGACGGGAGAGAACAGCGGACTGCTGCAGACCCTATAGCATCATTCTTGTCGTGTATATGGTTAAACGTGTCTTTAAACGCGTATTTCGGTTGTATGATGAAAATCGTAACATGTGTTATGAAATCGTGTAACAAAATTGAGGAAAATTAATCTAAGAAGAAACAAAATAATTTTCGGAAGTGGCAGTCGCGAACAAGGAAAACGATAAAAACCCAATTTTCTAATTCTTTCACAATCGTAAATGTAAAACGAATTACTTCAAAGAACGAATAAAAAAGGACAAAATCTACATAGTCCAATCAGCTGGAAGTCTTACCTGTGGAAGTTTTAGGGGAGTTTTGAAAATTGGTATATTTATAGATTTTGAGGTGTTCTTTCCGAATTTTTACTTTGCCACCTCGTTCTGTTTCCGGAAATAGCCGCCATATTGGAAAATGGCGCTCCGAAACAGTTTCTCGACGATATTTCCTTTCCAACTCACTTTACGGTGAAAATAGTTATATAATAAATTAAACTAGAAAATATTTCCCATAATTTATGTATCAACCATTTTTTGGTAAAATGACCGGTTTCGGCGTACGAGCGTTGCAAAGTTTACTCCATTACGCGCATTGGCCAACAAATCACACAACCATGAGATATAGTTCCTGGCGCGTTTCTTTTTAGTGGTATCCCCAGTAGGCCTAATCCACATGTGATGCACTGTTGACTTTAGCGCATTCCCCTGCGCTTCGCCATCTCTGATGGACCAGCTTTTGCGAGTTCTTCGTCTTCAGAACTGAGCAAAAGTCTCACGGATAGATTTTTCGATTTTGTTAGCCGTATGGCATTTTGATCCATTGGCTGAAGTAACGGGGTGCAATTAGGCGGTAAAAACATTGTTTTAATTTCACCATCATCGCTTCCCAACTGCGCCTCTGAAGCGTGACTGGGAGCATTGTTGATTAATAACAGCGCCTTCCCATTAAAATTGTTCTCTTTTTGAAATATTCTTACGTGTTTGACAAAAGATTTAGAAACCATTCAACGAATAATGCGGATGTCATCCATGCATTCTTTGTTGAATGTTACTCAACTGGAACATTAGCGCTTTCTAAAGCACTAGGATTTCTAGCCTTGCCAATAACTATCAGTGGTAGTTTATGAGTACCATCGTCATTGGCACAAGCGAAAAAGTTACTCTCTTTGGAGGTTTTTCGCCCTGGCGCTAAGGTTTCTTTGGCGTGTACTAATGTATGATCTGATAGCAGCTTCCAAAATAATACTGATTCGTCAGCATTGTATATCTGGTTAGGTAACAGCTTAAACTCGTTCATTTTTTCCGTAATTTTTTTCAGAAAAGGCTGAACCAATTTAGATCGCGTCGGATTACCGGACCCCTAAGAGATTCGGATTTCAAGATACCCAATGTTAAAAGGCAATATTTAAATTTTCTTCGGATTACAAGGGAGTTCGAATTTCTGAGGGTTCGGATTAGCGAGCTCTCACTGTATTAGAATTTATAAGAGAGGAGGACGCGCTTTCATCGCCTTCTGTGGCTTCTCAGGCGAAAAACGGTCATATAAAGAAATTCGAACTGACAGAGTCGATCACATGCCGCCATTTGAAACTAAAGAAGCAAGCCGATGTAAACATCCGCGCTCTAAATAAAGAACACATGCATTTTGTGAAAAATGTAACGTTCACTTTTTCCTTATAAAAGGTAGAAATTGTTTTGCTTTATTTCATAGAAAATGATATATTTTACATCAATATATTTAAATCTAGTTGTATAATATTTTGTATTCCGTAAGAATGTTTACTTTATATTTTTATATTATCAAAAGTCGCTAAAAATGTAGCTGGAAAGTGCTTAATACTTAATACTGTAGAGGTTAAATTCAATATATGACGTTTACTTTTACAATGTTTTCTACATTCAAACCGATCCCGACTTAGCAATCGTCTATTACACATTGTGCAATGAATACGCGGACTTCTATATTCTAATCTTTGGGTGTCCCATTTCCGCGTACTCATGTAGCGTACAGCGTGCAACGCACTGTCGCTTTGAACTCTCTCCCGACACTGTCGAGATCAATTACGATTTGAAAATTACCCCTACCCACGCCCCTACCGCTACGCTACTGCCATCTGGTATCAACTTTTTAACAAACTCTACTCAGGATCCAGACGAGATCAAATCATTGAAGTCCAATGTTGCGATGGGTTCCATACTTATGAAATATACATGTACTCAATAAACCTTTCTGCCCTTTCGCCTGTAGGCACGTTAATTTTATCTATCCTTTCACGCACTCTTTCCATGTCTTCCCATCCTTTGCCAATCTGGCAGCCTCTTCCGTTTTGATACCTCTCTTCTCCAGGATTGCACTGATAGAGTCGTCCCGAGACTTCTTTGGTGTCCCCCTTCCTCTTCTCCCTTGCCATTTACCTTCGTACTTATGAAATAAGTAAGCGACAAATTGGTATAGGATGCAACCGCGAGCCACCAGACCACGAAATGTATCTAAGAATTAATCACAACAATCGAAATCATCGAATAAATTGCTTGGATCCGAGGCCTTTCCATCAATCGCAGAACCAGATCTCAATAGGAATTCAAATTTCCTAACGAAAAACTTATAAGCTCGATTCATGCTACGAGAACACATCCCCATTTTGCGTCGACTCACATCTTCTTCTACGTCTAAATCTCTCCATTTTGACGTAACACTGACAAATTACGCAACCGCATTTCGAT
Source organism: Chrysina gloriosa (assembly GCA_038088585.1). Taxonomy (NCBI): domain Eukaryota; kingdom Metazoa; phylum Arthropoda; class Insecta; order Coleoptera; family Scarabaeidae; genus Chrysina; species Chrysina gloriosa. The sequence goes on along the minus strand of CM076093.1, from coordinate 47,822,477 downwards.
TCATGAATGCTTGTGCCATCCGCATCAGTTCGTAACTCTGCGCGAACAGATGCCTGCCTGCCTGCGTGCTTTCTTGCCTACCCCGTATCGAATTTATGCCCGCAGTTATTTAAAAACGTCGACAGAGGGAAAGATCTATTTCCGAAATGATAAATCTTCGAGTTCGTAAACGAGAACTTAACCGTGGTATGTATGTTACGTTATGTTATGTATGCAGCTATACACACATATACACACACATACGTATAGGTACGTAGATAAAGGCAGCAACAACTAACAACAACAACGGCAGCAGCAGCAGCCGCAGGACCGGCGACCTTTCTTCTCTCGCTTACTTCTTCTCTCGTGGATGATATTTGTCGTCCTTCTTCGTCGCGTAGGGACCCGATAAGGTCTTCCTCGTCCCTCCAAGGGAGTCCCCTTGTTTCGACGACACCACGTCGCCCGACAAAGCTAGCGTTTTGTGGCGTATTACTAATGAATGCGTAAACTGTTTGTTGTTGGCAACACTGGTTGGAATGCGGTCGCGGGCGGCGGGGGTCTCGCCGACTTCGCCGCTGCCGCTGCCGACTCTTCTTGTCGTTCTTCTTCTTCTCCTCCTCCTCGGCGTTCGTCTTCTTCTTCTTCCTCTTCTCGCGAGCGCTCGTCGTTCTGTGCGCTCCGCTGTTTGTTCTGGAGCGTTCGGTCCGATTTAATCAATCGAAAAGGAGCGATTACGAGCGAACGAGCAACACCCGTGAGTTCGTCCGTTCGCCACCCTGCGACGCGGTCCGAAGATCGTTTTGCGACCCGGCCGCTCGATGCTACCACTACACCCGCCTTCGCCGATTATCCTATCGCTTTTGTAACGTCCTACCTTTCCGTTTGTGCGTACAAAAGCGACACGAACCTCGAGAATTCTGCGTGCGTAAACGGGACGTGATCGATACGTGGTAGGTATGGTACAGACCGGCTCGAATTAGGGGGTATTCGAAGATGATTATAACCCCAGGCGCACATCTTGTTGTACAAATGCAGATAAAATCCAGAAAATTACGCCATCCTGAAGAAATAATTAGATTCGACAACGGTTCAGATAACCTGCGTTCGATTCCAACTTTACCAACATGATTACAAATATGGCATTATAAACGCTGTAGCTCCAACCGTTACGGAGATATGGACGTTTAAAGTTTACTACGTCCGATCGCGTTCATTCATACACCAATCGACGCGTATTGATGCGCTGATTCCAACGGCATATGATTTGTTTAGATTATTTGAAACGGTTGCCGAGAAAATTTAAAAAAACGCAAAAAATCGTTAAAAACAGCTAAAATCATATACCCGTTTTCGCTAATATGGGAGCTAGGACTTTCAATCCTACATCAATCGACGCGTCTTGACGAGACGAATTCAACGGCGTAGGATTTTCTTACTTTACTCGAACGGTTACCGAGAAAATCGCGAAATACCGCGAAAAATCGCAAAAAATAGTAAAAATTCATCATCTGAATGGGTGTTTTTAAAGTTACGATATTGTCTTTTACACCGTTCGAAAGAGCGCCTTTTTCTGATTCAGAATCATCCCCCAATTCGACTTTCTATCGTTAATAGTTTACGAGCTACGAGCGCTTGAAGTTTGCCTATTTTCGCCCTATACTCACCCCTATATTCGGTCTATTTTACGTCTTTTACGCAAACTTCGTGTGGCGTTTTCTCGAAACCTATGCGTTCAACGTTCGAACCGATATGTTCTACGTAATTACCGGTCCGAATATGTATATTCTGGCGCGAAATAACTGCGAAATTCTAACATGAATTTTTCGTCGAATGACCAATATTTCGTTAAAAATCGCGATTTTCATTTTGGTCCAAATTTCAAATCCCTCTCACTACTCTATTTATTGTTCGATCGCGATCGAATAGACCTTTCCGGAAGCAGATTTTGCCTAGGAATCGAATGGAACAAGAACGAACGCGCTATCTCTAATGGTTTTCGCGCTGGAACGAAATTATGGTAATTTTAGGAAACAAATTTTTTCAAACTTCAAAATGCCATATCACGGGAACGGTAAGAGCTAGGGGTCTCCGGTTTGTTTTATTTTAATCAGTTCCTCGAGCACTTAAAGTCTACCGAGAATGAACTCGCTAGCTCTATCGGAATTATGCTATCTCGAAAGACAAAAACATTTTTTGCGTCCAATCGTTTCGTTTCGTACGCCGCGTTCGAATAGATGAATGCAGCGATTGTTATCGTTTGGTAATTTCTTCAAACAAATTGGTATTTTCTTTTAAGGTCCCGTTGGCGGGGACGTCATAACCCATTCAGATGTCCGGTGTTACTAAATATTAAAAGGTTATCTTACTACGATGACGTTAGTTCAAAATGACAATTCCCTAGGGCATTATAGGTTGAACAATAAATGCTACTGAATTCAAGTACCATTCCAGGATGCCACCATATACAAAATATACAACACAAATAGGGATTGCTCGAGACTTTCCCTGAATGCGCATGTTCGAATCACGTATTATTGGTGGGTCTAATAGTATACATATCTTTACATATACATTTTAATTAAATTCCGTCTGACGTTGGAAACAGAAGGTTTTAATTTGGTTGATGTGATTAGCACAATACCTTTGATGGATTGTGGGTTTATAGTCTTCTGACACTGGTTAAAATTAGTATAGGAGTGTATGGTGAACATTATAGAAAGAAATATCTGACATATGCCACTCTATTATATTTATTTGCTTGTGGGAAACGGCCATTTTGGGAATGGTACTTATTTCAATTAATTTTATTTTTGTGAATATTTGAATGGTACAATTATTACATATCGTTGTTTTTTGTCTATTTTACGTTATCACTTATTAGTTGCATCTTATACAGCGAGTTACTTTGTCTGCTGTGTTATTATTTTCAGTTGTGAATGTAGCTATAGATGAGGTTAGGTTAAAAGGTGTCTGTTTTACATCTATTTATAATTTAACGTATTTACAGCTGAATGTGCTACCTTTTTCTTTCCATCTTAGTTCCTTCTGTTATTGTGTTTTTTATTAATAAATTTGACTATCGCCTTGCGTAATTTGTGGTGTGGACGTGCGTTCTCCAGAAAGGAGATGGTGAAAGCGAGACAAGTTTAACCCATTATATCAAAGGTTACCGACAGTTACCATCGCTTCTTATCTTTATCGTTCGTTATCCTTCGTTACAGATTTGTAGATTTTTGGTGACGCAGGGATGAATGAATTTGTTTCATAAGTTTAGTGCACGAAGTGTGCTCTACGGGGAAATAGACGGGCGACAGTCAGCTCAGAGTTTTCCCTTGTTTGATCTGTGCGTTTTTTAAATTTTCTCAGGTGCTAAAAGGAATATTTAAACCTTTTTTTTTCAGAATTGGTGGTTTTGAGACAAGCAAAAATGTTGATGAAGGATGGCATTTTTCGTTAAGTTATAAATAAGTTTCTTTCCCCTCGTGTTCACTCTATCTGGGGCAACCGTATACTGTGTACTGGACTGTGTACTGTAATATATTGTCATTTTTACTTAGATACAGTGACCATACTTGTCCTTAGGAAGAAGATGTCAACCTTTTGCTTAGGCGAATGGCATTGCCGTTCCTTGCTATTGCATCGATATTGCTTTTCTTCCCCATCCCCCTCTTCCTTTTCTGCTTCTTCTTCATCATCACTTCTGGTTTAGGGCGGAGACTAAAATTCTGCCCATCCTCGTCTTTGTAGGTGGTTAAATTTGGATATCAGTGTAGTATCTTGTTATTATACCAATATTTCTCCTCCTCTCAATTTTCTTCTCATCTTCCTTGTTCCATTTTGTTCTTAGCTCACAATCAGCCTAAGCTCACCTAAAATATTTGTTGTCCCTGGACTACTAACAATGGTGGGTCCCTTTTCATAGAAAAATGCACGGGAGGGAAAGCCAAAGAGGATAGCCGGTAAACCACTGAAATTTGATAAAAGTAAAACTGATTTGAGTGCCAGAAAACTTGTCAATTTAAAAGCCACAAAATTGCCGTCCCAAGAGGTAGAAAATTACCGCCCTAAGACTCTAGCCCTCTGGGACTATAGCCCATGTAGCTCTGCGATCGGACTGACCCACTTTACAGCAAAAGTTTCTTGGGAGGTTCTCTGGGAATGCTGAGGCAATACGTCTTTGTTTTGACGGCCTTTCTTTTACTTCTGCACCCTTCAATCCCTTTTTTCAGTTCCCTTGTAATAAAAGCATTTCCTTAACCGACACCATAATCGTTGTTACAGGAACTAACAGCAACATTCCTTCGTAAAGGGGAAGTCAAAATTATAACAGAGCAAACAATTTATTTTTCATCAAGACTACAGAATGAAAACAATCCAGTTTATTTAACATTATTAATCCGCCGGTTTGTAGATCGATTACATGGTAGGCTGCAATTGTGGTACAACCAACGGGCTCCCGAATCCCGATTTCAATTGAATCCAGGGTTTCAAGAGGGGATATTCTTCGCGAAATAGGGAACCAGAGATGGAACAAATGACTGACTTGGAATAGGAACGATAGGCGAAATGGCCGGAAGAGATGGTTGGCTTGGAAGAGGAACGATAGGCGAAACAGAGGGAAGAGATGCTTGCGATGGAATAGGAACAACGGGCGAGACAGGTACTATAGATGGCGTCTGTTCAGTTGGATATTCCGGAAATTGAGTCGAGACTTCAGACGGAATTTCGATCGGATTTGGGGTAGGGTACTTAGATGGGTAGGGGTATTGAAGCGGGTATTGAGATGGATATTGAAGCGGGTATTGAGATGGGTATTCAAGCGGGTATTGAGATGGGTATTGGAGCGGGTACTGAGATGAGTATTGAAGCGGGTACTGAGATGGGTATTGAAGCGGATACTGCGATGGGTATTCCAGTGGGTATTGAGATGGATATTGTTGCGGATATTGAGGTGGGTATGGAGAAGGGTATTGGGAAGGATATTGAGAAGAGTATTTGGAAGGATATTGAGACGAGAATTGATAAGGATATTCGGATGAAATTGGCGAAGGATACGAGGACACTCCCGAAGGTAAAGATTCCTGGAACGGGTAAAGTTGTCCAGATCCAGAGGCCAAGAACGGGTATTTATAGAATATGTATTTGTATACGGCCACGGGCAACTTTGGCTGTATTAAAGGTGGTAGCACATCCAAGGAGGAAGGTGATCCCTCAGGGATGATCGGTACCGACATCGGCACTGAAAGCTTGTCGCATGTTGCGATGGTCAGGGCGCAGAGTAACACGAAAGCGTACGCTAACTGTTGAAAAGAATACTGCATGAAGACAATAGTAAAATATTATACGAGGAACGTTCTCTTTCCGTATTGCCACAAATTTTGCGAAAAAGTTTTGTTCGATGTTTTAAGCTACATAGTTGTTTCCATGTTTATGGTTTAACTTTTAACTCTCCTCGACTGTATCACTTCCTGGTCAATCAAACAACGTGGATTCAGCTCACTTTTCAATTTGAAAATTTGCGGCATAACCCCTATCAGCCCATGCTCCCTCTTCTCAGAAATAATCTTTTAAAATAAAAATATATTTTGCAAAAAAGTTATGGTGGCGCATAACGAGGAAGAATTCGCCCAAAAAGTTGCTTAAACATGTAAAAAATTTGGCTGCAGTGTAGTTGTTGCAAAACTTTCTGTGGAAGTGGTCCAACAAATGAACTTCAGTGTAGGTCATTCGTTGGAAAATTTTGAGATTTCAAAAATCAACCTTACTACATGAGAAAACCAAAAAGACACAATAAAAAAACATAAAAGACAAAGACGGCATAGCATTCGCGGAGAAAGAAAGAAGAACGGAAAGCTGGAAGGGATATTTTAAAGAACAAAAGAAAAACTAATAGAAGCAACAAGTAAAATGAAGGTGAAGAAAGCCCCAGGACACGGCGACATAACGGCGGAAATGGACAATAACATGAATGGGGAGAGACAATAAGGACTACTCCACATTATCAATCAGGTAAGAACAGAAAGAAAACTACCAACAGACTGGCAAATAGGAATTTTCACGCCAATCGATAAAAGAAGGAGACAGCAAAATCTGGTCAAACTACAGAAGAATAATTTTGGAAAGTATGATAGGAAAGGTACACGCCAAAATACTTGAAAAAAGGGCTCAGGGACTAACTGGAAGAAACGCTGGAACACAGTCAAAGTGGATTTAGGGTTGAAAGACCAACAAACGACCAGATATTTATACTCACAGAAATATCAGAAAAAACTTTAAAGTGAAATAAGCACATATTTTATAGAAAATGGAGAAAGCGTTTGATAAGAATAAGAACAGCAGACATGTAGAGAATATTACAGCAAGGATAAAATCAGAAAAGACCCAATACACTGCTTTCAAAACCTACATGAAAAAGCTGAAAATTATTGAAAGATCACGTACGTTTGTTAGTAAAACAGGTTTAAAGTAAGGATGCCTACTTTTCAATCTAATTTTGGACGAAGTGGTGAAAAGATACAGAGAAAAGCAAATAAAAATAAAAGCAATGTAGGCTATTGGAAGCTCAGATGTATAGAAATGATTGGATTATATTAGGCTGGTTATATAGTAATAATTAGAGAAATGGAGAAGCAACTACAAGAAAATATAGATATCTTTCAAGTAGAACTAAAGAAAAATAAACATGGAAATAAACAAAGAAAAATCCAAAAGTGATAATCGAGAGAAAGTGAGAGAGAACGAGAAAGAGCAGGGAACAATTAGCATGAAAATAGAAGAAGAAAAACTCGAACAAATATATCGGTTCAAATATTTGGAAGTAATAATAATCGGGGCATGAGAAAAAGGACGACGAAATAAATGAAAGGATAGCAAAAACCGCTAGTTTTTATAATAGTATAAAGAGTAATTTTATGAAAAGCGACCCTAACATATGCATCCAAATCATGGACTTTAACAAAAAGACAGAAAAGTAGATTAACCAGTACTGAAATGAGATTTCTGAGGAAAGTAGAAGGAACGAAGAAAGATAAAAGAAGGAATCAAGTATTCAGAGGTAAACTGGAAATAGACCCTATTGAGACAACTGTAGAACAAGGACAGCTCAAATGGCTTGGATATGTAACGAGGGGAGATGAGAATAAACCAGTAAAACAGATATTTGGGGTGTGAGAAACTGGGAAAAAGCAAAGAGGAGGACCAAGGAAGACGTAAGTAGAAGATGTGAGGAGAGCAACAGGAAAAATGGGAACAAGGTGTCAAAATGTAAGAATTCTGGCAAGGCACAGAAAATAATGGAAAGGTACATGAGTTGCTGCTTAAGTAAATAAAATAACAATGGTTAGGATGATGATGATCTTCAACAATTATATGAAATATCCAGTTTGGGAATTATCCTGTCATAGGCAGGTATAGACATGTTAAGGACAAATCTTAAATTATTTCAAGTAGATTCGTTCAGATATTCAAAATAATAACTGCTATTGAAAGTTGTCAGAAACGTATTCTTTTCAGGACTCATCTCAAAAATGAATTACGACCAACATTGCAATTTTGATAAAAATCGAAGAAATAAAAAATTCTTGGGAATTTGGAAACCACTCTCGTATTGAGCATGACTTTACTAAGCTCAACGAAAAGAGAACAGCCCTGGTATTAAATTAATGACGACTTACCTTGGTCATCGTGGATGTTGTATTTGGAAGTGGCACAATCGTTCACTGATTTCTTTCGAATTCGGATGGCCCTATTTATACGGGCCGACTATCGGCTGTTTTGCACAAAGACCCGATAATTCGTTTTGTGTTCTTTTTTTCTAAATAATTCCTCGCGAATGATGCAAGTATCGGAATATTTACTTTCATACATTGAGTCGCGATTTATCAATTACCACAGAGGACGTGCTTCGATTACGGCCTTATATAATATTTAATGAGGCTTTTGTATCGCTTCGGTACAGCGTGTAGATAGAATAATCTCGCATTCAGATAAGCAACACAATAAGAATCTGTTGTCGTTGCTTCTGAGCCTAGCACGACTGGCGTAGCGCGCAAAATTGAAATTGGTCGAAAAGTTCTATTTTCCGTTGATTTTGGGATTAATTTTTTGTAACCTAGGGGAACGTACTGCGATTTCCGCTGTTTTTCTGTCATTGAGCTCAGATTTACGAGGACGCTTTGATGGAAGAATGACTTTTTAGTAAGAAAAATTACTTTATTGTAAAAAACATACTTTATTTTTCAACATAATCCCCTTTTAACTTTACACACTTAGCTCGATGAGTTTCCAATGTTTTTCAAACCATTCGAAAAGTAGTCTCCCGGGAAATCTTTAAAATATGCATTTGTCTCGGATATCACCTCCTCATTTTCTTTAAAATCCTTTTCCACCTAGGCCATTTTCTGAACCCTCCGTCGGGCGCCCCCGGATACTATCGAGATCGAGCGCGGTGTGCCTGAGCGGCTCATTTTCAAAAACTGCCCATAAAGTCCATTCTAAACAATTTAACGCAAAAAAAAACAAATTTCCCACCTTCGTAGGGATATACTTGAAGAAAGTAATCTTCCGTATTCAGTACAAAACTTTAAGCAAACAACAAAATCGTTTTGAGAAACGTTTATCGTGAGCCACTTGGATCATATTCTATGCTTTTTCTTCTTTTGCTTGCAAGGATACATCGGCGTTCAATGCAGGTTTCTATAACAGCGATATACCTCGATGAACTCAAGTCATGGTGAATTAAAGTTTTCGTTTCGTGGACAACTTAGAAATACAGCAGTGTAGTCCTGGTTTCCAAAAGAAATAAAAAGTTTGTTTGGTTAACGACGAAGAAAATTGACAAGATAGATAAGTCAAGAAAATAGGTCCATAAATATATTTGGAATGAAAGGGTTTTAAGAAGAAGTACCGATGAATAAAAGAACCTCACCATACCACAAAAGATAGAATCTAAGAAGGGGAAGAATCCAAAGAAATTAAAGGTGCATCGAGAAAAGAAGTTAAGAGAGGAGATATAGGAGGAACCATCATCGAGTAAAAGAAATTACACTCACACACACACACAACACTAGGTAATTATCTTGATTTTATGTTAAATATTTCTCAAAATTTATAAATATAATTTGTTATAATTTACGCTTTTCATGTCATTAATTAAGAGCTAGGCCGGTACAATTTTCTTTAAGAAATTTAACTAAATTCTCAGTACACTATACACTAATTCAGAATGCTCAACAATGCTGTATAAAACGTTTGAAATTCGCCATCACTGATACATAACTTAAATTGACATATTTTTTCCGTAAATTTGAAAAACTACGAGAATTGAAATCTTGGAAATGAGTTGCTAAAAATGTTTGAAACATTAGTTGGTCAAGTTTATAAAGAGGAATTTTCACAATAGTGAAGAGATTAGACAAGTCCTTTGAGAAATTTTCCTGGCTGGAGTTTGTCTTTGTGAGCAATTGTTGAACCATTGCATGAGGAGTTTATTACTTTTCTTTGTGAGTCCTAGTTCTCAAATGCTGGTCTACTTGATATTTTTTATCGCAACAACAGGAAATAATCTCGCCTAATGTAGTCCTAATGGGACTAGTGGGAACGAATATTGTTGTTTGCTTTTCGTTACCTACCATCAATCATGTATTTAGCGCAGCAGGGTATATCCTGCACTTATTTGTTTATCACTAAAGTTGGACATTCCCATTCCCATCAAGTTCGCAGAAGTTTCTAAATTAATAATTTTTGGAAATCAGTTCTAAAATATGCAGATTTTTTTGCATATGCATTTAGCGAAAATGTTGAAAATATGCATTCATGCACTTAATATGTATTTTGCACAGTTTCCAAGGTCTACTTATAACTTCTTCATTTTTCCCCCAATCAATTTGCGATGTACACCAAAAGTGTTTCTTTTTTCCCAGATCGTTCCAACGATGTGATTGGATTGACCAAATTCTTTCCTAGACGGAAGTTATGAGGAAAAGCCGAAAAGGCGACTCACTCTGACGACATTCCCCTACCGTATTTTTCCAATTATTTTCAGTCCTTTTTCTGTTCTTGATTGACCCAAAAAAGTGGTGGAGGTAATCCAAAAGTTGCGATTTGCACTCCTATATATGGATTTTGACTAGATGGTCGCGTTCTAGACTACAACTATTTCCGAAAAATACATAAATTTAGTACCAGTTGTTCTTAATTCATGAAGGTCGACGGAAGACCTATTCTTCAAGCAGATTCAGCTCAACTTTACGAAATAATTTTATAAAATCCGTATAAAAAGTGTTGGCCTACATAAACAAGTATACAATGTATGTGTGTCTGGAAGTCCTCAACGTGCGTAGGTGACTCTCGACTTCGAACGCGCATTTAAATAAAATGGTAATGAAGGCCTAATATCCGTCGGCCAGATATCGAACGAACCAATGAACGAACGAACGTTATATTTAAAAACAATTACAGATGTGGAGACGTTTGTCGTCGACTCCGGCCACCTTTGATTGACCTCAACGCGTTCTATTTGCGATCCGCGCCCGACGAAAAAATAATTAAACTCTGTTATTTTCGCGAGACGCGCGAAACAAAACAACGCGCGCGCCGCCGCCCGTCTCGTATTTAGTCCATTGTTGCGGCCGCGGAGGAGCGCGTTATCATCCTATATGCACGTGTGTGCATGTCGTACGTATACATATATAGGCGGGAGTACGTAAGTGCAAGGCTAAAAATAACCCGTTCGAGGACTTGATTTCTTTTATTCGCGAACTAGAATTACGATAACTTCGAAGAAATCCGAGAGGAATGCCTCCGAAAGGAAAATAAAGGTGAAAAATGCTTGGAATCTCGGGGCGAGTAATCGGAGCAATGATAGTCAATATCTAAGCCCCGGCGTGGTCTAAACGGTTAAACTGCCATTAATTGCCATACCGATGCTCCTAGCCGCGGTAAAAATGACGTATTTGCGTTCATTGTGATCAAGCCATAGTAATCATATAATATAATATCATTTCGGAACGGATTCGTGCGCGGCAACCGGGTGTGAAAGCGAAGATGCGGGATTCTTAACGCCCCCCGCATTTTGGAGCCATGCTCCTTCATATTGTGTTGTATTGTAAGTAAAAATGAGAACGTCCAATCATTGCAGGAGTTCCTCTGGGTTTTCTGAGTAGTACCAAATGCGAGAGTCCCACAACAGTTTTTATGGAGGAAAGCACAGTCTCACATGTATATGTGCTTCCAAACATTGATGTAGATATAATCGATAGTAATGTCGTCTTTGATATTAATATACAGGGCTTAATGAACAAAATCAATGAGCTGGCGGTATATTTAAGCACAGATGAAGTAGATCTAGCTGTATTACTGAAACTTGGCTAAGAGACGAAGTTGTGCATGGAATAAATATAGAAAATTTTATCTCCTCTGTCGAATACCAAGAAGAGAGAAAATAAGCGGAGAATAGTTCATGATTACCAACATGATGTTAATTTCGTCCCTCCAGCAAGAAGAAATGTCTCACGCAATCGTTTTGAAATCAAGATTATTTGTGTGGATAAACTTGGTAACTATGGATGAAGGATATCTTTTTCGTTGACCCTTCAAGAAGTAAGAATAACCAGAGTAAAAGAAAGAACAACTAGAACAAAATTCATATTTACGAAAAGGAGTTTAATTGTGTTCTCCAAAAAAGGAAGAAGTGTCCAATGGAATCGTTTTGATGTCAAGATCATTCGTGAAGATGAACTAAATGTGGCCGAAGAACATTTACTCTGTCGACATCCCAAGAAGGGATAATAAGTGAATCATAATTCACGATTACCAATATGATGTTAATTATGTCCTCCCAGCAAGAAGAAATGTCTCACGCAATCGTTTTGAAATCAAGATTATTTGTGAAGATAAACTTGGTAACTATGGATGAAGGACATCTTTTTCGTAGATCTCTCAAGAAGTGCGAATAACTGGAGTAAAAGAAAGAACAACTAGAACAAAATCCATATTTACGAAGAGGACCTTAATTGGTTCCCTCAACCAACAAGAAGCGCCCAAAGCAATTGTTATGAAATCAGCACCATTCGTGGAGATGAACTGAATTTAGTTAAAAAGACTTCCTTCGATCTTCATGAAGTGCGTACAAGTACAGCCAAGTCCAGATTTACAAACAGGACGTGAATTAAGTCTCTCAAAAGAAAGCAGTTGCCAATGCGATCACCTTGATGATTCATGAAGGTAAACTACATCTGGTTGACGATCATCTCTTCTGTCGGTCATCCAGCAGTGACTGTAATCAAGTCCACATTTGTGACCGGGATGTTAATTGCGAATCTAATAGAAGAAGGAATATGATTCATAAAGGTGAACTAATAGGGGTTTAATAAGCTTCCACAGGGTTAAACACCTTGACATGGCGAGAGGCCTCGAAATTTTTCGGGAAATCTTCGTTCTCTTCTGATATGAACAGTATTTTTGTGTATAATGCCGTGTTGACGTGGATATTACCCAAGTATTGCCTATTTAGACAGTACTCCTTCTGAAATTGTAAGATTTTAGAAGAAAATGTGGAAAAATGTCATGACGCCCTTATTCGGTGCTCAATCCCAAATTTGTATGGAACGTAAAAGAAGAAGGAATAATTTGTTGAACGCCTTAGTGTGAGAATAATTATGTTAGAAAGACACCAGTTTTATCCTAGGTTTCCCTCTTTTGACATCCATAACGTGCGGAGCAATCCGCCGAAGCCAAATCAGCTGGAAATTTGCTCTCTGAGATACACCGATACACTGAAACAGGTTCAACCGAAAAAGTATAACTCAATATTGCTATCTGATTTTGGGTGCATTCTTGAGGGTGTCCAAATCCTCTCTAGGGATAAGATGGATCATCTTTTGTCATTTTGCTATGCAGAAGGTACTTAAGCCAATTCCATTGCTTTCCTGTTTCTAATCCTTAATAAAGTTCTAAGATCTATGATTTCTCATAAATTTTAAACATGCCTTGGTAATCTATCATATGCTAGCTTATGCGTGTGATTTGGCCAAATCCAAAAAAAAAGAATTGTAACAAAATTCGAAAGTGAAGCAAGGGAATTCGGATTTTAATGAGGAGAAAACTAAGTATATGATCATGGGGATGGAAAGGCAGGTACAGTATGGAAAACTAAAGATAACTACAAAGAGCGGTCAAACCTATGAATTTGAGAAGGTGACAGAACTTACATATTTGGGAGTACAACTGAAGGAGAACGAGCGTGCGTGATGATCAGGAGATCCGAGCAAGAATAGCAAAAGAAAATCAAAGTATGGGGGTTTAAGAATGCTGATGAAATCGTAATACCTATCCAGAGGGAATATATCAAGCAACATTAAGACCAACGACTACGTACGCTTGACGCGAAACTTGGGTGCTTAACAAATCAGAGAAGGAACAATTGGAAAGGTGGGAACGTAAAAGGCTAAGAAGCATCTTGAAGGAGTAAATGCCGAGGAAGGCTGGAAAAGAAAAACCAACCAAGAGGTCTACAAATAGTACAAAGAATCCAGATTGATAACATATATAAAGAGGCAATGCTTGAGGTGGCTAGGGCACATAGAACGAAGGGCAAGAGACAGAATGCCGAAAACGATTTTAGGAAGGAGACCGAGGTTGAAGTGGAAGGAGAGGATGGAGAAGGATATGAAGAGAACGAATGGTGTTGACTGGACAATTGAGGCTGTCGACAGGGAACGATGGAGAAATATTGCGAATAGTTTTGTCTGCTAGCATGGGAATGGAAAGCTTTACTAATACCTCAGGGTTGTGGTGCAAATTAAATTAAAAAAACAGCAACCTTGAAGAAAGCATTTGCAAAGGCACCCAGAAAATCGTCTAGTTCTCGAAGTCGAAATGTTGACCAGAACAATACGACCCACACCAGAACTTGTAAGGAAATTTATATAATACACGACGATTGTCTCCACTTAATTTTAATATCGACCGCACGCGAGTTTATAACAATAACGAAGCAACGATTGTAATGAATAGCCTCGAATAGATCCTCGCCCGGATTGTAACGCGGGCGGCGCGCGGTCGGGGCGTTGTAAATGTGTCAAGTTAACCGGCGAAGAACACAATCGATAAAACAATTATAGAAGAACGACCGTGCGGGCGAACCAACGGGCGAATCGGCGACGATGAATAAAAGGAAAAAGACGTTCATACACTCGTCATCCGTACGCTCATATAACCGCGTCTTAATACGGGAGGGAATCGCCTCAGAGTCTAACGTTGTAAAGATTTGCATTTCTACAATTACTATTTCTATTCCTACATTAGAATGCCTGTTTGGATAGTCAGACAATACGTATTTCGGCAACCGAATCAAACAAAGAAACAATTGTCTCTTCTCCATGGATCTTCATTAACGGCAAAGACAACTTGTTGACCGACATAATCAGTTAAAACCAAAGTTTAGAATCCAAATCTTCCACTCTGGACGTTGTATCTTTCATCGTTCTGGAGAGAGGGTGAAGTTCATCCGAATACGTTCGAAGCATGTGTATCGGATAGGTCTCCATCAATAGATTCCAATATGACACTATTAACGCCGTAGCTTCAACCGTTATGGAGGGAGAATATCGTAGCTTAACGTTTTACTTCGTCCAATCGCACTCAATCACACACCAATCGATGCGCTTTGACGCGCTGATTCCAACGGTATATGATTTGTTTAGATTATTCTAATCAGTTTCCAAGAAAATGCAAAAAAAAAAAAAACGTAAAAAATCGCTAAAAATCGCTTATACATACATCTCCTTCTTCTTCTTCTACTCGTTAATCCTTAGACCTTTCAGCGTCGGATCTCAAACATTGAAAATTGTTTTGAAACATTAAAAATTATTTTCAAAAAATAGCAATTAGAAATAATTTTTATCAATTAAAAATAATTTTTAGCAATTAAAACTAATTTTTAACAATTAAAAATAATTTTAATTTATTAAAAAATTATTCTTAACAATTCAAAAAATTGTTGGCAATTACAAATATTTTGAAAATATTAGAAGCTATTGTCGGCAGTTAAAAATAATTTTAACAAAGATAAATAGTTTTCAAAAACTTAAAGCAACGCCACTCTAACTGTTTGCTTTCGTGAAACGGCCATTTTTGCATCTTATACAGTAATTTTCTTCCTTTTGCTCTGTTACTGAAGTTAAAGTTCTACACCCCACACTTCAGAGTAAATCGAGAATTACACGCGAGTTGAGTGTCGGCAAGGCGAGAGTGGGGGACGAAAGCTGACCTCGTAACTTGTGTTCCCATTGGTCGTTGTGTAAGAGAAGGGGTATACTTGCACTATTCAGATTCGTTTTTGATGTCTTTCCCTACTCGATCCCCGCGTTGTTAACGAGTTGACACAAACGGAATCGCCGGGAATCGTTAATTATTAATCAGCGAGTTTATGCCCACGCAGATTCCACAAAAGTCTTAAAAATAATTGTGGAGGTTAGAAAACAGGGGACGTGTGTTTCCTATTGCATTCGATCAAAACCACAACGTTGCATTCTGCGCAGCCATCAAATAACATAACCTACGAAATTATTTGTTTTTATTTTATCTTCTAGCATTCTAGTGACCAAAAGGAATTTCATTTTAATTTGGTTGTATTGATCGTCCTTTTTTGTTATTTGCTTTAATATACGTTTTAATATTTGATTGTATTTGTTTTTATTTTTTGAAGTGCTGAACGTATTCAAAATTTCACTTCAGTGGTGTGTCCTGTAACATACACCAATTTTTTCTTTTGTAAAATTTTAGAAGTTAATATAACAAAAATACATAAACACGACATTTTGATCAAATTTATTTAATTACTTTTCTTCACTCTAAGCAGACGCGCTACCCGAATGACACCTGGGGTAAAAACTGTTAACTTGTCAACAACCGTCAGAGTTTTGTACACCGTTTCCTTCGAACATCAATCTTACGCTGAACTTGCCGGTAAGTTTCTGCCTGTCCTTATACCTCAGTTAAAAGACAGACTGACAGACAGCTATTTCTTGGATATTTTGTTGTAACTGAGTACGTACTTTGAAACTCTTAAGACTTGGTCCTTTGTAACTAATTAGCGCCCTTTTTGGAACGTCACGCAGCAACGCTTCAAATTAGTTCGTTGTTGGCTTCTGGCTAAAACTACTTAATGCCGAATGTTATCATAAAATTTTGCTTTCCTTCCCTTTACAGGTTCGTCGTTCCCAAATTCCAAAATTCTCTACCTGACCAATCGTCCTCGTTTAATTCCTTATCTTCCATTGTTTTTTGCTTTGTATATTTTCCCTTTTACGACCGGGCCTCTTCTTCTTCTCGGTGACTAGTTTGGGATCATCTTTAGTCATTTCTCCTCCTCCATTCGATTTACGTGTCCATACCATTTTAATGCTTTATTTTCCTATGTTCTGGTAATCGATGGTATTACTCTCATTTTTGTCCAAATCCATTTCCTTCTTATTATGTCTTTGCGAGTGAATTGCTCCTCGTCTAATCTAATTCTGTTATTCTAATTTTGTTTGTTAACGGCAATGGATTGCAGTTAATATCCCAATTATAAGTAATGCTTTGAAAATTTATGAAAAAATTAAGAATCAATCACCATCTACTTCTTCAGCTGAAAAGAAGGTGTCTTTTTCTGCAAGTCACGGTTGGTTTGAAAGATTTAAACCAATACATCCTTTACATAATCTAAGATTGAAATATTACCAAGCACTTGTTGATTCAGATGGAGCGCAACAATATCAGACAAAATTTGCTGAAATTATAGTCATTAATTACTGCACTCCTGACCAGGTCTTCAATGCTGATGAGTTCGGGTTATTTTGGAAGAAAATGCCAGAAAGAACCTATTTGGCTAAAGCTCACAGATGAGCTAGTGGTCATAAAGCAGCAGTTCTATTCTGTCGCAACGCTTCGGGCGATCATATAATTAAATCATTGGTTATTAACAAATCAAGAACGCCACGCTCATTTAAAGGAATGAACATCAAGAACTTTCCCTTCCCCCAACTTTATTGGATGGCCAATAAGAAAGCCTGGGTTACTGCCACAGTTTTCAATGGATGGTTTCATAACTTCTTTGTCCCAGACGTCAAAAGGTATTAAATAAAAAGTAGTTGCCTTTTAAGGCCCTCCTTCTAATTAATAATACACCAAGCCATCCTCAAGATTTACAACACGAAAATGTGCAAATTGTATTTTTACCCTTATTGCAACCATTAGATTAAAGGATAATTTCAATTTTTAGGGCACTGTATATCAAGCGAATCTTTACGTATATTTTAGAACAATTGGAAAATGATGAATTTCTTCCACTTATGGATGCTTGGAAAAAATTACAATCTTGGGGTTAGGAATGTTGGAGCGTCATATATCAAGATTAAGCAATCAACGCTCAAAGCCTGCTGGGAAAAATTGTGGCCAGATGGAGTTGACGGTGAGAACTCTGGATTACCATTGGAGCATGAATATTCTCGGATAATGGAGATGGCGCCTATAATGGGAGGAGAAGATTTCGACGATTTTGCTGAGGAAAATATCGGTAGAACTAAGGGGGACAAAGAACTAGATGGGGATGGTTCAGTTGATATGGTTTATGAAACAAATGATTCCACAAAGATCTTGATAAAGAAGAGTCTGAACCAGTTGTGTTGACGGCAAAACTCATCCGGGAGGTACCCGAATTAGGGCAAAAATCGGGTAATCATTCCCTACCAAAACCCAGACACAATTGTGAGTTACAGATTTCATTACCAAGGTTCGCTGATCTGAAATTATTTCATCTAATATCGAGCTTAAACCGCCTTAAGTACTATCGAGTGATGGAAGTGACATCGTACCATTAAGGAAGAAAAGATGAATAGTCTACGAAAGTGATAACCGCAATTACATTTTTGTTAAAAAGTTTTAATGTATATTTCTTGTTTCTGTACGTACCTTTATATTCTTGTTATTTTATTAAGAAATAAATGGCTTAGTTTGCTTTTCATTTATGCGCTTTTACGTTTAGAAATCCACTATATTCAAAGAAACCTATCTTCAATGTAAATCAATCTTGTTTTAAATTTTCCTTATATAATTCATATCTTCCTTGTCTCAAAGACTATTTGGTCATCGGCAAACATTAGCGAGTGTAAAACTTTATTTCTTATGGGTATTCCCGTTCCGCCTCAATTTTTGGTACCATCTTTCTAATGCTTCCTTTCAATTTTCACATACGTCCTTCCGACGAGACGTCCGTAAAAGAAATAAAATCTAACGAAATTTCCTTCGACGTTCCAGACACAACAGATATCTTTCTCATCGACGAGTTCTTGAACTGTGACATGTTCGCGTTCGTTGCCTGTCTGGGACTATACGTACTTACGTATTGTACGTATGTACGATGCAAATTTGTAAAACTCCGACTTTATTAAACGAATCAGAATGCATAACATCTCATTTCGCCGACGCGGCCGACAGATACGCGTTTACCTCGTTCTTCGCTCGCTCAATCGGGGAATTATTCTCATTGTTGGATCTCAGACGGGCGATCTCTCCCGTCGCATACAAAGGGCTTCGTTTCTTTCCGAAAGATAAAACGGTTACGTCGTCGTCTTTACCTTAAACAAGGAAAGGAGCAGATTAAAATAAGCAAATTTGCATTGTAAGAGACTTAAGTTTCGTACCCTCAGATCGTCATCGCTAAAGTAGCAATTGTACGTACGTACGTACGTATTAATAAGTCGATGGGCGTAGCAATATTTTCGCGGATCGCGACAAATTATCCAATAAAGATATCCGAAATTGAAAGTCCGATCCTTCGAATTAACTTTATTGCGATTGTAAGCGACCGTAATCACCTACGTTATCGTCGTAAAAAATATGACTTCTCTTAAAATCGCCGAGATAATCTGCCTACGTGACGCCCCTGTGCGAATCGTGCCACCGACTCGGGGTATAATTTGAATTTAAATCAATTATTCTTTATTAGGCCGGGCCGGTAAGGTGCGCGCGAGCTTCTAGAAATTTACGGCCCGTTAATCCTTAACGACTTTATTCGCTTTAATACGTCGCGTCGTTGGGCGCTGTTTACTTTCGATTTTAAAAAGGCGTGCAGATTATGCGAATTTGCGCGAAGGTGGGACGGGACGTACGATAATAAAAGAATTTCTCTCTGTGCCCCCGGAGATTTTTTTTTATTACCGGGCAATATGAAGAAATTACCGCGTTTTGTTTTACCACCCGTCCATGGATGGATCGATACGAATACTGCGTCAATTTCGAAGACGGGATAGGAAATAACATGAAGGAAACGTTCTATAATAGAAGTCGCATCGATAACACTGGTCAACACATATTTTGTTGTCGGACTTTTTCTTAACCGTTCTTAACCAATTTTGGTGCCCCGAATCCAAACATACCATCAGATTACCTCTATAAGCTTGTCTTCAAAACATGTGAGCACGTATTTGTATTTATCTAATCCTATTCCTGCATATAAATAGTGGTTCCAATACAACCTATAATAAACGCACAAATAAAAAGAAAATAAGTTTGGTCTCTAAAACAAATAATTACAGATATTATTACCCAAAATAAATATTTACAGTAGCTGGTAACTAGTTTAGAAACTCTCATTTGAGCGCTTTTCTTGCGTATGTCTGAAAGGTTTTGTCTCTTTTAATATATCAGCAATAATCAGCCATCATGTGTGTGCCCCTTCCGCCCTGGTACCTTGCTTCCATTATTCTGATATTATGGTGGAATCATGCGCCCAGCTCTTCGCTAAAGTCGCTAAGATTTGTAAGAAATCTTTCTAAATGACTGTGAAGGTAATGGACCTAAATGCACATATTGCAACCCAAAATTTGAAAGTTGTTAAGCACATATTTCACTATTTGTCCGTTATTTTCAGATTTATAATTACCAAGAAAATTTTGTGCAACTTCAACAAAAGAAGACCATGCATTGGACTCAATTTCAGTCATTGATTCTGTGAAGTGTGGGTCTTTTGTAAGTTGCCTTATCTGAGGTCCATCAAATATTCCTGCTTTTAATTCTTCATTATTGATCGCTGGAAATTGATTTGCCAAGTATTGAGAACAATGACCATGTTGATCTAGAAGTTAAGTTATCTAAAGTTTAACGTGTAAGGCAGGTAAAATTATTTTTTCTCATTCTACTAATGTTTCATTAGTACCATTGGCTTCTCCCTTTACTGGAACGTCTCTGTTAGGCCAATTTCTTTCTATCCAATATTGGTCTTTCGCTATGCTCTCCCAAAGACACGAGTAACAAAGATATTTTGTGTATCCACATTGCCGCCCTAAAAGGAAATTTACCATCTTTAGATCAACGTACATCATCCACCCATTTATCTGATCTGTTAATTTTTTCCAGAAGTAGAGATATTGTTTTATAATCCCCTTTCATCGTTGTGGAATGTCCAATTGGAATACTTCCATATTTGTTTCCATCGTGTAGAAGGATACACTTCAGATTTCTTTTGGGACTATCTATAAATGGTCGCCAATCAGTTGATGTGTACCCTGATATACCCATTTTCTTGTAACAATCCTTTTATGTCGTTGAAAAACATCAAGTTATCTTCCTGAGAATAAATTTGGCAGAAGGTTGTTTTCTCTGTTACGGTAATATGTATGTAATTTTTGTTTCCGGAAAAAGAAGATTTCTTTCATTAAATCTAGAGGCAAGCAATTCCGAAGACCACGTTGAAAGATTTAAATTCCTAATAAGGTCATTTAATTCTTCCCGGGTAAACCTGCCCTTCCTGGGCATGTTGAGTCTCCTTCAGAGTCACTATTGTCATGTTCACACGAAGACATTTCATCATGATTCTCTGGTAGTATATGTAAATTACTAAATATTGGAACTGGTATTTCTTCTGAATGTGGAATAGGTCTTCTCGCTGACTCCAGATTGGGATATGTCCACTTATGTCGCTTATTCCGATTAATACCCATTCTATTTACTAGACAAAGGTAACAATCGCCAAAACGGTTTCTTGGTTCCCTCCATACCATTGGAATCCCAAATTTCAAACACTTTCTTTGTCCTTTTGTCCACTGGCGCAGGTTCTCAACACATGATTGGCAGGTAACATGTGGCGCCCAAGTTTTATCTTGATGTCCTAGATGAACACTAAAATAGGTCATGTGTTCTTCACAAACTCACAAATTGGTTTTCTACTCTTTCTTAATATGTAATTTGTATGATGATCACGGCTATCGTTCAAATGTAATCAAAAAATTACTGTGATAATTGCAGATGGGCTCATTACTAAACAGCTCAGAATGAACTAGAGTAAGGAAATTTCAAGAGGTTTGAGTGCTACTTCCCCAGTAGGTTTTAGACAGAGTTTCCGCAAAGCAGCACAGAAATGTGCTTCAAACAAATTAAACTCGAATCTTCTACATCTGGCACAGTCGTTGGTTCAACGAATTCAATGCTTGAAATTCTAAAAGCAAATATGTAGTGTACCTCTATTAAATTTTCTCGTTTCAAGTAATCAGCTGAATTACTGAGTCAAGGTAGATCGAAACATATATGTCTGTCACTTTAGTGTACCTTCCCCTAGATGCAATAAGCGTGCCGAATTCATGCACTTCTGTCATCAAAACTTGATGGTATCTCAAATTTTCACGATCGTTTACGATGACAAATCGGCAACAAATAACCACCAAGAATACCTTCCTCCTTAACTCAATTAGACGATGGCTCGATGGATTGTTTCGAATTCGGCCCGATGCGCCATCTCCCGACGCAACATTTCCAATTATCCCTCTCTCTTTCTCCCTTTACAATACGATCATCTACGATCTACGCCGCAAAGTAAATATATCTGTGTGAAGTGCGCGCACGGTCGAAGTATGTTGCATTCTTTAATTCTTTTCTCGCTCCGGTCGGAGGGTTTCGATCGTTTCAGAGCTCACACAGCCTTTACCGTATATATGCGTGTGTCTCGTGTCTGCTTTTGTTCTTGGTCCTCTCCTTTCCGCTCGCTCGCTCTCTCGCGAGCGCTTCTCTCGGTTTCTTCTCTCCCACTCCCGGTCGCCACCTCTTATTCCTCTTCTTCTGCTTCTTCTTCGTCGTCGTAGATATTCCTTTGATTTTCTTCGCGTGTACTTGTTCTCCTCCTCGCGTCGTAGCAGTAGGTAATACCCTTTTCACCGATGCTCTCCGAAGTCGGGTTCTCACAGAGGTCGCTGACTCGCACGGCCAGAGGCCAAGCAAAACAAAACGCACAAGTTGACGCTTCTTCTTCTTCTTCTTCTTTGCTTCTTCGTCGTCTTGTTTCTCGTTCGCCTGTTCTGATTCATCTGTTCCTCTTTATTCTCCGGCATGGTCAGGTCCGATAGCGATATGTCGTGTCAATAGTAATGGTGGCGAAGGTATGCACGTGTGTGTGTGTACGCTTCTGTCGCATTCATTGCCCTTTACTCGCCGAGGAAAAGTTCAGAGTTGTAGAGAATTACAAAAATTGTGAATATGCCCAAAAATATCGAATATCGAATGATCTTTTGCCGGTCATCCAAATTATTATACTAATTTCGGAATAACTGGAGGGAAGTAGTTATTGCTAAGTTATACATAGGACAGACGTGCAGACGGTTCGAAGAACATGTGGCAGATCATCGTTGTGCTAGAAAAGATTCACCGAGTGTTTGCGAAACATATGAATGATAGCACAGTACACGAAATTAAAATCGAAAATTTAGTATTGAAGAAAATTGTAAATTCTTTCGGGAAACCAGATGCGTACGTAACGATCCACATACGACAAAGACGACGGTCCCTTGGATCGATCTGTGCTAATTGATTTATTATGTAAAGATAGATAGTTTGTCTCTTGCATAAGGGTTTAGTAAACAGAAAATTTATCCAAAGAAGAGGTACGTGTCGTCAGTGTAAAAAGGGAACTTACGAGTTATGAGATGACGTAAGTGACTCTTCCCGGGTTAACTTTTCACCCCTTGTATATATATTACATCCCCAATTTTAGAAGGAGGAATTCAGTTTGCACGAATGAAATAAAATTAACATGGGATATGCAATGGCCAAAAGTAAAAATGAAAAAAGTATATGATATCATAGTGTGAGCATTTTGACTTTCTTGTGTCAACTAATTGAATAGGATCTACGTCATGGAAAAAGGAAGGGAATGCTGCAGAGGGGAAACAAACGTAAAACAAAGTAGACGACAGAAATATCCATGACTTAGAGAGTTAAGTTTTGTATTACCTGACGAAGACCAATTGAAAGGGAACTTGGCGGGAAAAGAACTATACGCAATGGTAAATACAAAAAGAAATGGCGATAATCTATAATAGAGGAAACGGAAAACACGTTCTTCGCTCGAGTTTTTCCCAGATGTCAAAGCATCGTGCCATTTTAAGTGGATCTTGGGCCCAGTCATCTACCACTATTACAAATATTTGCGGCGATCGCTAAATATCCAAATCAAATCTGAAACATAGGTTCACCACTACAAGATGTCCTATACCATGCCGAAAATTATATTTTTCGATCGATCATAAGGTACACGGCGATGTCCTGATCCAGCGCTGGCAAGAGTTACGTCAACTGGTTGGTCACTGCTAAAAATTGCATCCTGAAGATGACCACCTTTGCCCGGAAGGTAGCTCAAAATCTTAAATAACATTTCGATTTTAACGTCTCCTCTCGCGAGTGCAGTGGGCAACTAGCAAAGGCTACGCTCCCGAGGTTGGAAGATCAGACGATCCATAGTCTCTGAAAATTTGTCTCTTTTTTCTTGTTTCAGATGCAGTTAGAGGGTGCTCTTCATTTTAAAGAATCTGCTTTATCGACACCAAGCAACAGGTACTTAAACGCAGGGTTCTTTCCTTGAGCATGCATTTCCTATTTCCTTCCAGTTATCTTAATTCCATATCTCCAACTGACTCTTTCGACTTTCTCTTTCCTCTACTTCCTAGCAATCTTGCTTCTACCGATTTTGCTTTTCCAATCCTCAAAGTATGCCCCATCCATCCCACTACTTTCTGAGCTTTAATGAGCTTCGTAATATCAGATTTTTGATTAGCTCTTGTTGATCACATGGCATCATTACAGGAAAATATATTGAGGATATAGTTTATTCTAGTGGGGGTATAATTCGTCCTTCATAACTCATCCTTAATGATACAGATTTGGCGGTTGTTGCTAAGATTATCTCTGCAGTAAGAATTTAAATCTTGCCAGAACCTAGCACCTGGGATTCTTGTCAACCTGATGGTATGAATATATCTTCGTACGCTGAAACGGGCAGGAAATCATACCGTTTCTACCTAGTCCCAGTAGTTTTGTCGTCATTTAATTCACCAACTTCCGAATAAAGGTCTTCGTGTAAACTCATCCTCGTACGTTCTATATGGCAAGATCCAACTTTGCGGCCTAGCATAGCTTCCTTTGTTATCAACTCGAATAGTTTCGAGGTCTACAGATAACTTTTCGGAGTTGGGTTAATTCCTTAGGGTTTTTGTCCTCAACTAATCAGGGCGGATATTCGGCTCTGCACAAGTGTTAACTTGAGTTCCATGGCTCTTCACGGTGGATTGTTGTGTCGTTCCTACTTTTTTATAGGAAGGAATGGTAGCGTGAGCTCTCTGTCCAAGCGGTACATCCACTAAAACCTCCCGATCGCCCTCTGTGGCTCTCGGGAAATACGTGAAGACATGACAATGGGATTACTGGTTGTTCTGTGCCACTGCTCTTTAGGCGGTATCATAATCTTGCCTGCTGCGTCCTTGTTGTTCCTTCTTGGACATCATTTTTTGATCAGGTTGTGTATCAATCTGTAATTATCTTTCTGTCATGGTCTCATTTATGTCACCTATATTCAGCGTTACTCCCAGTCCCCTCTCTGTTGATAATCTGTAGTTGTCTCATTCTTCGCCTTCAACCAGTGTATGTTACGGGGTATCAGGAACTTTGCAGTTTTTATCTTCTGATTATTTTTTGATTCTTAATTAAGGGATTTCTGTCATTATTAGAAATTCAGTCAGATGATGGTCGACCATTCTGAAATCACACTTAAATCAATTATACGATACTAGGGATAAGGTGTTTGGTCCATTGCACCATCGATGCATTACTGTCGTTCCTATTGACATCCTAATACCTTCGGTTTCCACTTTCATTGTTATCCTTGTGGAACTTCCACCAAACACAGGACAGGCATTCAGTTTGGGTTTCCGAATTGAAAGTCAGCAAATACAACTGCGTGCCTCTGCTTCCTTTAAAGAGTCCACATCAAAGTGCTTTGGCGATTCTTCCGACAATACTTTTGTCATCGAAATTTTGATCAAATTATTAAATACCAGGAAACGTTCCCATAAACGAAGCAACAAGTAAGCAATCTTCACGAAGGAAAAAGGCATGTGCGACCACCATCGAAGTAATCCGCGCATTAGAAACGAGGAAATCGGGCACGCAAGCCCAAACGATGCCCACGATATTCCTACGTTACGCTTATTACAGCGTTAATAAGTAAAAAACTTTATAGACCCGGTGGTATCCATTACGGTGACTTCTGTTAGCGGAGCCGCCTACCAGTTGACGGTAAATTCCTATTTAATTGAAAATTACACACGTATAAACCCGTACACGACACGTATTGTCCCAGGTTACATAGGTAATAACGACGTCGTCGTCATCGTCATCATCATCATCTTCATCTTACGGGAACGTCGAAACGAGCAGTTTCGATCTCCTTAATTCGACGGGCGGCGTTCCGCGTGCAAAAATGAAGACTTTATGCGCTTTACAGTTACGGAAGCCTTTAATAATTACATACGTACGCGGTTCCTTGTACGGTTAAAAGCCGGCAACTGAGTTACTCCGCCGTTCGTGACGTTCCGTGCGTGTATGTGGAAACACGTCGAGGTCGCCAAGTGAAAATTTGCTTGCGATTCGCGTGAGTTAGTAGATAATTGCTGCTTCTTCGTTAGTTTCCCTTTCGTTTTACAGCTTGCGCATATGTAAAATGATACGGCTTACCTCCTGGGGAATAAGAAACGTAGGAAACGCTTGGAAATAATTCGGTAAAAATTCTTTCTTGGGCGATATCTAATATTTACTACCCTAATTTTCCAAAGAAAAAAAAAAAGGAAAAACAAAAAATCTGTTTCAAAAGTGTAGGCGCTTGAATCCAAAAAGGAAAAAGATATATGTGAGAGCGATGATCAAGGTATGGTGACCTATATGATAAAGGATGCCTTTGAGGTGATTGGGGACAGGTTCCTTGATGTTTCAAAAAAAAACACAACAATTACACCAGTTGCTAAAACTAATAATTCTATTAAAAGTAAGAAATTCAGGTCTGTTAATACTGTTCTTATTTGTCAAAAACTTTCGGTGCTAATAGTAAAGGATCAACTTGTTCAGTTTTGCGAGAGAAATCAAGTGGTAAGTATGGACCGATCTGGTTTTAGAAATAAGAATTCTTGTGAGAGTGTTATATTAAGTGTTAGCGGCTGGTTGGTTGGTAATGGTTCAAAACTCTGGATGGAAACGAGTTTGTGTTAGCCCTGGTTTTGGACCATGATCTGTTGCTCATGAAACTGAAGAAAATGGATTTATCAGCTTCTGTATTGCAATGGTCTAAATCGTATTTATCACTTAGGACACAAAATGCTAAAGTTAAGAGTAGTGTTTCAGACAAAATTATTATAGAGGCGGGTGTCCCTCAAGGCACAGTATTGGGCCCTCTTCCCTTTATTATATATATAAATGATATCGTTAAAAACATTGAAAATTGTAACAATTCCATTTTCGCTGATGATACAGGGATATGTGACAGGGAAGAATATTGATGAATTGGTTTATACCTCTTCATATATGTTGCTCAAAATATGATTAATATACTTTGAGCAACATATGTGTATGAATGAGTGTGTGACAACCAAATGTATGTCAATATAAGTAAGTGCAAATACATTTCGTTTGGTACCAACTATATGTTACAACAAATTCATCATAAAAAAATCAAAGTAAATTAGATAGGACTTGAACTCGATAAGGTCATCGAAATTAAACACTTAGGGGTCATTTTAGATCATCAATTCAATTTTAAAAGACATTCTACTTATGTTATGGGTAAAATATCGAGAAAAGTGCTATTTCTGTATAGAATTGGTAAAAACCTTAGTTTTTATATGCTGATATTAATATATAAGACAATTATTTCGCCACATATGGATTTTTATTCAACTGTTTTTGTTCTAATTTAAACAGAAACGAAATACAAAAATGCGCGTAATCCTTAGAAGTAGTAGATGTACACAAATCGGTATGATGCTCAAAATATTACATTTTATGAGTGATTTTCAACACTATTTTATTTATAAAATAATTAATAAGCAGGCGCCCAACTACTTATTTATACAGCTTGTACTTGTGCAAGAGATTCATACGTATAACACCGGAAATAATACTTTTTTATATACAATATGTCAATAAACACAGAACAGAAAGTACACAGTTTTCGCAAGAAATTCAATATTGTAACAGTTGCAGACTTTTAGGAAACAATTGAGGGACTACATTATTAGTATATTTAATTGATAATTACTATTAATTTCCTATACTAATATGTTTGTAATAGAATATTGCGAAATAAATTACCATTATTATGGTTACTATTTTCCTAAAAATAGTATAGTAATAGTAGTTCAAAAGCCAAAATCTTAATAAAATCAACTCTGGAGGACTTTCCAATGATCTCTGGATGGCTTTTGCGATGTAACCGGGCCTTTTGAAAATTTCCACAATTAATTTCAAGACTTAAACTTTATTATTGTCGCTTAATTTATCGCAGTTAAAATTCTTGCGTGTGACAACAGTTTAGGTTATAACTTGACAGCGCATGACAGGATATACGTATGCATACATTTGAATAAATTCGATTTGGAAGAAACTGAAGAAATATTAGGTGAACCACTTCAAGATATTATAATAATTTATGAAACAAGTAGCATTCAAACTTCAACATCACGTTCAATATTTCTTTGATCATTCAATTACTACAACGTCATTATGTTCAATTATTTGGCGCCAGATTGTCACATCTCAATCGACCGGATCGTTTTTAGCGTCATATTGTGAGCAACCGGAAGTTTACATCACGTGACTTTAGTTGAGAAGGTTGAGATGTTGGTACTTGTATAACTCGAGGACAAAGGTGAAAAACATACATACATAACCTAATTCAGGTGAGTGTAATGATGTGAAAATATTCAGGAACAGATTTTCTAGTAGTACCAACCCAACGCCTTTGCGGCTGCTCACTCTGTAAGGAAACCATTGTATTTGTCATCAGCCAGGAAGAATATCCAGCAAATTCTGTTTAGTTAGTCAGTACCATCGTAATTTCTACTTACGAATTATTGCAATAATATTTTGACAGATATTTTTGAAAGTTATTTAAAAGAAAAACACCTTTATAAAACTACAGAGCGAGAGCATTCACTGCGGCCAGTGTGGTGATGGCATTAGTTCGTACATTGACGGCAATTGCATTTAGGTTTTTATACGCGGTGAGCAACCGGAAATGTTTTAAGTTGGCAACACTAAAACCCTAAATGCAGATCTTTTCATTTTGCGATCCCGTCTTTGCTTTGTTGTCTCAGTTTCGTCTTGTAATTTCTTTGTCTTGAACAAGGCGACATTGAAAAAACAAGGGAAGGACGCGGTCGGAAACTTTGCGACCAAAAATATTCGTATTTAGGGTTTTTAGTGTTTCGCCGACTCTGGAGAGTGCCGCTAGCTCGCTTTATATTGAATTGGTAGGAAAGTAATTTCGGTTTCGTAGCCTAAAACTCTCCTTTTCTGTACACAAAGAATAAACTTTCATCAATTATGTTTTTTCCATCTTGTTGAATAACCTTTTATCATCGTTCTTGCAGCTTCACGACTCCCCGGTAACAGAAATTTCGGTCCTGATCATTAAAAAGCTGAACCAAGTGCGATTTCAGGTCAATAGCATTTGTGAAAGTTTTACCATTCAAAGAGTTTTGAAAACTTCGAAATAAATGGTAGTCAGATGGTGCCAGGTAAGGGCTATATATGATTTGTCAATTCCCAACCAAGCTCCAATAATTTCCCATAAATTACTAAAGATGATGCCACACAATTTCCTTGCGCTTTGCCAATTCTGGCTGTGTTTCTTTAGTTGCTGCATCCGATTTCATTGGTTGTTAATAGTAAATATCCGAATTAATCGCCTAATTTTGTGGAAGCAGCTCAAAATACATAAGACGTTTGGAACCCCAACAAATTGACACCATGATCTTTTCTTGATGCAATTCCTCTTTAAGATGTGGTTTGTGCTGGTTCATCACGCTTACACCACGATCGTCTTCGAACGATGTTACTATACATGACCTATTTCTTATACAAATTTGCAGTCACGCTGTGAAGGACTATTGACGTTCATTTCATTTTTCATAGCGTTAATCTTCACTACTACCTACCTTTCATAGCCAGTTTATAAATATGTACAATGTACATACTGACGACAACTCCACTAAATGCTATGAAGGCAAATTATGTAGATCAAAACGTTTTTAAATCGTTACTTTTGAGATTCAATTTCTGATACCATTTAATTTAAAAATTCAATTTAAACAGCTTAGATACTTTTCAACAAAGACATACTACATACATATATTATTGAATTCTGATTTTGAAACTACAATTTCAAAACAAATTTTATTCTCATCAGAATGTCTTCGAAAAATGTAGCAATTTTCCAAATTTCACTGACCTATAGACAATTTCTTACACTTCATTAAAAAAATGATTTTCATCTTTCCATTAGCTCTAGTCCTAAGATTTTGCGAGCTCGTAAAGTGTCCAACAACATGTATTTGTCTCCCAAGTTTCCCGACACCGTCCTTTTGTCGGTTCCGAATAAGATCGAAACTAATTAGTCTGCGGTTGCGGTCTGTGATTGACAAAGCCCAATTCCTTCATTCATTCATTCATTTCATTGGCTTATACAAATTGTGCTTTCCTAGTAAGCTTTTGCACAGTTACTTAGTAGTTGCCCCTTTAACGTACCTAATTTAATTAAGGTCGTTATATGGAGAGTCATCCAGGTTTTATTTCATTATGACATTTTCCTGTTTATTCGTTTTTGATACGGATTGATTAGACGAAGACAGTCATCAATGAACGAGTTCACGCAGGAAACGCATCGCTTCTTATCTCCGCGGTCGTCGTAGATTTACGACCTTTCTTCTTCAAACATCCCGCATTATAAAATTATTATAGCACACCCGATCGAGAGCCGAAGAAGAATCGAAACATTAACCGCCTCCTCGAACACAAACGCGACACGACACAATCGGTCCCTTCTCTAATCGCGCATCGAAGTGAAGAGAAGTCATCGTCCAGCGAGTGCGGATATCTCACCTCGTAAATCAAAAAGGAACCGGTCATTAAGGCGATAATGGCGAAGCGGCTTCCGCGACCGTGCCGGCGTTGACTGCGGTGCCGCCGAACAATAACAGTTTACAATTCAATAAAACGATTAAATATAATAAACGACGATTTCGACGCGCGAACGACACGAAACGACGCGGTGACGTTTTCGTGTTTAGAATTTACGACGCCCGGCTCGTATTAGACGCCTTAATCCTCGTAAGTGCAACGGTCGCGACGGACGCGCGTACGAGCTATCTTACGGCGGTGACTTATCAACGGGAGCAGTCGTAAAGAATTTCCGTGTGAACGGGAACATTTCTACGCCTCGAAATAATCGCTCGTAAATCACCTGTCCGGATGATGATGATCGCATAACGCGGCGTTGTAAGCGGATAATCGTGAGCAGATTTGATCAAAGATTTGCGTTTCTTCATTACTCTGGTGTGCTTACGTCGACATATTAATAAATGGGTGTTAGCGTTGTGGGGTACAACAATGTCAATTCCATCGTTTCGCTTGTAAAGACACGAAAGTGTGAAACGTCACAAATATGTTTTGGCTACTGGAGATGTAGCGTTGTATTCCTTTTTTGTTTAAATTAAAACGAAACAGTTGAACAGAAATTTGTATCGAAATAACAGCCTTATATTTTAACATCCGCATATAAAAACCAAGGTTTTTGCCAATTCTATACAGAAAATGCAGCTAAATTGATATGATAACGGTAACTTCGACTGCATCCATTCTGAAACACCCTGTAGTGCGATGTAGTTCGATTTTCTTTTAACACTTCATTTGGCATAAGGACATATACAGCATATTTCGCAACTAACGCATCAAATTAAAAAAGGGAATATTCATGAAAATGAAACACTTTTTAAGTGGAAAAAGGTTCTTACTACTCTTATGGACATGGCGTATATTTTTGATAACATCGAATTAATGGATATGTTACTAGCTTATAAAAAATTCCACCAAAATTCACGAGAGGCTGCGTGAGTTTACGCAGAACATTTCCCATGGCAGGATCGCCCAAATTATCAAGCTTTTGTTCGTGTTGTGCGAAGGGAAAAACATTCCAGAAACGTGTCCAAGCTTTATTTCCGACAGACGAAGGCAATTTCTTGAACGGATTTTACAATGGTAACAATTTCAATATGGAACTTTTATTATACACAATGAGCGTTACTGAACAACAGAGAAACCCTATGTCACTCGGCCAAGAAGTTCCGATTTTGAGTTGTTAGTCCAATAAATAATACTTTGCCCAAGAGAGCCTCAACGAAGTTGACCTCCGTTCTTGGATATTCCGAAAAGTCACAGTAAATCGCTGAAGAAACAGTAGAAATAAGAATTCCTCGAGTTCTTCAAAGAGTTGTAGAAAAGTGTCGACTTTGCAGATTTCTAATGGTTTTTGGGTTTCAATGTTGCCCTTTCTTACAGACACGAAAAGTACCACCTCAGCTATACATCGTAATAGTGGCAACTCTAAAATTTTCAAGAACTCGAAGGAAATTGCTCACTAAATTATGATTCTGATCTCAGACTTGAGGATCAAAGTCTTCCATTAACTATTCGTCAACATTTCGAATTCCCATTGTAACAGCTGCAATCTTTGGATATTCCAAAATCGGAACCCGATAGTGAAGATCAAGGGCTTGTCAAAATTCAGCTGTTCTCGAATTTGAAGATCCAAATTGATGATGTAACTTGTATGAAAATTGAAACGCTTGTGTCTTTTTTCACCTTGTTTCATCTGCTTAGGCAGGTATATTTTTAGGTATCCGATAAGTCATCCGTACTTGGAGAAGCTCAAAACTTAGAGAGTTGAGAATCTAGCTCTTTTCAAGCGCTTGGATCAAGGTTTCGAACCGGTGATGCAGTTTTCACGAAAACCGGAAAGCCCTCACGTTCTTCCGGCTATCTTCTGAAGCAGGTCTATTTCCAAGAGCTTCGCGAAGTCATAGTAACCAGAAAAATCCCAAGAATTTGAGAGCCGGTCAGGATCCAGCTCTTTTCGAGTTTGTTACTCAAGATTTCGGACCGATGATGAAGTTTTTATGGAAATCGAAAAACTCTCACGTCTTTCTGCCTGTATTCTGAAGCAGGTACATTTTTAAGGGTTTCTAAAGGGCAACGTAACTTAAGTAGCCTCAAAAGCTTGACAGCCTGTCAGAATCCAGCTATGTTCGAGCTTGTGGATCAATGTTTCAGGGGATTCGTGAAAGCCGACATTCTTACGTCTCTCTGGCCGCTTACTGAAGCAAGTACTCTTTTAAGGGTTTCGAAGAATCAATAGTAACTAGAAAAACTTCAGAACTTAGGGAGTTTATCAAGCCCTTTCCGAGCTATGTGAATCAACGTTTCCCACTGATAATTCACTTTTATTAAAACTGAAATGCTCGCACGTTTCTTTTTCTGACTGTCTTGTGAAGCGAGTACATTTTCAAAGGTTTCGAAAAGTCACAGTAAGTAGACAAACCTCAAATATTTGAAGCCTGTTAGAGTCTAGTTCTTTTCAAGTTTTCTAATCAAAGATTCGGATCAATGGTGCACTTTTCATGAAAATATGAAAGCTGACTGTTTTCTGACGGAAGTACACTTTTAAGGGTTTTGAATTGTGGTCGTAACTGGAAAAAACCTCAAATGTTACGAAACCTATCAGAATCCAGCTCCTTCCAAACTTATGGATGAATATTTCCAACTAATAATCTACTTTGCATTAAAATCGGAAATTTTACGTTTTTTTGGCTGTTTTCTGACTCAGGTACATTTCTAAATGTTTCGACAAGTCATCATAACTTGAATAACCTCAAAAGCTTAAGGAGCTTGTCAGTATCGAACTATTTTCGAACTTGTGGATGAATATTTCAGATTGATGATGCACCTTCCATGAAAACCGAAGAACTAACAAGTTTTTCTAGCCGTCTTCTGAACAAAGTACAGTTTTAAGGATTTCGAATTGTGATCATAACTAGGACACCCCAAAGTTTCGAAGCCGGTCAGAATCCAAGTCCTTTCAAACTTGTGGATCGATGTTCCCGACTAGTAATGTATTTTCCATTATAACTAAACTCCCAGTTTTTCCTTGTTGTTCTCTAAAACAGGTACATTTCTAAAGGCTGCGATAAGTCATGGTAACTTGAAAGACCTCAAAAGTTAAGCAGCTCTTTTCGAACTTATGGATCAATATTTCAGATTGATGATGCGCCTTTCATGGAAACCGAAAAACTACTAGGTCCTTCTAGATGTCACCTGAAGCAAATACATTTTGAAGGGTTTCAGGCAGGCACAGTAAGTAGAAAATCCACAAAAGTTTGGAAGCCTTGCAGAGTCTAACTCTTTTCAAGCATTTCGAACGAAGTTTCGGACTGATGGTAATGCACAGTTCACTAAAACCGACGAACTAGCAAGTTTATTTGGCTGTCTTCTGCAGAAAATATAGTGTTAAAGGTTTCGAAGGGTCATCGTAACTTGAAAACCTTCAAAAGTTTGAGAGCTTTTTAGGATCCAGCTCTTTTCAAGCTTCTGGACCAATGTTTCAGGCTGATAGTATAATTTTTAATAATAAAATTAATATTATATATTAATATTATTATTATTTATTACCCAACAGAATAAATCCAACAAGGGGCAATACAAAAGAAGAGATATGGATAATACAGAAAATAAATACAATGCAAAAATGTAAATAAATACTATGTTATAAGCTGGTGATGGTATTAATTACATTTCAACATAAAAAAATACAAAAAAAAATCAAAAAACATCTAAAAACAGGGATTACAAGATTATCTATATTGACTATTGAAGTTCTTAGCTGTAGATAATCCTGTAATCTTTGTTTTGAGATGCTTTTTTTATTCTTTTTTGTATTTGTGTTCCTTTTTCATGTGGATATGTAATTAATACCGCCTCACCGCCTCATATTTCCATCAAAACCGAAAAATTCTCGCACTTTTCTGGTTGTCTTCTGAAGCAAGTACGCTGGGCCGGAATAATCAACGGTGACCTTTCATTCTCCCGCCTGAACTAAATGATGACACATCGTAATTTTGGTCGAATTTCTGGAAGATATTTCTTTGAATATTGGGAAACGTATGTGGTTTAGGCACGATGGTGCAGCGCCCTATTTCTTTAGTACTAGTAGTACTAGTAATTTCTCTGGAAGTTGGATACTTAGTGGTGGCCACCGCGTTCCCGTGATTTGAATGTCATCAATTTTTTACTTATGGGGACAACTAAAATCATTAGTCATCCGTCGATGGTGTTACAAGAGAAAGTTGAATTCTTATATTTGCCCCTGAATTTTGCCTTCCGGTTGTAATAGGTCCCTCTTATCAGAAAGAAGCGCAGCTTTGAGCACGTTATATGACGCAATACTAATCGATGGGTTCCCACATTGCTTGGGCAATACCGTTTGGAGACCTAGCGATCTTTGATTGTATGAGGATAATTGCATGCGAAATCTGCACATCCCAAAAGGCAAACCAGTAGATACAAATTCCTTTTACTTCCCCTAAATCCTCAAAACGACATTCATCAAACATGGTGTAACATGTGTATGGAAGGAAGACAGTTGTTTTACTGCCATCATAGAAAGTATACCGGGCAGAGCTTTTAAGGTATTGCGATAGCTTTCAGGTTCTCGTTTTCCAACGAATTTGGTGTGAAGTGCAAAATATTGCAATCTCTTGGGAGAAACATTTACTTTATTCACTTAATACCCAGAAATCTTGGAAGTGCTCTTTTTTTTCTTAAGGTCATTGCGACCAGGATATTTCACGAAATCCAGCACCAACCGTCGAACATACTTTTATTGGGGACGAAACCGATTACAACGAAGAATCCATCCGAACACGTGCCCGCTAATGACTATATCAAATAACGTATCGGTCCATTATAATTCAAAATTCCATACCGTATAAGTCGACGAAATTTCGGAAGAGTCGTGTAATTACCTCGGTTAGTTTCATTATTACCGAATCTACATACATACATATTATAGGCGCGACATACGAGAGAGTTCGCCGCGCGTCTCTCAACTCTCAAGTTCACTATCCTTTTACTTGCTCGAGCACGAACAGGTATATTGACAGTTCGAAATGAGCGTTTTCGCCGTTCCCTCCTCCATGATCATCGTCGTCTTCGTCGTCGTCGATGTCGTTCGGCGACAGCCAGTTACTAGCACTGCGCTCACGAATTCCATTGTATCTCCATGTGAAATCTCTATTTGTGTGTTTGCTTTTCTAAACATTCCTTCTGCGCTTATAAATATAACCATAAGCCTCCGTACACCGAGATACGTGTACGTATACACACCATACACATACACACACGTACATACACGTTCGACTTACGTCCGTATTGTGCGCGAGCGTATAGGTACAATGTACATACGAGCTGTCGTAAGAGGAGGAATTGTGGTCGGAGAGGAGAAGAAAAAGGTGGCGTAAATAGAAAAAATACGTACTACAACTACTGTATACGAGCGCGTCTATTTAGACGTCGAACACATGCTTTACATCACAAAACAAGAATTTTAATTAGTGCTGTTGTTGGGAGAACGACGATTTAGTTCTTGGAGTGGTAGCAATAAAAATGGATATCAAATATGTGTCGTACATATGTGTATAATACCGAGATAATTTATGATGGACTAAAGTTGATAAGAAAACGAGATTTGAATGGGAAACAAACACTTGGATGCTTCTTGATATATCTACGTTGTCTTGGTACCATCTCGTCTTCTTCCAGGATGAATGTTTAGGGCCTAGATTTCTAAACCGTATGGCCCCTAAGCGCTCTACTCAGTGGATCTGATATATATCACACTAATCTAATTACTTGCCTCTCGAATGCGTATTTCGACAACCAAATCGTCATCTTCATTTGCAAATACTGTTACAGGTTCCGGCATTGTTACTTGTGCGTGTGGGCGTGTGGGGATTCTACTTTTAACGTTCAATTGAAAAGATCGTTTTCTGTGAGCAAATTATTCCGTTTTCGCTCTAAAATCTCGTATGTCGAAGATATACACGGAAATTCGACTGTGGCACGTCTAACATTATCGTTGTATGAATCTGAAAGTTTCGCTTCCCCAATTTTACTGTTAGAACTACCGTCCGTGTTGTTCCTCCCATTGGAGGTGACTATTTCTTTTTCTTCGTATTGATGCCGTTATTTTTTCTGTCACGTTGTTGTAGGAAACTAGTATATGCTAGCAGAGTGCTACTATAGGACTAGTAGAGAGCTAATATCAATTTTCGAGAATATTTGACAGCTATCATAGGTACTAGAAGCCGACTTAGCCTTCAGGCTGCTGTGCTCAGCTGGTTTCACGACATTTTTACATCAATTGCGAGAAGACCCACTATTTTTGCCGATGCTGATTACCACGTCGTACGAAGGTGGATAACCGGAAATACGTTGTGCTAAGACGCGCTATTATATTATTTCCAAATGTAGTACCATCTGCAGATAAGTACTTCGTCGACGAGGTTATCATCGTAATTATCAATGCTGCAGCTCTACTCGCTACCGATATATCGGCGTTTAAAGTGTTTTGGATCCGATCGCGTTCAATCCCACATCAATCTACGTTTCTGAAGGACAAAGGAACGCCTGATTATTACCGATGCCAGTACTAACTTGAAACATGGTTTATTCAGTAATTGATAAAACTCAAAAAATTGATATCGATGATGAAATTAGCGATATAAACTGCAAAAATATTGAATGAACCTTGCAATTGTTATCCTTATTGTTAGCCAAAATGTTTTGCAAAAGATAAATTCTCGTTGCATAAGCTCGAAGCAGTGCCTTGAAGGACAACAGAACCCTTGATTATTACCGATGACGGTACTAACTTGAAACGTGGTGGATTCAGTCATTGATGAAGCTCGAAAAATTGATGGGGAAGTTCGGATTTGCAGTTTAGGAAGAAATTTTCTTATTTTCAAATCCATAGGATGCTATGGTAAAATATTTTTATTGTCCCAAGCATTTGCCGAGTTCACCTACATAACATACTTTGGTCACAGCATATTCCAGGTCAAAATCTACGCTGTTAGCATACGTAAAGAAAAACAAAAAGATTGCAATTTTGTCATTCTGATTGTTAGCCAAAAAGTTTTAGAAACTGTTGAACTCTCCCTCCATTAAATCGATGCTGTTTCAACTTGAAATTAGGTGTATTTGGTAATTTTTCCTGTTTTGGTAAGTTCAAATAATTGATGGAGAAGTTTGAATTTGCCCTTTCAGTAGGAATAATTTAATTTTGATTCTTGTATTTTTTGATGATGTATTTCATACTGACACTAACTATAAGTTGGAGGAGTCAAGGATTCCTATGTACTTAATTAGAAAACTACTTTCACTATTCGCAGACGCGCGCTTCGCGGTCATACCGCTCATCAGTGCGACTGTGTGAAGTAGTTTTCATTTCTATAGAAGCTCTATATAAGGCCGGGTATTAGATGTTCGTACATATGAGAGTTCAATTACGAAATTCGGCCATAATGTACTAATTGCGCATTTTTGCAGCTATTTTGATTCTACAGAAGTAGACAATTTGTTTTGCCACAAACTCCTGTAGTAGCTACAATCGAGCACTCGGCTAGCCCGCCGTGGAAAAATTTTGCTTAATTAGAAAACTACTTTCACTATTCGCAGACGCGCGTTTCGCGGTCATACCGCTCATCAGTGCGACTGTATGATTCCTATGTACATACATACATACAGATATGGTTTTTAACCGACTTCTCCCTGATAAATGCCATTCTAACGAGATCGGCCTCGTTCAACCAAAAGATCCCACCTCGTAAGTCCCTCCTAAAGATGACGATAGAAAAAGGAAAAAGCATGTACGAGGAACGTCTATGTATACAAAAGCGAGATTGTGATTAAGACCGCCACAACAGAACCGAAGAAGCATCAACGATCACAATGCAGCGATGAATGGGGCGACAAGAAGCCCTTCTCGTTCGGTCGAGGCGCAGAAAGGAAGCCGATTCTTCGAATCGGGAGGGTGACGGAGCGGCCCTGACAAGGTTGCCTCCTCGGCGAAAATGGACAATCCCGATTGTGCGCAGGCACGCACCGGCAGATGCGACAGTCATCTGCTTCGCTTCGCTTTGCTTACCATTTGTTATAGTGTTTGCAAAGGATATCGTGACGATGGCATATCATAACATTTATAAAGACATAGGTTTCTTTTTTAATTTCGGGTACAAAGTCGATAATCGGAATCAAGGATGCTTGTTGCATTATATGTAAGTGAAAGGGTAATGAATGTATCATTTTATGATGTGAATATGATTTCACGCAATGAAGAAGCTCAACTCTAATTGGGTTTATAGCAACCTTCGTTATGTTACCACGGCTTGATTTCAATTACATACGTACAAGAAGGAAATTAAATTCAAATAAGGATCTAGGTGACTTTACAAAATGATCTTGTTGCTCTATGGTGATCTATGGTGTGTTTGGTGGGCGCCGGCAAAGTATTTGTGCAATGACTTACTAAGAAAGAAAAATTGCATATCAGATCATGCAGATCATGCCCTTTCATAAGGCGTCAGTGTCTTACCATTAAACTGGCCAAATATGTGGTATGATGAGTTATCTGTCCTTTTCACAACGTAGTATTATATTACAGAGGAAAAAGGACAGACGACTCATCATACCGCATACTTGCGCAGTTTACTTATCATTATATGTGGCAAGGGTCAATATTCCTACCTTGTTGAAGTCCCATCTAGTGTAATTCTTTTTCCGTCGAGGTCTTATCATGTAGGACCTTTGGGATCCTATTCTGCCCAACTTCTGGTTTCGTGAAATATGTCGAGGGTAAAATCAACAGATACCAAAGGAGATTAAAGTGAAAAACAAGTCCAAGCTACAACCAAGCAAGAGGCAAAAAACAGGGCAATAATTGAGGCTTCGTATATCATCTAATTACTGCCGTTGGTGGGCGTGATGACTTCTAGCGTTTCTTGCTTCTTGGCACTAATACAAGGTCTTCATCTACTGGCACTAGCAATAAGACGAACCATCGTTGATGTTCTTCCTCTACGAAAGACTACGTCTTTACACGTAGACCAGGAGAAGCATTGGATCCAGCTACAATCATCGGGGGTCTTGATCTGCCGACGGTTTCCTTCTTTGGTGGCAGTTTCTCAACTAAATAGGAGTAGAAAAGGATCGGCAAGTTGGTATTCGCATCACATACTTCTGACAACCAGGAGGTAACCCCAATATCAATGACTTGAATAATTAGGGAAAACAGACACGAGCCGGTAATGGTTTCTAAGCAACTCCTATACGCAGTTGTCTTTAAAAAGTCCTTTTAAGGAAGGATTTGAAGCCGCGATAAAATTTCCGGACGTATAAATCAAAGCAATCTATAAATCCGCCAAAATGGCTTGTGTTAGGTACCACTTACTAAAATTTTGTGGGAAATGCTTTTATTGTTTCTCATTTTTTGGATTATACTTCTAATTTCTTTTCTCGTCCGTTTGTTTATAATTATGTCGTCTATTACATTTTCTCCTGCGCCTCCCTTCACCCATTCTTCACACTATCCTTCTTTTCTCCTCACTCTAAGTTTGAACATTGTCCTTGCTGGGATTGGCCAACGTTCTCTGCCGTGCTTTTGTCTGAGTCTCACCTAACTCTGTATAATCTTCATCAAACCAATCTTTAATTTTTCTTTGGTTGGTTTTTCTCGTAATTACGAGTTTATTTGCTTCGTCCATTGCTGCTTTTATTTGTTCCCATATCTGCTCTACTTGTCCACTAACATTCCGTTTTTGCCATATCCTTTTTATTCCTTGTTTGTAGCTTTCCGTCGTTTTCGGTTGTTGCAGCCCTACCACGCCGTGCCGCTTTACTCCTCTTTTAAATATTGCTTCTTCCGTTTTTCCTTGTGACTTGTTTTTGATACCTAATTGTCACCAGAAAGTGAGTCCAAATCAGCTCCTATCATACTTCTTCCATTTCTGATTATGTTTCTGTACTACGTGTCTATTAAAACATGATCAATTTGGTTGGTTATTCTTCCATCCATGAATCACTTTTCTTTGGAGCTGAATACTCCATCGCAAAGCCTATCGATCTGTGTCCGTTGTCGTTAGTTTCGTCGTGTTTGCTATTTCTTCCTACAGTTGTTCTGTAAATAATTGCTTTCCCAATCTTGGCATTACAGTCTCCTATGACCACTTTTATATCATTTTTCGGTAACTTTACATACTCTTCTACTTTCTCATAGAATATATCTTCATCCATTTCCTTTTATCCTCTGTAAAGGTATATATAAGTATTGCACCCGTATTTTCCTTGTGTCCTTCAATCCAACTCGTTAGGTAGCTCATCCTTTTCGATACGACAAATAAGTATGCTATCCTTTTAACATATCCATTTGGGATAAATACCTGAATACACTACACTATTTGAATAATAAATTGAAAGTGTCATTCATAGCTAACTTCTCGGTTAATTCGAGGTCACTTAAATCCACCACACGAACATCAAAGGTGTTGATACATCTTGTCTTGTGGGTTATGTGGTACTACTAAAGAGATTTTGGTTGGAAAATGGATAGGTACATAGAGAGATGGTATTGCGCAGGCGCCTGCTACTCCTGCTACCAACCTCGCACGGGCGCCAACAAAAACTAAATTGGCTTAACATGGATGATGTTGGGACAGGGCAATAAATGAAGACTAATAATTATTATCAAATAAAGTTCTTTTCCATTTTTTTCCCTTTTATATCAGCTGCACAAGAAATATCACGACCGTTTATTAGAGCGGTATACAAAAGACTCATGCAAAGTTACTAACGCATCCACATACAAAGACTGTGTATATATTGAAAGCCACGATACCTCTCGCCCTTAGGCATGTCAGTTTATGTTTCCCTTTCAAGTACGTAATTTACGACGGGCCTTTGTGTTTAGGTATCAATTCATTTTTGACGTGTGTTATCGGTATGCGTCGTTCGACTCTCATTTAAGATGGTGAAAATATAATTATTCCACTTGAATTTTTCGACAGATGAAAATACCAGCACGGATTCAGGCTGAGAAATTGATACATTTTAAAGGGCAGCAGATAATTGATCAGCCAACGTCCGGTAAGGACACCAGTTGCCTTCTCTTTAGTTTGATAAACGTCGTGATTTCGTTGCAACTGAAGGGTATTTCTATGACACTTTCAGATTGCTCGAGCCCTGTCTGCTGTAGCCATTCGGAGTGGAATTGGTCTTCGGACCAACTCTGAATTATTGCCTTTACAATGGATGTAGCCGTTGTGGGTACGCGTTCAAGTCCGGTAGGAGCAGTATAACTCCCCACGCGAAGTAATTCATCTATCTTTTGGTTGCCTTCAATGCCTCGGTGAGTCGATATCCAACTTATCTAAACCCTATTAAACTTGCCAAGCATTTTTAAGGTTTGTTTATGGCCAAGTGTGCCGAGCGCACGCTCACTGACGCCAGGGTCAGCATTGCTTAACTTACATATGTACATACGTCTACATGTTTATTAGAATACCCTCCGTTGAGGTTCTCTTGAGCATAGTCAATTAGCCGCTGCCTTTTGCACGATCCTCTAAAAAGATCGTCGAAGAATCCAGTATAAGTGAACTTTGATCCGTCAACAAATACGACGACATAAACAACACTATAATTTTCATTATGCATAGTCGTAGTGCATTACAATACGGTACGCAATTATCGGCAACAACCTGATCAACATACCGATATCGATCTTATCGATCGCGAGCATAAAGAACGTTATAATTTCGTTTTAATATTCGACGTCGTCGCGGCGATCTCGTCGACCGCGCTACCTTTAAATCTCTATTTGTATGACGATCGAATCGGGACCGAGTAAATACTTAACAGGCCGAGTCTCGTATACATCAAATTGACTTAACCGAGAGCGTCCATTGTATACAAACTGACCGTCACAAATGGTATTCGGATTACGCATGTTGATGCCTCGTAATGAACGACGAAGGTCGGTTACGCGAGTTTGAATATAAATTGGTATTGTAATAATTCAGTCGAATTTTCTACTCCAGTGATGGTGCGTCGGAAGCTCGGCAAGGGAAAAACAAAACAACGAATAGATAAATATATATATATGCTAATGACAGATCCTTTCTTGTGGTTGGGAAAACTGAAGAGGAACCAGCAGAAGAATCTGAGGAGCCATTAAACCAAGCAAAATCATGATATCAGAGTAACAATCCCCTTACTAAACGAGAATAAGACATAACACCTTTATTTTGTGCAAGAAACCAACAAGCATCAGGTGAAATACAGTGCCTGGGTATCACGTTAGGCAGCAAACTGAGTTGGAGGTACCGTGGTTCCAATCTAGCTTAAAAATCTGCTGTAGTATATAGTGTAAGAAAGCTAAATAATATAGCAAAGCACGGGGCTGCCAGGACTGCCTACTTTTCTAGCTTCAATAGCAAAATAAGTTATGGAATTTTGCTCTGGGGAACCTGCTTATCTGCAGACAGAATTT
The DNA here is from genome assembly GCA_038088585.1 of Chrysina gloriosa. Lineage (NCBI taxonomy): Eukaryota > Metazoa > Arthropoda > Insecta > Coleoptera > Scarabaeidae > Chrysina > Chrysina gloriosa. The sequence goes on along the minus strand of CM076093.1, from coordinate 47,779,495 downwards.
TTCGGCTTCAGGAAAAAGCAGAACGGGTACTTTGCAACTTAGAATATAGTGTTAGCTGCAGGGAGTATTTCAAGAAAGAACAGATACTTAGTTTGGCCTGCATTTATATGCTCACAATAATAAAGTACGTCCACCAACATCGAGGTAACTTCGTAACCAACGGGGATCATCATGAATATAGCACAAGAAAAAGGCGCCCCTAAGCGGGACGTGCCTCACAGGTTAAGAATTGCTAACCTACACACGTAGTCTTAAGAGCGCTCGAGATCGATGACTGCGATTAGCACTGGAAGTAATTTGAGGTTGATCACTATAGCTAGTCCACTAGGTTGAGAATCTCAGCTTTCTCAAGGCAAGGGGTAACATGTTAGGTTTATAGCTGGCCCTTTGGTGGGGGAAGAGAACGGGGGCGTTAATTTAGGGGGCAGACCGAGGGGAAACATAAGTATACCGCTTCGTTGCTACCCCACGATTTATATAAGCCGAGACAATTGTTTGAGTCCAAGGAACAGAAACCATGCTCCCGTGGAACTACTTTCGCAAGTCGAAGTCGGTTTTAATCAGTTTGAAATTTTTCTCCTCAGTCTGCTGTTGTGGTAGTTTCTCGTCTTCACCGTGATGACTGGCACTTTCTATTTTCCGCCGTTAAGAAATTTAACCAATCCAATTGGCGTTGTGTAGAGTACAGGAAATTAGGGAAAAAATTATAGCAATGAACAGAACGTATCACACAAATAAAAAACTCTTAAAAGATAATAGTTTATCAAAAATGGTCAAGATGAATACATATATAAAACAATAATAAGACCAGCTATACTGTACTTGGCCGAAACACTCACAATGACGAAAAGATGAAGAAGACCTAAGAATACTGGAGAGGAAATGTTTGAGAACAATAATGGGACCAGTTAAGGTTGGAGAAAATGAGTATAGACAAAGAATGAACCATGAGCTGGAAAAAGAAATTGAAGAAGACATCGTAAAGAAAATAAAACAATGAAGGGTAAAATCGCTGGGACTTGTATGGAGGGCGGAAAACACGATAATAAAAACACTATTAGAATGGGAACCGGTAGGAGTCAGAAGGAGAGGTAGACCGAGGAAAGGGTGGTTGAGGGAAGTGGTAAAAAACCTGAGCAAAATCGGAATCAGAAAATGGAAAGACAAGACAAAAGGACAGGAGAGGATGGAGAGACATAATCCGGAGAGTGTGACCCCTCTCATGAGTTCTCACTGAATAATGGCAACTGATCTGCCCCTAACGCTGGATTTAGAGAGCTCCTAGAAAGCGGCGTTGCCTCTCCATGGGACGTCTAGCCACAGTATATATAATTGGCTTTGTAAATTGGACGGCCAGTTCAGTTAAAATCTCTGTGAGTTTTGGCAAGCTCGCCGTTAATCCTATGGCAACCTTTCTCCCAAATTGTGAAGGGCAGAAATCGTGAGGAAGCAGGAAGTTCTTCATGGTTTTGCCCTTCACCGTTTGGGCGAATAATATGCCCATGTATGGTTGAGCTCGGGCAGCTGACCTAACTGGGCTTCTACGCCATTTCGAGGGTATCTACGTTTATCTTTTTTCCTTGTATGTCTTTGGCGCTTTTTGTTCAATGGAGGTGTGTTCGTTCACTCGTTAAAGCGATTTTAGCTACATATTTCTTTCGTTTGGTTAATTCGTCGACGATTTTCTCTCTTTTGGAATAGGCAGTGTGTGCTTAACCGCCGTGTCGGTTTATTTTTCAGGGCGCTCTCGCAGCTAGCGGATGGCGTTGCTTTTGCTTTGGGGGCTTTTTCCTTCTCGACGAGCCATACACAACTTCCAGCAGCACATGAACGTCCCAGCCGTTGAAAATGTCTTGAATGTTTATATCGCTTATTGATTGTCACGTAATTTGATTTGACAAAAATTGAACATTTTAGACCAGGGGTCTCCAAACTACGGCCGGCGGGCCAAATCCAGCCCGCCAGTGTTATCAATCCGGCCCGCGACAGCTATTAGCTTATTATTGTTGTGATAAGTTTGATAAAAAAACACAGAATGATAACAACTCGGATTTATTTACTTGCTAGGTAAAGCTTAATGACAAGTATAATACGCAGAAAACTCACTGAAGTAATCAGTATGGCCCCAAGGCTGAAAAGTTTGGAGACCCCTGTTCTAGACTATAAAGGGATGATAAGGTAAGTATTCTCTGGTCTATAAAAATTTCTCTACACAAATCTCTGGACCTTAAATTAAATATCACTTTTACGCAAACGTTCTGTATCAAGAAAATTCCATGATGACCTACCGAATTTCTCCAAAGCATAAGACCATATCGAAATATACTCCGTATATCATCTACATCAACAATATTGTTTTTAGTTAGTGTAAGGTGATGTCTAACGATGACGAAGGCGAATGTTTACAGTATAAAGAGAGACATTTAAACGCTAGAAAAATTCGGACCATATCTGGAACAAGGTGAAGCGATAATTTGGATAGGACGTGTTTGTTAACTGTTGCGGTCAGCTCGTATGTAGGCCTGTATCTGACGACGAGTTCATCAACTGCCAAGTACGTTTCCGTAAATCCGGTGCGATACATAAATTCAGTGCATCCAAACTGACAGCAGGCTTTTATGCTTAGGGCACAGATATCTTGGCTGGAGGGAATCCACTCGTTCTCAAGGAAGGTGGGGTTTGACTCGGGGATAAAGGCCTGAGAGCTACCCGTTCTAAACTAATTCGTCTTAATGAGTAAGTTACTTTTCGAGTTTGGGGTTTCTATTATTTTACCGTCAACTTGGTAACAAAATCAATTTAAAAGAAATCGCTTCTTTTCATATACCTTCACGGATACGATTCTAAGACTACCCGTGAACAATCCGCGTACAAACGGAAACACCTCCTTCGCCATCGGTCCGCATCGTTTATAGAAATATCCAGCGGCGGCAAAAAAGCGTGTCCCTCGGGTCGGCGAGCGCCAGCTCGCCTGTTATTACGAACGAATATTTGTGAGTTTCGACCGGTAACCATAAATCATCTCAGGTAACGTCCATCTATCAGTTTATAATCTACGATTAGATATGGGCGGTCCGCTCGACCCAACCCATTCTTCTGTTAACTGAATTAACAGACGCAAACTGCACGATAAAAGCTGGATCTAATGGACGAGACGCGGAGATACCGGGAAACGATCGCGGCGACGGCGGACGGATCGAAGGGGGACAAAAGCGGACGAAGCGGATTAAATCTCCGTTAACCGGGCCTGTTCGCGAAGCGCGATAGATTTTTTTAGTCCCGATCGTATTTTATAACGTTGTAATGAGAGGATTGTCGATTAAGTAGTTAGGGTTATTAAATGATATCGACACTCCCCTTTAAGTGAGAGTATTGTGGAAAGTTTCAATAAAAAAACAACTAAGCCCGATTAGTTATTGGAATTATTTATATTTGATTTCTTCATCTTTCCTCGTGAATTATCTCTTGCTTGTCCCTCTTTCCCTCCTTTTTTATGTAGAAGGATTTCACGCCTTCATCTGATACAGGAAAACACCCAAAATTTACCCTGGGAAAAGAAGAAATGGGAGAATCCCAGGAAATTAAGTGTTTATGCCACGAAATTAAGTAGTTAGGAGCGGCAACGACTAAAAATACAAGGTTGACGAGGAAATTTTAAAACTTCTTCAAGAACTCGAGAATGCAACGATCGAAGCATACGCGTTAGCAGAAAGGTCCAAAAAATGGAGTGGAATGTAAGTTAGCGTTGTAATCACAACGCATCGAAGGAAGTAAAAAATTTCTTCCACGCACCGAGGATGCTAACATGGGTGTCGAAATACATATTTAGACGCCCAAGTTCATCATCCTCAGTTTCTACAGTTTCTAAATCGATGTGGTAAGCGTAAGAACTCGTTACTCTTTAAACGGATTTGAGTAATTTTTATAACCAGGGGTGGATCGAAATTTTAGGGGAATTTGGTTTCTTCGTGTTTCCTGAATATTCGTAGCCGGGAGGTGTTAAAAATATTACGATTACTTAAAAGTTGGGTTCGGTCACAAAATATGGGATGTTGAGTCAGGAAGATATGAAGCCAAGAAGGCCAAGAGGTAACGGATAGCAGATGCCTAAACAAAGGGAATGCTTATGACCCAAGTTTGTGGTGCATCCCACTCGAGAATTGATGGGACATCCTAAATATATTATAATAATCGTCCTACTTATTCTCAAGATCGTTTACAGTTAATTCTTTTTGGTTGTTTCTTTAATCTTCTCTGACATCCTGTCTTGCTCTAGTTTCTTTATGTGCCTGTACCAGCTTAGCCTAAACTGGATCCAAAACTAGTTTGACAACTGCATGTCCTAAATTTAAAAGTAGTATGTGTAACGACAATATAGTAATTCTTTACAAAGCTTTCAAAAGCTTTTATCTTTGTCTTTTGCAGGTTTGAAACTTTGAATAGCATATATTCGATACGGTAGTTAAGACTTATCGGAGAGGATTTTTGTAAAATTCTTTGCTGTTATTGCCCGAAACTGACGGTCAACCTATGGTCTTTTCTCTTTTAGTTACATTTAAGTTGAATTCAACAGTAAACAAGGGATTTGCAAAAAATGCTTATCGATAAGTCGCAACTATCGTATCGAATAACATGGTAGTCAAAATTTTGAGTCTGTATCATCTTCTGGTTCTTCATTTATTATTGACAAAAGATTAACGCCGTAAAAGCTCATCGCACTGTGAAAAGCTATTTTATCGTTACACATACTACTTTTAAACCTAGGATATGCAGCTTTCAAATTAGTTTTGGAACCGAGACAAAAATTATGGTTAAAGTAAACTGGTACCAACACATAGTGGAATCGGACGAACGAAATATAACCAGGCAAAATTGGGGAATACCGAAGAAGACATGGATGGAGCAGATCCGCAGGATAGGATAGAAACTAGGTAAATAGGTGAGTGATATGCAGAAACTAACGCATAACGGAAAATAATGGAAACAATGGTTAAAGGAGAGCAATACTGCAAATCCCAAGGCCTGGACGGGAAGAAGAATGGCGTAAAAAGAAGAAGTTTAAGCGATTTTGAAAGAAGGTACCACACAGCCTTTTAAGCACATTTCTTTCAAACTAGTTTTGGAACCAATAAATTTCTTTTAAGCTTAAGCTAAGCTGGTACGGACACAGCGAGATTATCTCAAGCCGGAATGTTAAAGTAGATTAACGATGAAAGAGGCAAAGAGATCGGAAAGACGCAGGAACTAACGCATAAGAGGAAGAAATGGATACAATGGGTAAAGGAGAGTTGTGCACCAAATTCGACGGCGTAGATGAGCAGAAGGATAAGAAAGGATGGGAAAGGAATTTAAGCGAGCTTGGCTGAAAGCATCGTACAGCCTTGTAAGCACATTTCTAGCTTGTTAATAGGCGACGGATGAAACTTCCAAAAATGAACGAAGAAATATAAATCCACCCCAGTAAATACATAGACGGAATGTGCAAAATTTGACAATGAAGGAAGTGGAAATTGTCACATCACGATCTGCAGCAGATGGGGCTAAATTGAAACAAAAGGGCTGTACAATTTCTTAACCTCCAAAATTTTTGCAATCAGTTACGCTTTAGTAACCTTTAGTACTCTTATGACCAGAGGTTTCAAGGGAATTTTCTTGATTCGAGTTGGTTCGTCCTTCCCTGACATTGGAATCTCCTTCTTCTTGGATAGGATTCTAATTTTGATCTTCGCTTTCGCCCTGCAGTGGCCTAGCACGGATCTGGAACCAGTTCGAGGATTTCTTTAGGTTCAAATTCCAGTAAAATATGAATTCTAACCCTTTCAGGCCTTATGCCGAATCCCATTCGACCTCAATTTTATTCCAGTAGGTCTCCTATTGAATATCATTCGACATTTCTTTCTATTAATAATATGGGGTTCAAATGCGCACATTTGGCCTCGTTTGTGTTAGAACGATGTTCCGGCAAGAGAACTTAATGGTTTCTATAAACATTGGACTGGGTGTCTGTCTAAAATACTTTAGATTTAATTAAAAATATAAGAAATAAAGTCAATATTGTACACATTTTTTACCATAAATCCAGTTTTATTTAAGCAAAAATGGAAATATTGTAATATCCTGTATTACTGTAAATCTATTGTGGCCCTGGTCACTGGTTTTGGACCGGAAAGGACTAAAAATAGTCTGGAAACTAAGAGCGCTTTCCACATGGACTTCCGCCGCGGGTCACGCAACAAACACGTCTGGTTGGATCCGTATCCAATGCCGCCATTTTCGTTTATAAAGCGTAGATGGCGCTTTATGGTTCCGGCGCACTACATCAACTGGTAGGTGCACGAACAAGGGCTCGGTGAAAAATATTTCCTAAGATTTCACGAGGTCAATTCTGGTACTTCACCTCGAATGTGCACGGATCTTTTCGACGTCCTGAAAGGTATTCCCCTTCCCTTTCATCGATCAGGTGATTGCTGTGTTTGCTACGTCTATAAATTTCTGTCTGTAAGATAGAGTCACGTACTTGGCACCAGTTGGTTCATTGCACTTTAACTCTAATAAGTGTTGATCTTAAATTCATCTCTAATTTAGTAGACTGACCATTCCTGTAGTCAGTGCTTGCATACCTTTAGCCTACCCTACTAATTTTATAGGGCGAGGGCTACAAGATTTTGCCGGATCTATGAGTATCCCACCCAGTTTATAGTTTTGTGGCGCATAGTTTACTACCCGGGCGAGCTAGTTACTTGTATTCTAGTAACCAAAAGGGAGCTGATCTACCCTACTCTAACTCCTAGGGCAGGATTTACCATTCTCTTTGGTACTCAAAATTTTCATGTAACCCATAGTAGATTTAGGAGGGTAGCACGTGTTATTTGTTATTTACTTATTTGTGCTCTTACTTTATGACGTCCATCCAATAGATAAATCCCGTGGTAGTTTTTGTAAATGCTTTTATCTCCTCCTTTGTTGATGAGTCTTATCCGTTCTTAGGGTACATCTTCAAAATTCCAAATCTTTCAGATAATTCTGTACATCTTTACTTGCAATAGTGTATTTCGGTTATAACATTTTTTTCTTTCGCTCTTGTTGCATTTCGCGCGTCTTATCGTTCCTCTCACTTCGAGTTCAGATGATTCTTGTACTCCTCCCTGGTCTTTTAAGTTGTTGTGTGCAATATCTCTTCTATCTGCTCTCGGATCTGGTACTCTATCATCCTTCAAAGGTTCTTGAAATTACTCTGCCTGGTTGGGAAGTGTCTCAACCTCCCTTTTACGTCTCTGTAATAAGTGCTTGTTCCATAATACATCGACTGACTTCTTTTTAGTACCTCTTGATGAAAGTTTCTGATTTCTATCTTCATAAGGTTTCTCTCTATCCCGTTTAGCAAGTCTTCGAGGTCTTGTCGTCTTCTTCCCCGGGACATTATCTGGTCTCTTTTTTCATCTGATAAATATTAAAATATATTTTCTATTGGTTGTAAGTCAGCATCCTCATTCTCTCTTTATAAAGCTACGATATGTCGCATATCTGTCCCCAGACCTCCTAAAAATTTTCACTTTCTGCCAATTACTCCAAGCCTGATGATCTTTTTAAAATATGAAGGACGTAAACTGTTTTATGTTGTCTGAAACTTACAGCGTCGTCACAATGACAAAGTTCAGACAAAAATTCCATATTACAAATCGCAGATGATGGAATTTAGCATCATTCAAGATTATGCATCAATTCGTCACCAACTTTTTGTTCATTGGGTGACCTTGCGTGTTATCGAGGATGAAGCGCAGATGCCAGACCCTTCATTATCGACCACACTGCTGATGACTTTGATGTATGTAGGTCAAGGTCACCCGATTAAAAAGAAGTTGACAACGAATTGAAGTATAGCCTTGAATGGTGTTAAATTTTATCATCGTCATCACTAGAACAGAAGAGCTCTGTTCGAGCTTTGGAAATGAGGAAAAGTTACGAGATCGATTAGAAGGATTGCCATGCTTTAGGAATTGGAGAGGAATACCACAAATAGATTCAAGAGCGATAAGGAATGAGTAGAAACTGTTAAAAACATTTGTAAGTATTTAGATTGTATCTTTCAAGTCAGCAGCTACCCCCTCAGGGTTACGAATGAAAGCTTCCAACGTTCCAACTAGATACGGAACCCGCTGATAAAAGCACAATCCGTAATAAACTTTGACATTCATACTTTTTTCTTTCCCCATAGTTTTTTTTTTGCACAACGACGACAACGACGCGCATTGTACTGGAAACCCTTAAGCGCTCCAGTCTTCCTCCACGCGGTGCCTACGTACACCTCACAAGAGATATGTAAATGTATCCACGTACGTAGTAGGTACATACACGCAAATGTCCCAGCGTACTCACAAAAACACCCACTTACACTAACGCGCATCGACGACGTTCCTTTCTGAAAACTCCCCGAATGTCTGCGTCATCCCCGTTCCTTTGAATGTGACAACGTGCTCCCCTCGTCTCCGATCCCGCGCGTACTATACCGACGTGCCGCATCCACGACGGTCGGTCGGGATTCGAAAAACGACGAGCTAGAGAGTTATGCAGTGATCAACTCGGCGCAAGGAACGGTTTGTCGGCCGCTTTCCTCTTCCTCCTGACGATGCCAGCCGCTATCGATCCTCTCTAACCTCTCTCTCTCTCTCCTTCTTCGCCAGTCCGTCGATCCGCCTTCGCCCGTTTGCTCTCCGTTTCCTCCGAGTATCTCGAAAGCCCGTTATCTTTGTTTAGCTCGGGCGACAGGAGGAAGATATGCACCTAGTCTCTACGTAGACGTATTCTTCGTCGGATGGCGATCGTACGGGCGGGATAAGGAAAGCGGATCTGGTAAGTCGAGGAGGTGCACGGAAATCTAGTCGATTTCCTCAACTTGCTCCTGGAGGAACAATAGTTGTACATATATTATTCGGCGGTGATGAGGATATCTTTCTCGGTGCGGTTGGGGAAGGGGAGGGAGCGAGGTTCCTGTTGGAAAATACGGGCGGGTCGGGTGAGATGAGAATTGATCCGTTCAGGAAATGGAAATAGTTCCAACCAGAGAATTGCTTGAAATTAGTAGAAATAGCGAGTTTCTTGCCAGAACTAAACCGGGATGAGCGTGCTAGAACGTCTTAGAATAGACAAGACCGTTGTGGGATAGTCATGGCCGCTTAAGAATTGACCTTTTGTAGCGCCAATCGCTCGGTGAAATTGATATGGCGAAGGTCACCACGAAAAATAAAAAAATTGGCGATAAACTTAGAAAGATTAACTTGAAGTTGATCAATATTTAAGAAAAATGCTTCAAAATGCTTACCTGAACGACAGTTTATCAGATGGGAAACGTGTTCTTTTGTTTTTGATACCAATAACATTCTCGCCGAGAGAAAATCTTATTTTCATTAGGCGTCGGACGATTTTCATGTCCCAATCTTCCCCAAGCGTGGGGATCGAAGCTGTACATGGCGGCAGGGTCTAACCATGAAATATAAGAAAATCGGAAACATCTTTTGTTTTGAAGACCAATAACACTGTCACCGCGAGAACATCTTATCTTCATTAAGTGTCGAACGATATTCACAATTCAAGTAACAATTTGGGACTTTTTTAAAATATCAATCACAGATAAACGTCAAGTTGATCAGCATTTAAGGAAACTCCGAAAACACCCATTCTTAAATACTGAAGAGCTTCAAGTTCATCTTTGAGAGATGGGAAACTTTCTAATTGTAAGACCAATAATGTTCTCACCGCGAGATCAAGCATCGGATGATTTATATTTCCCAATCTTCTCTAAACCTGAGGATCGAAGCTTCACATCCAAGTGCCAGGACCTAACCTTCAAATATAACAAAATTGGAAACGTCTTCTTTTGTTTTTAAGCCCATTACCACTGTCACCGCTAGAACAGATCCAAATAATTGAGTCCTATCAGGAAATGTAATAAAATCGAAATCGTCTTCATTTGTTTCTTGGGCTAATCAAATTGACATCTTAAAAACATTTCATCCCCATCCAAACTTTGATCAGCCCTCATGTCTAAAATCTTCTCCTCCAAATTTAGGGATTGAAGTTGCAAATCCAAGTAGCACAGTTCTACCAGAAAAGTTAATACGTAAAATCAGAAACGTCTTCTTTTGGTTTTAAGGCTAAGAACATTGTCACTGTAAGAACATCTCCATTAAGGGTCAGGCGATTTTCATTTTCCACACTTCTCGAAGCTAAGGGATTGAAGTTACAAACCCAAATATCCGAGTGCTACCGGGAAGTGTAACAAAATCAAAGTCGTCTTCTCTTTTCTAAGGCTAATAAAATTGACATCGTAAAAAAGATTTGAGTCTTATTCAAGCTTCGATCGGTCCTCATGCCCAAAATATTCTCCTTCAAATTTAGGAATTGAAGTTACAGGTTCAAGTAGCACGGTCCTACCAGAAAATTTAATAAAATCAAAAACATCTTCTTTTGTTTTTAAGACCAATAACATTGTCACCGTGAGAATATCTCCATTAGACGTCAGGCCATTTTCATGTTCAAATCTTCTCGAAGGTAAGGGATTGAAGTTATAGATCCAAATGGCGGAGTCCTAGTGGGAAATTGAACAAAATCGAAGTCGTCTTCATTTGTTTCCTAGACTAATAAAGTTGAGTAAATACATTTGGTTTCCGTCAAGCTGCGATCAATCCTCATGCCCCAATTTTCTCCTCTAACTTTGGGATTGAAGATAGAGATCTAAGTAGGAGATTGCTGTCGTAAAATTTAACGGAATTAAAAGCGTCGTCATTTGTTTTCACGATAGGTAAAATTGCCATCGTAAAATCATCCGATCTCCATCGTGCCCCGAGCGGTTTTCATGTTACAATTTCTCCCAAACCTAGAGACCGAAGTTAATAATCAATATAAAAAGGCAAAAAGATTCACCACCAAAAAATGGCACAAAAAATGAGAGTCTTATTGCGAAATTGAAGAAAATGGGAGACGTCTCCTTTTGTTTCTAACCCCAATAACATTCTCACTGGAAGAAAAATCTCATCTAAGCGTCCACTAAGCGTCCCCATCTTCAAATCAAATATTAACTTGAAGTTGATCAGCATTTAAGAAAAGTCTCAAAATGCTTGCCTTAACTACCGCTCATAAGATGACTAGTCCCTACTTTATGAGCCGTCGTTGGGGCAAGCATTATTATACTTCTCTTCAATACTGATCCAAGATTAACTTGAAGTTGATCAGTTCATTCACTAGTCTTTACAGAAAATTTGGGAAAGTGCAATGTAAGGAATTAAACTTGAATGAAACTTAAACTTTACAATGAAGTAGGGAATAAAAGGGAAGATCGGTTTCGATTTTGTTTTAATGAAGATCAGTCAGCAAATTTTTTCACTAGTTGTTGACAATGTCATGTAGCTTTATTGATGACCAATAAACCAGTCATTCATTCAAAATTTGGGGCGATCGCGGTCTTGACCGGCATCTGCACAAATGCGTAACGGCACAAATTGTAAGTGTTTGACGGTGGTTACCCGATGAGTCATTTTAATAATTTGCGAGGCACTAACGGAAAGATTTTACCTTACGAACGGAGCCGCTTACAGATGGTTGTCAGAACGAATTGGAGTCTTCTTAAACGTCGATTTCGGCGATGGTGACTAGGATCCGGTAGTTCCCCGAGGCTCAAACGCTGCTCCAAGCAAATCCTCCGGGGAGAAGGAAACGAAGTGTTTCCGTTGATTCGCCGGGAAAATAAAACTAAAATCGGCCGAAAACGCTGACTTGTGTAATTAACGAACAAATACAGGTAAGAGATAAGAGTGAACTTTCGACCGAATCTGGAAGGGGGTAAGGCGTTGCCTTTAACTTTAACAAGGGCGACTATCTATACTTCAAACGATATCAGATGGCTTGTGATCCAGATTAAAGCGGTGCGATATGTACAGTTCTCTCAAAAATATTCAAAATGAAATCTAAAGTACAGTACTTCCAAAAAAGAATCTAAAAATTAATTTAGGATTAAAGGAAAGAAAATTTGCCAAACGATAATTTCGACTTCAACATTTGAAACGCAATCCATTGCGTCCCGTTTTTTGATCTAGTCGACGTTCTATCGACAAGAATCATCATCATCAACATCAGAAGCGCTTTCGACTACATAAACTTCATCGCCCACAAGATCCACACATCCATCCATAGAAACGTTCGTGCCCTCGTACTTCTCAACTGTGAAATCGAGACTGGTTACGCGTTCTCGAGACGGTCACTGGTAAAGTTCATCATCATCGCCGCCACCGTCGTCGTCGTCGTGGTCGTCGTCGGATACCATCCGGTTCGACAAAAGACGAACGAATCCGTTAAAAATATGCGACCGACCTTTGCTTGCTTGGAAGAGAACCACTTGTTTGCGTTCAATTAAAATCGAACTTCTTTGTCCAGAAATGAACAGGTTCTTCTAGACAATCTCTTCTTTCTTTTATAATCCCGCTTACGTGCGCACGTGTGCGTTTTCTTCGTCGGCGTGTATGTGTGCATACGCGCCGCGCGCTTCTCATTTCGTTTCGTTTCTACCCCCGTCCTTTCCTATCGCGATCTCGGTCTCGCTCTCCATCGGCCGTCTTTGCCGCGTTGCGGGACGGCAAGTTCGGGTTAGCGCGTCGGTCGTTGCGTAAAGAAAGATTCAGTGAGTAGTACGATCTGCGCCCGAATGGTATCTACACACTTATATATGTGCACACGCGTATGTGTGTATATATTGTGTGCATACGCCGTTTACGAAGAGTCTGAAAACCTGTATGTTTGTAAAATATTGTATTGCAGGATAACAGCAGGATGTGATTTAAGTTGTGGAATAAGAAAGTTGGAAGGAGGGGAAGGATTATTTATGTTATAGGTTCGCTTGCTCGCAGGTTGTAGTCGTAAGTACAACTGTTTAGGAATATCAGCACGTACGACTATTAACTCTGAAAGATTTTGTTTTTGGCACTTGTACCCAACTTGGTTGCTGAGTTATCTTCGTCTATTTGTTCCTCGTATTTTGGTTGAAATTGGTGTCGAATTCGTAATCAGATGAGCATAGAAATTTCTGGGAAGAATCAAGGACAGATTCGATGAAATAAACGTTCAAACATGGTGTTACAGAGGTAAACTCTGAGACCAAGAGTGAATAGAAAAAGAACAAGCAATCATAAAAGTGGACCAAGGACTAAGATCAGAACCTCTCCTAATTCCTTTTGAACTTTACTTCGTTGTTGGGTCTTAGAAGATATTGAGGAACGCCGTTACAATTACCATTTGTTTACTTCAACAGGGTGCTCCAAAACCAGGACGAAACCGGAAACCGAAAGTTATGACTCAATCAGAATTAGGAAGCAATCAACTGTCAATTTATCTTCCTTTGGAGGTCTGTTGACGCACAGAAAACATTCCGTTTAGAAACTGACCGTTCGGAGTGCTACAACCGTTGCACCGAATTTTCCGATAGATGGAGCAGAAACGAAACCACTAAGGTTCAGTTGTGTCCCTTTTTGGTATTACACTTTTCGAAGTGCCCGGTTAAGACTCACGAATGCGCGAGGAGGATAGAACGCGGCACTTGGGAAGCAAGTCAGTTATCTCCGATGGAATCTGAACACAAGCAGAAACATTTTCCGACTATCACCTATCACAGCGTAGGGTGTGGATCAAGGTTAACTTCTAGACAAAAGAGGTGTTTTAACTATGACTGATGGTGCGCTACTGATTTGTTAAAAGGGAAAAATCAGGAGTTTTTATATCGACAAGAATAAGAATCGGGTTAGGTCTACAACGGGTAGCCAAATAGACAGGACACTTCGTAATACATTTCTCTCGAAGAATCCTCTTTCTTCTGTGCATTCTATCTCGAGGAATCCTTCCATTTCTGCGAGGGGTACAATCAGTTTCGATTCCTCCGCGCGTCGAATCGATCGTTTTCTATGGGCTAACTTTTAAGGTATTCCAGTTTAAACCTTGTACGAAAAGTCTCAATAGCAGCAATTAAACTATCACAGATATATTTCTCTTTTTAGAATATAATTTGAAGTATATTACATAGTCTCAACGGTGGCGCAAATTATTTTTGAAAAATTGAATAACGGGCCACCCTTGTCCCCCTTTCTTTAATCATTTTGTTATTCATCGCAAATAAAGTTGGTTTTACGTAGAAAACGTTGTTGAAACAAACCATAATAAAGTTTCAGTTCTCATTGATTGATGTACATAAATAAGTGTCGTTCTAAATATAAAATACTTGATTAATTAATTATTTAGATAACGTTTCAAAGAAATACGAAATATATTCAGATAGATATGGATTAAGTACTTAAGGACTTAATGTAGATAGATACCAATAAACAAAGAATACACGCATTGTGTCATGTGTACCGGTGCCGGTATAGGAAATTCGTATACATGAAGAACGAATAAACAGAATTACATATTTTTCTTCATATATAGCATATTTTTCGTACAGTGTAAATTTAGTTTGACATGATATTTAATAGAGCAATATTATTATATATATATATATATATATATATATAGCTAAAACCAAACACATCAAGAGGCTGTACCATTCCTAAAGTTTTTTTCTAGCTATTTAGAATTTTTACAGTTTGGTCTTTTGGTACCAATTTCTAAAGTTCGTCAAGACAGTGCCCACTCCAAGCATCAATCAAGAAAGCACCTTTCCGTTCGATATTTGGAAAGAAAACATCTGTTAGCCAGGTTTTGAACTGACTTGAAATGAGCTTTCCAAGAAAAAATATACACATTTACGGGTCTAAACAATGATTGCGCAACTCGAGATCGAAATGTATTTGTAAATACCTTTAATACGAAAAATAATGGCGAAAGTAAACGTCCATCTCCCGAAATTGCTGGTACCTAATACTGTATAACTATGTGTTGTAGAGTGCAAAGATAGCATAACACTTTCAACGATTTTCTGACCTTTTACTGCCAAAGAACGATTGGAGGGCATTTCTAGATTAAATCCACTCTCATTGGCGTTGTACTCGTTACTTCTGCCGATACTAGTGCTCATTTCCTTAATAAAAATATTGCATAACCACCATCCCGAGGGAGTAATAAATGTTGTTATTTCACGTGACACAATACTATGTACTTTTTTGAAATGCCATATCCACCAGTCCTGCTTTAAACTTGTCGTGTCCAATTTCCAATTTAGCTTCTGAAGCCAAGTTTCGAAGGTATATGTTATGAATTAGTTTTCCATCGTCAATACTATTTCGAAATTTTGTATGAGCGCATTCTGTAATAAACCGTTCTTTATCCGTGGGGGTACCACTTCTGTCCACATTTTCTTCCCATCTATATAATTGGGGTAGCGATTTCATTGTTTTGAAATTCCTTTTCACACTTTCGACAGAACGTCGTTTGGTTTTACAACTTTTCCAGTATTCTACTGCTCTAAATTTGTAATCCACGTCAATAATACGGCCTCCTTCTTCAGGAACGCAGGAAATATTTTCATAACTGTCTTCTTCATCTTCTGCTCCATCTTTTACAAATTGCGCTTTATGTGGTTCATCTAATCGTTGAAACTCCAATCCTGTTATACATTCAAACAAGAACATGTTTTATTGTGGAGCACATTCAATCATATCCTTCAGCGCATCATGTAACTCAAGTCCTTGAGACGACAAAGGAATACTGCCATGTTAGCTACTTGAAACGTCGCTGGGAACATGTTTGACACATTAGTTACATTAATCGCTGCCATTGTGGCAAACTGTAAATTTAAACTGCGCAAAAAATTCTACTGATATATTACTCGGAACGATGACCTTATATCTGCATTCCTACACCGGTATACGTGACACAATGCGTGTATTTTTTGTTTATTGATATATGTCTACATTAAGTACTTAGTACCTAATCCATATTTATATGAATATATGCCGTATTTCTTTCAAATGTTATCGAAATAATTAGTAATCCAAAGTGTTTTATATTTAAAACGACACTTATCTATGTACATCAATCAATGATGACTGAAACTTTCTTATCGTTTTTTAATATGTTTACTATTAGCAGTCTAAATTTGTTAGTCAGCACCGTTTCCTAGATAAAAGCGATTTTATTTGTGATAAATTAAATGTATATATATATATATTTCGTGACCTTTTATACTTATCTTATATGATAGATCTCTACCACTAATAGGTCAATAAAACAAGGCTGGTTTGAACGATAGTTATATTTTCAGAACGTTTACAAACGTTTTCGGAATACCTTCTTCAGTGAAGTTATATTTTCACTGAAGAAGGTATTCCGAAAACGTTTGTAAACGTTCTGAAAATATAACTATCGTTCAAACCAGCCTTGTTTTATTGACCTATTAGTGGTAGAGATCTATCATATAAGATATTTGTGATAAATAAAAAAGGACCTATCAAGAAAGGGGATGGGGGTTCCCCGGTCGCCCATTATTTAAAAATAATTTGCACCATCCTTGAGACTATGTAATACACTTAAAATTATATTCTAAAAAGAAGAGATATATCTGTGATAGTCTCCGAGATATTTGCAAAAATTAAAAAATCGTGAAAATTATTGGAGGGGACTGTACCCCGAAATCGGGGATCCCGCCGCTAAAAAAATGCGTTCTTTTTATAGCAAGGTGCTTTTTCAGTCTGTACTGGTGTCCCCTTGTTAGTGGTAGTCTGTAACGACGTAAATGGCGCCCATCGTGTTGTTTAACGAATTCGTTCTGAATTAGCGCAAGCTTAGAACGCAGATTTAATCCCGCTTTCTCAACGATCATCCGAATAACCGTACATTCGAGCCCGTACAAACTCGTTTTTCACCGGGCGTAAAAATCAGTTCAACCTTCTTATAAAACCACATACAAAGCGTTCGTTTCTAGGAAAACCTTGCGCAAGTAAGTACGTACGTACAGTATCCATTACCTCACAATAACAACTAAAACAAAGAGAAACGGCTCGGATAGAAATAATGCAGCGAGTACGGCGAAGGCGGCGGTGTACAATCACGAAGAAACGTAAAGATTTCCAACCGGTGCGGAATTCGTCCGGAACGAGTCGATGCGATGCGACGTTAGATCGAACGTTACTGTTCGATGTTACGGTACAATATCGGCGCAAGGGTTAAGTGGCGGTCGTTCCGTTTCTTGGTAATATAATTTTTGAATGAAAGATGACTCATTATATCGATTTCGATATGCGGGGAACGATTCAATCGTAACTCGCAGTGGTGGAAAAGTAAACGGTGTGGATATTGATTTGGCGCCACGGCCAAGAACAATGAACGTGGCAGTGATGGTGGATGAATTGGAGAAAGTATATCGATTCGTTTCCCTTGCTTCTTTTCTGTCACAACGAGGAAACGTCTTCAAACAGACAAGCTTGTATACTTCGTAAGGGAATCAAATAAATTTTCGTAATTTTCGAGATATCGAAGAAACCGATTCTTCGTCAATCTGCGATTAGACACGGAAAATTTGAGTTTCCAACCATTTTTTTAACTAATACACCGAAAATTGTTTCATCAATGTACAGTGCGCGCCTAAACTATGGAATAAATTCAGTAAAAGCAAAATAAAATTTTGTTGGAGATTTTATTTGATAAAAATTCACATTTTTGCTTAACTGGCAATTTTCAACCAAAATCTTTTTTGGAACGACGTCATAATTTACTTTTTTAAAATACAACCCCAATTTCTTTCTTGATTTTGAGAGATCTTTTCATTGGCGAACTGACAGTATAAAAATGTTGCCATCTCATACAAGAAATTTTTCGAGTAAATGACACGTGGATGTTAGAAAACGTAAATTTTACTGTTATCACAAAATAATGACACCATAACACATCGGCTGTGAGGAGTTACCACACAATTGTTTCATAATAATTTCGGTGACACGTGTTTCGCCAGCTCGACATCTAACAATACCTGAAAGAATCTCTTAGGTAACCTGAAAGACAAAATAGTTTTAGAGCAACGGTCGGGTTCATTGTCCGCGAGAACTTGATGCGTACGAGGCGATACACATACATAAAAATACAAATCTTCTAAATCAAGACGGCGGACCGATCCAATCTAGTTTATTCCGGCTAGTATAATTAAATTAAATAATTAAGTAATATTGCTCATTGAAAGGATAACTACCATTTCTAGTTTTAATTTTCTTGGGGGAACTAACAAAATTATTCACACAACGATACTTCGATACGATCTGAAACTTATTCAAGTTAGCACATATCTTGTGCTTGATGTGGTATGTAAGAAAGGGCATTGACGGGGGTGAAAAGCAAACAGGGAAAATAGTTGTTTTCGTGGGGTAAATGTGCATACTTTGAACTTTAAGGAAAGTTCTTTTTCGCTCACATCAGTTTATACGGTTGTGATAATGCTTACTTCGAGCTAGCGAAGCACGTGTCACCGATTTTATTATAAAACAATTGTGTGGCGAGGACTTTACTGTGATGTGATATAGTGTCGGTAAATTACACCACAGTGCTTGCAATCACCTTTATCACAAAATAAAGGGAAGCCTTTGCTAAGCAAAGAAAATTTTAACGAAAATATTCGAACTGTCATCCACCGACTTCCTGACAGGAAATTCGTGTCGTACATTCTGAATCGTTTCCGGGCTAATTCTGCGCATTTCATCTCTAATCCAATGTTATAGTTTAGCTCAATTTTGTGGTTTTGAGACGTAGATCGTGGCTTTTAAATAACGCCACAAGAAATAATCAAAGGGTGTAAGATCTGGCGATCTTGTGGGTCATTTTATCGGTCCTTGCCTGCCAATCCACCTCTTCAGAAAGTAGTTGTCTAGAAAATTTCGAGCAGGCTGCGCATAGTGCGGCGGTGCGCCATCGTTCTGAAACCATATGGTATTATCTGGTAGGTTTGGTTCATTGTCATTTGGAAATAAAAGCTGTAAGCGCTGGAACAAAGTAATTTTCCAAAAACTGCAACTATCCAGCTCTTGTGAAAGTTCCTTCGAAGGAAAGAGGTCCTATAATTCTGTTATGAGGTCTTCCAGTAAACACATTTAATTTCTGCCGGCATTTGGTATGTGCCTCAACCATCCAATGTTTGACGATTCATCGTGCAATTGAGACATTAACACAAACATTGACTAATTCGAGACAATGGTACTGATGTTCACGTTCACATTTACGTTGACGTTGACGTTGATGCTGATACTGATAATGAATGGCGCGAAATTTGGATTAGATAGTTAGTATTAAGCAAGCATTTTGGTTTGGAATACAAGCAAGTATTTCATCAAAATGAAAGCTCATGTGATTAAGGCGACATTCTACGAAAAAATGAAACACGGCAGTATTCTCCGTCAGACTGTATCGAAGACAATTAATTAATTATAACATAAATTTATTAACTTCTCATTTTTTCCAATTATAGATATTGAAGATGATCCCAATAATTTAAGGGCACTACGACTGAATGTAAGAAAGATAGACTGGGATGATTTAAGACAAAATTCAAACGAAATACGACGGCATTCTTTATCAGTTCTTTAAAAGAAAAATACTACCGTAACATCTTCTTTGACCATCCCTTTAATATTGACGAGAACATCAACAGCTCGATAAAGAAGATGTAACGTTTTTTGTGTTTTGACGAATATTTTGAAAAGTTTGTCCTAAAGAAAATTATGTTTTTTTTCCTACTTCTTGTAACAACTTTCAAGGCGCCCCTCGTATATAGACGTGGGCCACCTCTGATATATTCGAATCGAATAAGCAGCCATTCTGACCTCGTACATCGACATTTAACTCGGTCTCCAAAAATCCGACCGAAAGATGGCCTAATAGACGCGGGAGCCGCCAGCTATCTAACGTTTCGTGTTCATCGTCTGGGATGAGGACTTCCGACATGTCCCGCTATCAATACCGAGAAATGGGGTTATTTTTTCCTACGTTTCTCGAAATATCGTCCCCGTCTGGTTCGGTTTCAGGTAAAAAATACTTCTGGTGGTGGTCGATCCGCCGGATTTCTCCCCCACCCGGCAATTCTCCGCTTGTCGGCGTTGAAGTCGTAATGAAAAAACGAAAAAGGAAACGTAAAGAACGAAACGAGTTCACATATACGTATATACAGGGGAGGATATGTATTGATGATATTTTGAAATGAGCTGGAATAAGTTTTTGATGGCAGCGTCTTTAACATAGCTTAACTTTTACGTAAATCGTTCGGTGGTCAACGATACTTTCTAGGCCAATAAAACAAAACAAATTTCAAACTGATGACTGCACGACTATATTTCGTAACGGTATCTTATACCGTTTTTGTAAAAGCGAATTCTAGGGACCTTCTCGAAAAAGATAGAGGTTTTAGTGAAGCGAAGCAGCATTTCTCAAGCTTTTAGTATTTCCGATCCAAATTGCCAATCACAATTGTCACCGCTCCTGTCCCTTCCCATACAATATTTTTTACTGCAATCGTGCAGTAATTGTAATATTAGTTTCTATTTAATTGTTTTCGGACCTTAAAGCTATACCACGATCTTAATTACAAACTTTAAACATTACGACGAAGAGGTAAATTTATTGATATTTTGTTGCAGTGATCCAACTAGAATCGATATCTCTCTATTGCTCTCTCTCTCTTACGTTCACCATATTGGACATTTTTGCGGCTTCGCGTCGAAATCCCGATTCATCTCGAATACTCTAGAACGTCTGCACAACCGCGACGCAAGCGTGTATAAATGCTGCACCTCGTTCAATTCCAGCCCGTCTCAATCGAGTCAATCCTTCTATCGTGAATGCATATATCGTAATTTGCGTTTTAATTACAAAGTCACGGTATTCGAGTGGCAGTCAATTTATATGCAGTATATCATTGATCAAATTTTAAGTTGGCGTTAGCAAGCATCAGACGATAGTGAATCATCAACACAGTCCACAAGTCCGAAAATAAAATCAAGAAAATATTCTCAAGAGCACTTAAATTTTGGGTCTATAAGCACTGTAGGAAAGGAAGAAGGAAGTTCCCTGTATGTCATGAAACCAAATCAAATTAAAAACGATATATGGAGGCGCGTGATACTGAGTACCTCAACACACTTTGTCTATAAATAAAAAAGCTTACACAGTCTCATAGAAAACCGACAGATGTAAAAAGCTTGACACCATTAATGAAGAGCTTACTTAACCAGCTCCAATTGAGATTGTAGAAATTATATTTGGAGATATATTCGTGTGCAAGAGATGAGTTCTGGTCCGAGTATTGTGCTAACAACGGTTGTAACCGTAGTAAATTATATTAAGACATCCCTAAAACCAAGAGTTTTTCCTGCACTTTGTAAAAGAATGGGTGTAGCACATTTAGGGTTACTATTTTATTCCGGGGCAAGATGGTTATCGTGTGGGGCCCGTTTGCAACGTATTTATGAGTTAAGAGACGAAATCGCCATTTTTCTAGAAGAGGAAAACCGATCGGCACCTGGGAAGTTTCGAGTTGATTTGTTTGTGATTCAATTGAATTGCTTTGTCGACATATTCGAGAAATTAAATACTTTGAATCTACAACTCCAAAGAGCAAACACATACGTGATGAAATTAATCCTTTTTGCAGAAAATTGGAATTGTGGAGTAGGAACTTAAAGAAAAAGAACCCAGAAATGTTTGCAAATGTGAATGGATGGGTTAAAACTTACAAGACTGACTCTAAAGCCAAACTCTAAAGTCCTTGCCTTCTGTATCCATTGAAAAAATGCGAACACTGATTCTTCAACGATTTCTCAACGATTCTGCAAGCTCTTCTTGCGTTTGGCACAAGTCTTCACTGAGTAATGCCTCCAAATCTTCGTCTTCGAACTTTTTCGCTTGTCTTCGGTCTCAAAATCACCACGTTTAGAGCGTTGAAACCACAACTCGCATGTTTTCAACGACAGACTCTGTTCACCATAAACTTCCGATATTCGATGAATTTCAGCAGCATTTTTTCGAATTGAAGAAGAAAAGCAGGGCTTCTCGTAAATGCTGTTTTTTGCACGTCCGCTGACATGTTTGAACACAAAAATTACACTTCGGCGAATTAACACATACTGACAACTATAGCCATGCGATGAAGCACTGCCATGAAAGTAGTTATAGTATGATTTTGAGCTGTCTAGTACAACTTACGCCATCACTTGTAAATCCCTCATTTTCAAGCTATAGACCCGATATTAAACTTTTTTAATTTAGTACCAAGTATCAAGTATTTAGTACTTCTTCTCCTTCTCTTCTTCTCGTCAATCCTTATGCCTTTCACCGTCGGATTATTTTTGGATTTTACGACGATTTAATCCATTCTTTCCATCGTGTCCTGTCTGTACTCATACTTCTCATTTCTGCTATGGTCTTCCCTGGCTTTCGTCCCAATTCGTTGACTCTGCCAATCCATTCTTTTCCTTGGTCTTTCCTTTTTTCTTCTCCCGTTATTTTTGGCTTCTATTATTTTCTTTGTTAAACTCTTTTGTTCCATTCTAATTATGTGGCCGTACCAATTCAGTTGATATTTTTCAATTCTTTTTAGTATATCTTCTTGATTTGTCATATTCCTTATCTGTTCGTTTTCTATTCTGTCCATTTTTGTTTTCCCCACGATCTTTCTCAAAAATGAGAAAATTTAGTACTTAATTAAATTAAATACATTCTGCAGTGCTGATAAAATTCTAGTTAAAAGTGTATCATATCATTGTAAACGTGTATTTTCCCTTTTATTAAGTCGGGATGCATTTTATTGCTTTTCCTTCAATAAATTAAATAATTTTTTATATTATTCTTCCTAATTTTCTTTTTTCGATATGGTCGCGCCCTTCATTTCGTTAAATCAAGCCTCCCTAGGGAAAAAATCGATAATTTCAGATTTTGGAAAAATTATTACCACATCTGTTCATAGAAATTAATATCTAAGGTCACCCATTCTCCGCTTAATCTTCTTCTTTAGCCGTGCCCTATTAAAGCATTATAACATAAAAACGCTACACGAAAGCGTATCAAATACTCAACATAAACCCGTCAAGAACTGACCACCATAAAGACAAAGAAAGGTAGCGAAAAGAAACCATCGAATCGCCGGCGTCACAGTCCGATCTTCTGCATTCTGGTAACGTTTACGACCTCAGAAGAGTTACCCCGTATTAATGTAAATATGCGGCGGTCTCTACAGCAGGTGATGTGTGCTGTTGGGTCTATAATCAGCCATCAGTCCGGATGCGTATATGTATAGAGACGTATACTATATCTATATATATATATACGTACATATATATAGATATGTATGTAGATATACACGTATAGCGGCCGACAAACGACGGTTTATATCAAGCAAAAAGTATTAAGAAAGAAAGGAAAAAATTGAAGAAAAGGAAAAAACGAACGCGCCGCCGATCGACCGCGCTTAGGTCGACCAAGATCCGCCGACCACATCTGCCCTCCAGAAATGCATTTCGATCGAGTTTTCGGTCAACACTTGCTCCGTCCTTCATGGTGGTAGGATGGGTTCGTGTATGCATATACCTGTATGGAACGGCAGCTTTGCGCGTGTTCCTCTAATTACCCCCATCGACCGCGAAACACCACAGAAATGAAATTACGAGGAAGAACAATTCTTATCGTTGTTATCGTACAAGTCGGATTTCGTGGTGATTGCCTTGTAGAAGGCGAAAGCGGGTTCGAAATCCGGATTAGACTAGTTATATTAAAAGGGCATCTTCCGTACATGTAATGGTCACTATGTCAAAGACGTCGATTAACAAGAATCAAAAGGTCCACGTAAGAAACGCAAAGACCATTGTTCCTACGGGGACTGCCCAAAAGAAATGTCATTAAGCAACCGTACCATAAGAATTTGATGGATATTAGTAAAGCGGGCAAATATGCGGTATGACGAGTCCATTGTCCTTTGTCCTCTGTAATATAAGACGACATTTATGAAAAGGACAGATGACTCATCATACCGCATATTTGTCCCGGTCTAGATATTAGTAATATCGAAAGTCAACCCATGATGGCGAATTTATCGGAAAACGCAAGAGGCGAAACAATTCTGTTGTTAAACCTTCCCCTTTCAAAAGCGGAGGTGACATCAATTATATGAGCGAGCAATGTTCTTGTTCCTTGGACGCCGAGCACAGTTTCTTAGATATTGCTCGATGCTGATTTTGATTCCGTTAGCAGAAATCACCAGTTTTTTGCAATTGCATTTTCCATTTGTTACAAGTTAATTTTTGCTCCTCGACCGTAGCGGATGGTTCAGTACGAAAGACGCATCTCTGCTGAGATTTGATGGGCATTACTCTTGTACTCGGTCTTCAACCAGGATAGACCAAATGTTGCTGCTTCTTGTACGAGTGGGACAGCAGAGATAGTTAGAACCCTTATGTACAAAGAGAACAATGGCTACCAAGAAGACAGGTCAGCCCAGGAACAAAAGATGCCGCCAGTCAGCCCCTGTTAGATCCCCAGAAAGTCTATCTACCACCTCTACCCACTAAACTCGCATTGGTAAAAAAAAATCGTCAAAGGAGTGGATAGACGGGGCGACCGTTTTAGCTTTGTAAAAACAAATTTCCGCGGATCGGCGACGTAAAAAGATCGAGGAAGGAGTATCCGTTGACCGTCAAATTCGATAATTGATGAAGGATTCTGAGTTTGATTCCACCCTAAATAAGCAAGAAACACTAGCATGGGAGTCATTCAAATAAGTAGTGCAGCACTTTCCTGGAAATAACAAGACGGACAACTATTGTATAAGGACCTTGTGGACGAGTTACTTCAGAATTGTAAAGGTTTTAGTTGCAACACGCCACAAAAGATAAATTCTTTTCATTCACTTTTAGATTTTTTCAGAGTGACCCTATTTGATTAAAGAAATACGCAAAAAGTGAAATTTTGTTTGCCATTGTTACATGAAATTAGAAGATATTTTGGGATGGCCCCTTTCAAGCGATCGGTTTCAGAGATTCATCAACAACCATGCAGAAACAACCAGTCAAAAACGTTTCCCCATCAATTTCAAAACCCGTAATGCATACTGAATAGAAGAATGATGAGAGGTGCCGAAAACTGGATTGTTGAGACGTATATGAAAGCTTCGAATCAAATGTGATGAACACCAACAGTGAAAAAACAAAAACTTTAGTAAAAGACCGAGAAATTGCATTGTCGAAGAACACCGTACGAAGGCAGAAAGCTCGAGTGCCTGTTCGATGGCTGGAAAGAACGAACATTTCTGGATTGAACAAGAAAAATAGCATAGGTCCCAAGTTGGAAGCCAGGACTACACCCGATAGAGAGAGAAAAAAAAGAATAAACGAAATTATACGTTGCACAACATTTGAAATAAGATTCAAATCTTTTCCCGTGATGATAACGAACATATGAAGGCTTCGAATCAAATATGATGAACACCAACGGTGAGGATCTGAATACATTTTATAAAAGAACGAACAAAGAAAAGCGGAACAGTCACAAATTGCATTTCCAAAAAAAAAACCGCACGAGACAGACAAAGGGCGGTGTCGTAAATTCAAAAAAAAAAAAAAAAAAGAAAATCTAGACGGGATGCAATTTAACCATTTTTTGCGATTTTTCACGGTTTCTTGCGATTTTCTCGGTAACAGTAGAAGTAAAGTAAAAACTTTGTACGTCGTTGAGTTCGGCTCGTCAAGACGTCTCGATTGATGTAGGATTGCACCTTCTAAGTTCCATTGGAGCCGGGATGGGTAAGCGATTTTGGCTATTTTTTGCGATTTTCAGCAATCTTTTGGGTCCTATCGGCAACCGTTTCAAATAATCGTAGTAAAATAGATACCGTTAGAATCAGCTCGTGAAGACGCGTCAATTCATATAGGTTTGAGCCTTCTAAGTCTTACGGGGGTAAACTCGGGTATGCAATTTTGGATATTATAATTTTTTGAGTTTTTGCGCTTTCTGGGCAACGGTTTGGAATGATTTTTATAAATCATACACCGTTGGAATTAGCTCGCCGTGGTGCGCCGACTGGTATCAGATTGAATATCCTAAATCCAACGAAAGGGGTTAGGTATGCGATTTCGCCTAATTTTAGAAATTTCTTGCGGTTCTTTGCCTTTTTCTCTGAAACCGTTTGGATTAATCTT
Organism: Chrysina gloriosa; assembly: GCA_038088585.1. Classification (NCBI taxonomy): domain Eukaryota; kingdom Metazoa; phylum Arthropoda; class Insecta; order Coleoptera; family Scarabaeidae; genus Chrysina; species Chrysina gloriosa. The sequence goes on along the minus strand of CM076093.1, from coordinate 47,753,360 downwards.
GATAAATCGCAGACCATTAGAATCAGCTCGTCGTGACACATCAATTTTTACAGTATTGAACCATCTAAACCCAACGCGAAAAAGTCGGGTATGGCATTCGCTTATTTTCAGCGACTGCAACTGTGAAAATACAAATCTCGACATATCATACAGCGTTGGAATCAACTAGTCGGAGCGCTTTAATTAGTGATTGTACCTTCTAAGTTAAATGGGACGGAAGTTGGGTACGCGATTATTGTGGTTTTTGCGCTTTCTCGACAACCGTTTCGAATAATCTAAATATATCACATGCCAGCGGAACTAGCTCATCGTGACGCCTCGATTCATGTAGATTTGACGCGATCTGAGGTAAAAACTTGATATCTCGGTAAAAGTTGGAGCTATTTTATCGATCACAGAGCGTATTATTTGAGACATCGCGCTGAAGACCTACAAAATTTAACTATTATATTCTGCCTCTTTGTTGGACCCGCACTTTCTAGACCTCGACGAATTAAAAAAGTAATCCTTCCAAAGTATATCTTGTTCTTTCAGAACAATTATTTAGAATTACCAGCCCGTCAGTTTGTTCAACCAGAAAAGCGTTTTTCTGGAGAAACTTCAACTACTCTTCACGGGATGTATTTTGATATACGTACTAGTAGAAAATTGCAGAAGTATACTGCATTACGAGTTCCGATTTTAATCGGAAGTTATCTCTTCATAACTTTCAAGTGCCCAAAATTCTGGAAGGATATTATTGGGATAGGACAATAAATAGAGATCAATAATTACTATAACACAAAGTTATTTTACTTTAAATCAAGTCTGCACAAGAAAGGAGACACGACCATTTTCTAGAGCTGACACACAAAGAATCACAAGATGCTTCGATACACCTGACTCACATCAACCCTTGTCTGCTGGTCAGTTTATGTTTTCCTCTTAAGTAGATAATTTACGACTGACCTATGTGTTTAGGCATCAATTCATTTTTGATGTGTGTTATCGGTATGCGACGCTGCGACTCGTATTCTTTCCAAGATCGTGGGGATATAATTATTCCATTTGAGTTTTTAACAGATACCACAAGCCATCAACTCTAGGGGGCCAAGTTTCTCTCGTAATTATTTTCCGAAATAAGTTTCCTGCGTTCTGAAGGCGCCATCTATTAAATGCTTTAATAAATCTGAACTCGTCCAAGTTGCTACTAAAAGTTACTACTTTCTTGAGCGGGGCTCAACGGTATTATTCCTTGCATGGATGTTTCATAGGAAGCACTTGGTTCACGATAGAATTCGTTAGATTCCTAAATTATTGGGGATACTTACCTAATTGTCAAAACTCGTGCCCAAAAGTTTTGCCTTCTTTCTCCTCTGTACCACTCTTCCAAAATGAAAGTGAGGAAAAAGTAAAACTTTTCACATCCAAATTTTTACCTTTTTATCTCACTTGATAGTAGAATCTTTAGAAATTTTAGTTGTTTCGAGATCAAAGAAGCTTCAAGTATGATCCCCATATCATTGTTACCTCTAACTCGAACCATTACCTCTCATCTTCTCCACCTAAAACGTCGACAAGCGCAAGTCAGTTTTCGATATCTTCGCCGTCGTCCGCTAAACACGTGACGGGTATTGTTTAGTATTCGCGCCGTGGAGCAGATATATCACCTACGCGGAGAGTAGCTTCTTCATATATGGTAAAACGTCGCTTCGCTTGTGTGTAGGTATCCGCGTCCGTAGGTACTGCTTATTTATTCAAATAAATACCTCGATATAACCGTACCGGTCCACCTGAACGCGTCGTACGTACTAGGCATTCGCGTCACACTCCGTGATGAGATTATGAAATTTATTGCGAGCGCTGATGTTAATTATTATTGTCCGTTTCGCGGACGGTACTGTAGCGAGTAGATGGTCGATGGGCATAGAAAAGGTAGAGTCGATTACAAAAGAAAGATTCCCACTGCGATCGATTTGGCTTGCTAAATTCGAAGTTAAGATTTTCAAGCATCTATCTGTCTTTGGTCGGTACTACAGTACCCCACGGTTGTTACTTCCAGCATAATAGGGTTAAACAAAATATTGATAGGTGGAGAAACGACGAAAAGGAAGTGGTGATGAACGCGAGAAAACAGATATAAAATTACTTCTCTGGGATAGAAGCCATAAGTATGCGGCCTTATATACCGAGTGTTCAATGACATGATTGCTAAAACTTAAAGACATGTTACTGAAGCAATTTCAAGTTAAAAATATTTAATGAACTTATGCTCAAAACTCTATCGTAACTGAGCTAAAAACATTTCAAGTTTTAGGCAACCCTACTAATCCAGGTATTACGTACCGTTGCAAAAAAAGAATCTCATTGAAAATCATTTAAAACGTCATTTTATCGAAGTAGTTGTTCAAAATGTGCTCTATAGATAGTCTAGTTCTTCTTAGAATTGTAGAGGTAGCTCTGCTAACGGTCTCAGGATCAGTTTGAATAGTTGCTGTGGCATCCATAATCTTAGCAACAAGTTGTTCTCTGTTTTCAGGTTCTTCTACAGAAACCAATTATTTCAGTCTTTCCCATAAAAAATAATCAAGGGTATTAAAGTCTGGTGACCTAGTTGGCGAAGCAACTGCTGCACCTCTTCCAACCCGGCGGTTCGCATAATGTTGATTAAGAAAATATATTACTTGTCATTACGAAAGTGTGGAGGTGCGCCATCGTGCTATATCCACATTCATCATCTTACATTAAGAAGAACGTCATCGTAATTCTTCAAATACTTGTACCTCAGTTACGATTAGAGTTTTGGGCATTTGTTTATTAGACATTTTTAAGTTGAAATTTACTCAGTAACATATCCTTAAGCTATGGCAGTCATGTCTTGAGACACCCGGTATACATACATATACAACAAAACTGCAAATTCTAAAACTCTTATGGCTTTGAGACTCCCGAGATTTTCATTTTTAACTGTTTAGTAGAGAGATAGAGAAGGATTAAGAAAGAGAAAGAGGAGGAAGATAAGAACCTAAAAACAAACGGAAGCTGCGAGTTGACGATAACGCGAAAAGCGGAAAACGATGAAGATGAAGCAGAATAAAAGAAGACGGTAAAGTGGAAGGAAAGAAGTAAGTAGATACCAATAGAAGTGGCGAAAGATGGTATGGCAATTGGGAATTAACTCTAATCTGAGTTAGAAGAGGCAAGTTCGGAAAAGCACGACGAACGACGAAATGGAGAAAGAGGAGAGGAATAAGGAGAAATAAATAAAAACATTAATAAACAGAAAAATTTGAATTGAACAAAAATTGCAAGATAGAGAAGAAGGAAAACCAAAACAAGGCAATCAGGAAGAGAGAAAAGAAGAAATGAAAGGAGAAGGTAACGAAATACAAGTACAACAATAGATAGACAGCAAACGCATAAGTTCAGTCAAACTGAAGCGACAAGTTAAAGTAGTAGAGAAGAAAGACTAATGTTCAGAAGAAGAAGGAGACGAAGAAGAGGCAGAAGAAGAAGAAGAAATAAGAAGTACATGTATAACTAAGGAGCAAAAGGAGATAAGAAATGGGGAAGAAGGAAACGAGAAACAAATACAAATAGAAACAAGCGGTATATGTTACACAAGGTCAGAACAAAGTCTAAATGTTCAAGATGAAGCAGGACACAAAGCAAAACGAGATATCGAAGGAAATGAATAAAGAGAAGAATAAACGGAAATCAAAATGTCGAGGAAAAGAATTAGGTAGCAAATGAGGGAAGCACCAAGAGACACTGAAGATCACAGCTAATTTTGGAAAAACAAAACAAAAAGAAATAAAATGAAAAGACGAGGAATAGGAGGAAGAAGAAGAAGAAGAAGAAGAAAATGTAAATAAACTAAAACGAAATGATTCTCATTTATTACGCCATCAATATGAACAACGTGCCAAAACGAATTTCGACCTCTACGTGATCATCTTCAGGTGGAAGCCACGAAAAGCGTATGCGAGATGGACGCCCAACGTTTCGGCATTCTTGAGTGAAGATGAAAATATTTTTTACGTTGGAATTGACGCTTAGTCGGTTCGATTGACATTCCAGTAAAGAATAATTGCGTAGTTTTATTGAATTTAGACAGGATTATGTGGCCTCTGCAATTATTGACTTCTCTCTTCGTTTTAGAAGAAAACCGTAAGATGGCGTCATAGGTTCAAGGCGAAGAATTCTCTTAAGATGGAAACGGTTAATAATTTGGGGAAGTCAGACATTTTGCATAAAATCGGTATGCTTATTGTACTGAGAATTTAGTTAATTTCTTAAACAAAATTGCACTGGCCTAGCTCTTAATTAATGATATAAAAGCATAAATTATAACAAATTATATTATATATAAATTTTGAAAAATATTTAACATAAAATCAAGATAATTACCTAGTGTTGTGTGTGTGTGAATGTAATTTCTTTTATTCGATGATGGTTCTTCCTATGTCTCCTCTCTTAACTTCTTTTCTCGATAGATTCTCTATGGATCCTTCTTTCTCTTAACTTCTTTTTCTGTGTGGCTCTGTTTTCTAAGAATTCTTTCCCGTTAAAAATTCCTTCTTCTCCGGTGTGGTGAGCTTCTTTTATTCACTGGTACTCCTTCTTAGAACCGTTTTATTCGAAATATATTTATAGACTTATTTGTTGACTTATCTATCTTGTCAATTTTCTTCGTCGTTAACACAAACAAACTTTTTAGTTTTTTTTTTTGGAAACCAGGATTACACTGCTTTATTTCTCCGTTGTCCACGAAATGAAAACTTTAATTCTTCTTGACTCCAGTTCATCCAGGCATATCGTCATTATAGAAACCTGTATTGAATGTCGATGTATTCTAGGTTATTCATATCCAGTATTCTTTTTATGAATTCTTCTAATGTAAAAGTGTTGTATGTATGTGTGTGAATGTTTACAATTCTTTTCTTTCTTTAATCGACGCTTTTTATAATAACTAATAATTTTATCTCTAGTTACATTTGTTTCTCCCATTAAACGTCTCTGGCTGGAGTTAAAATAAGAAGCTAACAGCCGTAGGGTAATAAAATGCTCAAAAGGTGGTGGGCGTGGTGTCGAAACGGTATAAATAGAACCCCGAAATAAACCGAATGTCAATTGAAGACCATAATCCCAACATTAATTGTGAATTTTGATATATTGAGTTGTAATACATGATGAATTATCTAATGGTAATTAACCATTCGAGTATTACTGTGCTACATTATGTTTACAAAAAATTATTTGTTTGAGAAAGAAAACTGAATTATCTATGTCTTGCAGAGCTGACGAAACGGAAAAAATAAGATGAGGATGAAAATAATTTTCTCGTCGAAATTCGCGCTTGAAAGTGCTCAAGTTGGTGCGATTGATGCCATCTTAAATTGACTAGAAACCACCATTACTTACGTTTTAGTTTCATTTGTTTTGACAGCAGATTTTATTCTACACTTTCATGTTATCTTGTAGGCTTTTGTGATGATGATATTTTGAAATTACTGTACCAAAAACCTTATTCCCCCCCTCCGGTAAATTTCTTGTAACCATCCAGATTTATCTCCCAACTATCTGTATTTGGGGTTATCCTTCTTCATCTTCTTATTACTTTTTGAAGCACTTTTGCTGTACTTCGGTTAGGAATAGCGTTTTCGCTGAGCGTGGTGTGTACGCGTAAAAGTCATGTCGACTTTGGTTATCCCCGTCCAAATTCATATTACGTTTCGAAGATTTTTTATCGCTCCTTCTTCCTTTGTTCTTTTTACATTCCACTTATCAATTCTTATATTTCCTTTAGTAATCTTTCTTGGCGGTGCTGTCCTTAGCTCTATTTTCGTTTCTCTTACTCTCTGTTTGTTTAAGATTAGTTTGCTCGTGTTCGTACTCCCAAAAATTAACATGTTAGAAATTTACTCGGTTACAAAATTTCTTTCTTATCATTAGCATTAGATAAAGAAATGAAACATCAACACTTTGGAAATTTCAATATTACCGATGTTCTTTCTTTCTAATTGGGCTGTATATAGACGTCCATTGTATCCTTCTCCTTCGCACCGTCATGGTACATACTTATTAATTCACGAGGCCTTCCTATATATATGTATATATATTCTATAATTGAGTTAGACGCAATCGTACGAACATGGATCGCACTATTTAAATATTCAAGAGCGCGTACGGGCATAAATATCCGCGTCTGCATCCATATGTGTTCTTTTATTATTATTCAGAGAGGCGATCTCGGCGTATTTGATTTGTCGCTGCGTACAAATAATATTATATAAACAATATTTTAATAGCTACGATGCTTAAAATATGAAATTATTCGATAATTTTTCTTTTACTATTTCCTACGAAGCTGACGGACATACCAACGAGGTTTGGGCTTTTTAATATATCCGGTACTGATAATACCGTCTCTAGGTCCCTTTTCCTTGAAATCCTATGTGAATGTAATTTAAATAATTTTTTGAATAAAATTGAATGTGGCGAATGCGATAAATCGTACATAGGACAGTCCAGGCGCGCAAGAGTTACATGATTCGAAGAGCACGTGACACATTATCGTTATTGGTAGAATAGATTCGTCGAGTGGTACGAAGCTTGTGAACGACAAAGAGCGCGACATTAAAATCGAGAATTTTGTATTAAAATTTGCCGCAAGAACAAGGCGCGTACGAAACGCACACATGTAAAAATACCAATTTTTTAAACGAAGACGATGGTCCCTTGCGTCGATCTGTGCTGATTGATTTATTGCATAGTGTACGGAGAATTTAGTTAATTTCTTAAACAAAATCACACCTGCCTAGCTCCTAATAAATGATATAAAAAGCATAAGTTATAACAAATTATATTTATAAATTTTGAGAAATATTTAACATAAAATCAAGATAATTACCTAGTGTTGTGTGTGTGTGAGTGTAATTCCTTTATTCGATGATAGTTCTTCCTATGTCTTCTCTCTCAACTTCTTTTCTCGATGCTGCTCTATTTTCTATGGATTCTCCCCTCTCTTAACTTCTTCTTCTATGTGGCTCTATTTTACATGGATTCTTCCTTTTCTTAAATTCTTTCGTCTCTAGTGTGGTGAGGTTCTTTTATTCACCGGTGCTTCTTCCTAAAATCTTTTTATACCAAATATATTTATCGACTTATTTGTTGACTCGTCGTTAATCAAACAAACTCTTTATTTCTTTTGGAAACGAGGTCTACACTGCTTTATTTCTCCGTTGTCCACGAAACGACATCTTTAATTCTCCTTGACTGCAGTTCATCCGAGCATATCGTTGTTATAGAAACCTGTACTGAATGTCGATGTATCCTTGGTTAATATCCAGTAATTAATGAATTACTGTGTAACTGTAATGTGGAAGTTGTGTATGTATGTCTCTGAATTTTTACAATGCTGTCCTATCTTTTAGTCGATGCTTTTTAAAATAATTAATAATTTTATTTCTAGTTACATTTTTTCCTCCCATTAAAATAAGAAACTAACACCCGTAGTGTAATAAAATGCTCAAAAGGTGGTGGGCGTGGTGCCGAAAAGGTATAAATAGAACCCCAAAATAAACCGAGTGTCAATTGAAGATCATAACCTCAACATTAACTGTAAGTTTTGATATATTGAATTGTAATAAATTATGAATTTTCTAATGGTAATTAACCATTCGAGTATTATTACACTACAATTAGGAGAGATAGTTGGCGTTTTGCACGAGCGCTTAGTGAATAGAGATAATTGTCCGAAAAAGCGATTTGTGTGTCGTCAACGCGGGGACGAGCATGTTTGCGAGACCTCAGATGACGTGAGGAAAAATTTCTAATCTTTGTGGATAGAAAAGTATGCCTCCTAAATTAGAGGAGAGGTAGAAGCGTAAGTTTAGTTTGGGTAAATGGAATTGGATAAATTCATTTGGTAAGGTACGGTTTGATTATGCTAGTTTCATCGCGAACGAAACACGTGTCCCCTGATTTAATTAAATAATTGCGTAACGAGGAGTTCACCGATGTAATATAACCTTAAAAATCTTCTTCTGTTATTGAATATAAAAGATTTAATCCCAGACGTGGTTTGTGCGTATTATAAAACAAATTACTAACATCTATATTGCATTAAATGCAAAATTCTCATACGACGATTCGATCGCTCTACAAACGACATTTTTAATTTAAAATTACACCTACGAGTAGATATTTCGTCGCCCGATTATAATTACATAATTCGCTAATCGAGCTTGGCGAAAAGTAGAAATAAATTCGGCCCGTTGCCATACGGAGTGACGCGCTTATTAGTAAAATTAAACTATTATCGGAGACATCGTGATGCTCTCTATAAATGGTTCGCCTCCTCTTTCAGGATGTGTACGTAAATACGTGTTGTACGTACCTACGTGAGGGATTCTATTTGTACGTATTGAAAGTTTGAAAGGACTCTACGTATGTATTCGTTGATCATTGCCATTTTGGTTTTTCTTCCTTAAAGGAGTCGTCCGTGGCCTACATTGAAGCTGAATAACAACTTCTTATTAGAAGATGAAGAGTTCCTAAATACATAAACCCCAAAAACCGGGTCAACCCCTTCAAACGCATAAAACGTGAATGTTTCATTATACAAATTCTCCTTTGTACAAATAAGAAAACATAGTATAATAAAAATCTACAGAACTCCTACGTAAATATCCTCACTGAGGTTTATTATATCATACTAATAAGGATGAAACCGGTTTACGGTTGCAATCAACGGTAAACAAAGCATAATCCCCTCCCTTGATAATTATTGGAGTGTGCAATGTACGATGTAGTGCAGGCCTTTGCACAACTTCCCTTGAAAATCGCCGAATAAGCCTCAGTGAGGATATTTATGCGAGAGTTATGTAGGTTGTAATTTTTCTAATTTTTGTTTAATTTGTAGTTGTAACTCTCTCCACGCGTTTGTGACCATCATTTTTCTAATTGTCCCCTTTTGTACAAAGGCCTAAATAAGCTCAATCGTCTTCCTTGGAGAAGATTAGACCTTCGATTTGGGGAAATCGAAGATTCTGGACTACAAGCACCTGTAGTACGACAGAGAGACGAATAATTATTGTGCGGTAGTAATTCGCAGATAAAACTTTTAAAATTTTCTAGGAGCTCGCCGAAATTAGCCTAGCAGTTACAAAATTTAGATGCTGGCTGTCGTCGTTTTCTTCGATACCGCCATTCTATTCGTCTAGATGGAGAATTTTTCCATACCATACACCCAAGAAAGGTCAGAGAGGAGGAAATCCTTTTTTTTTTCTTAAGAGTGTGGTTGTAACCAGCGCTGAAGCTCAATAATAATGTTACTAGAAGATAAGAATCCTGTAGAGTAAGCCCAAGGAAGACTTTGTACAAATTCCCCTTCCTCGGGGAATCCTCAATATGGAGAAATCCGAGATTCTGAACTGAAAACGTTTGTACTATGACAACGAGGCAAATAATTGTTAGAGGCAATAGTTCACAGACAAAACTAGTTGGAATTTATTCAAATTTTCTAGGAGGATGCCGATATAGATTAGTTTAGATCTTTCCAGATCTATTGAGAGCGGTTAGGAGCGATAATTCACAGATAAAAATGGGCGAAATTTAATTAATTTTCTAGTAGCTTACAAAAATAAGTCCATCAGTTACAGAATTTGGACACCGACTGCAGTTGTTTTCTTCGATACCGCTATCTTATTGGTCCAGATGAAGCATTCTCCTATTTCCTCTCTTGCTTATCTTTCTCAAGAGTACTCTGACCTGTACTGTAGCTCAATAATATTTTCACTACAAAATCAGATTCTTATGGGTTAAGTCGAAGTATGCCTTTCTACATTATACAAATTCGCCGTCCTAAAATTGTGTGCCTAACCCCCAATACCTCCACGGGGAAGATGGGATTCGGGATATGAAACAGTCAGAAGATGTTGGACTGCAAACACTTGTACCATGACGAAGAGGCCAATAATTGTTACGAAGCAGTAATTAACAAATGAAACTGGGCGAAATTTAATGAAGTTTACTAATTTTCTGGAAGCTTGCCAAAATAAGTCTAGCAGTTATAAAATTTCGATCCCAATCCTCGTTCTTTGCTTAGATATTGCTAGAATATTGATCCAGATGGAAAATTCCCCTATTTCCCTCATTTCATTTCTTACTTAAGAGTATGGTCATAATTTGTATTGAAGCCCAATCATAATTTTATGACAAAATAAAAGCCTTTGTGCGTTATACAAATTTCCCTTCCCGAAACGTTGTATCTAACAACAATCGTTTTTCTCCAGGAAGATTGAATCCTAGAAATGGGGGTAACCTCAAGGAAGACTTTATACATTATAGAAACTCCCTTTCCTCGAGGGAATTTCGATATGGAGAGAGTCGAAGATTCTGAACCGAAAATACTTGTACTATGACAAGGAGGCAAAAAATTTTTAGAGTCAATTTATTCAAATTTTCTAGGAGGATTTCGATATAGATTAGATTACTTCAGATGGCAGTGATGCTTGTTCCACTGCAATTTTTCCACATTTAGTGACAGAGGTCAGAATGCCGATATGAGTGTAACAGTTACAAAATTTAGAGGCCAATTCGTTGTAGTTTCCTTAGATATTACCATATTATTGGTGCAAAAGGGGAATTTCCCCTATTTAGCTTCTCTTTCCTTAAAAGTGTGATTTACGATCTACCGCACAAAAGCTCTATGGTTTATTGTGCTCCCCGCACCCTCTAGCTATTAGACCTTTTGCCCCAATTGATGTGTTTTTGAGGAATGACTTTCGTGACTTGGGAGCTTTTCTTTTTATCTTTGTTCTCATCAAGGGTGTGATTCTTGACCCGTTGTACTGATGCTTAATAGTCTACTAGTGTGCTGCCCTAACTTGTTTGGGACCTACGGTTGGTGTCCTAATCTAACACTCTCCCAATGGTAATCCTTTCTGTCCCTCTATTTTCCACTGATTAGCATCTTGGATCGTGGCTCCGGTCCCCTCTAATTCTACTCGGGTTTAGTTCTGATAAATTTAACCAAGATTGCAATACCCAAATATCCATGGAAGGCCCACAGGGTGGGCCCCGGGCCTCGCGGGATTTCCTCTTAGTCTGAAACTTTATCCTTCTAGATCTGCCGCGCATGGGTGTCTCATCGTTAACATCACGTCAAGGTACCAGTTCAAGACCTTTATTTACGTTACTGGCTTGGAAAGGGAAGTCTAATTACGAGAGATTCACAAAAGGTCGTTAGTGGTTGCGGTTGGGGCTGCATATTCTGTCTCTAGCACTAGATTTAAATCTAAACTAACGTTTTAAAAGAATAAAATCTCGGTGGCTCTCCATGTAGGGACCCAATTAAATTAGCTACGTTAATGGGCAACTACCAAGTAACTGTGCAAAACCGGAGTTTCTATCAACTGAGCTTTCGATTGAAACGAATCTTTTTGGTTGAAACTAAATGTGAAAGGCCGATGGAAACTAACAACAAAATCTTGTGCAACTTTTGTCCCTTCCATAACTAGTTGCAATGGAAATGTTCGACTTTTAACCTGAAACTTAGCCAAGAAAACTGATGTATGTTGTAGTTTCTTTACAAGAATTTGTACAAGCTGGAAGTTACACACGCGCATTTGAGGAACGACAGGTTGGAAAAATGTTGAAATAGTGGTTCAGTCTAGTCAGGTTTAGTTTCATGATACTTTGAGTGACAGTTTTGCGCTTTTAGGTGTACAGATTGGTTATACTGCGTGACTTTTAGGAAACAGATTCAAATAATAACGAGTTGGCAGTGCCCAAGCACTTTGAAAGGATTCTTTACAAGTTACTTGTTAAGAATTTCTTGCTAATGTACATCGGCCTTAAGATAATCCCCAAGAATGAGGTTAATTGTTCTTTCTCTGAAATTGATGGTTGCATCATGAATGTATTTTAAATCCGTTTGGATTTCTAATAATTGTGAACCTTCAACTTCATGCACTCTACTATATCTTCCTCCTATATCGACGAAACAATTGATAATGATTATAGTGTAGCATCATCGATGCTATATCACGTAGGTAAACCGAATTCGATAAGGTACGATTTGAAGATGCTAATCTCGTCGCTAGCGAAACACGTGTCACAGGATTGAATTAAGTAATTTCTGCGGTGAGGAGTCTACCGATGTGTTATACTGTTATTGACAAAACAAATACGACCTATGCATATTCCTAACTCGTCAAGAACCTTAAATAAATAAAATCCAAAGGACGAGACGACGAAATCGACATCGTCCGTTCGATATTTCGATTCCCTCGCGCGCACTTCCACCACCTCAATAATTACGCAGATATTCCATTCTGTAACATCGCCCAAGGTCAAGCGAACGAGCCGTATTTACTCCTCGATTACGGCTTTCTGTTAATCTATAAATTCTTAATGTCCTCATTGTCGATGCAATGAACCTCCTTAGCGCAGCAGCGCTTTCAGCTCGCTCCGCATTCATACGAGTGTTACAGGTACTTACGGATTTACCGAGGAGTTTGCTTGGCCGGTCGGTTGGCCGGCTCTTGGTTGAGAACTCGCGATCGTCTTTCTTCTAGTTGCTGGTCGGTCGATCGGTCGGAACCCGCCACATGCCTGCACGCTACAATTATCTTTTCATGAATCGATTACGGCGAATTATTTATTAAGTACGCTCAATTATAACTTTACGTCGCGTTTTTACAACGGCGGAAAGGATTACTTACGGCCGGCTATTAAACGGCGGCGCTGCCGAACGCAAAGGAGATATTAACGCGAGATATTGAAATCTCGTGTTTTTCCACCGCCGGCGTTATTGACGCGCGGTTAATTTAATAGACGACGGTTATTTTGATATATACAGGATGAATGATCCATTTGGTTACAACGACGGTGTGAAAGTATATAATTTTTATACGGAAACAGACATCTTCGGAGTATATTGTAGTATAGTAATACTCGAATGGTTAATTACCATTAGAAAATTCATCATTTATTACAATTCAATATATCAAAATTCACAGTTAATCGTGGGGTTATGGTCTTCAATTGACATTCGGTTTATTTTGGGATTCTATTTATACCTTCTCGACACCACGCCCACCACCATTTCAACATTTTATTACCCTAGGAGTGTTAGTTTCTTATTTTAACTCCAGCCAGAGACGTTTAATGGGAGAAACGAATGTAACTAGAAACAAAATTAATAATTATTATAAAAAGTATGTATTAATGGATAGAAAACCATTGTAAACATGCAACACTTTTACATCACAAGAATTCATAAAAAATTATTGGAAATGACCAAGGATACATCGACTTTCAATACAGGTTTCTATAACAACGCATTATGCCTGGATGAACTGGAGTCAAGGATGATTAAAGTTTTCGTTTCGTGGACAACGGAGAAATAATGTAGTGTAGTCCTGGTTTCCAAAAAAAAAAAAAAAGTTTGTTTGGTTAACGACGAAGAAAATTGACAAGATAGATAAGTCAACAAAAAAGTTTATAAATATATTTGGCATAAAAGGGTTTTAAGGAGAAGTACCAGGGAATAAAGAACCTCACCACACCGGAGAAGAAAGAATTTAAGAAAAGGAAGAATCCATAGAAAATAGAACGACACAGAGAAAGAAGTTAAGAGAGGGGAGAATCCATAGAAAATTGATCTGCATCGTAGAAGGAATTCAAGAGAGGAGGAATATGAAGAACCATCATCGAATAAAAGAAATTACACTCACACATGCACACAACGCTAGGTAATTATCCTGATTTTATGTTAAATATTTCTCAAAATTTATAAATATAATTTGTTATAATTTATGCTTTTCATATCATTAATTAGCGGCTAGGCCGGTGCAATTTTGTTTAAAAAATTAACTAAATCCTCAGTACAATATATACACAGTGATTCAAAATGATTGGCGTGTGCGTCTCTATACTAATGACATTAGCCTCCATAGGCGTGCTGATAATCCGTTACTTTTGTCACTCAATATACGAGTGCATTCCGGAAAATAGTATCCGTTTACATAGAATTAAAAGAAAAATTAAGAAACGTAAATAATGATTTTATTTATATGAAAATAATACGATTGTTTAGGTACACAGATTCAATCACTTTTCTTGTTCATTCGCCAGTAAGGCAAAGTTTCGTGACTCCCTTTCTAACCGTTCAAATGCGCGTTCTAGCTCTCTCTTTGATCTTATCAATAAGGCCACGTCCCTATACGAGCAACACATTGATATTTCTGATGATATAAGGAGCCAGTTCTTTGAATATTACTTTCCCTTATTGCTTCAGCCAAGGGCAATGGATTGTTGGGCTGACTGACGAAGAACAATAATGGATCAACAAATTGGAAAGGGATCTGTAACCCTTGCAATGCTGAATATATATATATATATATATATATATATATATTATATATATATACATATATATATAATATACATTATATTATTATTTTCAGCACCATATTACAGGGTGCATCCCAAAAGTCATAAAATATACTAAAAAAGGGATTTATTGACCATATCAGCACAAAGTGTCAATAATTTTCAAAATACTCTCCATGAACATTTACACATTTTTCCACTGAAATGGCGTCCTTTGAGTGACCTTCGCGAACAGAAGGAAGTCTGCCGGAGCCAGGTCGTGGTTACAGGATGGCTGCGGCAGCGTTGCCAGATTGTGCTTCGTTAGGAACTCACGGACGCGCAGATTCTCCGCGAGCTCTCAGTTTAACTGGTCTAATCTTCGAAAAAAAGTGTCCTATTTTTGCATATTTTTTGTTATTTTTCCGTGTGAATATACTTCCAAAATACATCCCCAAAGTGGACGAGCTACAAGTATTAACTTTTGTTTTTGATATTAAAATCTGTAAATTTTGTGCCACAGTTGTGGCATTATCGCTACTATTCAAGCAGGTGACAGTTATGAAGGCCTTTATAAGATGATATAATTAGAATTTGTTAAAAAGGTGGATGACGTGTTATCATTAAGTAGTGTAAATCGGACTGACGCTGTCACTCCTCCGGAATTTATGTATAAGTTGCTATTGATAAATTATTATTGAATAGTAAAATTTGGAGGATTTACACTACTTAATGATAACACGTCATCCATCTCTTTAACAAACTGTAGATATAATACATTTAATCACAGAGTTTATATTTCGCGGTTCATTTTCAAATTAAATTCTACGTTTACAGTTTCACGTCGGAAAAAATAGAACTAATACATGTTTCTCCCGTAAATTTATTTTAAAATTGACAATGAGAAAACTGAATTAATAACTCAAATCAAGCTTATAAAATCACTATACAGCGTGTCCCAAAATTGCTGGGACATAGAGCTACCACGTATTGTAGAGGTCAAAATAAGTCGAATGTACGCAATTTATATATATATGTATATATACCAAAATGCATCGTTTGTCCGTGCGAGAAGTTCTAAGTTTACTTCAAAAATCACGTTTTTGTACGCTGTTCAGAAATGCTCGAAACAAATTTAATGAAATTTGGGAAAAGTACATTGTAGAGGATTGCCCTGCTTTCAGTAATCAAAGAAACCGAAAGAGAATTGTGGAAGGATTAAAACCACCCTCACCCCCTGGCAATTTTTTTAAATTCTTTCTTAGGGGTGGTAATACGGTTCTAAGCCTTTTTTAACGGAAAGGCTTATTCATCATCTTCATTTTTTCACTTATAAAAACTACGTATTTTGGACAACTTCGAAGGAAAAAAATGTTTTCTCAAATACTGATCACCTACATTCTCAGTAAAAATTTAATAAAATTGTAATACAAAATTTAGTTGATTACTGAAAGTAGGGTGATCCTCTAAAATGTGCTTTTCCCAAATTTCATGAAATTTGTTTCGAGCATTTCTGAATAGGGTACAAAAAGCGTGATGTTTGAAGTAGACTTTGAACTCTTCTCACGGACAAACGACACATTATGCTATATATACAAATTGCGCCCATTCGACTTATTTTGACCTGTATAATACGCGGTAGCTCTATGTCCCAGCAATTTTGGGACACGCTGTATAGGCTCATGGATGGAAACTTCTCTGGTTCATAAATGCTGTATGCAGACCTTTCCTAGTCTTGATGTTGCGCTTTTGGATTCTAAAGCAAACAAGAAAAGATAGTATAAAATTTATATGCACCTCTCATTATTGGCCATATATCGGCATTACCGCAAACTTCTTCTCTGTGGCGTATTCTCAAAAAGGGAAGTGTCTTTTGCTTTGATAGAGGATCGCCTTTTCTTAACGCCCTTCAGTTTGTAAATTCGTCCTAGAAGTCTCCTGAAGTTGAAGATGGCATGTTCTTAGACCCAATTTTTCGACTTCTTGTGATATGTAAGCCAATAAAATGGACCAATGTATAAATGAAAGAAGTGGAATCAAGTTACCCGTTCCAAGCGAGATTCTTATGTTGATATGGACCTTAACCCTCCGAGAGCCTCGTTGTTATAGCTTCTAAGTAAATCTAAGGTAGGATTTTATTTTTATTTCTATTATTTTGCTACGGGAAGCATCAGAAGGGACTACTTATGTGATTTGTTTGTTAATCAGATTTTTATTTCTACCAGACTTGGCAAGGAGTTCCGCCTCAGAGTACGACAAGAGACTTGAGAAGTGGTGACACCTTTCCCTAATTGACCTCCAAATTGGGCGCGCTACTGAAAGCAGGCAAGTAATTTTGCTTGGCGGCAGTTTGTATCTTCAATGACCTTTCTGAATTCTCAATAACTCGTTTTTACTTGGAAGGAAACTATTGGAGATGTAATTCGTAATGACGCAGAATACATATGTTTTATCTAAAAATCTACGATGATGGTTATCAAATATCTTTAGTTAAAAATGTACCTAACGAGAGTTGAAAACGTGCACTCCTTTTGTTATCCTTCATTTACATTGTATATTCAAGCGAAGCTAATACCGAACAATCTCTCAATCGCGATCGCATTGCAGGATATTATAAAACGACCCGGTTAAGACATCATCACCATCATCATCATTATCGTCGTCGGCGAAATCCACATTTGTCGTCTCTCTTTCGTATTGACCTTTTAGGTAAATCGAATCGACAAAAGCTTCGTGTATAAGTGTCCTTACGTAAACATCTCTTCGCGTGGCGCAACCGCTTTAATTACTCAACATTTCGATCCTTTCATAATAGACGATACACCAGCAAACGCGAACGCCTATATCACCTTGTTGCGCGCGTTCGTTCGCGCGACTATTACGATTTCCGTTAATTGAACGCGTTTCGATCTCGAAACTTTTCGTAGAGTGTGCTCACCGTTCATTGTCTAACGACTATATTGGCAATATTTAGGTCAGCCGATGAAGGAGAAATATGCCAGGATACGAAGGTTAAAATCGCTACGATTTGAAATTTAATTCTCTCGATGACTTTTCCAGCATTTCTGTCTGCATTCTATAGAGTCGCAACGCAAGAAAATGACTATAGATTCGTGTGTGTGTGTGTGTGTGTGTTTGCCGCATGCATAATTGAGGAAAGGAGTAAGTAGAACGGAACGAAAAGCTTCGATATTTTTTAATTATTTTAATTGGGATGCAGTTCGCGTTAATCAAGAAGACAAGAAGAACTCCTCAGATGGAGAAGAGCTATCGACATCTAAAGCTCCTTTTCTCACTTTACCGCTCCAACTGTTACGGAGATATATACATTCAAAGTTTATTTCGTCCGACCCGATCCAATCATACACCAATCGACGCCTCTTGACGCGCTGATTCCAACGATGTATGATCTGTGTAGATTATTTCAAATAGTTGCCGATAAAACCCAAGAAGACACAAAAATCGCTTAAAATAGTCGATATCGCATACCCATCTCGGATTCAATTCGACTTAGGAGGTTAAATGCTACATTAATCGACGTATCTTGACCAGCTGAACTCACCGGCGTAGGATTTTTTACTTTACTCCAACAGTTACTGAGAAAATCGCAAGAAATCGCGCAAAAGATGACGGAGATATATACGTTTAAAGTTTATTTCGTCCGATCCGATCCAATCATATACCAATCGACGCCCCTTGACGCGCTGATTCCAACGATGTATGATTTGTGTAAATTATTTCAAATAGTTGCCGATAAAACCCAAGAAGACATAAAAATCGCTTAAAATAGTCAAAATCGCATACCCATCTCGGATTCAATTCGACTTAGGAGGTTAAATGCTACATTAATCGACGTATCTTGACCAGCTGAACTCAACGGCGTAGGATTTTTGCTTTACTCCAACAGTTACTGAGAAAATCGCAGGAAACCGCGCAAAAGACGATAGAAATTGCTAAATTGCACCCCCTTGTAGCTACTGTGTTTCTTCCTACACCACTCTAAGAAGGTCATTTTTCTTATGCAGAATCAGCCTCGGATCGTTCAGAATTTAGGCGCTACGACCGCTTGAAGTTTGCTCATTTTAGCCTTATATTCGGTTCTGCGTAATTGTCAGTTCCCTTAGATATATTCTGACACAAAGAAACTTCGAAAGTCGTACATCGATCTTTTGTCGAATGACCAAAATTCTAGTGAACTATTTTACCGAGTCAAAAATTAAAAGAATTAAATGTAGAAGACTCTCTTTATGACGACCTAATAACTCAGGTGCGTCAATGGGCCGTTACCAAGTATATGCATATACGCCAATAAGCCGTAAGGAAAATTTAGTTTTGTCAGTCACAGACCGCAACTGCAGTTAATATTTTCCTCACGGATTATTGGCATATGCAAATTGTGCTTGCTTTGCAAGCCCATTAAGACACCTAATATATTAGGTCGTTGTATAGGGAATCCTCTATATTTTATTTTATTAAGACCAAAATTCTGATGAAAATCGACAATTCATTTTGAGCCGAATTTCAAATCGTTCTTACTGCTTGATTTATGGCTAGATCACGATCGAATAGATCTTCTTAGAAGCAGATTGTACCTATGAATCGAATGGGATAAGAGCGAACTCGCTATCTATAATAGTTTTTGCCACACAACGAAATTATGGTAATTTTAGGTAAGATATTTTTTCAATCTTCAAAGCACCATATCTCCGAAACGGTATGTCTTAGACATCTCCGGTTTCTTTCATTGGAATTGGCTCCCTGAGTACTTTAAGTCCACCGAGATTGAACTCGCTTGTGCTATCGAAAGTATGCTATCTCGAAAAACGATAAAATTTCTATAGAAATTTTTCGACGAAAACACTTTTTGCGGCCTTCCTAGAAGCAAATGTTGACTAGGAATAGAAATATTGCTAAAACAATTAAATAAGGAAGTGCATACTGCCATCAATGTGATTAGCGATGAGCTACGATCCCTCTAAACACACATTTCGATAACTAACTTATCATCTTCAGCTGGAAATTGCGAAATAATAACACCTCCTTCTTATGTCCTCCAACAATTGTGCTTCCCAACCTAATCGTTTCACAGTTACGTAGTAATCGCGTTGCTTCATACTTCTTCCTTTTCCTTTCTTTCTCTTTTTATTTTGTGCAACATCCGCATTGACTTCGCATCTACCCGTGTTTGTCGGCGTGTCGGTCTGTCACTCGCCGACCAATTCGCTAGCAGCTTATTGATATTTCGCGTACGGATTGCGACAGCGCCATTATCGCCGGGTTCTTCGCCGACATCGGCGGCATCACGGTCGACGGATCGTGCGGTCTTTTGTCCGCAATTACTACGTATTTGAGAAATCTCCGAGGGAACGGTTACGCAAAAACCGTACGGTCACGTTAAAGTTCACAGCGATCCGAAGCCGGTGGATACGCGGCACGTAAGTGGCCTGGCTCTGCGAGGAGAAGATTCTTCATTATTGGAGCGGAAATCGAGCCGCGATGGTTAGGATAATATTTCTGCCCGTTCTGCTTAGCTACGTAATTGATTTATTCGACGTCTTTTTTTGCTTCTGGTTCAAAGCAAAGTGATTTACGATAGGAACGATATATATATATATATATGTAAGAAAAATGCTCGGAGTACACAGTTAAATATTATTATATAATATTGTTATTTATTTAAAAGTCCCTAGGCGACAGACGTTTAGAGGTTAAATTCACCCCTGTTTCTCTGTCTAAAAGGTAATAAAGTCCAAAATTAAAATCAAAACCAAGGGGAAACTAGGTGGTTGTAAAACTGCCACCTCGCTACTTTGTTACCTTTTAGTCACTGAAAAAGGAGTGAATTTAACCTCGAAACATATGTCGCCCATGGACTTTTAAATAACATTATTGGATATTTGACTGTGGACTCCGAACATTTTTCTTGCACATTTATCATCAGTCAAGAACTCATCTTTTGCAAATGTCCCCACCATGCTAGTTGTCTATGCTCTACGAATTCTTGCATTGAATCTACTTCCAAATCTTGTCTAATTTTGTTGGTTCTTATTCTATCCATCAGCGTGACATCTCCTCCCTACTTTTCAGAGGAATTTCATTTCCATCGCTTGAATTTTGTTAGTTGTTCTCGTTGAGAGAATCCGTGGTTCACTACCGTAGGTTAATATGGGTCTGTATCAATATACAGAAGTCTGAAGAAGTCGAAATAAAACAACGGATTGGAAAAGCCAACAAGACATTCTACTCACTGAACCAGAACTTCTAAATCAAGAAAGAGGTATCACCCAAAAACTAAAATGAATATATCTGATTTAGAGTTTCTGGTGATACCCCTTTCTTGTTTAAAAGTTCTAGTTCAGGAGTAGAATGTCTTATTTTATTTATTTATTTTATTATATATTTATTTTGAGTTCCTAGGTTCCATTGTTTTGAATTTGTATTCCGAGATAATTACAGTTGCTTACTTGTTCTAGTCTTGGCTAGGACTAAGGCTGAAGACCTTGGATCTATAAAGAGTTCCTCAGGACCACGCCTATTCATGGAGCTCTTAGTTGGTCCACCTTGATATTACCAGGATAACATATGATCGTGCTTTGAGGACGATTGATGCTACCCTGTGACACGCCAGAAGCGTTCAACTGAACGCTTCTGGCTTCTTATCGCTTTCGGAATAACCACAGCAGCTGGCTCTTTGGTAGCGTGCTACCCCCAACGACCAGGCACGGGTAGGCCGCCTTCCCAGACCACGTGAGGAGGGTGCAAAGTCTAGTTCAAAAGAACTGGGAAGTTGCCAGGTAATCGTGCTAACACCTGTGATGGCTTGCGGCACAAAACAGAGCGGAAGCCTGCTGTCGGTGACGTCGATCCATAAATTGCAGCGACGAAGGGGCTTAGGGAAATAACGTCCTCAGATCCAACTTAGATTAGATGGCAGATCCCCGGTAGAATCTGATCCAAGCACGTTTGATGCTATGTTTCTGGCACTGAACGCGTTAGAAAAGTGAAAAATTTTGTTCGAAACACACAATTGATGAAAGTACCCTGAGACGCGAGTAAGTCACTGAGCTCAGTTGCTCAGAATTATTTGAGAATTATTGAGTAGGTTCTAGGTTGCAAACACTTGTACAATTACAGGGGGCAAATCATTATTGCGGATAAAACTGTTCGAAATTTGCCCCCAATAAGTTTAGCAGTTACAAAATTTAGACGCCGACTTTTATTGTTTATTGCTAGCGTATTGGTGCAGGTTGGGAATTTTCTCCATTTCCCTATCCTTTTCTTAGTCTCTGACCCACTGTACCCAAGCTTAATCATAAATTCTGCTCCCTCCCCCACCTTCGTCTAGCTATTGTAAATGTTGCTCCAATGAATTTTATTTAAGGAATGATTTTTGTCGAATCTGCCTTCTTTTGGAAATCTCATGGAAAATTTGACAGCTGCATTTGAGGACTACAAGGTGACAAAGAAATGTAAGTGGTACTTGTCCAGGAAGAGTTCTAATTTGGAATATGGAAGTTCTGAAGCTGACTAGAGTCAGTTGCTTCAAATCGACGCAAAAGAAGAAAAATATAAATTTAAGGTGATCTCGGAACAATCTTAGCAAGGCACGGTTTAACAGTCTCGCCGCCGAAGGAAATTTGAAATTTGGCCAAAACAAGATCCTTGCTGTATAAGTCTTAATTATGCCATTTTTACATGTTTAACGTCATATTTGGCATTTTTTGGAATAATTATTTATGTTTCTTTGTGGTGAGAAAGCTACCACTGGCCAGGTGTAACATTATTGAAACACCTATGTATATCTGGATCATCTAAGATTTTCGCCATCTTACAAGGCGTTCATGACCGGTCTCGTTCTCGTGACTTCTCAAATCTTCGACGGATCCAATAGGAAATCAAAAGCAATTCATTTTTACTGAAAACAGTAAAGTTGATTCCAGTATAAGCAGAATCTTGGCCATGACAGAGCCAATTGAATACTTTACTTTATTCCAAAGATTTGATAAACTTGATGGTTGAGTTCAGAAAATTGGTTTGGAACCTTTGGTGTAACAAAGCAAACACACTGACAAAGTCAATGCACAAATTTCACTATCACCAAACAAATATTGCATGTCTCTCGACGCGCGTTTCGCTAACCAAGTTAGCATCATCAGGAGAGCGCGTCGAGAGACATGCAATATTTGTTTGGTGATAGTGGAAATTTGTGCATTGACTTTGTCAGTGTGTTTGCTTGATGGTTGAGGAAACCAATTTATACGATACTCAATACCTAATAAATTCAGATGTTGTTCCACAATGTGCTAGAGAGATGAAGAGATTTATTGGGCTCCTTGGTTGGATGGGAATCGTGACAGTACCGAGGTTGGTCGATTATTGGAGTGGAAACGATTTATTTTCATTTCCTTTACCTAAAAGGGCTATTCCTCGAAATAGGTTCGAAATGTTATTGCGGTTTTGGCATCTTTCAAACAACGAAAATGTTACGCCGGGTAATCGCTTATACTGCTTGTTACTACGACTTTTCCATATTTACAGGCTATATTAAAGCAATATTAATAATTTGTTTATCCTGTCATTAAGAATAACTGGTACTAAAGCGAGTAAAATGTATATTATTGCTATTCAATTTTTTAGATTGAACGACTGTCTATAAAGGGATCGTCAAGTGCATAGAAGAACCACATCCTTGCTTTGAGACCATTTGCAACTGAATCCTTGAATGAATACCATTGTGAGTTCGAAGATTTCAATGGAGGCGGCCACGACATGTGACTGAGGTGACCAGATACTGGAATGAAGAAATTTCAAATAACTTTGCAGAAGGGAGTTAACACATGTTGCAGTTGTGTTGTTTCGTTACACTACTTAACATTTAACATACTCCTCCCTACGAAGTAAGCTTAGTACGTTGAATTCTCCTTTAGTGTCATCAAGCACGACATCCAGCCTTCACTAAACGACTTGATATTATCTCAATTTTACACCCGCCTCATTCCAATAAATAAGCAATGAAAATCTAATCCAATCATCCTACAACAACAACGTTTCTTCCTTCTCCATCCCTCCCGCTATATGGGGGATCGAAACATTCCGTCGAGTGAAAATAATTAAGGGCAAAACAAAAAGGAGCGCGCGTCAAAATCACCGCACTTCAGCTTATAAATCCTTCCGCCGTCGCCGAAACTTGTTCCGCTACTCTCTTCTTCTTCTCTCCATAAACTTCACAAAGTCCTGTACGCCGCCACCACCGCCGCCGCCGCCGTCGCGTCGTTCGCTCGTTCACTTGCCCGCCTGACATCCAGCTTTTCTAGCTTCCAGGTCGTATCGATCGAGCGACCGAGCTCTCTCTCTCGCTCCTCTCCTCTCCTCTTTTCATTTTGACATCACGCGACGGTATACCCTTCTCGGCCGTCACCGCGGGAGTAATCTAGAATAGTAATTTGCCGTAGGACCAAAGCTATCGCGAGCAACGGCGACGACCACGTTCGGGAATTACGAAAGTACCGTATATATATAAGCGCGCGTTTCGAGTCGGATCCGAGGGAAGGTTCGGGCTAAGGAGGGAGAGAAACGGAGGTAGGAGGAGGACGTGAGGCGAATTTCGACGAAAACGGAATAGAAGTTGAATGTAGCTTCGAGAACCATTTGTGTATTCAGCTTTGATCTTCGGTTAACAATCTAGGGAGTATTCGGAGAAGTTTTCGTTTTTGTGTGTGTGTATATATACCCGCGCGCCACCTGTATATATAGGCGTGCATATATACAGGGAGAAATTTTGCGAATATCGGGTACGAATAAAATCCTCTTCTTTTTTCCCCGTAATCGTTATGCCCATCAAGGCTTCGAGTTTGCTGTTTTTCTTTTGCGACCCATTCCCCCGTGTCTTCCGGCTTTTGGCATTTCTCTTCTCTACTCCATAGCACTCCCTTTTCCTGCTGGGAAGGTAATCGACAGCTCCTCTACGGTTTCAATTCTATGTTGTATTACGTTTCTGATCGCATATACCTATGTTGTTACTAGTTTGTTTACCAGGCTTCTAGGCTACCCATTCCGATTCCTGTTCCCACAGTTTCAATCTCATTTCTACAATTCTTGTGTATAATTTGGAGAAATCACTGGTCCCTGGTCGAAAATCGATGCTGTACGCGAGTATTCTGTGTATATGTACACTGTCGTAACTTATTTCGTAATTATCGCTGTTTGCTCAGACTAAGCATTGCTGAAAATCTTATAAGTCCATAGTTTTTATAAAACGTACACATAGTCTGCTTTCTTATGAATTGGTATAATTATGTCATGTGCCTCGTATTTTACAATTTTCTGTGCCTACTATGCCACGTGAAATATGCTAAGCGCCCATTCTTTTCCCTTCCTTTTCCAGCCACATCATCGTTCGCATTTTCCTCGTTTTAATCCTTCGCATAGCTTCCTCCTTCTCAATTCCATTGACTTTGTCGATGCCATCGTTTTTGATCGCCTTTTCCTCGCTTATTCCTCCATAGTTTCGTTCGTTGTTTCCTATTTATCTGTATGCACGTGTACTACATCTTCAGTTCAGTTCTCCTTATTCCTAAACCTTTTATTTTCCTTCTTCTTTCTGCCTTCCATTTAATTGCATTCTATAATTGTATCCATATACAATCGATCCAGTTCTGTACCCAATCCTTGCTAATTCCTCTGCTTTGCGTCTCGTATTTCTTTCCTGGTATTGTCTCTTATTTCAACGTACTTTTGTTTATAATCCTGGTTCTTTGCTTTTATATAAGCAGCTTTCTTCTATTTTGCATATCGCCCTACTTCCCTATTTCATCATCGACTTTTCCTCTAGCCACTTCTATGATTTCTAACTCCATATATACCTTCTTATTCATCATAGATTACTGGGTTTGATAACTTGCCGTTTATCCTCCAACTTCAAGTCTAGCTTTCTTGCCCAGTCCGTTCTTTTTCAGCGAATTTCGTGTTCTGTCATTCCACATATCTTATGCTCTCTCTGCTTTATCATAGAATACGATTTTAAGAATTTTCAATTTATCTTTCAGTATCTTCTCCCACACTCCGTGTTCCGTTGATCGCTCACTTCATGTACCTTTTCTGCTTTATCGTATACTACGGTTTCTAGAACTTAATTTTTATTATTTATATTTTATTTATCCTCTGATGTCTGGTCCTGTTTCCTTCCCCATTTCATTCCTTTCGAGTTACGTCTATTGCTTTCATTCCACACATCTCTTCCTCTTTATCGTAGATTATGATTTAGAAATCTTCCTCTCCTTCCCCATTCCGTTCTCTCTTGCAGTGACTTCTATATGTTCTGATTTCACATAAAACTTCTCCCTCATCTGTAGTTCATATTTATCCGCCGATGTCCAGTGCTGCTCTCCTCCCCATTCTATTCCCTTCCAGTGACTTCTATGTCCTCTCACTCCACATATCTCGTTTGTTATATCGCAGGTTATGCTATTTAGAATTTGCTATTTATCCTCCAATGTGCCATCTTGTTCTCATCCCTATTCCTTTCTCTTCCAGTGACTCCTACGGTTTCTGACTCCACATATTTCTTCTGTTTTGGCGTAGATTATAACTTCTAGACCTCGCCACTAATGTTCTAATTTCGAGCCTTGCCCTCTTTAGCATGGCTTTATCTTGTAGTGACCACATCTGTTCTCCTTTATCGTAGATCATGATTTGTAGAACTTGGCATTTATCCTGTGATATCCGGTCTTCTTCTTATTCCCTATTCCGTTCTCTTCCAATGACTTTTATGTGCTCTGATACCCACATACCTCCTCTCCTTTATCGTAGATGATGGTTTCTGGAACTTTCCATTTATCCTCCGATGTTCGCTCTTGTTTACCGCCCCATTCCATTCCAGTGACTACTATGTTTTCTCACTCCACATATCCCTTCTGCATAGATCAAGGTTTGCAGAATTTTCCATTTATTCTTTAATGTTCAGTCTTATTCTCTTCCCCATTCCGTTGTCTTGCAGTAACTTCTTTGTTTTCTGATTCTACCTATCTGCTCTGCTTTATCGTAGATTAAGGTTTTCACAATTTGCCATTCATTCTCCAATGTCCAGTCTTCTGCAGTGACCGGTTTCTAGACTAACATATCTCTTCTGTTTTGTCGTAGATTATGGTTTTTAGAACTAGACATTTATCTTCCGATGCCCAATCTTGCTTCCTCTGCTCTCGTTCCCACAACTACCTTCCCTATTTCGTCTTAGTATCCTTGCCTCGTTTCTTCCTCTTTCAATTGGTGTGTTCTCATTTCATCGTACTCATTGCGATATTCTTGTGTTAATTCTATCCCATTGAACGGGGGAATTACCAGTTTGTGCTGTGTACTCAATGATGCTTCGTTTCCTGTTATAACTTCGTCAACTACAGTTCTTAAGCTTTAGTACTTTTCGCGTTTCTTTCTTCCACACAAAATGTACACTAATCTTCTGATGGCTGGTCCCAGGAGGTACTTCCTATTAGTGAACTATTGTTTGCACAAAACTCCGGCATTCCTTCTCCGTTCTTACGCATTTCTTTCCTCTCCAAAAGATCCGACGTATTCGACACCTTTGTTTTGGCGCTTTTCAAAGCTTCAATACCCTCATTTTAATCAAAATTAGAAAATTTTGGCGTTTATGGACACACTAGTCGATGACGGATGGTTGTTGGATTTTATTATTTCGTCTGCAAATTTTGATGTTACCCACAACGATTCGGAAATAATCGAAAATTTTAAACTCAAAGGAGATTATTTGAAGAAATAAAAAGAAAAGCGATGGCGACGACTACCATATCATCAATTTTAAACGCACTTTAATCAGGTCCCCGATCGGACGAGCAAACGGAGATTTTGCGGACGAAATCTGAAACAACCTCTAAAGGAAACATTAAGCAACCAACTATTCAAATTTTAACCGTGCTTCTAATTTAGGGTTAAGATAACCTCGTCGACGGATCTCCCTGGATCGCCGCGTTTCAGATCATCAACTGGACACGGTGGTAGGTAAAACAATAACCGTAATCGAAAATCTCACGATTCGCATACACACATACACACACATCTATAATTACCGGAACGAGAATCTTATTTTATAAAAAGTTCAGGGCGCGGAGAGTAGATTATTGCGAGGAATGGGAAAAGAGGAAAAAAAAGCACCACGCGGCGCGGCGCGGCGGCGCTCCCCGGGTAGTTCGAGAGAACACGAGATCGCCTCGCAATAATAAAGTTATAATAATTCAGATCGCCGAGCGACGCCGCGCCGGCTTCTCGCCGGGTTCTTTTAGCGTAATAAATAAGTAATAGTTTCGATTCCCGATGGCGATACGCAAGACTGAAGAAAACAGGACGATTATTTATCCGGGTAATTGCGAACGGCGAACGGCGAACGGCGAGCTTCTCGGAAGACAATGAAATAGATTTCCTTAGGCGTGGTCGGGTATGTTATGGTATGTAAGAACGCTCATATTATGTGCACATATACGTAAATGTTTATATGTACGTAAGACGATGAGTTCTTGTAGTGGACGGCCGAAGAAAACAGGAAAATATGAAGTTGGGCACGGTACGACTTGCTCACTCGACGAGTTCATTGATGTTAGGAGGGAAAAACGAACAAGTTTAAATGTGACTTGGATCGGTTGTACGAGATCTGTCAATATTGTAATGAGACTGGTAGCGTAGTGTTTGATCGGGTTACACTGGGGACGAGGAGACTTGGAGGGTAAGCAGCTATGTGATACGCCATCAGTGCGAGCTGGCACTCGCTAGACTCACGTTGTTTGTCCGTAGCGACTGTTTTGGGGAAGAAGGTTTTGCTTGTGCTTCCTGACAATGAATGATACGAATTTCGAGCAACGGTGTGTGATTAGGAAACTAAGCACCAAGAAATGGAACGGCACATTCCAAGCTCTCCAGGTCCCAGAAAAAAAGCAACAACGAGCAAGCCAAAGTTCAAAAGCACCCTGATTTGCTGCTTTGATAGCGAGGGAATCGTTGACGAAGAGTTTGCTAAGTGCCAACAATAGTATAAAATAATAATAACAATAAAATATATATAGATATGAATCAGCGTTGGATTTATCTTTATAATGTTTCTTGTTTGATCTTTAGTATCAATAGTATCGATTTCAAATGACACACACGCCGCTATCTGATATCTTTTAGGTTAAGTTCGATTAGAAACAGAACTCTTCTACTTATCGGCTCTCTGCGGCTAACTTCGTTCGATTACGAATTGTTTTTGTCCCCTTTCGTTTCCGATCCGGCAAGGCGACAACAGTTCTGGAAGATTTTCTCAATTAGCTGAAGCATTCTATGGTTTTAAGTGCATTTGGATTTTATTCGAGCTTCACTCGGACTTGCTGTTTGCGAATAAGTAAGCAATAACTTTGTGAGGAATCGTCGTTCTTATACAGTAAGGCCGCCATTTTGAAATATTACTCATCTAAATTAAATTTCTTAATTTAGACGAGTAAATCATCTATACTTAGGTACACATAGCTAATCCGTTATATTCCGCTTTTATGCACTTTTTGTGTTGGACTCATAAAATTGGGTTGAAATCCATTACTGTTTGGCTGTAATTTTCAGGTTGATATCTGCCAATTTTAATGATCATTCATAGGGTTAGATGCATAAGTGCCTTAAGAATTTGAAATCCTATTTGAATACGAAGTATTTATTTTAGATCAAATATAGAAACATATTTTTCAGCCTAAATTCTCTTTTCTTTTTTCTATGTACAGGGTGTTAGTGGCTAGGTGCCAATCAAATCATTTTATTTCTTTTATTCAACTTGACGTTAGTTGAATGTGCTGTGCTTCCCTTCACACCCTCCCCTTGCGTCGTCAATTAGCGGTTGCACCTGTAGCGAAGTTTCTTGGTCTTATCGTTGCTAAGGAAAAGATACGTTTCCGGATGTTAAGAGATCAAGTGGCTACCATGCATTTTATTACGATATTGGGGATACACCCACTCCGTCTTGACTGTTAGTTGGCTGGCCATCTATAAACCGAAATTCGGAATATCTGAACTACTCCTTGAAGAGGACGACGCAAGTTTGTGCCCTCATGCCAAGGCGTTAATCAATACGTTTACCGAAAGATTCGTGGAAGATTTCGAAGAAGGTTCTTGTATGTGAGATCAAACACCAAGAAGGAACTGGGTGTTGAATTAGGAGCATGTGCCTTGTGTCATGTTAAGGTGCTCGTATAATAATATTCACATGGTTAAGTGCCATTAAATACTCTATTATTAATTACAATTAAATATATCAAAACTCACAGTAAATGTCGGAGTTGCAGGTCATGGATGTTCATATTCAAATGACATCTTGTTTGATTTTGGGTCCTACTTATACTTTTCCGATATAACGCACACCACCTTTTTAGCATTTAATTACCCTGCGGGTATTAGCTTCGTTTTTTAAATCCAGCCGGAGACATTTAATGGGAGAAAAATGTAACTAGAAATAAATTTCTCAATCATTATAAAAAGCATCGATTAAAAGATAGAAAAGAATTGTAACAGTTTAAAAACATACATTCAACACTTTCACGTAACAAGAAGTCCTAATTACAACTGGATATAAGAAATCAAGGACACCAGGGCATCAAAAATTCAGACCTCTGTGACAACGTCACGTCAGTGAGGAATTGTAGTAAACATCGAGTTACCGGGACAACGGAGAAAAATGTAGTAGCCTTTGGATGGGGAAAGCGACCTGGTTTCGGAAAAATATGAAGGAATTGTTGGTTGACGACTGATTAGCTACAACACGCAAAATTATCGAAATACGATTTTGCTAATTTGAAATTAAACTAAAATAGAAATTTCAATTACATTTAAAACGAAAGGTTTTAAAAAAGAAGTGAACATCGAATATACAGAGCACGACAATTTCAGTAAACCGTTTGCTGGTCAGTCAGAACATTCCTGTGGCTCACCAGCCTTTTATTCGGCCGACTTGAATCCTTGTTACTTCTACTTCTTCCCGAGATTGAAACATCATCTCCAGGGGCGTCGTCTTGGGCCACTGGACAACATTCAAGCCGCCGTAACCGACCAATTGAAGGTTATTTCAGTATCCTAGTTTCAGCACTGCTATGAGGAGTGAAGGAACCACCCTCAACGCTATCTGGTTTCCCAAGGAATTTGCTTTGAAGGGTACAATGTTATTAGAAAAGAACAAATGGAGGCAAAATCGGCCCCATTACTTTTTACACACCTCGTAGTTTGTTATCAAGTGAATTTTGATTCAACAAACATAAGAACTGTTATCTATGCCTAGGACTTAACACACAGCGAGAACAGCCAGAAGGGTAACGCAATCGGCAAGCTTTAATTTTATTTACCCTTTAAAGCTGCAGAATACCTCTCTAACAGCACGAGAAGAAATGTCGAGAAATACATGCGCTCCCTGTAACGAAAATCACACGTATTCACGACTTTGGCGGTGTAATAAGTTACCAATCAAATTATTTTGGTTTACAATTCCTCCCCGATTGAGTTAACACCATCGTAATTCGCCCATTATTTCGCTAAATAACTCTCTGTCTATATACATATATTTATAATAACTCTTTCCTACATATTTCTCACCAATACCGTGGATCTCAAGACCCGTGCGACTTCAATCAGTCCCTTGCGAAATTTTCGATCTTTTTGCATCGGAAAATTTACAAATTCCTTAAAAAATTAGAAGTTTTTTTTTGTCTTGGGAGTATCTTAGATGTTCTGGAACAGATCTTCCTTGGTGGTATCGCCGCAAAACCGCATTCGCCTAACCGCGATCGTAAATAACGCGTCCGACATAAATCAAGCGATCTTAAGTAATATATTTTGCAGAAATAGTGGCAAAAAGTTGCAGATGACGGAAGGAAGGGGATACCGCCGAGACCGCTTTGCGACGTGAATCGTTTCTGACGGATGAATTTGCCGTTGCCGTTCGGTTTTTCTACGGTTTTATACCTTTCTATTTTCTTAGGTGTACTTCTACTGATTTTAATGATCCAAACTTCTCATGCAAACGAATTTGTATATTACGAGGGGTGCCCGTAATGTTATTTAGAAACAACCACTAGATGGTGCTATTATCTCAATGGTGTCATTACTATTTTCGTAAGAGTTTACATGAAACAATGGCTTATAAATTGACCGAGTACTTTGTTTACGGAGCCCGTTTCAAGAAAAGAATTTTGAGAAGGAATGGAATTTTCACGTAAAATTTTTCACTCGATGATTTATTACGACTTTGGTAAAGGTCCACCCCATCAATAGTGCATGGTATCACTTCGTTCAAGTTCTGGTAATGTACCAACCAGAAAGCCAAAAAAGTAGCTAGGACAAAATTTACAATCGCTTTGCAAAATTTTGTCGTGATTGTGCGCCTGTTAGTGGTGAATTGCGTGTAGGTAGACTTAGGTCGATTTTCATTCCAAAAACATGACTGGGGAAGATCCGCATGTGACTTACAACAAACAGAGGTATTCGTAGACATATCGAAGACTGGAATACCTTCGATTTCGCATGAGCATTTGGCTGTAAAACAGATTTCTGCTGCATTCCGCATATTTACCCCAAACTCAGAAAAGGCTGGTGTTAATTTGATGGAAGGAAATACTCAACAAATTCGGCCGAGGAAATGCAAAATTACTATACAACATCATAACAGGTGATGAAAGTTGGATTTATTCGAAAATTGAATAGAACTGGTTTTACTTGGTGAAGATCCATAATGTAATGTAATGTAATGTAATGGGGTGGGGTCTGGCCCAAAGTGGCCCTTTGCACTGCGACCACGTTGATCTATTGTGCTTCCCCTTGTTTTTTATTTATTTAATACGTCTAGGATCAGCTCCTTCAAAGGGAGTGTTAATAGGTCCTCTTCACTAAGCGTATATGCATGTAGTATTCTGTATCTCCTGTGGCTTAGTGCCCCACAGTTAGTGATCAAGTGTTCCATTGACTCCTCTTCTTCACCGCAGAATCTGCAAGTGTCCGTGTTGGATAAGTCCATTTTGTATAGGTGCTTGTTGCAGGTACAATGGCCTGTGAATACCCCCGTCAGTGGGGGCGCTCACAATAATAATAATGAACAAAACATTCGTTATTGGATTTTTCGTACAAACCGGAAACTAAGCAACGAACCACTGTTTCGGTGTTCCAAGGTGAACTGAATTCCACGAAAGTTATTCGTTCACACAGCACTTCCAAGAAAATTATGTCTTTTGATTCCTTAGTTGTACGGGACGTGTCGAAGCTATTCCTTAAGATAATCGAAGAACAGCTAATGCTGGACGGTATACACTAATCTATATGCCTGAGGTCATCCAAGAAATCAAGAAAAGCGATCGAAAACCTCTTATCATTCTGAATCAAGAAAATGCCAGCTCTCGCACAGCATGTCAAGCAATTGATTATTTGGAGGAGAAAAACACGGAATTACTCGCTCATTCTTCTGATTTCTCGCCTAACGATTTCCATTTGTTCCCGAATGCGTGGACAGCGATTTTGGGCATCTGAACCGGCTGTTGAAACCTCCAAAAGCCATGTTTTTGATATAGCAACTTCAGAACGGAGAAAATGTTTTCGGAATTGGTTGGAGCGCATGCAAAAGCATATAGATCTAAAAGGCGAGTATTTTGAATCAATAAAGGGTGTGTTCGAAAAGAACGTCGTTTACTGTCTAGTTTCTGTACAATAAGAACTGAAAGGGCGCCCATCGTACTTACTATTGGTCCACTTTTGCGCTTGCCGATGTTCTTCTCGATAAAGGGCTATGTAAGATCCTTATTTTGCAAAATAAACAATCAACTAATAGAAATAGCAAACTTCTTGATTGTCCTCAATTTCACAATCCGCTCAAAGGCTGGCGAAGAAAGGATTTCCCACTCGGCTACGCAAGCAGAAGAGTTTCTCAGAGTCGAATCTCCCCGGACCTGATTGATAGGCGCCGAAGACGAACATCATGGGTGGAGGGGGCGTCAGTTGATACCAAGGCAATCTGTAATGCAAATAACAAGAAACGAGCTGTTTCTTTTTAACTAATGCCATAACTGTTCATGTTAGACCAACCAACTGCTTATCTCTGAAATTCTTAAACCTAACTTCATCATTCTGATAGTCATCTAGCGGTTCCGTTAGCATCTAGCCATACTACAAGCCGTTGTTTACATGCACTATCACAACACCACTTGGCGCCTTGAACTTTCACTACACTAGCTTAGCAGAACGCTTCCTATTGAATTCTCGTGCTGGTGCATGCTTATCGTGAAGAATTCTGACTTCGGGATTTATATATGTGAGCAGATATCCTATGTAAATGATTGGCAGCAACTTTCCTTGAAGTCCAAAAATGACGGTAAGCCCATGGTCATCTTTCTACTCCTTAATTGACGTTAAATTCAACAACAAACAAGGAATTTACGAAAAAGCTCGCCGATAAGACGCAGCTATCGCGACGAATACAAGGTATGCAAAATTTCGAGCCCGTAAACTTACTGGTTCTTCACTTATGATTGAAGACAAAAGCTGTAGAAGCTCTTAACATTGGAAAAACCTATTTTATCATTGCACGCACTACTTTTAAAGGTCAGATATACAATTTTCACAATAGTCTTGGAACCAATAAGAAAAAATTAAGTTTAACATATCTTGAAAAAATGGACCGAACCCCCTTAAATTGACCAATTAGCAACACAAGCTGCAGTTTAATTTTTATTAACATGTATTGAATGTCTTTATTATTTTGTCCAACCGTTTTTACTTTTTTTGCACTTTTTCAATAATACTGAAAGTTGTGTTCGTTTTTATTTGATGTTTTACTTATTTATTCAGTTTAATATGATCGAAGAAGATAAATAAACATTGGAATTGATTTAAATTTATATATAAAATTGGATATGAGTCATAAAAAAAATTATGTAAGTATGTACTTATTATTTTGAGCATATGTGTATATGTATATACAGGGTGAGCATAAAATCCCGGAAGAGTCAGTTATCTTTGTTAGTTTCAAAGGTTATATTTTGAAATTTGGCGTGCATGTACAGTCAATATTAAGCAGTATTTTAGCGATCTTTCATATTTGTTTTCCCACAGCCTGTTTTCAAAGAAATTGACTGAAGTTAACTCTTTTCAAATTGAACGGGAGAAGTCTTACTTTTCTACGAATCTCCGTTTCTGGGAAATTGAAATCTCTCGGCGCGAATCGATGTATTACTAAATTTCTCTCGCCTTTCCCATCCACGTTTATCTTCATTTGATACACGAACATCGGACTTTAACACCATTTTTATGAAACTAAACATTTTTCGCTGCGTAGGAATCGCGAATAAAATAATTATAATGATAGCCCAACGTAAAATCAGCAAATTCTTAGCGTCTGTATATCTCTCCAATTACATTCGTTCATAATTTCGCATTATTCTTCTTCCCCGATCGTCGACAATCGAAGTCGTAAAGTCGTCGAATCCGTCCGTCTTTACGTTCCGTTCTCATGGCATGTATAACAAATTACAACAATAACAGTTAGAACAGTTAGGCGCAGAAGAAATTATACGGTTTGTTATTCTCTAAATGATCTGACAAACATTCTCCTCTCTCGAAAATCCCGTCGTGTCGTCGTCCGTTCTTCTTTCCTCGTCTTCGGGCGATACGTGCGCGTCGACGGAACGGAGAGGGAACTTATTAGTCCGTACTACCTACGTACAGGCAATTTATTCCGCGTCGTATTGTCTCCAGCCCGGCATCTGGATTTCAACGTACCGAAGCCGAGGAGACGATTAATAAGAAAACATCGCAATTGGTGATATGATAATTCTTCTAATCCCGCGTCTTGCGCCACGATTTCCTCGGATAATCTAATAAGCTCGGGACCTAAAATAAATAAATTAACCAGCCACTTCGACTACGAAATTTAACCGTACGGTGGGCAAACACCTCGCGATTGTTCGACTAATCGTGCTCGAGTGTTCGAAAAGAGCGCGCCCGTTCCTATTCATCCGTCGCCTTTTATAAATTAATTACCGTTCTCGGTGGTAAGCAAAACCCATTAGGCGCTCTTCAATAGGTTATTCAATGCGATAATCGCGTGTTACGGTGAAAACGACGAGAGTTATTCACCTTGTAGTCGGTAATGCGTAATACTCGCGTCGAGTGCCGTCATATATTTTGATATCGCGATGACTGGGCGATCTTTTCGACGACGGGATCGCCTCGTATCGGTTTAGCGCAAATTGCCGGGTAAACGGTTAACTATGTAATTATTTCGATGTTAACGTCGAGAGCGTTGTTGATTTTACATTTAAGAGGCTCAGAAAGCGATAGCTTGACTTATGTATTCCTTTACTTTCACCCCTAGGCGTTTTAGGTTTGCTTTTTCGTAACTTTGTAGCAGGAAGGGTGAAAGAAGGGAACAAGTTGGTACTTGCTACTTGTCTTACAGGGCGTTGCAAACCGGGAGAGAACTAAAAAAGAAGTTGCGACTTTTGGGATTCTCAAGGTAGGCATTGACCAAACTGAATTAGGAAGCAAGTCGCAAGCAACTTATTTCCTTGATCAGATCTGTTGACATATAGGAAAATTTTCGGCAAAAACTGTAATTACAGTTAACGAAGCAACAACATATTAGATGCCTATAATAACTATTTACGTAAATTTTATGGATCATTAGCACCAATGAAGAGCGTTTCAGCAGATTGAGTAAGGATCGAGTAAGGAAAGGCACGCAAATGCGTCTTCGTCCAGTTAGAAGCAAAGAAATCTGCTTCCTTGATCTAAGCGAAATCAAGAAAAAGAAGCAAAAGCATGTTACAGCGTGTGTAAGTCAATTGTTGAAAAAAGAAGTAACCATGAAGACGAAAATGCTTATATATAAAACCATCCTCCAACGTATCTTGCTTTTTTGGGCGGTGAAACATGGATCCTCTCAAACAACATGAAAAGCAGAGACCAGGCGGTAGAAATGATGTACTCACAACTAGAGGTTTTACATTATAAACAGGGTCCATAATCAATAAAAAATTTCTTAACGTCAAAATAACAACACAACGACATATTAAAACTAATTTAAAAACATATACTGGATGAGGATCAATTTAAATCCAACAATAAATATGCAAAACTTATTTGTTTGTAAAGAATCGTCGTACCAACAAGAACAAAAGCAACCGACAGAAAAAGCCTGTGTTTTATTAAGCATGTATATCTGGAAACATATAAAGACTGATCTTTGAAATCGTGCAATAAATGTAAATTTTACAGTAATATACAAGGCTCAATCAAAAGAATTGTATTGAAATTAAAGAAAGGGAAGAAAAAGCAAAAAGAAACCTATGTAGGAAGATCCATTAAATTACAGTACATGTTGCTGAGTTGATTGGTGTCAGTTTTGAGATTGACATTGTTTGCTGTTTTTTGAATGTGATACATCTGTACAAACAATCTTTTAACTAAGGCACATGATCTTTCATTAATTCGGCAGTCACTCTTATACTGAGTGATTCTATATTTCATCCATTGAGATGTTTGACCAATGTAACAACCCTCACAATCAATGCACGGAATATTATAAATTGCACGATTAATGAATGGAATATGCGTTTTATCCTTTACAGTTGTAAATGAGTTTTTTTCTAATTTTTATAGGGTTGTATTTCGCGATGACCATTTGTGGAAAGGGCTTGAAAATTATAATTATTATTTCTGTGAGACTACTAATATGAGGTAAACTTGTGTATTTAAAAACAGTACCACTTGCTTCTGTTGACCCATCATAGAGATTCGAATTGTAAATGACTTTATGTAATATGGGTTTGGGGTAACCACTGTTGGCAAAAATTTCTAATAGTAATATAAAATTTTTATTCTTTAGCTGATCATTTGAAATATGTACAATTCTGTTTTTCATGACTATGACAGTGTTGAATTTTTATTTAATGGATGATTTGAATGATTGTTCACAAATCTGTCCGAAGCAGTAGATTTTTGATACCAATCCAGGATTAACTTATTGTCAGTTATCGTAATAACTTTCGTATCCAGAAAAGGGATATCTTTATTATTCTCTATTTCTACTGTAAATTTTAGATTTTAATGGAAAGAATTGAATGTGCCAAGAATTAATTGTACCGAATGATAAGGAATGGCGCAAACGATGTCATCCACGTAGTTGTAAATGAAGGGTAAATTGAATCGCAGCTGTGGAATCACACTTTAAAATAAAAAATCCATAACTAATGAGGGCCAACACAGGGTTGATGGGAGAACCCATCGGCGTACCAAAGATTTGCAAATAGAATTTATCATTGAAAGAAAAGTATGAATTGTTAAAAGTAAACTTTACAAACCGTAGATAAGAATGTTTGGATAAATTAGTGTGCATACTAATATCAGTCGACTTTTGTTCTATTACCTGTACTACCAATTCAAGTGGTATATTTGTAAAAAGCGATACGACATCTAATGATATTAAAATATATTGATTTGGAAGTAGATTGCACGTGTTTATAGAAAAAAGCATTGGCTCTAAAATTGTACCTTGAGGCACACCAATTTTGCCAGAAATCTTATCTACAATTTTGACAGATTATGTTCTATCTGCCAGAAAACTGTTCAAAAGATTAACAGCAGTTGACGATAAGCCAATATAACTAAAGACGAACGAGATCAACCTATGATCTTCAGTGTCGAAGACCTTGCTGAAATCCAACAAGACCAGTGCTGTGATATGACCCATATCACTCGCCTCCATCCAGTGCAGAATTTTATTTTTATTTAAATACCCTTGGAATTGCAGACTAAGAAATTTTTCCAGCACTATTGAAAAAGCCGGAATCAAACTGATTGGTCTTAGATCTGCATAAGAATCTGGAGTTGTGTTTTAGGTATAGCTGGCACAAAAGCATTCTTCCATAAGTTAGAAAAAAAAACTTTCTATAATGCAACTATTTATTACGTGTACTGTATATTGTAGAATGTAAGGGCAAGCAAGTTGTAACATGTCGCTAGTCAAACCATTGCAACCACAAGAAGAAGAAGAAGAAGAAGAAGAAGAGACACCAGATATAATTTCTGAGATAAGTTCTTTATCACACCACCGTTCATCAGACTTTAACCAATGAATTGAGGATGGCAAAAATCTGCTCAATAATGGTTCCTTACAAAGGACAAGGAGGATGTTAGGAGGAAACAAGCGCAATGAATTTTTGAAAACTATTAAAGCTGATCTTGATTTTCTGGAACGTGCCTTTATCGATGATGAGACTCGAATATTTGAATACGAGCTATCAGCTAAGCGTCGAGGTATGAAATGGCACACTCCAGAAACAGCAACAATGAGCAAGTCAAAGATCAAAAGCGTGCTCTTTCGTTAGCCCAGGGAATCGTTCACAAAGGGTTTGTGCCTTTAGGTCATTCGCTTAATCAACACTATTACCGAAACGTTCTCGAAATACTTCAAAAAAGGGTAATGCATGTGAGATCAAACACAAACGCACAACAACTTCAGGAAACCGTCTTGTTGGCCAAAAATGAAAAAACAAGAATGGGCAAGTCAACGATCAAAAACCTGCTGATCCTATCTATTTGAAAGCCAGGCAGTCTTTCGCAAAAAGTTTGTCCCTGCAGGCCAAGGGGCTAATCAACACTTTTAGTAAACGGTGCTTGGAAGATTTCGAAGAATGCTGATGCGTGTACAATCAAGAAGTTATGAGCGTGGACGAAACCTTTACCGATTCGAATCGAAATCAAACGGCATAAAACTATTTTCGCGTAATTAAAGCTATTATCGAATCGGACTTTCACGGTATCTCGAATTTCACATCTAAACTTTTTTAATTCCTAGATCAACAGGCATTAAAATGCCTTTTTTCACATTTCAGAGGAGGGTGCGATATCTCAAAATGGCAGAAACCGTGAAAAATCTGCTGCTTCCTTCTCGCTACAGGAAGAGTTCCAAGCCAGCAGAGAAGTAGAAAGCAAAGCAAGTCTTTGGGAACAAAAACTTATGAAAGAAATTTGACTTCTTCTCCTTCTCCTTGGCCTCGTTTCGTTTGGTGCCCTCCTATTTTTGCTTCCGTTTTCCTTCTTAAACTATCTTCTTGTACAATTCCGTTTCCTTTTTTCTTTTTACTTTTCTGTCGAGTAAGACAATCTGAGTTTCTTGTACCACATACCAAGCACGGGAAGAAGTTGCTTCGTTCAAATTCCTTGCTGTGGTATCAATCGTTGTCCGATTCTTCAAATCCACTTTTACACAAATTATTTCCTCCTTCGTATTAAGGCATCTTCTTCCTTCTCCTGTTTTATTTCTAGGCCATGTTTTTCTTCCTCTCCTCCTTCTGGTTGTTCTTGGTCTTCCTTTCGTGCATCGCTGTACCCAATGGAACTCGTATGGGGTTCGTGTTATCTAATAATTATCGTTCTATTTCGTTTTGTTCAATCCTTTCACTTTCTCTTATTTGGTTTGCGTCTTTCACAATCCATTGCGGTGTTCGCCGTTAGTTGGTTTCCTTCCTCCAATTTTTCCAATTCCTTTTTGAATCATAAGTTTATGGCTTTGTTCTCTATTTCCCTCCTTCCTCTAACTGAGACTTCTTAGTTTACTTGCGTCGCTGCCAAAATATCTTGTATTTCATTTCAATCTTCTGTTTGCTCTTCTATTCTTCCTTTTTAGTCGTTTAGGAAACCCAAAAGTTTTCTGCTTCGTTAGTTTTCCCCCACAATGCTTTCTCTATTCAGTTGCTCTTTAACCTTATTCGTCGTTCA
Organism: Chrysina gloriosa; assembly: GCA_038088585.1. Lineage (NCBI taxonomy): Eukaryota > Metazoa > Arthropoda > Insecta > Coleoptera > Scarabaeidae > Chrysina > Chrysina gloriosa. The sequence goes on along the minus strand of CM076093.1, from coordinate 47,713,223 downwards.
ACAACCGTTCCTTTATAAACTTTTTCTGATACTGCTTCAATCATTTCCCTATTTGTATCCAAGCTGAATGATGACTTAAAACTTTCACTTACATTTTTACTGCTCTTGTTGGGACCTCTCTGGAGTGAAACCTAAGCTCATTGCTACATTTGCTATACCTTTTCTCAAGTTTTCCAATTTCCACTTTTTGCAATCGTTGAAATTTGAGGACAACTTAGATTGACAGTGGCATTTCAAAATAATGTCTGACTGATTGTTTATGCCTTCTTGACGTCCTTCACGGCGTGTCGAAACTGCAATTCTTCTTCCCATTTTTAAAACCAGTTCCACGGGGATAATCTGGATTCGAAAGTACACAAAAAACCCGTTCGGATATTTCTCGGCGAGAGCATTTCACCTTTCCATTTCGATACGACGACGACGAAGACGACGCGGCGACCTACGAAAGCACCTTACGCGCTCCCATCGAGTTAATCTGGCCTTCCGTCTTGCCCTCGCGGTAAACATCTTCTCGGCGAGAATCCCCGTTTCCCATCTCTCGAAATTTCGCCTTCGCAGCCACCCCTTTCTCCCGTAAGAAGCCACGAGCGAAGCGTTATCTCCCCCTATCTCATCCTCGCTCTTCGTTCTTCGTCCCCGGATTCTTTCAACGAAGACTACCCTCTTATACAGACTGGGGTAGAAATATTAAGCTCGATAGTAACAGCCGAACTTAGTAGTTTTGTGATGGGCGTTGAATCGAATTTTCTTTCGAACATGATTGTATTGTTAAGGCAATTAGAGTGTTGATGTCTCTCTCCTTAAAGGTGAATTTTGGAGACCAGAATTGGTGATAATTGTGCATCCAGAGCAGAAAATCAGGAATACTGAAGATTGGATGTTATTATGAGAGTATGCAATTAAGGATTCTCCCAGTATGTACCTAAATACGCATTTTTGCAGCTATTTGCTTCTACAGAAATGTGCAACGAACCCACCGTGAAAAAATTGCAATTACTGTCTACTAACTACTATCTAACTACTATCACGGTTCGTAAAATCGTGTTTCACGGTTATATCGATCATCAGTTACGGCTTTGCGAGCCGCAGTTTTCATTTCTATACCAAGGACTTTGGAAAAGTGCACAGAGGAGCCCTACACCGACATTTGAAGATAGAATTTCTTGTCCATCGCTTCGTATTTTACTTGGTTTCCTAAATATGAAGATTTTAGCCAGGAGCAACCAGAAAGCCTCAAACACAATCAGCTCAGTATCGGCCAGCGTTAAATTACTGAAGACACGATCCGAGATGGTATCCCATTTGGGACATTGGAACATATTGAGAACAAAACAAAAATCGCATTTGTAGACCAAATCCAAAATGGCTTACGAACCTGGCGGTTCCAAAAATTGGGATAGTTTGGAAAATTACATTAAAATCGGTATTTCATGGTTGTTTGGGTAGCTGGTAACTGATCTGGCGTTAGTTTTGCATTTTAGAAACCGACCGACTGAAGATGGCGCTTAAAGATCGACCAAAATTGGACTTATCTCGTCCTAGTTATTTGGATTGTTTCAAAAGTAATTTCGTTTCCCTTTTATGAAAGTGGAAGAGCATTTTCTTATAGTGAATAAATATTTTATTGAATTATATATTGTCCATCCTGGTCCAATAGCTTTTGCCATCTTTTCTGACAGTACCATGATTGCACGCTAATAAAATGTTTGTCCTTTGCTGGCAAGAAACTGATCCAGGTGATTTTTGGCCTTCTCATTTGAGGTAAAGACTTTACAGTCAAAAAATTTTTGAAGAGACAGGAACAGGCAACAATCAGAAGGTACCAGATCTGGAGAATATGGTGGGCGTGGCGATACATCCCATTCAAGCTGTAAAAGCTTTTGGCGTGTTACCAAAACTTGGATGAGGTCTCGCATTATCTTGATGAAACACTACACCTTTTCCATCCATCACTTCTGGCCATTTCTGTTTAAGTGAGTCATTCAATTTGTCCAGATTATGACAGTACACTTCAGAATTGATCTTTGTGTTGTCCGGTAGAAGCTCAAAAGAATAATTCCCTTGAAATCTCACTAAACAGACAGCATCACCTTTTCTTGATGAATATCGGCTTTCGAAGTACTTTGAGCCGGTTCATCTCTTTCACTCCATCATCACGTGCGTTTAACATTGTTGTAGACAATCCAGTTCTCGTCCCCAGTGATGATGCGCTTCAGTAATGAATCGTTTTCTTGAAGTTTGAGAAGCAAATTACAGAGGTCAACGGGATGGCAGAAATTTCTTTCAGTAAGATCCTATGGAACCCATATGTCGAGCTTTGAGATCCACGCTCATAAAATGTTCGTTCTTTGAGGGTAAAAAACAGATCGATTGCAGTGAGTTTTGACCTCCTCATTTGAAGTAAAGGTTTTACCGTCTAACAACTTTTGTAGGGACCGGAACAAGTAATAATCAGAAGGTGTCCGATTTGGAGAATATGGTGGGCGTGGCAAGACATCCTATCCAAGCTGTAAAAGCTTTTGGCGAGTTACCAAACTTGTTTGTTGCTGAGGTCTCGCATTAACCTAGTTCTGGTCTTTTCTGTTTAACCTTTTACAGGATACTGGTCGATATATCAACCGGTGCTGAAAAAATAGTTAATCTAAAGTTAATGGTTGTATTTTCGCCAAGTTATGATGCGTTAGATGTAGCACAGAGGAGAAGCCGAGAAAATCAAGTGTGCAATGTTCTAAGTCCAAGGTAGCTCCTTTCTATACCAAAGGCGTGTAATTAAGTGTAAAGTGCTACATGGATACTGGTCGAAATATGGACCATGAGACAAATATAGAAGATTTTCATTGTCTTCTGTTAAACCCGCAATGGGTATATTTTTACATGTCCCAATAAACATACTTTTCTATTAAATCGTATGCTCTTTTGTCGTTATTTGCCCTATAAAGGGTTAAGTCAATCATTCATTTTGTCCAGCTGATGACAATAGACTTAGGAATTGAGTACTTTGAGCCGGTTCATCTTACTCCATGATCTCTTGCGTTTAACATTGTTTCAGATAAATTCATTTCTCGTTCCCAGTGGTGATGCGCTCCAAAAATGGATCACTTTCTTGATGTTTGAGAAGCAAATCACAGACGTTAACGCGACGGCACAAATTTATTTCCTTAAGAAGATGAGGAACCCATACGCCGAGCTTTGAGATTAAACCTAGGCGTTTCAAATGATCTTGAACAATAGAATTCTATAAATTTGATTTCTCAGTGATCTCACGAGTTCTCATCGCCGATTTGCATCAATGAATGCTTTTATTGTGTCTTCATCAGCTTCAACTGGCCTTCCAGAAGGTGGTGCATCAAAATTGCCTGATTTTGCGAAATTTTGCAAACCAGTTTTGGCGATGGCGTCCGGTCAATACGTCTTCTCGTTACACGTCGGATAATTTTTTTCTTGCTTGAACAGCATTTTTACCTTTTCGATAGTAAACAAGTAAAATTTGCCGAAATTGCTGCTTCTCACTTTCCATATTTGATGACTGATGACTGCGTAGAATCAATGGAACTTTTTCACAAATAAGCCTTGCTATATCAGCTCTCAAAATATATACCATGACCAATGGGTTAAGTGTGAAGTTAGCTGTAAAAAAATACAATTAGGTCCTCTCTTGGAAAAAAAAAGACGAAATTACTTTCCGAATTAGTATTCTGAAGTGAATGTATTGTGAATGATGATTAGGGATCTTGGTCCTGTAACTATCGGACTTCGTCGTCAAAAAATTCTCACCCCACTAAGATTTTCCAACGTGACGGGTTAACGTTCTCAAAATTCCACGAAGATCAGCATTGATTTCCTTTTGGTACGTCCTCATCCCCTTCCAGTATTCCACAATCGGTGTACATGATTTTACATTTGTCTCTGGTCCTGCCATGTATTTAGAGAGCACTAGAAAGTACGAACTTTAACAATTGCATTCTTTCTTGGAGAAGCTTGGGGGCGCATGGGGAGCAAAAAGTCGCACGAAACTCTTCCTTATCTTAGTTCCGGCTTCGCATTTCAATCCCCAGCTGTATAGAAACCATCGTCGATTCGTTTCGCTTTTCTGCACGAACCTCTTCCTTCATTTCCACATCCGATTTCACCGTCGTCGTCGTCGTCGTATCGGACGAAGCGACCGACGCAATCTGTTCCTGAGGGAAGACGCTTCGCTCCGCCCCCGCATAACCGCCTACCCACCCACTCGTCCATCTATCCACCAACGACTCCCGTGACGTCATTCGCCTCACTTTTCACTTCTACGTCACACCTGCCCACTCGCCGTTTGACGCTGTACGAACTGCAATTATCCGTCGTTGCGTCGCGTCGGGGACGCCCGACGTCTTTTGACGATTTATGCGGAATTATGAACGCCCGCGCGATGATGTGTTCGCGTCGAGTCGAGAGAGGAGGCGGTGATGACATAGGAAAGAAGTTATTATTCGTTTCTTGGTGGGATGTACTTCATTCTTTTTTTTTTTTAATTTCTTTTCACCCGTTTGGGAGATATCGTTTGAAAATGAAATCGGCGTTGATTACGAAGTAGTATGCAAAGTAGAAACATTACGAATCCATACTGAACGTAATCCCGCATAGGTCGAGTATTCATTGCATTTGTCAAATATTACTACTACCAATGAAATGTATATATATTTCATGACTTTTCTTATTATCAGACCTAACAAATAAATTACAAAACGCAATAAATGAACCAGTAAATACTGGGTTTAAAGCATTATATGTTCAAAAGTAACCATTTAAAAATTCTAAATTCTGTACCTCCTAGAATTGACTGTATTCCTAAAATACATAAAGATAATATTCCTTTACGTCCAATCGTAAATTGTATTAATTCCCCACATGCAATCTTTTCAAAATTTTATCTAAAATTTTAAGCAATATTGTAGGTAAGACTACATATAATGTGAAAAATTCATGGGAATTTCTAGATTCTGAAATTAAACAATTCCCAACAATTTTGAATTAATCAGTCTAGATGTTGTTTCTTTATTTACTAATATTTCTGTGGATTTGGCATTAAAAATTTTAGATAAAAATGGAATTCCATAAAAGACTGCAGATCTTCCAAAAGAGGAATTCATCTTTGCTTCGAAACTTCAATTAAATTCTAGATGTTTTATATATTAAAATTGTAAAGAAATTATAAACAAATTTTCTGACCCAGACACTACAGATACGGCTATAAGCTGGAAATCTAAGTCCCCAAATGCTTCTCAAATGATCACAAAAGATGCTCGATTTGCCGGTCGGTAGTCAGCTGAGTGGAAAGCAACAACTGAAAACTGCGCAAAGCCACCAAAAACATAATAGTCGGCCGGAAAGGTTATGGCCTTCCGTATTTTGGGACGTGCATGGTATAACATTCATCGATTACCTTGAATAAGACAAAACTATCAATAGTAATTATTATCCAGCAAGTGCTTTTTCACTAAGATAATGTACCGGTGTCACAAGTCGTTGGCGACGATGGAAAAATTGCCTGAACTGGGGGTTTCGAATTGCTTCTTCATCCCCCGTATTCTTAACTGGCCTTCATCGACTATCATCCTATCTCTAACCTCTAAAAGGATGATCAAGGTTAATAGGTTCGGCTCAGACGAAGAGGTAATTCAAAGACCTATTTTGTAGGCAAAGGCAAATCCTTCTATAAAAATGGTGTAGACATGTTGAAGAAGCATTGGACTAATTGCGTAGATTTATTTGTAACGGAAGTGTCATTCCTTCGTTGTTCGTTACATGAAGTTTAGAATCGGTCTTCATTTATCATCCTCCGTTTTGAACTTCGAGTTAAAAATCGGATCGATTTTAATTTCTAACCCCAATCTAATTCCAAGTCGTAAAATTTTCAATCAACATCAAAGCTGAACCCGCTCCACCTAAAACAAATCGTAACAATCGAAGACCGATGTTTTCTTTTTTTTTGAGTGGATTCTTGCATCTTCTTATCGAATACACCGACGTTTTCGGCTTTCTCCCTCGTAGACGTTGTGTTAAAATCTTCGAAGTAGTCGACCGCGGAGCCTACACCTGAAATCTTCAAAGTAGTATTTGCAGTTCAAGTGGTAGTTAAGTTCGCGTGCGACATAACCTCCAAGAATTACCTTGTAAAGTTGATTGATTTCTTTTCTTTAATATTTTCAAATGTCACCTCGCTTATGTTAATTTTATTAATTACATTAATTCCAGATAATTGTTGAGCACGTGTCCGTGCAGGGACTATTCGACCGCTACATAAACGTACTTTTTCGAGTATCGTTGTAGATGACGTTCGTTTCCGAGCACGCCGTTTCCGTTATATGTTCAAGTGAATAATAATAATAATTATTATTATTATTAGTTTATTAAGCTAAGCTTCAGAAAAAAAAAAAACTGCCTTATAAGCAGATATTCCTGAAGTTAAGTCAAAAATTTATAAAATTACAAGATTCGTACAATGTCTAAATAATATAATACCTACACGTTACACAGATAAAAATTTGTCGTTGATTTACTAAAGTGTTGTAACCTGAATGAGAAGTCAGTACCGTCAATTGTCTACCTGGGGATTTCTCGATTTATAACCTACCCCGTGGTTAATATGGAATCGTTTCAGTTCCTCTATTTTGTTCTATCGCATTCATCGACTGTTATTTTACTTCACGTTGTCCCCTTAAACCACGTTTCGGCATTTCGGTATACAATTATGGACAAAAATAAGTTATTTCACCCATTTCTCTGTTGCACACGTTCTGTGTTTTATTGAAATAATTTCATATTTACAATCTACTCAAAGCATAAAATAGTAAGAAGTAAATAATCTGACAGCAGGTTGATACGGATTGGAATACCGTCCATTAACGGGTACCATTATTCCTGTTGGTCTTCTGGCCATTGTCTCCTAGGTTTTCTATCTGCATTCAGAATTAGTAGTTAATTTACTAGATTCGCATGATCTTAATTTCATTCTCTGGAACGGATTGCATGTCTCTTGATAACATCCATAACTAAAGGTGGGTAGGTCCTTGTGTAGCGTCAAGTTCGATACAAGCCATGAGGCATCAATCATTATGCGTAGCATCTTAGATTGAAATATTTGCATGATCTTGATGTTTGTTGCATCCCTCGAGATCAAAACCGTATGTCCATATTGGTACCAAAATTGTCTTGTACAGTAGAAGTTTATTTTCAATGGTCAGCTGGGACCTTCTACCTATTAGCTAATTCATTAACCCAACTTTCAGCGTTAGTTGCTGCCTTTTCGTCTTTATGTGTGCTTGCCATGTCAATCACCGGTCAAGGGCCATTCCCCAAAGTATTTAACAACGGATTTAATCGGAATCGCTGCATCGTTTTTTGTTATTTGTGGGCGTATGGGCCGTCTGGTGGTAAATGTAATTTGGGGGCTGATTTGTTGCTAGTAACTTTGATTTTCCATTTGCTCCTCCAACGCTCCAAGCGGTTCTTATGATTCTGTAAGTTGTTAGAGGCGAAAATGAGGTTTTAGTTAATTGATAGGATAGCTGTATCATCAGCGAACGTTGCTCTGTGAGTTACGTTTGTTTCTCGCATATACAAATATAACATTAGTCCAAGCACGCTATCCTGGGGTGCTCCTGATTGTATAGTTTGGTATGTCTGGGCATTGTTGTTGATTTTGACCTGAAAGGATCTCACGTTGCCTATGTAAAATGCACGTAAGGAGGGATAATTCATCGCCCTGTAGAAGGATGCCCCAACTCGTTCTAATACATGTACCTATGCCTACACCTCGAGATTGATGGTTGTTCACGCAAGCGTTCATGATGGGGCGAAGTTCTTGTAATTTTCTTTACAAGTAGCTCCGAAGGGGATGATGATGATGGTGCTTTTCTCAACGATTCCTATCCAATTCTGATTTAGCGGATTTTAACCACTTTAAGGCCTACTTAAAGTGCGGGACCATCACAGAGGCATTTCTTTACTGGCATTCTGATATTCTCAGTTAAGATCTGAAACTGTCAATTTCGTAACATGTTCTCGCAATTATTTACTTAGATTTCAAGTAGGCTAGTCCATAGTTACTTAGCAGGAAATTGGGTAAACATCCAAAATCAGATTTATAGAATAACGTTCTTCTTATGGAATTACTAATTGACTACCGATTTGCAAAGGATAAACACCTACTCAAGCATTGCATTCGGCGATTTTCACAAACACATTTCATGGCCGCCAACGAGCACACATAATCCCAAAATCACCAGATCAAATCCAATCCAATTCGCACATACGCGTTCCGGAACGAGCGTCTTACCTTCTACGAACGGAGCGGTGTTTGTTCTAACGCGCATTTTCAAATCACCGTACTCGTAAAACGTTAGAAGGTTATTTCAATATTTGTCCAAAGAATTTCGTCCATTCATCCGCGCGACAAAGACTAATTTCCGTTGTACCTATCCTATCTACGGTACTACGTGCGCGTACATCTCGTCCTAAAAAGGAAGAGAGACGCGTTTCTATATACGTGGAAACTCATTTCCATACGAAAAAAGTGTTTACAAATATAGATGCTCGTGCGCCTATCTTATTAAGCTGATCTCCCGCTAATGGGCGCACGGAGACGTAACCTTTAGCTTGTTGTTGCGTTACGTGGTGATCCGAACGTACGTACGCGACAATAGGGGATATTTTTAAAAGCGAAAAACGTATTGAAATTCGTCGTCGTAATTATGGAACGAGTTCGTGTAGGACTTGACAAACACACATTCCGAGGTCGGAATTTATTTTCGTTCCATTGAAGCATCAAAATAGACATCGGTGCTTTGACGAAAACGGCGGCGGTAGAAACGTGGGCGCTTAAGACAGATCACAATATTTCGATCGATACGTCGCAGAAAAAAAATGTTCGTTGATGACGGGGAAGCGCAGGATCTGCCGCTTTTAAATTAACCAAATGTATCAATTCAATCTTCGCGATTACCTTGTATATTTATCATACGATTACTCACCTGTTTCCATTTGAATTTTCTGATATCATTTAAAAAGACAACTTCTTAACGCGAGGGATGTATTTCAGGCTGCGTGATCCGCAACATTACACCGCCTTCGGCGGTGCGAAGCCGGTCGCCTACGCCATCGGCGCACGTGCAACGATCTGCAATGGAATTATGTCAATTTGAAGTTTCTCATTATTGCAAAATAATTGTGGACGAACTATCCAAGGAAGGCTCTAAAAGAAACTTCTTAGGACTGGAATCTGTGCGCGTGATATCGAAGGATTCTACCAGAGATCAAATCCGGCTTCCACTAGAAAGAAAACATTCAAAGAAATGGAAATTAATTGAAGCTGAACTCCACACTAAGACACTGTTAGGTGCCCTAGATACATTCTCTGCTAACCTAATCAGAGGAAGCAAAAAAGATAGAAGAACCATTACGGGTCTACTAACCGGGTACTTCTCCCTGAAAACGCACCTATGAAACATGGGAATAATCAGCGAACCGTGGTGCAGAAAATGTAAAGTGTTAGGGAAAGCCAGCATGTATATTATCTGTGCCTGTGAGGAACTGGATAAAGTCGAGGGGAAGCGTTTTGATAAGGATCTATTGGAGCCCACGACAATATTCAGACTTCTCTTAAATGAGATATTGGCCTTTGTGAAGGCCGCAAGGTTACTTGAACGGAAGTGAAAGTGTGATTGGGGAACGGTACAACATGCATAATACTCAATCTTAAAAGAGTGAATTAACGAATGAATGAACGACTTTCTCCTTATCGACAATATAATTATTGCATATCCAATCTCTGCCTGCTTCGCAGGCTTTAGACAGCAGCCCTGAAGAGCTCCCTTACCAACGTACCTCATTAGTAAGTCGTTAAAGAAAATGACAACTAAGATTTCTCCTATCACTACTTCGCTAAGATTTTTCGTCGTTGTAGTCTTAAGATGGGTAACAAATAACTTTCGAGAAAAAATTTTTTTAACTTCAAGTTTCAGTTTTCCACGACTTCTTTGTAGTATCATATACACCATTGTTCCTTTCTGTACGTTCAAAATTCGATGAGTTATACATACGTTTAGATAAGTTAGATGCAATGGAGAGAGAAAATTTTAATTTTAGATCCATTAGACATACAAGTAGATGAGCGTGATGAATTCGACGAAGGATACTACAGTTTAGTGGCAAAGGCTAAAAAATTATTAAACGCGAAAAAGTCCAAGATGGAGAGCCCGACACAAACGAGTCAATAGTAGAAAAGGAAGTTGCATTAAATGGGAAATTAAAACAAATGATCAAGACTAGACTCACCAACAATAGAATATTTTCTTGAATTCCTCACAAATGAATGCAGATTGTTGGAGTTTCTAGAGAGTAAACAAGTAAATGCTAGTTCCAATAGTTGCGGAAAACGTGGTGATGATTTAAATCGCAAGTTCATGCAGTCACTGATATAGTTTGTTATTTTGGTGAATCAGATCGTATATTTTATTGCAGAAAGTTTTTAGGCTTGGGTATGTCAAAACGAATTTTTGAAATAAAAAGACACAAATGATGTACTAATTGTATTAAAATTGGGCATTTTAGAATACGTTGCATCACAAGGGGATGCAAAATATGTTGCAATTCCCTCCTTCATATAGAAAACAAGGTAAACACAGGTAACCACACAGGTTTTAATGAGTACGAGTATACACAATCTTTGCTCTTTTTCGTTCTTTCGGGGTGTACTTCTAATGACATTGTCGTCAATTTCTCATCCTGGGAGATCCCCAAATCGATTCAAGACGTTTAAAAAATTTTCCTTTTTTGAGTTTGACGTCCCGGTTTGCAACAATATGATGGCAACGTGAAATTTCCACCGTATTTTTTTAAATTTCTCTTTCAGTTAGTTCTTGTTGCATTGTTACAACAATGTATGAGTGAAATATTCAGAGATATCTTCCAAAGCATGTGGGGTTGTAGCATTATAGTAGAGGAAGACTAGTAACGCCATCTTCATATTGAGACTCAAAGCTTTTCAGACCAGCCTCATATTCCTTTGCTTTTGGGGTTTGTTTTCTCTGAATACCCTCATCAGGTCTTGGCATACTTTCTTCTGATCAAACGGTTTTCACCAATGGGGTTTCTTGCTGATGTTGATTAAATTCTCTTGGTAGTCGCGCGGCTTGTTACTGGTTTCTAAAGCTTTTGGTGGAATGAAAATGATAAATGAAAAAGTCAGAAACGTGATCAATACGGACGTTCGTCGTTTTGGTTCAAATCAACGACTTCGTTGGTGATAGAGATGGAGATCCAGGCCGTGCTATCCCAATGGAAACGACGTAGGTTAAAGTTCCAAAGATTAATAACAAGACGCCACTCTCCAATTTTAGAACTGGATCATATCTAAGAGTCTGGAGTCTGAGAGACCCTCCAGCTTTTCAGTCGGTGGTACGAAATTTACGACCTTTATCCTGTCGTGAAGCGACCAGCAAAATTACTTGAACACTATCAACACACAACACTCTCAAAAGTAAGAATAAATTACCTAAAACATCTGGCGATTTCTTCCTAAAACTCAACGAGTCAAAAATTTAAATAAACGCGGACTTAACGTAACGTATTTCCGGTTGCCAACCTTCGTACGGCATGGTATTCGGTATCGTGTCGAAAACTGACTGAAAGATGGCGAGTTTTCTCGCAGTTGATGTAAAGATGTCGGGAAGCCTACGATAGTCCTCAGATGCCCTTAAAAATAAATCTCTGCTCTCTACTAGTCCCATACTAGTTATACCAGCCTAGACTAGTTTATACTAGCTCCCTACAACAGCGTGGAAGAGGAAATAGCGATAGTTCGAACAGTAACATTGGGGAAGCGAAACTTCCCAATTTACACAACGATAATGTAAACCTTCCCAGCGTCGAATTTCCGTGTATATCCTCGATAAAGATCAGAAACTTACGAAAGCGGGGCGCCATTTATGGCAAAAGTTGAAGCAAGTTGTTAGAGAAAACAGACGCAACAGGCTATAGCCGTTATGGTCATCAGATTGACATTCTACCTTAAGAGACGCGGCAGTGAATTTGCGACTGGGACGCACGTTTTCGACCGGTTTACGTACGGATAGCAGTTGTCTAGTATATCGGAAACGCACGTCGCCTCTATTTTGAGTATGGCGGAAAGAATCTGCACGCCATTTTACGTTAATCGTTGTTAACTATATTTCTTGTTGCAAAGAAATTGCATTTTAGACTAGGCTGGAACACTGATAGATGTCACATTTCGAATTAAAATTATCGTATCGATGACGTGGATTATTTACATGAATGTGTGTAAATGTGGATACATTTTCATCGTCAGCGCGTTCGTAATTTCAATTTCACAACGAAATCACGCCGTTCGTATCCGACAACAAAAGGGCACCGGGTAGAAATTAAGCCGATCACATTACTAAATAAGCACCTATGTATGCAATGTAAGATCTCGTTATTACACGTTCGCATAACGCCTGTGATTTATTAGAAGTGTGCGTTCGCCGCCAGTTCGCCTTATTAGATCGAGCTGTCTTTCATAATCGAAACCCGTGCTACCGCTACGACGACGTCTACGTACTACCTAGATATAAGTTCGCAACGTATATGTATGCACATTTGAAACTCAATTATGTAAGAAAAAGAAATAAACGTGCAAGACAGTATTAAATAATAACTGCACCTACACTTGCATTGCGACATTCTAATTAGGTTAATACGTTACGTACGCGGTGCAAAAGGAATTTAGGTTAGCCTGCGAAGCAGGCACTACCATTTATAGATGAATTTTTGTATTCTGTCTTCGTATCGTTGGCGATTTTTTCGCCGAGGATATGGTCGCCGAGTCCGAGCAAAAACGCAACGGGATTTGAATTTTACGTGAAATTTCTTCGAGATTTGGTGGGAAACCCGGGCGGGATTGTTTCGGCCCAAAGATCTTTTGCAGGCCATCTAGTCCTTGCCATCATTTGTGCTAGGAAATCCGAGGAAAACGTGATTTACGACCCAATCCAAATTAAATTTCCCTTGTATATCGCTCCTTATATCGTAAGCACGCAGCAATTACCTCGTTAGAATGGGCAAGGGAACCGCGTCCGTATGGATGATTTAATCATAATCCTTCGAGCTCCTCGTATTATCGTCGATTATGATGACGAATTCCGTACGACACAAGCGCCGAATCGCACTCTACTTAGTAAGCGCGCGTAATTTCTGATTGCCGCTTATGGCAATTTGTGAGCGAGTTCTATGTATGTAGTGAGACACGAGAATGGCATGCGTTACTTCACTCGCTCCAAATATGTCCACATAAACAAAAGGTCATTGCGAGTTAACGTAAACGACGACGGTAATGCGGCGGTAAATACCGCAGAAAATAATGGTTTCTCTTCAATTGGGAGGCCTACTTTGTTTGTGCGGGGTCTAATTACGCGTAGGGCGATGTATGAGTACAAAGTCTAATGGAGAAATTACGCCCAGATATGATATTCGTTGCTTTCTGATATCGTCCCGGAATGGGTTCAGAACTCAAAAAATGAACGATTTATTAGCCCATCTTCGTTGAGGTTAAATTTTCCAAAAAAAGGAAGACAAAACGGAGTAATCCGAGATTACTATCCTCACAGGTTTAATCGTGTCACGTTTCCGTCGAACGAATGGACGACAAGAAGATGAGAGTGGAACAACCACATCTCGACGACGGGGGAAGATAAACTTTGCAAATGAGAATAAGGAAACTATGGTTAAAATAATACACATTGAGTGTCAACCGTGTTTTGGTGATTTCGCGCAGGCAGTCAATGTGTTCATTGTGCAGTACTTTAGAGTTGTACAGTGCTAGTCGTGGATGTTAACCCTATATCGCTAATGATACTGAATTCCCCCAACTTTCCACTGAGGATGACAACTTACTTGCCCAAATACGTATCTGGATTGTTCCCGAAAGCCGTGGCCGAGTATTCTTCTTTATTTTATATAGAAGATAGACTTGCTGGAGTTACCAAAGACAAATTACCCGTGGGGAAAAGAGTACGAGTCACACCTGCCAAAAAAGGCGACAATCCGTGTAAATTTCGAATAAACAGGCAGATGCCCAGAAGGAAGAACAAGAAGAGTTTCAATCGCCTTTTCGTTGGGGAAGCAAGGAAAATCAAAAATTGCTCTATAGAGCAATAGAAAGCTTTAAAAATAGAAATAAAACTGAAATGAACCAAATATACGGGATGAAATCGAAAAGGGGAAAAGAAATTAATAGAAGAGAATAAAATGACCAACAGAAGGAAAAGATACTTTGGTGAACTACTAGGGAGGGCCAAGAGACGACCAAATAAAGAGGAAAATAGTGAGGCAGTAGGAGGAAAAATTTAAGAGAGGGATGGTGAAATTACTCTGGAGGAGTTAAACGTTACTATGAAAAGGATAAAAATTGGGAAAGCTGCCGGGATTGATGAACTAAATCCAGAACCGATTAAATATGTTGGAGAAAAGGGAAAGGAGGGAAAAATAAAACTGGCATGAACAAAATACATAGGATGAAATCGAAAGGGGGAAAATATTAGCAGAAGAGAATAAAATGACAGGACTGCTGGGATTGACGAATTAAATCCAGAATCGATCAAATATATTGGAGAAAAAGAAAAGGGGGAAAAATAAAACTGGCGTAAACAAAATACATCAAATGGAATAGAAAGAGGGATATATATAGACAGAATAAAATGTTCAACAGATGGGAAGGATACTAGGGAGAGCCAAGAGAAGACCAAACAGGGAAGAAAATAGTGAGGCAGTAGAAGGATAAATTAAAGGAGGGTACGATGAAATTACTCTGGAGGAGTTAAACGTTGCTATAGAAAGACTAAAAATGAGTAAAGCTCCTGGGATTGACGAAGCAAATCCAGAATTAATAAAATTTATTGGAGGAAAAGGAAAGGAGGAAACAATAAACCTGGCACAAACAAAATACATCGAATGGATCGAAAGGGAGAAAATATTAGTAGAACGATACCTTAAGGAACTACTAGGCAGATCTAATAAAAGACCAAAGAGGGAGGAATAATGAAGCTGTAGAAGGAAGAATTGAAGGCGGGGATAATAAAATCTCTCGAAGAGTTAACCGTTGCCTTGGAAAGAATAAAAGTCGGGAAAGCTCCTGGGATTGACGAAGCAAATCCAAAACCGATAAACTCTATTGGAGGAGAAGGAAAAGAGGAAATGCTAAGGCTCTTGAATTAATTCCGGAAACATAAAGAAATACCAAATGAATGGAAAGTCACAATCATCATACCCTGCATGGGTGGGGCAGAGACACGAGCGAATTTTAAATGGGCGTGGCAGCTCAGGTAACGTAAGTAGGGAGTTTTGGAGGTCACCGTCGCACTTCTTCGTTTAAGGTATTGCAGCAACCATGCAACGTTGAACCAACCAGCCAAAGCGGGTTTGGCGTAAAGGCCTATTATCAAATCGGTAGCTAAACAGGTGCCCAACGCCATTTCCGCACGTAATTTGCGACACATTGTACTCGCCCAATGCCTTCCATGCATACGCTTAAAGTGTGGGTTGAAAATTTCGAAAACATTGCTTCAACAAACAGAAGAGGAAGTAGCGGAAGGAGAACAGCTCATACTTCTGAGAAGATCTGGCGCGTGAGAGTTGCAGTTGGAAGAAAGCCCAGACTCTTTTTCAAAACGGATTGAGGAATTTCACGGTTAGAGATACACCATCATCACCATAAAATTCAAGTTGTCCAAGCTCTTAGTGCAAACTATTTCAGAACTTAACGGCATTTTTGTGCACGGTTTGTGGCTATGGCTCCGATTATTTTGCACTCCGTAGATTAGGCTCTGTCTTATATTCAAAATGAATGAAAAGACGAAAGCTAATAGGTTGACGAAACGAATCGCGGAAGGTAGAGGACATGGGAAAAGGAAAATGACAAGACCTAGGAAAGACGTGGCGGAAAGAAGGAGAGAAAGCAATGGATGATATGGAAACAATGACTACGCAAACTAGAAGGGGTAAAGAAACTGAGCAGATGCTGTGAGGCATAAGGCTTGCTTCAAGGAAAAAGGAGCTTTTTCGTCTCAGATGAAGTGGAGCCTCAAAACGCTTATAATCGGAACTTGCCGCGTCGGCTTACGATAAAAGAAGAACTAACAATTTCCTATGAAAAACCAATTTTGGATGTGTCTGCACCAAAGCTAACTCCAAAATTAATTTTTGATAGAAGATCACTTCTCCGTCTTCTTTTGTCTTATTTGGTGGAGGCGCTGGATTAAAAAGACGTACTTAAAAGTGTTTTATCGCGAATTTTATCACCGGTGCTATGAACATTTCCCTCGAACCGTTGCGCATTGGCCAAAACCACTATAAGAACAAAACGAGATAATTCAACCGTGGGAAACCTTTCCCAATTCGCTCTAATTAGTTTACCGCTATACCTTATATTCGATTCTAGAAAACGAACCTATTCACGTAAGATAGGTAGGATACGTACGGACGCACACACAGATCAGTTAATCGAGCGCGGTTCGCTTTTGCGGATTCGAGGCGATATTTATTGCGATTTCGATCTTTACGCCGAGTAATTGACGTGATTACTTCATCGAGTAACATTGTTGCTTTGTGCCGACGTCGACTTTCTCGAATGCGGGCACCACAATGCCTTACACGCGAATGCTAAAAGGTCGAGCTGAAACGTGAAAAAAAGGACGGATAGAACGGGGTAAGATGAACTAAGGCGGTTGAGGCTGTCAATTATTGCGGAATTTTGATATATCATATATGTGCTAACAGTTTGTATATATCTAAGTAAGGAATGCCAAATACAAAGCAATGGATCAACGAAAGGTGTGCGGGAGTAAGTAAAGGCTGAATACAAATGGTGTCTGTTCTTATGTTAACCAGCAGCCCCTACAAAGCTGAGCTTTTCGCGAAGAAAGGAAATAAAAGAAGTCAAGAAACTTAACGAGCTTTTTTAAGGCGAGGCAAACTTAAAGTGTTTCAATGGCTTGATTATTGCGGGGTTTCAGAGTCGCAAAGGTAGCACCATGATTCGTCACCTGTGATTACGTAGGAGGAAAAGTTTGGAATTCTTCTTTCAAAGCACAGTACGCTTTCACGCGAATCTGTTTTCGTTCAGCAGTCAGCAGAAGGCGCACGAATTTGGCAGCTTTCCATCTTCAAATTTTCCATTAAAATTCGCAGAACTGAACTATAAGTCACTCCAGACAGCTCCAACTTCAGCTCAGCTTCAACCGTGCTTCGTCGATCTTTCAGGGTGATTTGGCGATTTTATTCAACAATTTCGTCGATTCGGGCCGTGGAAGGACGACCAGAGCGAGGTTTGTCATCAATTGATATTTCACCTCTTTCGGAACGGAGAAACTACTCTAACACTTGAGTTTCCCCGATAGCATCATCCTTGTACGATTTTCGTAACATTTCTAAAGTTTCTTTGCCAACTTCTCCCCTGTAGATTGGCATCCCGTAATAAGTATTTATATACATCTAGAGTTACTTTCTAAACAAACCGTTGAATCCTTTCTTCTTTCTCTTAATATTCGCATTTATTAATGAAACTAATCGAGTCGACGACGTTACTTTCAAATTTCGACGGAAACAAGAAAGTCTCCGTGTATACACGCACCTGTTAAAATAAAATAAGCAAAGAATCCGAAACTTAAACGTAAAATATGCGTACTACACCTACGAAATTTACAAAGCGACAGAAATAGGAAAAACACATATTCCGTAATACATAAACGTTTTTGAAATAAATCGATTGCGTAATATTCAAATCGCCGTGCATCTATTTACCGTAAACAATATTCCCTCGGTCTTAATACGAAATGCAAATATATACCTTTTGTGATGACAACTCGATCGCCGAAACGATGTACTGTACATAAATCTATTCAACGCGACGGATTAAGTGCTAATTTATGAAAATGTGAGCGGACGCATTATTATCGTTTGTATTCTAATTCTTTTCGATAAAAAGCGCGGTTATAAGTTGAGTGTGTGTGTGTATGTGTGTATGTATTATAGTTTGTTTCGTGATTTATGCGTCTAGACTTCTGCGTGAAGGCGTATTGCAAGATCAAGGAAGAAGTTTCAACAGATCGGATTTGAACTACGTTTGGATGCAGTTGGAATTCAAGTTTTTGATGGGCTGTAGGCCCTATAGTTAAATGATAGCCCTAGATGTCGAAAATTTGTCAAAATTTCTAGATTTTAGTATTTTTCTATCTTTGAAAGTTAGAATTAAATAAGAATCGGTTCTGTAACTAACAAGTAGCTACCAGTTTCCTTGTTTCATTCATCGAATATCGAGGAAAGCTTGGAAACGCTTTGAATCGAAACCGCACCTAAAATTTGACAAGAATTTGAAAGTCAATTGTGGTCATTGATACAATCCAGTACATCCATGACATTGGATTTAAAATTTGATGATGTATTTCATATTCAATAAACAGTTAAGGTGAACCGTATATTCTTACAATCCGAACCATCGTATGCCAGTCTCTTAAGATCTTAAGAATAATAATAACAATATGGCAACAAATTACATTTCCAATCTTTCATTAAAGTATTCGTCCAGTGAATAAAAGGCTTTTATCAATAACTATTTTTTCAATACACTTTAAAATTTAATATCTTGTAAGTGATTGAATATCTTAATGCATTGATATACAGTTGTTTCTTACACTTTCGATGACCTTGTTTTAGACGGAAGAAGATGTAAATTAGAAGTGCATTTAGTGCCATATATATGTGATTGTTCATGTTTTGCAAGAAAAGGGGAATCATTTACTTTAACCAACATTGCACATTCAAGTATAAAGATAGATGATAATGTAAATATTTGATAATTTATAAATAAGTTTTTACATAAGTCTCTTTGCCTTAATAAATTGAATGCAGTTCTCAACCAGGCTTTTTGAGCTCGAAATATATCCGGCAGATTGTTTATATACAGCAGAAAAAGCAATGGCCCCAAAATGGATCCCTGAGGGACACTACTTCCCAAATTTCTCCAATCTGATTTTATTCTTTCCCCTGTTCGTCTGAGCATATGATACTTCTGCCTCTTAGGTAGGATTGTAACAAATCAAGGATCTTTCCTCTGAACGGTATTCTTTCCAGTTTTGCTAGTAGCGTATTATAATTTAGAGAATCAAAATCAATTTCTTTGTTATTTACCAGTTTCATAATTTCTTCCATAAACTGGAAGGTAGTTCTCGTCATAGATCGAGCTTTTTAATATTTATTTTCGTAGTAACGTATTATATTGTTTTGATGTAAGAAATTAATTATGGACAATCATATCAATTATTTTTGATACATTAGAAATCAAAGCTATACGTCTACAGTTTGTAAACGATGATTTATCTCCCTTCTTATAAATAGGTTGAATTTCCATAAGTTAGTGTATGCGCAAAGATAGCTCTGTGTGCAATGTTAAGTCAGCGCCGTTAATTGTGTATGAAAATTATAAATTTTATCACTATAAACTATTGAAAACGGCCAGTGAAAAATTGCAGACACTGATAATACAGTTTTTTTCCAGACAAATTGCCAAACACGAACATGAGAGTGTACAAACTGGTGATTAACACAGATAAGAAATTAATAACAGTGTGAAAAGAGAAGCTGGGGAGTGCATATCAGAGAGACCGAAGTTGTTTCAGCCTGAATTACGGGCTCAAACGGAAGCAGTGGAAAGCTGTAGGGTAAGGAATGTGAAGTACGTACGAAACAGCATCAATAGGAGTGAAGTAAAAATAAATCCGAAATTGACGCAATTTGCTAAGGAAGTTCATAATTTCATAGGAACCAGTGAAACTATTAAAAACCAAAAATTTCGCATACATTTACTCCAATATAAATAACTACAAATTTTACATGTCGATCCAATTTGCACTTTCTGTCTGTTGATGGGACTTTTGATGACTGTCCGAAACATTTTTTGCAATTTTTTACTATACATGCGTACTGCAACGATACATATGTTTCACTTGTGTACTGTTTGTTGAAAGACAAAAGAACACGTACTATTTAAACACATTGTGGACAAGTGTATGGAATTAAGATGGACGTGGAATCTCAAAGATATGGTGGCTGATTTTGGGAAATCTATCCACGCTGCTACAGAGGACACCTTTTCAGAGACAAACGTTATTGGTTGCCGATTTCATTTCACACAGACATGGTAACAAAAAGAAGGTTATTTCACTTACAAACGTGTAATTACTTTATAAATCTTTTTTATTTAAGTGGAGAAAAATTCGGTGTATGGGACTCGCCGGGGAACATAAGAATTCCAGTCGGATATTGGAAGATGATTGCATAATACTTTTGACTTAACCTAGAGAAAGTGGAGGAGTGTTGGCATAAGATTTTGCCGGGGAAAAACCAAATGATGATGGCATCGCGCAATTGGCAAACTATTTGGTGGATATATATCGAAGATGGTTCTAATTTCCCCCACACATCTGGACATAAAATACCGCTCCATTACTGCGTAAAACGAATACGTGTGATCTTTCCACGTAAAATTTTACAATTATTGCCTATCGCCCCATCCAAATATTCATACTTTTTAGAAGCAATTAAAGCTATGCAACTTGATACGTACGTGAAAATAAACAGTGCAACTCGTAATGAAAGAAGAGTGATAATCTTAATAACAAAATTTTACAGTTACAAAATGACAGCATAAATAGGTACGACTTTGTAAAGTGTTTATCATATAAATTAGCAAAAATTACTCTTTAAGTTCTTTGAAGCAGAAATATGATTCATGAAGCTATAAGACTACCAAATTTTTGTTAGCAATATTCGTTATTGGATGCAGTACATGGAATATCAGGAGCATGGTCAAAGGTAAAATCGTCTACGATAGCACTATCGTGGAGAAAGATCATACCACTTGATGAACAATCTTCTTCAGACATTCAAGAAGAATATGATAACAGTATCCTTGAACAAGCAAAAGAATTCGAAGGTTTCACCAATCTTGATGAAGACAATTTAGAAGATTGGTTTGAAAATGATGCATTTGGGTCTGGCTTCCAGTATTTGACAGATGAAGACATCATTATTAACTGTGTTATTAAATCTAGTAGTGATGATAGTACTGATGTAGATGATGTACTAAGTGCTTGCTGCTCTACAATCTGTAGAAACTTTGTTAGATTATATGGGACAAAGAGGATTTAATTATGGTGACGCTACTGCGCTTCATAAAATATGTGTCGCTATACGACAAGGGATGAACAAACAGCAGAAGCAAAGACACATTACAGATTCTTTGAAGCACTAAATGTTAGAAGGAGAATTCCCAGTTTGATGTTGTACAGCGGCTAAATTTAAGTAATTTTTGTGTTTTTGTGGTCATGATAATTTTTCTTTTATAAAAAGGAGTTTTTGGACTTCTCGTGGTTTTCTTGTGAATGCGACCTTGATAATTGAGAGTTAACTCTGTACTGTATATTATATTTTTTAAAACGTTATTTTAACTTTCTGAAGTATATTAATTAACTCCAGATTTGTTGTTTGATTGGCTTGGAAGTGGTAGAAAGGATATTTAGAAGATAAAACCCAAAATGAGGGTGGTAGATCTCATAGCATAAAGAATGAATTGGTTGTTTTCGATTATTGAGTATCAAGAAACTGAAATTCTCGATTGCTGTCCTTGAAACTCGAGCCACTCCTTGTTGCATCCTTAGATCAATCGGAAAAATTACTTTCTGACGATGGTGTACGCACGTACACGTAATACATACATACATACATTCCGCGATATGTAAGTAGAGTCCACACGTATCAATGCACGTAATAATATTCTAACACCGGAGCGTTGTGATCTGTCCTCATTATTTACGGGCAATTGCTGATCGCGACCGGTCGGCCACCTACTTTTACTTTTCCTTGTTAATAATATTTACCTTGCGGTACGGTATCTGCACTGCGTGCGTTTAGAACTTCGTAATCTATGGAGAGAAAATGGCCATATTAGGTCTCCGTGATACCGCTCTACCATATTTCATTACGGAGAACGATCGGTCGCACACTCGTCGTCGGATTGGCCTCTGTTCAGTGCTAATCGGCAACGCAATAGGATCCGTTTCGTCGAGGACGAAAAAGTGCATTACGTGTACGTATCTATTGATGATTTGTAATTCTGAAGACGAATGGGATACATTCCTTCCAGTTTAAAATAGGGTGGAAGGAAGAAGTTGTAACGAACCTTTTCTCGAATTAAATGCTTTATACAAAACAAAAATGAAGAACTGTATATCCATCGCAATCACTTACAATTGGAAATTGTTGAATTTCCTGGCTCTGTAAGTTGAGTTGACAACGGCATAGAAACGAGGAAACTAAACACGAAAATTTCACCCCTAGAGAGTAAATTATGCAAACAACTCGCTTTTAAATCGTCTTTGAACAAAATGTAATGTTTAGTTAGGTACACGGAGAAAATGTTTATTAATGTTAAGTGTTAATAAAATAAGATCTGGATGGCTCTCCATATAACGTACCTCCTTAAATTGGGCAAGTTAAGGAGGGTCAGCTACCAAATAGCTGTGCAGAAGCTTACTATGTAGACACAATTTGTATACGCCAATAATGGTGCTTACTTAGGAAGCTTTTGCACAATTACCTGGTAGCTGCCCATTAACGTATCTAATTTAATTAGGTGCGTTATACGGATACTCATCCAGATTTTATTTTATTAACATTTTGACTTTCGAAACACCAAATTTCTTTTCAAATTAGAAAAAAGCTAAATTTTTTTCTTTTAAAACACCTTTATTGGGCATGTCTTGTACAAATCTTAATCTCAAGTGTTAATTTATTGCAATTTTTAATGCGAGTAGTTAAGTAAGCAATGAAAATTGTATGGGTTTACTACCGGAAATATTTACAATAGTATTCAAAATCAACAGTACCTAACATATACTGACTTGCATAAAAAATCGCAACACCTAGAATTAATTGAACGGTTTTACTGAAATTTTTACAAACGATGTAATTTCTTGCTACAAACAAATGATTAAAATTTGGAAACAAAAGAACATAATGGGTGCTCTCCCACGATTTGCTATGCACTCATTTAGTCACGACGTGGCATGCCGTCAACTTATCGCTTGATGTACTTGGTCGATTGTTAAATGATTATTCCTAAGTGCAAGAATTCCCAAACTGGAAATGAGGGATGCTAACAAATGATTTGAGACGTTTCAGGAAGAACTTTTCCAACAACTTAGATAACCAAGGCAACAACGACATGGGTTTCTACGATGTGACTTGATTTGACGGTTTATTAGGCCTCTGGATTATAATTATCTGAGTTATCTTAAAGCGGCTCGATACGTGGTGGAGACGAGGACAAGCATTAAATAGATATATAACCACGACCACCGCTTTCTTGGAGAGTCCCTTGAGGAGTCTTGGAGAGATTTAATTGGATCCTTGAGCTTTCCTTTGGTTAACATTCTTCTTCTTAAACGTCAATGTGGAGGATGATGTTTTCGGAGTTGTTGGTCAGCTGAACTCCAGTAAGACCAGGAGTCCAGCTGATCTTGCAGCCTCAACAACTCTGAAAACATTACCCTCCCCATTGATGTTTAAGGAAATTTCAACTCAGCCCGATGAGCACCTGTAGTAGATCCCATTTCTAAGGTAGGGATTTTCGTTTGACGCATTACCCCTTCATTTCAGTGCATCAAACATTGTTCGTCTGCAGATAGTGGCGCGGGAAATGCGATTTTCGTCGTGATTGCGCAGTCGCAGTTTCTTTAAGCATGCTAGCATCGTGAAACCTATTGATTATTATTATTTTCAAAATGAGCTCGAACGCCCATAGTTGTATCCCTCTTGCTTTAGTGTTTAAGTTCTTGTAAATCTTTCCTCCCTTGCCCAACGTTTCAAACTGTAAAGATTTATGTGAAGTTGATCTTTTGTTAAACTTCACTTTCGGATTAGTCATAACCTTCGGACTGAACGTACACAGTTTATTATCAAGTTTTTCGCCGCTGTAAATATCAGACCTTATCTTGCTGCTTAATGCAAACGTCGTTTATCGTCGCAAGTTTTGTCGCGTTTGTATTGATTGCCTAATGAGGCAATCAATACCAACCAAAAGAAATGAGAGAGAAATGAATAGAATGGTGGACAAAAAGTTTGAATAATGAATAAAAGTAATGACTTTTATTCATTATTCAAACTTTTTGTTCACCATTCTACTCATTTCTCTCTCATTTCTTTTTGGTTTCTGTATTAACCCGCTTTCTTTGCAGAGCGTACACCTTGAGCCAGAATCACCCAAAGAAAAGGAACGTAAGTAACAATTTTGTTCGAAATCCGGCTAAAATACCCCGTCAGCTCGACGTACCCTTGTTGTATCAGTTGGATTTTCGTACGCGATGGAGTAGAAATGCTAAATTCACCTGTACGGATCAGTGGCGCCCATTTAAAATTATTATACCGTCAAAGTTAACATTAATCCAACGACTCTACGGTGCTCTCAGCCGTATTCGTTTCTGCGTGTCGTCATATCTCCCTGAGATAGTCTCACAATCATTGCTTTCTAAACGCCGTGTTTCTTCCTTATAAATGGTTAAAATTGTTTTTTGCTGATAGTCTAACCTCCCAAGAATTGGATTTGAAATTGGAGTGATAAGCTCGAATGGTTCAGATGGTTGATATTCAGGGACTATGGCCGATTTAGACGAACTAACATCATGAGGCTGGAATATTGCTATAAGGTGTTGCACGAATAGTTCGACTTTTTCTTTATTTCTTCTTATCCATTAACTTTACTGATTCTTGACTGGTGGCATTTGGAAAAATGTAAGAACGAATCACGCGGCATCAAAAGCAAATCTAGGGGAGAGGATGAAACCGTCCTTCCCTTTAAAAATTATCGAAACCAACCGAAACGGATTTCCCAATAAGCATATCCACAAACGAAGCCGTGTTTCACAGTTCCAACCGCTCCGGGTAAATGACAAAGTCGAGTTCGATCCCGCCGTAAGCTACTTACTCAGTTCGTTTATCCGTTTGTTTGATTCGGATTGACAATTTTATTCGACCTCGTCACCGAACAGTGCGCCCGATGCAACGTAAAATTCTCGGACACCTACGCGAATGACGCACACACAATGCGTACGTACGTTGTACGTACGTACGAAGAGAAAGCCGGTCAACAATCGGATATTTCGAAGTGAATGCATATGTGTGTATGTATTGTATGTACATCGTGCGTATGTGTGAGTTTGATTTCTGTAGTGTCGTAACGTCAGTACCTTTTTGGGCGTTCGTTTTCCCAGTCATTGTTGTATTGGGTGACAATAGGTGTTATTACCACATTATAGGAGTTTGATGAAAGTCGAGACGTACGACGCAGAAATGATATCTACACGATCGAATTAAGTTGGGTGAAATGTATTCAGGTGATTTCAAGTAAGGAGTAGCGATGAAAATCGTTATGAATGAGGTTAGATCATAATAGGAGAAGAAATTGGTTTAATTAAACTAATACGAGAGGCGCCTTTTATGTTTTGATGAACGATCATTAGGTAGCGTCATTGAGATGTGTCTTTTTATTGTTTTCATAAAATTTTATATCTATTATTGTGAAAACAATAGCAGCTTAGAAATTGACTAAGTAGTTTGTTGACAGTTACCGTTTAAAAACAGCAGTTTGAACGAATGGAAATTTCATGGTTCAAGGCGAATTTCTCGATTTTAACCACGGTCTACCTCAACTATAGTGAATAGAATCGGTTCGTTCAACTCTTGGAAATGAAACAGCATCAGAAAAGACTGCCTACGTTTTAAAAATTATGTTTAACTCATCTGTAGAGTTTGTTAAAAGGTGGATGACGTGCTATCATTAAGTAGTGTAAATCGAACTTACACTGTCACTCCTCCGAATTTTACTATTCAATGATAACTTGTCATTAGATAATAAAATCTATCTAGCTACTTAATGGTAACACGTCATCCATTCTTTTAACAAACTCTACTTGTCAGGGCGAAGATATGGTTTAGAAAAAGGATTGCTATAGCCTAAATTGAGATGAAAAAGATGCTGCAACCTGCCTGAACCAGAGGGGTACAGAATTTTGCTGTTTACAATATACTGTCGATAAAGCAGATATCTTTCTAGTAAAATGGTGTTGCGTGATAGTGTTTGTGAATTTCTGGTTGCAATATGGACGTCAATTTTATGTAAGTATTACAAATACAAAAATACTGAATTTCAACTATATCCTCTGCAGAATTAACTTTCTAACATTATACATTTTGAACTGCCCCTATTGTAAACGATTGATTTTGTATGGTGTTTTAGATATTTTATACTAAACGTTACAACTGTCATGTAGCAAGGATAGGATTTGCTATTACCGACTTTTGCAAAGCCAACTCCTGTTTCCAGAGTTAGTTTAACGCTTGAACAAGCATTGAAAATTCCCTATAACGATGATCTGAAGATTGATAAAATTTACATTGAGTCTCTTGGAGGTGAGCTAACTGACGAAGACGCAGGCAAAGAAGATGAAGTGGTGACCAATGCCAGGCCTTACTATTACCGACTTTTACAAAGTCAATTTTTGTTTCCAGTGATGGTTTAACGCTTGAAGAAGCATTATTAATTGCCTATAACGATGATCTGAATGTTGATAAAATTTACATTAAGCCTCCTGGAGGTGAGTTGACTGACGAGGACTCAGGTGAAGAAGATGGTGGTGACCAACGCTAGGACTTACTATTACCGACTTTTACAAAGCCAATTTTTGTTTCCAGTGATGGTTTAACGCTTGAAGAAGCATTATTAATTGCCTACAACGATGATCTGAATGTTGATAAAATTTACATTAAGCCTCCTGGAGGTGAGTTGACTGACGAGGACTCAGACGGAGAAGATGGTTGTGACCAATGCTAGGACTTACTATTACCCGCTTTTACAAAGCCAATTTTTGTTTCCAGAGCTGAAGAAGTATTACAAATTGCTCATAACGATGATCTGGATATTGATAAAATTCAAATTGAGCCTTCTAGAGGTAAGCTCGCTGATGAAACCTCAGGGGAGGAAGATGGTGATAGGCTTGCAAATAATTTGTCGAAAAATAAACTCAGCGTTCAGGCAGAATTAGTAGTTCGTTTTAAAGAAGGTGCTACGGACACGAGTCACCAACAGAATTTGGATAATGTAGTTAGTGACCAAGAAAATTCTACTAACACTGTAGAACTTTAAAGTCAATCTGAGAGAAACACTGTGGTTTCCTGGAGATTTTGAAGTTGGAAATAAATCTTTTCCTCCACCTAGTTATGAAGACTTTAAAACTTTAAGCCCTACTGAAATATTTGTTGCTTTTTGGAGATACCCTTATAAATTTGTTATAATAATAATAATAATAAATTTTATTCGTCATAATAAAGACATTACACAAACGTTGAAATATAAGAAAAATATATGAATATATATACAAATACAAACACATATACTAAAAAACAGGCAAAATCCTATTAAAAAATATTTAATGGCTCCAGTCAAAATTCAAAAATTCGTCTATGGAATAAAAGCAATTATCCAACAAAAGTTGTTTCACTTTTTGGGTTGGGATTTCCAAATTGAACTCTAAGAGCGTAGTCCTTTTTGTTATATATGAGTTAGTAACTGAAACTGGGAGACATTCTCGATAAAAAAAATGCCCTGACTTCAATATTACCTCTGAGGAGATAAGAACTTCCCTTGCATTCCTGGTTTTATCCAGGTTACAATACACTTCCTGCCGAGAAATCTTATTGGCATTCAGGTAGAAACATGGGAAATAAGTTGGTAAAAGAAGCCATGGGAAGAGATAATTTTGTTACAATTTTTCGATACCTACACTGCGCTGATGATTCATCATGATCATTTGGAACCTTCAGATAAATTTGCAAAATTGCAACCCCCGATCGAAAACCTACAGAAAAATTTTATGATTACTTTGTACCTGAAGGAGACTTGAGTTATGATGAATCGATGGTGAAGTATTATGGAAAATATTGACGTAAACAGTTCATCAGACGAAAGTCCATCAGATGCGATTAACAACTGTTCCGGATGGAAAGAAGAAGAGATTTGCAAGTGGCGATTGCAAATCCATCATACGCACTAGAGCCATTAAAATGTGATGTAGGATTGTGATTGAGTTTCGTCGTTAATTTTCATACATTTTAACATACATATAAATTATTTACACTGCACACTTTCCAAAATTCATCACTATTTATCGCAGTGCGCAGTATTCCCGTTTGGAGCGAATGATTGCGTTAAAAAGCTGATAAACGCGCAGTCACCATCAAAGGCACACGCGCTTCTGATGACGAAACTCTGTAGGCGGACTGTATCATTACAGATATCCCTAATGTGGTCATTGAATGTAAGTTTTGGATCGAATAACATTTCCAAATGCCGCACACCCACAGATCATGTCAACACCTCATCGCTGATTAAATAATCGAAGGTAATGCTACTCATCTTGCAAGTAAGCGACATTAATTCGCATTTTTCCAATATTCACATTCAAATAATTTAAATTATTCATTGTGGAAGCCGTTACTTCGTGATAGTTAATATGAATCATATTGATATACAGAAAATCGGGCATTGTTATCGTTTGATAATGACATTTTCGATGTGTATTAAATAAGTGATATAAAAATCAAATACTTTAGTTTCCTCCATCGATGAATAGACTCCAAAGGCTCTTTACAACAAAACACAAACAATCTACCTGGTGATACACCTTCAAGTCATCCGCGTAGAGAAGACGGGGGAAACGCGCATAGATCAGAAATAAGAATGGTCCCAGCGCAGACTCTGGGCGCACTCCAGTAGGTGTACCATACGAAGATTGATGATTGATGATTGAAATACTAGTACCGTGGTATTCGAACGGCCAAAACTATGCAATTTGTTTAAAATGACTGAGCGGTGAATACGATCACATGCTTTCGAAAAGCCAATATCAATAACACGATTATCAAGCTGAACATAGTCTACGAAAGTATACAAGTTTATTGCCATGGATTTACCCTCCACGAATCTATGCTTATGATTGGAAAGGAGACCGGAAACATGAAAGTATAATTGTTTAAATAGCATAATTGCAAAGACTTTGGAGAAAGCAGGAATACCTAATATAGAGAGATCGAGTATCCAATCGCTTTTAATTCCTCTTGATTAACGCATGTTACAAACATTTATTATAATTACCAATATGTATATGTTTCTGGTTGCTTTTACATAAATGTACTTCTTTCTAACGTGCTTTTTTAAAATTTATTCAGTATATAACACTTTTAACTCTACAAAAGACTGGCGTTTCCATTTGGCAACGGTAGTGTTGTTCCAAATTTGTAATACCTTCCTGCCTTGCCAGCAAGCTTTCGATAGCATTAATAGAAATGAACTAAAAAGAGCGCTACAGGAGCTGGGCATAGGCGCAAAATTGAGGAGGCTAATAACGATAACAATGGAAAAAACAACAGCGAGTGTCTTAACGCAGAGAGGGGAGACAGAAGAGTTTGATTTCAATAAAGGAGTAAGGCAAGGACAGCAACCCTATTTAACCTGGCTCTAGAATATGTACTCCGAAGGATAAAGAAGGGGACATTAAGGACAAGAGGAGAACAGATAGTTGCGTACCCTGATGACATTACATTAACAACAAAAAACAGGAGTAAAATGAAGGAGGTGCTGGAAGAAATAGTTACAGAGGGAGCAAAAATGGGATTGAAAATCAATGAAGAAACAACCAAAACAATGAGACTAGATAGAGAATGCGAAAAGAAGAAACTCCAAATAGGAAAGTATGCTTTTGAGGAGGTGGAAAGATTCAAATACCTGGGAGTGACAATCACCAATAAGTGCGAGCGTGAAGCAGAAATCAAAGAGAAGATAATCACAACAAACAGAATTTTCTACGCAAATAAAAATCTATTAAAAAGTAAAACATTAAGCAAAAACAGCAAACTGAAGATAAAACAATAATTAGACCAACACTGCTGTATGCCACAGAAACGCTGTCCATGACAAAGGATGAGGAGAACCTAAGAATAGTGGAGAGAAAAGTAATGAGAACTATCCTGGGACCAATTAGACTAAACGAGAATCAATACAGAAGAAGGACGAACGAGGAATTGGCACAAGAAATAGAAATGGACGTAGTGAGAAAAAGAAAGCAATCAAGAGCAAGGTGGCTCGGACATGTATGGAGAGCGGGTCCAGGAGCAGTAATATATGATGTGACAGAGTGGAAGACTGGATGCACAAGAGGGAGAGGGAGACCGAAGAGTACATGGTTGAACGAAGTGGAGCAGGATATACGAAGGACCGGACACATCAATTGGAAACAAGAAACGAAAAACAGAAAACTATGGACGAAATTATGTGAAAGCATATAATCAGAAGAAGGGGCTGATCCCCCAAATTGTAATGATCTAGAGATCCGAATAGGAGGCTCAACCCCTTCGGGGGTGTATAGCCACAATAATAATAATAATACCTTCCTACCAAACGTCCTCCATCATGACAATGCCAGCTCTCACACAGCACGTCAAGCGATTGATTATTTGGAGGAGGAAAACATCGAATTAATATCTCATTGCTCGTTTTTCACCTGATTTCTCGTCTAACAATTTCCTCCTCTTCCAGAATGTCAAACGAGAAATCCATGCACCTCAAGGAATTGTCGAAGCATTCAGAAACCATGTTTCTGAGATACCAACTTCAGAATGAAAAATGTTTCGATAATTAGTCTGGGCGCATGCAAGTGTGTACAAATCTTAAAGGCGAATATCTGTAAAAGCAATATAACAGTTTGCTCCAAGAAATCTTTCTTTTTCCTAGTTTTTCTAACTTAAAAGGCGCCTCTCGTAACTTACGGCAGTTAAACACGGATCTTGGCAGACAACATCAAAAATGAAAGAAACGAGGCACAGCAGAAGCACTAATTTGTAATTGTAATTGTAATTTTTTTATTGATTTCGAAAAACATATGTACAAAGGAAAATACAAAATGTTTAAAAAATCACGTCAGAAAAAAATTACGGTGTTGCCCCTCTTGTGTAGTGGTATAACATTCGAGATTTTCAAACTTGTTGGAAAAACTCCTTGCTCAAAGGACAAATTTATGATATGTGTAAGAGGCTCAGCAATTCCAGAAGAAATTCTTTTAAGCAAGTTGTTGGAAATTTCATCACTGCCCGAGGAACCAGATACTTTTAAATTCTGTATTACATCCAATACATCATAAGTGGATATCGGTCTCACAAAAAGAATCTACCGATATCTGCAAACAGGAGTCAATGAAGTTTGTGTCATTTTCTGATGGTAAATGTTTTGTGGACTCAGTTCCAATTGAAACGAAGTACTTATTAAATTTATTCGCACATTCCATATTTGTCAGAGGCCGACCATTCTCATTAATCTGGACATCAACATTACCTGTCCGAAGCTTATTTATGGTGCTGTTAATAACATGCCACATGGCCTTCGGCCCATGCTTTTGAGATACCGACTTTACAATATCAAAATGTTTCGCGAATTTGTTTGGACGCATGCAAATGTGTCTAATGCTTAAAGGCGAATATTTTTCAAAGCAATAAACCAGAAAAATTTTTTCCTTTCCCAGTTTTTGTAACAACTTTAAAGGCACCCATCGTATATCTAATACTATATCTCCAGACCGTCTAGGTCTTCGACCTGTATACGCTTAATTTACTTCCTTTTCTTCGAGTATTTCGAAATAATTACATTACTTCGTTAAAGACCGTCGCCGAAGCTAACGAACGAAGATGCTCTCCCACAATAACTTCTCACCGAAACAATTAAACGTTACCCAACTTCGCTGTTCCTTTCTTCGTTTACTGCCACAATAAAATAACTCAATACGTTCTTTTATGAAAATCGACGCTAAACGTAAACGTATGTGTTCGAAGACCGCCGAACTCTTACGCAACCCGTCGACGTAGGCCTCCTTTAAAGGTGCTCCTCGATGTCAGATATCCAATCTGATAATTTCGTTTTAGTTTCCCTAAGCGGTCGCTAATTAGAGAGCTCGGTTTCGACATCCAACGATATGTAGAATATCAATCGTTCAGAACGCTTTGCATAATCGACGTACATACGTACATACATACATACGTTATGTACGTGCTTTTCCACGCGGCCATTCATTAAAGGAAGAGATGCGCGAACAATGACAATGCTGCCAACGCAGTGCTCGGTTCACACGATCTCGAACTGTACAGTCGAAAACGAAAGATGTTGCTGGTCTCTTCAGTTGTAGAATTGAATTGAAGGAGACGATACCAGTTTGATAAAGGGCATCAGATTAGTCCTACAATTAAAGTTACTCTCGTTAGTCAAAAATCAACGGGGAACATATAATGTTGTCGGGATAAGGTTTGGACGGGAAGAAGCCGAATTCTTTTGCCTTCGGCTGTTCGTACACGAAATTACGAGTTATAACTGTCGAGCGTAGCGAGATGGTCTCCAGAATAAACATTGCACGAAGGCGGATGTTAATGTGCAATATCCGGTGGGAAACTCGTACGATTTAGCATCCTCGGCACCGTGAAAAACTGACGGTGGATGCCTAAGTTAATCGGTAAGGCATCGATTGTCTTTCGGCTGTATACGCAATCACGAAGGGAAAGGAAATTAGATGTAACGTTACACCGTTGTTGTAAACTTGAATAAATCGGTGGGTTTGCAATCGCATCCAGATAAGACGTTAAGGAGAAATTGGGCTGTGCTACAGAGCACACGGCTCGAGTGGGATTTCGAATGCGTTCAGTGCTTAAAAAGTTAAAAGGAAAAACGACAACAAATTCAATCAAATATGGAAACGAATATTAAGAACATAACAAAAAGAGCGATCAATACAACCAAAATAAAAATTAAATTCAAATTTAGTCATATGTCTAAGTAACATATTTAGCACAGGCAAAACGTATAATTATTTGGTCACTATGGGCGTAATGACGCAGAAGTTTATGCCAGGAATAGTAAACTATTTTTGAGAGCCTTCAAAGCCGTCTTTATTAATCTGGATGACTCTCCATATAACGACCCTAATTAAATTAGGTACGTTGAGTCGGCAGCTACCAAGTAACTGTGCAAAAGCTTACAAGGTAAGCACAATTTGCATACGCCAATAATCCGTAAGGAGAATTAAGCTTTGTCAATCGCAAACCACAACTGCAACTATATTGCAAAATGTAATATCCTACACTGAATTGTTTACCCGGAGCAATAAAAGACCATTAACACTAAATTGCTATAACCTAAGAACCTAAAACCTATCGATTTCCGGACGATTACTTTTTGAATCAAGAACATCACCAAAAATAGGAAATATCGGCCGGGAAAATCAGGTGATGTCCGTTGCTGTGATGATTTTTATTGGTCCGCTTAAGCTCCAGCGATTGTTGGAGTCTGTATCAGAAAGGGAACATTAGTTTTATGCTGAATTGTCATCT
This sequence comes from Chrysina gloriosa, assembly GCA_038088585.1. Taxonomy (NCBI): domain Eukaryota; kingdom Metazoa; phylum Arthropoda; class Insecta; order Coleoptera; family Scarabaeidae; genus Chrysina; species Chrysina gloriosa. Next base: position 47,679,662 of record CM076093.1, on the reverse strand, counting down.
TATTTACTTCGTTTTGAAAGAATATGAAGACGGGGAGGAAAGGAATAGTTAAAAATCTCTAAAAGAGATGTGGTTAAATATTTCCTAGGTCGAGGGCCGTATTTAAGTCTTAGACTTCCAAGGCACAAAGTTTTGGGCATCCGTACTGCTTAACGTACTCAAAAATTTTTGAAGAAAAAATATATACCGTGTGCCCAACGTGGAGTGACAATGCTTAGGTAACTTTCTTATTATTGAAGATGGAGTTTTGTTTAAATGGGATATGTTTTACAGCTTTATATGTAGATTTGAAATCTCTTTGACAGGGTTCAAAATGTCAAACCTGTCAAAAGTTATTAAAAAATACAGAAAACTGCAATTTTCTTGCTTTCTCGGGTGTAATTCCTGATTTACTCTAACTGTGTTTGTAGTGTTGGTAGTTCTTGGATAAACATTCGTGAGTATCTAATCTTGCAGCCAATGATTTTCGAGAAAATTTGAAAATTCCCTTTCCGTGGCCGCTCTTGACACAGCTCTTGATTAAAGTTTCTTCTGTCAATGAAGAATTCTTGATAGAATGATACATTGTTGCGTTTTGGTGGTTACTCTGGATATTTTCTACAAAATATGGGAATTCTAGTTTTCCAAAAAAGAACTTTCAATAAAACTTTTCTCGGTGGTTCTTGGAACCTAGCTCTTATGGAAATTTTGACGTTTTATGATTTTTTTCTTAATTTAGAAACTACTTTGTGTTAGTAGTTCTTGGATAAACATTGATGAAAATCTGAGTTTTCGTCCAATGGTTTTCGATCAAATTTGGAAATTCCCTTTCCGTGGCCGCTGTTGACACAGCTCTTGATTAAAGTTTCTTCTGTCAATGAAGAATTCTTGATAGAATGATACATTGTTGCGTTTTGGTGGTTACTCTGGATATTTTCTACTGTCCCAGCGGGACAGTTTTCTATTATAATTTGCCCTCTCAATGTAGAATTCTCGGTAAAATGGGAAATTGTGCTGTCCCGGTGGTTCCTTTGGATGCTCCTTGCAAAGTGTGGAAATTTTATTCTCCAAGAAGGAATTTTCAGTTAGACTTCAAAAAAAATATTTTATCCCAATGGTTCTCCTAATTCGTAATAGCACTTTGGGTGAACATTTGGTGGTTTGATGTTTTATTATTTTTTCCTTTAAGTTTAGGAACTACTTTGAGTTAGTATTTCTTGGATGAACATTGAAGAAAATCTGCTTTTTAAGTGAATGGTTTTCGATCAAATTTGGAAATTGTATTTCCCTAGCGGCTTTTGACACAGCTATTAACTAAAGCTTATTCTGTCGATAAAGTGATAAATGGTTGCGTTCTAGTGGTTCTTATGCATGATTTCTGCAAAATGTGGAAACTTCGGTCCTGCAACAACAAAATTTTTAATAAAACTCGATGGTTCTTGGAACCTAGTTCTTAATACCTCTTTGGATGCAAACTAGATATTTCGATGAATTGCCTTTTTTTTTCAATTTGGAGACTACTAAGTCTATGGTCTTCGATCAAACTCCGAAATTACTATAGTCTACCAAATTTTGGAAAGCCTTTTGAACGAAGTTTGGTCCCTTGAGGTGGGTTTGAGTGGTTTCGGTAAAAGTATTTTAACGAAAATCTGTACATGGGAATTTGTCATCGGCTTCGAATGTGTTTTAGTCTGACGATCTTCGGATTTACTTTTGACCAATCGTTGGTATTTTGTGGACTCTGACCGTTATTTAATTTCCTTTACATCCGAGAGCTATTCCAAAATGGATTGTCGCGAAGAAGTGCGAGTGGTACTTTTTATGAAATCTGCAAGGGTATCAATTTTCCTTTTGGTCAGAAGATCTAGGGTCTAATTGTAAAAAGCGCGGACAAATTCCCAAGTAATTTAGAGCACAATCCACGCTTCCTTGAAGCATAGTGTTTTGCGCAGTATTCCAAAGGTAGTTCAACTGAACCGAAACTCACCAGATTTTTGAAGTGTCTTCTAATTGCTTCGTTCCGTTCTTTCAAATCTAGCCAGAAGGTTCTTTCGCTCTAGCGTGGTTGCAAGTTGCAACTGACTCCATCGACGAAGAAAATTTCGGTCGGCAATAATAAGTAATTCTGACCCATATTTAAGTGGTGAATAAAAGTTCTATTGTAGCCTTGTCTTCAGCAATTGAGCTTTCTGGTGTCAATCTCAATTGCTTCTAAAACTTTCTCTTTGTAGTTCCAGAAATCTTCTTACAATTTTAGAAGATGCCAGCGAAATTTATCTCAATAAGGAAATTATCTTTCTGTTAGGACGATGACTATAGATATCCAGATTGGTGTGATCAAAGTCAAACTTGTTTTACGTGAGTTGATCACACTTAGGTTTCCGCATTGCACACATACACACATTTTTAACACACATAAATGGACACATACGAGTTAATTGTGTCTTGAGAATATAAGTAAATAAATAAATCTAGCATCACTTTTTAACCTTTTCGCGGATGAAATCCGACATTTTGATGACGAAATTTAAGCGCAATTCCTTCCTTAAAGTAGAACATGAACGTTTTTATCTAAAACGATCAGATCGAAAGGTGGGTGCGATCGCGACGACGCGCCGCATCGCGGCGCTCGTCCGGTCGTCCCAGTTCGAAAGTTTATTAATGAAACTTGGCAGTGAGCCGCGCTCGCGAGGCGACGATGGATCCTAAATAATCTTCATCTGCACCTCTTAACATTTCCTTATTGCGGCGCGAAAACGCATAGTTGGGATTTTTCCCGTCGTCGGTCGCCAAGAGAGATAAATCGGTGTCTATACGAGAATATCTCTCGCAGTCGCAGCCGATGTACCTTCTCGTTCGGGATTTTATTAGCGGAGCAGGGAAAGTATTTTCTTTGTTGGGTTAATTCAGGTTTTCTGATGCTGGCGGAAAGGAGTTTCCGGTTAGGTTAAAAATAAAAATTTTCTTTGTTGTCGGGAATATTATAAATGTAGAAATATTTCTCGACTAACTCGTCTATTGACTTTCGTTGTAGCTTGGTCCTCCAGATGTCAATTCTTTCCTCGCCAATATCATTTCTTTGAAATTGACAGTTGTTGTCTGCCATTAATGTCGATTTTCTCAGCAGTCCCAGTATTTAATCTCCGCGCATCTTTCACTTTAATACTGATCTTTCTGGTTTCCAGTTCAAAAGTTGTTAAATCGATTTCCCCGAAGAAGCCATGATTGCGTAGCCGTTTGGCATTTCCTGTTCGCCAGCCAATACCAAGAATTTAGACCGCCGGATCCGCTAGTTGATCAAGAACCAACCTACAACATTAATAACCTTCTTGTTGTTCCTTTCTCGAATTTGCCGTATTTCCGGTATAACAGCTTTCTTCTTTTCTAGAAATCACCTCTCTCTTCGTAACTTAGTTTTATCGTGCCACTTCTTAGATGAAATTCGGATGAAAACTTCTTCGTTCAACGAAGTGCTTTGGATCCAACTTTGTATGTCCTTCAACGGCATGGGACTCGATCCGGAAGAAAATTCTCTTTCCTTCGAAAAAGACGTGGTTGCGCAGCCGTTTGGCAGTTCTAGCTCACCAGCCCTTACAGCTAATTCGGAGCGTATAACAGATTAGTCCGTCAACAACCAACCAACAATATTAAGTTGTTCCGTTTTCTAATTTCCCGTATTTCCGGTATATCAGTTATTTTCTTCTTCTAACAATTACATTCCTGTTCGCAACTTAGTTTTATTGTGCCAGTTGTTCTTTGATGAAATTCGGGTACAAACTTCTTGGTTTAAGGAAGGACTTTCGATCAAACTTGAAAAGTCCTTATGTTTTGGTGATTGTGTTAATTAATCCAAAGTAAAGTTGGCGTGTCTGCCTCACACCCTCACGGTGCGACTAGCCGAAGAGTTTCTGCAGTCAGCAGATCGCTCAGATAGAAATTCAACTATTAATCACTTGCTTCCCGACCATCCTGTTCCGATTTAATAAGTTTTTGGAAGTTTTAAGGACTCAGCCTTTTATAACTACTTGTGGACACTCCGTATAGGGAAGAGAAATAAATCTAACATATGTACTTTATGCGATAAAATTTGTTAAGTGCGTTCACAGTTAACATAACAACGACGATTTTATTGTTACCGCAATCTACTATATGCACACATACAACTACAGAGGCACAGGTGAACGGTTGAAATCAGCGGCGACTCGAAACTGGAAAGTTCGAGCGCCAATCACGATCCACATCTTAGATTCTTCGCGTGCGGAAATGGAGTGTAAATAATGACAGTGGCGATTTTTTCCGTCTTCCTCGGTCCTCGAACGAACATCGTACATATGTATATAAGTGGGAACTGGCCGTATGTGTAGGTGTGTGTGTCTCGATTATTAACTAGAAAATCTATTGTACTTGGTAATGGATAGGAGTTGGGAAAGAAAGTACTCTCACCGCGCGCATTTACCGGCGCGTTATTGATCCAGCTCATTGATTTAGAATGGAGGATACTGCGGATTTGTAATTTAAATTTACTTTCGCGGCGGTCGGATTCTTCGACGGTCGCCGGGAATTTTCGAGTGGGTCGGCTTCGGATTGTCGTTAGATTTACTTACTGCGTCGTTTTGGAAAGAGAAAGGTTTTGAAATCGTCAATATGATAATTGTATGCTGGACTTCGTATATGTGGACCTAAAGAAAAATTCAAGTCCGTTTTGTGTCTTTAAGTTACTTTGAGTTTGGGACAAAAATGGATTCATCATCTTCCCCTACATTTTTCCTTTTAATTCATTCTTGAGAAGATCGTTTATTATCTTTAAGCTGGAGGAACTGAAATTTGAGTTCGGCAAAATCTTGTCGCCTTAGTTGTCCTAGAGGACGATGGTTTGGTCATGAATTTTAAATATTGCTCAATATCACAGCTTTTAAAAGGCGTTTCCCTTTCTGCGAAAATTGAATATCTCGAAACATTTTCCACACGAATTTGAAAACTATTTTGTCGCAGTAGTTCACAAGGAAGAACATTCGTTAGAAGTCTTTGATCTTTCGATGATTATTCTTTCATAACGGTTAGAAATTATTATATTCTAGGAGTTCCTCTCTCAAGTTCATTGCATGGCAATCACAATTTCCAGCTTCTCTCTCCAATCCAGCAAATGGTGAAGAATTCTCATCTCGGAAAAGGTTAAAGAGTTCGGTGTTAACTTCTACATTGTCCTGTATATTATCTGATGATGACCTCCTACATAATGAACAACTCCTCTTTCTTTCTTCTACAGTAATTCCAACATCCGTTTCCGCCCAAATATCGAAGATCCCGTATCTTCGCACAAGGCGGAGCTTTCGGTGTTAAGTTTTACAGTGAATCTTTTGCTCTTTGAACCTTCGAGGTCTCCTGTGTGATAATTCTAACTTGTCCAACCATTTTCCCCAGAATGCCGAATTATTAACGTCTAGAAAAAGTCAATCTTCGGTGTTAACTTGTAGATGATTCTGTATACAATCTAATGATGACACCATACATAATCGAATTTTCTACTCTCTCAAACTAGCAGGTTTATTACATGGTAATCACAGCTTTAGACTACTTTCTCCCACCCCAGTATACGTTGCAGAATTTGCTCATCGGAAAAGGTTAAACAGTTCGGTGTTAACTTTTAAATGGTTCTGTGTATAATCTAGTGATGATATCGTACATAATGATTAATTCCTATTTTCCCTCATGGGCTAACAGTTTTCTTGTAGCATAATTTCAATATTCGATTCCACCAAAACAAAAGACGAAGCTTTCGGTGTTAAGGTTTAGAGTGACGGTTTTGCTCCTTTAGATCAGGAGGTTTCCCGTACGGAACTTTCGTTTTGCTCTAAAGATCAAAGAATTGACGTGTAGCAAAAGGTCACGGACCGGTGTTTACTTCTACCATGGATCGCTTTGTATACAATCCAACGATGGTATCGTACGTAAAAGAATTTATTCCTCTCTCAAACTGACAGGTTGTTTGCCTGACAATCACTTTCGGCGCATTTCCCCCACTCAGCGAACGTTGAAAGATTCGCATCTCGGAAAAGGTCAAGAAGTTATGGTTATAACCATCTCGTATATAGTAAATCACACGTCCTTCCTCTCATGACTTAGCAGGTTTCTTGTACGATAACTTTACCATCCGATTCCACCCGGATATGGAAAATTCCGTATTTTGGCAGAAGTCGGAGCTTTCGGTGTTAAGTTTTAGAGTTTAGTTGCTTCTTCAAACTATCAGGTTCCCTCTGCAATGATTCCAACTTTCGTTTTCCCTTGAATGTCGAACAATTCACGTGTAGTAAAGGGTAAATGTCCGGTGTTAACTTGCAGGTCGTCCTATACACAATCTAACGATGGCGTCGTATATAATCGGATTTGTTGTTCTTTCAAACTAGCAGGTTTCTTGGATGATAACCACCACTTTGGACTCCTCTCCCCTATCAAGCAAACGGGGAAGGATTCGCATCTCGGAAAAGGTTAATTAATTCGGTGTTAACTTCTAAATTATTCTGCATATAATTTGGAGATGACCTCGTACATAATGAATAATTATTTCTTCCTCTCATGGCTTACCAGACTTCCTTTATAGTAATTTCAACATCCTATTCCCCCAAGATTTTGTATCTTCGTACAAGTCGAGGTTTTCGGTGTTAATCTTTGCAGTGAATTTTTGCTTTTTGAACCTACGAAATTTTCCGTGCGATGATTCTAACTTTCATATTCCCCGGAGAGTCGCATCATTTACGTCTAACAAAAATTCAGCCTGCGGTGTTAACTCTTGGATCACACTGTATCCCAACTAATAATCGTATCGTGGATCACCACATTTCTTTGCTCTCTCAAGCTATCAGGTTTCTTCAACAACAATAAAAATTTCCGGCTCTTGTCCCCCCACCCATCAAAAGTTTAAGTATTCACATCTCGGAAAAGATCTATAAGTTCGGTGTTAACTTTTAAATTAAGTTAAGTTCAAATTTCTGCCAGCGGGTTTCTTGCCTGACAATCACAGCTTTAGGCTCTTTTCCCCGGCCCAGCAAACGTTGAAGGTTTCGCATATCGGAAAAGAATAAAGAGATCGGTGTTAACATTGATCTTGCTCTGTCTATGATGGAATGATGACATCGCACATAGTGAATAATTCATTTTCCTCTGATGGGCTAGCAAGTTTCTTGTACCACAATTCCGTCATCCGATTGCAAGCATACATCGAAGATTCCGTATCTACGTACAAGTCGGGGCTTTCGGTGTTAATCTTTGCAGTTAATTTCTTGCTCCTTAAACCTACGAAGGTTCCCGTGCGATGATTCCAACCTTCATATTCCCCGAGATGTCGAATTATTCACGTCTAGCAAAAAGTCGGCCTGCGTTGTTAACTTTTGGATCGTACTGCATCTAAATTAATAATCGCAACGTGCATCACTAAAGTTCTTTGCTCTCTCTCAAACTATCAGGTTTCTTCAATGACAATAAAGTTTTCGGCTGCTGTCCTCCAGCCAGCAAACGTTGAAGGATTTATATTTCGGAAAAATCAAGGAGTTCGGTGTTAACTCTTAAATTATTCTGTATATAATCCAGTGGCCGCCCTAGTGAATAATTTCCTTTTCTTCTGATGGTCTACCAGGTTTCTTGTAACATAATTCGAGCATCCGATTCCACCCGAACGTCAAAGATTCCGTGTCTTCGGACAAGTCGAAGCTTTCGGTGTTAAGTTTTAAAATAAAGATTTTGCTTCCTCAAGCTATCAGACATCCTGTGCGATGATTCCAACTGTTATTTTCCCTTGAATGTCGAAGAATTCACGTGTAGCAACAGGTCTATGTCCGGTGTTAACTTCTAGATTCTCCTGTATACAAGCTAACAAAGGCGTGGTGGATAATCAAATTTGTTGCTCCCTCAAAGTAATAAACAAACTTCGGTTTATACGGTTGTTGAAGATGCTTGCCTCGAGCTAGCGAAACACTTGTCACCGATTTTATTATAAACAATTGTGTGGTGAGGAGTTTGCCGATGTGATATTTGTGTCCCTCAAAGTAGTAGGGCTCCTCGCCCCGCCCAACGAACGCTGAAGAATTGGCATCTCGTAAAAGGTTAAGGAGTTCAGTGTTAACTTTTAGATGCTTCTGTATAGAATCCAATGATGTCATCTTATAACACTGTATATTTTGCCTTCTCAAACGTTAGTTTTTGAGGTTATTGGATTGAGTATTATAGTTTCCCATTCCGGTGTTCGGTGTTAAATCTTAGGTCATCTTTTATATATTACAACCATAACCTGGTACGTAATTGAGCTAACAAATTTCCTGTAAGAACATTCCAACTTTCAATTCCCTCAAAAGTCGAGCATATCGCATCTTAGAAAATAAACGTAGAGTTCGGTGTTATATTTTAGGTCATCTTGTATAAATTCTAATGATTGGTTCATACGTAATTAAGCTAATGAATTTCTTGTGAGAGAATTCCAACTTCAGATTCTCCTGAAAGTCAAAGAATTCAAATCTGCGAAAAATTGACGCGCCAGGACTGGGCACATTTCAGTTTGATATTTTCAGATAATAAGAAATATGGAGATTACCTTAATAATTTGGGTCCTGATCCAAAAAATTGAATATCTTTCTTTATCTGATTCCTTGGTTTTAATTGGATAAGTTGTGAAATGGCCGAGATGTTGTCATTTCAAAAGATGCAAATTCAATCCACGTGTTTGCACCAAGTCCCCTCAATGCTACCTTAATACCATTCGCCTTCATACCTGTCCAATGATCCTCCACCTTTCCGCTTACAAGTTCCAAGCACAGGCGTAAATAATTCCAATCCGAGCGGAGGCTTTACATACGTATATACATACAGTTTACGTGCGATCGCAAAAAATAAACAACCTGTTTCGAGCCTCGCTATTGTCGACAGACAATATGGCTAAGGTTTCGTTTTGTTGCCGAAACGAGCAGGAGGAAAAACAAAACGGCAAATAATAAGCAGCGAGCGAAGCCAAAGACTACATATAACGTACTTGATATACTGGTCTGTGCGCGCATTTTTACAGACAAAACGCTCCGTTCAATTATATTATTTCTCGCCAACACCTATGTATCTCCTGCCGCACGTGTATAACTACGTACGAGAACTTACGCCGCGCCGGCCGGTGCAATTTTATTGTTAAGCCATTCGTTCCGAGAACGTTGCTTACGAGCCATGTAGAAGTATAATTTCTTACTCAGCAGGATTATTATCGTTCTCCCCAGTTGTTTGTTTTATTTATTCGGTCGTCGTCATCGGAAGAAAAGGTTTTCGAAACAAAGGATGACCTAGGAGTAATCATTTTTATCGTTTAGATTTCTTCCATTTCCTATTCTGAAACTGCAATTAAAAGGTAGTGACGATTTCTTGATGTTACTTATACTTCCAGATTTCTTCATTAAATAAATATACCGCTTCTCGCAGCTTACGCATCAAATTAAAATCGGAAGAACGTTCAAAGAAGATGAAAAGAGATTTGTAAACGAAAATATTTTCTTACTATCACAGGAAAGCCGCAATTATTTTCTCAAGTTTCGCAAGTTACACAAGGAACATTCGGAGAGACACTTGCAGTATGGGATGAAGTAGGATGTTTATATTTTAGACATAGAAACTGAAACGCTAGTAAAATTCGGGTCATATCTAGAGCAAGGTCGAGTGGGCCGTGTTTGGTGTACCAAACGGGCTGTAAATCTGTCGATAATCTTCGATTATGTGATTGGAAAAGTCAAGGCGAATAGATAATTGATGGAGGAGGTACATGTTGAAGCTCCGTATTATATTAACAAACGAATCAAAAACGCAGCCTAAAAATAGGCTTCCCGACCATATAAAGGTGCGAGAAACATACAAAGTATCTAGTTTATAGGTTTTTATGACCATATAAGATTCAGTTGTGCGTATAAATAGTTTATTATTATAAATAATGCCATCACTTGAATCTCCACTTCCTCCCGGCTTAGGTTTATCTGTTATCAAAACAAATTTTTCCCTGTATGGGGATTGAGTGAGTTTTCTCTCTGCAATTTGTTCTTTTTCAGTTTATCCTCTAACCTGCTGCGTTTTCTCATCCCGCTTGTAAGATACATGCAAAAAGAGATAAAAAACCCTAATCCAAGAATGAAGTGTGACTCCAATAACCTCGAAGCCGTATGATCCAATAATGGCTTGCAATTCGACTTCATTCGATTCAATGACTGCAATTGGATAAAAATTTTGCCCTTCCTGTAAAACAGACCAATAACCTAGGCATCGAATTCTGAGACAACTTAAAATGAAAAAAGTCCCCAATTAACACATATTGACTTTTAATTTCACGATGAGAGAAAGAATTTCTTTTGAGGAGTTGGCACCTAATGCAGAAGCAATGGACTCGTCAGTATTCCTGCCGCCTCCGCTGTTGGGTACGTTTGGAACTTTCTCCATCACTCTTTCAATTTTCTTCACCAAGATTTTTCGATGTCTTCAAATGCTGGTGGTACAAGAGCGGTGCGTGGGAGTGAAACCGGGATCCTTTAAAAATCGTGCAGAAGACGCGGGGTCTACTCCCTTGCTTAGTGTTTGTAAATAATCTGCTATTGTGCGTCGTTCGTGATGCAAGCAATACCTGTGTTATAAACACTTTTATGCTGACTACCTTGACTACAATAATTACGTAGCATAATTAGTATATGTATAATAGTACCAATCAACTATAACACCAATAATCACATTACAGTGTGTAGTATATTCAATTTTATTTGTTTTTAATTCTGCTCCACTGTTTTCCGAAAATTAGAGTCACAAACATGTGAGTTACATTAATATTGCTCTAAAGAATGTCATGCCGAACTATTAATTGATACTGCAGAAAAGAATGCTATGCCTATGGTCATTTCAATCACATTACATTATAGTATTTCTTTAAACCGTTATCGAAATAATAAATAATTTTTAAATAAATACGTATTTATAACGACCACCAATGACAAGTAAAGTTGAATTTGTTTTCCTTTCGGCACCCATTGACATATTTCTATCTTATATAATCCTGTTCATAAATTTGTCGTATTAGTTATGACAAACCTTGTATCGCTCTAATCAACATTCTATTCCCCAACTGTACATATATTAGAGACAAAATGCGGAAACGTCGTTTTCGCAGAGAGAACGTTCTTAGGGACCGCTATTCGAGCGCATGCATGCATACGCACGTCGAAGTTAACCGTCGTCTCGTCGTTCAATCGCTGACAATCTCCGCTCGACGACGATCGGACGATTCACCGGCAAATGACACCGGGAAAACTACTGGCCGTTCCCGAACGAACGCGGACTGCGGACACCGCCTCATTGCCAGAGATACGACGTCAACGACTTGTACGTGTGTATGTACGAATGTATGTATATGCCCGAGCGGGAACGTAGAGATGGATTATTCGTAAATACGTACAACGAAGGATGTTACAAACCGGATTAGCACCTTCCCCAATCCGGATTGTAACATCCTTCGCTGCTCGATCTGTATCCAATTTCCGAAAATACCCCGTTTTCTAATGAAAGTCGCACCCTATTGGGTTTGGTTTGTGAATAAATCGGTTCTCGTATGAGTCCAAAAGTTCTTCTTAACATCCCCACCACAGTTACAAATTTTGCTACGAGAATCTTTGATTAGGATTTACTTCCTGCCAAGCGTTTCGCTCTAAACTATGGAGGTTTCCGCTTCAGAAATGAGAGTACGCCCCGAAATCTTCCGACCTCCTTTTCCTATCGGATTCAGGAGGTTCAATCTTACGTCAGTCGACGCATCTCGGCGAGCTGATTCCAACGGTATGCGATTTATTATAATTATTCCAAACAGTTGTCGAGAAAATCGCCAAAATATATAAAAATGGCAAAAAATGGACAAAGTCGCATATCCGTCTCGGTTCCTACGACATTTAGGTAGTTTAGTCCTATATCAATCGACGCGCCTGGCCGAGCCGAACTGAGCGGTGTAGGATTTTTAGATTACTCCATAGGTTTCCGAAAAATCGCAAAAACACGCAAAAAATTGCAAAAACGTAAGTCCATCTTGTCTCCTATGGGACTTACGAGATTCATTCTTATACTATTCGAAAGATTTCGTTTTTCTAATGCACCGCCAGATCGATTTTCTATCGTTAATAGTTTAGATTATCGTAGATTATTTCAAACGGGAAATTGCAAAAGAAAAGGCAAAAGGGATCGCGCGATTTTTCTAAACCTATGCTTTTCCTGTTGAAACCGACGTGTTCTACGTAATTTTCGGTTTCCTTCGGTGCATTCTGATGCAAAATAGAAACGAAATTGGAACTTTAATTTTACGCACAATTGAGCAAAAATTTTGTTCGGAATCGAGATTTTCATTTTGGGAGACATTTGAAATTGCCGTAGCACCTTTTCTTATGGTACAATCGCGATCGAGTAGACATTCCTAGAAGCAAATTTTGGCTGGGAATCGAATGGAAGAAGAACGAACGCGCCATCTCTATATCTGTAATCGTTTTTGCCCTGAAACGAGAAACAGGGCGCAATCAATATTTCCAGGGCACAATTTGATCGTTTTGAAAACTTTGAATAACGTAAATACTGCACCTTCGATTGCAAAACAGTAACTCCTTACCTGGTGGGATTTCATCCTAAATATAATGAAAAAGATTAATGGCTGAAATTCCTGTTTGTATTACATAAACTTCCTCATTGGGTGGATTTGAGGAAGATACTGACGCAAATGTTATTACAAAACATGAACCAGCCTAGTTCTTGCCTGGAATTACTTCCATTGGGGCTCTACATCCGCTTGTATTTTATGCCACTTTGGATCGATGGAGACATCTACTGGAACCAATCATCGTTGCAGTGTAACTTGTGCCGAAAGGCCGGTAGCCGAGAAAATCGTAAATAGGCACAAAATAGTCAGGAACTAAGTAGCTGTTAGGGTATCCTCAAATTTAGATCTCTTGACCTACAGAAACAACACAGCAAGCACAGCGTGAGGATGTGAGTTTGAGGGCAACTTCCCTAGAGTGGTAATTGGGTAAATTCGATAATCAATCGCTTTTTACACCGATGAAAATAGAAATCAGATTATCGTATCTACCGGGCTTTTTCCACAATGTGTGCGTCTAATTAAAACAGAAGAAAACTCGACGAAGTAGAACGGAATTTGTAAGAGAAAGTATTTTTATGCTGTCACGGGGAAACCGTATAATAAATTTTCCGCAAAGAACATTTCGAGACCTTCTGAGTTCGTGTGCGCTCAAACAGCATGATTGCTTTAAAGACGCAGGAAGGTAAACGCTGGTAAAATTCAGGTCATATGGTTAGCAAGGTAAAGCGGGTCGTGTTTGTTTTGTTTTTTTTTTTTCGTCTCGTTTGAAGCTAATAATCAGACTATTACCTAATCCGTCATAACTACATTACCAAAACATATATATAATAGATGAGCATAAAGAAGTTTGAATATACCTACGTTAAGTACCAAAAAGAAAAAGATGATGATGGTTTATAAAAAAAAGGATATATTACAAAACGGTGTAAAATGAGTGTACAAGGTGCATCGCACAGAATTAAATATATTTACACATAAATAAATAAAAATATACATATATATAATCTTTTACCCTTTCTACCTTTCGATGTAAGAGTTCGGAGCCACCGAGCCGTATACGCACGTATACCCTAGCGCTCCTAGCCCGCCTAGTGGCATTTCCTTCCTGCAAAATGCAAATAAATAAATAAAATAAAATAAGATCGAAGAAAAAGACAGTGGGCTGCTTAGGGATTTTTATAAATTCCGCTAAGTTGTAGCACTCCACAGCAATCTATATTTTTAATTTTAGTCGATTTTTTTCGATTTTTAATTTTAATTTTTTAATTTTTTCGTTAAAATGTAAACCGCAGAGCACTGTTATGGTTTGCTTTTGCCATTGCCTGTTCTCCAGAAAAAAAAATACCGTATGTCATCTCAGGTGTAGGCTTCCGCGGTCGAAATCACAATGTCTAACTTGGTTTGGTGGTTGGAACCGCGTCTGGTTTGGCGTGGGTGCCGACGTTTCGTCCGCTATTGCAAGGGACATCTTCAGGGCTGCTTGCCCATGTTAATCGTATTGCTGTCACTTGAAGACTGACCTGTCAGTCGCCAAACCAGACGCGGTTCCAACCCGGAAACCAAGTTAGACACCGTATGTCATGTTGGAATAAAATGCAGAGAAATATTTGAATATTTTGTTAATTTGCACAGACTTTCTCACATGATTTTTGCTCTGTTTTTTCTTATAGTCTACCGATTTTCATTAGTCTTGCTTTCATAATCTATCCTTCCTCAAATCTTCAAACCATTCCGACCGATTCCAACCGATTTTCTATTTTTCTTGTGATGCTCTTTTATCTCTTTCATCGCATATTGGGAATCCGTTACCTACGATTGTCACGAAATCTTCGTTTCTCTTTCTTTCTCTCTTCAAAACTCTACTTCTAAATTTTCTACATTGCAGTGTATCCATTTCCTTTTGAATAATCAACTATATCTTCTTCTCTCTCCCTACTTTTAATTTACCTACCCCCATTTGTTTTTCTTTCCTGATTTAGCTTTTCTGTCTCAAATTCCCCGTCTCATTCCATTCTTTTCCGTTTCTTCCATCCTCCATCATGTCAATTTGTTCATCACCTTTCTGATTTTAGATTTTTTAATAATGTCTATCTCTCTCAACTTCTCAAACGCAATGAAACAAATTTTATAACAGAAAGTATCTCCCTAGTATCACAGGAAAGCCGTAATTACTTCTTCAAGTTTCGTTTCACGAGGAACACTTGAAGGGTCACTAAGAGTATGCCATTAAACAGGATGTTTATTTTTAGTGACGTAGAAACGGAAACGCTAGTAAAATTTCGTTCATATCTGGAGCAAGGTCAAGTGGTTCATGTTTGTTGTACCACACGGACTCTAAATCGTATCTGTCGACATTTTTCGAATATGTGATTGAAAAATAAAGGCGTTTGTTTACAATTTAGGGAAGGAAATACAAACGCTAGTAAAGTCCGGGCCATATGTTATCCAGGGCAAAGTGTTTCTTTTGATAGGACGTGTTTTGTTTACGTTAATGACCCCATCGTATAGCCGTCTCTGACGACGTATTCTACAACTGTTGTGTTTTTTAAATACGATTCGATGATATATAATTCAGCGCTTCCAAGACAAGACGTTTTTATTCGTCCGGTTTGTTTTTAATCAATGTTTTACACTCATTGCCTTGCTTTTACCTCGCAAAATCTTACAAATAAATTTGACACGTTTATTGCGAGAAACCCTGCATATTTTGACGGCTTCTAATTGAAGCGTGGGCACGTAACCGTACGTCCGAATACTCATCACCGAAGATATGCACGGGAAAAGAAACGAACAAACTCATTCGCGGCGAGGTCTTTCTTATCCCTATCAATATGCGCTCACGATTCCATTGCACATATACATACATGCACATAACGGATTCCTCGCCATGGCGTAGCTGAAACGTATTTAGCGTTCTTGCATACAATCAGACGTATGCAGATTTACGCGAGCTTACCTGCGGATACGTATACGTAAACGTATAAATACACATAATGTCCACTTAGCGGCGATTTGTAATTAATTCAGATTAACGGATATTACGCCGCGATGAATAGCGTAATTGTGCTATTATCCTTTCATTAAGACGATAATGTGTAAAGTAACTTTTTTATGTTCGTACAGAAAGGAAAAATATGAGCATTAATGCTTATGTTTTGCGTCACAAATTTTAAAATGTTAACTTGTCGGGAATTTACCGCAAGCAATATTCGTCACGCAATTTAGTATAAACATATCCGAGGATTCTTCGAATGCTTCGGGTTTCTAGTATGTATTCAATTCTATACAGACGAGGTCTTTTAGTTGGTGCCTGGTTGTCTATCATCACTGTAACGTTCTTTTTTCGGTGGTATGTATTTTCGCTTAGAAAATCGTTTAGTGTTCAAAGACGTTGCTGTAGGCTGCGATTTGGTGGAAAT
The DNA here is from genome assembly GCA_038088585.1 of Chrysina gloriosa. NCBI lineage: Eukaryota > Metazoa > Arthropoda > Insecta > Coleoptera > Scarabaeidae > Chrysina > Chrysina gloriosa. The sequence goes on along the minus strand of CM076093.1, from coordinate 47,663,633 downwards.
TTATGATGGACGCTCATTAAGACACTCGATAAGCAAGTTTATTCAGTATATTTAATAAGTTGTAACTACTTCTCGAAGCTCTGGTCACAAGTAATCGACTATAGTGAATAAAGTTGTAAGTTATCGTTATCGTTTTCATCAGGTTTAATGTTCTTTCAAATAATCCTAAGTTCATACTTTTGGTTCTGCAAGACATAGTTTCAGTATATCGCACTAAATTTTCTGTTGGAAAGAAGCACCCATTTGGTATCTTGTTTTGGGTCAAATTTTGCGCCATTTTCGCCCCGCTAAGTACCGCGTTCTGACACGTCAACGCCTCCAGCGTGCTAACGCACAGCCGACACAAAGAGAAAAGTAGAAAGGCCGTAACTAGCCACCTAAGTCGTGTAGATATCAAATCATCGAATTAACAATAAGTCCTATTTGTGGCCTATGTAACGTCTCCTTAATGTTTCGATGATAGGTTTAATTAGGCGCAAGTAGATTCGTCTCCTTCAAGCATTTCGTTTGCGCAACCGAGTGGCAAATATTTCTTCCCCGCCCTTATGGGGATTTATTCATTCATTGATTGCCTCATCTCAGTTATAGAATCGTTCAAGCTACAGTGTTATTAAAGTTTATTCAAGTTGATTTCCGCTGTACTTTCTTACTACGTTGGTGCCGGAGACATCCTCAAATAAATCGAGTGGAAATAACAAGAACTGTGCATTCGGGAAGAAACAAAAGAAAATCAACAGAGAAAGCGGATTTTCTAACTATAATTTGCTATCGTTTAACTGATAATTTTCGAAAATCTTCCACAATGTAAATTTTGCAATTTACAAATTTTAATTGGCCGAAACAGCCTCCCTAATACATTCTATTGAGGGAAAGAAAAGATCATCGTCGAGAAATAAACCAATGTAAAATCGTGCACGTTTAGTTCTCGTTCATTGCCTTTTTGTAAGATTCATCCATACCTCGTTCGGCTGCCATCTTTCGTGCCCAAAATTTGTTTACACGACGATGAGAGAGGAAAAAGAGGAGGGTAAACTTGGCGTCTAGGTCGCGTCGAGTTTGCATCGCCGACGTAAGTCATATTTGAAACTTATGTAACATTCCCTTAATACTTCGGTAACAGGTTTAATTAACCGCAAGTTTTGTTCCGTTTGACTACGTGTTGATCGAACCAGAAGTAGACCCGAGTCTTGCGTTTGCGTTACCGATTGGCAAATATTTTTCGCCATCCTTCATTTATTCATTGAATCGTCAACTCTACTTCGGCTATACCTCATCCTCCGTGGTCACACTTCAATATAGAATCTAGATGGTCACAGTGGGGTTCATTGGACCTCAGCCACTTGAGTAAACAACTGCAAGAAAACTATCCGGCCGATATTGATGTAAAAATTCTGGAACATACTATAAACATTTAAGGATTAAGGACGAATAGTTTATTTGCAAGAAAATAAGTGGAAAGTGATAAAAAAAAATCATTACAAATAATTGATGTTTGTACATGTGAGAGGGATTCGATATGAATTCTCTCACAATGCACGTATTACGCATTATTATATTACAAATAATGTAGCAAAAGTTACAATTTTATCACACTTCAAATTCCAGGTAAATGGAGACACAAATCCTATTCACAGTCGAGAAATATGAAAAATTTGCGCTCAAAGTAAAAAGTGGGGTCTGATAGATCCCACGTAACCGCAGAGGGTTAAACAACCGAGATAAGCGAGATTAGTGTTAGCACGTTTATACAATCATCCCGTGCAATATTGTTTAGTGTATTATTCATGGAAGATGCGATTCAATCATACAAAGAGCTATCATTTTCTTTTTATTTAAGGAGGGTGTGAGACCTTCAGAAATCGTTCAACGTCTGCGAAATCTGCAGAATCTAAAATAACAACCTATTGATGGGTTCATCGTTTTAAAGCTGTCAGAATGTCAATGAAAGATGACAATATAAAGAGAAATGCAAAATCTAGTAACGCGTATCGATGGAATCAAAATGTTAAATGTTTCGATCAAAGAAGTTTAATACGAGCAAAAAATAAATGCAAAATTTAAAGTGAAATAGGAAGAATGAAAAGAAGAAGAACTGCAACAAGACGAAGATGAAGACGAAGAAGAACAGAATTTCTAACGAGGAATCAACGTGTTAGATATTTCAATCGAAAAGTCTAAAGAAAGCAAAAGTTCTTCTGAATCAAAATCATTCTAGTTTGTTTCTCTCTCTCTCTCTCTTTCCCCTATAGTTCTCTTCGAGGTAAACTTATGTTATCAGCGAAATCACCTGAAATATTGATGCTGTAGACTCTTAGAGCATCAATGACTTTTCACTTGTTTCCAGCTATTTATCAGCAAAAACAAACGCCACGCCTAACAATGTAAGTTTCTTCGGGTTAAAACGTATGGAATGTCGGCGTTCTTAAATATTTCTTTCCATTTCAAACAAGAACTGTGCATTCGAGGAGAAAATCTGAAGAATTTAATATTTGTTGATGTTATTGTGACATTTGCTAAAGATAACACAGCGTTTTCCAGTTTCCAGTAAGTTCTTCGTGTATGGGGTTTACTCATTCATTGAATGAATGAATCTCGGCGATCATATTCTACAAGTTACAGTGTTGTTGCTAAAGTTTATTCACCTTTATTTCGGATATATTTTGATATCCTTGATGATGGCTCCAGCACCAATGTAATCATGCCGGAGGCTTCTCAAGGAAATCAAAACGAAAGAGCAAGAACTCTCCATTTAGGAAGAAAACCCGAAGAATGTCATGTCTGTAGATGATATTGTCATACTTGCTAAAGATAAAACAGAAAAAGAAATTTGAGAACTTTTCACAACGTAAATTCTTCAATTTTTCCCCAGCTTTGAAATAGTTCCTCTTATCTATGACATTCACGCATTGTAAGCACCAATGGCCCGAAATCAATCTTGCAATGTCTAAATCCAATTTCAAGTAGGCGTTTGACATCACCCACAAAGAGAAGGATTGGAAGGTCTTGTAAAAATCAACAGACAACTTTTCTTTCCAGATCATCCTACCCCATTTATTCTGAACTGCAAGTTTTGGTACATTCTTCTTCAACTTCTGACCTGATTATTAACGATTGCTTAGTTTCCATTTCTGCCTTCTCCCAATATCTTAATCAGGAATCCTTAGCGAAATAGAAAACATAGAAACATACATCTTTCCTTCATTGACCCATTATAAGCCCTTGTGAAACTGCCGAAGATATGGTCTCGGATTGGTCCCATTTAGTACATCGCGTTGAGACATATTCTAAACAAACAAAAAATATCCTCATTGACACTAAAATTTCAAAATGGCAGTTTGCAAATTAAAACTTTAGAAAGTTACATGAAGATCGGTATTCGGCGAGCTTTCTTGATCGCTGATTACGGATCTGACGTTAGTTTCGTATTTTTCAACATGACCGTCCAAAGATGACCCTCCAAAATCACCAAAATTCAACTTTTCGCTCGCCCCAAAGTGATATACTCTCTCAGACCTTGTCTTCTGCAGTTTTACGGTTGTTTATACTGGGTTAACTGGAGTAATTGAAGTTGCAACATCTCTTCTTTCCTGATTCCCTCTTAACAGAGGAGATGTGGTCCAATGTCACGTTCGAGCTGTTATAGCTGCATTCGCGATATGTCTCCATCCTTTCCTGTGACCACGGCGAGGTGATTGAGCCACGGTGGTGCTTGTCACTTCTTCGATTTCATCTGAAGATCGAAGTAGTGATCGTCCTCCTCCTGCTTGTAAGCCCTCCGTTCTTCCATAGAGGAACAGATTTTCCAAAATATCATGTCTTCTTGAGGTGCGCCTGAATTATTGGAAGGTACAAACATTGACCGCCTGTAATCGTCGCTGAGGCTGTTATATCTCTTCTAGGATGGACTTGTTACTTTGCCTGGTCTTCCACCATATGCGGAGATTTCTAGGCCAATCCCACATTTTAGATGTACCTATTTTTCTCTTGTTTTTTTTTGTGTTTGACTTTCAAGACCAAGGACTTTGCCTCATGCTATTGAAAATGGCGGCGTTGTTATTGTTTGTTTTTGTGTTTGTTGATGTAATTACTGTACCTCCAGGTTTTATAAAGGTTTTTAGCTGCAGTTTTAGCCATTTCACAATGACGCCCGTTTTTTTTTTGCGAGCAGCCTCCATCTTTCGTAATCTTATAAAAAGCGCCCAAGTATTTGAAGCGATCGGCCATCAGGTAGCCAAGACAGATGCATATACAAACAGGCATTCTTCGTAATCCGCTATCCCGATGTCTTGTTAACGACAACCGCGTAATCCCGTTGTACACATACAGTACTTATTACGCGCACTCTTACATTCGCATCAGCCGTGTTATCGGTCGAACTACCATACCATACTCGGGCGTCGTTAATTGCGCAACTTTTTCTATTGTTTCACTTTCCACGTCTTATTGTGTAATTCCATCGTAACCGATGCATGCATGCATGCGGGTCTTATGTAAATGGCTTTTTTATCGGGCGCTAGTCGAAAAGGTTAAAGAAGATGCGATAAGTTTTTAATCTTTTCGAAGAAAATCGGAACGATGAAGAATCAATCGTCTCGTGATGAAGTAAACATTAGGTTAGGGAGTGTTTCCTCTCTAAATCTAACTGCGGTGATAGTGATTTAACAACACTGCTAACGTCGTTAATGTAAACTTGTTCACTTTTGATCTGTTAGAATATTGGAAATTAGATGTTAGCTCTCCCAACAATAAATCAAATACCAACGACCGATCCAACGGACCGTCGTCTTTGAGTAATAAACTAGTAAAAACAAAAGGACGCGTAGACATTTTTAAAGCTGACTGAATAGTAGGTACGCATGAAATTCTCAGATTTTGTGCAGAAGAAATGGCAAAAGAAAAGAAAATTGTAATCAGAAGGAATCCGATAGCCCACATTCAGAAGTAAATAATTCCTTGTCTTTACTCCGTAAGGCACCTGTCCAGGAACTTTCATTTTGCTTCAGTACATCACTGTAGTCCCCTAACTTTATACCTCTTTTTCCATCTCCGTCATCGTATATTTTTCGAAAACTTATTCCTCGTCATGTTTCAAGTCTATCTATCGTCTACCTGTAAGGAAATGTATCACTCAAAGGCCATCATTATTTTAAGCATTTCTTTCAATTTCTTATCGTAGATGTCACGAACTAGAGCTTGAGCATAAAATCATGAATGCTCGCCGAAATCTCCGGCTGCTACTTATTTAATCATTCAGTGGTCTGTCTAGCTCATATAATTTTCTATTGCTCCCCCGCATTGCTAGCTGCTTTTCCTTTATCTGATAGCTTTTCCTTTCGTTAATTGTTAATTAGGCGAAAAAATATGTGAAAATACTCACTTTTACTACCTGCGAACTTGGAGTTTTGATTTGATTGCTTCTTCTTTGAAGATGGACGACTTAGTTGCCGAAATACGTTTTGGGGAAATATTTTTCGACAATCCCCTCGCACAACTCCAACAGGGTACGACGTCAAAGGTGCGGTAAAACATCGGTTAGACCCCTCCACAGGTTATGGATCATTTGGACCAGGCATATTTGATTGCGCCAGCTCCATCCTGACCTGAACTGGACTGAGCTTGGATTTGACTTGACAATCGATCGGGTCGTTCTAAATCAGGCAATGAAAGAAAAGATTGTAAACTTTTCTTCAAATTTAACCGACACAAGAGACATGTTTTTGGAATTAATTCTATGTTAGGAGTTACATGGAAAGAATACGTTGAACATATACTTACAAGAAATTAGTACAGGAAGGCATGTTAGTGCCCTTCAGAGGCTATCCTAGTGGGGCCTCCACGGACCACATACGATCGAAAGCGTTTTAAAAATGGGTACACGGAAAACCTTTGACAATTTCGTGTTTAAATAGAATTTTATTTTCCCAAATCGAAGATCGGGGAGGCACCAATTGTTTTGAAATCAAATTGAAGAATTTGAAGAAGTGATAGTAAAGGGGGTATTAATACCCACTTCGGTTTGTCCGGTTTTGAAAATTTTCGCCTCGTGCTAGCGAAATACGTGTCACCAAATTTTATCATTTAAACAATTGTGTGATGTGGAGTTTATCGATGTGGTATAGTGTTAGTAAATACACCACAGTGCTTCTAATCGCTACCATAGGTATCCATAGGGTCTTAAGAGGTAAGAAATTATAACAAGACGCGACAACTTGCTGCTACGCTAACTTATGAGGAATATTACTTCTTGATGTGTTTATCGTTTGTCGACGTAGCTAGAGTTTCCGCCCGATTCATTTGTATTCGGACGAATTACGTTACGGAATCTTCTGGTTTCCTTCTTCCTGGGCGATTCGATTTGGGAGCTGCGTTTTGGCCACAAGAAATCAACTGGAGCCCGGTACCACCGCCTTAATACGTTCAGTGCTAACTAAACCCATCGGAACAGCAAATGGTAACACAATGACGCGCAAACGCGTCAATACGCACTCAACGTGTTAATCGATGTTTAAAGAAGCTTCAATTAGTGTTGTTAGTTCCTAACATAATTCCTAATATAATTTCCCACCCTTGTTAAATAAAAGAAAAAATAATTTGACTTTTGTGATCTAGTCGCGATTTCCATGACGGCAAAATATGGTGTACGGAAATATAACGTGCCCAAAAATCGCTAGAACATAGAGTTATCACGTATTGTAGAGGTCAAACTAAGTCGATTAGACCCAATTCATATAGTATATACCATAATGTATCTATTGTCCGTGAAAAGACTTCAAAGTTTACTTAAAAAATCGCATTTTTGTAGGCTATTAAAAATGCGAGACACAAATTTAATGAAAGAGGACATTTTAGAAGATTACCCTAGTTTCAGTAATCAAAAAGCTGAAAGGAAATTGTAGAAGGGCTAAAACCACCTTCACCCCCGGGTAATTCTTTAGGGAATTTTCGTAGGGGTCGTAATATGGGAAAGCGGAAAGGCTTATTCATCATATTCATTTTTTAACAAATACCTTATTTTATATTCCATATTATAAAGCCAAACTTTTTTAAAAGTGTTCAGTGTGACCCCCATCTTCATTAAGGCAGAGGTCAATTTGACGTAAAAAATTGAAATGTACCCTTTCTAAAACATCATCGTTATCACGTAGTGCGTTTACAACATATTGAATTCTGTCCTACAGTTGTTCATAATTATTGATTTGAACCTGGAACACTTGTGCTTTTAAGGCTCCCCAGAAGAAGAAGTCGCAACGATTTAAATCTGGAGACCGTGGAGGTCACTGAATGAGTACCTCTTGTCTCCTACCAATCCAACTACCAGCAAATTGTTCATTAAGATATTGTGTTGCGGCACTTGCCAAATGAGGTGGTGTACCGTCGTGCATGAAACAAATGAACGGGCAAGTCTTCCACTAATTCATGGAAAGGCAAGTCTCCCACTAATTCTGGCAAAATTTCTTGAAGGAAACGAAAGTAACTAGAGCCATTTAAATGATAAGGTAATCGGAACGTTAAAAAATTGCCAATAATTCCGACCCAGACATTAATTTTAACTTCTCGTTGATCAGGTCTGCCTTTAATAGCATGTGGATTTTCATTTGCGTAAATATGCTCACTGTTTGGGTTTGTCATCCCACGATGTGTAAAACAAGAGTCATCTGTCATCAGCAAGATGTTAGTGTGGACTCTATTGTCGGCTACTCTTGGCTACCAAGCAATTTGTGATAAATTTAAACGTATTCCCTGATCAAGTGGTAATAATTCTTGCACTAGTTGGATGTGGATTGGACGAATTAATTGATCGCTAGAGATCCGACTAGTAGTGTTCTTTGGAATCCCAGTCTCTCGTTGCAATGTTCTAGTACTGATCTAAGGATTGTTATGAATCATCTAAAGAACAGTTCCTTCGACAATGGATGTTCGGGCTTGTCCAAATCTTCCAGCGTTAATTCTAACTGGCTTCAATATTCCTGTTTCTCGAAGACGTCTTTGGATTCGGGACAAAGTGATTTGGAATTCTCCGGTTTGGGTACCTCTCTTCATACACGCCGACACTTTCACGGCAGTTACTTTGACAGTATCCAAGAACTACTAGCATGTGTGTCTGCTAATTAAAAGATAGATCTATATTTGATAGCTGCCAAAGTAACTACAACAACAACAGAAATTTTTTTCCTTCGAAACTATGCGAAGTATGAAGTTTCTATACTGTAGATGTTATAGGGGTGACGCCACGAGGGGGTAACAGGAAAAGAGGAACAACCGGAAACAGCGGTATTTAGTGTGGGACTGATTTTGGTCTCAATCCTGTCCCTCAAGATCGACCCTCCCAAAAAGAAGGTCCGTCGCCTTGCAGATGTCATCGATCTGGACTAAGGCAATCCCGCAGGTCTCTCGACGACCATCATCGTCCTCTAAACGACTGACAAATGGCTATTTTTCAGTCTAAAATTCTTGTATGTGTTACAGATGAAAAGTCATCTTCCCCAGTTAGCTCTTCGCTAACCAACCTCATCTCCCCCAGGCTGCGTGATCGAAGCAGCCTACACCTGAAGATCAAAGGGCGTAAGGAATTCCCCACCGGCCCTAGTATCCTAGCGGTCTCAATCCGTCCACTCATATCTGTTAAAAGTCTTATACGTTTAGGAGGAGTGGATTTCTTACACATCCTAAGCGCCCTATTTGCCTCCGCGTTATCTCGCCTTCGGCGTCGATCGAGACCGGCGACGAACCAAACAAAATTCAATTAAAACTAAGGAATTTAATTCGTTTCCAGACATAATAATCATTTATGTCGGTCGCTGCGGGACGATAAAAACTAATTAAAGCCGCGACGATGAAAAAATACCGCTGGGGTCGGGCGGATGATGAAATATAATCGGAAATGTAGAAAAGATGAGAAGCTATCGGAATCTCGGTTTCTTGGCGGTGACGGTTGCGACTATCACAAATTTATAATCGAGTGGGGAAAATCAATTTGACGGGCTAGAAAAATGGCTTCCACTTTTTTCCATCGTTCTGAAGTAAGATGGCGATGTAATTAACATCACCTTTATTGCGGTGACGTCTGTCGTAATTAATAACCGCCAGTCAGTCGTAAAGTAGGTGATACCAGCATACAAGCAATTCTGTAATTGTTTATCATTTTACGAGCGTTAACTTTTGTAAAATTCATCGTTGGTTGATTCGACGCTTCGCGATTTTTGACGGATTTTTGGCGGGATATCTTATGAACTAGCAGTTATTGGAAGCTATCACATTAAACATTATCTAAGCTTGAAATTAGAAGATGAATCTAAAGTTGCATTTAAAGAAGGAAGCTTTAAGACGTATAGGAACAGGGCAAAGTGGATGGATAAATACAATAAGCAGCCGCAAGCTTACGTTACCGTCGAACTTAGAACAAACGCGTTAAACATATTCTCCACATACGCAGGAGTAGTTACTAGGGAGTAAACTAATACCTCGACTCTAATTTATATCATTTTAATATTCATAATTTGCCGGCTCAATTTGTCAAGCCGGTACTACCGAGACGATTAATTACTCGTGCACGAGGAGCCCACGCCGTCGCTGATGACGGTATACGATTTCATCGCGACGAACGCGAAAAATGCATTGAAAAATTGCTATTTCAATTTAGATTAGGACCTTTTCAGGACTGTTTTCTTCCGCTCGAAGACAATTAGGAGATAAAACCGGGAGAAAGCAGGCTCCGTTTACGTCACCCGTTTCGTAATTAAGTTCCTTAATTAAAGTGATAAGATAATGTATTTAGGTTCTAGTGTTAAAAATTAGGAGAAAAGATGGAGGTTGTAACTCGATCAAAATTACGTTTAAGATGCGCCGGTCAAATGTGAATTTAATTCGTGAAATACGCATCGAGGAAACTTACCACGATAACTTGCCACCACAGTACATATGTACGTCATGCTATAACTAAACATTCTCAGCCAATAAAAACTAAGTAGGAGGAAAATACGGTCACATCGAATGCAATGAAAAAGTTGTTAATAAAAATGTCTAGAGAAATCCTTCAACAATGGACGCGTCCTGATGTGTCTGGTCGATCTGATTCTAGTAGTGGCGTAAAAGAACGACACAACACTTCTTAGAATAGGCGAAACTGCATACCCAATTTTGATGCCAAAGTGTTGCCGAGAAGGCGCAAAAAGAACGCAAACAAATCTTAAAATAGAAGAAATCGCATATCCCACTTTTTCCCATCGAGCTAAGGAGGTTAAATTCTACACCAATCAAGGTGGTTCTACGGGCTGATTCTAGCGGTGTGTGATTTGTTAGCATTATTCCAAATGGATGCCGAAAAAACGCAAAAGAATTCTTCTTCTCTGGACGATATCACAGAGGCGATTTCTTTCACTGGTACTTAGGAGGTTTAATCCCACACCAAACGATGGCCCTCGATCAGCTGGTCTCAATGCTATAGGTTTTGTTAAGATTATTCAAAACGGTTACCGCTAAAATGTAAGAAACGGCAAAAATATTTTTTAAATAAGACAAAATTGCGTACCCAACTTTCTCCAACGGAACTTAGCGGATTTAATGCCACACTGAACGACGCTCCTCGACCAGCTGATTCCAGAGGTATGTCATTGGGTGGGACTATTTGAAGCGGTGGCCGAGAAAACGTAAAAAGAACCCAAAAAATCTTAAAATGGGCGAAATCGGAGAGCCAATTTTCTCCCAAGGGTCATAAGGGGTTTTATCCTATAGCAAACGATGCGCCTCGACGATCTGATTCAAATGGTATGTGATTTATTTGGATTTTTGCAAAAGATTCCCGAAAAACTTTAAAAGTCGTAACAAAAAATCTTAAATTACAGCGAACTCATTTATCCGACCTTTCCCAATGAAGTTTAGCGGATTTAATCCCACACTAAATGACGCTCCTGGACCAGCTGGTTTCAACGGTATATGGTTTGATAGGATTATTACAAGCGGTTGTCGAGAAAACGTAAAATACTCCAAATAACTTGTTAAAATGGGCGAAATCGCGTACGCAACTTTATCCAACGAAATTTAGCGGGTTTAATCACTCAGTATACGGCCCGCCTCGACGAGTTGGTTCGAATAGAATGTGATTTGTTAAAGGTATTCCAAATGGTTGTCGAGAAAGGGCAAAAAATCCCGAAAAAGTATCCTAAAACAGACAAAATCGCATACCCCAGTTTCGCCACGGAACTTTGCAGATTCAATCCTCCATCAAACAACGCGCCTGGACTAGCTGATTCTATTGGTATGTGAGTTGTTAGAATGATTCTAAACGGTTGCCTAGAAAACATACAGAAACGGCAAAAATATTCTTAAAATAAGCGAAATCGCAGACCCAGCTTTTCCTATGTGATCTAAGAAGTTCAATCCTACATCAAACGAGGTCACTCAAGAAGCTGATTCTAGTGGTATGTGATTTGTTAGGATTATTGCTAACGGTTGCCCAGGAAACGTAAAAGAACCTCATAAAAATTCTTAAAATAGGCGAAATCGCATAGTCTAGTATTCCCATGGTATTTAAGAGGTTTAATCCCTCACCAAACGACGCGCCTCAACCAGCTGGTTCCGATGGAATGTCATTTCTAAGGATTATTTCAAACATTTGCCAAGAAAATGCAAAAGATCGCAAAAAGATTTAAATAGTCAAAGTGTAGGTGGGGTTTAAAGAATAAAGTACGGCATCACCGGAAGATGTCTCTCTTAATCAGAAGATATCGCCTTTGGCCCTACCTACAGTTTTCATTTTACCACCATTACCTACAGTTGCCTGCTTACGGATCAAAAACGACCTTCCGGGCAAAGGCGACATCATCAGACACTACCTACAGTTACCTGTTTACCGGCACGATCTAGGTACCTGTTTTACCGGCCGAAAGCGAGGGGAGTTAGTGCGAATTTTGAATTATCGAGGAACTTGGCCACCTTCCAAACCAGCATGAACGGACGGGCTGTTGCCTTCTTAGCGAGAGGCGGAGCAGTAGCTGTAGAACCTGTCATCTCGTACTACTGGCACTCCCTTGCGGGGGTTTCTGCTGGCTGATTTACTATTACAAAGACAGAGAGAGAGAGAAAGGGAAAGTGGTAGATTGTCTTTTGCACGAGTGTTTACTAAACAGTGGCCGAAATTTTGCTTATGAGCTCTTTACAAATATTATATGGTCGATTACGGTTCCATACTGCATTGAGAAACAATGCTAGATACCGTTATGAAAAGTAGAATTCATGAATTGTATAACAGGGGAAGTAAAGCTAGTGGGAATAAAAGTTATAATTCCATCCTTCCGTAAGTTTGATTATTATATACAATGTTATGAAGATAAATTTCGAACAATTGAAGCGCTATTCGATCTGGAAAGAAACTAGAATATTCATATAGAGTGCTCTAGTAATCCGATTTCGTCTGACATGATACACATCCACAACTAACGTAAACAAATTACTAACGGCACTAATTCCCATTAGCAGTAACTCGATACGACCCGTAATCGACGCGTAATGAAAAACCGGAAAATCTAGTTTCTCGGCGTCAAAACTCGAACACGAAGGAAACCCCGCGAAGCAATTTGTCTCCGGCAAAAACGATAAAATAATTAATTACCGGACGATACGCGATAGGACACCGACACGATGGGCGTAAGTGTACGACGAGAGACGGGCGAAGAAAGACGCGTGTGCATGTGTGCATGTGTGCACACGCGTAATCGAAACACGTGGGTGGCGAATAAAAAGAAGAAGAAGAAGAAGTACGATCCGGTCGCGGACGTTGCGCGTTGTAGTGTTAGAGACGCGGCAAATAGCGTCTCTAATATTCTCTCAATTACGTTGAAAAAGGGGCTTTGTGGTAACACCTACCCGGTCCACCCACGAGTTATGCGGGTGAGGCCCACACACGCATCTCCTTCGTCCTCTTCGGTCGAGTTCGAATTACTCGATGCGGATCGTACGAGGAACGCAGGGTCGGGCCAAGGATAACCGGTACGGGTGAATTAACGCGACGCCCGATTTTGATGGTCTAGATACCTTGACGACTTTGATCTTAGTTGGATTGTTGGCTTTGGATGGTGTTACGTTTGGAATATGTAGGTCAAGATGGTTGAAGTTATAAAATTAGGGAATGGAAGAAAATAGGAATCACTTCTAACGACTCTTTGATGGTTTATTTCGTTTAAATTTCACTCTAATGTTGAGATTGAATAAATGTCGAAACGTTACTAGCATGTACATCGCGAAGAAACGATATTAGTTAACATAAAGTGGAAGTTGGTCGCATGAAGTGGCGAAAATAGCGACAAAAAGCTACGAATTTCAAGTTGAAGAGGCATCAAATATTTCAATCGGGTGACAAGAATAATTATTTCAAAGAAAATATGGAGGTGGGAATTTTCATCAAGACAAAAGCGAAACGAAGACGAAGTCCAAAGAAAGACTGCAGCAACGATAAAGATTTAGGCAGAAACGAAGAGACCGGCAAAGACGAAGATAACAACCACGACATAGTCGAGGACAAAGATAAATACCAAGACGCAGGTAAAACTCAAGATACAAACTAAGACGCAGGTGGAGACGAAGATAAAAACCAAGAGATAGGTGAAGACGAAGATAAAAACCAAGACGAAGGAAGAGACGACGATAAAAGCCAAGACGCAAGTGACGGTGAAAACGTAGACAAAATCCAAGATACAGGCAAGGACGAAGATACAAAGCAAGACGTAGATGGAAACCAAGAAACAAACGAAGATTTAGGCAACGGCGAAAATAAAAACCAGCAAGCGTGCGAAGACGAAGATAACATTAAAAGGCACCGGAAAACGACGATAAAAACCCAGACGGAGGCAAAGATGACGATAAAAACCAAGACGCAGGCGAAGACGAAGATAAGAGCCAAAACAGGCAAAACCGAAGATAGAAACTAAGAAGCAGACGAAACCAATGATAAAAGCCAAGGTGTAGGCCAAAACGAAGATTAGGATCAGGCGAAGACGAAGTTAGAACTAAGAGGTATCGGAAGATGAAAGTAAAAACCAAGATGCAAACGCAAACGAAGATAAAAGCCAAGATGCAGGTAAAGACGAAGATAAAAATCAAGCTACAGGCTTCCTCTTCACCATAAAAGCAAAAATAAGAAGGTGGAAAAAATGGAAAACGAATTTCTCATCTTTGGGAAGCTTATTTATAATTTGTTCACCTTTCTTTCACTAACTTCCTATAAAGTTTCCGAAATTTTCCTTTCTAGTCGCCGAAATGCGTATCTGGATTTCTTTCCGAAAGGCGTGGCAAGGGTATTTTTATTTATTTCATATATTATCTTAGCCGCAGTCTCCTTATTCTTGCTTACCTTCGATACGACCCTGTCCTATTTATCTTCACCTCCGTTTCTCTTCTCGCGTGGGCATGCAAGTGCGCATCGGTCGTCGTCGCAGCTTCCGTTAACTGTTCCTCCTCGCTCGAGGCGTACGTAACTTCGTACGTGCATCCCTCGTCTCCCGGCCGAGAATCGCCATCCCCGGTGACTGAAATATCGGCCCGCAGGCATTATTGAACCCGAAGACCGTCTGCGTCGATGCTGCCGAGCGTCGGTTCCGCACTAACCCTTCGATAATCTTATTCGGGACCTAATCTTGGTAATTGTTTGATCCGCGGTTGTATCGGGATGATTACGTACGACCTTATCTATTGTGCACTGCGTGTATGTGTGTGTGTGGGTTTGGGACTCGATACGGATCGGTTGACTTCTGAATAGTTGCTGTCGGTTATGGATGGAATTACTTTGTTGAATTGATAAGGCTGGGATGGGTAACGAAATGAGTTCTTTGAATTATGAAGGGATTTTATAAATTGATAGCTTTTTCCTTTAGTCGGTAACCTTCTGGTGATTGGGAAGGAAGGGATCTCAAAGAAACTGACGGGAACCAAATTGTTTTTGGCGCGCTGAATTTTAACAAACAGACCGACTAAATTTCAGCAAACATAAACCCATCCCAAAGCATCTATTACAGATAGTAGGATATGCAGACGATGTTGCAGTAATTTTCAGAAACCTAGAAGAACTACATCAAGTAGTTGAAATAATAGCGCACAAGGCGAAGAAGAAAGAGCTAGAAATAAATGAACAGAAGACTAAATACATGTGTTTTAGCAGAAATGACAGAGCGCTGACAGGTTGGAAGTGTGGAAATTTTAGTTTCCAGGAGGCGAAAATTTTCAGCCGCCTTGCAGTTATCATTGGCAGAAAAATGAGGGACTCTCTATAGAGCAAAAATACAGAAGGTGCATACTATAGTAATAAAAAGCTACTGAAGGATAAGGAGTTGAGTGCAAGGAAAATACTAAAAATATACAAGACAAAGAAGAAGACAAATCAACGACTTTCGAGCGCAGAATAATAAGACAAATAATGGGAACAAAAAAGAGGGAAAATAATGAATATAAGGCTTTAATGAATTTTGAGATAAACAAGGTGTTAGAAGAAGAAAAGATAATAAGACCAATCAAAGCGCTAAGAATAAGACGATATCCCCAATAAGAGAGATAAAAAATGCCAACCGACGCAGAACAGACAAAGAAGGCGGCCCAGACCTACATGGAAACAACAGTTAGAGGACGACATAAGAAACCTGCATCCACGGAGATGGAAAGAAAAATCAACGATAGGAAGGAGTGGAGACGAACCGCAGAGAAGGCGAAAACTCACAAAAATTTATAAGAAAGAAAGAAGAAGAAGATGGACCAATCCACCACATAAAAGGATTCGAAGAGTTCCTTGAAGGAACAGCTACAATTTCATTGTGAAATGTATTAGCTTAATTAATTAAGCCTACCCCCATAAATTTTAATGAAATAGACTGAAAATTTTTAGAAATAAGAATGAATTATTGATAAAATTTCAAATGATATTTCAATGATAAGAATGGTGAGCTATTTGGGTCTCCAAACGAAATTAATGGTAGGAAATATGGGAAAGGAAGAGACTTCAGAGAATTTTTGGAAGAGAAGATCGGCGTGCTAATAACGAAATTTATAATCCATGCAACAAACATGGTTATGCTTGGCGTAACCGAAACGAAGGAGAAAGGAGATGGTTGTATTAATATAGAAAACGGTCACTGCCTAATTTATGATGGAGTTGATAGTAAGCAACGAGCGAGAGTGGGAGTGGCAACGATAATACTCAGGAACTGGTCTGAATACGTTAAAAGGTAGAAAAATGTTTCGGAACGATTGTTTAGAATAGATATAAAACGTATAAGGAAGTGAGGAAATGACAATTATAGTCGCACATGGACTTTCACAAAACGAAACTAAAGAAACGAAATATTCTGGAAGGAGCTACAGGGCGAGAACGATTTCACAAGTCAAAAGGTCATGATAGTGGGTGACCTTAAAGGACGTGCAGATACAACTAAAAAGAAAAACTAGTCCACTGGGCCATATGGAGAAAATATTGCAAAAAATGATTTTCGTATTATGAATGATGTGTCTTTTAAACATAAGAAAATCCATCAATATACACGAGTGAAGGATTCCAGGAATGAGCAATCAATCATAGATTTGGTTTTGGTTCAAGCTAAGCATATGAAGAAAATACTGAGTATACATGTTAAGAGAGGATACGAAATAGGCTCATACCACTTACTTGTTGAAATAAAATTAAAAATGGATGATCGAAAACGACATATAACTTACAACGAATATACCCAAAAAAACAATTATAATCTATCAAAATCGAAAACTTGAAGTTAATAAGCATGGAAATTAGCTACCGCAGAAGGTTGGATGAAAAGATTTTGAAAACAAATTGGAGAGAAGAGAGCAACGTAGAGTTAAAGTTGAAGCAATAAACGAGAAGAAACTATGAAAAAATTACGTAAGTAATAATAAATAATGACAATTACACGAGATGCAAAGAGCAAAGAAAAATTGTAAATAATAGAATCAAGGAAGCAAGAATTCGTCAATGGGGAGAATTTGGAAACAAAATAGAAGAGGAAGGGGGGCAAAAGGTACGTATCTCTTATACCTTTTGTCCCCCGTTTTCCTTCTTCCATTTTGTTTCCAAATTCTTCCCATCGACGAATTTTTGCTTCCTTGATTCCTTTCTTTGCATTTTTCTTTGCTCTTTGCATCTCTTGTAATTGTCATTATTTATTATTACTTAGATACGTATTTTTTTCATAGTTTCTTCTTGTTCCTTACTTCCACTTTAACAGGCAACTTGCTGCTAACTAACACGCAAATCATATACAGATGGCAAGAGCATTTTACGGAGGTTCTAAGAGGGGCTCCAAATTGGAGAGGAAGGAAAAAGTAGAATAATGAACGACGATGATAAGATATCCTGGGAAGAATTCTAAAATGCAATCCGAAAACCAAAACATGGCGAAGCTGCTGGTCACGACAATATTAAGGCGGAATTAATGAAAAGTCTAGAAGATGAAGGCTTAGAACTTTTCTATAGAATAATGGGGATTTCCTGGAGCGCTGGACGAATACCAAGAGATCGGACGCTTGCCATAATATTACCCCTCCACAAGAAAGGCGACATAAAAGTGTGTACCAACAAGAGAGGAATATCATTATTGTAAAATGTCAGCAAAGTATGTGAAGCAATTTTAGAAAAACGATCGAGAGAAGATTTTGATGGAACCCTTGATAACACTCAAAGTGGATTTAGATCTGGGCGTCGTGCGATAAGGCAGTTAATCGACAAAAATCATGCAGTATAACAGTAGGTTGTTTTTTGTGTGTTTTGTGGATTTGGAGAAGCTTTCGATACGGCGCCTAGGAAAGAAATCTGGGAAGTATTGGAACAAAGGAATGTAGGACAAAAATTGATTCAGGTCATAAAAAGTATATACAGCTGCAATTAGAAACGTTATGAGAACACATAGTAAGATATCGAAGGAATTTAGAACAAGTATGGGGGTGAGACAGGGAGGAATTTTGAGTCCACTGCTGTTTGTAACCTAAATGGCCGAAATTGCCAGAAAGTGCAAGGAAAAAAATAAATAAATTTAGAGTTTAGGTAGTATATCGATTGGAGCAGGTGTGGTTGTCAGAAGTAATTTATGCTGATGACCTAGTAAAGATCGCTAAGTCAAAACAACGTATGCAAAACTAATGTTAATGTATGGGTACGAGGAATTAAATCGATTGGGAATGAAGATCAATAGTGAGAAAACCGAGCCGTTGGTGATAGCCAGAGAACAAATAAAAGCAACTTTAAAGTTAAACAAGTAGACAATAGAAAAAGTAAATGAGTATAAATATCTGGGATCGGAAGTTAAATGCAACAGAAGCCATGGAACTCTATTACGTTTGAAGCTGCTTTGGGTTTTATTTCGGCCATTTCTAATAATTCAACTGCTATTATCACAATCCCTTCTTACAACTTTGATTAATCCATGTTTGAACGCAATAACAATTCTGCATTGACATTTGATATATTGATTTATATCCAATTGGAAATATTGACAGAAGCAAAGTCAGTTAAGTCTTAAGGGTGTTCAGCACTTTTTCTCAAGATCGATTAAACTTAATTTTCTTTTCATTGGTTTCAAAACTATTTTTGAAAATTGTATATGTGACCTTTAAAAGCAGTGTGTGTAACGATAAGATACTGGTCTTTTTCAATGTTAAGAGCTCCTACAGCTTTAATTCTTTCTTCAATCATAAGTGAAGAACCAGTAAGCTTACGTGCTTGAAATTTTGCATACCGCTTATCCGTTACGCTAGGTCTTATCGGCGAGCTTTTTCGTAAATTTCTTTGTTATCGTTGCCTTTTCTAAGTGCGAAAATGACGGTAAGCCCATGGTAATTTTTCTATTCCTTAATTGAGGTTAAATTCAACAACAGACAAGGAATTTTAAAAAAGCTCGCTGATAAGACGTAGGTATCGCAACGAATACACGGTATGCAAAATTTCGAGCCCATAAACTTACTGGTTCTTCACTTATGACTGAAGAAAAATTAAAACTGTAAAAGCTCTCAACACTGTAAAAGACCAGTATTTTATCGTTACGCACACTACTTTTAAAAGTCAGATATACAATTTTCAAAATAGTTTTAGAACCAATAAAAGAATGAGTTTAACCGACCTCGAGAAAAAGTAGCAAACACCCTTAACGAGCCCGTCCATCATATCTTTCGGCGAGAACAACCGACCAAAATTTTAACGACGCAAATCGTCAAATTGTGACGACTTTCGAACGTATCAAAACTAAGCGAGAAACAAATGTCTCTCGGAGAGCTTTTCTTCCTACTTTGTTGAAGTTAATTAGCAAAGCGTTGACACTGTAAAACGTCCTTAAACGCTGGCGCGTCCAAAATATAAACGTTTAACAGCGCGAGCGGTTACTCAAATTACTATTTTCCCAACATAATTTCGTGCCGTTTAACAAATTTATCGCGCGTTAAAGAATAATGAACTCGCGTTGTGCGTGTTGAGTATATGTCGCAAGCACCGGTGATTTTAGAGGTAGCATCGTCAAAACCGGAGAGTCGATCTAATTTTAAAAGATAGAATCCCGACCATCGCTTATATTTACACGCGAACGACGATATTTAGAGTATGGGTGTATGTAACGTACAACGTACATACATACATACATTTATACATACATACATACATACGTAGATTCTTCTCTCCAGATTCGAAATTAAAAATAGGCGATTAAAAATAACCCTCAAACACTGCATTCTATTTTAGAGAGAGTGATGCGTATATAAATAGTTGGACGAATGTATGTAGCTGCTGCAACTACATATAACATATGTGTTCGTCGCACACGTCTCGACATGTGTAAAAACGTGTGTTTTTAAACCTATGGGCGCGTAAGTGTACATATGTTAATAGATATATGAACATGTGTACATAACGAGTTAATGTGTACGAGATATATTTGACACTAGCTAGATATGTGATGTTTGAAAGTGTTTATACACACTAACTTGTATTAAAATCGTAACGTGTACGTCTGATTTCGGATGAATTCTTTGTGGTGGTTTTTCAAAATTATCAAGGGAAGTGTGGGCTGAACTGTGAACGAGAAGCTCCGAAATATTTTAGGAAATTTGGTCTGATTTAGGAGTAAATTTGAGAAGCTTAATGGAACATTATTTCTAAGACCTGCGTCGTACCATTAACTTTCTACCATTTTATTGATTAATTTAAGAAACACTCATTCATCTGGTCGTGGTCACCTTCGTTGTCAAGGTGGATTGTACTTATGTGGTTCCTATCTTAGCACATTTCCTAAGTTCTGAGACCCAGATTATTAGCAATATACAGAAAAGGAGTCAAGTTATCATTGGAGACTTATCGCCCAGTTGGTCTCATTTCATCTTTCCCCAAAATATTTGGATACTTTTCCTGAATTTGCTGGAGGATTTCCTTGTTCGGAATGAGGTTCTAAGCAATAAACAACATGGTTTTAGAAAGGGACTTTCTACTTCGACTGCCCGGAATGCCTTCAATCACTAACTTCGTGGATAATCGTGCTTATCCAGTTGCTCAGTTCCTTGAGCATTCGACTGTGTGGATCACATAATTTTAATAAATAAATTAGAAGCTTATGGCGTCATGGGAGAGGCTCCTGGATAAAATTATTACATGTTGCTATATCTTATCGCAACCAAAATACGGCCACAAAGCATACTTCTTCCAAGAAAAACAACTAATATAGGAGTATCACAAGCTCCAATATCGGGTTCAGCAATGCCCCTGCTTTCCATAAACGACCTTCTGAAATACTTTGGTAGAAATACCATCACTCTTTATGCTGACGATATTGTTTTTGGTAGTTTCTAATCCTGACAACCAAACCCTCACAGTGCATTGCAATAATATACTGAATAAGATCCATAATTGGTTTGTAAGTATGAAATTATTGTTTAACAACTCCCAAACCACTTACAATAGATTTCATCCAAATGAACTGCAACCTGATGAGGACCTTCATCTAGAACTAAAAGTTAATAATATTACAGTGCTTTAGTACGAACAAACAGATTCAGATGTTTCGGGCCTTGGATTTCAATTGGAAGCATCATTGCGAGGGCCTTTTGATCTGCAGAAGCTTCTTTTGTTAAATGAAATATTTTGATATTACCATGTTATCTTCGTTTATAAGTTAGCAACGTACATACATAATAATGAGGATGCTCTTAATCTGAGGGCGAAAATTCTGTAGCTGCAATAAACGATATTAGCAAAATTTAGGTCTTTCCACCTTGACCTCCCCGAGAGTCTAATACGTTGTTACTCCTGAAGTTTGCAAGTTAGTGGTAGTGATCGGAATTTATAATAAATTACCTCCGAATTTTAGAAATCTTACAGCCTCTCAATTTACACTTCAATTGTCCAATATATTGACGGTGAATGGATCTTATTCCTCAAAACAAATTTCTGGAATACTTCAGTTAATAGATAATCTTTGCGTTAGACTCATAATCCCATATCTATTCTGTGCTAATTTTCTGTTATTGATGGTAATTGCTAGCCTGGGCAAACAACGACAACAGCCTACAATTGCGAAATAAGTTACGACAACATCGCCGACTTTTCACTCTAGTCAGCACTGAATCGATGTTGTATGCGAGTAGTTCTCTGTATATGTAAGCTCTCGTAACTTATTTCGTAATTACCGCTGCTTGCCCAGACTAGTAATTAATCATTATGCTTTTGACTTGTTTCTATACGTTGTAAAGTTTTTCGATTTAGTGCTTCAAATTGTCGAAATGTGAAACGTCGATACACTACGACGCTGGGACGGGTCGAGATCCCCTCCAAAATGTGATCGAAGTTTCCCGAAAGGGGCTATTAAGTTCCAATTTATTTATGTTTCAGGAGGTAAGAAATACGATCTTGCACCTTAAACTGGCTGAAGGTTCCCACTGCACCCACATACGCATTAAAGAAGTTGCAATCGTATTAGAACTTTGAAAATTTCGTCATTTTTCGCCATTTAATGTCCTCCAAATTAAAAATCGTTAAGATTTCGTGCCTGCAAATGTTTTTGACGGCTTTTACTCGTCGAGAGCTTTCATTTGTGGTGTATCACAACTAAATTACCACCACTTCGGTTTTTCGCAGAAATCTTAGGGGGTACCCCTTTGAAAACTTGAAAAAATTAATTCACACCGATTTTGATGTACGGCGGTAAATTTATTTTCCTTGGTTGACACAAACGGAATCAGTGGAAATCACTAATTATCAATCGTCGAGTTTATGCGTACGGGGATTTTTCAAAAGTCTAGAAAATAAATGCGGAACGTAGAAAGCAAGGTACGCGTGTCTTTCTTCATGGCTTTCACTTAAAACCACAACTTGCTATTCGATGGCATGAAATAACATTAACCTACGAAACGTGTCATTCGACGAATTATTTATTGTTATTTCGATTTGTTTGCACTGACCATCCTTTTTGTTATTTGCTTAATATTCGTTTCAACTCATTTGATTGTATTTATTTTTAATTTAGGAAATGCTGAACACATTCGAAGTTTCACTTGAACAGTGTGTTCCATGACACACCCCAGTTTTTTGTCACGAGCTGCGCAAACTAGAAAAAATCAAGAAATCAGAAATTTAATCAATTTTCGAATATACTAAAAGGAACTTTTAAAAATAACGTAAGAACCTACGTATTAAACGTTAATTTTCTATAGAAGACTAACAATAGCAGTCACATCATATCATAGCTGCATGTTCCATTCAGAAATATTTCTTATAATTAGTGCAGTTGTAACACATCTTACGATTTCCTTTTTGTTACAGCACTAATAAAAACAATGCCCTATTTTGTTGTTACTAGCTGTTACTTCAGCCTCTGGACGCTCTAATTTGCACATTCCAGCAAGTCTTCATTTAATGGTTCGTGGCAGACACGCCGTTAGAGCCCGCATCGTCAGTGGTGCGCTTATCGGATCATAAGACGAAGCTTTCAAAAGTTGTCTGCGGTTTATTGTTGAAGTCAAACTTCTGTAGCTGCGTTAGAGTAAATCGCAAATTACACCCGAGATGAGTGACGACGAAAGCAAGAATAAGGATGAAAGGTGACCTCGTAACTGATGTTACCATTGCTCAAAGCGTAAGAGAAATCTGTATATTGCAGTATATCAAAATTCACAGTTAATGTTGGGGTTATGGTCTTCAATCGTCATACGGTTTATTTTGGGGTTTTATTTATACCTTTTCGACACCACGCCCACCACCTTTTGAACATTTTATTACCCTACGGGTGTTAGCTTCTTATTTCAATTCCAGCCAGAGACGTTTAATGGGAGAAACAAATGCCACTAGAAATAAAATTATTAATTATTTTAAAAAGCATATATTAATGGATAAAAACATTGTTAACATACAGATACAGTTCGTCTAATGATTCTTTTTACACACGTTACTGTTGAATGACACAAGCAAAGATCGCCGGTTAATCTAACTATCGGTATCGAATATTCAAGTACGTATGTTTGACACAGAAGTTATATGTAAACTACTACGTTAATCAATTGACTGTCAGAGAAGTGCAGATTATTTCAATACATTATGTGTATAGTGCTTAACTTGATCTAGGAGTACCGATTTGATTCGTACGGATGAAAATAGATGACGTGTGTAAAAAGAATCATTAAACGAACTTTACATACATATATAGAACATTTTATATTACAAGAATTCATAAAAAATTACTGGAAATAACCAAAGATACGTCGACATTCAATACAGGTTTCTGTAACAGCGATATACCTCGATGAACTGGAGTCAAGATTGATTAAAGTTTTCGTTTCGTGGGCAACTGAAAATAAAGCAGTGTAGACCTGGTTTCCAAAAGAAATAAAGAGTTTGTTTGATTAACGACGAAGAAAATTGACAAGATGGATAAGTCAAAAAATAAGTCAATAAATATATTTGGAATAAAGGGGTTTTAGGAAGGAGTACCAGTGAATAAAAGAACCTCACCATACCGGAGAAGATAGAATCTAAGAAGGGGAAGAATCCATAGAAATTAAAGGCGCATAAAGAACAGAAGTTAAGAGAGGAGATATAGGAAGAACCACCATCAAAAGAGAAATTACACTCACACACACACAACACTAGGTAATTATCTTGATTTTATGTTAAATATTTCTAAAAATTTATCTAAATTCTCAGTACAATATTCAAAGTCATATTTTCTTTCTTCTTTACACGATTCGCGCGTTGTTGACGACTTGACAAAAGCGGAATCACTGAGAATCACTAATTATTAATCGTCGAGTTTATGCGTACGAGAATTCGTCAAAAGACGTGAAAATCAATGTGGAAAGTAGACTGAGATAAGTTGACAGGCGGAAACTCCGCGGCAAGCGCAGCGTGCACTTCCTAGACGGAAGTTCCAAAAGTAGTACTGTACTTCTTTATATTATACTAACAATAAGTTTATTGTCCTGTTAGTGAATGAAATATCTGTTGGACGATAACATTATTAAAGGTAATTATAACAATTTTACAAAACTGAAACTTAGAAAATAAGCTTGCGAAAATTTTGTTCGAGGATCTGAGGACTAGCATCCTATTCAAAGGCCATTCGAATTTAGAAAAAGACGAATATGATAACCTAATACGAAACGGTATGGCGAAGGCATAAAAGAACTTGTGCAGCGACATGGCAAATGTCTAAATTAGGAAAAATAGTTTAGGCGCCTATCAAAGATCTAAGCAGAATGCATTTTCTTGTTTAGTGGCTTTTCATTTTTTAAATGAGCGGCCCGTAGACCACAAATGTCTCTCGTAGTAATGAATCCATAAGGGGGACAGTGGGGACACCTAGACTTGAAAGAAAATCGTTTTAAGGTAATGAAGCCATAAGTCCAAACTGTGCTTAACATCCAAGAATAAACTAGACTGACAGTAATTAACCCGAGGGTTAAGCTCCCCAACAGATAATTGGTCTGGAGAACCTTTGGTTGGCTTAACTCGTACAGGGGTGTTCTCCAATAAGAATGGTAGTAATTAACCTGGTGAAGAGGATTTCTGGTCTTGGGAAGGAATTCCAGCCTTAGAAACTGGTAGACGTTTCTACGGGGAAAGATCCCTCAAGGAAGCCTTATTCCTAACCTCATCCAACTCGAAAACCTTGCCTTCTTCAGATCGCAGGTTTGATGACATCGAGCTTTCATCAAAAACATTGAACTGCAGTTATATTAGCGTATCCTCCACCATTTCCCCCTATTTCCGTCTAACGATTCGTGTAAATTATACAACAAACGCGAGATCGTGACACCCTTTTATTTCCGATTTACAGTTAGTCGAATTATTAGCATGCATTTTATGCAACTTCCACGTCGCTTCTCAGTCGATCCGAATGCGGAGGGAACAGGTCGCCACCGTGTGTTGCGATCTGCTTTCGTACCGCCGCGAGCCGATTTGACTTTATAATTAAAAGAGAATTCATAAATTCATAGCGCTACAATTCATAAACTCACCGTTTAGCCACGTCCTCGATCTCTTTTTGTACCGATTTTCATTCGTGATTTATGTACGAGCGAGTTACGTACGGACCGGTTAGATATTTACGCCGCCGCCGGTTTCGGAGCGAGGATCTCGATTCCGAATACCTTTCCTCATTCGAATTTATTTCGTGTTTTCAGTAAATGGAATTTTGGAAGAGTTTGGGAGCTATGGGGAAGACGTATTCGATGGTCAATGGTGGAAAATGAAGAAAAGAAAACGGAATGGGACAGTTGCATCGCTCTCGTCGTTCGTTACTTGAAATTACAAACAAGCTTCTTATCTCATCCTCCGTTTAAACTTTTCATTCAACAGTCGGCTACATTTCCATTTCCAATTTTGTTTCAGAGCCATAAAATTCTCCGTCATTCTCAAAGCTTTTCTCGGCCTACGTCAAAGAAATAGCAACACTCAAAGTAGGTTCTGACACGTCCTTGTGATGCACCCTGTCCTCTAGGTCTTGCTCACCTACCATCACCACATCAACGTATTTCGGCTTTTCCAACTTCGACCACGTGTTAAAATTCTTCAAAGCAGTGCCAGTTGTTTCAAACGTTAATTAAATACTGGAAAGGTTGAGTCTACAAAAGTGTAATGATTGTAACATTTTACCGCATTACTTAGATTCGTATTATTTTCATTCCGTCTGACTTTTGTGCACGCGTACGTGCAGAGATTATTCGACCGCTTCATGTGCATTGTATACGCTGTTGCTAAGGTTGCAATTTTCTTTCAGTATCGGCGCAAGGTGAATGGATATGATTTTGACGTAATTTGTCATCTCGGCGAAAATTCAATCTGTATTGGTTTACATCACAGGTCCTCAAACTTATTATAACCATTAACCCACTGTGCCGCACGTGGGGGCACTCTGTACTAATTATGTGATCTGTTGTTTTTTTGTATTAATTTGTTGTATCAGTCGAAAATATTGTTTTACACATTTCGCCACATTGCAAATTATTTGATTGTTATTTTTTATGATCTCCAATAATTTTGGAATTCAATGAAGATGATGGCAAGGATTGTGTTGCCATTTATTGATAATAAAAGTCTCCCTTATTTGCATTAATCGTCGATTTATCAAGGCGTATCTACATGCAACACGCTGCTTTGTTGTAAGTCGCGTTAAAGTGTTGGAATGGACATTACAATCACCGAACCTATCACCAAATTGAATATTTCTGGCGCATATTAAATTTACGAATAGCAAACTATAAATATGTGTTTTGAAAAGAAAAATTTTTGAAGAATGGGAAAAGATTTTCTGCAACATTTGCTACAATTACAACCTGTAATGAAAGCCACAGGTGGTGCAACAAAATATTACGTTTTATTAATAAATTACATTTAAAAATAATCTTGCATTTGTGTTCTTATTTTATTTCTCCGTTTTTATGAAACCAAAAGGTGGCAAATACTTTTGGCCAAGGCTGTATATAAAATGTCGTTATTCGAAAGTGTTTCATTATCATCCATTTTTACTTGGCTTCTTCGACTTATAAACTACTTCCGAGGTCAACATGGAAAGATTTCGTTTTCCTTATTCTTATTATATCGCATTCTTCAGCTGTGATATTATTTTACTTCATGTGGATTCTGTAAAATCACATTGGACCCCGAAGGAAGTTATCTGAATACAGTTCTGGACAAATTTAAGTTCCTCTCGTCGTTCGATTGATTAACGGAAGAAACCACCGAGGTCGGCGTTGCACTGGAAAAAGATAAGGTAATTTTACTGAGGCACAATCCTGAAATTACCTGAAAAATAACGAAACGGACTGTTTTCGATGACTGAAATTTTACGTTTCATATTCGGGGAAAATCACCCGCCCATCTTTTCCCCCAACTCGACCGATAATACCAAACGTTCATCGGAAAATTTATTAAAAAATTATTAACGTGAAAAGCCGGAAAAAGCGCCCGGCTTTTGAAAAGTTAAATCGACCGGCAGATTACGTCGCTCGAATCGGAACAAAACGCGACAAGCCGAGCGTTATAAATAAACTCATCACCGAGTCCGTGCCGGTGAAATAGCGAAAATTTTCGTCATTTTACGCGTCCGCCCCCGGCTCGATCGTCCTGTCACTGCGCGCGAACCGTACCGTAGAGAAAAATTGCAGTCGAGTTAAGCAAAGGGGGCAGAGACAACGCGCGCAGAGGCGGCAGCACCGCCGACGACGAGCAGCGGTAACAACACCGTATTACGTTGGAAATACACATTTTATTGGATTTAATTCCGGTAGGCCCCGGAACCCGGAGTTACTACGACACCTCATCTGCATGCAAATGAGATAATGTTTGGTTACAGCGCTCGAATGGAAGGGCAAAAGGAGAAGGCAAGCCAGGGAGGATACGAGTGAGGGTGCCGTTGAAGTGGAGCGGTCGACTGGGGCGGCGCGCGGGAACGGTACCCGAAATGAAACGATCTCGACGCTGCCGCCGCCGCCACCGCCACCGCCGCTCCGGTTCGCCAGACAAAGATGGGACTATGGCGTGAACATATTTTTGCGTTGGATATAAAGGGAAAGATATATCGTTTTAGCCGTGAACGTGTGCTAGTCGACAAACATTTCGCCCCCCGCTGCACACACTCCCTCTCGCAGAGAGAACGCAAACGCACACTCGACGCGCGTTCTCTCCCTTTCTCCGCCCGGGTGGTTGGGTTGACAGGGGAGGCGCTAGGCCTTTTGCCGCCCCGGATGACTTCCAAATTACATAACGGGTATTACGTTAGAGGGCGACAGAATAAAATAGATGGAAATTTTTGTAGCGTTTCGTCTGTTACGACAGGTATCCTCATTAATGCGACGATAATGGGTAAAGTTAATTTGTAATACGTATCTATTTCGTGACCTATTCAGGTACTTATCCTTGGCGTTGCCTCTATCACCCTTAGGTCAAATATTATGTTAAAATTTTACCTCAACTCATAAAGATAACTTCAAACAACGTGTGGCACATTATCGCTATAGTAGGAAAGATTCATCGAGTGTTGCAAAGCATATGATAATAACAATAGCGATGACAGCCATTTATTCTTAACAGGTAGAACTCAAATAGGGAATGTTTATACAAAAATTCATTATCTAATTGCAAGCCGAAGATATCTATAAATATATAATGATGATGTTTCATTATATATTTATACATAAAAATAGAATATAAATCGAAATAAATTTTAGTATGTGACAATCAAAAAGGAAACGAAATAAAATGAAATGAGGTACATGTAATAGAAGATGTATGATTTAATTAATTAAATCTTGAATTAATGCAAACATCTCACGTATCGCGATCTACTCATTACGTGCCTCCCAGAGGCACACAAACCATTTGTTCGTAACTATACGCCAACCGTGGTACATTCAACCACAATTTACCCAAGAACAGTGGACAATCTATCCGATCATGGACAAATGCATACCGAAACCTCACATCCATCTGCTTGCGCTTCAGGTGTAAGGATTCTATACTGAAGCAATTCAACAACATCGAATGCTCTGAATACATGCCATCTGATACGAACATCAAAAATTTAGAAACAAATCGCTGAAATTTCTCGATATTCCTCACATAAACCTGGTAAATTGGATACCAGACTCAAAACGCAATATTACTATCGAGGATTTAAAACTCCTGTTAATTTAAAACTTCGAAGCATAGGATGTGGTAGTTTGCCTTTTGCATGAGTAACATAAAATGTAGACGATCCCCATATAACGATATAATTAAGGTAGGTACGTTAGTGGCCGGCCACCAGGTAACTGCGCAAAAGCTTACTAGGTGAGCACAATTTGCATATACCCCTTAACGTACCTAATTTATTTAGGTTATTACTCGCTTCTGAAACTATGGGTTAAATAGTAATAAAGAAAGAAAAGATCGGAAACGTGACCGATACGGAGGCTCTACGTTACCGTTCTAAACACCCACCTCGTTGATGATAAAGATGAAGATCCAGTTCAATAGTATAGTACTAGTTCAATAGAAACGGCGTTCGAGAATTTAGTACCAAAGCGTCACTCTCCAATTACATAACTGGATCACATCTAAGTGTCTGGATTCGGAGAGACCCTCCAGCTTCTTTTGAAGGTGAATTGAGGTTATTCAAACCGTCCACGTTCTAAAGCTCTATTCTGTCATGAAGCGACCAGCAAAATTACTTGAACTCTGTTTAGCTCTATTTAAAAATAACATGAACAAATAAGACAATGAATTGAAGCGAGAGAATAACGATTAACACCACTTTATTTGTCGCTTGAGTTAACGATTAACTTAAATTCCCTTGAGATAGATTTTTAAGGTTTACACACCCTTGGTAACACCCTTGGTAACCGTTGGAACCGCAGCGGCTTTACAGCCTCCTTACAGCTCTAGCCGAACCTAATTAAAACAAATGTGTACACAAGTGACAACAAAATAATTTCGAAATTTGAACATGACTTTTTCGTCAAATGACCAATATATCGTTAAAAATGGTTGAAAAACGCGATTTGCAATTTTGGCCAAATTTCAAATCGCTCTCACCACTTTATTTATTGCTCGATCGCGATCGAATAGCCCTTTCTACATGCAGATTTTGTCTAAGAAACGAATGGAACAAGAACGAACGACCTATCTCTAATAGTTTTCGCGCTAGGACGAAATTATGGGAATTTTTATAACAAAATTTTTCAAACTTTAAACTACCATATCTCCGGAACGGTAAGACCTGGGGACCTGCGGTTTGCTTTATTTTAATCAGCTCCTCGAGTACTATAAACCCACCGAGTTTGAACTCGCTAGTGCTATCGGAAGTATGCTATCTCGAAAAACTGAAAAAATCTATGCCTTGAGGTAGAAATTCGTTTGGACAAAAAATTTTTTGTGTCCAATCGCGTCCAAAATATGCCTATCCGACTAATTTTGACCCGTAGATTCCAAATCTTCCATCCCCGACGCTCTATCCCTTACCGTTCTCGAGCCAAAGAAAACTTCGCCCGACTGCCTTCGAAATAGGCCTATCGGAAAGGTCTCGACGAGTAGATTCCAAATATGGCATTATAAACGCTCTAGCTCCAACCGTTACGGAGATATGGACGATTTCAGTTTCCTTCGTCCTAGCGCGTTCATTCGCATACCAATCGACGCGTCTTGACGCGCTGATTTCAACGGTATATAATTTGTTTAGATTATTTCAAACGGTTGCCGAGAACATGCAAAAAAACCGCAAAAAAGTGCTAAAATGACATACCCCTTTTTCACTAATATCGGACTTAGGACGTTCAATCCTACACCAATGGATGCGTCTTGACGAGACGAATTCAACGCCGTGCGATTTTTACTTTACTCCAACGGTTACCGAGAAAATCGCAAAAAACTGCAAAAAAATCGCAAAAAATCACTAAATTTCACCCTAATGGTGGATTTTTTCTAGTTACGACATTCTATCTTACACCATTCGAAAGAGCGTATTTTTCTGCTTCAAAATGATCTAAGGATCGGCTTTCTATTGTTAGTAGTTTAGGCGCTACGAGCGCTTGAAGTATGCCCTGTTTCGCCCTATATTCACCCCTATATTCGGTCTATTTTTGGCCTTTTTCCCTAACTTCGAATAGCGTTTTCTCGAAATCTATGCGTTCCACGTCCGAACCGATATATTCTACGTAATTAGCGGCCCGAATATGTATATTCTAGGCCAAAATAACCGCGAAATTCGAACATGAAATTTTCGTCGAATATTCGAAAAAGCCTTATATACACCTCTATTTTAACCCCTTTTCCCCTAACTTCCTAAGGCGTTTTCTCGAAACCTATGCCTTCTACGTCCGAACCGATATGTTTTACGTAATTACCGGTCCGAATATGTATATTTTGACGCAAAATAATTTCGAAATTTGAACATGACTTTTTCGTCAAATGACCAATATATCGTTAAAAATGGTTGAAAAACGCGATTTGCAATTTTGGCCAAATTTCAAATCGCTCTCACCACTTTATTTATTGCTCGATCGCGATCGAATAGACCTTTCTATATGTAGATTTTGTCTAAGAAACGAATGGAACAAGAACGAACGACCTATCTCTAATAGTTTTCGCGCTAGGACGAAATTATGGGAATTTTTATAACAAAATTTTTCAAACTTTAAACTACCATATCTCCGGAACGGTAAGGCTTGGGGACCTGCGGTTTGCTTTATTTTAATCAGCTCCTCGAGTACTATAAACCCACCGAGTTTGAACTCGCTAGTGCTATCGGAAGTATGCTATCTCGAAAAACTGAAAAAATCTATGCCTTGAGGTAGAAATTCGTTTGGACAAAATTTTTTTGTGTCCAATCGCGTCGAAAATATGCCTATCCGACTAATTTTGACCCGTAGATTCCAAATCTTCCATTCCCCGACGCTCTATCTCTTACCGTTCTCGAGCCAAAGAAAACTTCGCCCGATTGCGTTTCGAATCGACGCGCTGATTTCAAAGGTATATAATTTGTTTAGATTATTTCAAACGGTTGCCGAGAAAATGCAAAAAACCGCAAAAAGTGCTAAAATGACATACCCCTTTTTCACTAATACGGGACTTAGGACTTTCACGATTAATGAACAATAAGAAACGACAAACTATCAGATACAGTATTTTGTACAGGGACCACTTTCCGACGCACGTGGATGACAGATTACGAATGGTTTTTCCATTATGTATTCTAGTTCATGTCGTAAGAATAAGGACTTTCTAGTAGTCCTACCTCGTTCAATTAAAAGTCATGGGATAGATTTACAACGAACTGATTTTCTTACATCTCGAAACTTCCTACCATTACATAGAATTTCCAAAATATCTAGTTTCTTCAAACAAGTCCGCCCCTGATGATAATTCTCTCGACGGTGGTACTGTGTCTCCTCACTTTTCGACGGTTCCACACCGGCGGCGTCCTGGTGCCTTCCTCCTTCGCCCCCACGCTCCCCGAAATGTTTCTTGTTAAATTTTGCAAATCCCGAGGGCGGTTGTTGCGGCGGTCGTCGTCTCTGCAGGAAGGTATAGCGCGCCGTATTTGCGATCGGGGGACGCGCCCCGGCGAACGCCGTAAGCTATGATTTTCCGCCCTTTCCATGGAAACTTCGTCGATGGCAGCGGGAGGGAACGAGCAGGGAGATGCGGGGTGTTTAATGGATTCGGGCGTATGGACGGCGACGACGACGACAGTGCGTAGTTGTAGTGTCGCGATGATACTGGGTCAAACTTTCGGGATCGCTCCCGTTCCCCGAACGGAAGTTTGCACAACGCCGGAACGTGTAACTATATGGGGATATCGTCCTCGAGGGAGGGGCGGGGAGGAAAAGGACGATATCCTATCGGTACACGGACGAGGACAAATTAGTAATTATTTTGCGGCGTAGATCCCAGTCGTAAAGTGCTAGTTAGGCGGGATGGGAAGTTTATTGAGAAGACATCCGGTGAATTAGGCGAAAAGGCGTTGGGGCCGGCGATGTCTGGCTACATAATTCGATTTAACGGAAGAACTACGATTGGAAAATAATTGTTAAGTAATATTGTTAAAAATTTAACGGCGCGGTTGGAAGTTTAACACCGAACGAATATTTGCTTAAGAATGCTTCCAAATTGTGCTCACTGAAGTAAAGAACGACACATTCTTGTAACGTGCTGCTCATGAGCATTGTATCCCTCGCCCATGTCGTCCTTAAAGTGAGCAGGGCAAATCTGCTAATACTAAAACGGCACTAATGGATGGAACACATGGCGTGACGTAAATGATATTTTAGCTTGGATGGAACTTATTTGCCCAAATACTAAAATATCACTCTGAACAAATGTGCCATGTTTTCCATCGAGTTTGGCAGAAGAAATATACCACATTCCGACACCATAAATTGCTAAAACAATCTCCTTATATCACGTTTGAATATTCCCGTTTAGAACACAGCTCGTGGAACTCGCCTATCGTCCTTGTCCGGGAAAAGGTCAACGACGTGCAGTTTTATTTATGACTTCCGGAAGCTGGATGAAGAGAAGAGACAAGACAAGATAAGACAAGAAGTGGATTTCGTCGTTAAGTAGCGTAGTGGAGTTATGAACAATTTGGCAGGTTCATTCTTCAGGGCACCCTTACCGCATTCCGCCTTCGATGCAGTGGATGCCGTCTTCAATGGTACGTCTTGCTTATACTACCAGAAGAAACCGCAACATGTCACTATTAATCCAAAATGGCGACCTATACCGCGAATTCAGTCCTGTTCATGACGATCAGAAAAGCAAACTGCGTTACTACTGGCCTGACGTGTTTTGTACCATTTCCAAATTTATAAAAAGAAAAGGTGAGCAAAATCTTATTGGCTTGTTAAAAGAGGAGGGAGACCAACTTGAAAGTAGATCCGAAGCTTAAATTAGGAGGCATAAATTGCTGTGAGATAAAAGCCGATAAAACTAATTCGCTTTATCAGAACCTGATGCCATTAAACATAGCATACCTGTAGAATAGGAAGCGAAAATTAATTGAACATCCAGCCTGAAGATCTGGTCAACCTATTTGGTACTGAAGTAATGTTGTCGGAAACAATTGTTGAAGCATGGGAAGGAAAGAACAAGATTGGCTTTACGCGTAGAGGTACCGAGAAAAGCGAGAACTTCAAACAAAACACTTCGGAATGGCACTGTGATCAATTTAAAGTAATGAACCCACGATTAGAAGACGAACCGACCCTGCTTTTTGGATAAATTTGGAGTAAATTTTGAAACAAATTTGGGATGAATTTGAAATGTAGGGAGAATTTGCACTAACTCTCTGGAATACTTTTAAATCAATTTTGCAATGAATTTAAGAAAAATATGAGACGAATCTTTAGCAGAATTTGAAATAAACTTCTAGACGACTTCTAGAGTCCATGGCTCGCTGCTGTACATAAATATCGATCTTTCTTCACAGCTTTCGTTTTTATCTTTTTCGGTACTTCCATTTTCCCTTGACTTCATTATATTGAATATGCCTCTCGTTCTTTCCACTCTTATACTCATATCTATCTCCATTTTCCCATTTTTTCTATATTTGCCCCTAAGTACTTGATGTGACCCACCTACCCAATTTTGTTTCCATCCAACCTTATTTCATGTTTTCCTGGACTTTAATATTATCATAATTTTCTGTGGTTTATACATTGATTTTCGTGTTTTTCTTCGCTATGATTTCAGAGTTGTATTGTAGATGTTTGTTCTGCATCTGCCATATAGTTTGTAGTTAGTTCGTTCAAATTGTGTTGTTTTCATTTGCCAGGAACCTAATGTCAATCGTTTCATCTTTTTCATGGCTTCCCTCATTGCGTCGTTCAGCACAGTTAGGACCAAATGTGGGCTTAATATCCTTGTTTTACACCCTGCCTTGTTTCGAATTTTTTGATTTTACCAAAAACTTTGTCCAAGTCTATAAAGCATGACTGATAAGATCTTATTTATTTATTTATTTGAATATTTTTTGGTAACAACCGTACTGATTTAAAATATCCAAAACCAACTTTATTACTTTTCTACTCTTCAGCCAGCATTTCCTAACTGTAGTGTAGATGACGCCGCAAGTTTTTCCAGTATGTCACACACAGAAACATTTCATACGATACCCACCGAACTATCCCACGTTGATTGGCGTATCCGACACGCGCTAAATAAAATATTAAAGGGAATTATTGCGACCGGGAAGGGAGTTTCCTCTCCGACAATCGGACCGATCGCGATGATTGAACACCCCCTTATTACGGGGCGACATCGCGATCTCAATGGACGTACGTACGAACAACGGTACGTATTAACGAGGTAAGTTTGTTAGCGAGCCCGCTGAATAATAAATGATCTCATTGATTTCCGGTAATTTATTCACACGCGATGTTGCCGGTAATCCGCGCCTTCGATACCGCATATATGGCTCGTAAGGATAGCTTATAATTTGCATATTTTATTTTCACTTTAATACATACATACATAGATCCATGTCGTTCCATTGTATTTTCGAGTGCACGTCGCCGTACAGGTTTTTTACGATATCGTCTTCGATTGCTGATAAACCCCGTATTAGAAGCAGCAAAAAAGTGAAAAAACTGTAGGTTCTCCTTAAGGTTCACATTGGATCAAATACAATATTTACGGTTATTACAGCAGGAAAAAATGTTTTCACTATGTGCATAAAAATGTGTTCGAAACTGTAATTTTAAAAAGTGGATTAAACAGGAAACGCGTGGACCTGTTAAAAGCTCAAATAAATAAATTGAAAGAAAGGAAAGAAGTTGCGACGACAAAGGTAGTAATGCTAAAGGTCTACGGAACCACCTACGGTGTATGTTGCGGAGTGAAGTTTATGCACTGTATCACACACGGGTCACGTAACGAGAAATGTTAGCGTTAACAACGAATTCGGATTGTAACACTGACTGATCGAATCGGAAGCGAGTCGACCGAACGAGTCGCCATAACCAGTCGAACATCTGGCATGGATGTTAGTGCCGAAATATCAAATTTTGAATATTGACTGTGAATGTGTCCGAAGCCCGAGTTAATCTCGAATGAATCTCGACGAGATCAAACTTAAACGTTAGATTAAATATTTAAAATAATTACAGAAGACCAATGGTTGTAAACGGTGACAGTTTCCGAGATGCTGTAAAAGATACAAAGGTACGAAGGATGTTTCGTATGCTCTAGGAATTTGATTCTAGTTCAATTACGTAAGCTTTACCAGTCACGCTGTAGCTCAGAAACAAGTGTTGACACGTCTACACAGCCATCCCGCGCAATACTGTTTAGTATGCTTCAGCTATTTGACTGATACAAACGTATTTCCGTACTACCCATTTTTGCAATCACGTAAGTCACGACCAAATCGCAGGAATGAAATCATATTCCTCAGATCTAGTCTTCGGTGATTTCAATCTGATCCTAAATTTGAAGGAATCACTACGGGCGTGTTCAATTTGAGACCAAGAATAAAGATTTACCACCTTACCATAGATAGGAGGATTGCAGAGATTTTTAAAAGTTCTTTGAGCTCGGTTTAAAGACATTAAGTTCACGTCGGGATAAGTACACTCAATTAAATGGGAATTACATTGAAAAATTACGTTCTGACTTTGATGAAAATTCAGGACTCTAACGTTTGGAATTTTTTGGAACGTCCCCGTAATAGTGTATAGTGTAAATACTCTGGAAAACGGAACCTAAAAGTCTTGCTCGTTTGCAACGCCCTTAATTGATTCTATCTTAAAGCGCACTAATTATTTGGAAATTAAGGGCGGCTGTAAAAGTCTTGCTCATTAGAGGCATGACCAAGAAACAAAAGAGCAAGATAATCAGAGATCCAGCGTCTCGTCTTCGCGTCAAATCCTTTCAATACGTTAGCAGCTTAAGATATATGTACCTGTTTATGGATGTTTTCCTTCGTTTTTCTGTAAACGGAATTGATCACAAATTTTCTTAAAAGTCCCTCTTGAAGTAATTCTCAGATTACTATCTTAGGGAGGTGTTCTAATCGATGTACTATTTCAGACATGTGCACTGGTTAAATCGTAGTACTCGACGGATGAGTAGAAGTTCAAGATCGTTGAATATTGTCCGCTTAAAGTTGCGATGATGTACGACGTAATTCAGCTTGTTATAGATTTCGGATGAAAGATATTTTCGATAAGGATCTAATGGTCGTTGTGGACATCGTGCAATACTGTTTTATCATGGTGTGCTATGCTGCTAAGGGTTGAGGCGATCGACTTTATCGGAATCGATTCACTCAAATTTGTCGATCGCGACATAATTCATCAAAATAAATGGTTAGCATTCCAGAGTAAGTTATGTATTTATTGTTGGATCTTACATGGTGAAAACTAACTTGAGCTAAGACAGTCTGAATGCTCATGTTCACGAAATAACTAACTGTTGTTGTTGTTGTTGTTGTTAATGATATGGGTAAATTGTTTGCCCAGTGAATGCCACTATTTTGAGGTTTCTATTAAAAATTTCCCCCATCCAGGAAACAATTCGGAACTGACCAAAACTCGACTTCCTCTTACATATTCAAACAAATCATCTAATCTATCCCAAACTTACACAACTGTCCTAATTTTAAAAATAACGACTTGAAATTTGACGGGGGTATAGTAAGATGGTGAAGTCGGTTGGGGTATTTCTGAATTTCTCTATCCAGGCAACAATACGGAGTTGACCAGAACTGAACTAGTCATCTAAGGTATCTTCAAACCTACATAATTGTCCTAATTTTTAAGATGGCGACTTGAAATTTTATAGGGGCATAGTGAGAGGGTCAAATAACTTGATGTATTGTCAGATTTCCCCATCCAAGAAAGAATTCGGACTGAACCTGAATTCGACTGCTCCTTAAAGACCGAAGCAAGTCATGTAAGCTACTTTCAAACCTACACAACTGTCCTAACCTTAAAGATGGTATCGTGAAATTTGATAAGGGTATAGTTAGAGAGTCAAATCACTTGATGTATGGTGGGATTTCACCATCCTGGAAACAAGGACCAAAGTAAGTCATCTTAGCTACTTTCAAACCACAGCAATTGTCCTAATTTTAAAGGTGACTACCTTGATATTTGACTGAGGTCTAGTAGGTAGGTCAATTCACTTGAAGTATTGTGGGATTTCCCCATCCAGGAAGTAATTTTGAACGGACTCTCTTCTCGTACACATTTCTTCTTGGTGCTACCTCAAGCAATTTCATTCTGTGTCAAAAATTCGTGATGATACCTTTGCTATACGTTTGCAACATTGCAACGTTCTCTTTAATGGAGAACCCGTGTCCAAACCGTCTCGCTCGAATTAGCAACATTTATCCGGAATACGGAATCAATTAGCCTTCTAATTGGATAACCACCTATGAAATTTTATAATCCCGTTTGCTTACGTCGCCGCGTACGCGATGCATCTTTACGTTGTCGTAAGCAAGTGTGTTATGTACGACCGTACGTAATCCTTAAGTAAGTTTCAGGTAAGTTCTGGTATTTTACGTCCACATGTCGAGCGATAAAATTATATTACCAAGTACGCTAAGGTCACCACATTAACCTTGCCGATGTATCTACGGTTACACGTCTGGTATTTCTATTTTTGTTGTTTATGTGTTGCTGCTGCCGTTGCTGTTGCTGCTGCTGCTGCTGCAGCTACTACTTACTATTTACCCGAACGAAACGTATCTATGTGTGTATGTACTATGGATAACCCTCCTCCTCGTAGGTACTATATACGCGCACGTATATACAATTCTAACCTACGTACTGGTGCATGTGAGCAAGTACATACGGCGCAGCAAGCGCTGCCATATGTTCGTGCGTGATAAATATATGTAACCACCTATGTGTATGTAAGTGCATACGTACGTGTACGGATGGGCTTGTTTGAACAAGCAGTCGCGACCGATGTTTTTAAATAAAATCGTGGGTAGGAAGATGGTATGCTAAGGATCGTTGTGTTTCCACAAAATACAAAACTTCAAACCTAACTCTTTATGAAAACTCAAAAACAGTAATTTCAACAACGAAGTGGCTATCTGCAGTTGAAACATAAATATAACAACGGAAACCTAACCGGAACACGGAAAGAAATTTCTTCCTACTTATAGAGATGAACAAGGAAAATGAATTCTTGAGCTCGTTAGTACTCTAGGAAATGACACTTTTTAATTCATGCCAATTTCTTCAGACCGGGCCTTGAAACATTTGCTAAGCCCCATTAATCGTAGCAAAAGCAGCAACCGCAAGTTCCAAGGAACACAGAAGGAAATCTTCCTAGTTCTGGATATGAAAAAGGAAATTATGGACTTAATTTTTCAGCTGGTTAGCACTCGATGAAATGGTAGTTTTATAATTGATGTCACTGTCATGAAACCTGGCGTTAAAGCTTTTTGCCCATTGGTCGTAGCAAAACCTTTAACCACGAGTTCCAAAGAACAAACGAGCAAATCTTCCTAGTTTTGGAGATCAAAAGGGAAATTGTGAACATAATTTTCCACTTGGTTAGCAATGGACGAAATAGCAGCTTGATAATTCATGCCGTTCTCTTTGAACCTAGGGTTGAAACTTTCGCTGAGACTAATAGTCTCAGAAAAACTGTAAAGTCGACTTCCGAGGAGCACAAAAAGAAGTCTTCCGAGTTTTAAAGGTGAAAAGCGAAATGATTGACGTAACATTCAAGTGGTTAGCACTCAAGAAAATTATAGTTTTGTATTTGACGCCAGCTTCTTGGGTACAGGAATTGAAGCTTTTGCTAAGGCCCAGTAGTAGTAGCAGAAGCTTCAACCGCGACTTTCAAGGAACACAAATTAAAGCTTAATTATTGATGTCACCTTCTTCGAACTCTGGGTTGAAACTTTTGCTAAAACCCGTAGTTGCAATAGCAACTTCAACTTCAACCACGGGTTTCAAAGGCTACAGAAAGGGGTCCGCCTAGTTGTAGAAATGAAATGGGAAACTATAGTCTTCGTTTTAGAGCTGGTTACCAATTGGGAAAATGGCAGTTTCATAGTGCATACCATTTCCTTGGAACTTGGGGTAGAAGCCTTTGCTGAAACTTTAGGAAGCTTTAACAAAAGCGTCAACTATGAGTCCCAAAGGAACTTCCTAATCCTAGAGGTGGAAACGGAAATTATGGACTTAATTTTCAAGCTGGTTAGTACTCGAGGAAATGGTAGTATTATTATTGATGTCATTCCGTTAAAGCCTGGGTTTAATAAGACCCA
Source organism: Chrysina gloriosa (assembly GCA_038088585.1). Taxonomy (NCBI): domain Eukaryota; kingdom Metazoa; phylum Arthropoda; class Insecta; order Coleoptera; family Scarabaeidae; genus Chrysina; species Chrysina gloriosa. The sequence continues at coordinate 47,623,407 of CM076093.1, read as the reverse complement.
TACTCCTTGTAGAAGCTTCAATCCCGACTTCTATGGAACACAGAAAAAATTTTCCTAGTTATAGAAAAGAAATAAAAAATTATGCACTTTATTCTCGAGCTGTGTAGCACTTGCGGAAATAGCAGCTTCATAATGCATGCTATTCCCTTGGAAGCTTAGGTAGAAGCTTTTGCTAAGACCCATAGTCATAGCAGAAGCTTGAACGTCGATTTCCAAGGGAGACAGAGCGAGGTTTTCCTAGTTCTAGAGGTGAACGGTAAACGCTTGACTTAATTTCTGAGCTTTTTCTTAGCAAAAGCTTAAACTGCGAGTTCCGAGGGTCACAGAAAGGAATCTTTTAATTCTAGAGATAAAACGGGAAACTATGGACTTAATTGTCGAGCTGATTAGTACTCAAGGGAACCGTGGCTTTATAATTGACATTCCTGCCTGGGGTTGAAGCTTTTCCTAAGACCCATAGCCGTAATAAAGAGTTGAATCTTGAGTTCCAAAAGACATAGGGAGATATGTTCCTAATTCCAGAGGTGAAAAGGGAAATGATTGACTTAATTCTCGAGGCGGTTAACGCTCAAACAAACGGTAGCTTTATAATTGAGTTTTCTCGAGGTGTAGGGAAATTATCGACTTCATATTTGAGCTGGTGAGCACTCGAGGATATGGTAATTTTAAATTAATATCACCTCCTTGGAACCAGGGGAATTTGAAGCTTTTGTTAAGGCCCATAGCCGTAGTAAAAGCTTCAACCCCATGGTCCAAAGGACACAGAGATATGTCTTCCTACTTCTAGAAGTGGAAAGGAAAATAATTGACCAGGTTGTGAAGCTGGTTAGCACTCGAGGGAATGAAAGCTTTATAATTGATGCCATTCCGTTGAAGCCTGAGGTTGTTAAGACCCATAGTCTTAGAAGAAGCTTCAACCCCAAGTTCCAAGGGACATAGAGAGAAATCTGCCTAGCTGTAGAGAGGAAACCGCTAAAGCTTCAACCGCGAGTTCCAAAGAATATAGAAGGAAATCTTTCTAGACCTGGAGATGAAAGAAAAATTGGATGGACTTAATTTTTCAGCACTCGAGGAAATAGAAGCTTCATAATTGATGCCACTATCTTCGAGCTCAGGGTTGATGCTTTTGTTAAAGCCCGTAGTTGTAACAACAGCTTTAACAACGAGTTCCAAGGGACATAGAAAGGGGTCTTCCTAGTTCTATGAATGAAATGGGAAATTGTGTACTTCATTTTCGAGCTGATTAGCACTTTCGGAAATGGCAGCTTCATAATTCATGGCTGGGGTTGAATATTTGCTAACACCCACGCTCTTAGCAAAAGTTTCAACAGCGACTTCCAAGGGACACAGAAGGAGCTCCGTTTGTACTAGTAGTGAAAACGGAAGTCATGCGCCTAGCTTTCTAGCTGGTTAGCATTCCAGGAAATCGTAATTTCATAATCTACATCATTCCCTTGCAGTCTGGGTTTGAAGCTTTTGCTAACGTCCATAGCCGTAGTGGAATCGTCAAAAGACATAGAAGAAGGTCTTCCCAGTTCTAGAGGTGAAAACGCAAATGATTGATTTAACTTTCGAGTCGGTTAGCACTTGTGGAAATGGTAATTTCATTGTTGATCTGATTTCTTTGGAACTCGGCGTTGAAGGCTTTTGCTAAGACTCAGAGTCGTAACAAAAGCTTTAATTTTCAAACTGAATATTGCTCGAGCATGTTGTAGTTTTATAATGATATTGATGCCATTCCCTTGGATTCTGGGGTTGAAACTTTCGTTAAGACATATAACGGTAGCAAAAGCGTCAACCGCGACTCCCAAAGAATACAGAGGGATGTCTCCCTAATTCTAGAGATAAAACGGGAAATAATTGACCAAATTTTCGAGTTGGTTAGTACTCGAGGAAATTATAGTTTCATAATTGGTGTCATTCCCTTGTACCTTGGGATTGAAGGTTTTCCCTAAACTACGAATTCTGAAAGTATTAATAGGTACCCTAAAAATTTATGGATTGATCAAGCATGCAAAAAATAAAAGATGAACGAAAAACTGTTATTCGGAATTTTAAATTTAAATGACCTAAATGATAGATCATAACTGTTACGTTCTTTAACCAGCAGCACTCCTTAACTTGACTTGGAAGCGTTTCTCTCAACTTTCAACTAAAAATCCACCGCTACATTTAAAACCTCAAATCGGGGTATCGTGACCTTTAACTCCCCTCGCTTCTTCAGATATCGTTCGAATCATCTATGTAGGTTACCGATGAATACCTACTTACATCCTTATAAGTATCGGCGGCGTGAGATAAGTACATATAAGCCAATTACCGGCTTGGATATTGGGTAAATTAGTTAGTATGTACGAGAATGCAAATTGACAGCTATAAACTATAATTCTATTAAAATTACTCTATAGAATTTATATCCTTAATGTTGACGTTAATTAGCGCGCGCGCGCGCATATGAATATCGGAAAATACATATTCATAAATCTGTCGCCTTGGTAATTGGATATTTATCGAAAGGCGCTCCAGGATATCGGCCGGTTGTGGATTTATGACGGCCACGCATGTAGGTGTATCAAATGTAAATATTCTTCCTCGTCGACGTCCTTTATTCCTCCATTTTTTCGTCTTGTTTTTAAGAAGAGACGCGAAACGTGTAATTTACACGTCAAGTTAGAACGTTGGCGACCGAAACGCGCGCTTAAGTGGAAAACCCGCTCGCGGACGATGAATTAATTTGATGATCGCCATTAACGCGTCGAGTTCGGAGGATAAACTACGAAAGTTTTAGATTTAACCGGTTTACATCACATTAAAGTCAATTTCTTCGTACAAATCGTTAAGCAAAGATGGGTGGACGATATAAACATTTAATTCTCCTTTCCCGTTGTTCGTATCATAGCTTGACTTTCATATTATTTTAAAGTTTTTTTATTCTTCTCAGCAATATACTCCGAATCTTCCTTTATTTGTTGCAGTAAAAGACATTTTTATCACGCGATTTGGAAGTAACAAATCAAACTTCTTAAAATTGTAGTTATTTTATGTTTCCTTTGTCTTAACTAATTTATTGCAAACAAGCATTATTTTCGGTTAATCAATACACACCGTGGGGGAAAAATTGAGCGAATTTATTCGAAAAAGGGGCATTGTAAAAGGGCAATTAAGAAGGTTTGAGTCTTTCATTGCTACGGTTACAGGGGATATGCTGGGTCAATTATCGGCTCGCATAGAGCACCTGTCTGGAAGAGAAATTAGATTAGTCGGAGACACAGAACGAAAAGAGGTATTCGTTTGAAGACAACTCTGTTTTAAAATAATTTCTTTAGCGCATCCGTTCATGAAGCATCAATTCGCAAATTCTTTAAAAGGATATGCAGCCGAAGTGCATTAAGTGCACTAATTATGTAGAAGCTTGGAAATTATTAAAGGATCGGTTTGAAGACAAGAAACTAATAGCTTTGAGTGCATATAGACTCTGTTTATAATTTCCCACAAAACCAGAAGGAAACCTTCACTCAGGTTGAGAAAACTGTTGGATACAATGAACGGATATTTGAAATTCTTAGGTCATCCAGTCCACTCATGTGACAAGATGTTGATCTACACTTTAGAAGGTAAATTGGATCCAATGATAAAAAGGGAGTGACAAAATAGTCTGTGGAGCAACAAATTTTGCGATGGTCGCGGAATTTTATGGGTTTTTTGAAAGAAGGTGTTTACACTTGGCGGCAATAAATGGCGGCACAAATCGCTTAGTAAAACGTCGGATTGGAAAGAGAAGTCAGATAGGCAAAATGGGCAAAGGTCTTTTGTTGCGGTCACAAAGCCTTGTATTATCTGCATAGAAAATCAGTTTCTATTCATATGCAATAAATTCGAAAATTTATCAGTGTCGTCTAGACGGGATGAAGTTAGAAAAGGTGGCGCATTAGGTTTGAAATTCGAAAGAAAGGAGCAATTTTTGGGGTTATAAATAGAGCTTTATTTAAGACAATATTACTATCTACTTCACAATGTTAATACTGAAAATTACTAATAATATTAATAACTATAATAAGCAAGTATTAAATCACCAGAAAAATTACGTTTTAATGTCCTAAATCAGAAGTCTGTAGAAGAAATACTGACATTTGGTGTCAAAAAATGGTAAATCTTGCCTTGATTTTATCTTGGTACAAATGAAACCATCTCTAGCTTCGAATCCGCACACCGATAACGAAGCCTCTGCTACAAGCTGTACGCAGTTTTCTACTGCTTGAGTATGGCAAGGATACTTTTCAATTTCAAACAAATTCCTGAAGAAATTTGTCGTTATATTTCATTAATATTGGAAGTTTTGTTACCTTCCTTTTTGTACAATCTATTAAATCATAGTATCGCATCAATCTTTAGTTCTGGAAGCTGGAATTCGCGAACTTTCTTCCCTTTTGGACTCCTTTCTTGCCTTTAAAACTCTCCGAAGAGCCATCTCGTAACATAACCAGCAACAGATTTTCGGGGTGTACAAAGAAAGCATTTCTTTGAATAGTTTCTATGACAATACTTGTCAAGTCTTCTCGCAAATACAAACATCTTTTAACCATACTATAGATATGAATCGGACCATATTTACAAGATGATTTTGACTTGACATCAAACCAGGTTGGAGCGTAAACTTTCACGATGAAAGTGTCTAGTTCCTTCAAGTTACTGCTCGGTTTACTTGTTCCAATATATAAACGAACTATCTTGTTTGCGCAAGTCAACTATGGAGAATGTGTCAGTTTTCCTTGGTCTTTGTTAGCTAGGTTTGGTGAGACTGTACCAGAAGAAATACAGAAGAACAGTTATTTTTGATCGGTGCTTAGCAAATCAGTATCCAGATCTGAACATTTAGTGGAGATGCCCAACTATTTTCAACAGTGTTATATGAAATTTTATTCGAAAACAATGCATTCACACGCGAGATAAGACTTCAAAGAAAATGAAAACAGTACGTTTATTAGAAATGGGTTCGAAATAACTTCAACTTACGGGTAGAACTTACAAGTCAAAATGTTAGTTTTTTCTAAACTACCTTTACGGCCTACGACTTGAAAATAAAGTCTGCTTTAAATTCAAAAGCAACACAGTAGCAGCGAATTAGCATGCGCACAAAGGGATTCCCCGACTTCGTTTTACGCACACACTGAAGAAATGCGAGAACGATACCAATGTGGAGAGGGAGAGAGGTTTTTAGTCAGTAAGAATCTGACACAAACCACAATTACATCCAGTTGTCGCAGTCTTATGCCAAAAATTTTCTCTCCTCCATCAAAACAAAAAAACCTTAACAGAAGAGATTCCTCACTGCAATACCATTTAAGATGCAGTCACGAAAAAATTTTCGTGGTTTTGATTTATTTTAAGCAATAGCGACTACACCGTCGGAATATTCAAATGTTTTCTAATTTTTACAGCCTACATTGTTCCTTAACGTGGCGAAATCATTATTATTATTATTTAAAAAACAATTATTATTATTATTAAAAAAATCATAGGGTCCTCTCAATACTCCCGCGTGATAGTTCTTTCTTCTATTTCTCTTCTTTCTTCTGCACTCTCGAATTGGAAGTTCTCATTTCGTCTACTTTCTGATCGATTGCAAATGATTTTGGTAGTTCTTTAAAACCTGTATTTTTCCTTAGGGAAATAGCAGATTATTTTCGAGTCCCTAACACGACAGATGAACGCAAGCTCCCAGCACATTCACAACACATAACTGTCATTGGTTCTTGTGACTCGTTCAGTCGGCCCCTTTTCGATTCGATCAGTACAGCGCTAGAACGCGAATTCGGTGCGAACCCTTCAACGTCTCTTGTTAAACGACCGTCCGTGTTACTGTGCATCACTCGCAGTCCGTTTGATGGGGAACCACGGTCTCAAAGCGCTGGATTCTTCACTCACACTTTCTTTCATTGGATTGCTATTTTTCGGACGTACATACACCGAATGTGCTTTCGTAGGCCCGTATTACCGTCTTTGTTGTGGCCACTTCTTTACGTCCTGTAATTGGATTATTTCAGCTTCCACAATGCGCAAGCGTACCCTGTTTAACACTATTTCTTGTGTTTATTCCTAATTCGACGGGCTTGATTTAATCACACAACAAAACATTGCTTTATTAATCGCAAATATTGTATTTTATCCAATATTAGCTTTAGTGACAAGCTCCTGCGTTTGTGTTTAATCCCGTTTTTGCAGTTTTTAATAAAACTTTTAAGTTTTGCTTGATCCGACGCATGGGCAGAGGGATAATGTGAAAGAATAAGAAGTAATGCAGGTTCGATATAAAATTTTCATACGCATATGGTAACACCGAAGAATTTAAAGCGGGCATAAAGTAGTTAATGTAAAATGCGAGTATACCATTATCCGTATCAAATCTTTTGGAAATAATTCCAGATACCCTTTTTCGACAACTAAGTTGCCTTTCTCAGTGGAAAACTGGGAGAATTAACCGCCGCTAGCGCCAACGTCCACAACGAACACCGCGTATTGAGCGACTTTAAAGCACTCCAAAATGTACATCGCACATTGAACACTTGCACGGACTCCACCAAGAACAGTATTGACACTATTTTATTGAAGCGCCTGCAAGTATTCAGTGTGTGATGTTCATTCCGCAGTGCCTCAAAGGATGGCAACTTAGTTGCCAAAATACGTGTCTGGGATTATTTCTGGACGTATTTTATATATTATTTATTTTAAGCACCGTTTTCGTAAACTGATATCCAAGAATATTTTTAATATTTGCATTATTTCGATTTAATGTATATTGTACTAAAAATTTAGTTAAATTTCTAAAGAAAATTAGCATAGCTCTTAATTAGTGATATAAGAAGCCCAAATTATGACAAATTATATTTATAAATTTTGAGAAATATTTAACATAAAATAAAGATAATTACCTAGTGTTGTGTGTGTGTTAGCGTAAATTTCTTTTTTCGAAGATGGTTCTTCCTATATCTCCTCTCTTAACTTCTATTCTCGATGCAGCTTTAATTTCTATGGATTCTTCCTCTTCTTAGATTCTATCTTCTCCGGTATGGTGAGGTTCTTTTATTAGGTGGTACTTGTTCTTAATACCCTTTTATTGCAAATATATTTATCGACTTATTTTTTGACTTATCTATCTTGGCAATTTTCTTCGTCGTTAACCAAACAAACTTTTCATTTCTTTTGGAAACCAGGACTACACTGCTTTATTTCCAAGTTGTCCACGAAACGAAAACTTTAATTCACCTTGATTCTAGTTCATCCAGGTATATCGCTGTTATAGATACCTGTATTGAACGTCGATGTATCCTAGGTTATTTCTAGTAATTTTTATGAATTCTTGTAATGTAAACTGTTGTATGTATGTATCTGAATGTTGACAATGCCTTTTTATCCATTAATATATGCTCTTTATGAAAATTAATAAGTTTATTTCTAGTGACAGTTGTTTCTCCCACTAAACGTCTCTGGCTGGGAGTTGAAATAAGAAGCTAACACCCGTAGGGTAATAAGACCCTCAAAAAGTGGTAGGCTTGATGTCGAAAAGGTATAAATGGAACCCTAAAATAAACCGTATGGCAATTGACGACCATATAAGGGGTGATTATATATATAATTGTGGTTTAAAAATTCAAGTAACATAATTAATAAACATCGGTTGAACGCATAAACGTACAAACGCCTAAGGTGAAATTGTCAAATTTGCAATCAAGAGATCTGAAATCACATCTGAAAGTCACATTAACTCATTCCCAGGATGATGACTAGGGAGATCGTCAGTAACAGTAAGCGACGAAATATTAGAAAGCCATTAGATCTTCAAAGGATACTGGGAAAGAAGCGAAAGGATGGTCGATTGCTTGTATCGCGAGAAAACCACAGCCGAAGTCGAAATATAAGGAAATCCTTGGGGTTTCTTCCCTCGTTTGGGTTTCCGAAATTCTCCGAATATTGCAGATTTATCAACAAAGATCTACATCTTCTCGATGTAGGCATCAATAAATCTTCGAGCTCTTCATCTTCGCACTAACATCAAATGAACTGCCTTAATCCCAAACTTAATCCGAGGGATGACATAATATTGAAGCGGTCACCACTCATAAAACGGGGCGAAAGGACGACCACCATCGCGTTCGAAGGAACACAAGTTTTAGGTATTTAACCGCTTTATAACGATCGGGCTTTGGCGTTAATGAAGTGTGTAGTTCGGTGTCTTCTTTCCGTTCGCTGTCGTAGGTCGCTGTAACTGCTGTTGCTGCTGCTGCTGCTGTTACCGCTTTTGTTGCACGTCCACGTACCTCCAACCCATCGGCATTTCTTCTTTTCTCTTCGTCTTTACGCCACCTGTCGATCAGCTGCGCTACCTGCACCTGGAAATACTATACGTATTTGTCGGCACTTGTCTCGATCTTAGAGGGTCTTTCCATTAAACGCGACCATCATCCGATCCGTTGTTTGGAGGGATCAAATCGTGGTCGATTCAAGACGCCAAAGAAATTAAGAGGAATAATAAATGAAATAAATGATAATAATCATAGGATAATAACATCTTAACGAACTTAACCTTAAAAATAGTTGAAACTAATTAGCCTGCGGTTGCGGCCCGTAATTGACGAAGCAGAATTCCCCTCATAGATTATTGGGAAATGCAAATTGTGCATACTTAGTAAGCTTTTGCACACTTCCTTGATAGCCATCCATTAACGTACCCAAATTAATTAAGTCGTTATACGGAGAGTCTTCCAGATTTGATTTTATTAACACTTAAGTAAGTAAGTAAGTAAATAAAGTAAGCACTTATTATTTAATACAGTACCAACTGTAGGAGTACCAATAAAATAAAATAAAATAAGACATAAATAATGAATTACATTAAGGTATCAAAATGATCATAGAATATGTATAAGACATTAGCAACAAATTACGATAATAAACATTTTCTCTATCCACCCCAACTAGGCATTCAATTCTGTTTGGATGAACAGAAGGATGAACGAGTTGTTGGGCATAATTTACAGTCTAAAGGTGAAAGCTTCGTACTTAGTTTCCTCGTTTCTACATCGTTGTCAACTCGACTTACGAAAACAGGAAATGAAACAATTACTAATCGGAAGTGATCGCGATGCACGTACGGTCGATACGACTCGGTTTCCTCCTTTTAATTCTGTCGATCGAAACGATACGCGAAAATTAAAGAACCGGAGCGCTAGGTTAATACGGATGAAGCATTAGCGAAATTGAATCTGGCCGATGATAAATTTACCTCGAACGGGGCCAAATTCGCGCACGATCGAATCTCATTCGTCCATTCGACGTGCTAATTTAATTACGTTTTTCCTCTAAAATAGAAGAGAGGGGAATTAATTAGATCTTTAATGGTATTAGAGGGCGTGCTCCCGTCGACTATCGTGCTAGCACCGTCTAATTTGTCGGTTGAAAAAGCGTAGGAAAAATGTCAGTTATTAATTTATTCTTTGTTAAATATAGTGAAGTGTTTACTTTACGAGTTTTATTCATGATTAATAGTTTATACCGGAAACGTACCGGGATTAGTTAGTGTCGTAGAGGATAATCCGCGATTGATAGAAAATATGGGCTCGATGTAATCAAGACTGTCAAATGAAACTTTCAGGCTTTTACTTCCCTTGAAGATAACAGGCTGATCAGCTCGGATTCCATCGTCCAAGTACGAACCCGACAAATTAAACTTGAGCCCCACGTCTTCAACCCAATTTTCTTTTGGGTCGATCGTTATCCCAGTTGACACAAACGGATCTGATAAAGTGCTCAAGTTGCAGGACAAACTCCAACGGTACCAGAATCATGAAGATAGCACAATTTCCAATTGGTTCCCCAAAACATATACCTCGATATTCTGTAGATTTCATCTGTATATCTCTAGTTTGTCCGGCTTGTCAATGCCCAGTTCAAGATTGAACTTTAGTTTAAGCCTTGAACCCGTTACAGAAGTTGCCCGAATTGTGACTAAATTGAATCAGTTCGGCTGAACTAAAATAGTTGGATGTTGTTTAGTCTGACAAGAAGGAATATATGGTAGAAATATTATTATGTCTTTGGGATCATTGAATCGTTTACAGTATAATTCCATTTCAACCTATAGAAATCACAACAAGAAGGCAAAACCTGGAATTGTGGATATTTACTTACTTAATCTTTGTCCGCTTGTACCGACGTTACCAGTGTCGATGTGGTTGCTTCGCATGTTGTTTAATCATTCCCATAAATCCCTCGTTTCGGCTTTGGGTCTTTTCCAATTCTTCCTGTGTCTTGTGTATTGTTGCCTTGTTCCGGTGAATTCTTATCCCGGCTACTATTTTAATATTTTGATGTAGCCTACTTCCTACCTCCTCCTCCTTTTTGGCGGCCATTTACACTTTCATTGTTAATCTTCCTGGGTTCATTCCCATTAAGTGTCCAAACCAACGCAAACCGTTTTCTCTTATTCTTGGCTCCGTCGATTTTATTCCCAATCTTTTCCTTATTTCCTCATATCTTCCTTTGTGGAGCACTCTTACTTCGCTATCCATTTCACGTTCTACTTATCCTTTGCCTACAATCTTCTTCTATTTTTCTTTGTCAGTGTTCCGACCCCGAACAAAGATCCACAATAAAAATAGAATATAAAAGCATAGTAACGTTCAAGATTGAAATGATTAAAAAAATCGTAAACAAGTATTTTTGACTAGGTTCTCATATATTTATTAACGCGGGCATGTACAACACCTTGTGTGTTCTTACCTTGGTATTTGTTGACAGTTTTCTTCTATTGCTTACATTTTTATTCAGTTGGTAACATAGTTTAGTTGTAGTGTCTATTCTCTCCTCCAGTTCTTCGTCTATTTTTCCATCTTCCAATAATTAAATGTATATATATATATATTTCGTGACCTTTTTATACTTATCTTATATGATAGATCTCTACCACTAATAGGTCAATAAAACAAGGCTGGTTTGAACGATAGTTATATTTTCAGAACGTTTACAAACGTTTTCGGAATACCTTCGTCAGTGAAAATATAACTAGATAAATAAATAAATTGTTTTATTGACCTATTAGTGGTAGAGATCTATCATATAAGATCTTCCAATAATGTGACCCCTAAATATTTGGACAGGAAGACTTGCTCAATCTCTTTATTTTCCAAATTTAGCTTTAAAGTTATCTTACTCTTCGCTATTACCATCGTTCTGGTTGTCTGCGAGTTGATATAAAATTTCTTTTTCTTTAGCTTCTCGTTCCATATCCAAAGGTTCCACTCTAGATCTTGTTTGCTTTTTATCATCAAAACAACATCATCTACGAAGAGTTTCCCTGGCTTTCTGTTTGCAGGTTTTGGCTCTTATATCATCCACAATTGAGATGAACAAGTGTGGGCTGAATGTACCCCCTTGCATGATTCATGTCTTGGTATCTAAAGTCTCTGATCTGTTGTTGTTGCTTCTCGCATAGTTCTTTGTAAATCTACATAGATTTCCGATATTGCCAATGAGCTTTTTACTGACGTGTGTTTCCTCTAAAGCTTCGTAGATGAGTTCTCTATCCACTGGATGGAAGGCCTTTGAACACTACTGCAATCCCTTGTTACATACACACAATTGTTTGTCGATTTCGTACGTGCTCAGAATACATTTGTGTCACATCGCATCGCCGCTGTCCGACGTTCGATCGATGTAGATACACGTCAGGTAAGAACAATACGAGTATACACGGGAAATAATGAGAGTTTAGCCATATAAACCCCATAAAAGTAGTTCTTTATTGCTCAAAGATCACATTATAATGGCATTAATATTAGATTCGTTCCAACGCAGCTCATGAACAGTTTGCGGATCGTCAGGTACATGCGCAGAGCAAATTTGGCGTTCAAAGTTTGCGTTCTGTATGTACACGATGATTCATAAACTGGTTTTGTGGCGTGTTGGAACGAACCTATTGATATTTGTATACTACAGTAATACACATACAAATCTTCACATATAGTATTCCGTGCTTGTGTGTATAAGTGTAAAATATATAACACACCTTTCCGAAATAATTCCATATACTAACGCCCAAAATGAGCACAGCACAATAAGCAATGTACAACTCTAAAGTACTGCACAATGAACATTGCACATTGAACGCCTACGCGAAACACGCCAAAACACTGTTGATACTGTGTGTTAATGTTTTAACCACAATTTTCTCATTCTTATTTGGAAGTACAAAAATGTATAAATGATATACACAAACATATTTAGCCAATTCATCCTTCAACGACTTTAAACCAGCTGTAACCGAAACCCGCCTGTTGGATACCCCCACCCCACGGATAAGAGAGGATTTCACGAATTTACTTCTTCAAGGACGCTGCTAGTCCCTTTGTTTGTAAGATTTCGACCGCTTAGTGTGTTGGGCAATATTTTAACGGCCCCGACGTAAGAGTACGCCTGTTTTGTTCTCATTTTTGTAACAATTTTGGATTGTGAATATTTCTTCTTGTGTTGAAGCAAGTAAGTCTTCAGCTGATTTTTAATTTTATTCTGGTATAATCAACATCGGGACCTTTAAATATATTGCAATGTGGGGTGATCTTGACATCATCCTGTTCAGTTGCTGACAAGCTGTTTTCTCAGCTCCCATGGTTAACTCTTCGATGAAGGATTAAATGAATTCGAAAGCTTAGAGTTGCCGAAAGAGAGACTTTTATTTCTATTCATCCTTGGCTGCAATCCCATCTTTAAATTTAAGTCCTCACGTTATACAGCCAGTACTTCTACTAAAATAACAATATTTGAGTTTAAAGAATACTCAAATCTCTGTTTTTGGTATTGTTTGTTAAAGTTTCTTATTTTTGTTGTTTTGTTTTTTTGCAGGTACATTCGTAATTAAAATTATGACTTTTATATAAAATTACACAGTCATGCGGTCTTATGGTCAATTACGGAAATGACAGGTAGTGAATCTTATAGATCTGTTGACGATGCAAACGAATTCAATCGCATAAATTGCGTACTACATCAAGAATTGGACTAATATTAGGTTAAATGGTCAAGAAAATTTTGTCCAAGTTTATGAATTTATTCTAGGGAAGCGGATCTCTGTTGGCATTTCCGAAAATGTCACCCTAAAGTACTAACTAGTGTTCACCTTTAAAATCCAGTTTTGACTGCCGCTGTGGGATTCTCTTTAGCTAGATATACATACAAGTTTCTGAAGCTGAAGATTTGTTGGACCTGTACCCCATTTCATTCCATATTTTCGAGAATCCTAAGAACGTTGTTTGCGACGAGGAAGCGAGAGGTCAACGACTATAACAGAACAAAAAAAAACAATCTAAAGCTGGTCATCTAATCCCTGCGCACGTGACCGTTCCAAATAAACGTAGCGGTTACTCGCGAGATTACTCTCGTACGTATTTGGAAAATGACACGCTCCCTAATTATAAAAAACAATTACTTGATATTTATGCCGGGCCGTTATAATATTGATCGCTGCCATGTCAAACTTTGCGGCGAAATTGAAATTTATCACATTTTAGGAGCCGTTACTCGAACGGCGGTTGCTGCGAAATCCATCCCGGGAGAATGAGACTTCTTCTAGTCATCATCGTATTCAACCGTTTAGGAACGGACGTGTGTCTAGTCGGTTTAGTTTGTAGTTACTAGTCGTATGCATCGCTAATGTTGTTATTGTCGATCTATTGTGAAACGATTCGTCCTTATTGAGAGAATAAACGATGATTGAGGTGCTGACAAACATGACTAACCGTTTCTGCGCTTCAGATCCATACGCGAAGAAATGATCGTTACTAGATACAATAGCGATGATATCACGATAAAGGTCGCATATTAATTTATTACTGGTATTGGCATTGAAGTCGATTTGTTACGTCTAATCTTCTAGCTTTAGCAGGATGAACATGAGGAATGTTTTTACCTCTAAAAATTATTGTCTGGAGGTGATATCGATTTCTGGAGAATTCCAATTTTTGTCCTCCCATTATATGTCAAAGCTTTGATTATAAATCACCTCAAATCAATCGAATCTTACCGAGCTTAATGGGAACTAACAAATACAAGTTCCAATCGCATTCTTCAAACGCCACAAGATATTTCGCGAAAATTTCGCCCACACACGTCGTCAATTGAAAGCTTGCCTCCGACCTACCTATTAATTAACATCGCTAATCTCCGAACGCGGATTACGAGACGTACCGTACACATCCAAAGAAACAATCTACAAAGAGCTGCGTTCATACGGACGCGTATAAGAAACGGAAGAAGAAGAAGAAGAATTAACAGCAGCAGCGACGAGACTCGGTAGTCACCGGCGCGGTAGATAAGTGTAAAAGCCCGTGGCTAGCAGCAGCAGGTGTTGTTCACCTGGACCTCCTCGAGCATTAGGGGCCAGGTGATCTCGGATCGGCACGAGCCTCGCATCTGCCATCCAGTTGCTTTCCGCGGACCACTTTTTGACATTTGTGTACCGGAACAGGCTCGGTTTTTTTCAACTGGTTTCCGTCGACCCGCTTATTGTTGTTACTGTTATACTTACTTACTATACACGCGTACGTGGTGTGCGTATGAAATGATCGTATTCGAGGACGTCTGATGTGTTTTCTTTTGCTGTTTGTGTGGCGACTGTATTCATTCTATATTCGGACATATTTCTTTTGTGGCGTAAACAGAAATTTTGACAACAATGAGTATAAACCCGAGGATTTCATTATGAGACTATACTTAATCAAACGATTTTAGTTTTTACTAAACATTAGCCAAATTTTTGTTTTAATGTTATGTCTAAGCACTGGAAGACTTCGACAAATCGATCGCCACCAATTACAGCAGCAACGTACGTCGCAAACTTTCGACAAAGATCACAGAAGGATACAAATATTTTCGTAAATCGATTAATTATCAATTAAAATGAAGATACAGAAAGAGGGAATAAACTGAGGAGTAAGAACGGCAAGAACAAGAAAGAAAAGAAATGTAAAAGTGCCAAAACATTTTCGTATCTTTATATGCACAACTTTCCTACAAGAAACGACTGGACTTTAAGCTAACATAAAAAAGCAAGGTGAAGGAGATGAACTAGGAGAGGAAGAATGGGAAAAATATAGTAATTTCAATCAATTTTTCTATTGTTACCTCGCACAACTTTTCGACAACTTTATAACAAAGAAAAACTAGAACAAGAGGAAGATGAACTGAAAAATACGAAAGGCAAATCATTTTTGTAGCGTTACTTCTATATGTCTTTTGATTAATGCTATCATGAAAAAATGCATAGAAAAAGCAGGAAATGACGAAGAGAGAGACGAGCTACAAAGAGAAGAACAGGAGTAATGAGGAGAATAGGAAAAAGAAAGAAACATAAGAGCATCAACCCATTTTTGTGTAATAACTTTCATACAACTTTCGTGTAATTTTATGATGAAAACTAGACTCTCAGTTCCCACCAGAAAGAAATCAATCAAGAAGATTAAGCTGGAGAGGAAGAGGAACACTAGCCAGAATAAGGGAAAGGCAAGAAAGAAGGAAAGAGCAAGAGGATCAGCAAACCATTCGTGTACTATTATTTCTATACATCTTCTGAGTAATAATAATAAGATCAAACAATAACCGGAAAGGAAAAAGATAGATAGTAGAAAAAAGACGGAAAAGCAGGTGAGGAGAGGTTTCACTGGAAGACATAAAGAATTGAGTACAAGGTAGCGAGAAGGATACGCGAAGATAGGAGATTTGGGAGACAGAAGAAAAGGAATATTAAGACAAATCGAAAGAGAATCAAGTAAATAACTGGGAAGAACAGGGTCGGGGAAATCGGAATCGATCCACTGCAAGTTATCGAGTGGTGAAAACAAGGCAATTAGGAGGATAGGTGAAGATAAAAGTTGTGAAGCGGATAAAAGAAGGAAAAATAGAGAAAGAAAGGGGCAAAGAAGAACTGGAATAATAAAAGGAATCGGAAGAGAATCAAGCAAACTGGGAAAAAAGGGGATCAGGGAAATTCGAAAAGGGCACAATAAATGAGGACAGGTTTCACCGGAAGCCATAAAGTATTGAATACAAAACAACGAGGAGGGTAAGTAAGGATAGAAGTTGTGGAGCGAATAGAAAGAGCATAAGGGGAAAGGGACAAAGAAGGACGAAAATAATAAGAGAAATCTTACGAAAATCAAGCAATAACGGGGTAGGAGAGGATCAGGGGTAATCGAAAACGGGACAGTAAATGAGGACAGGTTCCATTGAAAATTATCAAAAACCGAATGCAAGGTAATGGAGAGCAGTAACTGAAAATAGAAGGCGTAGATGAAATAGAAGAAGGATGTTAAGAAGAAAATCAATAACTGCGAAGAAGAGGGTCAAGGGGAATTGGAAACGAACAGTAAATCAGGATGCGTTTAAGAACTGAATACAAGGTAATGGAGAGCGATGAGCGAAGATAGAAGTTGAGGATCGAATAGAGAAAGAATAGGATGACAGCGAGTAAATGAGAGCAGTTTTTACTGAAATCCACCAAGAATTGAATATAAGGTAATAAGAAGCATTGGTGAGGATAAAGGATTTGAGGCAAATAGAAGAGGGACAGGAAAAGAAAGACAAAGGGAAAACATTACAAATCGGACGAATCTCGAGCAATGCCTGGGGAGGAGGGGAACGGGAGAAAGCAAACGAAAAGCAAGTGAGTCAAGTTCCACTTCGATCCTCCAAAAATTGAATATGAGCGAATGAGTAGGATAGGTGAAGATAGAAGATGTATAGGGAATAACAGAGGAATAACAAGAAATGGGCAGAACAGAACGGGAGTGATAGGAGAAATTGGAAAAAGATCAAGCAATAATTGGGAAGGTGGGGGACAGGAGAAAGCAAACTCGGAAGCACGTGGGGCAGAGGCTTTAATGGAAGCCGTCAGGAATTTAATAGAAGGCAATGAGAAGGATAGATGAGGGGACAAGTCGTGGAGCGAAAATGAAGAATATGGATAGAGTAGAAGACGAATAGGAATGTGATGCACTGTGAGAAAGTTTGAGCATGAGTTCAGGACAATAAACCACTAATCAGATAACGAAACGCGCGAAGTGAAGAGAATATCGCAGCTGCACCGATAAGTATTTTGGGGATGAGTCAAATTTATCGATTTCAGGGCAATCTCAATAATTGGCGTTTTCTCAGACGTTAACCTGGAGAATTTCGCCTAAATTGGGCCTGAATTGGGCCTACGTCCCTTACAACAGTCGTATTGGCTCAAGAGCTGAAGCCAAACGATTACGAATTTAAAGTTTAGTGATCTCTTGAGCACTTGAACGATAATCCTGATTTCGGCCGAAAAATCTTCGTCTTCTCGGACGAGGCGCATTCTTGGATAAATAGATTTGCTAACATATAAGCAAGTGGCTAATGGGTCGATCAAGGGCCAATAAAGGAGGGAAAAAATATTGGCGTTATTGGTGCGAGAACAACCCACAAGTGTTACGTGAAATGCCGTTTCATCCAGAAAAGTTCACGGCGTAGTCACGTTAATGGCATGACGATGCCATTGAAACTGGTTCGTTCCGAAATGAGGAAGAAACCGTAACCGGGAATGGGGATCACAATAGAGCCATGTTGCTCGAATTTCTGTGGCCACAACTTAAGAACGTCGATATTGACGAGATATGGTTCCAACAATACGACGCTAGGTGCCATACAGCTAATCGCGATTTGATGAGGGATAAGTTTGGTGATTGGATCATCTCGCAACAAGGATTTATGAATTGTCATGTGATTTTGACAGCCCTTCTTTGGGACTACTTCAACTCCTGCTCTAGTGTTTCCTGTCTACATTTTCTTCCCGTTTGTCTTGCTTGCATCTTTCATCTTTACATATCCTTCTGATTACTTTGTATTCGAGTCTTGATGGCTTCCTCTGGAACCCATACTCCTTCGATTTCTGATTTGCTCTTTACTGTTGCTCTTCGATTGTTCTTGTCCCTATTCGCCTCTTTACTCTTGTTTTTATACTATTTGTTCCGGACCTGCATATTCGCCTATCCTCTCCATCATCTCGTATTCAATTCAATGGCTTCTAATAGAATTTCTCATCCTGGATACGTCAAAGAACAAGTCTATGCCGACAATCCACAGACCTTGGATCATTTGGTAGCTAACATTTGTCAAGCTATCGCTGACGTGCAGCCGCAATTGTTGGACAGGGTAATCAAAAGTTGGAGCGATTTGGGGGCATGAATGTAAACAAAGCCGTGGTAGACATTTGACCAAAACATATTCCGAACACAACTGCATTAACAAAGCTTCAAAGTAAGCCAAAAACTAAACTGATGTGCCAAATTGTTGCTGTTTTATTTAAAAAAATTAAAATCCTATCGTTCTCAATCAAAGACGTTTTAGTTTTCTAGAGCTTTGAAAATTAAACGAACGCCGTGTGGCCACTGTATGACGCAAACGCCTCCAGTACGGAGCACACAAATTTATGCAGCTTGTTATTAACAATATCCAGCGATAAAAATACCAGCGTTTAGTTGTTAATTCCTCCACAGTGCGTTGCCGAACACTTCTTCAGGAGCAAAAAGCCGACCAATTTCAATTCGCCGATGGAATAGCGTCTGATCTTTATTCAAATGCGTTCCGTAAACGTCGATAAGTACAAGTTATTAGCATTTATCGACCCATATCTGTTACTAAATACGCTATTTATATGCGAAACTTTTTCATCGCGCAAAGACAACATTCTATCCGCCGATACAATCGGTATAACATGCAGGTTCTGGTAGCAGGTCGATATATCATTCGATCTATTCATTATACGCCCGTTTAATGCGGCACGTTTCGTTTTAAATAGGCAACAGAGTAAATAGAAACGGACATTTGCATTTCATTCGTCATAAATCAAGTATCGGGCGAAATCGCTTCCACTGCCGGCCGGCTGCCCGCTCGCAGAAACCGCACCTTCTTCCTCGGCTCGTATTCGTGTCAAGAAATCTGCCCGCGCGTTGTCCGCGCCGCGCGCGTACATAAATATCGTCTTAATAATTGTGTTTGTGCAAATATAATAATTAATGGGCAACGCCGACCGGAGATAAAATCTACTAATTAAGATTTATTAACGTCTAGCCGTTAATATTGTTTAATTAATCGTGGTCTGCGGTAGTTTTTCATGTTTCGCGCTATTATTACGCCATTAGTTATGTCATTAAGCATCGGAAGTAGTCTAGGTGTCTTACCGTAGCGTTAAGTTATCTCGAAGGAAGCGGTTCGATCGTATCGAACGCGATACGATCGGAACGAGTCGATTTAGAAATCGATACCGACGTTAGAAATGAAGTTATCTGGAACACCTTTTGTCGAGACTTGTGTTGAGTCAATTAATAAGGATTTGTTAACATACGAGGAGCTGTCATAATCAACAGGTGTAATGGACAAAAGCGTGCTAGTCATTTCGGGAATTTAACGTCCACCAATATGCGAAGGCATATCATAGTTAGAAGGTCCAAGAAGTACTAAACGTATGAGTTTATAAAGTTTTCCTTATTGGAATCCCAAAGCAACCCAAAAGTTCACTGTTACTGAAATTTCGAAAATTTTACCACGCGATTCCTGTAACCTAAAGCCATGAAATTCATTTAAGAGACCTCCTGGTGCGAAGCTTGATCGTTCAGCCGAACCCATCTACAGAAATCCACTTCTTTCTAGCAGTAGTCAAGCTGTAAAATTTTTGATAACGTCATGGTTTAATGATGTATGAACTACGAAGATTTCTTGTCATCCATCCTCGTCAGGTATCCACAATAACAGCTTCCTCCAGGTTCTGCCAGATCTTCTAATTTTAACTCCCGGTCTAATTGTTTCCCGTCCTCATTCTTTTCCCTTTTCTCTTGGTCCATCTCGTTCTTTATTCGCTCAAACTATTAAAAGTTTGATTATAAATTTCTCCTCGTTGGAACCCCAGAGCAATCCAAAAGTTCCCTGTTAGTGTTAGGAAAAATGTTTGATTCGAAATTTCCAAAATTTTACCATACGATTCCTATAACCTAAACCTATGAAATTAATCTAAGAGCCCTCCCGGCTCAAAGCTTGATCCTTCATCCAAAGTCATCTTCAGAAATCTACTTCCTTGTAGCAGTAGCCATGCTGTGAAATTTTTGATAACCTCATGGTTTGATGATGTATGAATTAAGCAGATTTCTTGCCATCCACTCTCGCCAGTTTCCGCGGCAGATATCCACAATAACAGCTTCCTCCAGTTTCTGCCAGATCTTCTAATTTTAACTCCCGGTCTAGTTGTTTCCCGTCCTCATTCTTTTCCCTTTTCTCTTGGTCCATCTCGCCCTCTATTCGCTCAAACTATTAAAAGTTTGATTATAAATTTCTCCTCGTTGGAACCCCAGAGCAATCCAAAAGTTCCCTGTTAGTGTTAGGAAAAATGTTTAATTCGAAATTTCCAAAATTTTACCATACGATTCCTATAACCTAAATCTATGAAATTAATCTAAGAGACCTCCCGGCTCCAAGCTTGATCCTTCAGTCAAAGCCATCTCCAGAAATCTACTTCTTTGTAGCAGTAGCCATGCTGTGAAATTTTTGATAACCTCATGGTTTGATGATGTATGAATTAAGCAGATTTCTTGCCATCCACTCTCGTCAGTTTCCGCGGCAGATATCCACAATAACAGCTTCCTCCAGTTTCTGCCAGATCTTCTAATTTTAACTCCTGGTCTAGTTGTTTCCCGTCCTCATTCTTTTCCCTTTTCTCTTGGTCCATCTCGTCCTCTATTCGCTCAAACTATTAAAAGTTTGATTATAAATTTCTCCTCGTTGGAACCCCAGAGCAATCCAAAAGTTCCCTCTTAGTGTTAGGAAAAATGTTTAATTCGAAATTTCCAAAATTTTACCATACGATTCCTATAACCTAAATCTATGAAATTAATCTAAGAGACCTCCCGGCTCCAAGCTTGATCCTTCAGTCAAAGCCATCTCCAGAAATCTACTTCTTTGTAGCAGTAGCCATGCTGTGAAATTTTTGATAACCTCATGGTTTGATGATGTATGAATTAAGCAGATTTCTTGCCATCCACTCTCGCCAGTTTCCACGGCAGATATCCACAATAACAGCTTCCTCCAGTTTCTGCCAGATCTTCTAATTTTAACTCCCGGTCCAGTTGTTTCCCGTCCTCATTCTTTTCCCTTTTCTCTTGGTCCATCTCGTCCTCTATTCGCTCAAACTATTAAAAGTTTGATTATAAATTTCTCCTCGTTGGAACCCAAGAGCAATCCAAAAGTTCCCTCTTAGTGTTAGGAAAAATGTTTGATTCGAAATTTCCAAAATTTTACCATACGATTCCTATAACCTAAATCTATGAAATTAATCTAAGAGACCTCCCGGCTCCAAGCTTGATCCTTCAGTCAAAGCCATCTCCAGAAATCTACTTCTTTGTAGCAGTAGCCATGCTGTGAAATTTTTGATAACCTCATGGTTTGATGATGTATGAATTAAGCAGATTTCTTGCCATCCACTCTCGTCAGTTTCCGCGGCAGATATCCACAATAACAGCTTCCTCCAGTTTCTGCCAGATCTTCTAATTTTAACTCCCGGTCTAGTTGTTTCCCGTCCTCATTCTTTTCCCTTTTCTCTTGGTCCATCTCGTCCTCTATTCGCTCAAACTATTAAAAGTTTGATTATAAATTTCTCCTCTTTGGAATCCCAGAGCAATCCAAAAGTTCCCTGTTAGTGTTAGGAAAAATGTTTGATTCGAAATTTCCAAAATTTTACCATACGATTCCTATAACCTAAATCTATGGAATTAATCTAAGAGACCTCCCGGCTCCAAGCTTGATCCCTCAGTCAAAGCCATCTCCAGAAATCTACTTCTTTGTAGCAGTAGCCGTGCTGTGAAATTTTTGATAACCTCATGGTTTGATGATGTATGAATTAAGCAGATTTCTTGCAATCCCCTCTCGCCAGTTTCCACGGCAGATATCCACAATAACAGCTTCCTCCAGTTTCTGCCAGATCTTCTAATTTTAACTCCCTGTCTAGTTGTTTCCCGTCCTCATTCTTTTCCCTTTTCTCTTGGTCCATCTCGTCCTCTATTCGCTCAAACTATTAAAAGTTTGATTATAAATTTCTCCTCGTTGGAACCCCAGAGCAATCCAAAAGTTCCCTCTTAGTGTTAGGAAAAATGTTTGATTCGAAATTTCCAAAATTTTACCATACGATTCCTATAACCTAAATCTATGAAATTAATCTAAGAGACCTCCCGGCTCAAAGCTTGATCCTTCATCCAAAGTCATCTCCAGAAATCTATTTCTTTGTAGCATTAACCATGCTGTGAAATTTTCGATAACCTCATGGTTTGATAATGAATGAATTAGGAAAATTTCTTTTCATCCATCTTCGTAAGCTTTAACGGCAGTATTCACAATAGAAGACTCCTTCAAGTTCTGCCAGATCTCTTCATTTCAACTCCTGCTATAGTGCTTCCCCTTCTAATTCTCTTCCATTTTATCTGGCTCCGTCTCCTTCATTATTCGCTCCACATGTTCTGTCTTCAAGTATCCTTCTCATGACCTTGTATTCAATTCCTGATAACTTCCTGTGGAATCTCTCGTCGTTTAATCTTCGATTTACCTCTTTTCTCTTCCTCTCCTTCCCAATTACTGCCTACTATTTCTGTTCCTATTCGTCGTTTTCCTCTTGTTCCCTCTTCCATTCGATCCACATCTTCTACATTCATTTATTCTTCTCATTACCTTGTATTCAATTCTTGATAACTTCCAGTGGAACCCCTCCTCAACTCTTCTTCCACTTTGCTTTTTGCAGGTTGGAAGATTTATTTTCATTTTACCTTCGTAAGCTTTCACTGCTGGGATCCACAATGGAAGATTGCTTCTGTTTTTTCGGATCCTCTAACTCAACTGATGCTCGAGTGTTTCCTTTGTTTATTTTCTTCCCGTTTCTCTTGCTTCTTCAAATCCCTGCTCTATTCACCTCTCATATTCAAGCTTCACGTAGGCTTTTCGTTACCTTTATTCAATTTTTGAAGGCTTCCAGTGAAACCCGTTTTGGCTTGCATTTCCGTTGGGCCGTTCCTGTCCAAATTTTCCCCCGTTATTGCTTGATCTTTTATAGATTTTCCTTTTCATTCTTGTTTCTCCTTGTCCATTTCTTCCTGTATTTTTTCTATTCGGTCCAAATCTTATAACGACTTGTCCTCCTGTAACCTTTTATACTATTCTTGAATGTTCTTCCTTTAGAACCCCTCCTGAGCTGTTGTCTTGTTTTGTCTTCTCGTGTCCCTCCCCTTTCCAATTATTGCTTGATATTCTTTTCTTACCAAGCTTGCTTCCATTTGTCTCCTTTCTTCTTATTCTTCTTGTGTGTCCCACGTCTTCTACCTGCACGTATCACTCTCAGCACCCTTGTATTCAATTCTTGGTGGCTTCCAGTGGAACTTGCAATCAGCTGCTTTTAAATTTACTTTCTCCCGTCCATCTCTTTCCCAGTTGAAGGCGATTGGAAAGACTGTCGTGTAATTTTCTGACACAATGTCACACACAATATCCCAGTTAGTAATTCATCTTCTTCCGAGTTTTCTTGTTTTTCCTGTTGCTGTTTGTCCCCTTCTTCCTGTTCTTCTTCTATAGGCTCCGCTATAGACTATAGACACTTCTATCTTCACCTATCCTTCTATTCAATTCTTGATGGCTTCCAGTAGGTCCTTGTCCCGCATGCTCTTCCGCTTGCTTTTGTACTCTCACTCTTCTTTCCAGTTATTTCTTGATCTTCCTCCGATTGTTCTTATTATTCTTCGTCCCATTCGTGCCGTCCTTATTATTCGTCTTTTATTCGTTTCACATCTTTTATCTGCGCATATCCTTCTATTCAATTCTAGATGGCCTTCAGTGGAATCTGTCCTTAGCTGCTTTTCCGTTTACTTTGCCCTAACACTCTCTTTGCCAGTTATTGCTATATCTCTTTTAGTTGTTCTTATCATTATTGTTTCTATTCGGCCTTTTCTTCCTATTGTCCTTCTAATCGCTCCACATTTTCTATCATCATCTATCCTTCCCATCGCTCTGTATTTAATTCCCGATAGCTTCGTATGAAATATATCCTCAGCTATTTTTCAAGTTTGTTTATTCCTGTTCCTCTCCTTTCCAGTTATTGCTTGATCTTCTTCCGATTTGTCTCATTATTGTTGATTCTACCTGTCTCTTTCTTTCTATTCTTCACCTATTCGTTACAGATCTGTCATCTTGACCTATCCTTCCCATTACCTTCTATTCAATTCTCGATGGCTTCGAGTGGAAGCTCTCCCTATTTGCCTTCCGGTTTGCTTTCTTCTGTCCTTTTCGCTCTCAGTTATCCGTTAATCTTCCCTCAATTTTTCTTATTATTCTTGTTCCTCTTTTATACTTTCTCTCTATTGTTCTTCAATTCGATCCGCATCTTCTGTCTTTCCAGCATGCTCATTAAAATATATTTAATCTTTCATGGCTTGCCGTGGAACCTCTCCTCACCTGCTTTCCCGGTTCTTTTTCTTCTTTTTGCCCTTTCTTCTGAACAAGAGTGGAACTCTGGCTTCAAATAACATTGCTTTTATTCTTTCAAATATGCTATCTCAGTTAGTTCTGGAAATTGCAAACACCTGATTCGACAGAACCAGGGCTCAACATCAAGACTTCCGGCTTTATTCCCCAAATTAGTCCAAAAGGTACGTGGCCCGAATCACTTTTACTCCATTGTCCGAACTGCTTTGCTACTCCGAACAAAGCGAACGAAAGGAAACACGTCTGTACATACACACGTACGTGCATATACATGAGAGGCAATATGCACTAAGATCGCGATATTAAAAATTAAGCCCCGGCCAAGGGTATCGAGCGCAAAATCGAGAACGTAACGGATAAGCGAACGGTCGCACCGCCGCCGTCGCCCGTCTCTTTCTCTTCATTCGCTTTTTCTACCTTTTCCCTTACCTACGGTTTCGTCCTTTGCATGTGACGCAAAAAGGAACGCCACGAAACGCCGCGCGGAGCAATTTGAGAAAAAGAAGTCCGCGCTCAATAAATACAGAAACGGCCGGTCGACCGGCCGGCTTATCCCGCAAATCGCGAAGCGGACGCGCATTCTCGGAACGAAAGCTCATTGTGTCTCGCTTGTTCGAGTTTGTGCGCGAACAAGGCGGCGGTAACGGCGGCGGCGGCGGCGGCGGGCGGGCGTATTATGTATACTTTACGTTCTACAAGTTTATTTGACCGCTCACTGACTATACGATTAAAAATATTTTCTCGGCGAGAGATGAGAGAGAGAGAGAGAAAGAGCGAGACAACACCCGTTCCATTTCCCGCCGCTACAGTATGCATATGTCTATACGAGGCCGGTGAAAAGTTGCGAGTGACAAGGAAGAAAGACAGAAAATCAGAAGAAAGGAAATATCAAAAGAAACTTGGAAAATGAAGAATGAAGTACAGTGGGTTAGAAGAACAAAATTATTGAAACTACGCCAGAGCGATTGGGATTACAAAGAAAGAAACGGAAGAGAAATTGCGAAACAGGAAATAGCAATATCAAAGGAAATTTGGAAAAGCAGAAATGACATACAAAGTGTTGGAAGACGATTGCGAATTGCGATTGAAACAGCACCTCAGTGGTAGAAATGATAAGAACGAGGGGATAAGAAAGGAAACTAAATGTACTGGTTGCAAAGAAAGAAACGGAAGAGAAATTGGGAATCGGGAACTAGCAATATCAAAAGAAATTTGGAAAAGAAGAAATTACCTACAAAATGTTTGAGGACAAAAGTAATTGAAACAGCATTCCAGTGGTAGAAATAGGAAGGAGGAGGGCGGAAAGAAACGAAACTACGTGCAAGGGCTGCAAAGAAAGAAACGGAAGGGAGTTTGGAAAGCAATATCAAGTGAAAATTTGGAAAAGCAGAAATGGAATACAATGTGTTGGAAGACAAAGTAATTCAAACAGCACCTCAGTGGTAGGAATGAGACGAAGGAGGAGGCAAGAAACAAAACTGCTTGCAAGAATTGCAAAGAAAGAAACGGGAGAGATGAGAGAATAGGAAATATCAATGTCGAAAAGGAAATGGAAAGGGAGAAATGAAATACAAAGCGTTGGAGAACAAGAGTAATTGAAACCGCACCTCCGTGGTAGGAGTGAGAAGAACGAGGGGGAAAGAAACGAAACTAAACGCAAGGGATGTAAAGAAAGAAACGGAAAGGAAACTGGAAAGCAGGAAGTAGCAATATCAAGTGAAAATTTCGAAAAGCAGAAATGGAATATAATGTGTTGGAAGACATAAGTAATTGAAACAACACCGTAGTGGTAGGAATGAGGTAGAAGAAGTTTGAAAGAAACGAAAGTAAATAGAAAGGCAGCAAAGAAACGGAAGAGGAATAGAAAAACGGGAAAATAGTTGGACGACAAAAGTAATTAAACAAGCTCCGCAGTGATAGGAATAAGAAGAAGGAGCTGAAAAGAAATCAAAGTAAATGCAAGGGTTACAAAGAATGAGACGGAAGGGAAACTGGGAAACAGGAAGTAGCAATACCAAAAGGAATTTGGAAAAGGGAAATACTCATAGTTAAAAGGCAGAAATAGTTGAAACAGCACCGCACTGGAACGAATGAGGAGAAAGAGGAGGAAAGAGACGAAAGTTCCATTTACTTTCCTCTCTTTCCTCTTCTTTCACCTCATTCGTTCCAATGCGGTACTGTTTTAACTATTTTTGCCTTTTAACTATTTGTATTTCCTTTTCCAAATTCCTTTTGATATTGCTACTTCTGCAAAGAAAGAAACGGAAGAGAAACTGGCAAACCGGAACTTGACGATATCAAAAGAATTGTGGAAAAGGGAAATTGAAATACAAAGGGTTCAAAGACAAAAGCAATTGAAATAGTCCCACAAAGGAAGGAATGAAACAAAGGACGAAGAAAGAAACGAAGATAAATGCAGCGAAGACGCGCAAAACTGAAGTGATAGAAGCAAACAAGAGAGAAAAAGAGAAATAAGAAGTGCGGAATAAAACGAAAATGAGATAAGGGAAACTACCTAGAAATGTGGGAGAAACTACATACACGACCAAGGAAACAGAAAGTGGGAAACAAGAGAGACCACGAAAGTTACTGGCCATGGGCAAAGTTAGCTTGCAAGGAAGGAAAGAAAAAGAAGAAAATCCAAACGATTACGAAATAAAAGAGGGATGAACTAGGATAATAAGGAGAAGTAGTGAATATTATCGAAAATTGAAGCGAAGGAACAGAAAAGGAGAAGGGGGCAAAGCATAAAAGAACTAAACAAAAACATAGGAAAAACGTGAAGTATGACTTCAATGGGAAATAGGATGAAGAAACAGATAGTACCACTAAACATTTAGGAAGAAAGGAAGAAAGGAAAGCATTGGCAATTGAGAAATGAAAATTTGCGTATGAAGCTAGTAGGTCTACAGCAAAAAAATCAAACAAGGACACTACAAACGAAATTGCGCTAAACGGCGAATTTCTTCTTCAACTTCTTCGTAAGAAAACAGAGCCTAATCCCTGTTCCTTTTCTCCTGGACGGATGATACTTTATCGAGCATTACAAAGCAATATCGGCTCGCGGCGGCACGGCTTTAAGAATTTCTCGGTACTCTCTCGAAATATGTGCGTATGTACGAATCGGGGGCGCATCGGTCGCTTCCATCCTTCGAATTTCCGAGAAATAGGGTCGACCGGCCTGTGTGCCGTCCGTCCGTCCGTCCGTTCGTACGCCTCTCGAAACTCTAAAACAAAAAAGTGACAACGGCGACTTGCCGAACGGCACGAATAATATAGAAAGAGACGAACCGGTGCGGGCATGTAAAGATGACGATAATGACGAGGACATCGTACATATGTAGCATACATTCGTATATAATGCCGGTCGAAAGTAATATAAGAAGTACGGAAGAATGTGACGTATAAAAGAAGAAAAGAAGAAGAACGATGTAGACAGTAAGGATGAGGAAGACAGTGGCGTTTAGAAGTGATCATTTTATATAAAATCCAAAGTTTAATGGAAAACGAAACAATTTTATATATTTTTTATGTATTTTTTGGTAGAACCAGAAGGAGGAGAAAAGATCGAAAGAACAATGAAATTCTCATTGAAGTTGCAAGTCGAATGAATTATTGATGTTAAATTGCCTTGAACTCATAACGATAACAGTTGTGAAACTAGAAACAAGAAAGAAGAATAAAAGAAGAAAAAGGGTATAAGAAACGACCAAGGGGTACAAAGGAAAATAATGAAGAAAATAAAATGAATGGTAATACAAAGAAACCAAAAACCTTCCCCCACGGAAATAGAATAAACCTCTAATATTTCCATCAACTACCTTTAGTGGTTTTTCTTTCCCTTCTTTCTTGCCATTTATCCCCTCTTCCTCTTTTTAGATCTTTAGATCTTCCTTTATACATGTACAAGGTTGTTGATAAACCTTACTCCAAGAAAGTAGAATACAGCTACAATATTTCTATTAGCTGCGTTCAATGATGTCTCTTTCCTTTTCTTCTTCTCGTTTATTTCTTCTTCTTCTTCCTTTTTTATATTTTTCTTCATCAATATTTACCTATTTTCCTTTTCCTTTGCTGTTGCCAATTTTGTCATATCTTTCTTCTTTCCATTTTCATTCTTCCTTTTATCACATTTTCAAATGTTTCTTGCTTAGTTTCATTTTCTCCTATATCTCACATTACCCTTATTTCTTTCTTTCCCGTCCTTTCCTTATAAATTCTGTCTCTTTTTACGTGTTTTTCTTGTAGTTCTCGTTTCCTTCTCATTTATTGCTTCCTTCTTCGCGTTTTCCTCCTACATATTTTTTAAATTTGCCACATTTTCTTGTTTTTATCATACGTCGTAGATTCCCTAATTTACACATTTGCAACTTGAACTTTTAACAATCTCCACTAATTATTTTCATTTTCCTCACATTTTTTGTCCTTTATTTTCATCTTGCGTTTCTTCATTTTCCACGCATCCTAATTCTAATCGTTTGCTGCTTAATTCTAGTATCTCGTATTTCTCACATTACTCTCCCTTTCTTCTTTATGTATCCAGTCTCCTTTTTTACTTTCTTCTCGAAATTCTCGTTTCCTTTCACTTCATTTTCCCCCTACGCATTTCTTAAATTCGTCACATTTTCGTCCTTTCATACGTCGTAAGTTTCTCAATCTCCTCACTTACATCTTGAAGTTTAAAGGATCTTCGCTTCACTTTTTCCACTTTCGCCCTCCATTGTCGCTTTGTTTTACAGTTTATTCCTTTTCGCCTTCCGTTCCTTCCTTTTATCTTATAAGCTTGTTCCTTTCTTCCTCACCTTACGTCCGTCTGTTTTTCTATTTTAACCATCGGTAGTCCACATCGCTAGTTTCTTTTATCTTTCTCATTTTTCACGCCCTCAACCTCTGCCTACTCTTAAATGTATTTCCCCTATTACAAGCTTCTTTTTCCTACTTTCTACTGTTGTGGGTTGTAACTTTTGCTTTGTTATTCGTTTCAATTTTTTCATTTCTCTTTTGCTATCTGTTTTCCTTTTCTTTTGTTCGATTCTTGTATTCATGATGTCTTTTTCTACTCTGCTCTAATCTTTGTTTTAATTCCTCTCCTTCTTACTCCAGAATGGTTTGCATTTTGCTACTGTTTCTATTTTTGTTATTAGTTTCGTTCTGGTATTATCACTTTTATCTTCATTTTTAGGCTTGTTTGTTTCCATTTTTTCGTCCTCCTATTTTTTTTTTATTTCATTTT
This sequence comes from Chrysina gloriosa, assembly GCA_038088585.1. Taxonomy (NCBI): domain Eukaryota; kingdom Metazoa; phylum Arthropoda; class Insecta; order Coleoptera; family Scarabaeidae; genus Chrysina; species Chrysina gloriosa. The sequence goes on along the minus strand of CM076093.1, from coordinate 47,593,601 downwards.
CTTCCTAACTTTCCTCCTCTTCTACTAGAGCACCTTCTTTGTCTTCCATTCCTTCTGTCGTCCTTCGTTTCCACTCTATCTTTCTCATTATTTTCAGCCTGTAAGTACGTACTTATTTCTTTTTCTGTCGTTCGCATTTTCTTGTTTAATTTGTTTTACGACTTTGTTTTGATATTTCCTTTTCTCAGTGAACATGATTTCTCTCCTTATATTCCATTTTGTTATTGAATCACTTTTTCTACTTTCTTATCTATCATTTTCATTTATACTATATTCGACAGGTTTTGTTTTTCTCTTTGTTCTGTCTGCTGTCTCGCTTTCCTACGCTGCGTTTTTCCTTCCTCTGGTGTTCCGGCTCTATGCCTCGTGATTTTAGAGGCCTTTGCTGGTCCGCCCTTGTCGTGTACAATCGTCCTCTATTTTTTTCCCTCCCTTACAAATCATCTTCTTTTCTTATGCCATCTTTCATTAGTTTTCTCTTCCTGGTTCTTTTAATTTCTAGGTTTTCATACTCCTGCTTTCCGTTTATTTGGTTTTATCTGTTTTCTCGCTCTCTTTTCTTTTTTATGTCATGCTTCGTGATTTTCTGGACTTTTTCTTGGTTAATTATCTCTTGTCTTTCCCTCCTTTCCTGTTCTCTGTCTTCAATTTTCGATTACATTTATTACTTCTCCTCCATGTCCTCGTTCTTCTCTGTTTTGCTTCATAATCATATACATTGTTGCACTTCTTTTTCTCCTTGCAAGTTTACTTTGACGGTGCCCAGTCATTTTCTTTTTCCCCCTTTTTTTTTGTCTTGGCTACGTATGTCGTTTCTATTTTACGTATTTTTTCGCTTTCTTCCTTCTTCTTCGCCTGATTTGTTCTGTACCTCCTATTCTTCATATTTCTCACTTCTCTCATTTCTCAAGTTTATTTCTGTGCATTCTTCTTGCATTTATTTTATTCTTTAATTTTGGCCCAATCATCCAGCGGTTTTCACAAAATACTGGATAATGTTATTCCTCTGTTTTAGACATTCTTTAGACTGTCGCCGCCTATCCTTTCTTCTCATTTTAAATTCTCCCCACTCTTCCGTCTTCTTTTCTTGAACTCTTAGCTTTTTATTTCGTCATGCTGCTTCTTTGTTTCACCTGATATTCTTGATTTACAGCATATTCTAGTCCATTTTGTCGCCCATCTCTTAATAGTTTTCCTTTGTTTTACTTATCGGCGTCTTTTATGTTATGTTCTTGTCAATTATCTATTTGTCTACTCTATTTCGTCGATTCTCCTTCATTATTCTTCTGTTGTTTTCCGCTTGTTTTTTGACTTTTCATGTCATATTCATTTTTTCTTGCTTTCCTCTCTTTGATCTCTTTGTTTCTTGCTTCATTGCATTGATTTTCATTTCCATCCTTTCTAGTTTTCAATAATTCATTTATTCTTCACTCATAAAATTAATTGCTTAGAATTGTGATTGTTCCAAGAAGAAGAAAAATATCTACGTATCTAATGCCGACTCTCGAAAAGTGCTGAATGTCCCTCTTAATCTCCATTTCAAAACTAATCATCACATAATAATAAAATAAGTTAGCGATGAAAAGGGACAAGGGATTTCCCATCGCCATACCTTCGCGTTGTATCTAAACTTCGTTAGTAATTCGAAAATAATTTTGTTCGAAACAAAACGACTTCCCAGTCTCGTACATACATACATACGAAACGGACGTAAATAGGTCAAGCGTAGAAAATCGTCCTCTCCTCGTTAACCGGACGTAGAAGGTCGCTTAGACGAAATAACCATCCTAGAAAGAAATAAATCGCGCGACAGAAAGAGGGTTCCTAGCCCCTGATCACGGCCGGTCACACCGGACATCGATCCCTTTTTCTCCCTCGTCCGTGGGAGTGTCGCCGCAAAACGTCAAGAAACGGTAAACACACACACACACACGATCCTCGATCCCTTGCGAATTCTTTTACGGCACCGAATTTTCTCGCTCGCAGTGAATTTCGTCTCCTCGCGGGATGCCTCTTTTGAGAGAGAAAAGATCGACAAAGGCGCGGGAGGACAAATGGCTACTATGTCTGCGTTGGCTCTCCACAGCGGTGGCTAGTTATTCGTGCTCACGGATACGTAGGTAGGCGAACGTGATGATAGTTGGTGAAAAAAATGACATATTTTGACACCGAAAGGTGCAGGTATAAACGGAAAGGAGGTAAGAAATTGGTAATTGGGTGTTTGTGAGAGGACAATTGGGTAAAAATCTGGGCTGTGAATTTACTTAATTGTGCGAATATAAGCGGAGAGGAATACGAAAATAATTATAACTGGTCTGGTCTCAATCACAAATATGAATTAACCGATAACATAAATAAAGCATAAAGTTTACTAAAAGGAAATTGCGTTAATTGCTGTACGTATGTACGAGTACACATATTGGGAGAAAACACCACAATCAACGGACTAAATACGGAGACCGATCATAAACAACAATTCGTAAATACCCGGCCTTGTAATTCTTGAAACCGGCTTCAAAGAAACTTAATTGCAATTTATATTTATTAATAAACGATTTTAAATCAGGACAAGCTGCAGGCACGATTGATTTCTCTTAATTAATAACAACTGAAATAATTGCTAATCAGAACTCAGATTAGTAATGCACTTTGGTCTATAAATTGCTTAATAAGAAGAGGGGGATATATGTTGAATTTTGTGAAATTTGGAGCTCACCTAAACGTCCTTAGATTTGGGTTCAAGAAAAAGAGGAAATGGCGAATGAAAGTTGATTAAGGAAAATGATAGATGCGGATTTAAACAAGAACAGGGATCTAAAAACCGTTCCAGAAATCTAGGAGGAAGAACTAGGTAAAGGGACCAGACAAGAACTCAACTTAACGTTCTAGACCGGGCAGATACACAGGAAAGATGGTATCAATTTTTTTGTCTTGGTATTAGAATTCTCCAATAAAATTACAATTACAATCATTCGAATTAAACATTTTCTTTCAGGAAGAAAAATATACAAATATAGGGACGTCAGCAACGGCAACCTAAATAATTTAAATGAGAATTACTCAAACAACGAAGAAATATTAACAGTCATGAATAGACTGTTAACATCATTAATAATTTAAAAAATAGATTAAGTGTTGGAGAAGATAAAATTCCGACTCGTCTGCTCAAAGAATGTGCGGATATATTAGCAATCCCACTTCACCATATTGTGAATGTCTCATTCCAGACAGGTAAATTTCCAGAGAAACTAAAATATGCAATTAGTAAACCTATACAGGAAAAAAGGAGAAAAAGTGTCTTTGACAATTATAGACCTATTGCTTTAATATCCGATATAGCAAAAATCTTTGAGAAAATTGTATACAAACGAATGCAGAATTTTCACACATGCACAAAATATCTTGCATAACAATCAAAACGGATATACAAAATCAAGGTCTACAACTAGAGCAATGTTTAAAATTTTGGAAGAAACCATTAAAGCTATAAATAACAAAGAAAAGGTTGCATGTATATTTACAAATTTGTCAAGGGCACTTGACTGTGTACGTCACGAGAGACTACTCCAAACTTGAAAAGTTGGGATTTCGAGACGTGACAGTCGAATGGATAAAGTCATACTCGAAGGGCAGAAAGCAATGTATATTGGCACTCGATGATAGTGGAAAGGAGGTCAGGTCGGATTGGAACAAAATAGAACATAGAGTCGCACAGGAGTCTATACTGGATCCATTATTATTCGTCTTGTATGTAAACGATCTTTCAACAGTCCAGAAAAATCTTGTGGTAATGTTCGCAGGCGATTCTTCTTCTGTGGTGCGCGCAAAATCGCTGGACGAATTGGTATATAAAATTGAGACTGGCTTAGTGGACTTTAAAAGTGGTTCAGTGCAAATAATCTTAAACTAAATATAAACAAAACTAAAGTGCTCATATTCAGAGAAACAGAAGAGGTTGATATGCTGCATGATGGTAAACGACTCGTACAGCATCAAGAGGTCAACTTTCCTGCGGAGAATGGTGGATGGTATACTTTACTGGAAAGCGCATGTTGATATGTTGGTAGTAACACTTTGTAGGTATTGTTTCTGCTTGCGAACAATTTCCAGAAATATCAGTGTAAGTGCGGCTATGTGTTTGTGTACCATACGTGTATTCATTCCAGACTCGGATATGATGTGATGTTTTGGGGCCAATCGGTGCAGGCAGAGAGAATATTTCGTATTCAAAAACCATGTGCCAGAGCTGTTTTTAACATGAAGTCAGGAGACTCATGTAGGAATATCTTTAAAACACAAAAAATGTTCAATCTGCCCAGTACCTACATTTTTGAGTGCGCTGTTTTTTTGTCAAAATAAATTACTTTGATTTCTTTTGAACAGTACAAATTAGAACATATAGTTATACTACAAGAGGTACAGTTCAGGGTCACCCACTTTAACCAAAAACACACTTTTGCTTTATAGTGCAGAGGAATATATTTCTTCATTGACAATGAGAGTGACTTTTCCTCATACTCATTTGGGTCGCATTCGTTATCGTCTTTTGATTCCCGAGTACACCGGAAATATTTTTTCAAAATAAGAGGAAATATTGTACTTGGTTATATTTTTCTCTCTCTTTTTTGCTATTTACATAAACGAAACAAATTACGTCCTCATATTCCCTTTGGAAATCACCATCTTCGGGTAGGATCAAATGTTCATCAGTGATGATTTCGTTTTCATCAATCGCCTCAAAATCACTTTTCCCACCAAAATCATTCCATGGTCTTCAAACATGGTCTTCACGAATCCGAGGGATTGCGTGAAATTCCGCTTGAAATCTCGTCAAAAGGCGGAGTTTCATCACCAATGTCTTTCCATTTAAATCGCAATCTATACCTATAGAAGCATTTTTCATCATCATCATATTTTCGCTGGAGATCGATTTTAACGTAATAAATATCACGAAAGGCATACGCCAACTGACTGGAATATGACAATGAGGAGCGAAACAAACATAAAGTGGGAGAGATGCCCAAGAACAGTCGGAATACGTGTTGATCAGAATGGAGACACGAGAATTTTTAACATACATCGCACTGCTATTTTATCCTCGATTGGAAGTTTATTGAACAATGTGAAGGTTACTTAAATTGTTTTCGACTACTGAATTCGAATCACTGATGTTTATGATGAGAGAAACATTCTTTTTGCCTTCCCATCCTTGAAGTCGAAAGTCAAATATTGAAGTTAGTAAGAATCGAAACCAGAACCTCCAGCGTCCAGTCATCTTGTCTGTTCGGCAATCGCCGCTTGTTCAACTCTATTCATGTGATTTGGTGTTGACTCGTGTGGAATCTAATATCTCGGAAACGAAGCTCCAATCGGATAAACTCTCGGAGGGTTTCTTTTATGAAGTGTTAAAGAACACTTTCAGGTAATAGGACCGAAATCCGTGATGGACATTCAACATAATAAGAAGCACACCTCTAGAGTGGTATGGCCCTCTGACGTGGACAAGGGACGACTACCACACGGTAAACCATTGGTTAGTTCCCTCGATAGGTTATGGAGTGTCACAAGCAGCATAATCGATGCAAAATCGAAATGACACTATCCGATTCACCTGGATGTGGTCGACAAACGTTGCACACTTTACTTGTCTGTTCCCTTCAATATAAAAGAAATAAATGGTCCATCGTCAGAAGGAAATGCATTTTTTCCATGTAACCTGTCCGTCACAGATACATCGACGTATCATAAACGGCGAGCAACAATCCTCATTGATATCGTTACACAATTACGGAGCGCGAGTTCTTCCTCCAGCACGTTCTCCGTTATGTCAAGTAGAAATTTTTATGAATCGTACGTAGTATACACAATGGCCCCGTTACGCAATCGATATCGTTCGTTTAGAAAGCAAGACACAATCTAAAAAGCTATTGATGAACAACTTTCCCATGTAACGTTAAGATCGGTAGGTAGGCAGGCAGGTATTTCGAGGCCGTCGTCGTCGCCATCGTCGTCGAATTAAAGCATGGATACGTAAGTACATACATACCATCCAGTATTGCCATAGCCGGTACCGGTAGAGGTCTTTTAGAAATGCGTTTAGTTTCTTCGCCGATTCGAATTTATGTAACTATACATTACGATTTCTGTCGTTTTTCACGCTTCGATTTTTGTACGCGAGAGAGTCCTTTTCACTTTTATACGTATAGTATACCGTACCGCTTTCGTCCACGTTCGTTCGTTAGTTCGTCTAGTTATTTTCCTTCCTGGCCGATTGCGTAAGGGATATTACGCGAAAGCGTTTAGCAATGATACGAATTGTAACAAACAATAAGTCGGTTATGTAGGCATATCGCGAATGTATTATGGGAATTTATCGACGTATCGTGTACGAACGAAACGTAATCGAACGGTCGGAGGATTGCGTACTTGCCGTAACTGCCAAATCGCAAGGTTGCTTAATTTCGACTTCACGGGAAACGCGTTATTCGTTACCGTCAATTTTTGGCGGAAACGAAAAGCACGCAGTGTGTACCGCTTCATCTCGAAAAGAAAAAAACTAGGTTATGCATTTCGACAACCAAATTCCTCAATGCACAATAAAGAACGAACGGAAACGTCACTCGTGAAACGCACGTGAAATTTTTGTTAATGTTTGCTTCCCCTAAAACGGTGTATACCTCACCACTTTACAATCGACACTGCCATTCTCAAATTTCTTTTCCTCTGCAAAGAAGAAACAGAAGAAGAAAAAGGAGATGTCTATTTTCTTCTTCTGCTTCTTCTTCTGTTTCTTTTTACTTTTATTCTGTTTCTCCTTATGGTTCTTCTTCCTCTTCTTCATCTTCTTAATCGTAAGCTTTCCCACAGTTAGTTGTAGATGCTATAGGAATTACAATGGGTTACTTTCTTGCATATTGTATTAATAATGTACTTTTATAATAATATTCGCATGGTTAACTGCCATTATCATTGCTAGATAACCTATCATTAATTACAATTAAAAATATATCGAAATTTACATTAAATGTTGGGTTTGAAAGTCATGCACGTCTCATATTCAAATGCCATTTTCTTTAATTTTAGGTTGTATTTATACTTTTCCGGTACCACACAAACCACCTTTTAAAGACTTAGTTACCCTGGGGGTGTTAGCTTCTTTTTCTAAGTCCAGCCAGAGATGTTTAATGGAGGAAAAGTATGTAACTAGAAAAATATCAATGATCATAAAAAGCATCGATTAAAAGATACAAAGCAACGTAAACATTTAGACACATACGTTCAATACTTTCACGTTACAAGAAATCCTAATTATCACTGGGTATAAGAAGAATTTCGTTGCCGAGTTTCTATCTCAAGGTCGCAGGTCCATCAACAATCTAGATTTCGGTAACAACTTTATATCAGTGATATTGAAAAATAGTAAACAGCTAGTTACCCGGAAGGCAGAAAAATGTAGTAACTTTCGGATTAGGGAAGCGTCCTGGCTTGTTGGCAAGCGGAATGTAAACCACACGAAAATCAACCAGAAGTTTTTTGGCGACCTTTAACTAAAATTACAATATAAATTTTATTGATTTTCAAAACTAAATGTTTTGAAAGAAGGAAATATTAAACAAATACAGCCTTACCGAAGACAGACTTTAAGAGGGAATCCAAGGAAGTTGAAAGAGCCCGGAACAAGAATTTCATCGTAAAAGAAGAGTATACACATAACACATCTGACATATCGAAATCCTTGTAAATACGTTTGTGATAATACATGCTTTATATGATGTTATTAGTTCAGAGCTAAGCCGGTGCAATCTGGTTAAGAGTTATTATTTCATCTAAATCTCAATACAATATTCTTCTCCATTTAATTCTATCTTTGGATAGTTCTTTCATATTTTTCCATTCCAGTATTCTTATTTCCATTTTTAGATCATGAAATATCTCAAATTATGGCACTAGAGATGTTTTGGCGTTACTTTAAAATGGGCAATAGCATTTGGGCAACCATGTCGAATGAAGAAGTAATGCAAAACTGATAAAGGCGGTGATGAAAGATAGACAAGAAAGCAACCAGCAAACCACCTCTGAAAAAACCCTTCCCTATTTTCTAAATGGTAAGCTTCCTACTGCTAGGTGTAAGACTACGTTAGTTAAGTTGGCTTACTCTATTGCACGCTTTCCCCCATAGCTTAGTTCCATCACTAGTCAGTTTGTTTATATTTTTGCTTTCCACTCCTTTCCCCCGATTTATTCTATTACACACCCACTTCATGTCTTTTTGATTTTCCTCTTGTGTTCTTACCTTGTCCCCTCGCGTTTCATACACTGTTTTTGGTGAAGCTAATCCCCTCAATTCGGCATACATGACCCCATCTATATAAGCTAATAATTTTGCTTTGAACCGGTTTCGTGTTTAAATTCCTTCGGAATCTCTCCTTCCTCGATTCGGAAGGACATGGAGGCAATTTAAGTGACTGGAACTCCTTAGAATTTTATCTGCAAATAGACAATCTTTGCCCTTGAAGAATTTTTGGATTTTGCTAGTATGTGATGAAAGCTGTCCACTGCCAAAATCCGGCCAGAACCATTAGATTTTGGTCGGATCAAGCGAGATTGTGAATTTTTCAAGATAGTTGAAAGTATACAAAAGTTTTAGCTCTAATTAGGGTTGAACTGCCTTCTAGACAGATCTCCTAAATATTTTAACTTATTAGTTTTTTTTCGGACAGCGATTTTCAGCACCTCAAACAGCTGTCGAAGTCTTCTCAGGTTTTTGCGATAATAACTTCATAATGGAAGAAATGTTTTGAGCATTGTCTTGAGCAAAAGTGTACAGGTCTTGAAGACGAATTTTATCAAAAGGAATAGAAATGTTGTTTTCGAGAAAAAGTTCTCTGCTAGATTCTGTACCAACTCAAAAGGTGTCCTTGTAGAAGAAACAAAGTGTTTTAAATTATTCATATTAAATCTAATATCACGAAAGATACAAAATAAAAAAATTAATGATGACCGAGGTTGCACCTGTTTAACAAATTTTTGAATTCCTGATTGAGTACGCGTTAAAGCCAATCCCAAGTCATTTAGTACATCCACCCTTATTCTGGCCTTCGTTTTAATGTTGCAATCCATCCTGCGCTTCATCAAAGACATAGGCAAGATCCAAGGACACATGGAATAGGTCCCTCTTGTTACTACAGCTTCCTTTTCGGGCAGCTGTCGGGGAAATACCGAATCTAGACTGATGTTGATTACGAGATCCCCTATCAAATCAATGAAGGCAACAAATAACATTTGCTTTCCTTTTCATTTACTTCTCATCCAAACCATTCCTTAAAGGTAAGTAAAAGCCAAACAAGATGAAATTGTTCCCCACCATATCCGCGTTATAGCGGGTGAATGCCACACGATCGAAGAACAATCGGCCGATTAGTTTCGAAATAAGCGTAGCCGAAACGAATGGAAGGAAATCGTTCGTGCTACAGCCGCCGCCGCCGCGTTCGTTGTCGCGAAAAACTTGTCACATGTTTAACCAGGCGGTGATTCAACTGACGGCCGTAGGATTGTCTTATTGATACATAATGGCCGGATATTTTGTGTTTACGCAGCGGTAAATTGAAAGGAATAATAAAGGCGAACGTGAGAACCGCGTTCGGATTTACGAGATACAAGAGGGGAGGGTTGCTTGCGTTGGAGTCACGTGTTTTCGTAAATACTAACGTAAATAATAAAACGGGAGATCGTCGGTTTATGTACGTATGTACATACGTACTTAAAATGTTGTCTGCACTTCTTTCTTGTTGGAAGTAATAATTTTGGTGTTTTCTATACTTCTTCCTTGTTGGAAGTCACCATTTGGATGTTTTCTATACTTCCTTCTTGTTGGAAGTCACCATTTTGATGTTTCCTATACTTCTTCCTTGTTGGAAGTCACTATTTTGATATTTTCTATACTTCTTCTTTGTTGGAAGTAGCCATTTTGATGTTTTCTATGCTTCGTTCGTGTTGGAAGTCACCATTGCGATGTTTTATATACTTCCCCTTTGTTGGAAGTAACCACTTTGGTGTTTTCTATACTCCGTCCTTGTTGCAAGTTAACATTTTGATGTTATTTATACTTATTCCGTATTGGAAGTCACCATTTTGATGTTTCCTACATTTCCATCTTATTAGAAGTCACCATTTTAAAATTGTCTATACTTGTTCCTCCCTGGAAGTCACCATCTTGAAGTTGTCTATACTTCATCCTTTTAGGAAGTTTCAATTTTGATATTTTCTATACTTTCTCCTTGTTGGAAGTCACCATTTTAATGTTTTCTATATTTCCCTCTTATTAGAAGTCACCATTTCGGAGCTGTCTATATTTCTGCATTGTTGGAAGTAACCATTTTGATGTTTTTTATACTTCGTCCTTTTTGAATGTCACCATTTTGAAATTTCCTGTACTTCTTCCTGGTAGGAAGTCACCATTGTGATGTTGTATATACTTCTTGCTTCTGAAAAGTCACCTTTTTGATAGTTCTTATAGGCCGTCCTTGTTGGAAGTAATCATTTTTAGGTTTCTTATACTTCCTCCTTGTTAGAAGTAATCATTTTGTTGTTTCCATAGTTCGTCCTTGTTGGAAGTCACCGTTTAGATGTTTTCTATACTTATTTCTGGTTAGAAGTCACCATTCTGGTATTGTCTATACTTCTTTCTTGTTGAAAGTTACCATCTTGGTATTCTTTATACTTCATCCTTCCTGGGGTCACCATTTCGATATTTTCTGTACTTCTTCCTTATTGGAAGTCATCATTTTGTTGTTTTAATATTTCGTTCTTATTGGAAGTCACCATTTTGATGGTTTCTATACTTCTTCCTTGGTGGACGTCACCATTTTGATGTTTGCTATACTTGATTCTTGTTGGAAGTCATCATTTTGATACTTTATGTACTTCTTCCCGGGAGGACGTCACCATTTTGATATTCTCTATACTTCTTCTTTGTTGAAAGTCACCATTTTGTTGTTTTTATACTTCGTCCTTTTTTGTAAGTCACCATTTTAATGGTTTCCATACCTCTTCCTTGCTAGAAGTAACCATTTGGACGTTTTCTAGACTTCGTCCTTGTCGTAAGTCACGATTTCGATGCTTTCTATACTTATTTCTTATTGGAATTCACTATTATAAGGTTTTCTATACTACTTCTTTGTTAAAAAAATAGTTGTTAACTTTATTAGTCGAATTCAAGTTTCGGTTCTAGTCAAGTAGTTTCCAAAGTTGATATGTGAGGAAAAATTTCGGACTATGTAAGATCCCCATCTCCAAAATTGAGTGAGTTGTTGAGAAATTTAGAACATTAGAAGATTGAAGTTTTCATTCCGAACAGCACTATTGCCTGCTATTGTCTAAGAGAAGTCGTCCGTGCTGCTGCTCAACCGCGCCGTAAGAGGATAACATACGAGAGGATTGACCTGCATGCATCCTTGCGAACATCCGTGATAGCAGTCTGACAGCAGTCTCAGACTTAGTATCTTCAAATTATCTCTCTATTGCAAACAATTCCAAAGAAAATTAGTGTGTCGACGTTGAAACCAACAGTTAGCTGTAAGAAGAAATTTGATAGCGTGTGCTAACTAAAATGACCAGCTGCCTTTCGGTCAGATAACTCTCAAAAATTTTCCGCTAACACCACTAATTTGAATACTACAAATTCAAACATTTTCGAGGCAAAGGAAGCTAACCCTAAGTTTTCTCGGATTACCCAGATTTATTTGCACTTTTGACCTCTCAAACCAATTTTAGAAATAGGCACAAAGTCTAGAATTCCAGAAATGAATAATAAGAAACCGGAAGTTTCCTCTAAGCTCACTAGTTCGAAATCTTCAGAAGTTTGCCCGAAAAAGCCGAATTTATGATGAATTTAGCTCGTATCGTATTAGCCAAGTTCCTTAGGAATTTCGTCTTCGTCAAACCAATGTTGGAAATTAGGCAAGAACGGGAACTTTCCTTTGATTTCCTTCGCTTCAGGCCTTCCGATTGAGAAATTTTCCAGATAATTTGAGAAACTGGCTTGAACCACTTTCGGATTGGCAAGAATTCTTTGAAATTTCGTCCCTTTCATGCTGATTTTAAAAGTGAACAGAACAGCGATTCCATTCCTCATCTCTTCTTCGCGTTTCTCTTCAGTTTGTGATGTAAATTTGCCTAATATCTTCGCAGACTTGGTCTTTCCACTTACTCTTTGGCCTACCTCTTGGTTTTTCTCTTTGGCGATTTCCTGTTGAGGATTTTCTTTATTAGTGAGTTTTGGTATCTTCTTTATCACACATGTGTCCTAGCCAGCTCAGCTTTCGAGCTGCTATCTTGCGATCCCCCTAAGTCCATCACCTGTCTTATCTCGTGGTTCATTTCAGTGGTTTGTATTCATTCTTTTTACTTTCATTAATTCCTTCTTGGGATTTATCTTTCTAGTATTCGCATGTTTTCTTTGTCCTTCTGTGTAAGGCACATTGTTTCAGTTCAGTTCAGGCCTTCGATTAATCGAAAACGTTCAACAATTTTGCAGTTGGTATCCGTATAGCGAGCCCTTGGTCTACCTCGTTTCTTCTCGCTCAATGCTCCAACGATAGTCAGCAATCATATCCGTGCCTTCATAATTTTCAAATCTTGATGGAAGGGCTCGCCTTGCTAATCACTCTTCACCAAAGATTTTCGGGGAATGAGCATTTGGAAGCTCCCCAAAAGTTTCTGGACTATTTTGATGTAATTCTGGGCTCGCTTATATCCTAGAAAGTTCTTGGCAAGTTTTTGAATGACAACCAATCCTTTTTGGGATTTTTGCCTAATCTGCGGACTGTCAAATACACCCGTTTTTGTCTTTTGACATGAAAGGGTAGGACTTGCAGAAATAAGATAGTTGAAAGAGTTCTCTTTAGTTGGCAAAGCTTCGACGAATTGCTTCATGAGACGTAGTCTTCAATTGTCAAAAAGTAGCTCATGTAGAATTTTAGGATCATCAATCTTGAGGTCTGATCGTCCATCTCCAATTCTTTTGCACCAAATTCGGAAAATTTCGACTCAAAATGTTCAGGCCATAAACATCCAGTAATCCACAGTGAACGTCGATTCATGCAGAAATCTCCCTTCGAATACCTTCCGGAAATTTAAAAGGGGTGGTTGCGACGTAAGATCAGATTGGGAATTGTTGGTCTAGGCGATACAAATTGAAGATGCGATAACGTCGCTTTAAACAGAAATGTAATACGAAAGCCATACACTACGAGGCTTAACCTCATTCGAAAATACTGCTACATGTCCCGCATTAAATTGACCTGACGTTTCTTGTAATATTTTTTCCATGTTAACTCTCACCTTTACACCAAAAAAGAAAAATAAAATAAAAACGATAATTACCGCGGAAAGCAATCTGCATAACACGAGTTGCACTTACAACGTATTAACGAGAACACGCAGGTCGCAAATAAATGCGCGCACTGTTATCCTTGTACCACATCGACAGTTACAAGTACATATTTACTTAAGCAGCAACAACACAAATATCGATTTAAGCGAACGTGTTTTTACACAAAACGCTAAATTGTCCCCATCAATTATTTCGTTACAAACGAAAACAAATTAAGTCCGTACGTTTGTCACCTTGTCGTTAAAACTTCGGAAGAATACGTTTTAAAATTATTCGATCTTCGACTTTGCGAGGACGATTTGGAAACCGCCAACGGCTTTGTTTTGCGTACCGCAACGACATCGCAGACATTGTCCGGTTCCTTATTTGTAACCTACGTGTCCGCGAAAAGCGAGATGACTTGAAAATTCGTGTCGGTAAAACAATGGATCGGACGGCGGTTTCTCGCGCGATATTCAGGTAAAACGTGTCTCACGGGAGCGGAATGCGATAGGTACGATTATTAGTTTGGTTCTTAAAATTAGCCGCACGATCCGGTCATCGACGGCTGAAGTTTCGGCAAAATCGCATGAATAATCTGGCAGGTAGGTGGGTTAGCATGTTGTACATAACCAAACGAGCGAATGTCTGTCAAGTCGTATCGGATTTAAATACGAGGAGACTAGACAGGTGTCCGGGGATAAGATCACGGAATGCAAATAGATAAAAGTATCGCCGGGGAAATCGTACGAAAAAGTTATTTACATTTTTTTGACTATGATTCATTTCGGAGGTGGATTACAGTGCCGATTCGTAACCGACGAAATTCGCAACTTCGCACCTGCGATTCATCGAAATTTCTCATTTCGGTGACTGAACGAACTGCTCGCGAATTTCGATGTGAATTACGGGAATAGACATGAGCTGTAGGCGGCTACGGAATTAACATTTCTGATCGATTTTCTTTGTCGTTTTAGTTGCAGATAGTTAGCTGCAAGCATTAACATTTCTCATCATTTTTCCAGCTTTACCAAGCCACGTTAAATGATTTAGACACAGCAAATTTTTAGTCAAGTATTCACCTGAAAAAGAAACTGAAGAAACCCTTTCACTCGCGATTTCTGTTACTTCCACAGAAGAAAAAGTTTATTCAATAGTATTAACGCCGCTTTTCTAAGTTTCTGTCGAAAATTAGAGGAACAAGTAGCAAAAGTGGTCGGAATAATGCAAACCTGCAAACGCCAACCTTAACGATAAAATTAAGTGCCATACTTTAGATGGAATTTGGATCAACGTGGATGATTTAGTTTTTCCCTCCCATATCGCGTGTGCAATCCCCACAGCGGTCATTTACAGAAAATCCGTAAACAACGCAACGAAACGGGAGTTTTAAAATCTGATTTAACAATCGACAGGAACCTCCACAATCTTCAATAAATCTCCAAAGTTTAGCAAGTGAAAAACTTTCTAAAGGAAACGAGGAGTTAACAGAATCAAGTGTTATAAGAGAACCTAGAACTCAAACTGGACGAACAACGTCTCATTGCAAGCTTCGTAAAAAGTTCGTACCCACATTTAGAAATTTTCCATTTCCAATTAAGTTCAAACGGAATCTACCGAAAATAATCAGTAAGTACGCAAAATCTGCTGCAACTAAATTCACTACAATTAACTAGGTAGAACGACGAATGATATCGTACAAAGGAACGCTAGTGAGAACACGGTAAAGTTAGGAATTAATGAATTTGAATTGATGAAATTATTCGTGTTTTGTTCGAAGATCCGCCACCGTGAAAAGTGGAACGCTGCATGTTCAACTACGGAACGAAACGTCCATACAGGTGGGGTCAAAACTATCGAAATACAAGTGCGGTCAAATATAACGTAACGGCAGGTAGATTACCTGAATCACTGAGATTTATCTTATGCATATAATAATAATAATAATAATAATAATAATAATAATAATAATAATAATAATAATGACCTGCATTGATAAGAACAGATGAATATAACTAAATACAAGTTTTTATCATAAATTTACAATAAATTTTATCATCCTTTTTTACAATAATATTTTCCTTTACAATTTCCAATTACAACGCCTAACCAATAGGTGTAGGATTCAGACAAAGTCTGCTATTCCTCCTAAGCCACTAAATACATATATGTTTATATACACACGCATACAAAAAAACTAAGCTACAAAAAAAGGAAGGAAAAACGACAAGAAGAAATGAAAAGGAAAGCAACCACAAAGATAACATATATCTGATGAGGCGACATTACACACCACCAGCCAACTGTAACTCACAAATTAATACGTATCAGCTAATCATCGAACTAAAACTGCAGTAGAAAATTGCGAAATTCTCGCTTAAACCCCGGCAATGACATATTTCAAAGATATATTAGACATATTTTTTTCATACATATTTGAAAGTTGTTGATAGCCCCCTTTTGAAGCTGCAATATGCTCTCATATTATATAAGTACACTGCAAGCAAACAATAGTAATATAGGTACAATTCGAGATAAAAAGTAATACTTATAAAAATTTATGTTCAAAGAAGGAACGTAACAAAACTCCTTAGAAGTAATGCTTAGCACCTAACATTGCTTACTGAGAAGTATGATCGTAAAAACGAGGTTACTCCCAATCCAAACATAACCTTACAATTCTCACAAATGAATTTGGATTTTCCCTTACAGTTTGATTCCTAGCATCTGACAAATGATTTTTGGATTGGTATTGTAGGTAAGTGCCCAACATTATCAAGTCTACTGAGGATGGGCTCCCACGTTTTGTCGTTATTTTTTGTGTACCATCACTAGAACTTCCGTTATATTCGCTTTAAAATGCATGAATTGCACATGAATTCGCCGCACATCAAGGGGTTCAATCTTGTACAAGTCCAGGAGTAATTTGTGACTGAAGCCTTGTTACATTTTAGAAAACGTCTTTGGACTTGTTCGAGTGAGTTTATACAGTATTTATAACGAAGCAGAAATATAAAGAAAAGATCGAGTCAGTAGATATGAAATTCCGTGTCATTCTTATAATGAAACCCATCATTCTTAAAGGCGAACAAGATATTCCATTGATTTGATCATTATACGTAAGTTGTGAGTCAAAAGTTACGCCCAGGTCATTCATAGCTTCACTAAAGCTTCTTTGAAGTAATATTATTAAAGTGGTAATCATAAACGACATTATCAACTTTTTGTGGGAAGCTTACTACCGTACACTCCCAGATATATTCATACTCAAATCATTATCTGCACACCACAATTGCACTGCGTTCACCTGATTCTGAAGCGATATATAATCGCCAATGCTGTTGATAGTAGCGTACAATTTTAAGTTATCAGCAAAAAGTAAGCTCCGATAATTGAGTATAGAAGGTAAGTCATTTATAAATATTAGAAATAAAAGGGGACCCAGATTAGTTACCTGAGGCACGCCTGATGTCGGAGAAAAGTTTTTGGAAATGCGACCTTTGTATAGTACATAATGTCTTCGGTTGGTTAACCTTCCTATACTCACGTGAAAATATGAAACACGTATACTATACTATATAAGTCGGTCTCACAGACCGTATGCGTGAGTATAGGAAGGTTAAAGATTGAGGATATCAAGTTTGGTAAGAACTGACTGATTTGATCAAATGCCTTAGTCATGTCAGTACCTACTTGCTTATTATTATCAAGCGAGTCAGACAGGTATTGCGTTAAAATTGTTAGATTTGTTACAGTAGACCGTCTAGCCATAAAGCCGTGCTGATCAATAGAAATCGTAGATTTTATTCTGGGGTAAATCGCCTTGTACAAACACAGTCCAAATACTTTGACAAAATTATTTGTTATGGATATGGGTCTGTTGTTCTCAGTGATATGCTTATCATCCCTCTTATGTAGTAGTGTTAATCTAGGGCCTTTCCGAATGTCGGGAAGGATAGAAGTAATTAGCGATAAATTAGAGATGTGACACAATGGAGTCGCAAATACATTTGCGCGATCTTTTCAAATAAATGATGGTATATTATCAAACCCGAAGTAAAACTAACCATTAAACCTTCCAACACACTCAACACCTTTGGTTCCGTAATGGAAAATATATTAATTGATGAGACGTATGTACGAGGGTGGCTCAATAAGTCCGTGACTTTTTGAATTTCCCGCCTCTTAACTGAAAGGGAAACACTGTCCCTGTCAACAGGCAACTGTCAGTTGACTCCTGTCGACATTTGAACAAGCTGCATCATTTAGTTTGTGTTTGACAGCCACTGATAGCAGAATACCGCGTGAAATGAAAAATTAAGTGAATTTCGTGTGCCCATTAAGCATTATATTTTGCGGAAAACACAATTACTCAAACCAAGGCTAAGCTTGATAAATACTATGGGGACTCTGCACCATCAATTTCAATGGTAAAAAAGTGGTTTACTGAATTTCGTTGTGGCCGTACAAGAACGGAAGATGCCGAACGTTCTGGACGTCCAGTTGAGGTGTCTACATCCGAAACATTTAAAAAATTCAAGATTTGGGGTTGACCGATCGGAGATTGAAAGTGGGAGAGATTGTGGAAGCCCTAGGCATCTCACATGGCTCAGTGGTTTCAATTTTGAATGATCACTTGGGTATGAATATTCAACCGTAATATGGACGAGTTTTTGCGCCGTTTCGTAACCGTGGACGAAACGTGGATGCACCACAACACATCAGAGACTTAA
The DNA here is from genome assembly GCA_038088585.1 of Chrysina gloriosa. Taxonomy (NCBI): domain Eukaryota; kingdom Metazoa; phylum Arthropoda; class Insecta; order Coleoptera; family Scarabaeidae; genus Chrysina; species Chrysina gloriosa. Next base: position 47,575,496 of record CM076093.1, on the reverse strand, counting down.
CAGCTGTCAGTACAGTGGGCTTCCTGGGGAGAATTGGCGCCTAAGAAGATCGAGGTGGGTTTGTCAGCCAATAAAGTCATGGCGAGCGTTTTTTGGGATGCACGCCGTTTAATTCACATAGACTTCCTTCTAAAGGGTAAAACCATCAATTGAGAACATTATGCCAACTTATTGGGTCGATTTAATGAGAATTTGAAAGAAAAACGACCGAATTTGGCCAAGAACAAGTTCTTTTCCACCAGGACAATGAAGGGTTGCAGTTTCTGTGGCAATAATCAATGAATTGGGCTAAGAATTGCTCCCTCATCCGCCCTATTCGCCGGATTTAGCCCCGAGTGACTATTTCTTGTTCCCAAACCTGAAGAAATGGCTCGGTGAAAAGAGGTTTGACTCCAACAATGAAATCATGTGACAAACAAATACCTATTTTGATGACTTCGACAAATCTTAGTTTTAGAAGGGATAAAAAATTGGAGAAACGTTGGACAAAGTGTATAGAGCTCAAAGGAGATTACGTTGAAGGTAAAACGATTTTTTATCTAAAAACCTGTGCTTCATTCACAAGGTCACGGACTTATTAACCCGCCCTCGTATCATCATTTGCAAAAGCAGACACCACAGGAATCAATAAACGTCCGTTGGTGTTGTTCGGTGCCCCAAACAACATTCAACTGGCTGTAACCGACCAGATGAAGGCTATTCCAGTATTCGAGCTCCAGTACTACTACGAGGAGTGAAAAAAGGAGCCAATGAAAATTTGTAATGTTATTGAAACCAAATCGGTCTCATTATTTACACACCCCGTATACCTCTTTTGGCGGTTTATAAGCTCGGAACTTCAAGAATATTTGTGATTTATTCCGGTATGAGTGCCAAGACTTATTTTACTTTTAATATACCGTTCCGGAGATCCGGGAATGAGAATTAAATTGTATATAATTATGAAAATAAAATTATTTCATCTTCGATCCCGATCGACGACTCCACCCCGTATATCCGACGAACAATTCCTTATATTTTCCAGCTTCGCGCGCGGCGCTCGAAAATTGCGAGATTGTGTTTGAAATATTCAGAGGCGACCAACCCCTCTCGTTGCGCATTCGGGAGATCGAAACGGAGACGACGACGACGGATTTATAACAGGGAGAAATAAGAAAGAGACGGCGTCGTAGTCGGGGAATCCTCTCAACCTTCTTACTCCGCGATTCTCGTCGCGTCGCGGCGGCGAACGAAGTTTCGGCGCTCGCTCGCTCGCTCGCTTACCCTTTTTGTAGGGTAAGGACGCAAAATGGAAACTTTCCGTAGAACAGACGCTTTGCACCTCTCTTCCGTTCGTTCGTTCCGTCGTTCCGTCGTTCGGCCGTCAGCTCGTCACGGTCGTCGTTCTTCTTTCTCTGTTCGTTCGCGTCGTCGAGAGGCTTTCCGCACGTCGATCGCGTATTTCGACGCCGCCGCCACAGCGACGCTCGCATCGACGAATGAAGGACGACGAAATCGAGGACGGGATGGCGTTATGGATGCTCGCGAAGACGGCGTTCCATTCATCATCGACCTTTATTAAGAGGAGGACGGCTTCTGCATCGCAATGCGAACGACCGTTCGATGGAAATTTGCTTCTCGCGACGAAGTTTTTGGTACTTTCGTAGCTAGAAAATTCGTTCTCTCTCGAATGGGTTTCCAACCGATGAGGTCACCGCCGCCGGTATAGTAAACGCTTGGCGAAATATGGGGATCCTCCCAAATTGACTTAGAAATTTCGACATTCTTCTCGGACACCCTGACAGGGCAAAAGAGAACCGAAGAAGAAGAAGACATTCTTCTTGTACTTTCTACCCAATGGTAAACCTTTATGCAACAAGAAGGATAAAGAATCAGGGACATTATTTTTATCTGAACAGATGAATTTCGTCGATGAACTCAGTCCTCAGAAAACTAAGTACTCATCAACTTCTCTTACCTGTTCTCCTCTTTTCCCTTCCTATTCCCCCTTTTCTACTTCCCCTTTTCCCCCTTTCTTCCATTTTCCCTCTTCTTCCCCTTGTCTTTTTCTTCCTCTGTTCTTTGTCCCTCTTTCTCCCCTTTTTCTTCTTCTTCTCCATCTATTCCGCTCTTCCTTCTCCTTTCTGTTCTCCCCCTTCCTCTTCTTTTCTAACCTTCTTCATCTTGCCCTTTTATTCCTATATTTAAGACTTTGTCTTGTCGATTTCTAATTTACGCTTTGTCCTGCTCAAGCGGTAACGACAGGATATTCCTCAGCGTAGAGCTAGCTCTATTCCACATCATCCCACTTAGTTAGTTATTTCTGAAAGCCACTTTTTGATAAAAAAGCAATTTGTGATTGCATCTAAGCGGTGAAGGCGTTGGAGTAATAATAATAATAATGGCAATATTCTTCGAAAGCTGTTGAAACTTTTGTCAATGAAGATAAGTTTCAAGATATTCCTAGAATTATTCTAACTTATGTCCCGTGAGTGTTCCAGATTACCTGGTACTGCATTACAGGCTTCAATAGTAGCATAATTCAGTAAAGTTTATTCCTACTAGTCCCAGAAGTATCCAACAAATAAGGCATGAAAATTTTGGGAAAAAATATCCTTTATTTCTAAACATAATTTCCTTTTAAATCTTACACATACACTTTTCCCAGCAATGTTCAACAGTTTCGATACCCTTTTATAATGGGAACCGTTGAGGTCCTTAAAGTAAGTAGCTATCGACCGCAAACTTCACATTGTCATTGTTGGTCAATCTTTTACCGCCGTGGAATTTTTCATGTTTTTGAAAGGGAAAATAATCCGAGAGGGCTAAATCTGGCGAAACAAATCGAACACACCATAACGGGTGTGCGATGCGGGTGCATTGTCTTGATGAAACAGCATTTTCCTTTTCGCCAAATGCGGCTGTTCTTTTCTGGATTTTCATCACTCAAACACTGCAATAAGTTCGTATAATACTTCTGAAGATAATCAATGAAAATTATCTCCCGCGCATCTCAGAAAACTGACGCCATGACGTTGCTAGTAGATGGGACTTCGCCTTCTTAGGAGCCCGTTATCCCTTTTCAGCCTATTGCTTCGACCGTATTTGTCGATGTTGCATCCATGGTTATGAATAGATGCAAAAATTCGGCTCTTTGCTACAAAACATCGCCAAATACTTGATTGAAAAATCCCCACTTTGCTGTTTTGTTCCATTGTGACCAAACGCGGCATCAATCTTGCCCACAGATGTCTCATCACCAAATTTTCAGTCAATGAGCAATGTACAGTAATTTCTGAAATCGCTCCAATGTCGAGTTTCAGATTCGTAATACAAAATATTTAAGTATCTGGAAAATTCGTCTAAAAAGCGCTATACATCGCACGAAGAGGAAGAAGCAGGCAAGGAGCCGAACAAGGATCATGGAGAAAATTTGATCAAAATATGAGCGTCTACTTAAGAGGAAGTCGAAAATGAATTGGAACAGCTGACAATGATGCAGAAAAAGAATATAGCATAAGAAACATGAGTGCAGGGCTCCAACAAAAGACGGAGACCGAGAATGACGTGGCTCCCATACTAATAATTTCCTTTTAAATCCATTTTGGCAAGATAGTGTATGTTTATAAAGGCCATAATTAGAAAATATTGTCATTTATACAGGCTATCCCAAAAAAGCGTCAAGTACCAGTAAGTTATATATTTTTTTAATGGAACATTATATATTTTTTGCTTTTTTCGTATTGTATAGAAAAATAAAGGACCCTGTAAATGGCTACTTGGGTCAACCGATTTGACAAGGATAGATTTTTTTTTTGTGATGGATATGAGAACATTTTTGCTTGTAATTCGGCAATATGACAATAAGAATAACCATTTTATTTACCACCATTATCCCGAAAATATTAAGAAGAGTTAGATGATGGTTTGAAGAGAGAGTTGAAATATGCCTAAAGGAAAGTGGCGAACACTTATTATAATACATGTCATTTAAAGGCACATGTCTTTCACTGGCAACTTTTTCAGATAGTTCACATAAAAAAGGATTGCATTTCCAGATTCAATCTATGTCAAATTTAGCACACCCTCAAATTTCTCCTAAACCACAAGAGATAGGTATAGGGAAACCTAATACAGTTTGGATGGGAATTGAAAACCTTTCTCGGAGTCTAAAGATGTAGAGGCTGGTCTATTTGAAACAAAACAAATCCTATTGAAGTTGGAACAAATAAAGCCGATCTATGGAACCATCCTGTACATTATTGTAAAATTACATACCTGAAAATAAGTAGCCCAAGATATACCAACTCAAGGGAAACCACGAACAACAAGGCGGGTTCTATATTTGAATGAATTTCCGAACTCATTGATTTGTACAGAGGAAATCCATTTGCAATCGACAATATTTGTCCGCCCCTACTTAACTGGTTCCTGCAATTGCAATTACTATGTAGTAAGTCATTGCACGGTTCTCGATCTGTGCTTTATCCAACACCCGATGGTATATTTGTAGGGCTAGCACTAGTTTGACCGATGATAAACTACAAAATTAGGTTATAACTGGCCCTACCCAATATCTGTGTATTCATTAGTTTGGGCAAACAGCGGTAGTTACGAAATAAGTTACGATAACCCAAATACACACAGAACTACTCCCATACAGCATCGATTTAGTACTCTCTAGATTGGGAAGTCGGTGATGCTGTCGTACCTTATTTCGTAATTGCACGCTGTTACCGCTGTTTGCCCAGACTACTACTCATGCAAATATATGTATGGGACTCCAGCACCAGACGATTTATGCCTGCTACTTTAACGAAGTACGATATCCTTTTCAATTATCAACTCCGCCGTCTTTAATCGACCCCGTACGTACAAATCAAACGTTTCGTTTCTCACTTATCATATCAAAATCCGAAACCCTAAACTGTAAACATCTTTATGAAATTAACGTCAGATAAGGAGAGCGTGGACGGGATCTAATCCGGTCCCTACGGAACACAAGAGATGGCTCCGTCCTCGCCTTCGCGCCCTCTCCACCTCATTACCGGGACGCACCATCCTTTCGACTCATTTACCCTCTGACGTGTAACGGGTCGCGATGAGCGGCATCATCCCCGGGAACCGGGGTCAGCCGGACCCCGAACGGATGACGATGATGGGAACTCTAAACACCTCCCGCGCTCGCAGTTATGATGGGGGGTAGGGAATGGAGCGGGCGGGAGAGGGGGCTACAAATCATAACTACCCTCTCTCGTCATCGTTGAGAGAATACGAACGAACGGGCTAGCGAGAGATGGAGAGAGAGCGGCGATCGGGACAGGGTCGACTCGTCTATGCGATTGTTCGACTTGTTTGCTGCGGCCTGGCGCTGAGCAACAGTTTAATTTTTTAAGTTGCGTTTACGATGCCGACCCCACCCACGCCGGGGCTCTTCATTCTACTACTCGTGTCGTATATGTATTTTTTCACGCTCGTCCTGTTCGGGGGAGGGGAGGGGAGGGGTCTATTTTTACCGCGGGAAAAAGGGTTTTTTTATGACATGCGAACGTTAAAGTTTTATTAAGCTAGGACGGCGCGATCACCCAGGTCTTTTCTGTTTTTAGAGTTTTTGTCAAATTGCATTTTCAGCAGGAAAAATTGAATTAAGAATGCGGGGCAGTTACCTAGGGAACTAATCACCGCTAGCGACTGAGAGTAAAATAAGGCATGTCGTACCGTAGTTATTAAAATCTATAGCTATTGTCTGTGACTTATTCTATGACGTTGAGATGACATGTTGGGAGAAGATTCATAACTAAGCTTTACTGACACAAATATCACATCGGTAAACTCCTCACCACACAATTGTTTATAATAAAATCGGTGACACGTGTTTCGCTAGCTCGAGGCAAGCATCGGCATCGGCTTGTTGAAGATGCTTGCCTCGAGCCAGCGAAACACGTGTCACCGATTTTATTATAAACAATTGTGTGGTGAGGAGGTTACCGATGTGATATTTGTATCAGTAAATTACACCACAGTCCTTGCAATCACCTTTATTAACTAGGCTTTAGATCTTCTTCCTGTACCTTGACAATTTTTCGGCTTTTATAATTTATTAGTACGTCGCACAGTAGTTCAGAAACGGACAAGATCCTATTTTGATAATGTTAAAAATGTAGATTGTTTGATGTGATTTTAATTAAATAAATAAACAAACAATACTATTCTAAACAATTTTGCTTTTTTTTCTAAGGGCAAGTACTGAATTTCTAATATCACAGTCAGGTTAAAACAAAACAGAGTTTTAGACTTGCGGCGCAACGCTGATTTCATTGATGTTTATTTGGTACTTTAGAAAAGACAAGATAACACAAAAAGCTTTCTTGTTTATTGTAGTGGTATGCTTTGAGATAGTAGTTACTATAAATGTATTTACTAAAACATCTTAATTACTCAGTGGACTGCCGATTTAATAAATTTTCCAATTGTTTTGCCATAAAATCGCTTTGTTTTTTTTTTTTGCATTTGTACTTGGGGCTACTGCTACATAGTAAGTCCAATCGCATCTATTTAACTACTTAACTAAGGGCGGGAATTCCATTGAATTAACCCCAAATTACAACTTTTGGATGATTTAGCTCTCATTAGGGCTTGTCAGTGACACTTGGCTTCGCGGTTTGTTTTTTCCCTACTTTTCCTTTTATTACGATTTTCCCCGCTTCTATTAGAGTTTTTGGTTTACCTCCAATGTTTTCAATACTTCGTGGTCCAGTTATCAATCCCCTGTTTTTAATCAAAAAGTGGTTTTCACAACTAGTTATGAACTGATGTGTACTGCAGTTAGCGTAAGGCTAAATCACAAACTAGTCAGCATCAATATGTTTAAACCGTCTATTTCCCGATCGTTTTTCACCAATCACGTCTGTCTTGAGTTGTTTCCGAATTTTAAATGAACATTATGAACTAACGTCATTGGAAGAAGCAATTGATATGAGAGGGGACTTATTCCAAGAGGTAAACTGGTCGCTATTTATACTAAAACTCTAAAATTTATTGACATGCCATTTATTCCTTTCAGTCGAGCTTATGTGGGAAAGACTGTATTGATTATTAAATTTGTTAATACACCCAAACCCCAGATTGGGTATTCAGTTTCTGCTGGTGCAGGAGAGAGAACCCGTTAAGGTGATGACTTGTCCCATTTCGTTTCTTCAGATTTTTCTTCCAGTCTTTCGTAGGAAAACGGAAACATCCTCAAAGTTTCTGATTGTTTCCGCTAAAACGTATCGAGCCTACTCGACGGACGCCAATGTACAGCGAGGCCATAAGGACCGTACGATCGACGCGCCACCTAACGGTGACGGTCGCGTTAGCAGCGACGACGACGCTATCGACAGCAGAAGAGCGGCACGTTGACAGGCGGCGGGGTGATGATGAAATATAGGACACGTGGTTAGACTGAAAACGACGTCACTAGACGGAGAATCGACGCCGCGGCGGCGCTCTCCGCCATGATACTACGCATTAGCTTGCCGCCGAGCAATTTTCCGTGTGGATACGAAGATGAAAGTCGTCCGACGACCGTCGTCGAAATGCTGGAAATATCTACATATCTACAGCGTGATGATCTCAGTCGTTTCCGTTTGCCTGTTGGTCAAATGCGTTTGGTTGCTAGGGGGTTTAAGTATGCTTTATTACTCGCCTTCTTCTTGAACTGATTGAATCATTGTATCCAGAAAACTTCTATATTCTAATCCGTGAGGGATGATGTTAAGCACGGGTATCAACATCTTTGTCTTCTTGCGAACAACGTAAGATCTTCTTAAAGAATCGGATTGAATGGCAGCGTCGAAATCCTCTGAAGATTTCGCGGAGAGTCAAGGTAGTTTGATTAGCAGAACGTTAAACTTTTGCGTTTTGGAATCCAATGTTTGCAGGCTCCAATTCATCTATTTGTTCTTTCTCTTTCCTCACTATCCTTTAAACGTTCTACGTTCCCATCCGGCTTATCGAGTTTTCCTTTATGCTCGCCTTAGTTTTCCTTATGTGCTCTCTGCTTAGTATCTCCTTTCTTATTTCTATATTTGCCTCTGTCCGTGTTATTATCCCATATTCCCTTACGGTGTTCCTGCTTTAACTCCCTGTTCCTCGCCCTAGTTGTCTTCGTTTTTCCCACATTTCCTTCTCCTAGCCGTTTTTGTTTTGATTTTGCGGCTGTTACTCTCACGAAAATATTACCTATACTAAATGTGCCACCGACGATTAAGAATGCTTTCATTAAAATTCTGCGCGTTTATCATAGCCTTATTTAAAGAAGGTAAAAATCCACAAACTCAAGGCTGTGGCCGAGCCCATCCTCATTAACAGCGCATCGGTCAATTTCTCACACCGTGACTGTACATAGATGAGCGAGCGACCTCAGACTCGAAATCCCCAAAGGAAGGAGTCTAAAGAAAAACTATGCAGATATTCGATCATCATAGAAATTTTATGACGTTTAACTTCTCGCGTATTTACGTATCTTAAGGATTTTCTCGTTGCCCGAAGAGAAACCAGGTCATCGTGTCGAGAAGGATTGGCGCGCGCTTCGTATTCGAGTTAAAATGACGCGCGAGCGCGTCGTTCGGGACGAACAGCGGGCGAAAATCCGGTAAACATTTACCTGAGCTTATGATGAAAGAAAAACGAACATTTTCCAGAAATCTCGACATCGGCGGCGGCGCGACGCCCGTTTTCGTATTTATGAGTCACGCCGCTGATACGATTATAGTCATGGGCGTTTTTTCGAAATAAAATAAATATTTACACGGGTGAGAAACGTCGGAGAGAATTTACCTTTTTTTTAGTTCTCAATCTTTGGGAGTTGTAATTCGGCCTCGATCGTAAATCGATTATGTAATATTCTGAATTAAACAGTCTCCGAATTTACTTTTGTTATTTTAAATTTTAAACTCTATTTCAAGTAGCGACCATCGTATAAATCTCATTTTTTTGCGGCGTCGCACGTTTCGAGCTTCTGCGTATTTCACGTAAGCTATATTTGCCCCTTTCGTTCCACCGTTACCCGTGATTTATTGATTGTTTCCCGCCGCCAATAGAAAAGAATGATTTCGGCCCTAATGTACGTTAGAGTATCAAGCGGTATCAATGTTAGCTTATGAGAAGCAAACGGTTTTCCAAACGCGTAGGAACCAAAAGATTAGTTGCTAAAAAGAGAGTATCAAACTAGGAATGAATACACCTTCCAGGAGATAGTTACCTCTGGTTCTAAGTCGAAGAAAAATACAAAACAATAATGAGAAAAAAACGACTCGCATGAAGGTAGTTAATCAAATAAGAAAATATTACAAATAAAACCGCAGTAAGTGAAGTAAATTTGATGAAACATTAATACTTCGGTCGTGTAATGCAGCCCGATGGTTTTGAATTTGCTCAAAAGCTACGCCCTTTTAGAAGGCGTAGGCGAAGGCCAGAAGGAAATTCAAAAAACTTGAGTCTTTGAGGCTCACAAAATAAAGATTTTCAATCAGAAGGGACTATTACCGGTTTCAAGGCTAAAAATGACCCATATTTAAACTTTTCTTTTCTTGTTCCATTTATTACAAAACTTTATACAAGCTTTTGCCTTTAATTTGTACATACTTTGGGAGTATAAAATGTGTTTTTCCCTTTTTTTTTTGATCGAGCATTATTTACTACAGGGCGCCAAAGTCGAATCCTCGAAAATGAGACCGTCACACTGCGCTGAGATAATCTCAAAATTGGTATGTCTGAAACTGAAATTCTAAGAAGTATTTTAAAGAGGAAGGTAGTTTACATCGTAATTCACCACCTATTTATAAAAAATTTAAAAAAACAAAATGGCGGCTTTGTAAAAAGAATAGATGTAAAAATCACGTTTTTTTCCATCTTTATTCCCTTGCCAAATTTTTTTAGCAATTTTTCTGCAATTTTCTGGTGAATTACGGTAGATGAGATCAAAATAAACAAATGAACCAAGAAGGAAAAAGATCCATCTAGTGGTTCCGGAAAATAAGTCAGCGCAGCATTTAAATTGCTACAACTCTCTCATTTTTTCAAATTTCACTACAAAATTTTAGGAGGTGATTTCTGAAGGTATACGGATTCATAAAATATTATAAAAAAACATTTTTTTTTCAAAATTCTAACCGGTACTAGTACCTTAATAGAAGTCGTGAAGGCGTTTGGTAATATCTTGTTTATTTGCTTTTTTTGCATGTTTCCGATATGCACATGTCATTATACCCTCTATCATAGTTTTGGAAATTATTATTTCTGTTTCCTTCGTTATGTGTCCGTCCCATAACACTGACTTCAGTTGTTTCATGCATGTTCCTGTCTTCTTCCGTTTTCGAATTATTTGATATTTTCGATCCTAGATATTTGGGTGAATATTTCTCAATTAAATTTATTAACTGGTCCCCCTCTTAACCAGAAAGATTTATGTCTGCGATTTTGAATCTTATGTAAAAAGTATATGCGCATTACTGCCAGAAGCAATCGCTTGGGCGCGATCTCTGTCTCTCGCCGCAGTCGTTTGTCTCTATTTCTCGGTCACAGATGTACTCCATATAATATATAGAACAGAAATTAAACTGGAAGCGACCTGTCTCAGTCTCCTAAATCTCGATCTGCTATCCAGCCCGCACAGAGTCAAATGGTACCTTAAGATACCTCGCCTTGCCATAATACGTTGAAACTCCATACGAATCTGAAAAGAATTTTTGGACAATACCAATTAAAGTTTCGCTGGAACTATTCAACCCTTTCGAATTTTCCTAACGAAGAAATGGCAGACTTAAATCTTCTTCTTACTTTCCCTCACTCCTCCATTTTAGGCTTAAGCTTGTTTCTTCTTAAAGTTTTTCTTTTGAACTATTTCGGCCTTCCATCTTTTCTTGATCGACCTGTGCTGCGCCTACCAAAGCGGATCTGCTCACATCAATTATTCACACCGCGCGTCAATTCTATTCGACATATAAATATGCACTTTACATATGTAATAATAATAAACATTCCGATCGAGAATCGAGATCCGAAAGGGGCACCTAATCGCATCACTTTCGATGTAATCATTCCTTTGTTTATTCTATGAATCACACGGAGAACGCACGCACTTGTTACGTTTTGTTTAGTTCGAGCGTGGCCGAAATTAAACGCGGTGTCGATGTCGAACCGCGCGATTGTACAATCGACTATTTTTCTCCTAATCTCCGTTTAGGTTTTTTCCGGCGTCTTTTGCACTTCTATCTTCAGACATGTATTGGAGTAGAAATTGGCGGTTTTGAGTGCCAAAAGTAATTGGTTTTCCACGTACGAGGGTCATTTCGTTCGATAGCGTTCTTTTTTGAACTTTACGCGAACGATAACTTTTCTTTTTGGAGATGGCACGCAACTGGTTTAAACTCCAATATTATCTGGATTCCGTCACAAATCTGAAAATCATTTTTGGGCAACGCCAAATCACAATCAGACCAAACGATGTCATCAATTAGAAATTCGCCTTCCTCCAAAAGAAAATTGTTGTTACATGTTTTCTTTTTCCTCAGAAAATCAGCAGGAAATTCGTTTCAAGATTTTTATGGAGTTTGAGGATTGGTTAAGTCCAGTTCTGGATTTTAATTTCCTCGACTGGTAGTTTTGCTACTCTTTTGGCATCTAACTTCTAGGTTTGGTGGTACGTTCGTCTAACGTTTAAGGTCGATAGCAAAAGAGGGATACTGAACCAGCTTAAAGGGAACGCAATTGTCGATTTTGAATGTTGTTAAAAATAGTCGAAGCTATACGTAGCTCAGTGAAGACGGTCGAGTTGTCCGTGGAGGACTTGATGTTGATCAGCTCTTCAAAATACTATATCAAGGACGCCTTAAGAGTTAAGATGCTTAATACAAACATTCAAATGGTTTTCACGGACATCGGATACTGCACTGAGATGTTGAAGATGCTCTACTAGTTTTAGGCTGTGTCGGTTGCGATATTTCTAGGTGGCTTTTGCAATGAACGTTTTCTTGTTTGTTGCTGCTGCTATCCATTTACTTTGAAATTTGTCTATAATACTTTTCGTTAGGTTTTCGTGGAATTCACACCGCATGCTTTCTTACAAAAAAGGGAGTTTTGATTTGATGAATTCAATTGGGTCAAGATCCCATGACAAAATTATGCCTACTAATTGGCTGGCCTTTAATTCGAGAATATCCAGCATTAACCGACTCACGCTCAAGCTTTGACTTGTCAAAGATGAAGTCCCCTGTGATTCGCCTGTGAAAAGATTCTTGAATCCTTTCTTCTTCTTCTTCTTCAATTTTCAAGCAACTTTTGATCACTTCCTTTGTATTCCGTACATAAACATTTCATTCGAGAATATCCAGCATTAACCGATCCACGTCCAAACTTCGATTTGTCCAAGATGAGGACCGCTTTGCTTTGTTTGCGAAAAATCCTTGAAACCTTTCTTCTCCTTCTATTTTCAAGCAACTTTTGATCACTTCCTCTTTGCTCACATCGTAATCCAAACGTCAACTAAACGACCACTACGAAGCTCGGTTTTGGAAACGTGTTGTCCCAAAGGCCAAGGAAGAAATGCCATGTTAAGATAGTCTACGTCCTCAGCTGTTGATAAATAAGTTGGTAGGTAATTGCAGAAACATGTCCCGGATGTTTACAAGCGCTAGAATTGCGTCAATGTTAAAGAATGTCAAATGAAGAATGCTGATTTACCAAACTATCCTTATTAACGATAGCCAGGAGAAATCAACGAGAGAGGGAAGAAGTACTTATTTTGACAAATTTCATAGTAATCAGGTCAAGTGAAACGCTGAACACGTGCCTAAATATTTTCCAAGTTCTCCTCGAAGAGAATCCCAGAAAGCTGCCCAACAGAAGAAACGAAACCCATGCATTTGGGCAGGTCTTTTACTTCTGGTTCCGTCGCAAAATTTAATGGCACAATTTTAAAGCTCCTGGCACGAATCGTATATCCTCGTTTCACCCCAGCATCTACGGTAAAAGATTAGGGATTTCTTTTAATCTCTCCACATATGCGAAGTAATCCAAAAATGCCATCTCATAACGTCATCATCATCGTTGTAGCTTCGCCTCCACCATTTCTATCCTACGGCACGAAGAGGCAACACAAACGCCCACGGCGAAATGTCGTTCGGCAAACGCGACGAACGCCGCCGACCCATCCCGAACCAGAAGGGATAATGGAGGATAATAAATAAAAATATCCTTCTTTTCCCTGTGTTGGCCAGATTGACTCCCGGTTGCCGGGCAACAGCCAGCCAGGCACTCGTCCGCGATCGATACACGGAAGATTTCCTCAGTGGCTCCGGCTGTGACTGGAACAAAGCAGAAGCGCATCGGTACTTTGTCGGTCGACACACACACACACACACCGACGTGTGCGCGCACACAAAAGGACGCGCAGTACACACCGCCATCGGCGTATGCACACCAGAAGTTTGTGTATCTTTGTGTGTGTGTACGTCTCGCGGTCGTTCAAATAATCCTTTTTCCCTTACCGAGTAATCGCCGAGGATGAACCTTTTAATAGCGACTTCTCCTGTTAGTTTGCTTGGCTCGCTGGCCTCCTGCAGGTGTTTGTGTATGAATTATGCATTATGAGGATCGTGTTGCCATTTTCCCTTTCGACTCCGAAGATTTTGAATCGATATTGAAAACAAATCGAATTTTGTGGAAAATGGAACGGGAGCTTCTTGCATCATCTCTGAGCACCTGTTTGGTGTTATCCTATATCAAAGAGGACATATAAAATAAATAAAATTACCCTTACCACACCTTTTGGAAAAATCCGAACACGTATTTCGGCAACTAAGTTGCCATCTTCAGTGGAAAACTGGGGAATTCAGTATCACCAGCGAATCCGGTGAATGCCCAGGACAAACACTACACAACGAACACTGTACAAAACCGAAGCACTGCACTGCAATGAAGGCGCGAAGCACACCAAAATACTGTTGACACTGGCGATGGCAACTTAGTTGCCGAAATACGTATCCGGATTTTTCCAAAAGGTGTGGTAAGGGTAATTTTATTTATTTTATATATTATTTTAGCCGCAGTCTCCTTGTTCTTATTTGTTATCAATGAGGACGAAGAATTTCTTTTACAAAAGACCGATGTAGTTCGGACCGAAGGCATCTCATTCTTAGAAGGCGCCCAATAGTAATTCATGGTTCAAGTTCTTTAGATGGTGAAGATGTTGAAATTCAGCAGAAGCATCCCTCAGTAGAATTTCTCAGATCACTTCAGATTCGTCATCCCAGTACAGAACGTCTTCGATTTCGACTTCGTGATGCTTGGAAACTAACTGCTCGTAAAACTTGAAACTCTGAAGTTATGGAAGATGTCCTAATGCTTACAGTCGCTCCGGAAGTGATCATCCAACATTGACTGCGACCTCTATAATTCATCAACGATTTGCTCAAAAACATTCAACAATAAATGATGTGGTCTTCCAATTTACCACCTTCCTTTTGGTTAATCGAATCATCTGTTAATTTCTGCAGCTGAATTGGTGAAGCAAACTGGATGACACCACCCAGGTGGAAACAGAAGGAAAGCGCAAGTATAGAACGTCACCTTTGCCGGAAGATGTCGTTCTTCTTATATCTTCGAAAGAAACTGCTTTTGCGTTCTACACGAACACCTCCGAACAATGTTACCAACTAGTCTGGGCAAACACCGGTGACAGCGCACAATTACCAATTAAGTTACAGAAACTAATTGTCCAAATCAAATTTCCATCAAAGACAGTTTCAGCAAAACCTTTTAACGGTAGATTTAAATACCGTTAAGCACTTATATTTAATACTATTCGAAATATAAATGTAATGCATTGAATTCAAGATGGTTTGTAAGCTACGTGACTTCTGTAAAATTGGTTGCATAACACATCAGTTGGTATTACCTCAAATTGTTACTACAAGGATGTCAATGTCAATTCCTGTCCATCACGTGACTACCAAATTAGGTAACACAAATAACAGCAGTTGGTAGTATATTATTGCTTATTATGAAAAATACTGCCGAAAGTGGCGTATCATAAAGTTCTAATTAGGGTGCGTATTTTTAAAATTAAAAGAAATGGTTTTCACAAACAATAACCTTCCCAGTTAAATTTCCAGAAGAGATGCATATTATATTCCAAAAACGACAACTTTGCATGCATTATTATTATTATTATTATTTTACTTCATTACAAAAATTACGGAGTTTCCTTTTCTTGTGATCAGGCACATTCATGAGATTTTCTCTAAATTTTTTCCGGAACTACTTGGAATCAAGGTGCTTCAACTTTGGTTGATGTTCCTTTTGGAAATAATTTGCCTTAATTTTGCACAGGAAAGCAGAAACAAGCGTACCACAAGTAACGCATAAATTCCATTTCTTTGCGACATTCTGCAGTCGTTGTGAACCCTTATGGGTAGCAGTTAGTGCTGTTTTTTGACTTATGTTAGATGATTCCTGCGGTTATCTCCAAGAAAGATGACAACTAAGTTGTCGAAATATGTACGTATGTTCATTTCTTCCTCCAATATCTCAATTTCTTTTTGTTAGTTCTACTTTAGTTCTCTTCTAATTTACTTGTCTCCAACTGCTGTATTTCCATGTCATACAATCCTCTTAGACTTGGAATTTCTTTCCGATTTCTTGCTTCGGATTACTTCTTGCCTCACTGCAGTTCCATTTTCTGCCTTGTTCGCCCAGGAGTTGTCCGAATCATCATAATTTCAGCAAGTTCTCGTCCTCATGTAAGTTGCGTCTCCGCCCATTCCGATCTTTCCTGTTTCTGACTCCTACTAGCTCTGTTAGATTTTTCCACCTATTGTCTTAGCAATACGTTTTCAATCATTCTACCTCGTTCCCCCTCATAATCCGTTTTGGATGTTGACTTTCCCAACATTCTTCCAACATGCTTTCTTCATCTAAGTCAGCGGGTTTAAACAGAATTCACATTTAGACGTAATTCCTTCGAAGTCTTGATGAATGGTTTTCCTCCAACTTCCTTATGTGATCTTTTTCCTATCTCAACATTCTTCCGAAGATTCAACCGAAGATTGGTTCGATGAACATTTACCTATTCAAACTCCTTTCCAAAATTAATTGTTTGACATTGTTTCTTTAATTTGTGCTTTCTTTGAAATGTTCTATTTGGTTTTGAGTGTTTTTATGTACAAGTAGCTGTTAATCCTGGCCCTGACAGGCAGGAAGAAAAAGAAAATATAAGGTAAAATGTTAAAAAATCGAATTTACACGCCCTCTTTTCGTCTTAATTCTCCGCCCACAGGCCAAAAATCAAAAATCTGGCTACGGTAGGGTTTGGCCTAGGCGGTTTACTATAAGCATGCCAATATTCAGCTTTCGCTCCCATCAGTGCGCTTCAAAAAGCTCTGGATAGACAAAAAAGAGAAGCACACAAATAAGGAAATTATATATATAGATTCAGGATGGAATTCGTTCGACCACGCAAATATCCTCGTTGTTCGAGAAGAAAGGAACCATCTCGCGCAAGCTCCGATCGCCCGTCGCCTATATCCTTATTCCTTCAGTCATGCAAAGTAAACTTTAACGACGAACGTAACTAACAGCTCGTTTCCAACAATCTCGAACTATGTAGTACCTACGTACCTGCACACACAGGTACCTCCAGATATCTCCGCTCGACCATGCGACTAATTTATTCCACAAAAAAACTCACCGCGCGCGCTGTGTATATATCGACAATCAATATAATAAATAACGACGGTCAACGTTAGGCCGTTATTAGTGTCACCGCGGCGTAATGGGAAAAGGAGTCAAGGAGAATCGCGTCGTCAGTAACGAGCAGCTCTGACCCCTAAACGGAATATAAAAATATTTTTAAAAAAACTTGGATTTAACGGGTTAGTCGGAAATATTTCGACTTATTTCAATTCGCCGACCTTAACATCCTTCCGAGGCGTTTTTCTATTTTTACGGCGCCGTCGGCCCGAAAAAATTATGTCGGATCGAAGTGTTTGCGCGTCCGTCTTACTGTTTGCTCGGTTAAGTAAAGATTGATCGAGCCCGAAGTGTTCGTTTTTGTTTTCTCGACCTTCCGAAATTAATTGCCGCGTAATCTAATTTCGATCCGGAGGAAGCTGTTCCAATTTTAACGATCGTACGTAAATTATACATATCACGCGTATCCGACTTTAGAACAATTCAATCATGGCTTTCCTCTTCAGTAGAATTGAATCGAATGCAATCTTTAACTTAGGACTTTAACGGAAGCGCTTTGATCTCATCAAATTTCGGTGGTAATTCCAAATGCACCTAAACTTTTATTTCTGCTTCTTGTTCTGCTTCCAGAAATTTGAGCTCTTAGGACTTAATATTAATTAACTTGAAGATTTTGTAATATGCGGAAAAATATACGGTTTAAATAATTAACGCTTTTGGCCGTTACTTTGTGATATTCCATGGTTCAAATAAATAATTGTTACAAAGTAAAAAGTGTGTTTTATTTATTTGAACCATGGAATATACGGTTTAGTTTTTCAGTATTGGCCCTAGATTCATAAACATACTTGGGAGATATGTTGTTCATAAACATTCGCCTCGCAGATGTACACTCTTATATTGATGATTTGTGAGTTTTTAGATTACCTATAAGGTGCAATAAAACAAATATAAATCTTGAAAGTTGTTTATATATTATTAATTAAATGAAATAAAAGTGACCAAAATAGTTTTGCGCGGTCCATGAGAAAAATGTTTTTGAATCTAGGGTTAAATTTACATGCAGATTGCTTGGGTAAATTTTTTCCTCTCCCCTTTAGAAGTCAAAATCACCTGAAACTCGCATAATTCGGTACAGCGCGGTGTGAGAAATGGCAACGTGTTGAGATCTGCATGTTAACTCCTCCAGTATTTCTTATCCCACATTGCTGGCATATCGTTCAGGGAGTGTTGAGCCTTAGTTCTACGTACTTCTTGTGCAGAGTAATTTTTTTATTATTATGACTTCAAAACAATCAAAGTTTATGCCTTTTTTGACACAAAAACGACTAGAAGAAGCAATTGACAATTCACCCGAAGAAATTATTTGATCTTCAAGCTTCTTTGCATGGATGGGATTGACCTGACAAAGAGGAGTGCTCTGAAATTGAAGATAATATTTCCGTTTGTTGGGAAGGTAACTCAGAAGAGGAAGAAATTTTTAATGCAGTATCCGTAACAATATTATCGGAAAACAAGCAGTTGAATCTTCCACGACAAGGAAGTGCTATATCGTACTGACGGGTCCTAATAAGTAGGAAGCCGGTCCACGGTTGCAGTCCGCAACAAACAAAGCATAATTCCCTGCGTCGATAATTATCAGTATATGCAATGTAGTTTGCAGTGCAATCCTTGCACAACTCTCTGTGAAATTTGCCGAATAAATAAATCTTAGTGATGTTATTTATGTGGGAGTATGTAGATTTTGGTTTTCCTATCTTTTCATTTTAATTGTAACTCTCTCCAAGTTCTTGAAACTAATTTTTCCAAATATGTAGAATTCTAATTTTATAATTTTTATGATTAAACTTTTGATGAAAAAAAAAAACTGGTAATTGTTCAATTGATTATTTAACACGTACATACTAGGCTTCTTTTTTAAATAAGAAACAGTTCCCGATAATATTATGGGGCCTATGAACAGCGGAATGTCAAGCACTGTGCTCACTGTAGAAACCAAACAACAGATAATTGTCAAGATGGAGGATGGGCAGATATTTGATGTTGCTAGGCGGTATGGCTTAAACAGGTTTACAAATTGCCACAAACGAAAATCACATCTGAGAAACAAAGATATTGGATTCATAAAAAATGGGCAAATTTCTTTTAATTTGGATAAAAGAAAGGGATATGAAAAGAGATGTAACTAGTATGAACATCATTCAAGAAAAAGCCAGAGAAATTTTTGAAGAACTGAAGAAGGAAACCACATTCTTCTCAGGAAGAGGTAGAACTCAAGGCTACCACTGGATGGGTTGCAAAGTTTAAAAGAAGATCTGGCATTAAACATGTAATATTGTAGGGTGAGTCTGCTAGTGCAGAAACGGAAGAAGCGGAAAGGTTCCGTCTTAGGTTACACGAATTTATTGTAAAAGAAGGATGTTGGTCACAAAAAAGAAATTATAATTGTGACGAAACCGGCTTGTTTTGGAATGGCATGCCGATCCGTGCTCACATCACGAAATATGAGAAAAATATTTCTGGACACAGACCCGTGAAAAACCGGTTTATTTTGGGAAGCAAACAGTAGTGGTGAGAGGAATCTCAGACCGCTTCTTGTCTATCACTCTCAGAACTCAAAACTTTTAAGAAAAAATGGGTCACGTAAGTACTTTTCCAAGAGTGGGCATTTTAATTTTTTTTTCAAAGATCTCTGCGCATGTGAATCCTGGACATTATCACAAAGACAAGAAAGTAGAATAACAGACTCAGAAATGGGATTTTTGAGAAGACCAGAGGCAAAAACAAGGAGGGACAAAATTAGAAACTAAGTATTCAAAGACAAGCTAAAAATAGACCCTGTCGAAAATACAATTGTATTCTCTACAACCGCAACTTATCGTTAGATGGCCCGGACACGTGATAAGCGAAGATCAGGGTAAGTTAATGAAACAGATATTTGAAGCGAGGAAAATCAGAAGAAAGAAAAGAGGGAGATCCAGCAAAACGTGGACGGAGAAGGTACGCTCGGCGGCAGAGAAAAGAGGGAGTAAAATAGGAGAATGCAGAAAACATGGCCAAACATAGGAAAGCAGTACAAGAGGGTTCAACTCCAAAATAACTCGAAACCGAAAGGTCGAAGAGTTCCAGATTAAGTAAGTAAATAGGGCTGTTTAATGTTTGCGCCCCAAGCATCAAAGATTACAACCAGACTAATAAATTACCATTGAAAGCGCTGTAGCTATTGGTCATTCGAAAAATCTTTCCATCTGTCCATAGCTGACCGTTCAGTTTCTGCCTCCAAGAACAGCTTCATTGATTCATCCAATTGATCAAGAGATTATTGCGGCTTTCGAGAAATTGTACACCCGCGCGCTGTTTCGTAGGTGTTTTGGAGCAAGCCAATTTTCATCAAAGATGTGTTGAGGAGAACAAATGAAGGATGCCATTGGAAAAATAAATTTGGTATTCGTGAATCTATCCGTCGCGCTCAAAAGGTGTGGTCAAAAGTCAGTCAACGAGAATTGGATTCTGTTGGGCGAAAATTGTCACTCATCCTCTATTCCGGGAGGGGGATAGAGATGATGTCCCTGAAATTACGGATGAAATTGTGAGAACTGCTAGAGACCTGGAATTGAAGGTGAATGAAGGTGACATTAGCGAGGCCATAATGAAACGTAAACATGATCTAACGACATAATAACTTCTTGAATAAAGAACATCAAGGAATTCAGCGAGGTGTGCTTTCTACACAAACGGTCTTAGAATGGTGCCCAAATCATGTCGAGGTTGATTTACTTGAAGAGCTCTACAATGACTATGCTATTCAATCACTGTCGAAGAATTGTGAGGAACAGAGAAAAACAAACGATATTGGACAGATCCTTTAACGCCCCACAAACGAAACATAAAAATTAGTTTTATTTATTTTTTGGATTTCCCATACCAATTATTCAAATTCTCATAAAAATCATCTACTGTACTATTGCATGCGGTTGTTAAAACTTGTCAAAGAGCATTTTTGTAAATTCCTTGACGATCATTGCCTTCTTTAACTTAAAAAATGACGGTCAAGCCATAGTCATTTTTATATTCCTTATTTCAGGTTAAATTTAACATCAAATAAAGGATTTACAGATTTACATCTTTAGAAATTCCCAATAACGAATTTGAAACGTTATTTCTAATAAGTTATGCAAAAAATGAAAAATTCGTTTCAGTAGTTTATAAGTTACATTTACTTAAAAGCGACAATTTTGGGGTTATGATTGTATTGCCCTCGTAGTGTGATATGTAGTTTTCAAAATAGTTTTGGAACCAATAATTTTGTTTTAAGCTTAAGCGATCTTGATAGAAGGTACCTTATAGCCTTAAGCAAAATATTTCGAATTATTCAAGTATAGTTAACACCATAGCTTTCCCTAAGGGTGTATTGTTTTCTACGTCCAAAATCAAGGAGATGATAATTACTGGAATAATTGAAGTTATCCAATTTTAGCTGATGCTAAAATTATCTAAAGGATTGTGAAGTTTTAGAGCGTGCGACAAGCAAAGGATCAGCCCCACCTAAATCAACCATGGGGCCTCCGAATAGTCCCTACTCGACTTGAAATCGAATTTGGCGAATTTGCCAAATTATAAGCGAGGGGATCAATAGATAAAAAAGCGAAGCCCTGTGGAAACTATTAGGTACTCGCCAAAATCATCTAAATCGATCTGGAGGAACCCATGCTGCGGATGGACACCAATTGAAAAACGAAGACGAGACCACTACCACGAACTCCTGAATTAAATAATCCAGGACAAGATTCTTAATTCTCCATCATTGACGTAAGCTTCGTCTACGGGTTTTTCAGATGAAGCTAAACTAAAACAATACATTTTTACGCAAATAATTACGTAGCAAATTACCGTCGAATCGGAGAAGTAAATAGATGCGAACACGCCATGCTCGTACACGTAAACAAATATAAACGCTAGACGTATATATTTTCACTTATTAGGCACGAACGTGGCGAATCGTCGCGACGTCAGCGCTGGCGCCTCCTAGCGCCGCCGATCGTTCGGGGTCATACTTCCGGCACCTCTTCTTACGTGATTAACCATCGGGTGAGTTAGTATATTTACGTTTTCGGTTCGTATTTATACTTTGGGGAAACTTCCTTAATGCAAAAGTCGTTTTTCTCTTTTTGTTTCTATTGCTGCTATTTTCGACTTGGAGCCAGAGACAATTTTCTCGGCGAAGGTCTATTTGTCAATTACTGTTACCTTAAAGGTACTAAAACTGTTTGAATCTTCCTTCTGTCAACGAATTAAGGTGAAAAGGGCAAGTGAATAGTCGACTCAGGTCGACTCGACTCAAAATAGAAACTTATGGAAAACCTATACAGTAAAAGCTCCATTTGCGGAGAGCTGGTCTTGAAGGCAGTGTGTGTGTGTGTGTGTGTGTGTGTGTGTGTGTGTGTGCGTGTGTGTGTGTGTGTGTGTGTTGCCGTTATTTTCTTTGTCCGAATTGGTAGGTTCACCGCTAAAAGGACCAGGCACAACGAAGCTTTCTTTGGACGCACGGGATGACGTGGCGGAGTTAGCTACTGTACAGTGCAACAAAACTCCTACAGCCGATCTTGTTGGTCTTCAGTTTCGCCCGATTTTCAATAAAATTTCGTCTCATGTTTCATGTGGAGTTTTATTTAGTTTTTACTTAGTAGTAAGCCCATTACCAGAAAACAAAAGAAGAAGGAGATGAAGAGGAGGAAGAAGAATCGGGGGAGCAAAAAGGGTAAGGAGCAGAAGGAGGAGGAAAGGAAGCAGAAAAAGGAGAAGAAACAAATTTCGCTGTTATCCTTAGCATATCTCAGACTTAGTAGTCGAAACAAATTTTAAAGCGCAATTTGGATTGGAAACTTCAAATTTGTAGAAGCCGCGGGCGCCTTAGAGAAGAATTTCTAGTAACAGTCCCAACGATCGCACTAAATATTTAGGTGTAAAACGCAAACTTCGCAGAATTTCCCTTCGACCGTGCAGGACATCTTCCCACAACCATCAACATCCTTCTTCCTTTTAGTAAATCCCCACATACATTAAAATCCCAAACGAGTAGGTATACGCCATATACATACGCAAGTAAACAGTCGCATTCCGAGAGCGCGCAAGATCTCCGATACATACATACACACATACATAGAATACGTGTAAATACACTTAAAGTTATGCGTGCAATAAAATATCGGCGCGCATACCGTTTCGATAATTAAACGCACATGATTCTAAAATTACACGTTATGACAGCTCGAGTTTGTCGATCGAGACAGATAAGTGCGAACGCCGGCATAATTGCCTGCGAGCATTTGCATTTCCTGCATGCCGCGGATCGGCCGACCGCGGGATTTGCATCGAATGAGGTCGTGATTTCTTCAGTCGGAAACCATCGAATTTATTGCTACACGACGCGGTTCATATTAGAAAGACGTTGTTTTCTTTTTCGGTTTCGGAGGGAGAAGCAGTCTACCTACGATGTTGACTAAATATAGCAGCGGTAATGCTGAGAACTCACCTGGAACTTCATACGTAAGGAGATTGGAACGATTTATGCGCGGTTACTGTGGGAATGTTTTCATTTGCTCCTATAGATTGGCGTGGATCTTTCGTGATTTAGGCCATCTTCAGGAGTAAATTAATATCAAGCCACACTTTGATAAAGTTATTGGAAAGAAAGCGTGTTTCAAACAAAACGGGCGATAGTCTCTTGTACTGAGAATTTAGATAATTATATTAACAAGATTGCACCGACTTAGCTCTTAATTAACGATATCATGAAAAGCATGAATTGGAGCAAATTGTATTTAGAAGATTTTAGAAATATTAGACATAAATTGAAAATAGTTACCTATTGTGTTGTGTGTGCCAGTATGAAATTTCTTTTATTTCTTAAATTCTTTCTTCGGTGTGGTGAAGTTCTGTTTATTTAATGGTTACTTCCTTTAAAGCCGTTTTGGTCCAAATATAATTGAAACTTCTATTTCAATTAACTTTCAACGCAATAAAATCGTACTTCGATAATTTTTTTCTGTCATTTCCGGGCATCAACCAAACATACCCTCATTTTTTGGGAAACCAGGACGTTTCCCCATCCAAAGTTTACTACATTATCTCCCCGTTGTTCAAATAACTAGCTGTTTACTATTGACCATAGATAACACTTCATCATGGCGTGACGTTGTTATACAGGTCTATATCTTTGATGCCCAAGTATCCCTGATTTCTTATATCCAGTGGTTATTATGAATTCTTGTGATGTGAAGGTGTTGAATGTATGTGTTTAAATGATTACATTGCTTTCTATCTTTTAATCGATGCTTTTTATAATAATTGATAATTTTATTTCCAGTTACATTTTTTTCCCCGCATCAAACGTCTCTGGCTGGACATAAAAAACGAAGCTAACACCTGCAGGGTAATTAAATGCTTAAAAGGTGGCGGGCGTGACATCGGAAAAGTATAAATAGAACCCAAAACTAGACCGAATATCATTTGAACATGAATATCCAAAAGCCCAACATTTACTGTGAATTTTGATATATCGAATTGTAATCAATGATAGATTATTTAATGAAAAATAACCATGTGAATATTAATATACGACACCCCGCTACCATTTTTACAATCGCCACTTCAGTCACGATGCGCTTTCCTCAATAATCTACGAAATTTCTGGAAGTTATATGAGGAAGAGCTATAGGAATGATTGTGCTATATATACGAGGTGTGTAAATAAAGTAATGAGACTGGTAGCGTAGTGTCGGATTGGACAACAATGTTGATGGGAGACTTTGTAGGGAAAGCGGGCGAGACCATGTGACACGCCATCATCGTGAGTTGAAACTCGCCGAAGTCACGTCGTTCGTCCGTAGCAATTCTTTCGGTGTCGTTCGGTCTTTTTCGGTGCATCTTTGAAGAAAACCGACATTTTGGTGTAAGAAGTAATTGTATGGATTCCTCCCCTTTGACACAACCTTCGTTTCAGCGTCCCTTTTAATTTCTTTAATAAAAACACCACCGTGGATTATCTCACCACTGTGTATGGATTATAACGCCATATACACACAGCTAATTCACGCAATCGCTGCAGAAGCAGTATGCGAGTAATGCGTGAAATAAAACACGGTTTAGCTTCGTAACTATGTATTTAACACTTATGCAATATTTAAGTGAAAACTAGCACTTCAATTGTTATAAAATAGTAATTTTGCTTAGACTAATGCGTTTTAGCCAAGCATTCTAACGTTTCGTTCACGTCGAACTGCTTCTTAATACTAACTATACATCTAAATTGGGGACGCTTTTATATTCGAAAATGGCCGAGGAAAGTTCTCCGTATCTAACGAGGAATCGTAGATCTTAGAAGCGATATCTTCGTCTTTGAATACCGGAGCTGATAAGCGTAAGTATCTTTACGACGTACAAATTCAGCGGATGTTCTATTCATTGGAGATCTCAGGAATAATAGTATTCCTTGGCCAGGGCCAGGTCTATTGTAACAACAACTACTTGACGATATTAAGGTGAAAATAATAAACTAGTGTTACGTTTTTTTTTTTGTTTAATTCCCCACTCCCTCGCCGACTAGCTGGCTGACACCCTGTGGGCAAACGACTTTCCTGGGGTGGAATTCGTTGCTTGAGGAGATATTGTGCCATTCATGTTCGATCGCTGTCTTTAGCGCATCCGTACTGGCACATTTTTTAGTCCTCACCTTGCTCTCCAAAATGGACCAGATAGAAAAGTCCATCGGACTCGCGTCTGGGGACTTCGAAAGCCATTGCGTGCAGGAAATGAAATGTGGAACATGATTTTCCAGCCATTCTTGGTTCACACGAGCTTCGTGAGCCGGGGCCGAGTTTTGTTGAAATGTCCACGGCCTACTACCGAAGTGTTTGCGTGCCCAATGCAGCTCCCAAAATATTTTCCCGATAATAAGTCGCATTTACTTTGATACCAGGCTCGATAAAAACGACTGGAGAACGTCCATCAGCGGTCAATGCTGTCTATACCATTACTTGTGGTGGGAAATTACTTCGGGTGGTCATTCGAAGGCGTAAATTCTCGTATGTGCGTTCGTTCAAGTCAACACGATCGTTTTGGGTGTTGATGAATTGCACAATTGGAAAATTTTTCTCATCAGAGAATACAATGTTCGGAAATTGACCATTCTCGTGCAAGCGCAACAACTGTTTTGCTCTTTCGAGGCGAACTTCTTTTTGCTTTGGTGCTTTCTGGAACTTGTAAGGCTTAACTTTAAGTTCATTTTTTAATATGAGGCGAATGCGGTCTTGGGATATTTTCAATTCTTTAGCCATTTCCGTCCACTTCGGCGTGGATTTCGCTCGAGCCGCATCTTTACTTTCCAAACAATTCGAGGTGACGCCGCTGTCCTTTTCGGTCCAACACCACAGAGTTTGGCAATGCTGCGAGTATCATTATAACGTTTTATGGTGCGATACACAAACATTTTATTCACTTTGAGGTGACTGAGCTCACGAACGACAGCTGGTTGTCATTTTCCAGACAAATATGACGCATTCACACCAGTACGTTTGAATTCCATTTCGGATATTTTTTGTTCTACTGACATAAGACTCGAATGCTTCCGGCAGCTTGTAAACAAGACAATGAACTGTCAGAAAAACAAGTGCGACGTTGCTGTGCTCAGAAGTTTGTCAGATATGACCAGTGTGAAGCTGGTAACACTTCATATCGTTCACCCTGTATTAAAGTGAAAATAATAAACTAGTGTTACGTTTTTTTCGTTTAATTCTCCACTCCCTCGCCGACTAGCTGGCTGGCACCCTGTAAGCAAACGATCTTCCTGGGGCGGAATTGCTGGCGTGTAGGGATTTGTCAATAAGAAACGGGTGTACCAACACACGACGTAACAAGTATTTTTGGCGCCCAACGTGGGATCATAGAAAAAAAAAGCACCCCCATCCGACCTCCTCTTGGCAAACCGTTTCTGAATTTTCATCTGAAACGCACTTTTGCGAGTTCTCTTCTAAGGATTTGTAAGATTTACGCGTATCGTCTCATCCTCTCGGTCATCTTCAAGTTTTATTTTATCACCCTGTCGGAAAATATCGTATCGTTAGTTCGTATTTAGGTATCGGGAAGTTATCCGGAGCAGAGAATTTTAAGGTTTTTCGTTTTCCTTTTTTTTTTTTTTTTTGAAATTACTATTATTATAGGAATGTCGATGTAACACTAGGCGACACAGATTAAATAATAATATCGGCTTTTATCTCATAGGCACCGCTAGAAATATTTGTCTAATTGAATATTAACTACGGAATGTTAAATATTACACGAACTAATCGTTGGAATTATAAATAAACAAAGCTAATATGCATGTGCACCTAACACTAATAAGCATACAGTCCTTAACGAATAATCAAGCCACTCTAAAGATTGGTATGCACACAATTAACACCTTCTACGCGAGTATTTCGAGGTACGTAAGCGCTATTTCCGTTGAGTTTGTTACAATTTGACCGCAATTCAAAAATACGGAGTCGTGTGTGAGGTCGTGATGATCTACACTAGATACTTTGATAACGAGTCGTCTCATATCGCGTACATCATTGCAGGTGATCAAACATGAGTATACTGCTGATATCCCGAAAAAGAGCAATAATCAGCAGCTTAGTCCTTGAGAATGAGTAATGACACAAATCACATCGGTAAACTCCACGCCACACGATTGTTTTATAATAAAATCGGTGACACGTGTTTCGCTAACTCGAGGCAAGCAATTTCTACCATTAAAAATTCTAGAACATGAAATTTTACCCCACTTTTTACTGTATAACTCTAATTATAATTTAGTCCTTTTTCCATACAAATATCTTATTTCATTCTGAAGCCAACTCCTTTTCGCGTAGTTTATAACATTTGCAGATTTCTAATCGCCGTGCTAAATACTTCGCTGCAGTTTGATTCGCAAGTAGAGGGCTCACGCTTCTGCTCGAAAGATCGAGGAAACATTAAAGTAATGTGTCGTTCTTCACATATTCCAGGACCTAACACTTAATGAATTCTTCTTGTTTGCAGATGTAAAAGATAAGTTCCGGCGCTTACAATTTACATCGGCTGAAGAAGCGGTAGATGCATTTAAAAATGACGCGAGGAAATTGGAGAAAAGGTTTTGGATGCAAAAATGAATGGACTGTGAAGAAAAATTTCTTCAGAACATGATGAACAAATATATTTTGTCGGTGTATTGTATGTTACTTTACTAGTTTCAGCGGAAAGAAAGCACTCCCCCTCCCGCACATTCTGGAAACTATTTGTAGTCTAAACTCATTTCTGAAGCTTTCACTTTATAGAAAGTGCTTTTGTTCATAATATGGCGAAATATTTCTTTAGTCTCCGAGTCGCAGGGTAATATATAAGTGCAATGCTTTTGTAGTTTTGAATTATAATATTCCATTGACGATCTTCATACGTCAGGGTAACCAACTGGTGGTTGAAATAATTTTTTTTTCCAAAATCCCATCAGAACGTTCTGTTTTTAGATAGGTTTTGTCTTAGCGAAGCAGGTTTTGCTTGTGTCTTCTGATAATGAGGGACAAGAATTTCGAGAAAACGTGTGCCACTCGGAAACCAAGCACCAGAACATGAAATGGCACACTCCAAGCTCTCCAAGGCGAAAACAAGCAAAAATTAGCAAGTCTAAGATCAAAAGCTTGTTGACTTAATTTTCTTGATAACCAGGGAATCGTTCACAGAGACTTTGTGCCTCTCGGCCAATAAGTCAATCAACACTTTTACCGGACGGTTCTTGAAAGACCTCGAAAAAGGGCCAGGTGTGTGAGACCAGATATTAAAAAAACCAGAGTATTGTATCGAGACAATGCGTCGTGTTACACAGCAAATTCGATAAATGGTTTCTTGGCCAGCAAGAAGATTCCTGTGCCTCCTTAGTTTCCTTATTAAATCTTTATTGCAAAGTAATTATATATATGAAAAAATATATACAATTATAATGGCAAAAGTCATGAAAGGGAAAAGAAAAAAATATATATACATATACGAATATAAAAATAATAAAATGATAATCAGAAGCGGTCATTAATTGTAATCATCTGGAAATCAGTATGGCTCCAGAACACAAAGATATTTGTAAACTTCTCTTTTAAAAGTCATAAAACTTGTTATCGATTTGATTCTTGTCGGAAGATTATTATAAAATTTCAGACTCACTCAAAGTCGGACGATGCCTGAGGTAGCAGCAATTAAACCCATGCCTCGTAGGATAGCGGTGAAGATTGGCATTATGCTCATATACATGTTTGTTTTGAAGGAAAAATATTAGCGAATACAATAAAAGCTCTAAAATTACTGAAATATGACCTACAAGAATCAGTACGATTAAGTTTGTGGATAATCCGAATAAGTTTGCATGAGAAATACACGGTGCAGATCAGCGCGGCCATTCCAGACAGTAATCGCGTATTTAATGCGAGAATAGCAAACAAACGAAATAAACGAATCTAAGAACGTAAAAGTCTACCATTTCCCGAAGCCGACGAAGACCAAAACCAAGGCTACTTAATTTCTTGCATAGTCTATCAATGTGTTCTCTCCATTTCAATCATCAACAGTAAGACCAAACAGCTGAACACTATTATCTAACTTATAAACGCAATCATTAAAATTAACAGTATTTCGATGGTCTTTCAGGTTAAATGATTTAAACAATATCACATTAGGTTTATTATGATTAATAGGTATACATGTCATTGCTGTGCAGCCAAGATTCAACATAATGATTTGACCCTTTATGACTTTTCTCCACTTCCTGAGATTGAACAATATCTCAAGAGACGTCATTTTGGGGCACTGGACAACATCGAAACGATTGTAATCGACCAGCTGATGGCTGTTCCAGTACCCGTGTTCCAGTACTACTATGAATGGAAGGTCTGTCTTCAGCGCTTGCAGGAGTACTTTGAAAGGAACAATGTTGAAATGTAATGTTATTGGAATAAAACGATTACGTTACTTACTATACACCTCGATTTTTTCCGTTCTCCTTCAAACAATTCGTCCTGATCCATTCATCATTCGAAGACGAGAATCGCAAATTTCTAGAATTTCATCCCAACACTCACCTCAAACACATATTCGATTTCTATCGAAATCCGCGAGTCGCCCATCGAAATTAGGAAACCGACTTCATTCGCCCTTCACACTCGCGCAAAAATCCAACGACGACGTCCGGATCCGCCTCGCAGATAAAAGTGCATTATTCACGCCAGCCAGCAGGCGGATTAGCGAAGCGAATCCGGCCCTGACCTCCTCCTATTGCCAGCTTTCCAGCTATCTCGTCCCTCGCTCCTTCTCTCCTTCTCCTCGTTCCCTTTCTCTCTCTCTCCGCGAGCCGGATTAGATTCTTGTTAAAATCGCTCTCGCGAAATCTTTACCCCTTATCGTGGAGCGGGTCGCCGTTCTCGCCGTTTTACTTTCTCCCTTTTCTTCTTCTTCTTCTTCTTCGACGACGACGCTTTCTCCCGCTACGTCGAGCGCGATTCTCACGACGACGACGGCGGGTACGTCTTTAATCGGCGACCGGGAGATGTTTCTCCTTTTTCTTTTGTTTTATTACTTTCGTGTGTGTTTCCGTTTTATAAATAACTAATGTCGTTAGCGCCGATACGGAGAGGAAGAAAGATGAAAGGAGGAACGGGCGAAAAAAGGAGCGGGTTGGTGTTTGCTCGTTTATGGACGTCACCAAATGATTTGTAATGCGAGGTAGTTAGACAAAGAATGCAATAGTGCAAAGACTCCATGTATTACATTACATCACATCTCTAAACTTCTCGCTACGCAATTATTTAATTAAATGCGGGGACATGTGTTTTGCTAACAACGAGAGTAGCATCTTAAAGTAAATAAATATGTACATATTTATATACACTAGGATCGCATGATGGTCGAAATTCGACCACAACATCTATATATTAATACGCAGTCAAATACAAACAATTACACCTGATTTACATTGAATCTTTATTGTATTTTCTCAAAAAATAAAGCACGTTAGGATAAAAGTTCATACCTAGAATATATAAAACCCATGAAAATCCTGGTGTTCCGCTTGTTAGTGACGAATACACAAATGTAAATGCTTGGTGGGAAAGGATCAGCTGAACATACAATTATTTTACTCACTCGCAATGTATTGAGACGCCAGCTTAATCCACTTCATCTGCTTTTGTGCAATCAATATTATGCCACACAATTTTTATCCGTTTCTCGAACGTATTTACTATAATAATATGTCATTACTTGACGTGGTTGACGTAGGTATATCACGTTGCGTGTGTCATTCTGGCTTGATACCTGTCACTTAAGCTCATTTACAATATGTTATATATGCAATATGTTACAGACTCTCACCTGCGTTCCACTGCACGTATCGCGATTAAACATACATTCGACAAATCTGCATTGTAATACGAAAACAACGATGCATCTACCATCGCGATATATGGAGGGAACACTCTAAAATATGTACGAGAAGACGATCCACTGCGTATTAATATATAGATATATGACACTGAAGGATCTTGACCGATGAGAAATGGGCGAAAAAATAGTGTCTAAGTAAACAGTCAATTTATTGGTAAATGGGAAAATCCTGACAGACGTTTTGAGGTTTGAGGTTAGGTTTCCCTCATTATCGGTAACTAAAACCTACCAACGAAAAACCACAATTACAATTAAATTAAAGGGAATACGGTGACGAAGGAGAAGGAGAGAGAGAAAGGTTAGGCTTCCAGATCGTTTCCAATGACGCGAAAATAAATCTAATAATTCCCACATTTGTCAATCTTCTAAATTCCCAGTAAAATGTTAATTACTAAAAATATGATGAAGTTTTGTTTAAAATTTAAAATAAGATAAAATGAAATGAATAAAACACGTTAAGCGGCTAGTACGTGGCAATACTGTGCAAAATGCAACCAAGCAAAAAACAGGAAACAGGAAGAAAGCAGGAAGAGAGAGCATTCAGACAGGCAACCTGCGAAAGAGGGAAGTATCATCCATAAAAATAGACAGCTGCATGAGACACAGGGGAAAGCAAAACTCTACAGACGGTTCAACACTAAGGGAAATTAATCCTAAGAGAAAAAGGAAGGAGAAACTCCTAAGGAGCAAACGTGCCCAAAAAATGCTGATACGATAAATGTAGATTTTTAAACTCTAATTTTCTGTTAACAGACTTAGGATTCAATTTAATAAAATAGCTCTCGACAAATTTCCAAAAAGGTCCTCTGTAGCGAACTAGAAAGCACAACCGCTCTGTCAGCGTGATTGACAGAGCGATTTTCAGGAAAATTTTGGATTATTCCTTTGCTTCCATTTTGGAACAATCGGCCAGTACTCCCAAAGACTTTGAAAACAAAGAAAGCCACGATAAAAAAAGCAACTATCGAGATGTTAACCATACATACCCGTTCAAACTGTAAGCTCTAATCAGTATCAGTACTCCAATCTTCCAGAAAATTTGGAATTTTTGCTCCATTTGGAACCGCTCAGTACTTCCAAAACCTATGAAAGTAAAGGAGCGGCGACAAAAAGGTTCCGGAAGTAAGTGTCGAGATGTTACCCTTCCATCCTTACTCCACCCATCTCTAATGATCTCTTGAAAATGTGAGAAGAGCAGGTCAAAACGTACCAGATTTCCTTAAAATTCCTAACACAACTGGGGAAAATGAAAACTTGTTAAATTATCAGGATTATTATGTTGCTTCCATTTTAGAACAATCGGCTAGTGCTCCTAAAAGCTTTGGAAGCAAAGGAAAACACGATAACAGGATTTTCCAAGCAACTATCGAGTTGTCGGTCATACATCCTTGCATTGTCCATTTCTAATCCTCGAAGAAGAGAGAAGAAAAGGTGAAAATCAGACCTGATAGCCGTTTCTAGAATCAATAAGCTTAAGTTAGTCATCGTATTCGATTTCCTCAAAGTTCCCAATACAACGGCGGAGAATGAAAGCCCGCTAAATTATCAGGAAAATTTGGATTTTTTGGTTCCATTTGGGAATCGGCCTGTACTCCGAAAGGTTTTGAAAACAAAGGAAGTCAGGATAAAAAGTTGCCTAAGCAACTGTTGAGATGTAATCGTACATCCTCGCTTCATACATGTCCTAAGCTTTAAAAATTGGGAAGAGAAGGTCGCAACGTACCCGATTGCCTCAAAGTTCTAAACATAACTGGGGAGAATGTAAACCTGTTAAATTTCCAGAAAAATTTGGATGATTCCTTTGCTTCCGTTTTGGAACAATCGATCACTACTACTACTACTACTACTAAAAATAAGAAACTCCGAACCAACTTGCGAGATGTTAACCAGATATCCGTGTTCCGTTTAGCTCTAAACCTTGAAAATGATGTGAACGAGAATTGATGGGCGCTTTTCCGATTAGTAAGCTCAAATCAGAAATCGTATTCGTTTCCTCAGCACGTTGAGTTTCCAGGAAAATTTTGATTCATGTCTTCCTTTCATTTGGGAAAAATCGACCGGTACTCCCGAATCCTTTGAAAGAAAAGGAAGCTATTCGTACACCCCCTTTCAAGTTGTACAAGAAAAGGTCAAAATGAAACTTGATGTTTTGCAATTAATAAGCTCAAATCAGCAACCGCATTCGATTTGACGATACCAGCCTCGCTGTCAACGGAACACATGTCCCAAAACAAATTAACTATGGAGTGGCAGTTTTATTCAACCATATTCCAAATCCAAGTTATTAAAGTATTCCTCCTCCAAAAGCATCACAATCACTTTCGGGATTTCACCCCTAAACTTTCAACGAATCCGGTCCTGACCATCAGTAACTTCAATATAGAGTGGCGGTAGTTGGAACTTCGGGGGTGGCAATGGTGGCAACGGTGGTGGTGGCGGCGGCGGCGGTAGTAGTAGTAGTACTACTAGTAGAGTATCGGTATCTTGATAACCGTGCGGTGGAGAACGGAGGAACGACACTCTCGGGCGCGCGAGAGAGAGGGCGCCGGTATCGATCACTGAACCCAAACTCCGTGTGCCTGTGTGAGCGAGCGGGGGATGTCCCGAAGGGCTGCTGGCTGGCGTGACCTGCAAGCGTCCCCTCTCCCCCTGGCGCTTCGCTCCCCGAGCCGGCCCCCGATCGCAGTTCGCGCGCGCTCTCTACCGCCGTTCGTCCTCTCTCCGTCTATCGCTCGTCTCTCTCGCGCTCGTGCCGACTAATTAAAGGTCACGTGACGCTATCACCGCGTAAACTGCTCTTATATTAGAGGCGAAGCCTTCATGAACGAGTTTATTTGAAAATGTGGAAGCTCTAATTTATTTGGATTCCGCGACTGTGGCGCCCTCACGCTCGATTATCGCCGCCGCTATCTGTTTTCGTCCTTATTATTTATTCTTTCTGTGTATTGTCTATAAACTACAAAAGCGATAGACGATAATCGAGGATGAGGTGCTAGGGGGAGGAGTCGGAAAGTTCGTGGTCCTTTCACCAAATCTAAAACGGAATCTCCATTCTTCGATTGTTATACAACTTACAACGGATGTTTCTATATTGCGATTCAGAACGGAGATCCGTATACTTCAATTATTATAGAATCCCAAAGGGAAGCATATTTCCATTGTTATGGAAACTTATGTGGAAATCAGTTCTGCACAATCTTCCCAAAACGGAAGATGGAAGGGTGAGGGTTTGCAGGCTTCAATTGTTTCAGTTTTTGCAGAATTTAGAACAGAATCTAGAATGAAAATCCACATTAGAACGAGTCGGCTCTTACAAAGTGTACGGAATTAATGCCCAAAGTTTAGCAGTTATGGAATGGGAGATGTGAGTCCCTACTACTCCAATCGCGATAGAACCTAAGAATGGAGGTCCATATCTAGATATTCATAGAACCCCAGCTGGGGATATGCCTCCTTCAACTGTTACAGAACTTATCAAGGATAACGTTCTACATGCTTCAATTCCTATAGAACCTAGAATGGGAGTCTAAATATTTCACGTATTGCAGACCTTAGAACAAATCTCAATCGAAAATCCCTATTATAATGTTTCGAAAATGTATGATAGAATTCTCCAAATTCCAGCAATTATAGAATCCGTAATGTAAGACTTGGCATTCAAGTCCTTACAAGAACTAGAATGTAGATCCTCACCACGATCTTCATTGAAACTGTGGTGCAGGTTTGCTGTCTTTTACGGTTATAGAACCTATTAAGAATTAAGTTTTGCATGCTTGAATTGTTATAGAATCTGTAATTGAAACCTCAACATCCCTATTGTTGTAGAGTTTAGAACGAATCTAGAATGAAAACCCATGTTGCAATGTTTCAACTGTCACAAAGTTGACAAAAGAAGTCTCCAAATTCGATTTGTTATAGAAGCCAGAATGTGAGTTCCTATGCTTCAATCGTTATAGGACCTGCGATGAACGTTCTCATTTCGATCTTAATAGAACCTAACCCGAAGATTTGCTTTCTCCAATTTGCTATGGAATATGTCAGTAATTAAGTTCTGCATGCTCCAATTGTTATAAAACCTAGAATGGAAGTCCGAACATTTCGGTTGTTGAACAATTGTGAACGAATCTGGAATTAAAATCCACATTGCACTATCTCGAGTGTTTTACGATAGAAGTCTCCAAACTCCAGTAGTTATAGAATCCGCAATGTAAATCCCTATAGTAAAATCTATGTAGAATCGACGACCATATCTCGATCGTCATAGAACTTAAGGTGAAGATTTGCTTTTGAATTACTATAGAACTTATGAAGTATAAAGTTTTGCATGCTTTAACTGTAGAATTGTGGGTGGAAATCAGAACAATAAGGTTTTTGCAAAATTTAGAATGTAGCAAGCATGAAAATCAGTATAGACGGTTACAAAATTTAGAATAGAATTCCCAAAATCCAATTGTTATAGAATCAGGAATATAAGTTTCTATGCTTCAATCGTTATAGG
Organism: Chrysina gloriosa; assembly: GCA_038088585.1. NCBI lineage: Eukaryota > Metazoa > Arthropoda > Insecta > Coleoptera > Scarabaeidae > Chrysina > Chrysina gloriosa. The sequence continues at coordinate 47,539,786 of CM076093.1, read as the reverse complement.
ACCTAAAACGGACATCCAAATATTTCGGTTGTTGCAGAATTTGGAAGGAATCTAGACTGGAAGTTCATATTGTAATGTTTCGACTGTCACAAAGTTTAGGATAGAAGTCTCCTAATCGTTATAGGACTTAAATGGAGGTGAGTATCTCGATCTTCATAGAACCAAGGTCAAATTTTCCTTTCTTCAATTGTTATAGAACTTATTAAGAAGAAAGATCTGCATGTTTCAATTATTATAGAAACTTGGGTGAAAATCCATGCAATTGGGTTGTTGCAAACTTTGGAATAAGTCAAGAATAAAGGCCTGTACACAATGTTTTGATTAATGCAAAGTTTACGATAGAAATATTCACATTCCAGTAGTTATAGAATCTGGAATGTGAGTCCCTGTGCTTCAATCTTGATAGGATCTAAAATGTAGGTTCATATTTACATCTTAATAGAATCTAAGGTGAAAATTTGCTTTTGGAATTACTATAGAACTTGTTAAGCATAAAGTTTTGAATGCTTCGACTGTTATAGAATTTTGGGTAGAAACCTTAAGAATAAAGTTGTTGCAAAATTTAGAATGAAGCAAGAATGAAAATCAGTGCAGGCGATTACAAAGCTTGGAGTAGAATTTTCAAAATTACAGTTGTTATAGAATCCGGAATATGAGTCTCTGTGCTTCAATCGTTATAGGACCTAGAATGAAGGTTCATACTTCGATCTTCATGGAACCTAAAGTGGAGGGTTTGCTTTCTTCAATTGCTATACAACTAATCGGGGATTAAGGCCTGCGTGGTTCAACTTATAGAAATGGAAATCCAAACAATTGGGTTGTTAAAAAATTTAGATTGAATCAAGAATGAAAACCAGTACACAATGTTTCGGGTGTTACAAAGTTTGGGATAGAAGTCTCCAAATTCCAGTAGTTATAGAATTTGAAATGTGAGTCCCTGTGCTTCAATCTCTATGTTTGTACAATTTAGAACGAATCTAGAATGAAAATCCAAATCTTTCAACTGTCACAAAGTTTACAATAGAAGTCTCCAAATTCCAGTAGTTATAGAATCCAGAATGTGAGTTCCTATGCTTCGATCGTTATAGGACCTAGGATGAGGGCTCATATTTGGATCTTAATAGAACCTAAGGTGAATTCCAGGAATCAAATATTTTGCATGCTGCGATTGTTATAGAATCTAGCATAGAAATCTAAGTACATATATCGGTTCTTGAAGCATTGACAACGAATCTAGAATTAAAATCCATAGTGCAATATCTCAACTAATACAAAATTTACGACAGAAGTCTTCAAACTTCAGTAGTTATAGAATCCGGGATGTAAAATGTAAACATTTCGGTTGTTGCGGAATGTAGAAAGAATCTAGAATAGAAATCCATATTGTAATGTTTCGACTGTTACAAAGTTTAGGATATAAATCTCTAAATTCCAGACCCAATACTTTAATCGTTGTCAGACCTTGAATGGAGGTCGATCTTCATAGAAACCAAAGTGAAGGTTTGCTTCCTTCAATTGTTTCAGAACTTTCAATTTTTTATGCAATCAAAGGGAGAGATGTGTCTACTTCAGTTATTATGGAATCCCAGATATCAGTTATCATACTTCAATTATTATTGGACTTAGTTAGGATGGGAGTCCACATGCTTCGATTGTTGTAAAGTCTAGGATAAAAGTCTACCATTTCGATTCTTGGAATCAAGGTTATAGAATCTTGAAAATTTACGTACTTCGAACGATATGAAAGCAAAGACAGGAATTTTCAGATGTCCACTTTTACAGATGCTAGGATAAAATTCTGTGCATGTAGTTCATGGTTCGTCACAGATGCTAGAATTCATACATCAGTTGTTATAGATCTTGGAGTTTTGCATCCCTTGTTTCTTGTATTAACGACAAGTAGAATTAGTATTCATATATCTACTCTTCATCACTGGACGTGATAATCTGGATATTCTTCTTACTACAGAATTTACACGGAATCTTTGTAGAGCAGGATTTAAGACTGGTTTCTTTATTGCGCTTCAGAACCTTGGATTGGAAATTTTACCCTCGAACAGTACAAGAAATGAATTGATATTATATCGTAACGGAACGATGCATAACCACATCCGATGAAAAAGAATTATACATTTTCGTCGAACTAACTGAAAGGTCACATCCACAACTTGTTGCAAGCACATTAAAAAAAAAGTATCAAAATACCAATTGACCGAAAATTATCGCAAATCCCCGTTTATTTACGACCGATACAGATAAACCTGGACAAGATTGTTTACTTCGGTACGCCGAGCGATTATCGGCGTTAATTGAAAGCTTTCGAGAATTTCGCGAATAAACGAGATTGCCGTTCTGCACGTGTCGTATCTAAATAGCGACGAAATCTGAAATGAAAGGATGCGGTAAAAGTGTCAACGGCGAAGTTTCTCTAGAAGAATCGTCGATTAGTACCCGATCGAAATGAATTAGTTGAAGCGTGATTGTGGAACGGGGATTGTTCGAAATTAATGGGGCCTTTAAAAACGAACGGTTATGTTTCTTGTAACCTTTGATTTCGGTGTACAGTTTCGAAAGTTTCAAAAATTTTTAAAGTATCGGGCATACATACACGATCCTCGATCTTTGAGATTGGCGCAAGAAAATTCGGTAAACTAGGATATCGCAAGGTTTCGAAAAGAATGGGTAATATCCTAGAAAAACACAGAATGAAAGCGTGTTTGACATCGAAGGATTATGGCGAATATTAAGAAATTCGTTGGGTAACCCGAAAGACAAAGTAATTTTTTAAAGAACTGTCAAAGGTAGGGAATATGATAAAACATACATAGGGCAGTAAAGATGCGCAATAGCTGCAGGATTCAAGGAACATGTCAATGCACATTATTGTTTATGGTAAAATAGATTGCTCGAGTGTTGGATAGCATTTGTATGACAAAGGGCACGTTGTTAAAATCAAGAATTTAAAATTGAAGGAATGTGTAATTTTGTCGGGAGAACTAGATGCATACGAAGCAATGTAAAAATAAAAATATAGTAGTAGTATAAGTAGTAGTATTTATTAGTCATCAAGAGTTACATGATATGCAAATACGAAAAAGAAATAATGAAACATAAAAAATATTACATGATTGTAAATGATAAATAGTTGAATGTAAGGCAAACAAAACATTAATCTTTAAGGTGGCCATTGTAATGAATAAAAAATTATAACACTCGAAAAAATAAAGTAATTGAAACAATTTAAGCCGCAACATTAAAGACAATTCGTTATAGATTCTTCCACGTTACAAATAATGTTACTGAAAAGAAGATCCGTTACAGTCTTCGTAAATATGTTCCTTCTTAAACAGAGATGACGGTCCCTTGTGTCGGCCTGTGCCGATTGATTTATTGCGCAAGGATGGGGTAACCTTCTTTATGAGGCTTTAGTAAATATAAAAATTGTACGAAGAAGAGGGGTGTGCCGTCCGTGTAAATGGGAGCGTGTTTACTAGATTTAATGTGACCTGGATGACCCTTCTCGGCATAATTTTTCATACCAGTAGGTAGAAAAATTGGACCACGTTGTAGAGGGCAAAGTTTAGTTTGCATGAACATACGTAAATCGCCGTTTATTCGGTAAGACATGGTTAAAGATGCTAGGGTCTTAGCTGGCGAAACACGTGTCACAAGATTTAATAAAACATTTGTGTAGTGAGGAGTTTACCGATACGATTTAGTTCTGCAAAATTGCGCAAATGCATTTCTTCCTTGTTTCTGTTTGTAATTGAGAAAGCCTATGAACGGTTATATACATACGGAATGCGACCCCTGCCCCGCGCTTGTCAATGTGGCATAGTTCATTGAGAACACACAAAGATTCTTACCAAATCAAGGCGTCAGCTTTATGGAAGGAATTTCTGCAAATTATTTTGTGGAACTTGTCTGCGAATAGTTTGCACTTCTGTTTATTAAAAGCATTTTCCTGGAAACCTGAGATTTTGGTCTACATTTTTGTATGCAGCGTCGAATTGTTGCTCGATCAACCTGGACATCGATTATAGTTCGAACGATCATTCATTTTTTGAGGATGTGTTAATACTTTACGTATAATTTCTCTTTTCTCTGGGTGGGATGATATCGAGAAAATGTCTGTTTGGAAGCCGAGGAGGAGTTGGTGTTGCCCTTGAATGTACACTGCTTGGTCCAGAAATGATGCTGATGACGTTACTCAATATTGGTTTTTATAAAATTTAAGTTTTTCTTTCTCAAGACTTAGTATACACGATTTGTCATAACTAATACGTAACAAATTCAAGGTGGCGGATCCAAAATGTTCGGTAGTATAAATTCAACTTAAGAAAAAAGCTGATTCCAGCTTGCATATCTCAACTTTAAAGAGATCGTACACCGGCAATCGAAACTGGATTTTAAAGTTGAAGACTATTGAGTTCACAGCTGGTCTCAGCGATAATGGATAAGACGACAAAAGCAACCAGAGGTGAATTCCCCACGTATATAAAATCGAAAAATTCAAATCGGTAACATACAGTAATTGTTTTCAGTCGATATGGTAATAATCATAGAAAAAGGCGGAAATAAACAGCAATAAAACAGCATCGATGGTCGCAAGTCTAGAAAATGAAACACACAGAACTATAACTGACGGAGAAATCGCAATACGATAGAAGACAGAGATAGAGACGGTGTTAAAGACGCAGGCTGATGGTTCGAGAGTTAAAAAAGGGCGTCACTGATTCGTTAGGGTGAATTTACCGTTTCTACTCCGACGAGAACAAACATCAGATTATTGCTATGGCAGCATGGCATGCTTTCCGTAAGAAATACCGGTCGAAATTCTAGTTACGACCCCTCTGCCGTGGTCAACTCCGTCCCGAATATCCGGCCTGCAAGAAAAGTGGTTCGCACACGCGAAAATGAACAAGCAGTGAAACGACGAGAAGTGCTATTGATGAACACAAAGTTTATCAAATTAGGAAAGATTAAACACTGAGTAGTATAAGTGCCAAAGGCGTTTGATAACTAAGAGAAGAAAAATCTCATATACATACATACACATATGTAGCCATATATATATATACATATGTAGCAATAAGACAGTAAATCTATCATACAACTTACTTACTCAGTTCTGGCTCTTGGTCTCCCCTTTCTATTTTTCTCGTTTTGTTATCTCTCTACACACGTGACCAAACCATTGAACTTGTCCTCTTATACTTTTCCGTTGATTATCTCCATTCGTAGGTTTTGCCTAATTATTTCATTTGTTATTCTATCCGTCCTCTTCTCATTTTTAACTTTGAATCTCATTTCGATGGCGTTTATTCTTGATTTCTGCTTCTCTGACAGTATCCATCTTTCGCTGCTATATATATAATTCTTGGGCGTATAACTTTTTAACAACTTCAGTTTTAATCTTTTTCGATATCTCTCTTTCCCCTAATAATCTTGTTTTCATTGTATTGAAGGTGTCCCCTACTCTGCTCATTCTTCCATTTATTAAACTGTCCAATTTACCGTTTCCCTCTATAACTCCTCCTAGGTATTTAAAGCCTTCTACTCGTTCTATTTGGTTCCCGTTCAATTTTATTTTGTGAGTTTCCTTTGTGTTAGAAATTATTATTGTTTTTGTTTTTCCAATATTAATCTTCATATTGATCTTCATCCATTGTACTTCTAGTATTTTAAGGTTATGCTGAAGGTTTTTCTTGGTATCTGCCAACAGAGTCACATCATCTGGAAACATAAGTTCTGTCACTTGAGTTGGCCTCATTTGCCAATATCCTAGTGTTCATTTTCTTACCCTTTTCTTTGCTTCTTTCACTGCTTCATCGAATACCGCTAAAAACAGAAGCGCGCTCAGTGACTTTTTCATCGTCTTGATTGTCTATTCATGTCAGCTCCTCGAAGTCCTTTACATGTTTCCATTTTTTTCGTTTGTTATGATATTTCCGCTCTTGTCTTTTATACTCGGCATATTCGGTATATTCCCTTTCTTGTCTGATTTATTTTAGTGTGCTATAAAGAAGTTTTTGATTTTCTCTGTCCAAATTTCTCCCATGGTTTCTCCTTTGCCCTTTTAAGAGCCATGTTGGTCACTTCAGATCTTCAGATCTCCTAGTTATTGTTATCTTGTTATTAGGTGTTTCTCCTTTACCCTTTATTTTTCCTCGTATTTTCTCTATCCACCATTCATTATTTTCTTTTTATCGCCACTCTTTTCCGCCGCTTACATTGCATTTTTATTTTCGTATGATACAAAACGGTGAAAAATTTCCTAATGAAATCGCATCCGAGAATAATAGATGGACCTAATAGTTTGTTTACATGCGTGTTTGAGAGGTTGAAGTAGCCAAAATATAATGAATGTTATAAAAGTTAAAAGGAAGCTGAATTGTCGGCGATCAAAGCTTAGATAAATCTTTGCGATATACATAATAGCGGAACGGGACGAAAAAATGATATTAGGTTAAACCTAAAATAGAAAATGGCGATCAAACTAGTTTTAGAAAATGAAAACGAGAAGTGGTTCTGGGATGGCCTATCAGCGTAAAACAACTATTGCCCAGTCGCTTTGTAATGTCGAATTCCGCACAACGACACCGTTTCCGAAAATATAAGAAAACTATGCGTTTTCCATTTTTTTATCATATGACCTAAAATTATCTGACGTGCGTCACAATTTCTCCGGTCGAATTCGTTTTTGGCGTGAAGAAATCAACGAGATTCACCACCTGGTACTTCTGCAACTGATCCTCAGAGAATCGAGTAACAAAAAACTCTTTGAATAATTACGATTTCGCCATTTGACTTTTCAGGTCACATCCAATGAATGAAGCATAAAAAAGAAGAGTAAATCGTGAAAATTTCGGTGAATTTGTCGAATATAATCGACGTACCATCATCGTCATCGCTTTTGTTGTTACATTACGTAAGACAATAAACAACACGCAACGAACAGCAGGTCGCCAATCAGTCACCGATGTTATGTTTATGTTGCCCTTGAAATCGGTATCGGTTGCATGTAACGCGTGCACTCCAAAGGTGCATCGAGCGATGCGTGCCGCTCCCGGACGGTACCGTCAACGGCGACGCCTGCCTCTTCGCCGACGAGACTATCTACTATCATTCTCTTTCGGTTAATTAAGGCCCGTGCCGAACACACCATACGTCGCAGATGATCGGGACGAACGCCGACGAAGGGAAAAAAACGCATTACGCTCGCGTGAATTACTTACATACAAGCGCGTAAATAGTTTTTAACGGCCGCTAAATGGAATTACTATGCTAATGCGGGCGCGTAATGGAACGGAATGAAAAAGTCTCGTCGTCGCCGCCGTCGTCGGAGGAGGAGGACGAACGAGAGGAATCGATTCGTGCTGTTTGCTTTTTCTTTAGCGAAAATGCCCTATCGAAAGAAACGACGAACGTAAATGAGGCGCTGTTTTTTTTGTTAATCAATCTTTTTCGTGTCATCCTTAAAAGTGAAGATAACTTCTACTTTTCGTTAGTTCAAAAATGACATCTGCGATTGAATAGTACGACTAATCGTAATTGTTAAGATTTTCCAATTTGGAGCAGTGATTTTGACGCAAATTGGCAAAAGGTTGTTCGGGAGTTTTCTAATGTTTGACTGAAAACTGACCTAGGATACTTATTATATTGAACGGCATAGTTTCTTTAAATGAACCAGAAAAGAATTAGCTACAGGAGGATAGTCGTACTCGAAGCAATATATGCTACACAAACTAAATTTTGTCCTTGTACGTTAGTAATACCACGAATCGCGAAGCAAAGAAAATGTTAACTTTTAAAGATTTTAGTTTAAAAAACTTTTGAGAAGGGTACTACCGCGGGAGAAACTTCACAACGCATGAAAATAGTGTAAGTTACTGATAGGACAAACACTAGTTTCGTTCGTAGTGAAATCAGCCACCATTTACGATTCAAACCCTATTTGTGAGTGGGCTGAAAAGTTTTGAGTCTGACGCAGAACATTTTTTCCGGCCAAACATAATCCAATGTTTTGACATAGTCTCCTTTTAAATCGGTATCCTTAGACGATGCACCAACCGCTTTAACGCGTCCAAATAGTAGTTGGCGTCTTGCTCTGCGAAAAAGGCAGTTTAGGATTGTATGACCTCCTCTGTTTCGAAAAAATCGTAACTAGACAAGCAAATTGGTTCGGGCATATAGTGCAAATGTGGGAAAACAGAGTAATGAATGTGCTGAGCGAAATGGAAACGGGAGAGGAAAGAATATCAAAGAGGTCTAAAGAAGAAAGGACTAAACTAGGTGTAAGGTAAGAAACAAGGTTAGAGACAGGAAAGCATGACAAGAGATCGCAACCTCAACACCTCTTATGGTACAAGAGGATGAGGATAAGTAAGTAAGTGTTACGTCCTTATTCGACGAAAATTTCTATCCTCTTCGAGTTTAGAAAACAGAAAATAGTCGCCCCCGACTACATCTGCTGAATACTGTAGTATAATAATATACGAATATATAATTATCATTAGAAAATTCATCTCTTATTACAATTCAATATATCAAAATTCACAGTTAATGTTAGGGTTATGGTCTTCAATTGTCATACGGTTTATTTTAGGGGGTCTATTTACACCTTCTCGACACCACGCCCACCACCTTTTGAGCATTTTATTACCCTACGGGTGTTAGCTTCTTATTTTAATGGGAGGAAAAAATGTAACTAGAAATAAAATTATTAATTGTTATAAAAACATAGTTTAATAGATAGAAAACATTGTTAACATTCAGACACATACATACAACACTTTTACATTACAAGAGTTCATCAAAAATTACTGGAAATAATCAAGCATACATCGACATTCAATACAGGTTTCTATAACGGCGATATACCTGGATGAACTGGAGTCAAGGTGAATTAAAGTTTTCGTTTCGTGGAGAACTTGGAAATAAAGCAGTGGAGTTCTGGTTTCCAAAAGAAATGAAAAGTTTGTTTGGTTAACGACGAAGATAATTGACAAGATAGATAAGTCAACAAATAAGTCCAAATATATTTGGAATAAAAGGATTTTAAGAAGAAGTACCAGTGAATAAAGGAACCTCACCATACCGGAGAAGATAGAATCTAAGAAGGGGAGGAATCCACAGAAATTAAAGCTGTATCGAGAAAAGAATTTAAGAGAGGAGATATAGGAAGAACCATCATGGAGTAAAAGAAATTACACTCACACACACACACACACAACACTAGGTGATTATCTTGATTGTATGTTTATATTTCTCAATATTTCTCAAGATTTATAAATATAATTTGTTATAATTTATACTATATATCATTAATTAAGAGCTAGGCCGGTGCAATTTTGTTTAAGATAATTAACTAAATTCTCGGTACAATACGAAGGCTGGTCAATCAATCTGAACTCGCTGTTTGAAGACTTTGATCGTTTTTGATTTTCTGTTGCCGCTTCACGTTCACCTGCCCTAAGACGGCGTAGGGCGTTGTGGACCTTTTAATTTCATAGTTAATAAAGAGCGTGTTAAGCTTATATCAGTGCAATATAAAATAAATTCAAAACGGTAAATAGCTCGCACCGGAAGCAAGCTGTCAGTTGAAATTGTGTTGCACTGACTGCCCGAAGATATTTTTTTACTGACTTACTCTTGGCATCTACAGTCCCATTGCCATTGCAAATGGAGAGTACCCGTACGATTGCCTAATAAAGGCTTGGAGTTGATAATAGAAAGGGCATTTAAACACGAACGGGAAGTACAAAAATATTGTTAAAAGGAGTACAAAATATACATGTACGAAGCAAATCAAGATTATTAACCGAAAATTAAATCGAACTGTAATATGTTGCTTAAAGATATTGCCTAAAGGTTAAAGCTCACATAGCTTCAAGGCGGTGCCATAGGCAAGAAAGCCTTTGACGAAATCTTTAAGGCTTACAAGTAGTTTTACACACAAACCAATGACACACGCACGTATATAGCTTTCAAATAGCGTTGCAGGCCTCTGGTGTGATGAACTTCGCAATACTTTAAAGTAATGTTGGAGATTACTACTGAAAACAAAAAATAGAGGTAAACCTGAACAGATTTGGGACCAGAAATAAATATACACCGTGTCTACGTTAATTACGTTGATACTATATATTTCGTTTTTCTACAGTTATTTGAATCTAGTGCCGTAGTATAGAATCACAAAGTGACATATTATTACGAATAATGACAAGCACTAAGGTTGTGTTTGCGTGAACTCGTTAACAGGCATATAAAAAACGCTTTATTAAATGAAAATAGCACCGATGAGTAGAGAATAAGTTTATTTATAAGAATTGTTGAACAAATGTTCCCCATTAACTTGTCAATACAACATTATTTGTCGTTTCGCGTTTTCAAACGCATGGCAAACTTCTTCGCTTGCTGAAGGTCATCCAAATTGTGCAAACGGTTTTATAGAAGAAAAAGGATAATCTGGTGCTGTTTGGATTTCTTGGTGGCCACAGGCCTTGGCTTATAACACGATTTCCATAAAATTTCTGCATGTAATTTATGGTGGTACGAGCAGTGGCTTCTTCTTATTGGAACTAGCTCTTTTCATCATCGTGGAGCTGATCAATAAATTCTGTCAAAATGGCCCCATTATTCTCCTCTGTAGATATTCCAACTCAAGCGCCAAGCTTTAATGGACGTAATTCTTTTACAACGGTTTTTCTTAGCCTACGAGGCTATGCTTCATCGGCAAGAAAGATTAAGTCCAATAAATCATCATATTGTACTGAGAATTTAGTTAAATTTCTTAAAGAAAATTGCACCGGCCTAGCTCTTAATTAATGATATAAAAAGCATAAATTATAACAAATTATATTTATAAATTTTGAGAACATATAATCAAGATAATTATCTAGTTTTGTGTGTGTGTGAGTGTAAATTTCTTTTTCGAAGATGGTTCTTCCTATATCTCCTCTCTTAACTTCTATTCTCGATGCACCTTTAATTTCTATGGACTCTTCCCCTTCTTAGATTCTATCTTCTTTGGTATGGTGAGGTTCTTTTATTCACTGATACTTCTTCTTAAAACCCTTTTATTCCAAATATATTTATGGACTTATTTTTTGACTTATCCATCTTGTCAATTTTCTTCGTCGTTAACCAAACAAACTTTTTATTTCTTTTGGAAACCAGGACTATACTGCGGTATTTCTAAGTTGTCCACGAAACAAAACCGTTAATTCACTTTGACTCCAGTCCATCCAGGTATATCGCTGTTATAGAAACCTGTATTGAATGTCGATGTATCCTATGTTATTATTCGTATTCAGTAGTTTTTATAAATTCTGGTAATGTAAAAGTGTTGTATGTATTTGTATGAATGTTTACAATGCTTTTCTATCTATTAATCGATGCCTTTTATAATAATTAAACATTTTATTTCTAGTTACATTTGTTTCTCTCATTAAACGTCTCTGGCTGGACTTAAAATAAGAAGCTAACACCCGTAGGGTAATAAAATGCTCAAAATGTGGTGGGCGTGGTATCTGAAAGGTATAAACAGGACCCCCAAAATGAACCGTATGACAATTGAAAGCTATAACCCCAACATTAATTGTGAATTTTGATATACTACAATATCATACTAGATTGTTCGTTATACAATTGACAGTACACTACTCGTTATCGATAATTACGGGAGCACAATAGCTCGAATAGGTCGAAAATCGATATCGTTGCATCTGTAAATCTCTGCGTAAAGCTTTTGCGCCGCTGGTCCTGTTAATGCCTGAAACGACTGCTTTTGTTGTGATTTGTGGAAGCTTCAATTTATTCCTTCTTGAAGATCCTTGATAGTAGGTACGGTTAATATTGTAGGTTCCTCAGTCGATGGACCCTTACAAATACAGTTCTTTCCCTAAAAACGCCTCATACTCTCACGTTTGTGACGGCCGAAAAATAGTTGGCATTTTCATTAGGAAACGCATCTACAAATTGCCCAATCCTGCTTTTTGAGTTGCACTTCGAAAGTGGACCTTAGGAATGAAACGGGGGTTCGAGCGTAAATATTTTCGATTTTCCAATGAAAACTACAACAAATAAAATGGTGATTATTGAAGTGCAAGGTGCATTTTATATTATATTATTTCTTGCGTGCAATTTACAAAACGACAATTAATGAGCGGCGAAAAGAACTGTGTGTAAATTTAAGATATAAATGTTAGGAAATAACACCAAATAACAGCAATAACAACTGATAATGCAATTAACGACCATTTAACTATACGTCTATGCACTCAGCTCACACGGCAGTGATTTCAATACTACCTCGACAAAATTGCAAACATACTAACTTAATTGACGTATGTATGTGACAATGTGTAGGTATATTATAAGTTGCCACGAAGAAAATGGATGCAGCAGCGGTATTGTATTGCATTTTGAAGAGGAGGCTCAAATACTAAAAAACGGCATCAACTCGAAACAGTTCCAGATTCGATCCGTTTCGTTTATGAGAAAAGCAAACGTTTAAGTTATCGCAATGCGATTTCATAATCCGGTTTTCGTGCGGAAAATTCCTAAAACTTACGCGACACACACACACAGCACACACGCACGCACACATATTTTTTCTCTCCTATTTTCGTTCGCTCCTTCTACGTGCCTAGAACACGTACGAACGCAATATTATCGGATATTTACTCGGTTATTATGTAATTTTATTGTCCTTCGTCGATATAATGAATTCGTTACTTAACGTCGCTTTTATACTAAAATAAACATGTTTATTGGTATTCGGCTTATTCGACCGTCGTCGTTAAATTTATGTTATCTCATTAACAAGGTGATTGTGACAGGAACGATATAAATTACACGAATTAGCGATCGCGGTTGTCAAAGCTAATAAAAAGATTTACATAACAGTCGAAGCGACGCGATCTTGAAAAAGAACGGCGGGCGGCGGCGCGCGCGACGTACGACCCGGAATTCGGATCGAACTTCAAAAAGAAACGAAAATCGAAGGAAGGGGATCGTGGATTCGGGAAAGACGTAGGCACGAATTATGTAATCTAGACTTCTTGCTACATTTTCGCCTATCTTTCGTATATTCCGTACCGTACGGTTTTGTTTCGTTTTGTTTTTCTTGATATGAGAAATTCGTATAGACCAAGAATAGATTAGATTAACTGAAACTAAAAAAGAACAATATGGACGAGATAGGAAAATTTGACGTGTTTATAACCGCAGAGTTTGATATACGTCGGTTCACAACCGAAATTGTTGATTTTCGTAATAATTATCGTAATTTCGTTAGAAGAAAGCAAATCCATTATTAGTAGAGGAGAAGAAAAGACTATACCAGAAATGGTTTAAGTTAAGAACAGAAGAAGATATTGAGAAAAGAAACATAAGGTAAGAAAGATTATCTAAGTAAGGTGGACACCCTGAATCTTCCTCCTATCGGGTGTGTTCCCTGATACACTTTTGATCGGGTGCGGCTTGTGGAGACCAAAGTAAAATAAAGTCGATTTTCCAAAAGTGCAATAGAGACAAAAAAATATTACTTGATTAGGTAGACCCTTTCAGGAACAATACCCAATTCATTCCATGTCTTTCTAGTACACGCAAAATGCACTTTAAGCAGTTAGAAGTCAATAGTTGCTCGAGGTGTACGTATCTATTTTCGGCGTGCTCTTGGTAAACTGCGCTGCGGTTGAAAGTGCTTGTTTCTATTTTCAAGTCAGTTGAGAAAGTTACAGTGATGGATGCTAGTTTTTCAGGTATAAACCAACATATTTAATAACATTTGTAAATATTTACTTCAGTTTTAAATATTATTTAAGACTTTCAAACATAACCTCTTACGTTTAGATATTTTGTAGAGATTTTTATTTTGAAAAAGGATTTTGTTATACTTCCCTGTTCGTCCCAGCTGTAATTTTTTTAAAGTTCAATGTGAAAATTGGGAAAAATTAAAAACTTTGTTAAATTTTTTCTTAGGTTCGTCCAGCTTTTCGAGAATAGTTACTCGTAAATATCTGTTTGAACAGATGGAATTGCAAAACTTGCCAATATTGGATAAAAAATTGGATTATATAGAAAACCATCTGCTATAATCTTATGCAGATGCAGAAGAAGATGAACATACTTTGAAACATCAATTTTCACACTTCAAGTCACAGATCAAACAAAGCTGGACAAATGCACATAAGAAAAAATCAAGTTTTTCTAAAAAATAATGAGTCATGGCTTCAAGGAACTTTTGAACTATGTTAAAAAATCGAAGGGGTTCGACCAAGCAAACAATTCGCGGAATTGAGTGAAAGAAGCAAAAGAAGAAAAACTAAAGAAGTGCGCTCTACTGTAGAAGAAGATTTAATTGTTCACGCTGCACAAGTTATTTTACAAACAGGTGAAAAAAGAGATGCATCTAAAATACTGAAGGCAATTACCAGCTCTCCTACACGTGCGAACAAATATAAAAAGGTATATTCAAAACCGAATGAAGAAATTGCTCCGTTGACCCCATTACAAGCACTGTCAATGTTTGTAGAAGCAGATTTGACCAGGCGACAATACGAAATAATTAGGGCAACAAACAAGAGATTCTACCCATGTTATGATTTGTTATTAAAGGCAAAGCAAGAATGCTATCCGCCCAAGGAAACGATAAGAGTAACATCTACCTGCGCCGAAAGCGATTTACAAAGCCTAGTAAACCACACTGTTAACCGCTTATCTACATCCCTGGAAGAAGTACTTATGACTCTTAATGAGAGTGAAAGAAATTCACTGAAAATAATTATTAAATGGGGCTGTGATGGTTCTCGGCAGGCTGAATTTAAACAAAGGTTTAATGATAACGACGAATCTGATGTTAACATATTTTGCAACTCTTTCGTCCCATTGCAAATTGTTTGTTGCGAAGAAAATAATAAAGTTATTTGGCAAAATCCAACGCCTTCGTCACCTAGGTATTGCCGTCCAATAAAGTTTCGTTTTTGAAAGAAACCGCAGATGTAACTAAAGAAGAAATACGTTACGTGAAGGAAGCTGCGAAATCTCTTAACGTCACTAAAGTGAATTTAAATGAACTGGAATTTTCTTTTAAACATATTTTGACAATGACCATGGTTAACGGGAAGGTCTGTAATGCAGCAACTGGAATCAAATCAACGAATCGGTGCTATATATGTGGTGCCACTTCGAAAGATTTCAATAACTTAAATAAAAAAATGAGCTCGGTGTAGATGCTATCGAGTTCGGAATTTCAGTCTTGCACGCCAGAATCCGGCTGTTTGAAACTATTTTACATTTAGCCTACAAATTGCCAACTAAAAAATATAGGGAAAGAAGGACAGAGGAAGAAAAACGAAAATTGGAAATTCAGGAGAAATTCAGACATAGAACGGGTCTCTTGGTAGATATGCCAAAGGTCAATGTTGGGAACACAAATGATGGCAACACCAGCAGGCGGTTTTTCGAAAATCCTGAATTGTCTGCCGAAATAACCGGAATCAGCTTTGATTTAATTTATAGGCTAAAAGTCATTCTGGAGGCGATTTCGGGTGGTCACAAAATAAATGTGAATAAGTTCCACGTGTTCGCATTAGAAACCGCACGGTTATATGTTGATTTGTATGGATGGCATCCCATGACACCAACGATGCATACAATTTTAATTCATGGCGCATCCATTATAGAAAATGCACTATTGCCTATAGGTCAATTATCGGAAGAGGCCGCTGAAGCCCGAAACAAACATTTGCGGTCATATCGCCAAGATTTTGCACGGAAGTTTTCAAGGTAGCTCGATATAGGTTACTTCTAAGCTCAGATCCACTGCTCAGTGATATGAGGCGTATAAAAAGCCTAATGCCAGACCATAGAAATGTTAATACCTGCAGACCCTAATAAAGAAACCGATCAAGAATTATCGGAAATTGAGGAAGAAGACGATACATTGACATCAGATTAAATGTATGTGTGCTTAAATTGTGTGTTATAATTTAATGATATAATATGTATTCTACAAAAAGGAACATAGTACTCTTATTTATAACCGAGTTTAGAATCGATTTAGATCATAAAATAATTTTGACCGCCTAGATCGCTCAAATCTACCTACATATGTGCAACGTGCTTTTCCTTGCTAATTTTGAACAAATCAATTTTCTTCAAACATTTTTCTACGCAACGCTTAACACAGAATTAATTCGAAACACATTTTTCCTGCGTCAGTTAAATTTGAAGGAAGGCTTACAATTTTACTATATTTTTCCTGAAATTTGAGAACAACGCCTAATAAAATAAATAAAATTGCTTTACAAAAATATTTATCTAAAAATATACATTTTATGCATGAGTTGGAAGGAGTCAAACTGTGTTCTTCATATTTTTCAAATAAACTTTGCAGCATATCATTATCTGGACCATGCACATTCAAAATTCAAAAATCTTGCTAGAAACGAGTGCTTTGACTTACACAATATTTATAATTCCCACTTCTAGGTGGCTGTGTTTCTGGCAAGTCCCCCTTTTCAATGCCTGAAAGCCCCAAGATCGAAGTACACACGTTTTTCCTCAACGTTTGTCAACTCCCTTTCCCATAATTTCCTGCACCAATTGAATACCTAAATATTTTTGAAACAGCCTTACCAACTGGGCAATATTGCCAATTTTGTTTACACATTTGGCGGGGTGAGGCCTGTCAGGACAGAATTCGATGCGGCAACTATTTGAAATATTGACACTTTCGCTAACACGAGGCAAGCATCTTCAAAACCGATAATCGAAACACGTACCACGGAATTCATTATTAAATAATTGTTTGGTGAGGAGTTCTACTAATATGATATATTGTCAGTCATTGTCAGTCTGAATTGCAGTCCTTGCAATCACTATCATTTGAAATATTACAAAACAGTTTTGTATAAAAAAAACAATTGTTATTCAGACACTACGACTATACAAATTTTAAACCAAATGCTAAAAGAAATTATCTAAAATTTTTATTTCTTGCACTAGACACACGAAAGGACGCCTTTCACTGTTGGAATGATGATATCCTTACTGATCGGAGACTGCTAATGAAGACAACAAGAAGTGATCTCTATTCATGAAACCTATCCCTGAAAAGTTTTCAGTGATAACAAAGACGAAAAGGTGACAGCATCGACAACTGCAACAAATATTCACAACCCTGTGCTGATAGGTCACTGAAATCGAAATCGTAATGCAATCAATTACGAAATAAATTCATCAATGAAAACGGTACAAATCTTGTTTATAGCTTTGATATTCTTTGCCTTAAATCGATCGGAATTAAATAACAATTACAAACGATCCTTACCTTCTGCCGATCATTTACAAAAGTCAAAATTTGAGCGTAATTTGTCTGCAAAATGATTTCCAAATTCTTTTAGTGAAGAACAACAAAAAATTGTTTTCGCAACAAGGACCTATATGTTTGAAACTTTTATTATAGCAGACGAATACGCGAAGATAGCCTCATTAAAATCTAAGCAAATTATAATGCAAAGAAAGTAATTGTTAGTAGCTCGGGACTTCAGCTACGAAAGAAGGTTTAATTGTCTACTATCTGTTATCGCTGCAATTTTGCCCCCATGAAATTGTGCATTCACATATGCGGCCAGGAAAGGCCATCCGATATGGGATTATCACGCACACGCTTGTCTGCAGAAGGCTATCCATATAGAGTATGCTCGCGTGGGCGTAGTTGGTGAATTTTTGTTATCTTATAAGCCCAGCACATGCAGCAATAATCAATATTGAAGGTTTCAGATCTTTCTTAAACGAGAGAAATGTCCCAAGCATTTCCGTTTTTGTATGCAGTCGTTGAAGGCCCCGAAACGACCATCTATAGCGTTCGTGCTTCATTGCAAATTAAGGGAGAGATGGTTTAGTTGTATGGTTTTTCTTCTTCTTCCCCTTCATCTTTTTTGCTCCTTCTTTTACTTTTTTTCTTCTATTTCTGCTCCCTCTTTTACTTTTTCTTCTTCTTCTTCTACTCTTTCTTTTAATTCTTTTTCTTCTTCTTCTGCTCCTTCTTTTACATCTTCCTGTTCTTTTCTTCTTCCTCTTCTTCTTCTTCTGCTCCTTCTTTTACATCTTCCTGTTCTTTTCTTCTTCCTCTTCTTCTTCTTCTGTTCCTTCTTTTACTTCTTCTTTCTGTTATTTTCTTCATCTTCTTCTTCGTATCCTTCTTCCTCTTAAATTAGATCCATAATCTTACTCACCCATCTGTTCGGACATGATCTGACTGGTAGACGATTATTGATGAGTTCGTTCTTCATATCTACTCCGATATGATAATCTTCTTTTATTCCTCTCACGTTCTCGTGCCAATATCTTCTGCAATTTTCATTCTTTTAACAATATCTTTAATGCTCACTCACTTTCCTTACCTCTTGCAACCTATTGCTCTCGATATTTACTCCGTTATGTATTCTTTATTCTTGTTCTACTTCGCTTGCTCGTAAAACATGGCAAAAAACACCCTAAATGGTTTAATAGCGTTTCTGGTTTAATAGCTTTCTCTGCACCGTAGTAAATTGTGTTTCTGGTATACGCGGACCGCCTACCGCATTCTCGCGGGTCCTTCAAACTCTCTTAACAGTCCTTTTCGGTTGTTTGTAGTTTTCCTTTAGCCTTATATGCATCACGTCTTGTGTCCAATTCATATGTCGTGATAAGGCTTTAATTATTATTATAATGAATAAGGCAGGACTCAATGTAAGCGCTGGACGGTTAGCTATTGTGTGTAATATTATTGACACTAACTATACGGAGAAAAAGAGGACGCAGGAAAGGAGGAAAAAGAGTCACTTTGAAATACTGCAGCAAGAAATATATGAAGCCTGAAGCAACACAGTGACGAAGAATTTCGACGGAAGACTGGGTAAGCCAAATAGAAGATTAGGAAACATATCAGGCGAAGAGAGAGACAATTAAAGAGAAAACAATAACGAAGAAAGACTGATTTAAGTAGCACTTGGAACTAACCTCGTTGTGGATAACTAGAATCTGCATTTTACGAAAATAGTAATGAGGTATATATCTCAATAGCGCCACCTAGTTGTCGTTTGTAAAGACATAAAAAGCGTCCCTCGTAACAGATTATTACTTGGTTCCTGGGTCGTACCAATAGATCCAAATTTCTTCACCAGTAACGGTGTTTTACACTAAATTGAAATGGGGCTCGGTTCAATTTTTTTTTTTTCATCAATCCACTTGATCCTTTTATTTCATTCGGATCTTAGAAAATTCAACTATTGCAAACCTTGCGGTCTTGAGAGTGAAGAACGAAAATAGTGTACATTCCTTTCATTCCTCCATGTCGATCTCGCTTAATCGTTTCACGCATGTTATCTCGATGGTAATAACGGATGTGGATGGACAACCTACACTGAAAAAGGATTTCTGTGCTGATACTCAGAAAACTAATTAGAAAAATCAGAACATTCTTTAGTTCTTGATCGCCAAAAGCCGTGTCAAGTCGCTTGATTGCTTTAAAGGTATAAGTAGTTTTGATATCTCTTGGATGGTCATCCAACTTAGGAATTTATGGCAGAGCTTGAATGTCTTCGTCCTGCTTCACGCTACCTTTTTAATATCTTTCCAAAAAGATGTATCTAATGGTGGAAGCTGTAGAACAAACTTCTAGGAATTTTCCTTTATCCGAGCCTTCATCAGATCGTAGAGGATACAACCACTGCAAATCTTCCGTACCTTTAAGCGGGGGATAGAAAATACGGTGCACTTCTTTCATATCAACGCCCACATCTCACATGTCATATGTAGATCTCACTCAATCGTCACGTGCACAGCATCTGTATCATGGGTAATAACTAGCGTTGCTGGATTTGCGCCAATAGTACTACAACTATCTGAAACGACTGTAATACAGATTCTCAGTGTCAATGCATAGTATGACAGCCGTTTCAGATAGTTGTAGTACTAATGGCGCAGGTTGAACAACTTTGGGGGTGTGGATGGACAACCTGCGAGAAAGTCATTCCTAAAGAAAGGACATCTACGCTGATATTCAGGAAGCTAATCACAAGAATCAGGACGTTCGATGGTGCTTGATAACCAGAAGCCAAAGATCGCTTCAATGGTACCAATAATTTTGATATCACTTGAATGGTCGTCCAACTTTGGAATATTTGGGGGAACGTAAGTATCTTCGTCCTGCTTCATGCATCCTTTTTGATGTCTTTCCAAATGAGGAACCATCTAACGATAGAATTTGTTGCATATATTTCCTTTCTCCGTCAATTGATGTTGGGCAATCCTTGCACCTTCGACCGAACTACCGTCGCGCGATTAAAAGGACGCGTTTGCGAGGAATTCGAGCGTTTCTTTTCCTACTTCCTTAATTACAAACATGGACGCCCATGCGAATAGAAGAAAAAAGCAAGCCGCAGAACGAATAGGTCGATATATTTTTCCTTCCCCGTCTAACCTTGCGCGGATAGTTCAGGCCGGCATTGTAATTCGAAGGCGGCCGAACGGTCGCAAAAGGCGACATAATTCTCTTAATATCACGGTTCACCTTGTAATTATTATCCGCTTTATCCTTTTTTATCCTTCGACATTCCGTTCGAAAACGCGCATATTTGTTATGAAAATGTCTTATTTGCGGTATTCGTTCGATCCGATTTTTTCCTCTCCATCGTTTGCGTGCGTTTACGTTGTTAATGTTGAAAAATATATGTATGTATGTTCTATTTCTCGACAATATACATAAATCCCGCGAGCCCGCGTAGACAAATCGTACGCTCGTAAATACACTTACGTATATGGAACACGTAACGTTTCACCTTGTCATAAAGTAATCACCGCGTTGACATGTGTGTAAAATGTTTGTGTGTGTGTATGTCGACTTGAACGCAAATTCAATGACAAATAACAATGCATAACCATCCATCTGTGATTATTTAATTGTTCGAGTTACGCATGACGTGTTTGCGGCTATTATGGATTATACAGAAGGCCTAATTGCACGTATCGATCTTTGCGAATCGGCAAACACAATTTGCGAATTGTCTCGTCCATTTGTTGTTCTTGTTATTGTTGCTGTAAATTCATTAAATTTAACAACCTTCTCTATAATATCGCATTGCTTTCGTGGAGTTGTAAACATAGGCTGCGCTGTGCCTAAATAATTATTCCACTCACGTTTCAAGTAATATTACAGATGATAATATCCTTGGAAAAAACTGTAATCAACGATGATAATAAAGATAGAATCGAAATATTTCACAATACAATTCAATTTATTCAGTTAATAATACGCTGCCTCAATACCTCTAAATTTTCTGGTATTGTTCCGTAAATTTTTGATTTTAAGTAACCCCAATTGGAAACAATCATAGTACAGAAAGATTCAAAATGATTGACCGTGTCCCGCACTCTTCAAATCAGAATTGCCAAAGAAATATTGGCAATTCCGATCCCAAAATTTTTCTGGTGGTACCCAATAGTTATCCAGAACGGAAATCTCGATATTCATTTGAATTTCAACCTGGAAATACGACGACGTATCCAGAGGTCACAGCGCCAATGACTAAACACAACAATCACAAGGTTGAGAGGTTTGTGGAATTACGAACGTATGCAGTTTTTATTTCCGCTCGACAATATATGTGCACATGCGGGCGATCAAAACAATAAAATTGCCCCGTCCTTCCGAAATTAATTGTCGTCGTCGAGACACGCGAAACCTTTACCTACCGTTTCGCGTTTCTAAAACGTCGCCGATTTGCATATTCGTATTTATTCGATACGGGAACCGCTCCAAAAAATCCCAATTACGTTAATTAATCCCGACCCATAAACGGACGCGCACGATAGATCCGCCGCTAATATCTTGATTAATTCACGAAAGTAATTTGCGCAATTATGGGCCCCGCGACCTGCGGTGACTAAATAATAAGCGAATTAATGAAATATTTAAGGCGAACAAAAGCGGCATGTCACCGGACCGATCGTTCGTCCGTGGGGAAATCGTGGGCCGAAGGAAGGTTACGTAATTATGATTTACTGCCGATGTGAAGTCCTTGACTCTAGACGAATCTCGTCAGATTTGATCGAATGGTAAATCAACCAGTTTTAATGTAAATGCGTTAGACTAACCTGTCAGTCAATGTCGATATTAAACTCTGAAGTAACTCTCAAATAAAATACAACTTCGTGGAGATATTGACGGAAGTTGGAAAACTTTCCTTAGCTTGAGATTGAGAGCAAATGCAAGTACATATGATCTCATTTTTTGATTAAAGTTCAAATATGCTTGTGAGAAAAACAAACAGGATTTAGAATAACGAGTTGCATATTCTTACTTATAAGTTATTGTCCTTCTTCCTTCTGATCTCAAAATCTCTT
Organism: Chrysina gloriosa; assembly: GCA_038088585.1. Classification (NCBI taxonomy): domain Eukaryota; kingdom Metazoa; phylum Arthropoda; class Insecta; order Coleoptera; family Scarabaeidae; genus Chrysina; species Chrysina gloriosa. Next base: position 47,517,388 of record CM076093.1, on the reverse strand, counting down.
CCAAAATTCTTGTTAATAACTCGTCTTCTATGATTTCATAAATGGTGGAGACTCATTTTCAGTTTTTGAAATTCTGCTATAAATTTCCTTATCTTTATTCAGCTTCTGTTATGTTTCTATAGAAGTTAACAATTCCTTCGGCTGCAGGAAATGAAGTCAGATATTATCGTCAGTGTTGCACAAATGACTGATGGGTTATTATCCTTCTTCCTTCTGATCTAACAATCTCTTCCAAATTTGTCTGGACAACCTACTCTTCTATCATTTCATAAATGGTAGAGACCCATTTTCAGTTTTTGGTATTTTTGCCAAAAATTTCCTTATCTTTATTCAACTTCTATTATCTTTCGATGGTAGTTAATAATTTCTTCGGCTTTAGAAAACTGAATTAGATATTATCGTTAGTGCAACACATACGACAGATAGGTTTGTGTCCTTCTTCCTTTTGATCTCACAATCTCTTTCAATTTTTTGTGTATAGCCTGTCTTCTATCATTTCATAAATGGTGGCGATTCACTTTTAGTTTTTGAAATGCTGCCAGCAGTTTCTCTTGCTTTATTCAACTTTTTGTTATCTTCCTATGGTAATTAACAATTTCTTCGCCCTTAGAAAACCGAGTCAGACATCATCATCAGTGCTGTACAAATGACTGATAAAGTTATTGGCCCTCTTCCTTCTGATCCCACAATCTCTTCCAAATTTTTGTGGATACCCTATCTTCTATCATTTTATGACTGGTAGCGATTTACTTTCAGTTTTAGAATTTCTGCCACAGATTTCTTTATCTTTATTCAACATCTGTTATCTTTCTATGGAAATAAACAATTTCTTCGTCTTTTAGGAAACTGAGTTAGATATCATCGTCACTGCTGTACAAATGACTAACAATGTTTCTGTACTTACTCCTACTGATCTCACAATAAGGCTTTAGTGGGAAGAAATATAACAAAAGTATAAACAGATAGAAATAACACAGAGTAAACAAACAAACTGCGAGATAATAGGAAGAGATGCAAAATGAATGTGTAGACAAAGAAAATGACTGCAATTAGAGGCACAGCTGCAAAGGATGTAAAAGGATTTACGTAAGCACAGAAATAAACAACTTCTATTTAGAAATCAACAAAAGCCAGATGAAACACGAGCTTCAAGATAACGCATTACCGGAATAAAGAAGTAGAAATCTTAGGGAAAATGACAGACAAGCTGCGCAGATTGACAAAAACATTCTGAAGATTTGCTAAGTGAAGATGGACAAGAAGAAGCGGAGACACAAAAGCAGGTGCAGGAAGATGATCCAGAAGAAACAGGAAAACTAACAGGACAGGAGATTGGAGAAGTAATAAGAGACCTAAAAAATAATAAAATTATAGGAGAGCATACGTCTCAATCAATCGAAATATATTATACGAAGCAATGAAAACGTTATGAATTCCAAAGAAATTAGTAAGTCTCGTGAAGATGACACTAAGAGAAGTGTTTTGAACAATAACGGACTACGATTAGAACATCCATTGTCAACCGATCCATTTAATATAGTTTTGGGAAGATATCATTAGAGGATATGAAAAATACAGACAATTGGAACTATTCTTAATCGCAGACAACAATACATAGCTTATGCAGGCGGTGTGGTATTGCTTATAACATAAAAAAGAACTTGAAAGAACACTCGAACAAAAAGATCAACCAAACGGAGACGAAATATATGGAAATGCGAGGGAGCAATACAAGAGAGAATGACATATATGTATATATAAATATAAATTTCAAAATGTGAACCAGTTTCCATAGCTAGAAATAACCGTAACTAATCGATGAGAAGAAAATAGGAGGAAGGGGAAAAATAAAAGACTATTTAAGGGAAGTAAGGCGACTGGATCACTGACAACACTTCTGATAGTTGAGACCGTGTCAAAAGCAGCAAAAATCCGAACATGCGAAGCAATTATACGCCCAACAGTACTGTATACATGTGAGATTATGGAACATGAACTAACGGGAAGAGAAGAAAGTAGAAATTTTGGGGAAGAAAATGTTAAGGGAGATTTTTGGAGAAATCAAAGTGGAGGCTTCAAACAAATGATAAATTATGGATGTATATGTGTAGTCACAGATCACACGGAAGATCCGAGCATAAAGAACCGGACTGAGTCAAATCTAGCGATTGTCAGAAGAAAGAATTGTCAAAGGAATGTTGCAAGGCGGAAAATCAGGGAGAAAGGGAAGGTAACGCCCAAGGGAGAGATGGGTGGAAGCTGTAAAACGTGATCTCGAAGACCTTGGTGTGAAAGATTGGAGGAGAAAGGCTAAGGACCAAATACAAAGGAGGCAAAGTACTCATGTTACAGGAAAAGAAGAAAGTAGAAGATAGGGAAAGTAAAATGTTAAGAAAGATTTTTGGAAGAATCCAAGTGACTCAAGAAATATGGATAAAGGGAATCAAGAAATAATGGATGCATATGATAAACGAAAAATCACATAGAATATCCGAGCATAAACAGCCCGGTGGCTGGGCCATATCTTACCAATCCCGAAGAAGAACTGTAAAAAGAATGTTGCAAGCTTGAGAATTACGGAAAAAGAGAAGGGGGCGCCCAAGGAAGAGATAGATGGAGGCTGTATAACCTGATCTCGAAGAGCAGTGTGTGAAAGATCGGAGAAAGAAAAACAATGGACTGAATACAATGGAGGCAAGTAACAAGTAGGAATGTGAGACATTGACCATGAACCAACAGGAGGAGAAGAAATAGAAATTTGGGAGAGGAAAGCATTAATAAAGATTCTTAGAGAAATTGAAGTGAGGCGTCAAAGGAATCAAGATAATAATGAATGCATATGGAAAGCCAAAGATCACACAGAGGATCCGAGCATAAAGAACTCGGTGGCTGAGCCATATCTTGCGAATGCCAGAAGAAAGAACTGTCAAATAATGTCGCCCAAGGAAGAGATGGATGTAGGATATGAAACGTGATGTCGAAAATCGGGGAGAAAGGCAAAGGACTGAATACAATGAAGACAAGTAACAAAGAATTTAGACGCCAAGAGTAGGCAACGCCGGTAATGCCCAGTTGCGTATGTCTATAGAAGATTTGCTAATTTTCTTCAATTAAGTTGGGCAACCAATTCGGTCAAGATCTCTATTAGCTTCATTAAGATGGTTGTCATCTTATCAGCGAGTTTTTTGATACTTAACCTTGTTCCTTATTCTTAGAGATATCCTTTCAGTTCTTCAGGTCAAATGTTACCTTTGTGCCTTCCTTCAGGAGTGAAGCTGGAGGAGCCGCCGGAGTGGTTTCCTGAGCAGTTCCCGGTGTCCTGTCCGGCGAATAGGCTTCTGGCAGAGAAGATTTTCAGCTGCCTTAAACGTTGGACGACCTTCCAAAGCAATATTAACGATCCAGCAAAGGAAATACGGAAAGAATTCTAATTGGTGCCAAAATTTCACACGGCATTCGAAAACATTGACATTTTTCTTTAGCACAAGGATTTTTAATCTTTGGTCCACGAATTCTTTAGAAGTCCACGGAAAGATTTGTGGAGGTGCATGAAGCGATTTTAGGGAATGGGTTTATCATATCTTAGACGTTATTCGCTTCATTTATTTCAATGAAAGCTATCTCCTGTAATCTTGACTTCTGTATTGAAAAATATTATTCTGAGGAGGAGTCCGTGGCCTTTACTTTACTACCAAACCGATTCGTAGAGCAACAAAGGTTAAGAATCCATGTTTTAGTACGACTTGAGAGGAAACGTGGTTTCTGCTCCAGGAAATCTAAAACCATTGTAGAATTAATGACATCTCCATTGTTCAGGTTTCAGCTTTAAGCGCCTGTATTACACTGGATTTTAGTCATATTTTATTATCGAAACGCTTTCACGCTGGAAATCCTAACAGAACTCATTTCGATTTAAGATCCGACGACAAACTTTATAGTAAGCAATGGGATCATCCGTTTTAAAAATTTGTACCTTGATGATTTTCATCGTTGATTTGTGCTTGGATGATTTGTATCTTCCCTGTGTTAGCTTCTTATTTTAACTCCAGCCAGAGTCGTTTAATAGGAGAAAAGAAATGTTGCTAGAAATAAAAATATTAATTATTATAAAAGGCATCGATTAAAAGATAGAAAAGCATTGTAAACACTCAGACACTTACATATAACACTTTTACATTACAAGAATTCATAAAAAATTACTGGATAAATAACCAACGATACATCGACATTCAATACAGGTTTCTATAACAACGTATTATGCCTGGATGAACTGGAATCAAGGAAAATTAAAGTTTTCCGTTTCGTGGACAACGGAGAAATAATTTAGTGTAATCCTGATTTCCGAAAAAAAAATAAAAAGCTTGTTTGGTTAACGACGAAGAACATTGACAAGATAGATAAGTCAACACATAAGTCTCTAAATATATTTCGAATAAAGGGCTTTTAAGAAGAAGTACCAGTGAAAAAAATATAGGTTTATTTTTATTAGTAAAGCGATAAATTCTGAGAAAATTTCCAAGAAGGGAGTCTCATCGTTCCTCGCAATTTCCTGAATATTCTGTACCTTTGGCGAGACGAAAAACTTCTTACAAAATATATTTACCCAAGCTACCCGGCGCGATCGACTAGCACCGAGCGGCCGGCCCAGCGTGCTTTTAAAACTTTTCCCTCGTACCCGCCGCCTTTTTCCGGCTTCCTACTACTTTTCCCGCTTTAGCCCGGAGCAAGAAAGAAAGCCTTTTACTCATAAATTTATTGTTTCCTATAGGAAGGATACATTTATTGATTTTATTTAACTTGGCAGAGTTGGATTGCCGGCGTTGAAGTGTGCGTTCTATATACCTACGTACACACACAGATACGTGAATCTGTACGTGTGCGCGGCGGTTGCGGCGTTGGTTGGTCGGTTGGTAGCACCGAAAGCACTGCATTATGCCGCCCGTTTACTCTCCTCTCCGTTGTTCCGACCTATGTTAAAAATCAATGTTTAGAGCTATGTTTGGCGGTAGGTTAGGGTGAACGTTCTCTTTACTGTGACAATATTGTACGTACGTTCGAAAATGCCGTTTTGACACACAACCGACGCCGAAGCCGCCGTCGCCGCCGCCACCGCCGATCTCTCTCGTACAGCGCGTTTATTTAAATTATTTCCTCGATCCACGAATAAATTTTAAACGCGCTTTTCTTTTTGGCTGTAAACACTCATCGAGTTCTTTTACAATTTTGAGTGGTCAAATGTAAAGTCCGAAAAGTTCTTCTTGGACAAAACCCCAATTCGGTTTTTGTTATCTTCTTTGCATTCCCCGAACTTTATCCGCGTTTTGCAAAATATAAAAGTTCTTCGTAGACGTAAGTAGGAATCGCGAATCGAAGGGAAGAATGAAGCTCATCAAGACTGATAAATAAATATGACATAACAAGAAAGTTTGACTGACGCACTAGGTTGGTATTAACTCTGGCACACTTCTAAAATCTAAAAACACCACGGAGACGTAAATGAGGAACAGTTCTGTACCCTGAAGGACACCAGTTCACATAAATCGAACGGAGAAGTCATGCTGATCCATATTGATTAAGAGACAGGACCTAGCAAATAGGTTTGAATGACGTACGAGACTGGTATTCACTCTGACGCACTTGCAAAATTTAAACGCAAATGAGGATCAGTTCTGTATTGAGGATGGAGCCGTGAAGAACGAATGGAGAACTGAAGCTCGCCAAGATTGTTGAAAAAAACCGACTTAACCAGTAATTTTCAATGACGCACCAGATTGGTATTAACTCCGACGCACTCGCAAAATCTTAACGAAGTCCGGAAGGGTAAATGAGGAACAGTTCTGTACCGGGAAGCGACTTTTGAGGAACGCCCGTTTTCAAGAATTCTGTAAGAGGTTCGAGAACCTTGATGATTAGCCTTTACGACACCATACATATTTAATAATTCCTTCGCTTGGTAGTTGAAATAAACGATAATAAAATAAATTTCTCCATTCCCAGGGACGAAACGTCTAAATACAGGACCATCATCAAGGTGCCAATGACCACTTAATTATCGAAACCGATCCGTTCGAGCGCAGCTTGCTTCCAGCTCCACAGGTATCAGATCACCATTCCACTAGGTACTCTTCTTTCACAGACTCCTCGAAGAAGTCCATACGCACTCGAATGTCCGTCTCGAAGACGAACACGCAATATTGTATTATAATCGTCTACTTCGTAACGATGAATAAACGACATAAACGGCCGGTTATAATAAGCAGCGGTCGTAGAGACGCGCACAAGTGGAGATTTTATTCGGGTAACGAAATGACAAATTGAGCGTCTCGTGTTCGCCGTGTGTGCTACGCCGACACGTACGGTTACCGGTTTCCGACGTTTCTACGGTCGCTTTTATGCTTGTGTAATCTACGCGCTTAACGAGTCTAGGATAAGTGCTGGTCGTTTAGTTAGGCTTTGTGATCGAGAGGAAGACGATTTTTAATGTTGTAGTGGATCTTTAATTTAAATAAATATTTCGGTGTATTTAGGCGAGAGTAGTCGATGGAAAGCTCAAAAATTATAACCTGTGTTGGAGAATCAACAGTCGGAATTATGTATGTGATCAACGTAAAATAGTGTATTCGTTCCAGGAGTTAGTAGAGACTTTAAGGATGCGTGAAATATATAAGATTTAAGTGGTTACTTGTTCTTTTCCACATATATTCGTGTAACACGACACTTTTTCTATTTCCTTATGATAAGTTAGAGCAGCTTTAATGTAATTTAACACCGTTATTATTATCTCATCACTTACCTCCTCAACACACTCAATCATTGTTTATAATAAGCTTCAGCTAATCTTCCCATTATTATCGCCTAGGACAAAATTTATTACTTTGGTTTTCTTAAACCTAATTTAAGATATTTCTGCCCTTCGACTTGACGAAAGATTAACGATAGAAAATGTATATATAATACTCGAACAGGGAAGTCCTGACAGTAGGTTAGTTACCTCTATTCACATCACTCACATACAAACAATCTGGTACGGTCAAATAACCAACACTTAAACGGTTAAAATATATGTAGGGTAAGGTGAGGTACGTGTTTAGCAAAATCTGAACAGGTCTTAACAAATATATTACTGCACATTGTACGATGAAAAATCTACATCAAATTTTATAAAATATCTTCGACCTGACAAGCTGGGGTTCCGTAACATCAAAAGGATATCGGATCGTGGTACACAAGAATTTTTCGTCCCCCAATGTAAAAGTTGATGAGGATTTAAAGAGGATATTCTTTTGCCAAACGTTACTTCTAATAATTTATCCTCTGCCTAAACTACTGGGCTATTATAATATTTTAACATTTTCTTTCCCGCAATATTCGCCATTATCCAACCGTCGGGTGTAATATCTTCTATTGGCGTACTTATTTCTTCCACACATTTTTCTAAATATTCTTGTTTTCCCATTTCGGCTGCAATTTCATCATCATCGCCTTCATAAATTGGGTCCGACAGTCCACTTTCACTGTTACCATTTTCGGTTAAATTCTTCGCGGTTGAAATAGTTTGGTTTGAATCTTTTGCACTAGTAATTATCTCGGCACCTTCCCATATTCTTTTTTGTTTTCCTTTGGTTCTCAAGGTGTTTGTTTAACAGTCTCCAACAATAATTCCTCAAAAGTGCAGTTTCTGTTACTTGGTGTTCGTGTGGTTGGAGATGTTCCAGGCTGGTTATTTTCATGATTATTTTCTGAACGATCTGGCAAGTTATTGTTTTCATTTTCTAGCACGGAGTAATAATAATTTTATAAGCTAGAGGAGAGGTCTCCAAAACTACGGCCCGCGGGCCAAACCCGGCCCGCCAGTATCATCAATCCGGCCCGCGAAAGCTAATAGCTTATTGTTGTTGTGATAAGATGGATAAAAAACACAGAATGATAATAACTCGGATTTATTTACTTGAAAATTAAAACGGTGTTGGCCCTTGGAATTTACTGAAGTAATCAGTATGGCCCCAAGGCTGAAAAGTTTGGAGATCCCTGAGCTAGAGGATCATACTGTTCCTTTTTAATGACATTTGTGTCATATGGAAAAATCCCTCTTTTTTAAAACCATTGAAGATAACTTTCGGTGATATTTGCGACCACACTTGTCCTAGCTGTTGACTATAGTTTGTTCTTTGGAATTCTTCGTCCTTCATTGTGCCTTTGCTATTCCGATAACGCTATATCCTTATTTCCTTTGAGTGATTTGAAAACGCAAAGAGTGCGAGAATAATTTCAAAATGATAACATTATTTTTTCTAGCTATTTGAATTAATCATGCCTATCATAAATTAATAACATCGGTCTATCAGGTCCAAAAAATCCTAATATCGAATCTTTAAAATATAAAACAAAAAGATCAGACTCCATCCACCCTTATTTTGTTGAGGCGTATCTTGTACCTGGATGAAGGAGCAATTCATCGTCCCACATCTTCTTAGGCTTATACGCAATTAGTGGCGGTGCTTTTTGGCCATCGGCACTTACCGCCATTAGCAGAATTGTATTTTTGTCCTTGTAGGGTCAAAAATTTGTTTCATCAAGGTTCCAGACCTGACGGGGCTTATTTTCTAGTCAATGTTCTAGTTGATAAGCGAATAAACTATCACCGATAATCCTGCATGAATTACATTGCTTACATTTCGACTAATAACCATTATAAACCAATAATTATATCGGTGAAGAGAGGCGGATGGCTTAACAATCTCCCGCTGAGAATCTTTTTACCCGTTTATCGCTTTCTTTGTACAGTATAAAAGTCCAAATTACAATGGAAGTACCCATAAAATCGCTTAAAGGAGCAACTCTTGTTTTGCATATACATTTATAAAAAAGGCCAAAATATGCATTTATGCACTTAACATGCATTTTGCAAATTTTCCAAGCTCTACTTATAACAAATAAGCTCTGAAGGGAAAGACTCAGCCGAAACCACTGCAATCCCGCCTGGAACTATTGGGCGAACGGGCAAATATCATCCCAAAATTCAATAAGACTGATGACGTGCTGTTTATGTATGGACTTTAGTTGCTTGCCGGACCAAATTTTCCATTATACTTGTTTTCAATAGATTAGGGAAGGTACATGAATTAATTATGCTTTTTTCTGATTGCTAAATGTTTCTTTTCTGACATTTTTTCCTAGCATTTTCTGGAACACAAGGATTACATTGCAGTTAGTGATGGTGGAAAATATTTTAAACGCTGCGGAAATGACCCCGGAAAACGCTTTAATATTTCCCAACCATCGAGGCTTTACAATTAGGAGCGAGACGGCAGCTTTTGTCCGCGTAGTTCGAACGAATCGCGAGAACAATCGGATAGTCGTCTCGTTCGCGGAGCGCCATCCTCGTTAAAGTAATCGCCGCAAATTAGCGATAAGAATCGACGATATTAGGGTCGGATAGGTATACGCGAACGTATCCGGAACGATGCACCTTCGAACCCGTCCGGGTCGACGATGCCCAATTAAAATATCGCCCTCGCATCTTCATCTAATGATAGGAGCGTGAAAATCGCCCCCTCGGACGAGGGAAGCTCAGGAATAATCCGGTGTACGGTGGATGACGCCGCTACGTCGTCGTCGTTTTTCGGGGGACGATACCGACGTCCGTTCGTTCGCTCGCGAAAACGTTTTTCCCAGGCATCGAATTTCACGAGCCGCGCGGACGAGCTTCTCGTCGCCGGGGGTACGTGCGTGCGAGCGTACGAGAGGGGCCGTATTTGCGTTCGCGTTGGGGGTGGTCCTTTTGAGCGTCGCCGTGACTTGCGAAAAAAAGCGGATGTTTGCCGAGAAGGATTTCCGAAGGGACGGACGCTTTATTTGGATTTTGATCGAGGGAGAGGCAATTGAAATATGATAACGGTTGTTGCATCGATGCGATTCTAGAACGTCATCGAATAGAATTTTTTCTAGTTCGCGTAAGATGAGGGTGAGAATAGAGCTGTCGAATAAATGTCTCCCACAAGGTTTACCGAGGAAAATCTAGAGAAAGTATTAGCAATGACTTTCAACTTTTGGACACTGAGGAATTAGACACCGAAAACGTAAGAAACTATCCCTGATTTAGAACGTTTTGGACCTAAATTCGACAGGAGATTCTTAATTTCAAAATGCCTACCGTAGTACCAAGTTTCGTGAGTTTGTTCGGTCAAAGCCTCAAGAAAAGATAAAAGAGGATGCAGGAAATTCCTTCCGATTCGTGGGAAGAACTTATACACAGCTTCTTCTCGCCCATCTCGTGAAATCTTTGCTGTGCGGATGGCCCCGAACACCCTCAGAAATAAATTCCAACCGCGATCAGGATGAGAATAGAACTGTCACATAAATATAACGCTGTTCTGTTTTCCACAGCGTTCGACGAGAAAATCTAGAAAAAATTGGATTTTTAACTGTCTCTCTCTCTCTCTCTCTCCTTCTTTGGCCTTCTTTCCCTTTGCAGGTTAGCCGTTCTCAGATTCCAATATTCTCTATCTGTCCAATCGTCCTCGTTTAATTCCTTATCTTCCATGGTTTTTGTTATGTATCTTTTTCATTTTAGAAGAAGCAGGGAGGGCATAACCGCCGAAAAAACAGCATTTCAATGTAAGACTAGAGCATGGAATAGAAATAGCACAAACAGACGAGATAAGTGTGAAGCGATAGGACAGTTAAAATTGGAAAAGGCACCTGGACATACAAGAACTTACGAAGATGATGAACAGGATAATATTAGATAGTGCACCAGAGGATTGGACAGCAGATATAATAACACCAATTTGCAAAAAAGGAGACACAAAAACTGTAGCAATTACAGAGGGATAACAATAATTAGCACTGTATCATAGGCATATACCAGAGTGTTAGCAAAACGTATGAGAGATAAACTGGAACATACTTTAGAGGAAACGCAATTTGGATTTCGCCCGGGTAGAGGGGTAAATGATGGAATATTTATAGTGAGAGAAATAGGAGAAAAAGCAATAAAACAGGACAAAGAAGCACATTTATACTTTATAGACCTATAGAAAGCTTTTGACAAGGTAAATAGAGAAGACATATGAACGATACCAAGAAATAGGAAAATACCGGAATTAATAATAAGAGCTGATACAAAGCTTATATACAGAAACAGCAAATTATGTAAGAACATAACGGAGCACGTCAGCCAATGATGCATTCTGAGCCCGATGCTTCTTACGCTGGTGTTAGATGAGGCAATGGAGGGAGTAAAGAATAAGAATAAGAGCATATGAAATAGGCTACTGGATAATCAAAAATATAAAAATATCGGTGATATGCTATGTGGATGATATGGTTCTAATTGCAAAGGACGAAGGAACATTTAATATGAACAAGGAAACGTTGGAGGAAATATACATGAATATCAATATAGAGAAGACTAAGGCAATGATAGTGGGAAAGAATCCACAAACACACACAATAAAAGTAGAAGGAGAAATACTAGACCGAGTAAACAAATTTAAATAGCTGGGCTCAGTGCTATCAGAGGACGACAAGATAGAGGAAGAAATAAAAGAAGGAACAACAGCAGGAAGAAAACTGTTTAATAGTATAAAAACACATTTCTGGGGGAAAAAAGAGAGTGAAAGATGTTTGAGTACAAGTAGATAAGAAAAAAGTAGTTGTGCCAATACCTTTATACGGCGGGGAAACATGGACCATGACTAAAAAATAGAACAAAAAAATAACAACTACAGAAATGAGATCTGTGAGAAAAATGGTAAATAAAACAAGAAAGGACAGGATTAGGAACATAGGACTCAGAGATAATTTAGAACTGAGACCAATGGAGGAAAGAATTGAAAAAGCATAGCTAAGATGGTATGGACACGTAAGAAGGATGCTGGAATAAAGGATAGTCAAACAGGATGAACAGGAAGAAACCAAAAGGAAGACCCAGACAGACGTGGCTAGAGAACGTGAGAGGTGCATTGGGTAAAAGAGGAGTATCGTGGGAGAAAGCACCAGCCATACCAGATAGGAAGAGATGAAGGGAAATATCTAACTCAACTCCACACACGCCTTACACCCTGTCTTTCATACCTCTTTTTGTCATTTGTTCGTATATTCAATTTGCTGTCTTGTGTTGTATATTATTGCCTAATTTTTGGTTAGCCTGTTTTGTTATAGTTGGCTCATGCTTTCTTGTCGTAAGAGTTACTATTTTGGAGATGGAATTATTATTTTGGGGATGTTTGAATCTTCCAACTGCATCTCACCGTTAGCCTTTTTTCCTTTCTCTCTCTGGCGTTTCCTTTCTTTACAAACAAACTTTCCTATTACCAAGTCGATATTCTCTTACATCTTTCAACGTCAGATTTTCGTCTCTTTTCACAATTACTAAACCTATAATCGATCTGAGCCCTAAAGTAGGACGTATCCTGTAATGTATTGGTGTATCTGTTTCTGTTGGAAGAATGTATTTGCCATCATTAGTCCATGCTCCCCTCATAGAGTGCGTAGTCTTCTTCCGCTACCGTTCATTACCTTTTCACCAAATCTTTCTATTACACTGTAGCTCACCTCTTTACCGATTCTATTGTTCACATCTTCGATCACTATCAATCCATCTCGTCTTGATTTTTAACTCCTAGACTCTAAAAGATTAGGTACCCAACGAATAAAAAACCATCGCTGACGATTACAACGGTTAAATTCGGCAGGAAAATTTCTAATAATTTCAAAATGTATACCATAGTATGCAAATTGGTGAGTTGGTTTGTTTCGGCTGAAGTTTCAAACGGGTTAAGAAGATACAGGAAGTTTCATTCGATTTGCAAAGTAGGAACTTAGACGCACTCGCTTTACCACCCCTTTTGTTGGACTTTTTCGGCTTCGAATACCACCAGGAATAAATTTCAAATGCGATCAGGGGTGGGAATGCAACTGCTAACCAAGTCAAATGATGTTGTGTCTCCCACTAGCTTTAAACCAGAAAATCTAGAGAGTGATTTTTAACTTTTTGACACTAACAATAAGTAGTTAAGTACTAGTAGTAGTAAAGGTAAGAAGCCATTGCTGATGGTTAGGACGTTTCAGACTTGAATTCGGCAGGAAAATTTCTATTAAATTTCAAAATATGTACCATGGTAGCAACTTTGGTGAGTTGATTTGTTTCGATTAAGTCTCAGAGAAGGAATGAAAGAGATCCAGGGAGCTCCTTCCGATTTGCGAAGTAAACACTTAGACACCATCTCCCGTGTCGTCGAATTCGTGCTGTACGATCTAAACACCCTCAGAAATAAATTTCAACTACGATCAGAGTTCGAATAGAACTTTCAAATAAATGTAATTATGTTGTGTCTCGCACAAACTTTTAACGAGAAAGTCTAGGAAAAAATCATTATTCTTAATTTTTTTACACCATGAGATTAGACGCCGAAAAAGTAAGAAACCATTGCTGACGTTTAGGATGTTTCAGACCTAAATACGACAGGAAAATTTCTATTAATTTCAAAATGTTTACCGTCATATTAAATTTGGCGAGTTTGTTTGGTTTGGCTCAAGTCTCAAAAAGGGAGTGAAGAGGATGAAGGATATTTCTTTCGATTTGTGAAGTAGATGCTTCTCCACCAATTTTGTTGGATTTCTTGCTTTACGGTGGGCTCCCAATCTCCCTAGAAATAAATTTCGAATGGGTTCAGGGTGGGAATGTAACTGTCAAACAAATTTAATGATATCGTGTCTCTCACTGGTTTCTAACGAGATAATCTAGAAACTATCGCTGACGTTTAGAGCGTTTTAGACCTGAATTCGGCGAGAAACTTTCGACCAATTTCAAAATCTTTACCGTAGTAGCATGTTCCTGGTGTTTTTTTGGTTTTGGTTTTTTTGGTGGATACAGGAAGTTCCTTCTGACTTACGAAATAGAAACTTAGATATTCGCTTCGCCACTCGGTTTGTTAGATTACTTCTATTAATTCCAAAGTGTTTGCCGTCATATCAAATATGACCAGTTTATTGGATTTGGCTCAAGTTTCCAAAAGGGGGTGAAGAGGATGAAGGATATTTCTTTCGATTTATGACATAGACGCTTCTTCACCAATTTTGTTGGATTTTTTGCTATACGGTCAGCCCCAAATACCCTCAGAAGTAAATTGAAGTGTCTAACAAATGTTCGCTCTAGTATCTTCCACAAGCTTTTGACAAGAAAATTTAGGAAAGACTATGAATTTTAATATCTTTTTTTTGGTCAAAATATCCAGCATAAATCCCATCGAGGAAATTCCCGTCGAATGTTTCCTTTAAGACAATTTCTAGTTAAGGCTCCGTTATCTTAGAAGGCGTATATCGTTCAGACGACGCAACGAAATCAGTTCCTCCTTTCTAATAAGTTCCCCGGCGATAATTCCGTCGCTAAATATTTTTACGTAACGAGCTTGTTTACAAGTAACGCACGTATTCGCGCACGTTTCTAGAATTTTTGCGGTCTTAATTAGTCCGACCATTATACCACATTCATGTGAGTAATTGCCCACTAACAAAAATGCACGCGGTGTAATGCATGCATTTACGTAGTACATATGTAGAGACGTACTACGTACTGGACGCCGCCGATAGTAATAAAGCCTCATCTTATGGCGGCACAATTAATTATAGTGCGTGGCGGGCGGATTTTGCGTCGTTCGCATCATTAGCCGGATGAATTTCGTCGTGGAAAAGTAGCAACGTCGAAACGACCCGTGACTTTCCGAAATTGAAAATACCTTAAAACACGCGAAAAGAATCGTTAAAGCTGCTGAAGATGACATCAGACAGAAACGCCTCGGTCAAGAAGCAGATGGCGCAGCGAAAACTGTTGACATGCAGAAACAATAGGGCTGGCTACCGCGTGGGTGGAGGGGGCTTACTTTTACGATGAAAAGTGTTAGAAACACTGGGTGATAGTACGAAAACCAGATGTGGGCGCCACTGGCTCTTAAGCGTGATTTCATTGTTTGTACTCCGTCGCGTACAAGAAACAAATTAAAATGTCATGGTACGTCAAACAGGCAGGGGCAATTTCACAAAGAATTTCAGTGTTGAATATAAAATTTTAAATATCGAATAGAAGAATTTAAGAACATATGACAAAACCTTCGGGATAAAGTTTACAGTAAAACAAGATTATTGAAGGAAAAATGGTAGGAAATTACTCAACCCTCCAGGACTCGCAATGTTGGATGTTACATCGAATTCAAGACTGGCGTTTAAGCGAAGCTCAAATTTTGCATAGATCTTTACAAAACACACAAAGCGAAGTAAGAAACGAAATTATACTATCGTTCATAAGTGGGGGAGGGAGAAGGGGGGTCAGTAACGAAAACAATAGCAGTTTTATTTAAAAAAATTCAAATTAAAATGCATTTATTATTTAATAATATATCATATAATATTTGATAATACATTAATTACATGATTTCACGTTAATACAATTCTCATTCAAATTTTCTTACGTCAAAATAACCACCCTTAAGCCAGTTTTAATGACAGCTTTACAAATTTTAGGAAACCTTGAGATCAGCTTTTGTGAAGTATCCTCTGGTATACTTTCCCAGATATTTTGTAACTTCTCGCAAAGTTGATTTTTTGACTGTGGGTAGCTGTTTCTTATATTTCTTCAATGCCATCAAAAGAGGAGCATCCTCAAACAATCACGGAATAACCGCCGTGTTTCACTGTTGGCGCAGCATACTCCTGCATCATTCTTTCACCTGCTCTGCCTCTAACAAAAATACTTCTGAAAACTTGGAACATTGACTCATTTATCCATAATATTCTTTTCCACATTTTATGCCAATTTTCGTATTCTCTAACCCATATTAATCGCTTTTTATGATTTTGAGGTCTTAGCAATGGTTTCCTACTGGCCTTCTAAGCAGGTTTTTAGGTTTTCAAATAAGCCCTTAAAGGTCTAGAGGAAATTCTTTGGTTTTAAAGCAAGCCCTTAAGTTTCCAAGCTAGCTTTTTATTTTCGAAGCAAATTTTTAAGTGTCGCAGTTTTAAAGTTAGTTTTTAAGTTTCTGAGTCAGTTTTCAAGATTTTGAGCAAGTTTTTAAAATAGGGTTTTGAAGTATCGAAGTAAATTTTTAAGTTTTGAAGCAAGATTCTATATCTCTAAGCAAGTTTTTAGGTTTTGAAAAAAAAAGCTCTTAAGTTTTGAAGGAAATTCTTAAGTTTCGAAGCAAGCTCTTAAGTTTCCAAGGCAGTTTTTGAGTTTAGAAGCATTTTTTTCAATTTAGAAGGAAATCTATAAGGTCCTAAGTCCGTTTTTATGTTTCGTGGCTAGTTTTGAAGTTTCGAAGCAAGTTCTTCAGTTTCGGAACAAATTTTTAAATTTCCTAGCCAGTTTTTAAATTTCGAGGCGTTTTTCAATTTCGAAGCAAATTTTTAAGTGTCGCAGCCATTGTTTAAGTTTTGAAGTCATTTCAAGTTTCTAAGGCAGCTTTTATGTGTCTAGGCCAGTTTTCATGTTTGTAAGCAAGTTTTTAAATTTTAAAATAAGCTGTTTTAAGTTTCGAAGTAAGTTTTTGAGGTTTGAAGCAAGGTTCTATATCTCTAAGCAAGTTCTAAGGTTTTGAAATAAGCTTTAAAAGTTTTGAAGGAAGTCTTTAAGTTTCGAAGCAGGCTGCCAAGTTTTCAAGCCAGTTTACAAGGTTAGGAAGCAAATTTTTCAATTGTGAAGTAAATTTATAAGTTCCTAAGCCAGGTTTTATGTTTCTAACCGAGTTTTAAGTTGAGATAAGCTTGTAAAGTCTCAACGGAAGTTTTAAAGTTTTCAAGCATGTTCCTAAGTTTCCAAGTCAGTTTTTAAATTTCGAACCGTGTTTCAATTTCGCAGAAAATTTTTAAGGGTCGCAGCGTTTAAGTTTTGAATTCAGTTTCAAAATTTCTAATCCAGTTTTTATGTTTCTAAGCCAGTTTTACGTTTCCAAGCAAGTTTCTAAATTTTGAAATAACCTTTTAAAGTTTCAAAGCAAGTTTTTAAGTTTAGACGCAAGTTTTTCAATTTCGAAGCGAATTTTTAAGTTCCTAAGCCAGTTTCTATGTTTCGTAGCCAGCTTTGCAGTTTCGAAAGAAGTTCTTAGGTTTGCACACCAGTTTCTAAATTTCGAAGCAAGTTTTTCAATTTCGAAACACATTTTTAAGTCTCGAAGTCAGTCGAGTCTTCTTCGAAGTCAGTGTTTAAGTTTTGAATTCAGTTTTTCTAACCCACTTTTTATGCTTCTAAGCCAGTTCCCATGTTTCTAAGCCGTTTCTATGTTTCTAAGCAAGTTGTTAAATTTTGAGATAGCTTTTAAAAATTTCGAACCAAGTTTTTAAGTTTCTAAGCCAGCTTTTAAGTTTACACGCACAAGTTTTTCAATTTCGGAGCAAATTTGATCCTAAAGCAGTTTTTTGTTTCTAACCTAGTTTTTATGTTTCTAACCGAGTTTTTAATTTTTTAAATAAGCTTTTAAAGTTCCAACGGAAGTTTCTAAGTTTAGAAGCAACTTTTTATGTTTCTAACCGAGTTTTTAAGTTTTGAAATAAGCTTTTAAAGTCTCAATGGAAGTTTCTAAGTTTCGAAGCGAGTTTTTAAGTTTGTAAGCCAGTTTTTAAATTTCGAAGCAAATTAGTAAGTTCCTAACCGAGTTTTTAAATATTGAAATAAGCTTTTAAAGTCTCAAAGGAAGTTTCTAAGTTTCGAAACGAGTTTTAAGTTTGTAAGCCAGTTTTTAAATTTCGAAGCAAATTTGTAAGTTCCTAACCGAGCTTTTAAATTTTGAAATAAGCTTTTAAAGTATCAACGGAAGTTTCTAAGTTTCGAAGCAAGCAAAGGTTTAAGTTTCTAAACCACTTTCCTAGGCTTCAAACCGTCTTCGTAGGTGTTGTGGGCGCGCTAGATTTCTAGGCTTCAAAATCAATTTTATCGGATTTGAAACCCGTTTTTCGTAAACTTTCGCATTTCCTTAGCATGTACGAAAAAAATTCTCGGTTTTTTCGATTTCAATGAGTTCTTTTAAGCATCCAACTCAGTTTCTCAGACTTCATTGTCGATATTGTCGAAATCTATTTCAGCTGCTTTAAAACCAGTTTCTTATATATTCATTAAAGATATTCGCTTGGGTTTTGGAATCCTTTACGCATCAGACAAGTACGAGTTCTTAGACATATAAAACTGGTTTCGTAGGCTTCAAACCTTCTTTAGTTTTAAGAATCACTTTTTGTTAAACTTTGGCATTCCCTTAGTGTGTCGATCGCAAAACTGACAATTTTCCAAGCTTTAAATGCTTTCTCGGGTTGGTTTTTAACGTTTTCTGCTTCTAATTTTTGAAAAAAGCAATGTTTCAGGTTTCGATATGCGTTTGTTTTTTTATTTTTTCAAACTTCGAAGTCAGTTCGTTGCGTTGCCAAGACGGTATTTTTAAGGTTTCCAATGCATTTCATACTTGGAGACATTTTCTAAGCTTCGAAACCATTTCGGGTATCGTTTCTTTTGTGGGTTCAAACCCATTTTTCTTATATTATGTTCCTACGTGTCGTGTGTGTACGTGCGTATAGTCGGTGAGGCGAATATGTATACCCAAATCGCGACGTTTATAATCAAAATCTGACTTGCACACTGCGCTGCGCGACTCATTATTAGAGTTGGTTAAGAGGGTGGATGACGCCGTCACTCTTCCGAATTGTATTATTCAATGATTACTAATCAATGACAACTTATCATTTAATAATAAAATTAACACGCCGTCCACCTTTTTAACCACCTCTAGTCATTATACCTTACGTCATCCAGCTAATACTGCTAACTTAACCTGTACTGACGTATATTATCGACATTTCAACAACATTCATTCATAGAAGGGGTTGTTATTGACCAGAGTCATATAACCTCATACCCCAAAAAAGAAGACGAAGAATCTTACACATAACTCTGTGAAATGAATAGTAGTTGACATACATTGATTAGGCAGTTCTGCGAGAAAGCTGTGCAATTATTTTCCAACGATAAGTAGGAAAGATTGATTTTTTGTTTTGTTCTTGTTCAAAGGAGTGCCCCTTTTATCTTCTTTTTACGCTGATTGACTTGGTTTTACCTCATATAACCTTGTAACTGTATTTAACGCATTAGTTATGGCAGACGCTGTAGATGCAGGTTATATCACAACAGATCTGTGATATGGGAGACCAAGAAAGCCAACTCTTCGAATCGATACGGCGCTAGCGCAAGAGTTACTGTAGCGTTCAAAACAAATTTCTGGCCGAATTCGCGAAAGAAGAGACTACGGCCTAAAACACCTTTCGTTTGTGCATAATTTCCAAACCATAAAGACGCGTATCCATCACGAGTGAAGTACCTACACACACACACAGACGTACCCACGTCTCTCACTCGACGCGACCCGTGCGCCAAAGCACACAGCGGACCGTCAGTTTGCGGTAGCCGTTTCCTTCCGGTACCCTTTAGCGTACGAACGCACCGAAAATTCCCTTTGCGTTCCCCCTCGCACCCCAATTCCCCGGTCTTCACCCTTTTCCCCGCTATCTCTTCGGATCCTGTTCTCCCCCTCGCTCGCTTCCTCGCTCCCTTTCTCTCCGTCTCTCGCGTTCCTTTTCTCCTTCCTCTTCTCGTTTCTCGACCCTCAGAAACCCTCCGAGACGACCTAGCGAGTTTACATCCTGCTCCGTGAGAATCCGCGCGCCGCTACCCGCGCTGCTGGTGCGAACGGACGAACTGTTGAATTCGACCGTGGGAACTCCTCTCGATCAAAGCCGGGCACTTTGTTCTCTCCCGGCCTACGTAGTATGTTGTATGTATGTAGGTGCTGACTGCCGGATAGGTGCACGTATATGCGTGGATATGGGTCGCACGCACGCATCGATCGGCTCGCCGGATGTGAGAGCGAAAGGCGAAAGGAAGAGGACCACCGAGCTCGGTTCCGTTTTGCTTAAAAACCGACGGATGCGACGTTAAAAAGGCGTTTGAACAGTTTCGTATTTGTGCGTAAAAGTGGAAAAGCTCTGCGTTCATGGAAAGTACGAAGAAAGCTTGAACCTATCTTTATATTGGAGGTTCTTCAAAAAAATCTAACACATACCATAAGAAAAGGGCACTAAAATAAGTTCCAAAGTCAACAGAAATAATTGAAAACTAGTTTCAATTTGTTGCTTTAGAAAGTCAATAATACCAATGAAGAAAGGTAAAACAGTAGAATATCTACATAGCGTCATGCGTCATTCTAGTAGTGTGCCATTTATTTACATTATTCCAGACGGTTCCCAAGAAATCGCAAAAAGAAAAACAGCAATTGCAGAAATAACAAAAATTGCATACTCCTCTGGCTTTCTATGGAACTTACAAAACTCCATCCAACATCAATCGACGAGTTTTGACAAGATGATTCTAACTGTATGCCATTTATTTAGATTATTTCAGGCGGTTGTTGAGGAATCGCAAGAAATCGTTAAAAATAGGCAAAATTGCATATTTCTCTGGGTTCCTATAGGACCTAGGAGGTTCCTTCTAATCCCAGTCGATGCGTCCTGACGGGGTGATTCCAATCGTAAGCCATTTATTAAGGTTATTCCAGACGGTTACCAAGGAATCGCAAAAAGACAAGAAATCGCTAAGAATAGGTAAAATTGCATATTTCTCTGGCTTCCTGTAGGACGTAGGAGGTTCGTTCTAGTCCCAATCGATGCGTCCTGGCGAGCTGATTTCAATGGTATGCCATTTATTTAGGTTATTCCAGACGGTTACCGAGGAATAACAAAAAGACCCAAGAAATCACTGAAAATAGGCAAAATTGCATACTTCTCCGGCTTCCTATAGGAGTTAGGAGGTTCCATCCAACGCTCATCGATGCATCCTGACAAGCTGACTCCAATGGTGTGCTACTTATTTAGGTATTTCCAGACGGTTGCCGAAACAATCGCAAGAAAGCCGCAAAAATTGCATAAAAAGCAAAAACGCACGTTTTGGCGAAACCTATGCGATATATTCTACGTAATTACCAAAAACCTAGGAAATATCCTGACACAAGATAACCTTATTAACAAAATTTTGACACGATGTTTTCGCCGAATCGCCAAAATGTCGTTCAAAAATGAAAATGGACGAAAATGCAAATCGTTCTCACTACTTTATTTTTGCTCAATGGCGATCGAGTTGGCCTTCTTCGAAGCAGATTTTGCCTGAGAATCGAATGGAGTAAGAACCAACGTGCTATCTCTATCGTTATCAAAGTGTGCCATAAATATCTAGTAATCTGGATGTCATAATTTAATTAAGGTGGAAATCTCAGAAATTGGGCGTACACCGACTTTTAAAGTTTAAAATCTCCACTATATGTCAAGCACGGGAAAGCGCTTCTTTTGATAGAACGTGTTTTGTTTACTTTCGTGACCGGATCGTATTCGCTTACACAAATCAACTTCTATTCATTTTACCAACTCACCTGAAGAAACAAAAAGAAACTCAAGAAATTTAGGTTATCCCTTTCTTTTTGAAGGAAGAAAGAACGTTCTAATTAACTGCAAAGCCCCGGTATACCATACCATAATAGCGACGACAGTAAGGTAATTAGGACGTGCATTTCAGCCTAGCCGAAGAAGAAGGAGAAGAATAACAGAAGCGAGGCGATAAGATCGAAGGCGTTCAGGACAGAAGCGAGAGAAGCGATGGTGGAAGCGACATCGGCAACGGAGGTGGAAACGGAGGAGAGATTTTTAAATATTCATGAGAAGCGGCGGATAATTAGAACGTTCAAGGTTCCGTCGTTTTGAGTGCTCCCGGAAAAGTCGTCGTTTCTTCGGCAGGGGTGGGAGGGAGGGAGGGGGGACAGGGAAAGGACAAGACGAAGGAATGCGTTCAAATATGGATGGCGTACGTTTCTCGTTGTTTCAGGAAAAAAAGAAAAAGTAAGCGAAAGTGTCTCTAACGCCTCGTTGTTGTAGAATAACAGGATGATTAAGTTTAAAAAGTTCTTCAATTTTCCAGCATTGCTGAAGAAGCTGCAGCTTCTGAAATAATTTCAGCATTTTGATAGGAGATGGAAGGAATTCTTTCTTATTCCTGAAATAGCCATGATTTCTAAAACCATTATTCCCAAAGGTTCGGAACAGTTCTCAGAGTGGAGCGGCATTTCTGAAATAAATTTAAGCTTCTGGAAGTTAGTATTCCTGAGGAAGCTGGTAACCCTGCAATTATTTCAGTATTTCTCAAAAAGTTGGAAGTTCTCAAAGTACGTATTCCCAAAGAGTTTATCTACTAGATATAGTCTTTCTAAAACTACCTCAGAACTTTTGAGCTCGGAGAATTTTCGAGGAAGTTGAAAGTCGTGAAACAACTATTCTCGACCAAACGGAAAATTCTTCAAATTTTCAACATTGCCGAGGAAGCTGAAATTTAGAAATAATTTCAGGATATCTGTAGGAGCTCGAAGCTCTTCTGTCTTATTTCTGAGATGGCCGCAATTTCTAAAACTATTATTCCCAAAAAATTCAGGAAGGTTCTGCAAATATACTGGGATTTCTGGAAAAATTGTGAGAGTTCTGGAAGTTACGAAATTATCTCAGGATTTCTGAAAATATGTCATCTGTGCCGGAAAGTTAAGGCTTTCTTAAACAACCTCAATAATTGTCAGGGAAATTGCTTGGATATTTCTGAACAAGGTGACGGTTTTTAACCTCTCAGAATTACTGAAGAAGCTTAAAGCTCTGAAACAATTTTTGTATTTCTGTAAGAGCTCGAAGTTATTCTTTTCTATTTCTGATGTGGTCGTGATTTCTAAGACCATTATTCTCAAAAATTCGGAAGAGATCTGAAAGTAGACAGGGATTCCTGGAGAAATGTTGAAAGAAAAGTTATTGAAGTCAGTGTCCTGAGAAAGGTCTGAAATTACTTCAATAATTCTGAAAATTATTTCTAAAGATATGTCAGCTTATCCCGGACAATTAAGGATTTGTAAAAGTACCTCATAATTCTCTAGGAAGCTGGAGGCCTCAAAACTACTTCAGTATTTCTGAACAACATGAAACTTCTTAAACGTTTCAGAATTGCCGAAGAAGCTGAAAGTTTTGAAACAATTTTGGTATTAGTGTTGAAGGTCGAAGTTATTCTTTCCTACTTCTGAAGTGGCAGCAATTTCTGAAACAATTGTTCCCCAAAATTCAGAAAAGTTACCGAAATAGACCGGGATTTCATGGAAAAAGAAGTTCTGGAACACGATGCTTCTAAGGAAGCTGAAAGCTCTGCAATTATCTCAGTATTCGGCAGTTCTCAAAGTACGTCAGTATTCCCAAAGGGTTTAGGCTTCAACACTTCCGAAATTAATGATAATATCCGAAACAATTAGAGAATTTGGAAGGAAGTCAGAATATAGAGAAAATTTTTTGAAGGGAAACGAACAGAAATGGAGTAGCAGGAGGATCAAACGCGAATGTTTATGATCTCGACACAAAGGTAAGTAGCTTGGCAGCAATGAGCAGCTTCAATGGCTAGGACGTTTAGAAAGCATGAATCAAGAGAAAAGTGAAGTTGGTACCGTGAAAATTCCTGAAGGTACAAGGAAAAGTGATAGACCAAGTAAGCGTTGGGAGCAAGCGATAGAGGACATGGTAGAGAAACAAATATATGACAGAGAAGAGGAGGAGGGAAGGGGCGTAAACGAAAAATCGCACGGTTACGAACCTAAATTGTTTGCAGACATTTCGATTGGAATGGTTCTTGTGGCATTGATTTGAAGACACGCTTAGAGATAAATTAGTATTTCCAATAGAGGAATGTCAAAGTAAAGCTCCTGGAGACCTGAACTTGAACTCAAGTTAGCAAGTGGAGGAAAATGCGACCATCTAGAAAATCTTTTAGAAAAATGTTGTAATTGTAATTGTAAGGGAAAGCACAAAGAGCAGGATAAGGCAGGAAAGAAACGTCTCGACATCCTTGGGAGAAGGAACTTGGTATGCTGTCAGGTCTTTTCTAGAAACATGAGTTTCTAAGACGTTATTAACGTTATATCAACAGTGAAATGTACGTATGTATATACAGTCGTAAAAGTACCGAAACATGTGGATATTTAGTCCGGTTAAATTTCTTTCAATGAGGTTAAAGTCATTCTTTAAGTATCTTTGGGTGAAGATGTAGGTAGCTGCTTTCGTGGTTCTTGATGCTGCTGTACGAAAGTAACTTCTCTTCGTTCACCCGCCACAGTTTATAAGGCTGTATGGCGCGTTTGTTAACTTTTTCGGTGATTTTAATGAAGCAAGACGCATCGCTTGACGTTAGATAGAACCTCCTAAGTCTCATAGGATCCCAGAAAAGTATGAAATTTTGGGAATTTCTAGAGATCTAGATTAGAGAGTATTTTTGCGATTCTCCAGGCAACCGTTTGAAATAATCTAAATAAATGACATTCCGTTAGAATCAGCTTGTTGGGACGCGTCGATTTATGGTAAATAAAACTTCTTAAGCCGTATGGGAAGCCAGAGAAGTGCACAATTTTGCCTATTTTTAGCAATTTTTTCGATGGTTTGTGATTCCTCGGCAACCGTTTGAAATAATCTACATAAATTACATACCGTTGGAATTAGCCTGTCAAGACGCGTCGATCAAACTAGGATCTAACCTCGTAAGTCCCATAGGAATCGAGAGAAGCATTGCATTTTGGCTAGTTTTACCGGTTTTTTGGAATTTTTGGCGTTTTCTCTGCAACCGTTTGGAGTAACCTAACTGGATCACATACCGTTGGAATCGGCTTGTCAAGGCACGTCGATTGTCGTCAGATGGAATCTCCTAAGTCCTGTAGGAAGCCACGGAAGTATGGAAGTATGCAATTGTGATTACTTTTAGCGATTCCTTGGTTCTTTTTCCGATTTCTCGGCAACCGTTTCGAGTAATCCGAATAAATCACATACTATTGGAATCAGCTTGTCAAGACGCGTACATTAGTCTAGGATCTAGCCTCCTAAGTCCCTAAAGAATCGAGATAAATATTCGACTTTGCCTAGTTTTTCCGATTTTTTGGATCTTTTGCGTTTTCACGGCAACCGTTTTGAATACAACAAATAAATCGCATACCGTTGGAATCAGGTCGTCAATGCGCGTCGATCGGCGTAGAATTAAACCTCCTAAGGGACTTAGGAGGGCCTATAGGACGTAGGAATCCAGAGAAGTATGCGAGTTTGACTGTTTTGAGTCATTTTTGAGCTTTTTGGGTTTTCTCGGCAACGATTTGAAATAAACCAAACAAGTCATATGTTGTTGGAATCAGCTCGTCAAGGCTCGTCCATTGGTGGAGGATTGGACGCGATGGGACGCAGATTTCGAAATGTTTATCACGGTGCTATGGAGCAGTGCTATGGACCCAGCAAAACTTTGATCCGTCCTTGATGTACTGCCCGTTTCTATCAAAATTCCAGTAATCTTTGCCCAAGCGCCAGAAATACGCGTGGTTTTCGCAATATTGTAATTCCGATAACTTCTCCCGGATTCCACTTTTTCGGGTTTGTTTAGTTGTCGAAAGTACTGACTACATTGTTTTGTAAATGAAGTTTGGGCTTTCGCTATGGAGGAATCTTGTCACATCCAATTTCCAGAATCGCAATTACTTTCGCCAATCTATCGAATCCACACCCGGCAGTCTTAAACGAAAATCGCCCGAAGGTATCCCGCATCAATTACCTAATTGCGTGTTAGCCACCATTTCCGGTAAGCAAACAATAACCCTCCCCCGAAAAACCGGCGTTATATCCGTACGTCCAATGAGGACGATCCGGTGGTCCGATGAGACGACGACTTTTACGTTAAATCGATCATCCGTCGCTAGCTAGCCGAAGAGCTACAAGTTTAATTTTCTTCCCCGAAAGCACTTCGTCACGTCAATCTGCGAAATTAATTTATTATATCGTCGTCGTCGACGCTGTCGTCGTCGTATCGCGGATCTGACTTCTTCACGTAATCGATTTCACGCTTCTCTTTCTCGCCTACCAGCCGGGCGACGTTTTTATCGAGTCAATAAGTGCTGCGATGCCCGTCGTCAGCGCGCCGGATCGCACCTCGTTTCTCGCTCCTACGGCGTATAATAAGAGAGCAATTTTATATAATATCGTAAAACTATCCGATACGTCGGCGCTGTATGGTGTATGTAACGCGACGGGCCCAAAAGCCGCGAGGAACCGGCCCGATCATTAATAACTTACGACAAGGCGAAAAATTGGAGATTAACAAGCTCGAAAAAAGAAACGAGTTTACGTTATAGTTGTGTTTATTTTTAACCAAAGGTTATCGAAATCGCAAACCTCAAAAAAAAAAAAGAGAAAGAAAACAATTTCTCATCATTTCGGAAGTTGTAAGATTAACATTTCTCTCCTAGTCAGTGGCGTGCGCAATGGAGGAACTTAGGGGATAAGTCACTTATTAAAATTATAATTACAACATTTCAAAATGGACTCTGGCACATCTATATATTAATACGCAGTGGGTCGTCTTCTCGTACATATTTTAGAGTGTTCCCTCCATGTATCGCGATGGTACATATATCGTTGTTTTCGTATTACAATGCAGATTTGTCGAATGTATGTTTCATCGCGATACGTGCAGTGGAACGCAGATGAGAGTCTGTAACATATTGCATATATTACATATTGTAAATGAGCGTAAGTGACAGATATCAAGCCATTTGTAGTCAGAGTGACACACGCAACATGATATACGTCAACCACATCAAGTAATGACATATTATTATAGTAAATACCTTCGAGAAACGGACAAAAATTGTATGGCATAATATTGATTGCACAAAGGTGGATTAAGTGGATTAACTTGGCGTCTCAATACATTGCGAGTGAGTAAAATAATTATATGTTCAGTTCACAAGCGGAACACCAGAATTTTCATGAGTCTTATATATCTAGGTATGAGGTTTTGCCCTAACGTGCTTTATTTTTTGAGAAAATCGTTGAAAAAGGAATTGAAGTTTCCTATTTGTCGCTTATATCGTTAATTTTAAGTGTTATTTAACGAAGCGATCGTAGTGCAGTGGATAAGGTCTAGGGTTTACCCCCGTGGGGAATGTGTGTGTGGATCTTGCTCAATCTATTTTTTCTCCAATAAATATTACACGATACAGTTCTAATGGCTGATTTGTTAACCGTTTGGGTTTTGAAAATTGAAAAAAAAAAAAAAATTTGCGTAAGTGAATGAAATTTTTATTTGGGCCGATAAATGAATGCCTGCCATTTACTTTTTATAAGTGGTTTGTTTAATGTAACAAAGAAACCTCACGTGTTACAACTTTTCGTTGGCCGTTTTCGTATTTAGATGGGTTTATTCTACTAAAATTTGCTAGTCGGCTAGTTTTATAAAGATACCGTTAACATCCACGGCTATCAAATGACTAAACTTTCCGCGGACTTCGCCTAAACCCCTTTCGGCGCTTCTGCCGTAGCACGTGTTTGTCGAACCTTAATTATTGTGAGAGTTAAGATTACAAAATATATTGAATATAGAAGACCGGAGAGTATTTATGTGTAAAAAAGAAAACCTAAAAAGTCTCATCTCCACACAACTAATCTTTTGTGTCGGGCTTCCTAGATACAATTTTTATTGCAGTATTACCGTGTCCGGATTGCAATTAGTCTTATTGTTGCTATTAATTTCTGCATATTACTATAATATCTTCCCCCTTTCCGTCGACACAAATTTTCTGCGTACGCCGCTGCTAGTAGTCTCGTATGTATTTATATTATTCGCTTCGTATTATTTCCTTTCTTGCGCACGCACATGCGGCTCCTTACATTAATATTATGGAGATCATATTCTCAAGCTGCCGCTTTTTCCATCGATAGCATCTGCCATTTAATAATAACTGTCCGTTTACCGCACAAACTCCAGATGCAACTACGAACGCGCGTCTCATACCTACGCATCTGTAAAACATAGTTAAGGTAATACACACAAGTTCGATATTTAATTCGTACGGCATGATTAATTTCAACGCTTTACGCTGCAGGTGTCGATGCTTACTACGTGCGATACGTCGTGCGTCGAACGCGTCGAAAGAAAAAACGAAGAAAGTAACGGTAATTACTGCACCGAAAAGAAATTGTATTTTACGGGCTGAAACGTAATGAATCCATAAAAATATACATCGATCTCTTAGTAGGTATTACTAAGCGTCCAATCGCCTTCAATTCTACACCGATCTATGCGCCTTGACGAGCCGATTCCAACGTTATATGATTTGTTTAGATTATTTCAAACGGTTACCGAGAAAATGCAAAGAAACGTAAAAAATTGACAAAAAAAACAAAATCCATATCTATCTTGGATCCTTTGGGACTTAGAAGGTTTAAACACAGGTCAATCGACGCGTCTTGACCACTCAAACTCAACAGCGTAGGATTACTCCAACGGTCACCGAGGAAATAGCTAGAAAACCGCGAAAAATCGCGAAAAATCACAAAATTGCACTCCACGGAATCGATTTTTTCGAGGCTACGACATTCCCACTGACGCCATTCGAGAGAACTCATTTCTCCGATTCAGAATCATCTCCGGATTGGCTTTCTGTCGTTGATAATTTGGGCACTACGAGCGCTTGAAGTTTGCCCATTTCAGCACTATATTCACTCCTATTTTGGGTATTTTTATGTCTTTTGCCCGAACTTCGGATGGCGTTTTCTTGAAACCTATGCGTTCCACGTTCCACGATATGTTCTACGTAATTACCGAACCCATTATGTATATTGTAGTATAGTGATACTCTAATGGTTAATTACCATGAGAAAATTTAATTAATTTATTGCAATTCAATAGACCAAAATTTACAGTTAATGTTGGGGTTATGGTCTTCAAATGATATTCGGTTTATCCTTGGGTTCCATTTACACCTTTTCGGTACCACGCACATCACTTATTGAGCATTTTATTACCCTACGAGTGTTGGTTTCATATTTTAACTCCAGCCAGAGACGTTTAATGGGAGAAAATGTAACTAGAAATAAAATTATTAATTATTACAAAAGGCGTCGATTAAAAGATAGAAACGCATTGTAAACATTCAGACACATACATAAAACACTTTCACATCACAAGAATTCCTAATAACTGCTGGAAATAAATAACCAAGAATACATCAAGATTCAATACAGGTTTCTATAACAACGTTATGCCTTGGATGAACTTTGTAGTGTGGTCCTGGTTTCCGTTTATTTAGATCGTTCGAAAGCGTTGCCGAAAAAATAGAAAGAAAGACGTAAAAAACTGCTAAAAATAGCCAAAATCGCATCATTCCTATCGAGTTCACGAAACGCGTCTCGATCTCATCGCCGTCGGCGTAAATCCGTAATATAAGACAACCGAATAGAACGTTATGCCATCAATTAAGTATTCCAAAAGTCATGTGCGCGGCATCGCGCATAATAAGAAGGCGCGCGTTTGTCTCTCCGGGCTAGCGCGAACAGTCGACGACGAGATGAAAGTGAAGGTAGATCGCGCCCGTTTGTATCGAGTCGGATTTCGAACGCGCGTACGTTCAAGGAGGAACACTTCTGTATCTGTTACGTGGCGAATAGATACCGTGTACTACACGGTGTGATATTACCTCTTCGTCTTGCGAAGGTGTAAATATGTCGGTATGCGATACTTGCGCGCCGATTAAGAATTTAGGATATCAGAAATGCCGACCAGGTCGCACCTGCGTAGGCGTCGCAAGGTAGTTGGAAGCTTGCGGCTACGTTTTCGAATAGAATTATGAAACTAAATGGATAGCGCGCGATGGAGTTGGAGCGTGTTCGTGCGAAATTCGCGCGGATTCACGTACGAGGGGCGCCTTTTAAGTTGTTAGATGAACTAGAAATGGAAAAATTTCTTTGGAATACCACATTTTATTGCTTCTCAAAACTTACATTGACTTACCGTCAATATTAGGTCTTGGGTGCCTTTTCCTTCGTTAAGTAGTTAGTGTTATTCCTCTATAGTTTTTACAATTTTTCTTCCTTGTGTATGGATAGTATTATACATGCATTCCATCCTCTTGGCACTGTTGCCATCGTCATTATTTCATTTAGTAGTTTCATTAGTTGGGTTATCCCTTCTTCTCCCCATTTCCGATGTTACATCGTCAATTCTGGGTGTATTCCCTAGTTTAAGCTTTTGGATGGTCTCTATAGTTTCGTCCTCACACAAATGTTCTATCAGATACCAACGAGCTAGGCATGGTAAGGAATAGTCTCTTCTCGTTAAACTTGAGTCCTTCTTTTAACAAACCATCCAGTTAGAGGTAAATCGGCAACATGTATTGACCAAATCAGCACA
This sequence comes from Chrysina gloriosa, assembly GCA_038088585.1. Classification (NCBI taxonomy): domain Eukaryota; kingdom Metazoa; phylum Arthropoda; class Insecta; order Coleoptera; family Scarabaeidae; genus Chrysina; species Chrysina gloriosa. The sequence continues at coordinate 47,487,075 of CM076093.1, read as the reverse complement.
AATTTATCAACTGCAACTTTAGAAAGAAGATCGTAGTAATAACTGTTCAGTTAAATGTATTCATGTCTCTCGCTATATTTTAAGAAAGAAATTCTTTTGACAAATAAAGTTGGAAAAAAAGCAAATATGAAGCTGAAATAGTGTATAAATGCTGTTGCCTCCAGTTTTAAGCTTTCCCGTCACTCTTCTCCTGCCTTTCCTGCTAGAACTTTGGACGTTTATCCAATTAAGGCAAAAATATTTAATATGTTCTTAAAGGTCCAGGAAAAGACGGCAAGAGAAGGGTGACGGCAATTTCTCTGCGGCTTTCTTTAATAAACTCCAAAAGCTCGAGCAGGGAAACTGAGAGAATGATGACGGAGAAAGTTTGAAATTCAAGTTAACCCAAGTTATTTCCTGGTCGAAAAAATGATCCAAATTTCTAAACGGTTATAAATACGTCTAATTGAATGCTACAATACTCAGTTTGAGCTTTGAGCAAAATCCATGAGCTTTCACAGATATTAGGAATGGGAACTCTTCGCCTGTCAATTTCTCTCAAACTTTGAGAGCTTTTTAAATACGTTGGCCTTGATTGTGTAAATGTCCAAATAAATCGAGCAGAAAGGACTGGAGAAGAATGACGGGAAAGCTTAAAATTGAACAGTTAATTTTCGCTTCATATTCCGATTTCTTCCAACTTTATCTGCCAAAAAGCTTCTTGAACTATATCAATGATCATAGACTTGTATAATTGAGCAGTCCAATATTAAATGGCTTCTACGATTTTATTTGTTAAGTTTTGGAGACATGAGCAAGTGAAGGCGTTAAGAAGGATAGTGATAAAATAAGCTCAAAATGGAAACCGACCAAATCTATAATTTCTTCCTCAAACCTGGTTTCTTCCAAATTCCATCCGTTTCTCGTTGCGTTTCCCATCGTTTATCAATCAAAGAGGACACGTGAGATACGTAGAATCTGTTCGTGTACATATTTCAAATCCCCAACGATATGTCTCAACCGCGTTAAATTAACCCTCATCGCCACCCTCCTTTCGACGTAACAACCATTATTTATCGGGGAAAAAGGGCAAAGCGGGAAAGCAGATAGGCATAATGCGAGAAGTACGTAAAGAAGAAACATCCAGGGCCATCAGTGCCATCAATCAATACTCTTATTCGCGACCGACGTATGTATCATCGCGCGCTTACCATAAGAACTCAATATCCTGCGACCCTCGTAAGTGATAAAACTCATTCCAAAAATTTCCTCCGAGTTCTCGCCCCCTTCAGGTCATCAATAACCGAGCCGGCAGCGGCGGCGGCGGCGGCGGTGGCTTCCCCGTTCCGCATTTAGATCGACTGCTATTTTCCTTCTTGCGCGTCACATACGTCTCGGGGCGAACAGGGTGACTGGGTATTATTATTATTATTATCATCGTCGTCGAGCCGTCGTCGCACTGCGACGATATCTGGTCTCTCCTCTCGCCCGATTCGTCTGCGATTCGCCCCTGCTTCGCGGCGTCTTCTCTAATTTTACACTCTAGGAAGGAAGAGCGGTACGCGAACAAACAGACCGGTTATTATTAGACGAGTTATTTATTAGTTTATGACCTTGTCGCCGTGTGTTCGGCTTAACCGGAGGAAATCGTCAGACAAGGGAGAGGCTCTGGAAATAATCTGGCGGTGAAGGATATTCGTCGAAGTTGTCTCGTTTGTAGCCTAGAGTATTAATCAAATCTGTTATAACGGGGAGAAGCCTCCGGGATGCTACGGATCGAATTTTCTCATCGTCGTTGTGTTATCGCGTTTATTACTTCGATATTTCGGTTTTAATAGATTTTTTACTTATCGAGTTTATTATTGACGAAGAAATGTCACTTTCCTCTTACTTACGCGAGATGTTCACGATCCCTAAAAACCTCGTTGCATAGATGACTTCAATTTTAACTTTTTAATTATCAAGAAACCTAAAAATGTGTGGTGCTACTTTCGATAATTTCATACTAAAGCATTGTCACCTGTTTCTTCTTCATCATCACGATTATATACGTTGGCTTTAAAACTTTAAATACAAAGTATCGGCCACTCCCTTTTGAGCTCTCCTGATTCCTTCTTCTCAGTAGATCAATCCGTTTTCCCTATTTTATTACTTCATTTCTCAGAGGTGGCTATACCCTCTCGTCGATTCCATTATTTTCTTCCATTTTCGTCTTTCTTTCGTTTTCTTCCTCCGGTTTGTGATGATGATTTTTCTAATACCTTCACAGACTTGGTCTTCCCGTCTGCTTCTTGGTCTACCTTTTGGTCTTCTTCCTGGCGGTTTCCAATTTAGTATTTTTTTAATGAGTGAGTCCTAGTCTCTTCTTTGTACGTTTTCTAGTCGGTTCAATCTTACTTACGATGCCCTCTCCATCCATCACTTGTCTTATCTCGTCTGTATTCATTTTGTACTTTCATTAGTCCCATTATTCCTCTTATGATTTTCGTTCTTGTATTTGCAACTATTCTCCATCCTTCTGTACAAGACACATTCCTTGTGATACTATTGTTAATTTTACCATAAAGCGTTTTAACCTCCTTTTCCTTTGTCATCACGATTATATATATATATTGAATTTAACGTCTTACGTATCAAACATCGGACACTCATTTTTGACCTCTTCTGATCCATTCTTCTCGGTACATCAATCCGTTTTCTCTATTTTTCTGCTTCCCTTGTCAGAGGTTGTTAAACCTTTTCGTTGATTCCACTAGTTTCTTCCATTTTCGTCTTTCTTGCGCTTTTACCCTCCATTTTGTGTTGTGTTGTTGTGTTGTTGTGTTGTGTTTTTCTAATATCTTTCCAGACTTCATCTTTCCACCTGCTTTTTGCCTTACCTCTTGGTCTCCTTCCCCGCGGGTTTCAGTTGGATATTTTCTTTATTACTGGGTCCTAATCACTTCTTTGCATCTGCCCTAGCTAGCGTAGCCTTTGAGCTTTTATGTATCTTACGACGTCTTCCAAATCCATCATCTTTCTTATTTCGTGGTGCATGAGTGATCTGTATTAATTTTGTACTTTTATTGTTTCCCACTATTCTTGTTAAAATCGTCGTTTCTAGTATTTGTAGATTTTCTTTCTCATCATTTTCTGCATAACGCACATTCGTGGTGATACTTTTGATAATTTCACCCTATAGCGTTTTCATTGTTTCTTCTTCGTCATAAGGATTACATGTATTGGCTTAAAATTTTAAATATAAACTATCGGCCGCTCATTTTTCACTTTTTCTGATTTATTCTTCTTGGTGGATCAATCCGCTTTCTTTCTTTTTCTGTCTCCGTTGTCAGAGATTGTTATGTCCTTTCGTTGATTCCACTATTTTCTTCCATTTTCGTCATTTTTTCGCCTTTTCCCTCCAGTTTGTGACGTTCATTCTTCTAATATCTTCCCAGACTTCGCCTTCCCATCTGCTTTATGGACTACTTCCTGATTTTCTTCTTGGCGGAATACAGTTAGATATTTTCTTTATTAGTGAGTCTTGGTCTCTTTTTATATGTGCCAGCTTATTCTTTAAACTTTCATGGATCTTACGACTCTTCTAAATCCATTACCTGTGGTGGTCTGCATTAATTATGTACTTTCATTGGTCCCACTATTCGTCTTAAAATTGTTTTCTTTTCTAGTATTTGTAGATTTCCTTCATCCTTCTCCGTAAAGCAGATTCGTGATATATATTCAATATAAAACATCAGCCGCTCAATTTTCTCTCCCATTCTCGTCTATCTTTCACCCTCACCTTCTAGTTTCTGATGTTCATTTTTCTAATACTTTCACAGACTTGGTCTTTTCACCTGTTTCTTGGTCTACCTCTTGTTCTTCTTCCTGGCGGTTTCGTGTTGGATATGTTCTTCTGATTCTTGGTCTCTTCTTTGTATATGTTCTAGCCAGCTCAGCCTTTGCTCTCATGCAATCTACGATGTCTTTTCCATCCATCACCTGTCTTGTACCCTGATTTAGTTTAGTAGTCTGCATTCAATTTGTACTTTCATTGGTCTCATTATTCTTCTTAGGACTCTTTTTTCTAGTATTCGCAGGTTTTTCTTTTCAGTGTAAGGCACATTCGTGGGGCTCCTTTTGCTAATTTTACGTCTTTCTTCTTCATTATTACGATTAAAATATATACATATAGGCTTTAAAACTTTAAGTATCGAGTATCGGCCGCTCGTTTTTGAGCTCTTCTGAACCATTCTTCTTGGTGGACCAATCGGTATTCTCTGATTTTCTGCTTCCTCTGTGAGAAGTTGTTATGTTTTTTCGTCGATTCTACTCATTTCTTCTATTCTCGTCATTCTTTCGCTTTCTCGCCCCAGTTTGTGGTGCTCACTTTCATAATACCTTCACAGATTTGGTCTTTCCACCTGATCGTTGGTCTACTGCTTGGTCTTCTTCCTGGCGGTTTCAAGGTGACTATTTTCTTTTCTAGTTAGTTTTGGTCTCTCCTTTGTATATGCCCTAGCCAGCTCAGCCTTTAATATTTGATTTATCCTTCAATGCCCGCTTCATACGTCAGTTGTCTTATCTTGTGCTTCATTAGTGGTTTGTTTATTTTGTGCTTTAATTGGTCATATTATTCGTCTAAGAATTTTTTTTTCTAGTATTCATAGGTTTTTCTCGTCCTTCTTTATATGGCATATTTATAGTGCAACTTTTCGTAATTCCACCCTAGAGCGTTTTTCACCTCCTTTTTCTTCATGATTGCGATTATATATGTATTGGCTTTAAAACTTGAAGTAGCAAATATCGGTCGTTCATTTTTTGAGCTTCTATGATCCATTCTGCTCGCTGGATCAATGCGTTTCCTCCATTTAACTGCTTTCCTTAGTCAGAGGTTGACATGTCTTTTCGTCGATTCTACTATTATCTTTTACTTTCGCCTTTCTCTCACTATTTCCCTCCCGTTTGTTACATTCTTTTTGCTAATATCTTCACCGATTTGGTCTTCCCACCTGGCTTTTGGTCTACTTCTTGGTCTCATTCCGGCGGTTTCCAGTAGAGTATTATCCTTATGACTGGATCTTCTTGGTCTCTTGTCTCTTCTTTGTATGTAGCCTAGCTGCTTCCGTTGCTTAATCAAATCTGTTAATGGGGAAGACGTTTAAGATGTTTAGGGGATCGATCTTCGTCATCCTCCTTGTATCATCACTTTTACTACTTCGATCTATTGACTTTGATAGTTTTCTGTTCCTTGTCAAGTATTGGCGAAGAAATGTCACTCTTCTTGTATTTCTGCACCAGGTTTACGATCCCGATAGATCTTCTATTTTAACCTCTTCAAGAACAAAGAGATCGAAAAATTCGTGCTGCCACTCTTGGTAATCCCACCCTTAACCGCTTTCACTATTTCTTCGTCATCATCTCAATTACCGCATGGATATTTAATACAGATATGTGTTTCGTAAAACTCTACAAATCGTCACGCGACTCCAGATCGTCTAAATCTTCGATTAAACGACAGACGCCCACACCGAGCACCAAAATTGTCTAAAACTTACGGATCATGTCCATTCAGGTCAACCGCAAAAACGTCGATGTCGGGCGCGACACAGGTCGATAATTTTTCTTAACATTATACGTTCCAACCGACGCACACAGAAGCCAACGGATGCTCTCTTCTATTAACCGGGACGTCCTACTTTTTCGACGTTATTGCGCATATGGAGACATGTATTTACGTATGGTTCATTGAAGGCGATTTACATACGCGATGCCGTTCATTTACCCAAGAAAAATCTAATCGTCCATATACGACGATTGGGCGACCATTACTTGTGGAACGGTTGTTATTCTAATTTTAGATTCTTCTAATTGCATGCTTCAAGTGGCGTATGTAAGGAGTCGAAATGATTTTCAGCGATGGAGTCCTGAAAAACAGTGTTTGTAGAAATGAATGCGTCAAAATTTATTTATAAAATTACTTGAGCTAAAAGTTAAAAGTTAAAGGAACGGGCAAATAGGGGGCACTGAATTATGTATCGTCCAAACACAATTGAAAAACGCGGCGGTAGATACAGACATATAAGCCGACCGCGAAATCTAAAAATTGACACGTCCTATCAAAATATGCACTTCACCTTGCTTAACAGTATGGATTTTAGTAGCGTTTATATTTCTCTCTCTAAATGATTCGTCTTTATTTTCCATTCAAAAGATGAAAATGAATAAGCCTTCCGATTAAGATAAGAAAGACTTACAGGCGTATTACCACTCCTAAGAAAATTTCTTAAAAAATTACCATGGGGTGGGGGTGGTTTTAACCCTTTTACAATTTCCTTTCGGTTTCTGTGATGACCGAAAAAGGATAATTCCCTTAAATGTACGTTGGCCAAATTTCATTAAATTTGATTCGCGCATTTCTGAACGGCGTACAAAAATGTGATTTTTAAGTAAACTTTGAACTCTTCACACGGACAAACGATATATTTTGGTATATATACAAATTGTGTCCAATCGACTTATTTTGACCTCTACAATACGTGGTAGCTATAAATCGCAGCAATTGTGGAACACGCAGTATATGATTTACAGCCCGCTGGATAAACCCATCACGATCTTTCATAACATCTACTTCGCCTTACTTCAGATATGGCCTGAATTTTACTAACGTTTACATTTCTACGTCTAAATAATAAGCATTCTAGTCGACCGCATACTATCAGACGTTCTCCAAACGATCCTCGTCAAGCTTGCGAAACTTAAGAAAAGAAATTTCAAATTTTCTGTGATGCTAGGAAAATATTTGCTCTTACAAATCTCCTTTTTATCTGGTGTGGGCTTTCTTCCGCTTTAATTTGATGCCTAGCTTGTGAAAAATACGGTATATTCTTCTCAGATCGAATACGATGGATGATTCTGGATCAAACTAAACGAAACATATGTCCTTTAACATTGTTGTTATTTGTGCTACTAAAAGCAGTATATATGCGCTAGAACCGCATGGCGTTTGAGGTCTGGGTGATTTCGTAAATCAGTGAAAATCTTTTGGTACAGTAAAAATATTTCTCTAACGGCATTTTTGATTCGTTTCCGTTCGACTTTCTCTATCGCTCAAAGCACTTTTAAAACATCGTAGCATTTTCTTAAGCGATTCGTACCTTTGTTCCGTCACAGTAAGGATTTAGATCTTTTATAGGTGGTACACGCAAGTTGAACAATCTCGCTATTACTCGAAACCCACGTGCGTTCGATTTTGAAAGTACTACGCGCGCGTAGTATCAGGTGAAATGCAAGGAAACGTAACAATTTCTCTTTCTAATTAATATTACAAACGAACAAATAAGTACGTTAACTGCAACGAACCGGTCACCGTTCTTTCGGTCGCCGACACGTTGCAAAATACTCCGGGAGCATAAATCCGCTCCGCCGATGTGAAAAAATGAAAGGAAAAGAGACGGTCGTCGTGGAGCTAATAGTACATACGATACATAACAGCGTACTCACCTCATCTACTATGAGTATATGTGGTAGTAGATACGTGGTAGAGAATTGGTGCAATACGTTTCTACCTCGACCGTGCGGGATCTTTACATAATCAGATATCTACTATGTTCGATTTCACCTGCGAAAGGAGCGATATTCGCACGCTGTGACTGGCAGAAGTTATTCGCTGGGGTTATGATATGGAATTGGGTCTAATAGTCGATCAACTCGAGCATTTCTACTGCTATTACAGGGCTTGATTAGGAGTTAATTAACTGTTTCCATGTCATATTGCAGAGAATTTCGAGTGGTCATGAAATCAATTTCCTAAAATTTCAAAATTTTGCCTTACAGACAGCTCGATATTTTGTACATTTATATCCGTGGTTCTACACGCCAACTTCGGTACATAAGATAATGATTCATGGCGCAGAAGTAATAAACTCATCAGTATTACCGATAGGGCAGATATCTGAAGACGCTCGAGAGTCTACTAATAAATACGTGAAGATTTCGCAAGAAAGTCCTCCCGAGCCAAAACAATGGAAGACATTATTTCACGCTTATTATTAATATCCGATCCATTTCTTTCAAGTCTGCGCGAATTGCCTCGAAAAATCAAAGTCGTTACTCTCAGAAGCAGTTGCAAAAACTGCAGTCAACGCAAGTGCAGGAAGCTCCAGCGATTTAAAAGTTGAATCAACTGATAATTCTTTGGATGACGATCCACTTTAAATCAACCGATTGTATATTTTATCGCATTATACAATATATGGATCTATTTTGTGCTTTCTGCATAAAAGTGATTCATGTGAAATTCGCCATTTTGTTTTTATTTCAAATTGTGACTTCGGATTCATAATCAGTGACCCCGAAAACCTCCGAGTACTGATCGTTTTCGACTTCTGACCAGCTCTTTGGGATTGTGTCCCAACGTGCGTCACTTTCGGTTAGTGAAATGCCCTCTGGTGTTTAAGACGGGGATTCCCATAGAACGCGCGTACATGGAACGCACGCCGTTCTGCCAAGTAGTGACTTGCGGTGACCAAAACTGCAGTAGCTGAACTACACATTGATCCTAGCCCCGCATCCTGCCTTGAACTGATCGCAGAGTCTTCTCAGCTTTCTTACCAAAATCTCTATAAACAGCACTGCACAGCATCCTTGAGCACTAAGCAGCCTCCACAATCTGTAAACGTATGCGAAAGGGTGAGAAGAAATGTTCTAAAATCAAGTCTAGGATGCACAAGCTTCCAAACACATCAATGTTCGTTGTTTGATCATTCTCCAATTCTGCATCTTCGAAGGAACGATTATAACGAAGTCTAGGATGAACAAGCTTTGAATGATATCAATGTAGGCTGATGAATCTCCGATTCAGCACATGGGAAGGGATCGTTCTAACCAAGTTTAGAACGAACAAGCTTCCAAGGACGTGTTTGTGATTTGACGAAAATTTCATGAGAATTTTGTTTTTAGCTTTGAAATTACCACGTGACCAAACTTTTCGAGAGAAGAAGAAAGTGACGTACGTATTATCCTACAGCTTTGAGTATTTTGAGCGCCAATGCTTTTCAGAAAAGAAATTTGCGTTGCGGTTAAAGATCTGGGGCGATACTTCAACATTCTCAGCAGAATACGCGAGCACCGCCATCTTCATACAGTGCTTCTTATTTTAATAATAATATTGAGGGATTTTCAAAAATGAATCCAGGTTGCTTCGTGTGGGTTCCATCGTAGAAATATGGAAAGTTTCATCACGGATTTTTGTGGTAAAGTTTGAACATTTACGGAATAAGATGGAACAACCGTTACAACGATAACAATCAGTGATCAGATCATCACCATTCTTCTTGCTCCATTGAATCTAATTACATCTATAAATAAATTCAATATTGAACGTCACCTAAGGCTATTTTGTTTCTATTATAAAAGTCATTAGTAAAGTTCAGGATGCAAACCTGTAGCTTTTTAACCGACCCTCTTTAACCGAAAATCCATCCGGAATTATTTCGGTTAGGCAGCAAATCCACAAAGACTCGTATCGGTCGCTTTAAACGGGCATTAAACGCCGCAGAAGCGACGAAACCTGAGCAAACAAACACACGGTCTAATCAATAGCGATATACGCGCGTCGTCGAACGATACGAGTCGCGCTTCAGTTGTTAACAAATGAAGGGATCGCACACGCGAGACCCGTGCGGAAGAGGAAGACTCATCGCTAACCCCTACGACTAAGTGAATCCCCCAATTTCTGAGTTGATTAGGCGAAGCAGGGCGGCCATTGTCTCGCCGCGCGCGTTCTTCTCCCGTTACGTTTAGCATGATGATTGTGCTTTGTTTTGAGAGGGTGGGTTCAGGACGGGTGATCCGGCGGGTGAATGGATGGATGGGTAGGCGGCGGCGACGGCGGCGGTTCGAGGAGAAGAGAAACGGCCACTTAACCTCACTTCTTTCGTTTCGTTTCGTTTCGTTCGTTCGCTCGTCCCGGATTGCTTTTTCCGCACGTCGATCCGACGGATAATTAATTTTGAAGGGTTTCCGACGAACGCTTTCGCAGAAATTGACCGCGGTTAGTCGTTCGATCCAATTAATCGCAAGGTTAATTAATTAATTGCTCGGGCTAAAGAACGGGATGGAATGGTAGTGCGCGGTAGTAAATTGAAAATCTATTGTGGATCACGAAGCTGTCTAGACTGAAATGATTATTTTACCATTTAAAGTTTATGATGTACAATCATGATCACCTTACAGCTCTGAGGGTAGTTAGTTTCCAAAGGCGAGCTCGAAAGATCAGCATTCGGGCTCTGTAGCAGCCATTGTGCTAACCCCTCCAAATCGAAAGTCCTACCCCTCCTTATAAAGGAGTGAACCCGCTCGGCCTCAACACGTCTTAAACCCGGAAGTATCAGATATCTGTCCCTTAAGTGCAGAGCGCTGCTTCTTACCCAAAGGGGAAAATATGTCAAAATTCAATAAAATCCATCAAATTGATTATCGAGTACCTAAACATGACAAAATCAGTCAATTAACTTACAAAAAATCTAAGAATCAATGGGAAAGTCCTTTCCTCGTTATGAAGGTGTGGATCGTCTCTGGCCAAGTCTTAAACTTAGAAGTCCCCAAGCACAGAGGCCTCATATTAACCAAAGCATCACACCACAGCATATTAGACGCTCGGTAGTTTCATTTTGCTTCAGAATCCATTCCCGTACTCGTACTTGAACCTTATTTTATGCAGATGTTAGTTCACATTTTCTACATCCATTAAGAACACAAATTACGATCCTGAGTTGACTTCTCTTCAGTTTCAGAAAGGTCATGGTTTCATAGCAAGCCAGCAGCGCTTCTACGAAGGCCCAAGATTCCTTGAGCACGGTTTACTGTTGCTATTCTGATCGGAATTGGCTTTCGGATCAACCCCGTACTACAGTCAACAATATTTCTGGAATTTTGGCAATTCTTCGAATTGATTCAGGTTCTGCGGGCGTCGTGCTACCATTCTGTCGAGCTAAATTCTCTGCGCCGTCATTGCTTTCAATGCCTCGAAGGGCTGGTCTCTACATTAGGTATACCCTGTTACACTCGCCAAGCCTTTCTACAGCCAATTTATACTCTAACGATAATTCTGAGCCGATCCCGAGTGACTCCAGAACTCGAACGGGCTCCTTAGTCGCTGACTTCGTCGATGTTCTCCTGGAAACAAGCCGCAACGATCTCGGCTTGATATACCATGGAGTAGAGACCACACGGCATACTACTTCTAGCCTTCACCCTCTTTCGTTCTATTTTCTATCACAGACCTATCTGCCAACCAAACGCCCTCCTCCCCCCAACTTGAGAATGGGTACGTTGGTGACCAACCAATGATTCTTCTATGGAACATTGATTGCATCAAAATGCTAAAAACGATAGGAATTGCATCTCTTCACAACAGAAAAGGATCACATCCCACCGTCTGCGGTCCGACCTGGGTTTGTCGACGATCGCAGTTTCTCCTACCCCACCCGCGCTGGTTATACAGACTAAAAGAAGACGTCTGCCACTCCACGATCAGTTGTAGGCGCTCTACACCCAGGAAGCCTTTCGCTAAAATCTGACGCTAATGCTGAGCCAATTCTGACTATCCGATCAAGTAGTCGCTATTGAGGTTGTTCTGAGCATAAGTAATAGTGGCAGATCTCAGCCTGGTAAACCGTGGGGTAGAAACCAAGCAGCATGCTGCTCCTTATCATCGCTCCACTAACCCAGTTTCTATTACCCCAACTATCCGGGTAGCCTTCAAGCCTTCAGCCTCTAGGGCTAAATTTAGAGACTCAATCTCCAGAAAATGTTTTTAGGCTTCACTTAGAGTCTAATGTGCATGCTCAATAAGACCCGAAGGGCCACCTAACTCTCCGACTGAGTAGCCTCTATTGAGGTTCTTCTGGACACAGGTCGTAGTGGCACCTCTCGGATTGGTAAATAGTGGAGTAGAAACCCGGCTGCCCGCTGCTCCTTTTCCCTAATCCAGGAACCCAGTTTCTACTGACCCACATGTCCGAGTCATGTAGCCGAATGGAAGCTTTCCAGCTATCAACGTTCACGGCTAAATGTGAAGGTTAAATCCCCAGAAAGCTCTTCAAAGATTCATTTGCAGTCCAACATTAAGAAGAGACGTTCCCAGGTGATTTAGAACCCGAAGGGCCAACTGACTGAGTGGCCTCTATTGAAATTTTCCTGAACATACCCCGTAACTGCTACCCTAAGCTTACCTTAGCAGGTACCTTAACCAATTCTAAGCCTTCCAGCCCTCAGTCTCCACGACCAAATATAGAGGCTCAATCTCCAGGAAGCTTTTATAGAGTTCACTTAGAATTTCACGTACAGGCTGAATTGATCCCGAATAATTCTAGAACCCGAATGAATAGCCTCTGTTGAGGTTCCCCTGGACACAAGTCGTGATGGCTGCCCTCAGCATGGAAAGTAGTCTAGTAGAAACCATACAGCATACTGCTCCTTATCCTTAGTTCACTAACGCAGTGCCTACTAACCCACCTGTCCGGATTACTTAGCCGATTTAAAGCCTTCCAGCCCTCAGGCTTCACGACCATATGTATAAGTTCAATGTCCAGAAAAGTGTTTTAAGGTTTATTTAGGGTTTAACGGAGTCGATTTCGAGCGATCCCAAAACCGTAAGGGCCAGATAGCTGTCCTACCGTGTAGTCTCATATTCAGGTTCTCTTGGACACAAGCGATGATGACAGCTATCTCAAACAACAAAATTGGCATAACGCTTCTTGCCCTTGGTCTTTCACATTAAATTGGATGTCAAAGAAACGTCTATAAACCAAACGAGCCCCCTATCTTAAGAAGGAGTGGTCAAACATGATTCTTCCCTAGAACAATAATTCCAAATTACTTCAAAAGGTTAGCAGCGACAGGGATCGTATTTATCCTTAATGGATGGTCGCATCTTCCCATTTACAGCCAGACCTAAATGTGTCCACGATGTGTCCGGTGTCTACTAGTCTACCTGTCCCGATAATTTAGCCCAGTAGAAGCCTTCAAACCCTGAGCTTCCACGATCAAATTTAGAAACTTAAATCTCAAGAGGGCTTTCTAGGGCTAGCTTGGAATCCGGCATTAGTGCTCAGACGATCCCCAGTGATTCCGACTGAGGAGATCTGCTGGACACAAGCCGTAATAGCAACTATGTCGGCTTGGTAAACCCCGGAGTAGAAACCAAGCGAACTACTGATTTTTGCCCTTGGTTTCTTGCCCTAGACTCTCTAGCCACTGACAGAAAGTGGCTCGCATATAAACAAACCGGGCATTTCTACCACGACAACGGGTGGATCATTGACCAACTATTTGTCTGTGGGATATTGCCTCTAAAGGTTAAAACTGACAGGGATTGCATCTTTCCTCAATAGAATACGTACGCATTCTACCATTTCCGACCAGAGCCGAGTGTGTCAACGAACCCAGTTTCTACCAGCTTTTATTATTATTTACCCTGAACGAGGCTTTGACTATGGAGTACTACTAAGAAGACATGGTGTGGAGTCCTTAGCAAGTCGTCGTGAAGCCCAGGAAGCTCGATTTTTGTGGAAAATCGTACATGGCCTCATTGATTCTTCGGATTTACTTTCCTCTAATAATTTCCTTGTTCCCCGGATATCCGCTCGTTCGTCTCCTACTTTTACTTTACCTTTTTCCAGGACCAACTTGCTGCGCCATGGTTCTCCGTTCGCATCTATGTACCACCCTTTTCGTCCCTTTTTTGTTTTTGTTTTTTTGATCTTGTATTTCAATCAGTTTAACTTGTTTCTTGTATAGCATATCCATGTGTGCATCTAGTGCTAATTTGTTCTGTTATTGGTTTAAGCGTTGGACAATAAACACTATTATTATTATTATTATTATTATTATTATTATTATTAAACAGAATAGAAGCTCTTGCGTTCTCAGCCTCTACGACCAAATGTACAGACTAAAGGTGGCCTCCTAGGTGCTGCCTTAAAAGTCTCAGATATTCCTTTGAGGTTTTCCATGGGCAATGGATATAAATCTGGTGACGTTTCCTTCTTTGCTTTTAAAACATTTTATTTGCAATTGAAACACACGTTTCTCTACTAACTACAAAAATGTGCTTAAACAGACTTCTGCGAATAATACCCGCAATTGCGAAAAGCTTTTTTCGTCCTTTCGGCGACGTAAATTACGCTCTTAATACGCGCCCGCCTCCTAAATTCTCCCGGTTCCAACGTCGCCGCACCTCGCCGTACATAAATCTAATCTGCGAAATCCGAACGCAACAGCTACGTACGTACCTACCTTTCTACCTACGCTACGGTATATCTACGACCGTGCAATACACGCGCGTGCTCGTAGCGCCGTACAATTGTACGACGCGATCCCGTCCTCATTAATTCGCGGCCGAATCGATATTCGAGGATTATTGGGAGAGAGGGAGGGGGCGCAAAAAATGAAACGCGGAAAGCAACAGCTACGAAGCGGCATCGGCTACGGTGGTGGTACCGACAATGGCGATGGCGTATGCGGTTACGTACAGGGTCGGTCGAAATGTCACACTGTGCGACGTGGTAATTTTAGCTAAAAACCGAAAAAGAACTGCAACATAACCTGATGATGTGGACGGAAAAACTTGCAGAGAAGAAAAGGAAGTCAGCGAAGAAGCAAAGATGCGGTTGTATAAGATTGTCTTCAGATCTATCCTGACCTATGACAGTGATAATTGGGTGTTAACGGAAACAATGAAAAGCAAAATAAATGCTATAGACACGAAATATCTGAGAAGAGTCAAAGAGGTTACGAAGGGAGGCAAAATAGAATTATAGACGTACTTGAAATGAACGCACGCCAATGATTTGAGCACATGTACAGAATGAAGGATGAAAGTCAGATTAAACAAGTATGGGGGCAGGAGTACAAAGGACAAGAGGGCGAGGACGACCAAAGAGGGAATGAAATGACATGTAATGGCAGAAATATTCAAGAGAAAGTATAACGTGGAGAGAAGCGAAGATAAAGGCACGGAATGAAAGGCGATGGGCGAAATTTGTGTATGAAACAACAGACAACCGAATAGAACTTCACAAATAAAAGTTGATTCTAAGGCGAAAAAAATTAAACTAAATTGGATAGGATAAGGAACGCAGTGTACAGGGAGGAACCCAAGATAGACTCAGTCGAAATAACAATACAACAAGGACAATTAAGATGGCTTGGCCATGTTATAAAAATGGGAGAAGAATGGTGGGCAAGAAAAATATATGAATCAAAAGAAATAGAAAAAATGAGAAGAGAAAGACCAAGGAAGACACGGAAGCAAGAAGTAACAAGTGCATACGAAGCAAGGGAAGAGAGGTTCGAGGACATGAGAGGAAGATGCAGGGAGAGAGAAAAATGGTAACAAATATGGAAGAGAGAGCCAAGAAACTGAACTCCACACAACCTGACACTTCACCATCGAACGGGTTACGGAATTAAGTAAGTAAGTAAGTAAATGAAATGCGAAATGTAAACCTTACACCAAATGATAGAGTGCTTGAGATTACATATATAACCAAGCCTTTCTACTTTGGGGTGCAAGACTGATGGAGGTAAATTATTTACTTTTATCTCCATCGTTCTCTGTTTCGCGTTAAGTTTCGTGTTCCGTTCCACACTTCGCCTTTCCTCTCCATATCTTCTCCAATTCTGACTATCTTTCCTTGTGCATGACCTCCCTCCTTCGCTCCTCCACCCCAATTTATATCTAATCGTAGAAATATGGATGAATAGAAACCGACACTAATTTGGTAATGGTCCTGTATATGCGTACGTCTGTAAATACAGCTCACTAGCGACGAGGCGTCTCGATGACGTAACGACGCTATTGTGCGGCACGTGCGTCTCCCCTCTCCCTCCTCCCCCGCATCGTCCGTACAAAAGCGTGCAGATGGTCGCGTATACGCGCCCAATAACTTGTCCAAATACCGCGCGCCACGAACTTATTCAAACATCGCGGTCCGCTTCGGTACACACACGCAGCAGCCACCGTCGACCCGAACCCGCCACCAAAAGCGGATCGATCGCCCGATAGGACTTTAACGGCTGTTATTGCTACCGTCGAGGAGATGGTAATGCTTAAATATCGCCGTCGGAGCAACAAGTAAGGACTGAGGAATAAGGAGACTGGGTAATATTAGCGGTCGATGAGGCAAAATATTGCAACGACGAATGAAAACTAATGCTAACCACTTTAGTAATAACACTAACTCGATGGCATAGCAATAAACGACAGTAGAAATGGCAATAACCTAAAGTATTATCATCATCTTTTATTCCATTCTAAAAACTTTTGCTAATCTATGAATTTTCCCCCTTTTTAACAATGATCCGAGCTAATATTCCTATGCCATAATGGTAATTGTACGACGCGTGAAAATAAATCAAGGAGACTGGTAGCATAGTGTTGGATCGGGCAAACACTGATGACGTAGGACCTTGGAGGGAAGAGCAGCAAGTGACCATGTAATACCCCATCAGTGCGAGTTGGAACTCGCTACAGTTGCGTCTATAGCGAAGTAGGTTTTGTTTGTACGTTCTGAAAATAACTTGGGTGTTTAAGAACTACCCAAAAACCAAGCACAAGAGCATGGAATGTCACACTGTGACCCCTACAACTCCGAAAATGCAAGAATGAGCAAATCATAGATCAAGAGCATCCTGATTTCCCTTCTTGATAATCAGAAAATCGTTCAAAAAGAGTTTGTGCCTCCTGGCCAAGGACTTAATCAACACTTTTTCCGAAAGGTTCCTGAAAAACTTCAAGAACAATTATGCGTATGCGAGCACGGAGCTAAAAGGACTGAGCGTTGGATCACGATACTGCGCCTTGTCACACAGCAATTGCAATATAACCGTTTTTGGGCCAGTAAGAACATTTATGTCAGTCATCAGCCTCCTTATTCGTCCGACTCCTCGTAACTTTTTCGTCCTTCCGAGATTGACAGTTTACGGTCAACTAAAATGTTTATTATTCGGACGTAGATATGCAAACGCTAGTAAAACTCAGCCCATATCTTTAATAAAGTCAAGTGGATATTTGGATAGGAAGTGTCTGTTTAATTTCGCCGCCACCTCGTTGGATGGGATTTAATGCCGACTTCAATAACCACCGAGTGTCTGAATTACGCATCCACATCTCTGTTGTGCTATATAATTTAGTGCTTGCCAAAACAATACTTTTACTTCCCCAATTTCCTTTTTAATCAATTTTCTGTTTTTTTTACTTATTGGCTAACTTTTATCTTATATCTTAATAGTGATACATTTATAGTCTAAGCGAGCCATTGATGCTTCTATCTCTTCTCCATCAAAGATCATAATATCTCACAGTTTCGAGTCAAACTCACGTGTGTCATCCTCACTAGGCCGCAAGTGTGTGTGTATTTGTGTTTTTAAAGATATCCATAGGAATCGAAGGAAGAAAATCGAAAGAAGAAGATGAATCATCGTGGGTCGCTTTGCGAATATCGAACTTTTGGCAACGTTCGGAGGAGAGCGGGGGTGGTTATCAAATTTTCCTATAATAAACTGCGGAACTGTAGATTTGTTTTTTAAGGATAGGCAACCAATTGTGGACCTGTTGCATCACCAAGATGTTCATCGATTTTTACAATTTGTAAAAGTGGTGTAAGTGTACTGTTTCTTTTATCGTTCGTGTCCGGGAATGTTTAGTAGATAGGGGCATTTAAGAAAGTGGCTATTTTTCCATGTCTATGTACTTCAACGTCCAGTTTCAGAAAGATGACAAACTAAAACCGCCATAACGCTGATATAGTCTACTTTCTTCAAAGGATGTATAAGAATCCATCAATATTCCCAAAATTTAAGAGATTCATAATGACCCAATTCCTATTTGCCATTCCTAAGAGAGGTTGACACTTCCGAAAACGCTACCATATATGAGCAAATCCACATCTCACAGACACATTTTTAAAGGAAAAGTCGGTAGAACCTCTACATTCCCTATAGACAAGGAGCTCAAACTAATTCATTTCTTCTTCTTGAAAATTACCAAATCCAATTAATATGTCCAGCAAAATCGCAACAATCTATCTTTGGCCTGACACTTCCAAAAGAAAACACACAAATTAGAACTCATCAAAAGAATTTAATATCACATTCGATGATTTTGTGAAAATTATAGGTTGCAATCTTTACTTCCAATCAAATCTAGCAGGATCTGTGCACACGATAACCTATTAGAGGAAGGCTTTTTCGACATGTTAGCCAAAAAGTCTGTAAAAACAACCTATTCTTCAACACTAGCAATTCAGAAGAGTTGACTTGTTGAAAATTCCTGGAATCAATTGATATTGGGAAACTGCAACAGCTGCACGACACTCTACTGGTTATCTTCCGAATTTGCCAAAATTTCTAAAACACGATATGTTCTAAAATCTTAGGTCAAATAAAAGATAACAGTTTTTGCCCATTTTTATTTGACCTAAAAAGTAGTAAAGGCAAACCGAAACGATACCCCTAAATAAAATAAATTTTCAAAAGGTTGAAAGTCTTGAAAACACAAGATGTCCAAGGTGGTTTACGCTCTCGTCCAATGTTTCCAAACGGTGCCCTATAGAAGCAATGAACTGGTACCACCTCACCCTTGACTCAAAAGTTTTACGGGAAGGCAACTTTTTCAAAAAGCAACATATTCAAGTGTCCAGATTCTTCCTAAAATTACTAAAGCAGTCCACATCCTACCCCTCGCATTTTACTTCGAGTCAAGCAGGATAGGGCTTCAAAAAACAGAGGACCCAAAAACGGTTAACCCTTTTTTGAAAATTCTGGAAATCCTTCAATAGTCTAACAATACTTTATTTCTTGTCTCCTAGTACTAATCCCTTTCTAGCTATTGATATAGGGAAACAACAGTTTATTTTCTATTTACAGTTAACATAGCAAAATGTTCAAGGAAGCACATATGTTCTTTCCCAAAATCTTCAACCACAATCGTAATCAAAACCTTCTTAAATGCAGCAATTCCTGAGAAACTCAACAGACACCAACCAATAAGAGATGTAAAGCAGTTCATCCTTTTCCGCCAGTTTCCTGAAATCAATCGACTCCGCACAAAAGCAATGAAATCGGAAGTGGTGGCAAGTGGACCTGTCTAATCAAAATTTTCGAAAATAATTCAACGTTTACATAAGCACAGTATGTCCAACTCGTATGTCCTCAATATGTCCTCAAAATTTTGGAAAACAAACCGATTGGGTAAATCACCAGTATAAGTAAATCCCTAAAAGATCTTATATTTTGCAGGTTGCAAGAAAGTCGAAACGATTCACCATCATCCAAGAAATTCCTAGAATTAGTTAAAGACTGTCAAAATGCGATGACATTACAACAATTCGCCTCCAGTTCAACTTTATCAAAGGAAACTTTTCCTTTAAAAACCATGCTTCACGCTGTATAAGCTTGAAAATTTGGAAAAGACCATCCACATATCCTCAAAATAAGCAAGATGAGCAAACCAAAGAAAGTTGCGGAAAGAATGATTCTTTGAAGGCAAGCAGGCGACAGCCACTTCTTTCCCAAAAAAATGGGAAATTAAGACAGAACCACAGCACATACTTCTTGCATAGTTTTTTAATAGAGATTTCCTAAAAGTGCGAAGGATTTTCGATTTTCTTCCTGATGAGCTCCTAGAAACCCTAAAGTTTTGAAAAGGAAGATTCAAAGCCATGGTAAAAGTTATCGAAGGAATGTTCCGGCTTAGGTCTAAAAAAGGCTTTTGCAGTAAATTTTCGTATTCTGAAGTAATGTAATTTCTATTGAAGATGAAGGGTTATTTAACATTATCGAAACTTTTCTTAGCAATCACAAAACAGTTTCTGATCCCGAAGGATCAAATCGCAAACGCGAATCATCTTATAGGGTGCGGACCTGGTAAATCCGTCTTTTTCTCCGAGAAGAAGTCAATCTCACAAACCAGCGGGGAAAGTTTTAAAATACAATATAATACGATTTATTAGTGTCAAAATCTAGATACACATGGTTTCCAGACGTATTTCCTTTGTTAAGATGAAGACCCTCAAGGCACCCTCTCCCTTCCGTTCGTTCGCCCGTCCGTCCGTCGATACGGATCGGGGTGAAGAATATGTGATTTTTCCATCTCCTCGCCTCTTTCATCCTCTCATCTCTCTCTCTTTCCATCGCTAAATATACTACATTCATCGCGCGGTAGGCTTATTGAATTTCAATGTCGCTTATACGCGTACACGCACGCACACACACACACACTCGATCCGATGAGGGATAAAGCTGTTGCGTTTTTTCGGTGGTATTACCCCGCCTATATACTACGTATGTACTACGTACTCCTGTTTCATTTCGCCGGTTCTTTGTCGGGCGTAAGAGTCTCGACGAAAGTGGAGGAAAGTGGATTTGTCATCGTATCCGATAGGCTTGCTTAAAATTATATTTAAATGCGCCTCCGT
Source organism: Chrysina gloriosa (assembly GCA_038088585.1). Taxonomy (NCBI): domain Eukaryota; kingdom Metazoa; phylum Arthropoda; class Insecta; order Coleoptera; family Scarabaeidae; genus Chrysina; species Chrysina gloriosa. Next base: position 47,466,634 of record CM076093.1, on the reverse strand, counting down.
ATCGAAATAGAGTTCGGGAATATGTTTTCCGAACGTTCCTCATCAATTCGTAATGAACTGGAACAAAGAAGTCGTCGCTGTGGGGTCGCTAAATGCTCGTCGGACACCTCGTCGCCTATTGATTTGGGGCGTTAAATATTTAAGCTTTGAGGTTTGAGAAGCTTTTTCATCGTGTGAATTTAGTTTAAAGTTGATTGAATCGGGACTTCCCAGGTACCTGTTGCTCACAGCATCATCTTTTGGTAGACATTTTAGGAACAATCCTAAAGTCGGAGTGATTCAAGTATATTGTATTGAGAATTTAGATAATTTTATTAACAAAATTGCACCGGCTTAGCTCTTAATTGACGATATCATAAAAAGCATGAATTATAACAAATTGTATAATATTTACAAGATTTTAGAAATATTTGACATAAATTGAAAATAGTTACCGATTGTGTTGTGTGTTAGTAAGTAATTAGTCCCCCTTAAATTCTTTCTTCGGTGCAGCTCTATTTTCTATGGATTCCCTCTCTTAAATTATTTCTTCTTCGGTGTGGTAAAGCTGTTTTATTTAATGGTTACTTCTTTTAAAACCCTTTTGGTCCAAATACAGTTGAAACTTCTACTTCATTTCACCTTCAACGCGGTAAAATCGTACTTGAATGACTTTTTGTCTTGTCGTTTCCGGTCGTCAACCAAACATACCCTCAATTTTTCGGAAACCAGGACTACACTACATTATTTCCCAGTTGTCCAAATAACTAGCTGCTTACTATTTACCATGGAAAACACTTTATTATGGCGTGACGTTGTTATAGAGGTCTATATTGTTGATGCCGAGGATCCTTGGTTCTTTATATCCAGTGGTTATTAGGAATTCTTGTGACGTGAAAGTGTTGAATGTGTGTGTTTAAATGGTTACATTGCTTTCTATCTTTTAATCGATGCTTTTTATAATAATTGATAATTTTATTTCTAGTTACATTTTTTTCTCCCATTAAGCGTCTCTAGCTGGACTTAAAAGAAAAAGCTAACACCCGCTGGGTAATTAATCGAAAAAGTATAAATAGAACCCAAAACTAAACCAAATGTAATTTGAACCTGAACATGTAAAACCCCAACATTTACTGTGAATTTAGATATATTGAATTGTAATTAATGATATATTATTTAATAGCAATGAACCATGTGAATACAATATACAGGGGGATATACAGGATGGCACGGCCAACACATGCGGCCCTCGAGTAAGATTTGTTCGGTTCACCATTGCATTCTTCCGTGACATATTAGCACGACTCGTTACAAAAATGTATTGTTCTCAAGATTACTCGCAGCGTAAAATTTCTTTGGTCCCCTGCAAAAAGAAGGTTGTCCATGCTTGCCAAACAAAGGAAAGAGGGAAATGGATAAAAGATCATATTACTGAATAAGTTATAAGCGATCTTTTCTGTTGTGGATGATGATGCAATATTGCGCGCACATATCTGCCCGTGTGGGTCTTTTCTCCTTTTGGTACGTCTTAGTAATACTTCGATCTTCACGAGACCTTTCGTAACGTACGCTAACTTCTAAGTAGTCTAGTTAAAGGCTACAATGTTGCAGAGAGAGGCATTGGCGATTTCAACCGGCACCGTCGTAAAGTTTTCCACATATTCAACCCTTGAACGAAGTCCGCCTGCCCACGAAATTTCTCTTGCAAAATTGCAAAATCTACGATTATCACCATTGGTCTTTCCAATAGTGGTGTGTTAAGTGGCCCTGGCCATTGACAAGATCTCGGGATTATCCACAATCTTCTTTCTGCAGTTCGATGAATTTCTGGGCCTTTTCGCCGGACAAATTGATGAACTTTCTTGCATGAGACCAGAAACAATTGCAATTAAATATATCAAAATTCACAATAAATATTGGGGTTATGGATATTTATGTTCAAATGACATTCGGTTTATTTTTGGGTTCTATTTATACTTTTCTGATATAACGCACACCACCTTCTAAGCATATTATTACCCTGCGGGTGTCAGCTTCTTGTTTTAAGTCCAGCCAGAGACGTTTAATGGGAGAAAATAATGTAACTAGAAATAAACTTATTAATTATTATAAAAAGCATCGATTAAAAGATAGGAAAGCATTGTAACCATTCAGACACACGCATTCAACACTTTCACATCACAAGAATTCCTAATAACCACTAGATATAAATAACCAAGGATACCTGGACATTAACAATACAGGTTTCTATAACAACGTTACGCCTTGGACGAACTGAAGTCATGGTGAAGTAAAACCTCTCGTTATCTGGGCAACGCAGAAATAATGTAGTGTAGTCCTGGTTTCCGAAAAAAATAAAAAGTCGTTTGGTTGACAACGAGGAAAATTGACCAGACAGATAAGTCAACAAAGAAGTTTGAAATATATTTGGACCAAAAGGGTTTTAAAGAAAGTACCGGAGAAGAAAGCATTAAAAAAGGGAAAAGTCCATAGAAAATAGAGCTGCATGGAGGAAGGAATTCAAGAGAGGAGACATAGGAAAGACACTCACACACACACTAGGTAATTATCTTTATTTTATGTTAAATATTTCTCAAAATTTATAAATATAATTTGTTATAATTCATGCTTTTTATATCAGTAATTGAGAGCTAGGCGGTACAATTTTGTTTAATAAATTATCCAAATTCTCAGTACAATATTCACGGAAGTCCATACAGCTGGACTCCCGTGAATATTTGCATTGCATATGTGCGTTGTGCTCTATATTTTTCACCAGAAATTATCTCTTGGGATTGAATTCTGAATCTAAATTACTGGCGATACACTCAACTGCACTTCAACTGCTTTAGTGAAGAATATGAATTTGACGACGTTTTATCCCTCGGTAGTTGGAGACCCTTTGAGTCACTATTACTTTGACGGTGGCGAAGTGAGTTAAATTCAGAAGTAAATTTTAAATCCGATTCGAATGATGCACATAAGGAAGGTTTTCTTCATTTGTGTCCTGCACGTGTTGGAACACAATAAAGAAGGCCAAAGGAAAGGAGATAAGAGTATCTAGGTATATCTCGGTTTCCGGGTTGGAACCGCGTCTGGTTTGAAGACACGTGAAGTCTTCACGTGACAGCAACACGATCAACTTCGACGAGCAGCCCTGAAGATGTCCCTTGCAATAGTGGACGAAATGTCGGCATCCACGCCAAACCAGACGCGGTTCGAACCCGGAAACCAAGATATATATTGTGATTTCGACCGTGGAAGCCTACACCTGAGATTATACGAGTATCTAACTTTTAATGTAAGTCTATTGCAGGAGGTCCTTACGTTAAACGTCTCTATTTCTATACGGTTAATAAGCAATGCCTAATAAATCCCATCAATGTGTCATCGAGATCGAGGTCATCTCACCTTCCAGTAAGGCTGCACATACGGGTTGTCATACGCTAGTTAACTTTTTCGAACTAATCGAATTTCGCGTAAATTTCCATAACCGTTCGCCTCTCAGATAACATTGCTAATGAAGGAAGTGGCGGAGCGCCGGTTTAAATGTTATTTTTATCGACGTTTAGTATTCCATTAAATCGCTTCAACTTCGACTTTCGAAACCGCCGACCGGGGCCCGTTCGTCGTCGCGTCTCGTCGATTCGCCAATTCCGTTCTCTCGATCCGCTTAAAAGCTCGAATCCGGTAACGGTACACACGCGTACTTATTATTTATCGTATCGTTATGGCCCTATTATTATCGGGCCGAATCGAAACGCGCGTTTCTTTGACACTCCGATATAATATCGCGTAAATAAAAGCGAGCCGGCGCGCGCGCGCACGCCGCTGAATTTAGAACAGGTTGACGAACCTTATACAGCGCGCGTAATTTATATCAGCGTATTATACCGACATTATTCTATTTATGTCACCCGGCACTGAAGTAATCTAAATTTTAAAATAACTGCACCGACGTACTTGTAAGTGCGAGCTGAAAGTATAGATAAAGTGGACGTGTGCTTGAAGGTGTGATTTTAATTCGTTCATAAATAATCGTTAAAAGGCCGTATAAGGCGAAAGCGATTTGCCACACTTTAAAATTATCGCAAATGGGTACGTTTAAAGAAACTTCTGTTAATTGTTTTCGTTTACAAGAGACCACCTCTTTGATTGTTGACGTCGGAGAAAACGCGGCGAGTCCTGTTACTTGCTACTTTGTTTTAAACTTAACTCGCATCGTTATCAAATGGCTTTTAACGGTTAATTCTAGAATTTTGCCGCAGTAATTTTACGAGGTCGACACTAAAGCTTAGATGAAAATGTCCCGGGACAGCGATATATCACCTGTTAATTGCGATAGTTCTGATTCTACTGAAGGTGTTTGAATCTGCTATTGGGACAAGGATAATGGACTTCTTCAACAAACACAAGATCTCCACCGAGAGCATGAATACAGAAAGGAGGAATCCACAATAGCAGGAACGATCGAAAGAAACATATGACCCGGATTTTATTAACGTTTATATTTCTTTCTCTCAATTATAAACGTTGGAATTTATTATAATTTTTTTTTTGACTAATATCATTTACTCCTAGCATGATGAAACGAACTCGAATCACTCGGCCTCGCTCCAGATATGACCTGAGTTTTACCAGCATTTACGATTCTGCGCCTAAAAAATAAACACCCTATTTCATTGCATAATAACTCTTCATATGTTCCTTGTGAAACTTGCGAAATTTAAAAAATTATGTGTGCAGTTCACACGCGGTAGAAGTGAAACCTTCGGAAAACTGCGAGAGAATGAGACGAATGCAGTATCAGGAGTGGGATAATTATAGAGTTTATTTACTATAATATTGGTATCAAAGCTTCGTAATACGCAGGCGCGCATACACGTACTAACACACGTACAAACATACGCACAGAACGCTTTGACCAAAACAAGTAGTGATCGGAAAAGTCGTTATTTTAAATGAATTTTATTTATATAAAATAACAGTTTCGATCGTTATTGTTATTTTGAAATAACGGTTGAAAAATAACAGGTTATCGTTATTTTGTAGTCAACAGTTCTACACGATAACAGCATTGTCCTTTCTGAAGATTAATTCATATTAAAAGCTGAGTTTTATTTTCATTTAATTAATTATATTAGAATTACCTCGTTTTATTCCATATTATATAACGGCTCTTTCTAGTTTTCATAAATAATTTTCTTATACAACATTGTTCTTTTATTTTACATTTGATGATTTCAATGCATACAATTATTTAGAAAATATTTCTGTAGTAAACATCCGATTCGATGTTAGCTAGCGCCATAATTACCGTCCGAAAGTTATTTTTCTACGGGAGTTGTAAGTGTGGTCTCGATCAGACAGTCGTAACTTAAGCAAGTATTGGGCAGTGAAATATAGCGTCCATACTCACTATACGACGTCTTTTCTCTCGGTTCAACTCGGCAAAGCGCAGGCGCACACAAACACACATATAGATACAACGCTTGGTGGACAAGAGTGGGGAGGCTATTCTATCTCATTCTCTCTTTCTTTTTAGTGTCGATTTTTCGTTTCATCGAGTTTCAAATCGCTCACAAAGGTGCTAAAGAAGTTTTCACTTCAGAGATAATTGCGGTTTTGCTATGATAATATTGAATACAACTGTTTCGTTAGCCTCTATCATCAGTAAGGTCCTTATTATATTTGCCGCAGGCCTATTCCAACCTTTTACGACGTTCTTTCCCAAATATTGTCCAATTCAGTTGCTTTTTGGTCCCTTGCCATTACAGCGTCCTTGTATGCACCCTCTGTAGATTTTCTCCCCTCTTCAGGTGCTTCTCTTTCGAGCATTTCTTGACGGAGTAATGATTTCAGCTGATTCCTTTAAACCGTAAGTTTTTGCTCACTCGAAAGATCTTCTCCTTCGAATTTCTGAGCTTATAAAGGACCGCGTTCGGGATTATCGTCTCATAGCTTTAAAGGTGCCGATTTTTTACGTGGGTTTGGGTCATTGAGATCGAATTCACGGCGATCTTCAGACTTTCCGAAATTCTTTATTTTCTGTTGCTCCTTTCTGCTTTCCCCTTTCTCATTGGTCTCGAGGGCAATAGCTGTTTCATCATATTTCTGCAGTCGAGTAGCATAACATTTCTCGATCTAATTCTGTTCTAATTCCAGTTTTACCACCGAGATCCAAATTCACCCACAGATGAAGATAAAGCGGATGATAATGAACTGGGTAGGGGAGAGTGACCAACAGTGAAACACTTTTTTTAATAGGTCGCAGCAAATCGTTATTATTTTGCCAAATTTACTGATTTTTGTATCATAGTGAAGCTACAACCTTCGTTCAAATATTCTCGTCTCAATTTTTGAATTAATTAAAAATAGCTAATTTTTATTTTCAAAAATGCTCGCAACGAATTTTGTCTCACAAGGAGAAGGTAAGGTAATCGGATTTTTGTAATTTTTAATATTTATGGTACGTGTAGTTTGGACCTTAAATAAGAATATTTTGGAGTAGTTCGGCGCAACGTTCATAAATTACCGAGATAATCGATGTTGAAGTTTCACCCGCCAGTTAAATCCACTAGATATAATACGATTGTCAATTGGACTCGTGACCTAGTTGATAACGTTTTGGTGCGATACTCACGAGATCGCTGGTTCGGGTCTCGTCACGGCACATTTCTTTTTCTTCCATTCAAAACGCACCATGTGCTTTTGTTCATTCTTCTTCTCATATCAAAAATTATGAATAAACGAAATATATGAACTATATGCAGGAACATTCTTCAAGTGCAACATTAAAAGGCACAATCGGTTGATAAACAATATTCATTCTCCTCAAACACTCTCTTTTTTACTTTTTGGATTGCTGAGACTGTTGCTTGTGATTTAATGTCGAGCTTTCTTTTCCTTGATATACTTCTTTCGTCTATTGCATTCTTTTCAGGGGTGTCCGTTGCGACAATGCTTTTGCCCTTTCTTCTTGTGTTTTTAGGCTTACGTGCGTCTGCTTTTGGAAATCCTCTGAATTCTTTAGGGCTTTTAAAGACATTAGCATTTATTGATGATGCAATGCCTGAGGCACTTGGGGTAATTGCCTTATTCTGAATTATGATATTTGTTGATGATGACGTGCCAGGGGTACCTATCTCCATCTTGTCCTGAGGCATAGCTTCTGCTAACGATGAGGTTCTAAGAGGAAGTACGCGATCGGTCACCGCGCTTGGTAGAAAATCTATATAGGTAAATAAATCAGCGTCAATGAATGCATGAATAATATTACCTGGCGTTAATGCCTTTTCATGAGCAATTCCAACACACTCAGCTACTTCATATATAGTTAACGGTTTGCCTGGATGTTGCATCATCCAGCTGTCGATAGCTGCATTATATGCTGTTGAAAATGGCTTATAAACACCAACATCCAATGGTTGTATCTTATTTGAGGAGTGTGGTGGAACTGTCAAAATAGTCACCCCACTAGCTTTGGCTAGATTGAGAACAGCAATACTGAGATGACTTTCGTGGTTGTCATATATCAACAGTGATGGATTTTCTTCTGAGCTGTTAGAGTATTTGATGAAATGCTTCATAACTTCTAAGAATAAATCTCCATTAATCCAGCCACTGCGAGCAGCGAGGCCTAATGTATCAGATGGGCTCCCTCGTAACATATGTTCCTTGAAGTGAGTTCTAGGGAACACCATTGCTGGAGGTAAATATAGGCCTGTCGCATTTATGATGCAGCACGTTGTAACAAGAGTGCCCCTTTCCCCACTTGTTCCTTTATTCACTTGCTTGGCACCCTTGGCGGCTACTACCTTCTGGCACCTTGAACAGTCACGGTTACCGTCTCGTCTAAATTGAAGATTCTTCTTCCATCGGCAAAATTGGAACTTCTTTCATAAATATCCTTCAGGTTATCAAAAAAAATTCACATTATGTCGGTTGAAGGATGTTGCACGGGATAAGCTACATCCTTCTGGCGTTCTTAGTTACAGTCGATTATTAGGTATTTCTAATTTATATACATATATAAAAAATTGTTTACATATCCTCTATATCAGGAAATCCTAGGCCGACCGACATTATACGATGAGGTACGATGTTTATTTTTTTATACCTACAAACGCTAATAAAATTCGGGTCATATCTGGAGCAGGGTCAAATAGTTCTTGTTCGCTTTATTATACGGGTTGTTAATCACATTTGTCGAAACTATTCGATGATCTGATTGAAAAATAAAGACCAATGTTTACAATTTAGAAAGAGAAATACAGACACCAGTAAAATTCGGGCCGTACGTCATGCACGTTGAAGTGCTTCTTTGGATAAAACGTGTTCTTTCATGTTCAACTATCTCGACGGTATATAAATCTGTGGCTCTAAAATAACACTCACATTTGTCCAGGTTTTTCTTTTACCCTCGTTCACTTGCTTTTACCTCATATATTCTTGTAAGTATTCGACGCATTTATTATGACACCCCCTGTACACCTTTCGTCTACAACAACCATCACCGACAAAAGGTGTAAATGCGAGAAATCATCGTTAAACAATTCCGATTAGTTATCACCGCAATAAACGCATGTACAGATAAAAATTAATAAAGGAAACGACAACAAAGCTCGACGGTGCGTAGTGTTAGCGTCGATGGGAGCGAACCCCACCGCCTAATCTCGACAAAATCAATATATGTATGTATACGCCCGCGATACGCATTTGGAAACACTTAATATAAATTTGGGGGTCATAAAAGCGACAATACAGGCGCAAATCATACCAACGGAAACAAATGAAATCATGGTCGCTTCTGGAAAATTGCGAACCGACGCCGACGCCGATGCCGTTCCGTTCGCTTCTGCACGCTCGCTTTGAAAAAGGACGAACGGCGATTAAAGGGGAGAGAGAGGGTTGACACGGCGATAAGCGCGGATATGCCCGTTTTGCGGGGTACGCTGCTTACGATCGGAAAGCCGGGGAATAACGGAGAGTCGATCCGGAGTGGACGCGCGCGGACCGGCGAGAAGGGTGGGCGCCCTACTAAATCATCTGTTCGTCACCCGTCAAGCAGCTGGCGACGTTGCTGCTACCGTCTGGTGACGCATAAGCCGCAAAATCTATGAATGTATTTCCTAAAGAGGAATCGGAATATACGTACAAACTCGCCCTAATAATGTCTCACTCGATATCGGCCATCGTTCCGAATCGTGGTGATTGGAAAAGTTGCTCAATCGGACGGATGTCGTTTCTTGGACGATAATTTCTTAGAAGATCAGGGCCATAGAAGAGAAAATATCGTTGGTGACCTAATCAAACCCTTTTTTTCCAGGAAAAATCAAGAATATTAACATCACGAGAAGCCATGTGCGACGAAAGATTACTCACTAGGCTGGTAATCGGTTGTTTCGTTCTCATGATTCGCGAATTATAAAGATGTGGAAATCAGATCATTTGAGTGATCAAGTCTGGTAATTCTTCTTGAAAAGGGAAATGAGTGTCAACGCCACGTGATAGGAAGTCCAAAGAAGAATTCCTGTGTAGATCACTGTTAGATCATTTCGTTCTGATAAGATCTGGATTGTGAAAGTGTGGAAATCAAATACAGCTTCTACGCTTTAGATATCATATCATTCCTGATTTAATCAAATACAAATTTTTATGCAGTATACAATACTTATATTGCAGTTTCCCTTATTCTATTTCTGAGCGATTCTGTAGGTACAGTTTCTATCAATTTCTATCAGTTTCCATCCGTTTCTGTAAGTTTTCATCAGTTTCTATAAGTGTAAATTATTCTCTATCTGTTTGTTTTTTAATTGTTGTTGTTAATTTGCGTTTATCGCCTTTTTTGTAATGGAATTTTTTGGTTTATGTCAATTTTTGACGTTCTTTCCTCTTACACAAGTGTTTGGTGAGGAAACCTAAGTGAAAGGTAATTTAAATTTTTATATTTTATTATTATTAGCAACATTTCCATATATATATATATATATATATATATATATATATATAGATATAAAATGCTTTTTCGCATAGTTTGCATGACGTAGTAGAATTGTGATTTCAGAGATTAAGATGAAGTGATGTGTACTTCGATGTGCAAATCTCATATAATGCACTATTTTCCGCATCCAGAGAAAAATATGACTAAATTTAGGATATGGCTGGAAATGGGTCAAATTCAAAAGATAAATATTTTATCTCCAATGAGTGTACACAAAACATAAAATTTGTAATAAGCACTTTTTAATTAACATGCTAGTATGAACGATCGCTTGCACAAATTGAACCCTTACATATTCCCAAGACTCTTCTTACCAGGAGATAGTACAAGTATGTATATATATATATATATATTAAATATTACAGTATGTTTGGTTAAATAAATAACTTAAAACAAATTGAAAGACCGTGATAATATTGTGCAGCTTCTTAAATAAACGTGCCTTCATGCAGAGGAACATTAATTAGATAATTTTTTTATTTCCAGAAAATTTCAGCATATGTACTTTTCCGCAGTTACCTGGTCCATCTGGCGCCGGAAACATTAAGTCCAGTAGTATAGGAAATATTAAGGGTGCTACTAGTAAGTTCAATCCATACAGTGCCATTTAGTTCTAGATTTCACTGAAAAACATTTTATACCTTGAACTTGAACTTGAACCTGATCTTTGAAACCGACAATGAAAAGTCGGCCATAAAAAAGACTAACAAAAAATTCTTTCATTTGAATGTATTGGCATACATTTCTTAAATGTTTTTCTAAATGCTTCATTGTTAACTAAAATATCAGCACTTTATGCTTATTTCTTTATGTCTTTATAATTAATACTGGTACTTAATATAGCTGCAAGAAACTGGCAGTTAAATCCATCAAGTGCCACTGAAAGTAGATTGGCTAGAAGTAGTGAAGTCATATTCACTATAGCATTTCTTCTTTTCTTGCTTCATACCTAAAGTTCCATTTCTTTCAGATGAAAGTACTTTGAAGCGGATTAAGGTGAGTAGAATAAAGAATCTAACACCCAGAGAAAAGAAAATGTACGCAGAAATGTAATATCTGTCAAGAAGTCTTTGAGAAACGCCCAAAAAGGAAGACTTACATCAGCTTACAACAACAACTCACAACAGCTTTTTTAGCGCTTTTTATAGCTCAAGGTGAAATAAATTCAATTGCTATGAGGTTCTTTTAGAGCCAATTACAAAATTTGACGAAAAGCCCGGAGGACGACGATTCCGTTTTGAAGATTAGTTAGTACTTGCACTAAATAGAAGAAGTGGTAAAGGATACAATTTGCTCTCAGTAATATTTGCCCCACCAACTAGAAGAAGCTTAATTAAAACGTTCTAAAATATATTCTCTTAACTATATTATATATTTTTTATTGACCTCTGAGTGGTAGAGTAAATTCTGAAAAACTGGATCTGCAGTGAATACGAAGAAATAGAGGGTGAAAAACAAGCCCTCCATTTTCAGCTACCCAAGTGCAGTAAATTCAAAGGAATATTAGTATTAGTTCGTAATTAAAAGAGGACTAAGGCAAGGTGACAAGGTCGACTGATTTATTTAACTTGGTTTTAGAAGCAATCACCAGAGGAAGTAAAATTCAAAGAAACGGACTCATCTTCCATCATAAAAAGCAATGGGTCGCATACGCAGATGATGTCGTCCTTTTAACTAGATCTAGGAAGGAGTTAGAAAGAGCATTTCAACATTTCGAGGAAGAATCAAGGAAGTATGGGTTGAGGGCGAACGAAAGAAAAACAAAATATATGGAAATGCAGAGGTGACAAATGAAAATAAAATTGTTAGATTTAAAGCAGGACAAGAGAAATTTACATACCTTGGAGTAATAGTGACAAGCAAGGCTCAAGAAGAAACGGAAATAGATAAAAGGATTTTAAAGGGAAATAGAGCACTGCGGTCTCTAACAACAATTCTAAAATCAAGGAATGTATCAAGAACTGCGAAGCTGCGAGCATATGAAACGGTTTTAACCCCTGCTGTACTATATGCGAACGAAACATGGGTAATGACCAAGGAAGAAGAGAAGAAACTGGAAACTTGGGAAAGAAAAGTCCTGAGGAAGATATTTGAGGGAGTCGAAACGGTTGAGGGTGAATGAAGGAGAAGAACACATGCTGAGGTAATGAACATGTTCAGAAAACCAAGAATTACAAACAAGATTCGGGCTCGAAGATTAAGATGGGTGGGACACGTCATTCGAATGCCAGAACGGAGACTCGGGAAGAGGGTACTGGAAGCTGGAGAAGGTGGGAAAAAGAGAAGAGGACGCCCAAGAAGGAAATGGTTGAAGGGGGTGAAAAGAGATCGGAATAAAGGACTGGAGGAACAGGACACGAGGTCGAAGATAGACGAAAACAAAAATTCCTAATGTAGAAGCCAGGGGCCTTCAAGGCCTGTAGCGCTAACGTATATATATATATTAGTATTAGATATATGTATAAGTACATAGTCAATACCAAGCAGTTTTATTTCATCCTTAAAAAGAATTTACATTGGAAAATGTGACATTTGCGTAAATCACCTGCTGTAGTTACCACCCAAAATACGTATTTCACCGAGGGTTTTCCTCCCTTGTTCTCTTTTCAACACTGGTGGTCAAAATACATATTTTGAATTTTTATAATCGTTGTAGTAAGATTAGCGTTTTAACTAGAAGCATTACTACGTTCATCTTATCATCATTCATTCAACAGTTTTATCCATTTTTCTAAATACCGCCCACTCTGGTAATAGGGCCACTATCAATAGGGCCACTTTTCCTCATTCTCGCTCGAACGCTATCCCCATTACTGGCTCATATCGGGTTTCACAGTCGTCTCTCTCAATAGGGCCGCACGCCAGTATAATGAAATATCGTATAAAATTATAATTTTCATTCTCTGGTGTACATTTCTGAAGTTCTTTGAAGTAACTGAATCTGGAAGATGATATTGGTTTCAACGCATCATCAGTGCATTTTCTTCGCATTTTACCTTTTATCATAGTCGTCAACCAGGCTGTCGTCAAGGCGATATAAAATGTCGAAATACAATTATAACGGAAACTAAAATTCTGCTTGGTTACTTAAATTTTCGAGCCCAAAGCACGAATTCTAATTGGTCGTTTAAAATTATCGCGTCAGTACCTAAAATGTAGGTTGCTAGTTTCAAATTTGCGCGACGAAGGCTTCGTTTGTCATTGGTTCCTTTCACTAATCATTAAGGTCTGATAAAGGACTGGATCAGGTGCCATCATTAAGTAGTGTAAACCGGACTGACGCCCTTACTTCTTTGAATTTTAATGTCGCCCTTTGTAGGTAAGTGGAGACAAAGACCGCTTTACACTGCTTAATGATAACACGTCATCCACTCTTTTATTAAGTCTTACTAATCATAATAGAAATTTCTGATTGGCTACCTCGAAATTTCGCGCCACACATTCAAATGATGATCATCATTTCAAATTATCGCGCCAAAAGAAAAAAACAAGTCGCGATCGGTCGGTCTAATTGAAGATAACCATTCCCAATTTCATAATGAAGTTGCACTTGAAGGTATTTGTATCGTTCTCGCTAAATTGATTCGCATAAGCTTCTGAAAATTCGGAGGAAGTCGACGAAGTTTACACAATCGAGGTTTATTTGGGGATTTTCGCAATTAATTCAACACTCAAAATTGATCTAAAACCTGTTAATAAATAGGCGTTTCTCAATCCCTAAATTCTAACGAACTTATTCGAATCGTCACCAAACATGGAATAAACGGAGCTTGTGAAGGCTGCAGAAGGAACCTAGAAATACGATGATCACTCAAAAATTTTTCCTCCTCCTTGTCGGTTCCTTCAGCTTTCCTCATCCGTTTTCTATTTCTTTAGACTAAAGATTAATCTTACGCATCTCAAAGATCTTAAACGAGTCCTATTAAATTTGCTATCGCATAATTGGCTATAACTTTCCCAATAATTACGGGTCACGCTGTCTACCACCGCTAACTTTTCGTCGTCCATTCCACATACGTGCCTATAGTATATCCATAATCTCTCTAAAGCTTTCGAATAATTACGTCGACGAAGCGACAGAGGAAGCATCGTCGTACATCGTCGCGGTAGTTAATTTGACCCCGAAGACAGTTACGGTCATCCGCGGTCATTGTTGCCAGCGTTAATTCCACTTTGCAAATAGAATAGAACAGAACGGAGCGCGCGCGCGTGCATTCTCCGATACCGAATACCTGAAAGACACCGGTTAATAGGTATCATGATCTAGATAGCAATTGCGCGTTCTCGAATTTTTGCGCCTCCTAACGTCTCTGGTGACACGAATAAGCGATATTACCGTCTTTCGCCGTCGCTCGTTACCTGCCTACATCGTTAACGAATAGAAAACTATTGTTCTCGTGCTAGGTATACGACGAGGTATACAATACACGGTTAAATACGTACCGACACGTCGTCGGTCGTCGGTTTCGTTTTGTTTTAATTGGAACGTTTGAATCTGTGACGCAGCTGTTACTGCGATTTAGCCAATCGTGTTAGTACGAAGAAATTGTATTGTAAAATGTTTAATGAGGAAGTTCTTAAGATTTCGGTTGATTAATTTATTTATTTGAAGATCCCAGAGGCTTGACGCAAAACTATTATCGGAATTAACAGTAATTACTAAAGCTCGGATTATGTGCACGGCAAAATTAGTAAAATATTTTGAAAAAACAGGCGCAAATTATTAACAAATTTACACGGTACACGAAAAATATGCAAAAAATGCACCAATTTGTCAAATTTTCGAGAAAAATTCAAAACAAACATAGTTACTTTACGAGGAATAAACGAATTTTACAATCATTACATATATATTTATTATATATACTTACAATATTTGTAACCCAGATAGTATGTACAAAAATATTAATGTTTTACTTCCATGCAATTTACATATAAAACTAGCCTAAGGATATATACCTACAATTTCTTCATTACCTACTTTATTATTAGTAAAAAAATTGATTATTAGATACTTTTCGAAATTTTCCATCTTAAACAATTGTCGTCTGTCATCTAGTAAGTGTTTGAACATAGAGAAAATTCGTTCAACATCGACGGAGGTAATGGGAACATTTTTAACTTGGGTAAAATATATGGGTCTAGTTCAATGTCATCTGCAAATTCTCAATTTAAATTATTAAAAATTTTTGACAAAATTATGAATCCTTAATTTTTTCTAATACTAAGTTTAGTTTATCAAAAATTATTTCGCCTGTTCCTTTAGCAGCTGACAAATCTTAATAGCACTTGCTTAGAGACGAAACACGTCAAGTGAACACACCCAAAAACCACTATGCCGTCGATTTTTATGAAACATCATCAAATGAATGCCTATACCGGTACTAAACATAGCCCCAAAGGATTTTGCAAAATTTCAATTTTTATTGTTTTTATGGATTTATAATTTCTCGGACACTTTTCAACGAAATGTTATGAAAATTTTATGAGCGATTTTTAGAAGTTTATATTTTCAAACGAAATAAACAATTTTCGTAAATTTATTTATTTATATATTTATTTATAATAATTAAATAAATAATTGAATTTTTAATAATGTTCTCATGTTTCGATTCTTTCGAATCTAGGCGCAAAATGTTCCTGGGACCTTGAGCTATAAGAATCCGGGAAAAAATTTTACTCCCCGACTCATTCTGTAACTCGGTATCAATTTTCTTTGTTGCAAGTTTACTCTACGCTAGAGCGCCTGAGGGTACGTTCTACACACACAGAGAAATTAACTTACTTCTTTTTAGTTATTCGGGTGATTGTAACTTTTTCATGTTCGGAATATATCTTACAAGCTATATTAACTGAATCTACAGGATTAAAATTGTGGAACTGTCGCGTATTCTTGACAGTTGTAGCATCTGCAAAACGTTGCATTAATCGGCTTTCGTTTGAATTGGAACTGTGAACAGAAGCTGAAACTTATTTTTGAAAAACTGCTCGCCCATTCGTATAATGTTCTCGCGTTTGTTATGAGTTTTCGTTGACACGTTGCAAACTCGTTTGAAACGCGTGTCCTTTTACACATCCACCCACACCGTCGCATGCTCCTTTGCCGTGTGACGTTGCGAAGAAGTTCCACTCTGCATCGACTCCAAAATCACTACAGTGGCAAATCAAATTCATGAAATTGTACTTATTTTTGTACTGTGACCCTGCTCCGTCAGAAAAATAAAAGAGCTTTCTAACATTTTCCGCTCCAAACTGTTTTTTCATAAATTCTACTAGCTTTATATTAAACAATTGGACTGAATTGACATCGTGTGTAACTTTTTCCGAAATCAAAACATGATTATGTGCTGCATTTCTTCATTTTCACGAAAGCACATCACGTACGGATGCCAAGTTACTTGGTTACTTGCCCCAGCGGTGCGATTGTATTGCATTTTGTACGTAGCATGTATATTTTGCGGCAAAATCTAAAGAAACAACGAATTCACCATCACACACAGATTCTTTCTTCTTATTAAAGTAAGCAGCTTGTGACTTCGCTAAAAAATTATGCTTCAGAGGGCTTGCCCAATCTTTTTCCAAAGATTTGAGAAATTCGTTACTACTCACAACTTGTTCGGTGATGTTACATCTGAAATGCAAATTTCACCATAATACATGAAAAATCTAAAAACATATTGTGAGAATTAGGAAAAATTGAAATGTTCTATAGCAGTCAGTACTGGTCCATTCAGTGTAAGGAATTTCTTGAATATCATTATCATCGAGTTGTTTCTTTAGTCGTTCGGTAATTAGTTGTATACCTGGGCACACGCGACAAGTCTATAAAAACAATGCGGCAGTTGAAATTTCACACACTGAAGCTTTTATCAAATCATACCATTTTTCAACGAAACTAATTTCATGCTTCTTCAATTCTTGTTTCAAACCTTATAACTTGAGTCTAATATTCTGATGAATCTTACAAGCACAAACGTTGTGAGTACCACTTTGACCTGCTGCAATGCATTCAGGTGGTTTAAGTTTTTGGAACCTTGCGAGACCTATCTTAGCATCTGGAAATTTTTCTTTATATTGTTCATGGAGATTTTTCATATTAAATAATAATAGTCTTTTCTGAACTCGAACTTTTTGGCCATCTTTCACGATAGACATATAATCTTTCATGCCTGGCATCACGCGACTAATATCATCCGAAAGATAGAAATTCACTACATCCTCTTGCGTCGATTCAGAAAGTTTTTTCTTCTTTCTTTGGAGGTTCCGAAGCAAATCCAGAATTTGCTGCCCAAGCCTTAGCTCGAGACACCACGCGACGTGAAACACGGAACTCTCGACGAATTTTTTTCGCACTGAAATCAGCAGAGAAAGTGGTCAGTACTTTAATTTCTCCGGATCGCCTTTCTTCTTTCGAAAGAGCTTCCTTGATAATATTCACTAATATCTGATTCGGATTTTCAACAGTACTTGTAATATTCCCATCAATTAAATTATGTATTACTGTCTTGATGGACTGTTTATTTTTTTGTAAGTTGAAACGACGGACGTTTCTTTATCGGTGGTTCAACAACATCGTTCAAAATATCACACATTTTCTTAATACACGTCACATTCTTTTGTTCATCATCAACTTGAAAATTCGGATCAAGAATTGTATCATCAGTGTCAGAAAAGTCCCCAGAGTCCCTTACATCCACACAAACGTTTACAGAACCTTTTGTTTTCACTACTTTTTCTATCGATATTGAATTCAAATCCCTTTCACAATTATAAACTGCTTTTTCACATGGTCTACACATGTAATTGATAAATTTCTTAAACTTAGCATTCCGTTTCTTCTGAATCAGTATAAGATTCGATCGCGCGTGATTGTGCTTTGTTTTTTTCAAAGGATTACAACACTCGTTGATAGGTCCCATCGTGCGTATGAAACTGTAGCGCAGTAGTCTATTGACGTTTGTAAACAAACCACTATCGGGGAGCCAAATTTTTTGCGGATTCTTATAGCACAAAGTCCGAGGAGCATTTTGCGCCTAAATTCGAAAGAATCGAAACATGAGAACATTATTAAAAATTCAATTGTTTATTTAATTACTATAAATATATATATATATATAAATAAATAAATTTACGAAAATTGTTTATTTCATTTGAAAATATAAACTTCTAAGAATCTCTCATAAAATTGTCATAATATTTCGTTGAAAAGTGTCCGAGAAATTAATTTTTTCGTTAAAAGTGATTAAAATATTTAAACATCCGTAAAAACAATAAATATAGAAATTTTGCAAAATCCTTTGGGGCTATGTTTAGTATTGGTATAGGCATTCATTTGATGTATGTTGCATAAAAATCGACGACATAGTGGTTATTGGGGGTGTTCACTTGACATGTTTTGTCTCTTAGTAAAGTTACAGATTCAGTTAAAAGCAATTTTCTTGATTTTAATTTTAAAATTGTGTCTGCTACCACAGAAAAATTTCTATCAATAAATACTAACTGACTGACTGATATTACATCTACATTAGTCTGTCTGTCCACTTGCGCACACACAACCGCTGGTTAAGGTATCCACTTGGAAATAATTCTTGCTACACTAGTTAATTCATTTAGAAGAGGGAATTGGTTTCTGATTTCTTTCGCAGCTCCATTAGTATCATGGGCCAAAAATATTTTGAGATTAAGCGAAGCTTTACACATATAAGGGGGCAGCATCAGACAACATTCAAGTTATTTTCTCTTGTGGTATTGCATTACGAAGAAACTAGATGACATCAGTGGGCGCTATTAGATATAAGCTATAGTTTTCAAAATGTAGTTCGTGGTAAATGCGTTGTAGACTAGAAATAGCAAACAGTTAACTACACTTGTTACTTGTACATGTTGGATGTACAATAATTAATTATTAATTGACTATTGTACTGAGAATTTAATTAAATTTGTCAAAGAAAATTGCACCGGCCTAGCTCTTAATTAATGATATAAAAGCATAAATTATAACAAATTATATTTATAAAGTTTGAGAAATATTTAACGTAAAATCAAGATAGTTACCTAGTGTTGTGTGTGTGTGAGTGTAAATGTCTTTTTCAATGATGGTTCTTTCTGTATCTCCTCTCTTAACTTCTATTCTCGATGCACCTTTAATTTCTATGGATTCTTTCCCTTCTTAGATTATATCTTCTCTGGTACGGTGAGGTTCTTTTATTCACTGGTATTTCTTCTTAAAACCCTTTTATTCCAAATACATTTGTTGACTTATTTGTTGACGTATCTATCATGTCAATTTTCTTCGTCGTTAACCGAACAAACTTTTTATTTCTTTTGGAAACCAGAACTACACTGCTTTATTTATAAGTTGTCCCCGAACGAAAACTTTAATTCACCTTGACCCCAGTTCAGCGAGGTAATCGCTGTTGTAGAAAATTATATTGAATGTTGACGTATCCTTGGTTATTTCCAGTAATCTTTTTATGAATTCCTGTAATGTATAAGTGTTGTATGTATTAGTCTGAATGATAACAATGCTTTTTATCCATTAATATATGCTCTTTATCAAAATTAATAATTTTATTTCTGGTGACATTTGTTTCTCCCATTAAACATCTCTGGCTGGTGTTAAAATAAGAAGCTAGCACCCGTAGGGTAATAAAATGCTCAAAAGGTGGTGGGCGCGTTGTCGAAAAGGTATAAATAGAATCCCAAAATAAACCGTATAACAATTGAAGACCGTAACCCCAACATTAACTGTGAATTTTGATATATTGAATTGTAATAAAAGATAAATTCTTTAATGGTAATTAACCATTAGAATAGTACTATACTATACCATACAGCATCAATCGATAAGTTACACCTAAAACGATAAATTGTTTATTTAGACGTGTTACTCTTATTGTTCAAAAGCAACAATTCTGTCGTTCTGATTTGTTCCTTCATCCAATTTTGTTTCGACCGTTTAATCTCCTTAAAAGTACAAAAACAAAGGAATCCGACTTCTTCGCGTCGATTCCACACAATTTCACAACCGTTTCCTAACAAATTAATGATTCCTAGACTAAGTCGATTGTGACCTGCCAGTTCGTTCGAAAAAGGAAAACGGGAGCAACCTACGCGTCCATAAATCTACTCTATTCGTGCGCTTCATAGGATTATGCCGCGTTAACAGGAGGAAAAATGTTTATATGTTTAGAACGGGGCAGAATTAATTTACATCAAATAAACTTCAACTGCGGCCACGGCAGTTTTAGATACCGAACTAGCGTGATTTACGAGCATCGAGTGTCTTGCTATTCGGGCACATAACAAGCGCGCGAGGAACGATATTATGTCTGCCTACAAGCATGTTTAACACGC
The DNA here is from genome assembly GCA_038088585.1 of Chrysina gloriosa. Classification (NCBI taxonomy): domain Eukaryota; kingdom Metazoa; phylum Arthropoda; class Insecta; order Coleoptera; family Scarabaeidae; genus Chrysina; species Chrysina gloriosa. The sequence goes on along the minus strand of CM076093.1, from coordinate 47,446,296 downwards.
CGTCGCATGTTCCTTTGAGGATGTTTGGTGAAACAAGAGTTTAGTTGAGTGTCTAATATGTAATTGGTAATGATGAATAACTTTTTCGGCTAAATTACCGTAACGACGCGCGACGAACGTCTCTAGTCAAAAATTTTCGGAAGCCCCCTATTATTTTCGCCGAATTGCGATTATGACGCTTCTTTGATTGATCTTTGGTTCCAAACATATCGTAAGTTTTCGTTCTCCTTCGTTTATTCCGAAATTCTCTTGCACCTGTAGACCACTCGATAGAGCCGTTTCTCCCAAAAATCAACATTGATATCCTTAGTAAATTTAATATGAGTGACGTTTCCTAAGTTTCTAAGGAATTTGACTATAATTCTTGCTTCGTTAGCCTTGTGCATCTATTAAGAGAAGTAGAAGCAAGAACGCAAACAAGGAAATGAAACCGAGGTAACTTTGAGACACTTTATTAAGTTTCTGTTGGAAAATTCAAGTGGCATAATTATATTCCCACGATCTCAGTTGGAAACGCATACCGATAACACACGTCAAAAATGAATTGATACCTAAACACATACGCCCGTCGTAAATTACGTATTTAAAAGGGAAATACAAACTGATCTGGCTTAAGGGTAAGAGCATCGTAACGTTCAATAGAGTCTTCGTTTGTGGATGCGTTAAGCAACTTTGTATAGTCTCTTGTATATCGCTCAAATAAGCGGTTGTGTTCTTTCTTGTGGAAGCTGATATGGAAAAAGGAACTTTCTTTTATAAAAATTATTAGTTTTTATTTATTGCCTTATCCCAACAGCTTCCTATGTTTTCTGTCAATTCTTCTCAAGGTAATTCGCTGAGATCATAGTTTTTATAAGAAGTTAGTCTCCTTCTTTTCAAATTTGGACATGATTTTAATCCCTGAGCAATAATTTTGTTAAAAACTACTTCTATCGATGTTCTGATCTTGCCTCGTGATGTGAAGAAGCTTTGGGATGGTACCATTCTTCTCTTTGAAAAACTTGTTGCTATATTTAGTGGTCTCTGAGTATAATAAGCAATGTAGTTAATAAAGATCAGTTGTATTTAAAGCGTTAAAAACTATAGGTATCAAACTGGAATAGAGCCCACATCGTCTACATCTTGACTACATGGAGACTACAAAGAGACCGACTTGAAATTCGTCACTTACTGACTGTTTATCGTATGTTCCAGATCGAGTGGGATTGCCTGGGTAACTTTCCTATTATTGGTTAAATGGGATGTGTTTTGCAGCTTTATATGCTGATTTACAATCTGTTTGAAAAAGTTCAAAATGTCAGATCCGTCAGAAGTTATTACAAACAAAAAAGAAAACTGTCATTTTCTTCTACATCAAATATCTTCGTAAGTATAAGACACACTAAAGAAAATTTGATACGAATGTCACTGTTTTCGATAAAACCAAATTAAAATTAATGTCAAACAAAAATTCAAAGTGGCTGCGTTTGAAATACTCGTATCAACTTCCTTAAGTTAAATGGCTGCCATATTGGATTTTTAGGTTAGTGGATAGAATTTTTATTCTCTTTTCAACAATATACGATAAATAAATATTTTCAGTAAAATTAACTTTTTACGTTGTAATCAACTAGCTGAGAATTCCTCTTCACTTGCAAGACAAAATAGCACAGTCCATGGCATGGAAGTATTTCTCCTGGTGCTTCAGGTACAAGGTGTTTTTGGGAATCTTTTGATGCTGCTTGAGAAAGCAACAAAGTTTTATTTCCGATCGCTTGCAAGGCTTCGTTCATCCTTTCTTCTGTATAATTCTGGTACGTCCGCGCTCCAAAAATTCGTTTGGCATTTCCTGGCATGGTGGTGGTCGGGTCTCATCTTGCAAAACAAAATGAAAAACTCAAAAAATTGACGCTTAAGACACGTTTTGGGGTTTGGTGTGTCAGGCCCAAAATAACCTCTTTCAAGGCTGACGATTTATAATAATGGGTATAAGGTGACATACAGATATTGAAGCAAACTGTTATAAAACTAAGAAATGTGACGTTCTGGAAACAGGAAATGCCACTGTTCCGAGATAGCTTGCTTGTTCACCCGATCCTGATCCCATCGAGCATGTGTGGAACTTAATTAAAAGAAGGGATCCTCCAGGAAATGTGGATTAGCTCATTCAAACTGCTCTAGACCAGGGGTCTCCAAACTTTTCAGCCTTGGGGCCATACTGATTACTTCAACGAGTTTCTTTATCGTTAATAATTGAGTTGGTTTAGTATTATGTGTCTTTCATTTTCCATGAACAATATTTCAGTAGCACTTAGCAAAATCAGATATAATGAGTGGTTCCATATAAGTTTGGGTCCCTATGTTTAATAAAGCGGATTAGAGCAAATCTGGATCGAATTTATGTTGGTGCTACTGACACGAACATGTCCGGTGTTGTCTTATTTCGCGTAATCAGTGTTTTGGGGTAACTTTCCAAAAACCTTTAATGTGAACTGACAGGCAAATCGACTATGATACATCCAAAGGACGGCTTCAAAAATGGATAAAAAATCCTACAATAATCTTTCTTACAAATAACCGGCGTCAAAGTATGTATTTAAATCGTAGCAATGTCTGGCAACTACGACACCATATAACTGTTCCCATGATATTTAATCAATTCCCACGTGCGCGCGTTTTACCACAACACGAGAATTTTACGACCCCGTAAAATTAACCGGTTAATTAGAATTCATTCTTTTTATTACGCCAACGCCATGTATCGTTCGACCGTAACGTATACCATAGCCATAAATTCGTTTGTTGCGTTAAAACGTAGTAATATCTTCGCGTGGCGATAATAACGTAATTACCGACAGATCAGCATACAATGGAAACGTTTGAAGATTTCGATTCCATTCGACTTCCTCGGAATTTTTTGATGAAATTTGCGTTTTGTAAGGGGAAAGTCCGAATTTTATAATCAAATAAAACAAAACGGATTTGAATATTCGACTACATTAATAATGGAAAATGATATTAGTGAGATGACAATCGCAAAGATAAACCCCATTCTTGATGATAATTTGGCATATCTGAGGTTGAAGACCTGCGATTTCGCATCGTATGTTGTCCTTTTACTCTAAGATGGTATTCGGATAACGTCAACAGGCGACTTCAGATAAACTCAAGGAGAAAAGTTTGAAGGATCGCACGATCTTGATGACCAGTTAAAATCGCTTCTTCCAGAAATTGCTCGTTCACGAAATTTTTCACGTAAAAGAGCAACCACCATCACACCATCGTGTTGAAAGATCATAGAAATCGATAAATTTTGCCTCTATATATCTCTCCATTGCCGGTTAAAACTCGACCGTCATCATCCTATAAAAACGCAACCTCCAACCCGCAATCCAAACAAAACAGTGATTTTTTCGGGTGCAATAGAATCCCTCAGTATACTTCTGGACTATTTTCTGCGCAGACACGACGAGCTTGGTTTGCTGACAAAAATGTGCTTTGTCGCTGAAAATCACTCTTTTTGCCCAAATGAGGAGTAGATTTAGAGTTGTTCTAATGCCCAAAGTCCAAACGTATGGTGGCTGCGTTGGTCACCTAATTTGAGATCCTGAGTTAGTTGAATTTTACAGGTATTGTATGAGCCCTCGAACCGGGACACCTCAAGGACTACTACGCCCACAGTCCACCAATCCCTTCAAGCACAGAAAACCCAAGATCATGTGTTTACTCCTACGCAAATAACTGCGACATTCCTAGATCTTGAAAAAGACTTCGACATTGTATCACAAATTGAAGTGTGGAAGAGCCTAGAACGAAGAGGGTGCAGGCCAAAAGTAATTAAAGCAGTACAAAGTCTAGGAAAACAGTTGCTGCGTTAGGAAGGAGAAGTAGCAGTCAGAATTATTCGAAGTAAATGTAGGATTAAGGCAAAGGGTAGTACTAACACCCAGGCTTTTTACCGTAATTTCATTGTAAAGCAGGTCAAACGAGTGTGGTTGACAAGGGTACAAAACGGAAGAGACCGGGGAAAACCAAGAAAGCAGTGGAATGATGTGGTGGCTAAAATATTCAAGAGGAGGGAAATAACATGGAGAGAAGCATTGATCAAAACCAGAAATAAAAAGAATGGGCAACACTCACACGAAGCAGTTGAATGAAGTGTAAATTTCATATCTTACACCGGAAAGTAAGGTTAGGTTACAAACTGGTATATATGTGTTATATTTTGTATAAAATGTCCGGAGCCAAACCCCCGCTCCTCAAACAAAGACGCGTCAATAACCTATACGCCCAACTATCCACCAATTCGTGTATGCCCAAAAGGCCCTGATTAAGCAGACGCATCCAAGCCAAACGGAGCGCCTCAAGGATCTCTACGTGCTACTGTCCACTAGCTTCTCCAGGGGCAAAAGACAAACACGATCCATTAAGGAATAATGGAAACTAAGCCATTCGCTCCTTGGATCGTGGCACCTAAACGATCTATACACGCCACTGTCCACAAATACCACCAGGTCAAGAGGCCCTGACCAACTCGACCTATTCAGGCTCAACGGGAACCGAGCTGTCCGCGCCTCTAACCGAGGTGCCTCCCGCCACTATCCACCAATGCTTCCGGATCCAAAAACCTCGCACCGACCAAACCTATTGGTGATTTCAATAAATAACACACTGGTTCGATTTGAAAATGGACTGTAATTTTGGATATGCAATGCGGGGGTACGCACGTGGTCCCGTCTTCGCTTCAAGATTACAATTATCTATCTTCATCCCTTCACCCTCTACAGGTACTGCCAACTCTCTTCATGCGAGAGGTAAAATTTCCCCAACAGAACTATATTTACAATGATTGATACCCATTCAGCCCCAAGAGAAACCAAACCGTCCGTTTCTCGAATAGGGGCATGTCAAGGACCCATACGCGCCACCGTCCACCAATCTCTTCAGGTCCAAAAGGCTCCGCCCAAGCCTTCATGAAAAATTCGGCTGGTTGAGATGGTTGAAGCGTTGATGGGATTAACTGTAGCAGTAACAGTGTTTCTGATGATATGATCGTCTCAAGCTCAAACTGCAAGGTGGGATATAGTGCTACGTGCTAAAGCATCACTGAAAACACTGATTTCAATGACCTAAGGAACCTAACGTGCTGAATCAATTGTCTGGCACTCGTAAAGTACGCAAACGCCATAACGATAGTTGGTTAGTACCAGACGAAATATTTTTATGAAAACCTTCGAAATCCCCCAAGAGCACCAAATCTCGTGAACAGGTTCATTCTTTTTTCTTCCGATAAAAACCCAACGAAAGAAGCGTCAGAATTTACACATTTTATCAATTGTAAATTCTGGACTTTGATGGTGTGTCTTTCATACGTTTTGCAACGCTTACCATAACGAAAATGTACATCTATGAATAGTGTAGCAATTGCCCGTCTTGACTGTTCTATGTATAGTTTAACAAATTCGCTGCGTTGACTGTTATAAGTTTCTGGCCGTTGTTCCATAGTTGTCTTGTCTTATGGGTCTCCCAATAATTTCTTTCAACCCCTTAACACACTCATTTTTTGTTTTTCTAAGATATTGTTAATTCCTTTCGAGATCTCAAAATTTACCAGAGGAAAACAACGGAATATTTTAGAGTCCTAAAATTGATTTTCACTGCGAATCGAGCGAAATCGAAAAAAGCGGACAATTCATCCAACCTTGAGCTTCTATATCGCCAAATATGTTTTCCTTTAAAAAGACGAAAGGCGAAATTATTACGACCGGGGCACCGACGGTTTTTTAGCGCGAGATAGCGTACGCAAGTTCCGGTCCACAAATCGCGCATAATAATTAACGACAACGACCGTCGACGAGGTGGCGGGCTAAGAGGAGAAGGAGGAGGACGAAGAGAGGAAGAAAAAAAAACAATGTCAGTCGTGAGGAGATATCGTAAAAGTCGATATCGAAAAAATCCACGCGGGAACAAAATACGCGCATAGATAATTAATTTCTCACGGTCCGTATCGAATGACACACGAGAACCCGTTAGATAACATACAAAACGTAAAAATTCCTCCAGAGTTGTATACCGCCGCGGCTACTAATTAGAAACTTCTCGTTCGCGTCGATAGGAACGGAGAGAACCAGTTCGGTTTGAGTCTACGTAAACGTATCGTATGTGAGAAAAAGTACGGTATTTGTTCAACCTGACCGATACGAAGCGTAAAATTTTAAATAGAGGAGGTCAGATTTGACTGGAAACCAATCGATTTACACTTGATATGAAAATGAAACTATGTTTATCCTTAGGACACCAAATACGCGTTCCGACAGCCATACGATCATCCCCATTCGGAAGACGCCTACGTGAAAACTACCTAAAATATCCCACTAAACTTGAGAGCACAGCTTGCCAGGTCCTATACATGGAATGGTCACTTAAGTTTCTTTAAAACCGCAAATATATCTACCATTACCTCTTTGGATGTATGTAAAGAGCAAATATACCAAACACTCCATTACCAATAGAAACCCGTCATGTCAGAAAACTTCTCCATGCTATCCAACCTATTCTTCCACATTTTTTTGGTTTTTTCTACTTGTTGTAGTGGACAACTTGTCTGGTAGAATTTTATGATTTGGACGTAGATACCATCCGCTCGAAGATTTCTTGAACACATTTTTTGAACAGAAGGTAAAAGTAGGCTGAGTCAAGATCTACTCACCAAAACCTAGAACATGCTACCCTCCGAAGTCTACCAGGTTACTTAAAAGCTTTAGAAACCAACGAGGGAGATCAGCGGTACCCTAACACTTAGGGTGGTTACTCTCTTAGACGAAGCAATCTTGAAAGCCACCACCTTAGACAGGGATACCTCTCCCGCTGTTTAAGCGACGCCTCCACGTTGGGCGCCAATTACTACCCTCCGAAATTTACTTTGCTACCTACTTAATAGCTTTAAAAACTAACATGGGAGATAAATGCTATCCTAACAATTAGGATAATTATACTCAGGGCCGTTTGCAGCTCTCCTTAGGCTACCACAGTATGAGTCATAGACTTGCGTGGTGTAGCTAATAAATTTTGCACCAAGAAAATATAAGCTCAGTGAGCGACTATTAGTTGAAGCAACAGGGCAAAATCTAGAAGACCACCTTTTAAAAGCGATACTTCACTCGCTTTCTAAGCTGTGGTTCCACGTTGGGCGCCAATTACTACCCCTCTAAATCTAATTTACTACCTACTTGAATGAAACAAATATCAAGTCGGTAAACTCCTCATCAATTGTTTATAATAAAATCGGAGACACGTGTTTCGCTAGCTCGAGGCAAGCATCTTCAACAATCGTATAAACCTAAGTCCTTGCAATCACCTTTATTACCTACCTGAAAGCTTTCAAAACCAACGAAGGAGATAAATACTACCCTAACAATTGCGGTCGTTGCTTTCAGAAACGCTTATAACCCCTCTTAAGCTACCACAACATAAGTTGGAAACCTGCCTAGTCTAGCTAATAAATTTTGCGCCAAAAAATTATAAACTAAGAAAGTTACTCTTTGATGAAACAAGAGGGGAATACCTTGAAAGCCATCGCTTTGGAAAGCAGTAATTTACTCGCTTTACAAGTTGTGGTTCCGCGTTGGACGCCACTTACTATCCGCCTGAATCTAATTTACTACCAACTTGAAAGCTTTAAAAACCAACGGGGAAATAAATACTACCCTAGCAGTTACGGTCATTGCACAGCTACCCGTACGCTACCACAAGATGAGTCGTAAATTTGTCTAGGCTAGCTTAGAAATTTTGCGCCAAAAGATTATAAGCTCAGTGAGCTACCCTAGGATGAAGTAAACGGGGGACAAAATTGAGGGCCAACACCTTAAAAAACAATACTTCACCCGCTCTTCAATTTGCGGTTCAGATCTGGGTGCCAATTACTACCCTCGTAAGTCTATTTTACTACCTACTTAAAATCTTTAAAAACCAACAAGGGAGATAAATAGTACCCTAACAGTTAGCGTGCTTAGTCTTCCAAATGGATACAACTTGCCTTAGGCTACCGCAATATGAGTCGTAAATTTGCCTGGTATAGCTGATAAATTTTGCGACAAAAAATATAAGCTAAGTGAGTTACTCTTAGATGTGGCAAGAGCGGATGATCCTAAAAGCCAACCCCTTAGAAAGCAGCATTTTATTCGCCCCGCGGTTGCACGTTGGGCGCCAATTGTTGCCCTCCTAAATTTACTTTACGTCGTACTTAAAGTCCTTAAAAGCCACCAAGGGAGATAAGAACTACGCTGAAAGTTAAGGTGGTTACTCTCAAAATCGGTTACAACTCCTCTTAGGCTACCACAACATGAGTGGGGAACTTGTCTGGTCTCGCTAATAAATTTTGCGGCAAAATATTATAAGATGGATGAGCTACTCTCAGCTGAAGCATCTTGAACGCCGCCACCTAAGAAAGTAATACTTCACACACTTTTCAAGCAGTGATCCCACGTCAGATGCCAATTATTACCCTTCTAAGACGACTTTACTACCTTCTTAAAAGCTTTAAAAACCAACAAGGAAGATTAGTGCTACCCTAATAGTTAAGGTGATCACTTTCAGGAAGGTTTACAACTCCTGTCAGGCTACCACTCCTGTCAGGCTACCACAATACGGATCCTAAACTTGCCTGGTCTAGCCAGTAAATTTTGCGCCAAAGAATTATAAGGCAGTGAGTGACCAACTCATAGATGAAGCAGGAAGGGAGAATCTTGAAAGCCACCACCTTAAAAGTGATACTTAACTCGCTCTCGTCGTTCCACGTTGGGCGCCAAATACTACAATCGGAAGTCTACTTTGCTAAAGTACTCCAGTGCTCCAGGACTTGGTGAATTTACTTTCAGAAATGCTTATGCGACATTAGCCATCTTCTTCTTGCTCGCGTTGTATTATAAAAAGCACAAAGTCGATCTCCAACATCGTCTCCTCCTTTTGTCATGTTATAGAACATGATAATACCGGAATAAAACCGGATATAATAATATCCGGTTTTTCTGTTTCTGAGTCGTGGTGTGTGAACAAGAGCTGGACGGCTTTAATCCGCTAAAAAACACCATAGGGTATGGTAACTTATTGTAGTGTGTTGAATGTTGCCGACATTAAACTCATCGGTTATATACACCCTCTGTCCCAAAAGTAACCGCAATAGTTCGAAATAAAGCACGCTATGTATGTTATGTTCACAAAAATCATTGTATTTATTCGAAATATTTTCCATGTGCTACAATACATCGATTTGCACGGTCAACGAGTGCTTCAAACGACTTTTTCATGTCGATCTCTGGGATGGCCTTTAGGATGCCGGTCGTCGATCTTTGAATGGCGTCTACGGATGCATAACGAACTCCTTTCTGCTTCAAATGAAGACGAGGGAACAGGAAATAATCGCATGGGGACAGATCAGGCGAATACGGTGGGTGCTGTATCGAATATATTTCATTTTTCGCCAAAAAATCGGTGACAATCGTTGCTCGATGACACGGTGCGTTATCGTGCAGTAATCTCCAGCTGCCTGGCTCGCGATATTCGGGCCGAACACGACGAATGCGACCCAGCAAACGCCTCATAACATCGAGGTAATATGCACCATTAACCGTTGAGCCGTATGGAACGAACTCCTTATGGATAATTCCCTTCGAATCGTAGAATGAAATCAGCATTGACTTGATTTTCGACTTCTCCATTCGTGATTTTTTCGGATTTCCTTCTTCTGGTGACCTCCACTCTGCGCTTTGACGTTTGCTTTCTGGTTCGTATTGAAAGCACCACGTCTCGTCACCAGTCACAATCGTTTTCAAGAAGTTTTCATCTGCACGGGCTCGTGCAATAATGTCTTTGGAGTGTTCGATTCGAAGCGTTTTTTGGTCGTCGGTCAATTTGTGCGGAACAAACTTCGAATTGACTTTCTTCAAACCAAGGGTTTCAGTCAAAATGCGCTGAATAGTTGTTTTAGGGATGCCAAGCTCCATTTCCATAAATCTCACTGACGATTTCTTCGAAATTTTCACAAATTCGCGCACTTTTTCCACATTTGCCTCGGCCAAAGTTGTCGAAGGACGACCGGCTCTTTCGTCATCGTTAACATCTTCTCTGCCTTTACGAAATCGTCGATGCCACTCGAACACTTGCCTCTTCGACAAACAATCGTCGCCATAAACAATTTGCAGCATTTCATACGTCTCGGTTGCAGTTTTTCCAAGTTTAAAACAAAACTTAATATTGACTCGTTGTTCGTGACTCATTTTCTGACCGTTTACGAAAAACACTCTCACAGGATGCGTGATGTATCAGCTGACTATGCACCAAATGTCATGAAAATTTGTCAGGTTGGTAAGGAAGAGTCCCACTACAATAATCAATCAACTATCAAGAGATGACGCCACTGGTTTCTGATTTATAGACGCATTGCGGTTACTTTTGGGACAGAGGGTGTACATATAAAGCAAACAATTCATCACAAATAACCCGCAGTCGGTTTTTGTAAAACTTAAATTTGTTCTTGCTGCGTGAACATTTGCGCGGAAAATCATCAAATCAATACAATTCAAAACTGCTTCGTTTCAGCAACCTGCTCTACCCACCGACTGAAGGATCCACCAATAGTCACAAGCTGCCCAAAACAGATGTTTCCATGTTTCGTGGAAAAATAACAGAAGAAGTAAATATTCTTTCCGGATATGCAAAAAGTGTATGTGTTGTGGAGCATTGCACGATGTTTGTGGAACTTGTTTACAACAACATTAAATGGATATTCACAGAATTATACGGTTAAAGTTTTTTGCTTCACTTTTAGTTTATTTGCTTGTTTTGTAAAAAATTAACACGTTTTTCATGCTAATAAGTTCCGTTTATAAAATCATCGGTATCTTCCGTAATAAGAAGAGAATGAACTAAATCACCGTACACCACCATAAACTAAACTAGTTGTAAGACGTTTGTGGTTATAAATATAGTACACTAATTGGAAGGATTAAATAAAAGTAAATGTGCTGCAGGGGGTGAGAATTCCTTAGATCTGCCACTACTTACTCGAGGTGAAAGGCTAATAATATAGTGTTTAACAAAAACTTATCATTCCGGAGATAGAAACGGTTTATTCATATTGGAAACGAAATCCCAAAGTTGGCTATCCGGCTCTGCTTTTACCTGAAACCCTCGTAGAACTTGGGTATTGATTACCGTCCAATGCTACGTAAGATAAAAGAGGAGTAATATGGAATAAAATAATACCAGGAGCAAAGAAATCCTCTAGCGGCGTACGGCAAAACATCGGCTAATCCCTCGATAGGTTACGGAGTGCCACTACCAGCAAAATCCAGAAGAGAAACAAAAGGACGCAATCAAATTCTTCTGACAGGGCAAAAATCCGTTTTTCAAGCGAAGTTGGAATCGAAACACTGCACCTGCCAGAGGATGTAGTCCGTCAAACGCAAAACATCCCACCGATGTTATATGGAGGAAAATGCTGGAAGTAGGTAGTGATCCAAATTTCAGGGAAAAGTGAGACAACTTTGACGAACCAAATTCCTCCAAAACTTTACCAACTTCTAGTAAAAAAATAATTCGAGAAGATATCAGCTGGCCATCAGTTGGGTGTAACTACGTAAAACCGTAAGAACTCTGCAAATAAACTGAACCACAACCGGAGAATTGCATGAAGAAGCTGAACCCAATTAGAACTTCGAATCCAATTAGTATCCTAATCCAATTGGAAGTACGAATCCGATTAGAGGCAGAGTCCAATTGGAAGCACAAATCCAATAAGTGGCCTAATCCAAGGGTAACTCCGAATCCCATTAAGGGTACAATCCTTTAATTAGGAATTAGGAATGCAATTCCAGGTAGAATCCAATTGGAACCACGACTCCAATGAAAAGCCGAATACAAATGGGTAGCCTAATCTGATTGGAACCACGAATCCAATCAGAGTCAGGGAAACACTAAAATCATCATTTTTTAAAGTTGCATTCATGAAATCACTTCAGATTGACGTAACACCTACCAACGACCCGGTCCTCACATAACCTTCCTCCTCGCCCGCCACCGCCGCTTCGACGCGAAGCAATTAGTTCTAAACACTTTCGAATACAGCGACAAAGAGGTCACAGTCTAGAAAACGCCACCGAAGAGATAGCCGGGCTGGAACAGGAGGCGAACTAAATCGGAGCACGCGGGAGAGCGAGAAGGAGAGAATTCGATAGTCACATGTATACGTTGCAGTACGACATGCCTGTCGTCTGGCGCCTTCGATATTCCCATAGCTCTCTCCGTACATCTCGCTCTCGCTCTAGGAAAAAGTCTTCGGCTTCCCGCCGCCCTCCGTCCCTGTCCCTTCTTCCTCCTCTTCTTCTTCTTCTTTCTCGTTATCAGCGTCTAGTTTCTCGTCGCTTGCTGTCGCTAGTACCACGTACACACATGCCATCTCGACTATTTTATTCAATAAGGCTAGACACAATTAAGGTTCTATGTACGCCGGTTTTACATGTATGTAGTACGTATGTTGTTATTTACTGCGTCTAGCGCGTTCATGTGTGGGTTGGATACGACGAAAGACGACTTAAACGAGGTTCGAACCGATTTATTTCTCGTGAAAATAAATCCAAAGAAAAATGCTTTGGTGATAGGGTAAATATGGAGCCGATGTGTTCCCTTCTTTTCGCATCTTCGAGAGTCTTAAGGGCTCATCAGTACACCAGTTAATTCTGAGTTTGTAAAACTATCAAAACGAGCAGATTCTTTATTTTATAGACTATTACTTGATTCTTGGGGCATTTTCCCCTGCAAGAAATTGTCAAAGTCATCTGATGACCTTCCAATTTTGCAAGAAGTTGTCAAAATTATCCGGTGAGCGCGCTTGAAAAAGCAGAATCTAGCACCATAGGGCATTGGAAAGTCCAGGAATCAAGAAGCTCTTCAGTTTGTAGACTATTACTTCTTGCAAGAGTAGTCCTGCAAGAAATTGACAAGATTATCCGCTTCAAGAAACAGAACCTAGAAACAATTGATTCTGGGCATTGAAAACTCCAGAAATCCAGAAGTTCTTCATTGTGTAGACTTATCACTTAAACGTCTTCTTGCTAGAGTGGTCCTGGGCAGAAACTTACAAGATTGTTTGGCAACGTCATTATTTTTCAAGTAACTTCGAACATCATCAGTTGAAGACGTTTTAAGGACCAGAATTTAGTGCACCGGTTAATTCTGAGTTTGTAAAACTGTCAAAACGAGCAGGTCGTTTATTGTATAGACCATTACTTGATTCCTTGGGATTTTATCCTGCAAGAAATTGTCAAAATCATCTGATGACGTTCTGATTTTGCAAGAAGTTGTCGAAATTATCCAGGAACTGGGCTTGAAGAAATAGAATCAAGATCCAGTTGATTCTGGGCATTGAAAACTCCAAAGATCAAGAAGTTCTTCATTTTGTAGACTATCACCGAAACGTCTTCTTGGTAGAGTGATCCTGCAAGATATTGACAAGATTGTCTGACAACGTCATAGTTTTACAAGTAATTTCGAAAACCATACGGTGAAGGGGTTTTAAGTCGTCTGATGACGTTCCTATTCTGCAAGTAATTGTCAAAATTATTCCCTGCAAGTAGCAGAATCTAGAAGAGCGGTTGATTTTAAACTGCTACAATACCAAAAATCAATAAATTATCCAATTTGAAGACTGTTACTTCATCGTCGAAGACTTTCTTGCAAGAAATTGTCAAGATCTTATGATGACGTCCTTCTTTTACCAGAAATTGCCGAACTTGTGTGATTAATGCGCTTTAAAAGGCATCGAAGACTTTCTCGCAGGAAATTATCAAAATCTTATGATGACTTCCTCCTCTTGCTAGAAACTGCCAAAATCTTGCTACAAATGCGCTTTAACAGGCACATTTGACTAAATCTTTCAACTATAGGTTTCTAGAAGTACCAAGATCTAAGAATCTCTCATTTTGTAGACTGATATTTGCTTGCTGAAGAAGTTCTCTTGCAAGAAATGGTCAAAATCGTCCAGAAATGTTATCAACGTGCAGATAGTTGGTGAAATCATCTGGTCAGTGTGTTTGGACACGTTTTTGTAGGATAGTTGATCCGGGATTTATACAATTCTAAAAGTAGAGTGTGGTGAATACGCTTTAAGAGGCCTTTTGACAATGAACTAGAACGGCGGACCCCTTTTCGGAGTATTACATTAATAAATACCTGCACAAAAATAATAGAAGATAGCTTTTATTGAATAAAGTGCGCCAAGATATCTTAAAACAGACCCCCTAAAATCGTTCCATGGAATTTCAAGGGATCCGTGGACCACAGGTTAAGAACCTCTGGGATAGACATATACTGAATAATATCGGACAAAAAAATTTTTGTCGAAAAGGACTTTTTACCTCAAAGCATAGAAATTCCTCGATCTTTTCAAGATCGAATACTTACGATGGTCATAACTGGCTCAAAGTCGATAGGCTTAAAGCACTCGGGGAGCTAATTCAAACGAAACAAACCGCAAGACTATACAGCCTAACCTTCCAGAGGTATAGTGCTTTAAAGTTAAAAAAAATTGTCGTACCTGAAATTACCATAATTTCAATGTAGCAGGAAACCTATTTGAGACAGCGCTTTCGCTCGTGTTCCATTCGATTCTTTGTCGAAATCTGCTTCTAGAGATGTCCACCCGATTACGATTGAGTCATAAGTAAAGACGCGAGGACTGTTGAGGGAAATTTGGCCCAAAACGATAATCGAGTTTTTGATCAAAATTTCGGTCATCCGACACAAAGTTTAATTATTTCAGTTCAAAATATTTCTTGGACGGCTATCAACTAGGTGGCACATATCGGTTCGAACGTGAAACGTACATGTTTCGAGTCACATACATAGTACATATGTTCAATTCGCTGTTTGCTTGCTTTCCACGCATGTCAAATTTACCTAGGACTTTATTCGATTTTTAATTATATCGCCCCCTATCGCGTGTATCGTAGAACAAACTGAAACAGAGTTATCTATCTACTGCATACGGCTAATTCGACAACGTGCTTCCAGGAAGGTACGTACAAACTAATACGATGGAAGCTTGTATAAGTTGAGCAAAAAGTTCCTTTCCGATTGAAACAATTCTTTTTACTTGTAAATATTTCGTTTATTTTTTAGTTTTCGTTTCAGACACTAAACTTGAGAAATTAGAGTGTCGAACCGTGCGTCATTGCACAGAGAACGCAGACGGTCACATTATTTCAAAGTCTCTTTCAAATTTGTAACTGTAACCACTTTTAAACGAAGTAAGTAAAACGCTCATTAACGCTTAATTTACGATCACCATCTTCGATCGCTGTGCAATTGTGCATTGTTCCGTATTCTAATCTCCCAAGCCTGGTATCACAAACGTAACAAAAAATAAGATTATCTATCTGTAAATGTATTAATACGAAGTGGGTCGCCTTCTGGTACATATTTTAGAGTGTTCCCTCCATGTATCGCGATGGTACATATATCGTTGCTTTCGTATTACAATGCAGATTTGTCGAATATATGTTTCATCGCGGTACGTGTAATGGAACGCAGATGAGAGTCTATAACATATTGCATATGTATATTACATATTGTAATTGTCAGAATGACACAGGCAACGTGATATACGTCAACCACGTCAAATAATGACATATTATTATAGTAAATACGTTCGATAAACGGATAAAAATTGTGTGGCATAATATTGATTGCACAAAAGCAGATTGAGTGGATTAAGTTGGCGTCTCAATACATTGCGAGTGAGTAAAATAATTGTATGTTCAGCTCATCCGTTCGTGCCAAGCATTTATATTTGTGTATTGTGTATTCAAGTCCTCCTCATATCCCTTTTTCTCCAATCTCTTCGTGCACAAAGGACTTGAACACACATTCCCAGGGATGTAAAACCTAGATCCTATCCACCGCCCCACGATCTCTTCGTTGAACAGCAATTAAAATTAACGATATAAGAGACAAATAGGAAACTTCAATTTCTTTTTCAACGATTTTCTCAAAAAGTAGAGCGCGATTTTTATTTTATTTTACTCGAAAATATAATAAAGATTCAATGTAAATCAGGTGTGATTGTTTGTATTTGACTGCGTATTAATATATAGATGTTATGGTCGAATTTCGACCATCGCGCGATCCTAGTATATATAAAAAGACAAGTCCTGACTCATTCATTCACTCATTGACTCATCAACGCCCAGCCCAAACGCCTAAACCTAGAGACTTCGAGAAATTCGGTTCTCTTCCAATGACTAGGTCAAATAAGAAGGGATTTTTGGAAATTTCAACGCTAAGGGGGTAAAAATGGGTAAAAATGGGTTAAATTGGTAACCTAATATCTCCGAAACTAAGACAGATAGAAGCAATATTCAAAAAGCATAAGAATGCTGTCAAAAAATAGCCGGACACGTGTTTGGTACTTTTTTGGTATTTGTACTTTGAAAGGGTATGGAAGCAAACACTTATAAGGGTGCCGTGTTATCATTCTGCCAGGCAAACATACAGATCCTATAAGAGTTCCGTGTTTTGATTCGGATATACGAAACCCCAAAAATAGGTAATTATAAAAAAAGTTAATTCTAAAATATAAATATAAATTCCTTTTAGGTTGTATAGACAGTAAATATAGACTTAGTATAGACTTTTAAATAGGTTTGGTATTTATCGCAATGACTATGGTGCCTCACACCGTAGTTCCTATAATTGAAAATGGAGCCTATCTGTTTAGGGAAGAGTTCGCCATTATGTCTCACGACATCAACGGTGACAATTGCTCAAGCGCTGCTGAATGCTGCATTGACATGTCACGCCGTTTTACTTATGGTGGTTTATGTGAGCTTGAAGCGGCAGGGCGACTCTTTTTATGGGTCGTTGAAGTTTATCGTAACGGTGACTTATACGTAAGTTTTGGCACCGCGGGTAATCCCGTGGGTCGACTACGTTTCTCAATTGACCTATCACGCGGCCATTTCAATGTATAGGTACGTAATGCAGCGAGCACAACATTACCCCAGCCCACATACTCTTCTTCATCTCACCCTGTCGTCGCCGAGAGCATAACTGTAAGGAGAAGTGAAGACACTACTTTCTCATCGCCATCACCAGGATCAGATTGTGACAATCATCATCTCTTACCGTTCCTATCGAATGCTCTAAGGAACGTCGTACCAGATCCATTGACGCTATTCGGAGAAAACAACTTCAATACGCTTCTAAAGGCTATGTACAAAACCATCCATCAGTTCACCGTGTTGCTGTGTCTAAACATCAAAAAAATAATCCTAATCTGAACAGGGCAAGCTCACCCCGAGGTGAACGGAGCAGCTGCGGCTCGGTACCAGCAAGCTCACCCTGACGTAAATAGACAAGCCGTAGCTCCGTACCAGCAAACTCACCGTGAGGTACATAGGGCGTCACAGTCTCAATACGAGCAAAATAATTCTGGAATTCGAGTAGAAAAGAAGTGACGTTTTTGGGGCCTTCCGTTCCATGACTAACAAGTGTCGATGTTGAAGGAGAAGGCACCCGGCATGTGCTGTAGCTATGGTAAGGTGCACCTCTCGCCTTACGAGCAACTACCCGAGACTCAATACAGTTTGATAATGGATCTACATCCAGAACATGAACATTCTATGAAGGGCATTCGTAAATATAATAGTGCCTTTCAAATGACTTCATTCGGTGCTAAGGAGATAATACAGGACGGTTTTATGTATATTTCGAAAGTTCAGGGCCAAATATACCACTTGCTTGAGAGTTTGTTGCTAGCACTTCAAAAGGAACCACAATTCTTGCAAATATATTTTGTTGGTGAAGACGATAGAGACGTACAATCCAGGTGCGATAGCCATCCCTATGTGAAACCTGGATTAGTCAGACAATTACAAGGAATGCTACATACCTTTAATGCTTATGTAAGAGACTTGAAGACCAACAGTGCTGTATGCCACAGAAACGCTGTCCATGACAAAGAAGGATGAGGAGAACCTAAGAATAGTGGAGAGAAAAGTAATGGGAACTATCCTAGGACCAGTTAGACTAAACGAGAATGAATACAGAAGAAGGACGAACGAGGAATTGGCACAAGAAATAGAAATGGATGTAGTGAGAAAAATTAAGCAATCAAGAGCAAGGTGGCTCGGACATGTATGGAGAGCGGGTCCAGGAGCAGTAATATATGATGTGACAGAGTGGAAGCCGGGATGCAGAAGAAGGAGAGGAAGACCGAAGAGTACATGGCTCAAGGAAGTGGAGGAGGATATACGAAGGACCGGACACATCAATTGGAAACAAATAACGAAAAACAGAAAACTATGGAAGAAATTATATGAAAGCATATAATCAGAAGAAGGGGCTGATCTCCCAAATTGTAATGATCTAGAGATCCGAATAGGAGGCTCCACCCCTTCGGGGGTGTATAGCCACAATAATAATAAGAGACTTGAAACAAGTTGCCTGCAACTTCCGAACCGTTCAAAGTAGCTGTCAATGCCGAGAAGAAGCCACCAAACAGCCATAAGGGTCGGTTCAATGCATCTGTGTCAAATGAGGTGGCCTTAGTAATGGTGGATCAGTAATTTGAGAAACGAGACATTAACCTCGAGAGTTACGATAACTCATTGCACCGCATTAGTGAGATCCACCGTTCATATGGCGCCCTGCAGTATCCGCCTTTGTTTCTGCTTCTCGCAAGGCCAGTTTTACGTGGCCTGCTCGAGACTGAGCTCATCTAGCAACCTGGTACCTAAAGGCAGAACCTCTAATGTAGTCTAAAAAAAAATTAATATTTTTAACCGTTAGATATTTTCTTATGCAGGTTTTCTGCGCGAACAAAGTCGCGGGCAACAAATGAAACAAAAAAATTCCATTTTTAAATTTAAGTAATAAAAAAATGTTATGTATAATTTCAATCGGAAAGGAACTTTTTCCCCACCCAGTATATGTACGTAAAGTATAGGAGCACTTGGGTCGTTTTTCGTTGTAATAATAATAAAACAGTCGGACCCCGGGTTATCTATTCCTTCTACACAGCTGGGCGCGATATCGTTGTTTGTTAACAAACCTGCTTTATCAGCTGCTTCAACTTCCCTCCGATAAAGGACGGAATAACAGAAATTATTTACCGATGTTTTTATTGTGTGTCGTAACAAGAGGAAGTGTCTCGTACGAAGTCTGTTTGTATTTTCGTCAAGATTAAGCCGCGATCGAAAAAATATATGTAGGAAAATCAGTCGTTCGGGATTTTCATACGACGCGACGTCCGAATTGTAAATATTGATCGACGACTGATTACGGGCGTAAGTGTGGTTGCACAAATACCCGACCGACCGACCGACGAAACAGTAATTTTACGTTGCCTCCTTTTAGAAATATCCCCTTATCTAAAGCGTTCATAAATAGCCCGTAACACCGATTCTAGCGAGGAATACAGACATCGAAGAAGGAGTTCGAAACCTACGCGCTCGTCCCGATAACGAACTTTTACGATAATTAGTCGAGTTTACAAAACAGCGCTTCAAATCGTTCTGTTTACTCTCGCGCAACAAACCAATTAGTTCGATTTATCGGAACTTTAAAACAACGAAAAAGTTAATAGATTTCATGCGGCAATTAACGATAACCCCCGGCTGCTCCTTATAAAATTTAATTACGGCCCCGGATTTCGATATGGCTTCTTCGGCTGCTGTTATAAACAAAGACTTGTTCTCTCCTCTTAAGGTCAACGGATAGATGTGTGAGTTTCTAATACATATATTTCTTTGGGAGTTCTCATTGGAATTTGTTTTCTTTTTGTTTGTTTCGTCGTCGTTCACCACCAAAACAAATACATTTAAAAGCGAACATTTATACTATTCGTAGCATTCCGTTTGTCAATAATTGTGGAAACCTTGAATCTCACTATTGTCTGATTCTTATGTTAATGGCAATAGATGCCCGTTACAGAAGACCCATCTTACAATTATCCATTCCGTTTCTCTATTGTATCCAGTTCAACACCATCAAACGCTTTTTTCAAAGTCCACGAACGTTTTGTATGGGTCAAGGTAGTGTCCGCTAACTTTTCTTCATAGCACCGATAATTTTTGAAAATCGAGCAATGAGACTTCCTTGCAGATCTCCGTGTAGTCAACAATGCCTTTTGAAGGTCGAGCTTCAATGGTTCAACCTTCTGAATGTTAACCTTTCAAAGTTCGCAGCAATTTTCATGAAAATTAGTTCTGCTCAAAGCCCAAAACAGTACTTCCTGAAACTATAACTTTGAAAGCCGCTGGACCTTCCACTGGTATGTAAGTTCATATTCCCAAGAAGGAATTACAACTTCTAGAATGCAAGCCTTGCAAGTCAATGATACTTCCGGAAAGTTGAGCGCTTCCAGAGCTATGATATTTGCCAACGGTGCAGCCTACAAAATCACGACTTCTTCGTCGCAGATATCCGTTTACCCCGGAGCCCGGCGGCGAGACATTTCGGAACGATGCTGGATCGAAGACCAACCACACTTCACCCATATCTTTGAACAGTTAGTGGCAAAGCGGACAGATCGTCCTACCACTCCAGATCGGATTTGTGGACGAAATTGCTGGATTACAAGTTTAACCTGCGATCTACCCCTGTAGTTATGTTTTGAAACGGAGAAGGTCGTCCCTCAGCCATAACATATCATAGCTTACATAAATAAACTAACCGACCTTGTACGTGCACCTCTAAGCATTAAGAAATACTACGATCGCCGGATGGTCGAAATTCGACCACAACATCTATATATTAATACGCAGTCAAATACAAACAATCACACCTGATTTACATTGAATCTTTATTGTATTTTCGAAATAAAATAAAAATCGCGCTCCACTTTTTGAGAAAATCGTTGAAAAAGAAATTGTTGAAGTTTCCTAGTTGTAATTGTAATTTGTATTTGTAATTTCCCAAATAAATTACCACTGCGAAATATATTATTTTATATATTTGTTAATATTGTGCACGAAGAGATTGGAAAAAGAAGGACATGAGGAGGACTTGAACACACATCCCCCACGGGTGTAAACCCTAGACCTTATCCACTGCACTACGATCGCTTCGTGGTTGACGTATATCACGTTGCGTGTGTCATTCTGACATTTACAATATGTAATATATGCAATATGTTACAGACTCTCATCTGCGTTCCACTGCACGTATCGCGATGAAACATGCATTCGACAAATCTGCATTGTAATACGAAAATAACGGTATATGTATCATCGCGATACATGGAGGGAACACTCTAAAATATGTACCAGAAGACGACCCACTGCGTATTAATATATATGTAGATCATTACTATTCGAACTTTTGTACCGTCAATACCTCATTATTCCAACTTCAGTGCGGATAATAGTCATTCACCGATTTGTTTCTTCCTGTTCGTATTTTTTAAATCGTCAACTGAAGATCAAGTAATTTAATTCTGGGCCACTTCTACCGAGAGCCACGTTAACGTGCTTAGAATAAAATCCTGAAATCGACGGCGGGTATCCGTTTACTTGTCCGAAACGTTTAGCATGGTAACGTTTTAGCGTTGCTTATTTGACCGTACCCGATTGTTTGTATGTGAGTGACGTGAATAGAGGTAACTAACTTACTGTCCTGACTTCCTTGTTCGAGTATTACGTATAACTTTTCTTGCGAGCGATCTCAAGATCAAATATTTCACACCGTCTTCCGCGTTATCGTGGATTGCATTCTGAACAGAAATTCCGAAGAGTTGCAAACACAGCTTTGGTGCCAGTTATCTTATGTTTCTGGCGATTGGTTTAATGTTAAGATAAATCAAACGGTAAAAGATCCAACCTCTTTTCTTTGAAGTAGCAACCGCACGAGCGCAAGATTCATACGGGATGATGTGAGCAACAGATTCCATCTGAGCTCCAATAATTTCTGCTGGGTAGCCCAAGGTAGGTGCGACCTTGTATCGTTATTGTGGAGGACATCAGACTGCTATGATTTATTCATCCTGATCGCTTTTCTTGAATTTCTCTTGCAAGTATCCCTAGGACGAATTCCCTATGTAAATTTTTGTTCTTTTCCGATTTTTGTCATCATTTTTCCTCCCACATTCTTTTTATTATACTCTAATCCTCTTTCAAACCTGCTTTTTGCAAGCGGCTAGTTGATCAAACGGTTAATAAAAATAACCTAGCGTCACCGATTGGACATGACAGGGATATTGTTTACGGATGTCCTAACTTAATTAACCTCGACCTTGCAATTTAATCTGACTACTTTAAATCTTCTCCTTGCAGAAATGTGCTACAAAATCTACAAAGTAGATAGAACAATGAGACTTCTTCCCACCGATCAAATTCTACGTTAGTTCCTTCTCCTGAATGCAAAAAAGCAAAACAACCGGATTTACTCCACGCGACGATGGGGCATTTCAATTATCCAGGTGAGCCGAAAGTGGTAATAAACGCGAGAGGATATAAATTCGCCCCCGCCTACATTAACGTAGATAAGATCTAGTTGTATTTCCTGCGGAAAGTCGGGAAGTTGCTCTTTCTATATGCTTCCGAAAATAGCGCGCGAATAAATTAGTCAACCTGGCACACTACGAAGAAGTCGAACCTAAATCGATCCGTGTAGTTACTTTGCTTAATTGGAGACATCGTAATTACTACCAATGGGTGAAATAAACAGAAGGTTGTTTTACGGTCTTTTATTAGGTCTTCTCAATAGACATGGTGGGGATGTCTCTAGGAAATGTATAACGAAAACTTGGGACCAAACTGGAGGAATTTCCGGAGGTAGCATACAACCGGCGCAATTTCCGCTTTCTTCTTTCAGTTTTAAATCAAAATTCGGGATTGTTGAGAGTTGTAATGTGGAACGATCTATTTCTTTCGTGTTGAATTCGTCGCTCGAAGATTCTTAAAACGGGTTCAGGTCCAAATCGGAAAAACAGTCATGGAACGTGGGAATGTCTCGTTCATGTTGCGTTTGTGAAGCGGCAGTAACGGAGATTAGCATTTGGTATTCTGCAAAATCGGTTATGACATCCGTTACGATCCTCTGGTTTGAAGAAAGCACTGATAAACTTGAGCGTGACTCTGTTCCCGCTTGCGCAACGATGGAGAAAATGAAACTGCCTTCTTCTGTTTTAAAGTCGGTTCAATAGAGGGATGAAATAAAAACGCATTTACAACATGAAATCTGAAAATTCGAATAAGTCCCAGGATACTAAATGTAAATAAGAGATATATGTACAATTTTCTTTTGACGAAGTTTCAGCGTCAAGGTCATGTAAGATAAACATAAATGTATCACTCCTTATATAGTGCTTTCTAAACAACAATTCCACATGCCTTTTAGTGTATTCTACGCACTTAGTGTGTATTGTGCTTAAAATAAATATTAATTGCTTATTTACTTTCGATGGAACTCACATCGTGCTTTTGATTTGGATGGTGAACGACGTTCTATCGTTTTGTGCCAGGGCATCCAATCAAATATTTCGTCGCTCGGACTTTTACATATAAGTAGCCTGGGCAAACAGCGGTAACGGCGTACAATTACGAAAAAGTTACCGCAGCATCGCCAACTCCCCACTCTAGTCATCGATGCTGTATGCGAGTAGTTTTGTGTATATAAAGGCTGTCGTAACTTATTTCGTAATTCCGGCTGACTTGTGGCCGATTAAATAGCGCAACGTTCCTAACTTGTGCGGCGTATCAATTACAAGAGAGTTTTCCGAACGCCGGCGTGAGGCAGATAACAGTATTGCAAATGAAATCTTAAGTACACTGTTTTTTAAAGTTTTAAAATGAATTTAGGATTTCAAATACGTTACCGAAGGTTTAAAAAGAAAGACATTTGGAAAACAGTAATTTAGACTAAAACAACTACACTCGAGTACTCGACCATGGTTATGAATATACACGTTCTGACCTGGAAATGGGACATAACTGGTATTTGCTTTAAGCTTTAAGTTTTCGAGACTAGCTATGGTTTAAATCTTTTAAATCTTCCCCATTACGTTTCATGTATTATCCAGCGATCCCTCAAAACTTTTTCGTCCTTGAAAAACTTTCGGATCACAAGTTTTCATTTGTTTTTAACCTTCCTCGAACATCGAGTGGGAAACGTCGTATTCGTTCCTTCCGCGGTCAAAACGAGAGAATCACCAACGTTGTCGCTGCGAGAGACGGAGAGGGCAGCGTGGGAGTCGAAGCGATTAAAGTCCCAATTAAATATTATATACGGCGGTGTTCGTTTTCACGTGATTACTTCGCCCGTTTGCCTTTCGTTGTCCACACGGGCGGCGGCAACACTAAATCGGTTAGCGATCATTGTCCGCCCCGAACGATGACCATATGCATCTCGTTCGATATGCATTAGAGAAATCGTTCTGAAAGTCGATGCAGATGACGATGATAGTTGTTATTGTTAAAGATGCAAGGACATTACTGGCGGGATTTCCATATTTGGAATGATCTCGAGGAGATATTTGGTTTCGTTTCCAGTTCGTTTCAAAATCGGGGAGGGGGTATTCTAATTGTAAGTTAAATACAAGGAAGATCGACTGGATAAGTTAGCTTCGATTCCTTCCTGAATTTCACTATCGTCATACTTTGGACAAACAAAGTAACGGTTTTGGGGGAATGATTTCTCGATTTCTACTGCGTTTGTGATCACTTAGTTTCTGGATGACGATGGTACATGTTTTCTTTCATTTTGGAACCGTTATTCGAATTAGTTTTCGGGAGGTCACCAGATGTTTTTGGCAATGTTGTACAAGAAGAAGTCAACAACTAACAGGTAGCAGTCTATAACATGAAAAAGGATTTTAGTAGCACAGAAGTAACCGATTTCCTAGATTCTGCCTGATCAAGCATACTTAACAGATGATTTCAGCTACAACACGAAAAGTGTATATTTTAGAAGCACAAAATCCCCAGATCTCCTAGATGCTGCATCATTAAACATACTTAACAGATGATTTCGGCTAGAACATGAGTAGACTCTAAATTTTGTGACTTTAAGCCTATCGACTTTGAGCCAGTTAGGACTATCGTAAGTATTCGATCTTGAAATGGAATTTCTATGCCTTGGAGTAAAAAGTCTTCTTCGACAAAAACTTTTTCTTCACTCTCATGTCAATCTTAACGACGTGAGCTGGGCGGCGTAAATATTGCTTCACCTTACTCCAACGGCCACTGAGATCAAAACGACCGCATGAAATCGCTAAACTGAATCCCTATCTTTACTCCTGTAGGACTCAAGTACGAGAAAATCACAGTTAAGGGCTTCTTGGGCGCACTCGAAAACCTCAAGGGCGGAGAAAGACGCAGAATAGGGAAAGTACGTGGTACAAGTGAAAGGACTAACAAAAAAAAAAGAAAGATGAGTAAATAGGGGAGCAGGAGGAGGAGAAGATGAAGACGGGAACAGAGAGACAGAGAGCCCTCTTCGTCTTCTCGTCCTTCTGCTCCCCTAATTCCTCATCTTCCTTCTTTTTCTGTATTATTCCCATTAGTTTTTCTGGGCATCGAATTGCTGGTCCAATTTCTGATCACGAGTCTCTCTTTCTTTTGTGTGCTCAGCTCTTAGGTTCCACCTGTTCCATATTTCTTTGCTCTATAACTCTCAATTAAATTAAAAATTAGAAAATATAAACTAACCTATTTTTTGCATTACCTCACCCTTCTCCTCCTTCCCTGCCCTCCCTATCATTTTACAGGTTGCTTCCCGTTATTCTAGTTTACTTCGCGTGAATTCATTGCCATTTATGTATAATCTGTTCTATCCTAGATTCAACAGACACCCCCTCTCTTGCTGCCTTCACGTGTTTGATCGGTTTCTTGCGTTGTTGTAATATTTCCTTCGGGTAATCTGCGTTTATAAATATGTCTTTTGCCTTGAGCTTCTCAGCCTGTCTCATTACTTTCATCTTCGTATTCAATGTCCCCAACTCTGTCAATATTAATTTTCTTCCTCTTTTATCCTCCCGTCTTCAATCTTCTAACCTCCGTTATTTCCTGATCACTGTTTGTTGCTACTTGTATCTGCCTCAATATCTTTATCACCGATTCCCTTGTCTGTCGCTCCTCCTCCTTTTCTGCTTCCTCCAGTTCGTGATTACGTTAACTCTCTTTGCAATAATACTATTTTGTTTTCATGTTTCTCTATTATCTTCTTCATTTCATGCTTTTCCTCGTTTCGGACACAAGAAGAGAAAAATGGAAACCCTGATCGACATATGTAGGGAGGAGATTGAAGGAATAGGGGATGGAAATAAGACTAAGTAGATATTAATAAACCAGAAAACACACAATATAAACGGAGACAGAGGGGTTAGTATGTAAAGGACAGTAAACAGCATACGAATAAATATGTCTATCGTATGTACCCATTAGGAATGATTACATCGGAGAATGGCAAGATGCATCTGGCGATAGAAAATAAAATCAAGAAAACCATAGGAATTTATGATGGCCTAAACAATACCATACCATACAATAAAGTAGCAGTGCCAACACACACTTATAGGGATGTCAATCTTGGGTAAACACTGAGAAGCACGAGAGTGCGGTAACGGCTACATAAATGAAACAACTAAGAAATATAGCAGGAAGAACGCGATTGAATAGGATGAGAAATGAAGACAGACTGCAACTGAACCAGGAATTCGTAAGAAGTAGAAAAGAAAAGAGAGTACTGAACTGGTTCGGATATATAACAGGGATGCACAAACACCCATTGTTGAGGAGAATGGTGGCGACAAAAACCGAAAGGAGAAGGAAAAGAGGTGGACCGAGGATGAACTGGGCGCAAAAAATAGCAGAGTCGGGAAAGGGAAGCGGGAAAACAATTAGGGAGCGGCGGTCACCACCAGGAAGAAATAGGAAAGATAATTCGGAAAAATGAAACAAGAAACTCCAACATCCTGACAGAGCAAGAGGAGAACCCAAGAAGAAGAGGAAGAAAAAGAAGAATGACCCTCAAAGTTTATGAATCCACAAAGTAATAAGGATAGCAGGAAGTAAACCAGAGGAAAACAAATTGGAAAACTTGAACATGGGTTGAAATGTAGATAAAACGAAGCAAACGATATATGAGCATCAAGAGAGGTAACACTAGAAAGACGAGACACAAACAAATGTATTTGGGTGATCACTTAATCATTGATTCTCGAAGATTTCTCAGTTCAGCATCATCGAAATTGCAGCCTAAGAAGAACACCAAGAACCATTCAAGAATTAGAAAATATGCTGGATAGAAGTAAGGTAAAAAGACCAGGAACGAAGATATCGTAGAAACAAGAGGAAAAGGGAACTTTTAAGGAGGACAAATTTAAGAACCGTTAGAAAGGCTACCTGTATCCTCCGACGTTCAAATTAGCCAAATCTTCAGAGTGATCAAGATTTGAAGCAGAATTAGGAAATCTGTAGTTTGATAGAAAAAGAAGGATACAAATACAAGGGAATGAAAGATTGACAGAGACAGGGACACAGACCCAATGTTAAGAACCAAGGACTTCAAATTTTTGGGTTTTCACTGCACTCCTTTTCGTTTTCCGTCTTCCTTCTCCTCCTCACTTTATCCTTCTTCCTTTTTCCCTCCTTTTGCGCCGCGCATTCCCTTCTTTTTCGAAATAGGCTTTATAGATGATTTAATTTACATACTTACAAAGAACTTCACAAAGAACGAAATAAAAACGTATCGTTTCCTTCGAAGCAAACTTCGTAGCTGCTTTCATTTTCACATTAAGTCAATTATACTTTCCCCGTTACTTTTTTTCAAATACTTCCTTCCCTTCCAATCTGACTTTTGGTACTGCACGAAACAAAGAGAAAAACGTGTCGTTTTCGAAACGCGCGATTTTCTCCCCGAAATATAAAAATAAACGTGACACACTAGCCACAGTTCGTACGCAATATCAAAAAATAGCGCATGCAAGTTATTTTAAAAGTAAATAAATACCAAAGCAACATATCTATCTGAAATAGAACAATGTTTAGCTTAGCGCTATTTTCGAAATCCGAATAACTCATTGGTAGTATGTATGTATGTATGTTCCTGTGTTTATAGAACGCCACCGGCACAAACACTCCGCGTCGTATTTATGTAAAAAGTAAAAATGTTCTGTATGTATGTAAGCATCGAGAAGCGTGAATATTTCGATTGAAATTAGTTCGTATGAAATTTCCATCGCCATTTGATAATTCCTTCGATCACGAAGACGTAAACAAAACAACGTGGATATCAACTGATGGTAAAGCGAAGAATCGGGTGGACCATGTGATTATAGAGAGAAAACATGCGAAAGTGATAAATAATGTTAGAAGCTGCAGAGGCGCATATATAAACTCGGACCATATATACTAGCAACTTCGAAGGAGGAGGCAACAACTAGCCAAACAAAAAAGGACAAAGCAGAAAGACGAGAGAGGTTTAACGTGGATGAATATACAGGTTATAATGGCGAGAGAACGTTTTAAAGAGGAGTTATCAAGTATGTTGGAAAGGAACTCACAATTGGAGGGCTCACTAGAAGAATAGATTAGATGCGAAGAAGCCCAAAGAAATAGGAAAGGAAATCCGGATTGGTCTGACAATGAAAGTAGAAACGCCCTAAAACAAAAAAATTAAGCAAGAATGAGAATGCAGAATGTAAATACATCAGAAAATGAAAGCCATTTTGAAGAGATTAGTGTACTGAGAATTTAGATAACTATATTAACAAGATTGCACCCAGGTCTATATTGTTGATGCCCAGATGTCCTTGATTTCTTATATCCAGTGGTAATTGGGAATTCTTGTGATGTGAACTATTAATCGATGCATTTTATAATAATTGATAATTTTATTTCTAGTTACATTTTTCCCCCATCAAATGTCTCTGGCTGGACTTAAAAAAGAAACTAACACCTGCAGGGTAATTAAATGCTTAAAAGGTGGCGCGCGCGGTATCGGAAAAGTATAAATAGAACTCAAAACTAAACCGAATGTCATTTTAACATGAACATCCACAACTCCAACATTTACTGTGAATTTTGATATATTGTGATACAAATATTAATATACTACACTAGGAACGTAGCTGAATGTTTATGTCAGAAAAGGAAGAGAAAATACATATATGGAGAAGAAACTGCAAGAAAAAGAAGAATACTGTATCAATAAAGAGATAAGAAAGATAAGAAGTAAAGAAGAGTAAACAAGGATTCCCAGAGACAACACAATATGTAAAAAAGCAATAGGTACAACAGAAAAAAACTAAATAGATAGGTACAGTACTCTGAGGAGCTGGATGGGCAAAAAGGAGAAATATAAATGCAACAAAACGGAGAAGTACTAAATATCAAAGAGGAATTGCAATTTCCTGATCTATTTTGTCTGCACCACAGGTTCTTCCTGTTTTTATTCTGCTCAGAGCTTCCTCTACTTCTTCTATATCTATTTCTTCCGTTTTTTTCCAGTTCTTGGTTATATTAATTTTGTGTTCCTGATTCTGATAGTGAATTTGTATGATTTGCTCCTTCTGTGAGTTTTTATGTGAAGAATTCTTTCCACATTTGAAGCATGTCTTCAGTTCTCGTCTTTAGTTCATTTCCGGTATTCCTAATGGATTTTATTCCTTCCCTTTTCTTCCATTCATTGATCTTATTAGGTTCCAAAATTTCCTGTTATTTCTTTTCTTCTTTGTTTCTCATTTATGTCATTTCCAAAATCTTTCCTTTTTCGCCTCTTCGATTCTCTTCTTAACTTCTCCTTAAAATCGTCAAAATCACGTATGACCACCGTACCGGAAGCGACAATAAAAGTCTCATAACTTCTAAACTACTAAACCGATTGCAAATTTTCTTGCACCAGTCAATTGTACAGGTCGAAATGCATTAGAAACGGCCGGGGCTCGGATATAAATACATTTATTTAGACCAAAATCGTCAAAATCACGTATGACCAATGAACCGGAACTTGAGTAAAAAGTAGCATAACTCCTAAACTACTAAACCGATTTCAAATTTTCTTGCATCAGTCAATTCTACAGGTCGAAATGTATTAGAAACGGCCGGGGCTCGGATGTAAATACACTTATTTAGGCCAAATATCGTCAAAATCACGTATGAGCATCGTACCGGAAGCGACAATAAAAGTCTCATAACTTCTAAACTACTAAACCGATTTCAAATTTTCTTGCACCAGTCAATTCTACAGGTCGAAATGTACTAGAAACTGCCGGGGCTCGGATGTAAATACATCTATTCAGGGCAGAATTCGTTAAAATCACGTATGACCAATGAACCGGAACTTGAGTAAAAAGTAGCATAACTCCTAAACTACTCAACCGATTTGAAATTTTCTTGCACCAGTCAATTCTACAGGTCGAAATGTATTAGAAGCACTCGGGGCTCTGCTATTAATACATTTATTCAGGCCGAAATTCGTCAAAATCACCTATGACCACCGTACCGGAAGCGACAATAAAAGTCTCATAACTCCTAAACTACTAAACCGATTTCAAATTTTCTTGCATCAGTCAATTCTACAGGTCGAAATGTATTAGAAACGGCCGGGGCTCTGCTATAAATACATTTACTTAGGCCAAAATTCGTCAAAATCACGTATAACCAATGAACCGGAACTTGAGTAAAAAGTAGCATAACTCCTAAACTACTAAACAGATTTCAAATTTTCTTGCACCAGTCAATTCTCCAGGTCGAAATGTACCAGAAACGGCCGGGGCTCGCATGTAAATACATCTAATCAGGGCAGAATTCGTTAAAATCACGTATGACCAATGAACCGGAACTTGAGTAAAAAGTAGCATAACTCCTAAACTACTCAACCGATTTGAAATTTTCTTGCACCAGTCAATTCTACAGGTCGAAATGTATTAGAAACGGCCGGGGCTCTGCTATAAATACATTTATTTAGGCCAAAAATCGTCAAAATCACGTATGACCACCGTACCGGAAGCGACAATAAAAGTCTCATAACTTCTAAACTACTAAACCGATTGCAAATTTTCTTGCACCAGTCAATTATACAGGTCGAAATGCATTAGAAACGGCCGGGGCTCGGATATAAATACATTTATTTATACCAAAATCGTCAAAATCACGTATGACCAATGAACCGGAACTTGAGTAAAAAGTAGCATAACTCCTAAACTACTAAACCGATTTCAAATTTTCTTGCATCAGTCATTTCTACAGGTCGAAATGTATTAGAAACACCCGGGGCTCTGCTATAAATACATTTATTTAGGCCAAAAATCGTCAAAATCACGTACGACCACCGTACCGGAAGCGACAGTAAAAGTCTCATAACTCCTAAACTACTAAACCGATTGCAAATTTTCTTGCACCAGTCAATTCTACAGGTCAAAATGTATTAGAAACGGCCGGGGGTCGGATGTATATACATTTATTTAGGCCAAAATTCGTTAAAATCACGTATGACCACCGTACCGGAAGCGACAGTAAAAGTTTCATAGCTCCTAAACTACTAAACAGATTACAAATTCTCTTGCACCAGTCAATTCTACAGGTCGAAATGTATTAGAAACGGCCGGGGTTCGGATGTAAATACATTTATTTAGGCCAAAAATCGTCAAAATCACGTATGACAACCGTACCGGAAGCGACAGTAAAAATCTCATAACTCCTAAACTACTAAACCGATTGCAAATTTTCTTGCACCAGTCAATTCTACAGGTCGAAATGTATTAGAAACGGCCGGGGCTCGGATGTAAATACATTTATTTAGGCCAAAAGTCGTCAAAATCACGTATGACCACCGTACTGGAAGCGACAGTAAAAGTCTCATAACTCCTAAACTACTAAACCGATTTCAAATTTTCTTGCATCAGTCAATTCTACAGGTCGAAATGTATTAGAAACGGCCGGGGCTCTGCTATAAATACATTTACTTAGGCCAAAATTCGTCAAAATCACGTATAACCAATGAACCGGAACTTGAGTAAAAAGTAGCATAACTCCTAAACTACTAAACCGATTTCAAATTTTCTTGCACCAGTCAATTCTCCAGGTCGAAATGTATTAGAAACAGCCGGGGCTCTGCTATAAATACATTTATTTAGGCCAAAAATCGTCAAGATCACGTACGACCACCGTACCGGAAGCGACAGTAAAAGTCTCATAACTCCTAAACTACTAAACCGATTGCAAATTTTCTTGCACCAATCAATGCTACAGGTCGAAATGTATTAGAAACGGCCGGGGTTCGGATGTAAATACATTTATTTAGGCCAAAATCGTCAAAATCACGTATGACCAATGAACCGGAACTTGACTAAAAAGTAGCATACCTCCTAAACTACTAAACCGATTTCAAATTTTCTTGCATCAGTCAATTCTACAGGTCGAAATGTATTAGAAACGGCCGGGGCTCTGCTATTAATACATTTATTCAGGCCGAAATTCGTCAAAATCACCTATGACCACCGTACCGGAAGCGACAATAAAAGTCTCATAACTCCTAAACTACTAAACCGATTTCAAATTTTCTTGCATCAGTCAATTCTACAGGTCGAAATGTATTAGAAACGGCCGGGGCTCTGCTATAAATACATTTACTTAGGCCAAAATTCGTCAAAATCACGTATAACCAATGAACCGGAACTTGAGTAAAAAGTAGCATAACTCCTAAACTACTAAACCGATTTCAAATTTTCTTGCACCAGTCAATTCTCCAGGTCGAAATGTATTAGAAACAGCCGGGGCTCTGCTATAAATACATTTATTTAGGCCAAAAATCGTCAAGATCACGTACGACCACCGTACCGGAAGCGACAGTAAAAGTCTCATAACTCCTAAACTACTAAACCGATTGCAAATTTTCTTGCACCAGTCAATTCTACAGGTCGAAATGTATTAGAAACGGCCGGGGTTCGGATGTAAATACATTTATTTAGGCCAAAATTCGTCAAAATCACGTATAACCAATGAACCGGAACATGAGTAAAAAGTAGCATAACTCCTAAACTACTAAACCGATTTAAAATTTTCTTGCATCAGTCAATTCTACAGGTCGAAATGTATTAGAAACGGCCGGGGGTCTGCTATAAATACATTTATTTAGGCCAAAATTCGTCAAAATCACGTACGACCACCGTACCGGAAGCGACAGTAAAAGTCTCATAACTCCTAAACTACTAAACCGATTGCAAATTTTCTTGCACCAGTCAATTCTACAGGTCGAAATGTATTAGAAACGGCCGGGGTTCGGATGTAAATACATTTATTTAAGCCAAAAATCGTCAAAATCTCGTATGACCACCGTACCGGAAGCGACAGTAAAAGTCTCATAACTCCTAAACTACTAAACCGATTGCAAGTTTTCTTGCACCAGACAATTCTACAGATCGAAATGTATTAGAAACGGCCGGGGCTCTGCTATGAATACATTTATTTAGGCCAAAAATCGTCAAAATCACGTATGACAACCGTACCGGAAGCTACTGTAAAAGTCTTATAACTCCTAAACTACTAAACCGATTGCAAATTTTCTTGCACCAGTCAATTCTACAGGTCGAAATGTATTAGAAACGGCCGGGACTCGAATGTAAATACATCTATTCAGGGCAAAATTCGTTAAAATCGCGTATGACCAATGAACCGGAACTTAAGTAAAAAGTAGTATAACTCCTAAACTACTCAACCGATTGCAAATTTTCTTGCACCAGTCAATTCTACAGGTCGAGATGTATTAGAAATGGCCGGGGCTCTGCTATAAATACATTTACTTAGACCAAAGATCGTTAAAGTCACGTCTGACCACCGTACCGGAAGCGACAATAAAAGTCTCATAACCTCTAAACTACTAAACCGATTTCAAATTTTCTTGCACCAGTCAATTCTACAGGTCGAAATGTACTAGAAACGGCCGGTACTCGAATGTAAATACATTTATTTAGGCCAAAATCGTCAAATTCACGTATGACCACCGTACCGGAAGCGACCGTAAAAGTCTCAAAACTCTTAAACTACTAAACCGATTGCAAATTTTCTTGCACCAGTCAATTCTACAGGTCGAAATGTATTAGAAACGGCCGGGACTCGGATGTAAATACATTTATTTAGGCCAAAAATCGTCAAAATCATGTATGACAACCGTACCGGAAGCGACAGTAAAAATCTCATAACTCCTAAACTACTAAACCGATTGCAAATTTTCTTGCACCAGTCAATTCTACAGGTCGAAATGTATTAGAAACGGCCGGGGCTCGGATGTAAATACATTTATTTAGGCCAAAAGTCGTCAAAATCACGTATGACCACCGTACTGGAAGCGACAGTAAAAGTCTCATAACTCCTAAACTACTAAACCGATTGCAAATTTTCTTGCACCAGTCAATTCTACAGGTCGAAATGTATTAGAAACGGCCGGGGCTCTACTATAAATACATTTACTTAGGCCAAAGATCGCCAAAATGAGGTATGACCACCGTACCGGAAGCGACAGTAAAAGTCTCATAACTCCTAAACTACTAAACCGATTGCAAATTTTCTTGCACCAGTCAATTCTACAGGTCGAAATGTATTAGAAACGGCCGGGGCTCGGATGTAAATACATTTATTTAGGCCAAAAGTCGTCAAAATCACGTATGACCACCGTACCGGAAGCGACAGTAAAAGTCTCATAACTCCTAAACTACTAAACCGATTGCAAATTTTCTTGCACCAGTCAATTCTACAGGTCGAAATGTATTAGAAACGGCCGGGGCTCTGCTATTAATACATTTATTTAGGCCAAAAATCGTCAAAATCACGTATGACCACCGTGCCGGAAGCGACAGTAAAAGTCTCATAACTCCTAAACTACTAAACCGATTGCAAATTTTCTTGCACCAGCCAATTCTACAGGTCGAAATGTATTAGAAACGGCCGGGGCTCGGATGTAAATACATTTATTTAGGCCAAAAATCGACAAAATCACGAATATCCAATGAACCGGAACTTGAACTCATAACTTCTAAACTACTAGATTCCTGATTCTGATAGTGAATTTGTATGATTTGCTCCTTCTGTGAGTTTTTATGTGTGTGTTATATGTATATTCACATTTGAAGCATATCTTCAGTTCTCGTCTTTAGTTCATTTCTGGTATTCCTAATGGATTTTATTCCTTCCTTTTTCTTCCATTCATTGATCTTATTAGGTTCCAAAATTTCCTGTTATTTCTTTTCTTCTTCGTTTCTCATTTATGTCATTTCCAAAATCTTTCCTTTTTCGGCTCTTCGATTCTCTTCTTAACTTCGTTCCTGATTTTAATATAACGTTCTTTATAATGTTGTCCTTTTGTTAGAACATATTTTTTACGTTACCAAGGTTTGAGAACGCATTGCCCAGCCTTTAAGTCGTTCTCTATTTTTGATTCCATCAGTTAACAACGAAGAAGGTAGAGGATTACGTATTCATCAGAAATTGGGCGCACCAGCCATGACCAATTCTGCCTTCTGATGTTTGTGATGGTACCAATTGATTCGCGAAAATGAGCATCCAAACGTGGTTAAGGGATATTCAAATTCCTGATAAACTCTGAGAAAAAGTTATCCTCGTAAAATATCAGCTACTCCGAAGAAAGAAGTATATGACTTTGTTAGCAGGTGTATAAGGAACGCGTTTGTCCTCTTTTAGGTAACTGATCGTCTTAACAAGCATTAAAGAGGAAAGAAGCCTGTAATGTCTGGTCCTGTTAATTACAACTTGCACCCTTTCGCACTTCATATTTGCTTTCATTGAATTCCAGGAGATTATGAAAAAGGCGAACCAACACATGATCAAAATTCCTGGCAAAATCAGAGGTAGCATCGTCGTTGAATGAATATCATTCCTTTTAAGTCCTGACTTTATGAAGGACATACACGCCCTTCAGACTTTTCTTAGATAGCCCGTTGCTTTAATCCAAATCACATAAAAGGAAAAGGATGTTATGGTTCCTCTAACGTCAGATCATAATAATCACAGCTCACACTTCCTGTTTGAGTTTATATTTAAGAACGCCAATTTGTTGGGAAAAATCAAATCATCCAGTATTTTGTGCAACTTTCTGTGTCCTAATATTCTGATTCGATTAAAACGCACCAAATTGGAAAAGCACTTGCACATAAATTGACATGAGAGGAAGAAGACAATTACAGGACCAACAAAAATGACGCAAATTTACTTATAATCTCTTCGTCTTCGTGGGGAGAGATATTTGGAGAAGCAATAAAGAAATTTCAACTTACACACTCTTTACATTCTTTTCTTGTGGGGCCACGTGCAACACCAAAACCACGTTAGAATTAAATACCACGAATTCCTAACAATATCCCCAAACAATAATAAAACTACGCCACTGGCAGAGGTATTACGAGTGGACATACATACATACAAATAATCCCGAACGAATAGGTTAAACCGTCCACAATAGGCGAGAAACGAGAACTCACAGAGGAAGGCATTGTACGTCGCTAGGTCGTTTTAATTCGGTCATAAATTAAGCTAGTAATAGCCGTTGGCTCGGACAATTTCTAATGCTCGAGGATAATTACGATAAGAAGGAATTATTACGTGATTATCTCGCTTTCCGCTCCAAACTAACGCTGTCGTCGCAGTTGACGAAATAATAGAAATCGTTGTCGCTCGCCGCTTCACGGTAAGCGATTTTGTCTTCTCTCTGTCAACTGGTCTTAAAAGGAAAGATGCTGCTTGATTTATGGAGGTGTTTAAAAGAAGAGAGAAATTTTGGGACGACAACCAAAACTTCTTGTTGTTCCTCGAGGAAGGAGGAGTGGATATATTTTGACCTTTAACACTTGACACTAAATCATATCGGTAAACTCCTCACCACACAATTGCTTAATAATAGATTCGGTTTTGTTTTAACACTTACTACTTTTGGTGTCACTGAGAAATATAGATTCTTTTGGGCGAGACCGCGCATGATTGATTGGCAATGTTGGCCTTCTTGAACAGATTTATCACTTTCCAACCGGTTTATTGAGGGAGCTCAGTTAAAAGAAAAGAATATTTCATTTTTGGGGGACCAAGGCATCAAAAATAAGTCTCATCCTCTAATTGTCGAGGAACAATACTCTCCCTTTGACAGCTGCAACTTTAAGCTCACACTTTACAAGCCCAGAATTATTACAGAAATTTTTAAGAAAGAGTTGTGCCTTGAGATATTCCTTCTCTTGATCGCTACCAGATCCATTTGAGTATTTTAAATTTCATTTTCCGGAACCAAGGCAATAAAGATAAATCTTATCTTCGAATTTTTTACCGACAATACTCTCTTTGAAGCTGCAACTTAAACTCACCTTTCATAAGGCCATAAGAATTTTTGAAGAAATTTTTAAGAAAGAATTGCCCTTTGAGACATTCCCTCTCTTAATCCCCTCCTAGTTTTCGGTGTAAGATTCGGAACCACCGAGCCGTATACGTACGTATACCGTACCGCTCCTGGCAGGCTCATTGGTATGTTCTTATTTTCGCGACGTCTTGGAAGTAACAGATCCATTTCAGGATTTTAAAACTGCTACGCTAACCATGTTTCGATTCCAGACCTTCTCATTGTGAGGTGTGTGCTTCGCCGCTCAGCCACTAAGTAGAGGAATTTATTCGCAAAAAACTATCGGCAATTTTATGATCTATTCTTCGTGCCAAGGCGGTCACGGTAAGAATTCCTCAGCATGTTGAACTTCATTAGTTAGGTTTATATCTTCAATTCGAAGCAATTCCTGCCTTGCATGTGAGAAACTTTAAGATTCTTCATTGTTGCTTTGCTGCCGGATAATCCACTTTCTTTTAGAAGATGATGAGGTTAGACGTTAGATGTTGATATCGTAGAGAATTTCGTGTTAACGACATTTTAGGAAAATTTCCAACGAAGCAGCTGTCCCAAATCTACAATCGAATCAAGTTCTATTTGCGGAAAATGAATCAATGTTACTAGTCAAATCAGGAAGAAATACATATAACAGCAATTCCGACATATCTCTGTAGTTCGAAAGTAAGGGATGGTGCACGCGTGCATGAATTTCGCCGTATTTTCCATAATAACTTCATATTGTAATTAGGTTATGGATCATTCCCTCTAATAAAACAACTACTACCCGTACAATATCATCTCCGGACATTGAATAACACGCAGATCTAGAATCGTACGACGACTTACCGCATGTGCAAGTTAATTGGGAGCGGGAATTTTTGCAAGTCTCAGTATAATTCTGATGTCGTTCTGGTGCGTTTGTATGGATAATAATTATTTTAAAGAAAAACTTGGCCAATACCTACCTACAATCATAGGAAACGATGATGGCATTACAACTAAACTCCCGTTCTGATGAAATCGTTTTCCAAACCAAAATGACAATACACTACACCTCAAATATTATACCAAAAACAATACACCCGACGACGTTTCGCCACTTCTATAAGTGGCTTCCTCAGGAGTTGAAAGAAACTGAAGAACGGAGCAGGGATAGGCCAACTGTCCAGCCTTGTATCTGTAACTATGTATAACCCTGGAAGTCATGGTCCATCGAACAATAACTGGTAGGAAAAATCATTGAGGGGAGGGGGAGGTTAACGGTGGTGATTTCCAAGAAGTACAGAGAGTGCAGCCATCTTAGCAAATTCGGTTGTGTGTGTTTCCGAATTTCGATGGCTTCACGTTTCTTGCGTTGGAAGTAGCCATGGAGATTGGTGATGATAGAGATAAAATCGAAGGGGATGTTAACTATCTGCAGCCGTTGTGCTGCAAGAGCACAATATACGATTCCCGAATTTAACATTTTTATTCTATTACTGCTACATTTGACTAAAGACAAGTTGCAAACTCGGAAGCAATCTTTTTACTGACTTTGATCTTGAAAACTTGCGTCATTGTAAGTACTATTATTCTTGAAGTTACCATTCATCCCCAAAGAATAAAACCAGAGGAACATTCCAAACTACTTTTAACTGAAGCTAAGGACGAAAATCTTGTTAGACTTCGGAAGTTGTAATTGATATTAAGACAACCTTCACAAGGATGTTACAAGAAGAGAGAAATTGGATTAAGGAGATTTGGATTTGGCGTAGGAAAAAATTCTGTATCGGTTTTACACCGTTTTCTAATATGTCAACATGTTATGGAAAGAATTTGGGGCATACTACAACACAAGAAAATATTAGTCATCGTTTCGAACTCGATACATCTGATACCAGGTGTAGGATCTTCGAGAATGTCCAAGAAGGATAACCTGAAAATTTTCTTAAGTCACGTGGTTAAAGACACAAGACTGAAGAAAATAGCAATGTAACAGTAAGTTAATTAGGAGAAATAAAACCCGTCGGGGATTTAGTGAGAAAAAGACGTTTAGACCTCTCACCAACTTGGGGTATCTCAAAATACCACATTTGCTTTACCCTTTTCGTTTCCTTTTGTCCAGCAAGGGCTGAAGATCTGGCAATATGGAATCTGAAATGATAAAGTGGATGGGAAAAGAAAGAATAACGTGGTTATGGGTAATTGACGACGAAGCAGGTAAGCAAAGAGGAAATATTGAACTATATGACAATAACAGACGAAAATCTTAGAATACAATTCAAGGACCGAAGCGCGTAGGAGGGGGTTAACAGAAGAAAATCAGAACAGTAAGGGATGAAAACAGCCAAACTAAAGTATGTCAGGGAAGACACGTTGAAAGTGTGGAAATTACATAACTCCAAAAAATTACAGAAGAAGTAACTAGTAAAGTCGAGGAGTGGAACGGGAAATAGACAATGAACAACAAAGAAGAGGAGAGGGGCAGCTTGGAAGAATCGCGATAGAAGAAATATAAGAAAAAGTATGAAAGATAAAAACAGGAAAGGCAGGTGGAGATGATAATATGGAACTTGAAGTTGATCCAGTCAATGGGAAACGAAGGGATAAGGTAGTTATGGGTAATTTGCAACTAAGCATGGGAACAACTGGAATACCAGAAGATTGGAAGAGCAATCATCATCATCCTTATAGTACCAACATATGAGAATTGGAACCCACTCAACCATGATAATTATAGTATACAGTGCGTACTAGGATCGTGGAAAGAAAATTGAGGAAAATACTTGAATATAAATTATACGAGGAACAAATGCCATTCAGAACTTAAGAAGAAAACAATTGACAATATACAGTTTGTCCCCGGATTAACTAACTAAATGTACTTTTTTGCCATCGTAGTGACGGCCTTTATTTTTATAAAGTAAAAATGTGCCTCAAATTCTTTTCGGGTCAAACAGGACCGCAAGAGCCAAAACGTTACAACGAGATGCAACAACTTTTTATCAATTATTCGTGTAGTGAAGTCAATCCGGGGACACACTGTATACATGTTAAGAAATATTGTGGAAAGAACAATGGAAGAGGGAAGGGAATTCATATTAATATTCATAGATCTACGAGCAACATTCATGGGAGTAGATAGAAATGCCCGGTGGAATTGGAATTATCTAAGACGAATAGCAGGAAAACGAGATGGGAAAGAATGCCAAACGAGAAAATGAAAAAACAGACGACAGCGAGCATGGTATGGGCACATAATAAGAATACGCCCAGAAAAACTACCCACAAGAATACACGAGATGAAAACCGCGATGAAAAGAAGATAGAGGTCCAGGAAGACCTGTGTGTAATAAGAATTGGGACGACCAAAGACGAGAACGATAGAGAAGAGAAAATTCTTGCACGATACCGAAAAGGATGGAAAAATTGGGATATGAATTCATCAGTTCGACGTTCGAAAGGGCATAAGGAAGAGCGAAAATGAAGAAGAGGGGGGCAACTTTATCCTTTTCCGATAATAGTGTCATTTTGACACTCTATCCTTATACTTCGATAAATTAAGACCTATTTTTTAAGTTAATAAGCAAATGCAATGATTACTAAGTGACCGCCGTTAAGGAAATACATCCATCAACACCTCATCGTGTTTACGATGACCGAAATCCTCGCCGGGAACGAACAGGTAAACGCCGCGCGGTCACGTGATAGGAATGAAGTTAAAAAGACAGATGGGTATGATGAATAAGATGTAAATCGTCGGCGTAACCGCTACCTGCGCATTTTAATATACGTACGTGTCTATGAAAAGATGTTAATCTTCGAAAATGGTGTCCAGCACCATCGCCGTTTTTTATACCTTCGTTCGTGGTGTCTTTGAGGAGAGGACGGACGACAAGCAGCAAAGAGGCACATTGTTTACGCGTGAAAGCGATATTCGGACTCATCTCTCCATTGTTATGTTGATCGTCTTTGTAGATATCGGGATAAACAACTGGATTCTTACGAAAATGAAAAGAAGATGTTTTATTTCCTTTTTGTTTGGGATAAGTGAATGTAGTTGTTCTATCTTTAAACCGAATCAACAGAACCAACGGATAGAACATTGTCACCTTTACCGAGGAATCCTTTGAAATAATAACGTTGGAAGTTGCACAATCGAACTTCAAAAGTATGCTTGAAAAGTTTGCGATTGAAATATGATAGGTTTACCTTACACCAAAATGTAAGTAGTAGAGGGTTGAGCAGAAGAAAGCTGTGTAAAATGCATCTTCCTCTCAACCCATTATAGCCCACAGTAAAGCTGCTGAAGACACGGTCCAGGGTAATATCGCATTTTGGGGCTTCGCGTCGAGTCTCAAACACACAAAAAGGAACTCGCATTTGCATGAACATTTGAAAATGGCGGACCAATATGGCGGTTGAAAATATGAAAAAGTTTAGCAGATTACATGATAATCGGTATTCGGGTCACAAATAATGATTAGTAAAAAGGAAAAATTTATTGTTGTAACGACTGAACCTCTACAAGCTCCAAAGTGCAGTAAGATGGTAAGGTACGGACTCCGGAATCTATGGGAGGATAAAGAGGAAGGTCTGGAAAGGAGAGATGAAGAAATCGGAAGGTTGATGCTCTTGATCCAATAGCAGACGGAGGACAGGGGATGGAAATAGAAAGACAAGGTATTTGCCAACCTAAAGCAACGATTACTCCAGGCAAATACCAGGCTTTTGGAAAAGCATCAAATTTCGACGAGAGTTGGAGCAATTACGACGAGAACAAGCTGAAGCCGAAACTCAGGAGAATTGGTGATTGTTAAAGCAAATCTCAATATTTAGAAAAGTACGAAGATGAGAAGATGGGAAGAGCTTTGCACAAAAGTATGACAATATCCAGGGTAAAAATAAATAATCTTCACATGATTAATGATGATGGCGGGAACTAAAGGGAGGAGGAATGGGCCCAACGAACTTAGAATTAGTGCACGGATTG
Source organism: Chrysina gloriosa (assembly GCA_038088585.1). Lineage (NCBI taxonomy): Eukaryota > Metazoa > Arthropoda > Insecta > Coleoptera > Scarabaeidae > Chrysina > Chrysina gloriosa. Next base: position 47,403,980 of record CM076093.1, on the reverse strand, counting down.
TAGGAACAATGTTGATAACAGGAAGACTAAAAAAATAAAGTGGCAATGAAATTAAACAAGTATAGGGTGGATGTGGCTACTCTGCAAGAGATGACGACGATGATGGAGAGGACGAGCAACAATCGTTAAGATGGACTATAAATTTTATTACCCGAGAAATCAAAAGCATGGCCAATATGTGGTCGTAAAAGCATTAAAAGAGAAAATATTAGAATTTAAACCAATACACAATGGAACGGTCTAGATTATAATAAAAGCAAAACCTTTCAACACATTATTTTTGAATATATGCTCACCAAATTAGGGCAACGAGAGAGAATAAAAATATAAACTTCATCAAAAAGTAGAAGAAGAAACAGAAAAATTCCCCAAGAGCAAGCACAGTTGTTATACTTATTTCAACACTAACAATAAGATCAGAAATGAGGAATGTTTATAGCAAGTTGCGGGAAAATATGCGACTAGAAAGCTAGTTGCAAAAAGATACTGGAGAGAGTCAAAATTCCAAATGAATAAAAAAGTAGTACACTCTCCAATGAATGACTTATTACTAAAGTTCGTTTAAAGGTGATTGCAAGGACTGTGGTGTAATTGGTGGTGAGGAGTTTACCGATGTGGTATTTGTGTCAAAGTTCGTTTGTTAGGCAACTCCCACAGAAAGTTGTACAATGGTTGCACTGCAAGAGACTACATTATGTATACCAATAATTGTCACTGATAAAATCGTGCTTTGTTAATCGTAGACTGACGCCGTAGACCAGTTTCGTCCTTATTAGGACTCTTCAGTACGGTATAGCATTCTGCGATTAACAAAGCGAGTTCAAAAGATTGTAAGAGTTCATATTGTCAATAGGTTTCACCAAACTAGTGGCTCCACCTAACGAACAGAGATAATATTGACATATCCAGGATACATCGTTTTAACGACTAGCAACACAAAGGAAACTAGTCTCAAATAAATGTTTGAGAAAATCAAAATTACAAACGAATAAGAAAGTGGATACGACGCATGTGAAGACCAACACTAACGGCCAATGATTATGTAACTTGGCTATGAGAACAAATGTGATAATGAGTAGTACGAAATTCAACCAGCTAATACGACATTAGATTGTATATGGATGTCACCGGATTAAAAGACATTTGTTCAGATTGATCATGTAATGATGATGGTACAGGAAGCCCTCAACGGTAATGGATGTAAAGACATGCGCACGCGCAGGCTGAGATCACTTCATGATAACCTGAACGCTGAAACAAAAAGTAACAAGACACAAGGAAAAGAATTTAGAGAGTAAGTGGAACATAGGTAGATAATGTAACCCAAAAGTAAAAGAAAAATATGCTGAAAATCTGGATAAATACAGAACGGACCAGCGTCAAAGGAGCACGGTGAAGATATCGTCCTATAACAAATAATATGCTGTCAAGTATTAACAAGTTATAATAAGTCTATTGTATCTATTTTTGTTACAGGTGCCAAGAAATAATACAAATATAATGGAAGATGGTAGCAGAAGGGATTGAGCAAACATGGCAATTCCCAAACCGTCTTTGAGCAGTAGACGGTAATCAATTCAAGATAATTCCACCCCCAGGGAGTGAATCGCTCTATGGAAATTACAAGAAGCTTCATAGCATTGCGTTAATGGTACTTCGTATTCTCCAGGTAATCTTCAAATATGGGAAGATTATAATTTTCTCGTGCGGTTTTCCACTAATTTATTCATTCTTGTATTGTTGTTCTTCTATTTGTTCTTCCTTTAATATTTTGTTGTTGTGACTTTCCTCTTTGCACTTTGGTGCTGGTTCACCTACACCATCGTTCCGTTCAACTTCGTGAGAAGTCGATGGCCCAGCTTCTTCCATCGCTATTTGTTTGGTTGTAGTTGCTTCGTTGAGTGGGCTTGAAATTGTTTTGGGGTAAGCAATGCTGGAGTAGTAGCTTTCAATATTCTCATTTTCCCCTTGGATTATTGTAACTGCTTCACATGTATCCGAATTATAAACATGATGGTTATTCTAAATATATATCAGAGGACGTGATGTTTAAGATTCAATAATGTAAATAATATTTAAACCATAATCAGTATCTGACTCGAAATTGCTACGAAGTCCTCCCAATCGAACATCCAAAATTTGGTTTGCTCTTCGACTGGCGTAATGTCAATACCAGTCGCAGGATCAACACTAGTACCCAATGCATTTGTGTTTTGGTCGGAAAATTTTTTTGGTAAGCTTCTTTAAGGGTGTTTAGGACTTTTCTTCGAGATCGATTAAATTTAATTTTTTATTGGCTCCAAAGCTATTTTGAAAACTGTATATCTGCCCGTTAAAAGTAGTGTGTTAAAAGATGAAATATTAGTTTTTACAATGTTAAGAACTTTTACAGCTTTAATTCTTTTTCAATAATAAATGAAGAACCAGTAAATTGACGGGCTCGAAATCATTCATACCGTGTATTCGTTAGAATAGCTATGTCTTATCGGCGAGCTTTTATAAATTCCTTGTTGTTGAATTTAACTTCAATTAAGGAACAGAAAAGTTACCATGAGCTTACCGTCATTTTTTGGACGCAAAGAGCAACAATAACAAAGGAATTTACAAAAGAGCTCGCCGATAAGACGTAGCTATTCTAACGAATACATGGCATGCGGAATTTCTAGCCCGTAAACTTACTAGTTCTTCACTTATTATTGAAAAAATATTAAGGCTTTAGAAGCTCTTAACATTGTGAAAAACTAGTATTTTATCGTTGCACACCCTACTTTTAAAGGCAGATATACAATTTTTAAAATAATTTTTTTAAGATTAAGTTTAACCGATCTTGAAAGAAAGTATGTCACATTCTTGCGAAATTTTATCCCACACTGCATCCTTTTCCTTCGAAACAAATGATCGCTTTTTCTACATTTTACTACAAAATTAGCGGCACGCTTGCCCACTTCTTCAAACATTTGTTTCAGACTACCACAGATTACTCAGTCACTCGATTAGAAACTACTTATTCACAGGTTTAAAAATTACTGAAACTTTTCACAGATGACAATAGTTATGTGACTTTACTGATATGGAAAAGGTCGCTTGGCAGACGCAATACTTAATAACCTACAATTTCTTATGTTGATAAACTAAAGAAACCTATCTATGCACCCTTAGTCTGAAGCAATGACGTTAGTCATACGGTAAAGTTTGCATTGTAGGCATAGCACCTAATAACTTACGACTTGTCACGTAAAAACCGATCGTACAATATGTACGATCGGTTACCCGGTACCCTTAAGAACTTAAGAAATGACCATTGCTATTCATACCTTTATACCGATGAACAAAAGTTCGAATACTTTTCATTAAACGTCTTGTTTCTTCTTGTTTGCGTTTTTCAAAAACATCAAGCAGAGTACAGGTTATTTAATTGAATGATCTGATATGACAGACAAATTCATAATCTGCCATTTCCGGATTCTGCCTTCTTCTTGTAATTTCTATTGGTTGAAATTTAAATTATATCTTAAATGATTCAGTGGCCTTCAATGATATAATAGTTTTTCTACCATATGCTCTTCCTAGTCAGGTTAATCAACATAGAACTTTTTAGTTCAACTGAACTGGTACAATTTAATCACCACGCAACTCATGGAACAGTTTCAAGGTTTAAGTTCAAGTGTAACGCTCAGCTGAATTCTCGTTTAAACCGACACTGAAAAACCGGAGATAAGTGGGGCATAATTTTTGACTTTAACCATTTAGACATCAGTTCAACCGATCATTTAACTGAAACGCAATGACGACCGGACAGGCCGTGTAAAAGGCACTACAGAAATATGGGATATGACTAACAGGAAAACACAGAAAAAATGTCATGGAATGAGGAGTTCGTGATGCACGAAACAAACATTACTCTCTCATGATTTACATCAATTGTGAACAACAAGAGTCAGCGAAGGGAAAATTCCGATTTTAATCGATTCTGGCAGGCCATCTTGATTGTCACTTTGCAAAATGGGAAGCTAACATCAGATCCCGGGGAACCGCCCGAATATCCATTTTCATTTGGTTTGCAAAACTTTTCCAAATTTCCACGCACCGCATTAGTGCGCCATTTTGAATATTTGAATGCAAATATGATTGTTTGGTTTTGTATTTTGAGTATGATGCCCCAAATCATGTCTTGAACAGTTTACCGGTTGCCCCAATTATGGGCTACCATTAACATGATTGGGATTGAAGTAACAATAATACTTACCTTTCACCAAAAGGTAGACAGTTAGAGACTTGAGAAGAAGAAGAAATCCGACTGAAGTGCATCTTCCTTTTATTGTCATCGTAGTTGTTACCCACCCATTAGTTATACTGAACATCGCAGACACCAACGTCAATCACGACGAATTGTGTAAACACACAGTATAAGAAAAGCTTCAAAATAAACTTATCAATATATGTACGTCCTCCGATCGATACGACCAACAAACGATGTCGAAATCTCTTCATACTCAGAATCTAAAGGGCGCACACACAATACGACAAAGGAGCGAAGAAACGAATAGAATCTTCAGTGGAACGTTAAACGTCCATCCTCGTCACGTATGCATATACACATACACACATATCGATATCTATTTGTGTTCGACGTTCCTTCGTACCGGTGTCTACGCCCGTTTGATTTCTTGTTTGTTGTGTGCAGTGGAACCGTTTTCTAGCCGCCACATTCCGCCGCTTTTGGGATTATGGTCAGGCGTGACACATGCATTTAGACCTTGTCATTGTGTCGAGTGTCTGTCCGTCTCGTATCTGCCGTGTATCATTCTCCTTTTCTCGACGGTAATCGACGGCGGAACGGTATTTATTAATAATATGGGTTATTTAAGACGTCCATGCATCGAGAGTGTTGTATGTGTGGTGTATGGTGGCTGAAGTGTGCGCGCGCGTCGACTTTCCTTTGTTCGGATGTTGACGTTGTTGTAACAAGTATTGGATGGATGGATGGATGGATAATATGCATACGCGTATGGAAATGTATTAAGTGCGCCTATTTAGAAGCAGTGGCGGCGGTTGGAACCAGGCATAAAAGATTTGGGATGGTTGGTTTGGTACGGAAAGCTCCTGAAAGTTCTTTGTTATCGAAGTGGAACTAGTTTTAAATCTTTTTGTTTCCTTTCAACACAAGCTTGAAAATCATAAATCTTTACTTATCTATTTGAACGGTTTTCTCCTCTTTTGAAAGAACCTTTGTTGAAGCATGCCTTCGAATTTGTTTACTAAGTGTAAGTGCCTTTACGACGTAAAGAACAATCGTAAATGCAAATACAACGGATATTCTATTCATTGGATATCTTAGGAACAATAATATTCCTTGGGAAGGGCCAGGACTATTCTAACAATAACGGTTAGACGATGTTAATGTGATAATAATAAAGCAAGCGACAGAGATTATAATCCCGGCTTTTATCTCATAGGTGGCGCTAGAAATATTTGTCTAATTGAATATTAAATATCACAGGAACTAATAACATACATACATGATACAAGTTCAAATAAACCAGACTAATACTGTCATGTACACTTCACATTAATAAGCCTGTAGCCGTTAAGACTAATTCAGCTGCTGTTTCAAACTACCCCTGAAAATTGTTTTTCTTTAATCCTCTATTTATTACAACCAATCTTCATACAGATATTTAATAATATTTTAGGCATAAATAAGCCACTTGCAAGGACTGCATTCAATGCAACAACTTTTATTTTCTCCTGTTTCCAATTAGAACTTCAATTTGCAAAATTTTGTGGTATTCTTCTTTTAAGTCCACGGGGCACTGGCTTGTCCTTCATTAGTTGGGCAATTAGTGTTTGGATGGTTTTCTAGCCTATCCTCGTATTTCAGACTATTGTTTGAGTCATCGTTGGAACTTTTAGATCTCTATGGAGGAATTCAATCATAATATACCAAATATTCCACCTGTTATGATTCTTGGGATTTTAGATTGAAATATCTTTAAAATATATCTATTATCCAATACTTTCTGCAGACAATGTATTTTGAGGTACTTAGTTTCTTGTTCCCGTTTGATTAGCCTACCATTTATGCATACTTGGGGGCACGGTTCTTTTCGTACTGTAAGAGTTACTTGTACTGATATCATTTTCTTCACTTTTACTTGCCTTTTCGCTTTTTGCCTTTCACCTTTTATTATTAGAAGAAAATTCAAACAAAATAACACAAAATTTGTAAGAGGAAATTTTTTCCTACTATCATAGGAAAGCCGCAAGTCATTTCTGAAGATTTGCAAGTTCCAAAATGAACATTTTTAGTGCCAGTAATTTTTAGCTGTAGAAGCGTAAATGCCAGTCAAGCTCGGGCCATATCTGGAGCGAAGTCAACGAATCTGTGTTCGTTCATGCGATAGATAAGCAAAAATAGAAAAAAACAACTTAAGAAATTTACGCAATCCATTTTATTATATAAACAGCGTTCAAATTAACATTTTAAAAGGCACTGGCAGTATGCGATGAAGTGGGATGTTTATTTTTAGACGCGAAAACGTAAATGATAGTCAAATTCGCGTAATATCTAGAGCAAGGTGAAGTAATTCGTGTTCGTTTCAACATGCAATGAGTAATATGTGTCGGAGAACTTCGGACATGAGATTAGGAAATAGAACGAAATGTTTACAATTTAGAGAAAGAAATATGAACTGTTACAAAATCCCAATTCGAATATGTCATACACGGTGAAGTGTTCTTTTTGATAAGAGGTGTTTAAAGGCAGCTCGACAGTACATGTTACAGTGATTCTAAAGCTACGCTTTTGTTTGTCCTATTTTCTTTTCTTTTAGACTCGTTGACTTACTTTTACCTCATATAGTTTTGTAACTTAATTTGGTACATTAGTAATGACAACAATGGTTTTTCCAGTCTTCTGGTATCTGCAATTCTGTCCGTGCTTTGTTCTCAAACTATCTATAATCAACTTATTTCTTCCTTTGTCATCCACTTGTTCAGCTCAAGTTACATATTATTCCTCCTGCTGGGCCCGCTTTTATCTTTTCCATTGCCTGTTCTCTGGTGATGCCTTCAGGATGCTTCCTTTCTCTGTTGTTCATTGTTTATTTTCCGTTCCACACCTCAATCTTTACTATTTACTTCTTGTGTAAAATGTTTTCCATGTGTTTAGCGTATCTTTTTGACTTACTTCAATTCAGCGCTTTTCATTCCATACTGCTCAAATTTTGTTCTAATTATGTCCTTACAGTCCGTTAATTCTATTCTAAGATGCTCTTAGGTTTCTATACACCAACTTGATCTATTTAATTATCAAATTCTATCCAACTTTTCTTTTTTGCCTCCTTTACCACGCCTTTTGCTCTATTCTTATTTAATCTGTTACGGGTATCTACTTGGGTATGAATATTTTCACCTCGCTACTTCGCCATCTTGTCGGTTTTATGTTTTTTTTTGTTTTTCTCTCTTCACGTTTCTTTCGCTTTCCTAGTTACTGTTTCTTAAAGTTGTTTGTATGTTTCTTCTAGTATCCATTCCTGCTTATTTATTTTCCAACTTTTCAAATATTTTTTATTCGTTTTATTTTGAAAAAAATAAATTCAATTTATATATTGCTGTCTTGTTGCACTTCTTTCCTTTTTTTCTTTAGGTGGAAGTCTGGTGTCGGTTTCGCTGTTACAAATTTATGATCGATTGGTGATTACGCTTCCTTTGGTGTTTCAGCCCCTTGAATATTGCGTTCTAGTGCGCATATTATAAAATCTATTATACTCCTAACATTTGCTTCCTGTGCTACAAAAGTATATTTGCCCTCCATGTTGTGATTCCAGAAAACGTTTTTCTGTTAGTTACTTAGCAGTTAGTTAGTCGCCTGTTATACATACACGCACTAAACATCATTTTTCTGTGTACAATTGTTGTTGCAATTCGGAGGAAATTACCAATGGACAAAGCGCGAACAACTAAAAATATTGAACGCAGATTTCCAGCAAAAAAATTCTTAAATCATCCCTCCGAGTGTAAAAGAAACCGATCGCGGAATAGATGGAACAAAATCCAAAAATTATCAAGAAGTTGAACTGCAGAAACAAATCTCACAATCGTCAGTGGACCTCGTAGTACAATCTCCTTTGAGTAGTACTAGATGGCGATCTGGGGGGGAGTTCTTGTAAAACAAGGATTCGTGCCATGGGATATGCGAAATTATGAAATCATCAGATCAGGGTTATAACTTTGATAGAAACTTGGGCGTTAAGTACAAATTTCGAACTTATATTCTGATAGGGACAGCCACAACGCCTTAAAGGTACTGTTAAGATCAAGGAATTTGGTCGGTACAACGTCATTAACCTCCTAACTAATCACAGGCTCAATTCGTGGAATAGTGACATTGTCATTAGTGACAATTTCATATGGTCGAATATGAGATTCTGTGATACACCGTCGAAACGGAAGGAAGGATTCCTCTGACGGTGACTGTACATAGATCTGCACACTAAACTCCAAACTGGACCGTATCATCTTTGGTTGATTTCCATGCAAAAGCGAATTTTTTCCAATTTTCTTGCTTCTTCGTCAATTGTATGCTAAAATCTTCTCTTAAGGTTCACCTCATGCATCGGTGTAGTTCCTTGGTTCCTAATTTAAATTAGTAGATTTTCACTTCAACTACTTGCATCTCCTTGTCGAGGCACAGAAATAAATAAATATTCAACTGAACTTAGGAGATCGGCAGATGGCAATTCTCGACTAATTTATTTCTTAATCTCCTGTGAATCTACCATGAAATTAACGAAACGTATCGAAACGGAAATAGAAAAGCAAAATTCGATAAACCTTACCTAAGTAACGACGTATAACATCTCTCTCCTCTAATAAACCCGTGTTTGCTGATGATCTCAAAATTTCTTTATAATGTAGATAGATGATGAGAGTAACGAAAGTTTTCTAATCTCAATTTTTCCGCACCAGCTAACGGAAGAACGCGACTGCGGCTGCTGCAGGAATCTGTGGCAACGTAAGTTATCCACTTCTGTAGAAATAAATAGCTGTAAAAATGCATAATTAGGTTTATAATAGGAAAATTCTTAATTGAATTCTCTCATGGGTATAAACAAGAATATAATGTATAATATGCACATGACTTTTTGCAACATGACACATCTACCGCTCCTGGTGTATCGCTATTAAATTGCTGAGTTTGCTTACGGTTTGGGGCGAGCCCCAAAGATCAGCTTTTTGGAGATTATTGTTGCAGTCATCTAAAATTGACATTAAAGTATTTCTTTTTCCTCAGTAGCGCCAACATGAAGTCACCGAAACTTCTCAACTTTCCAACAATTTTTCCGAAATGAAAATAATAGGAAGTTTCCCTAAACGAAAAGTTCGTCGAAACATCTGCTAAAGCAGGAAAAGCTCAAAACTTCCGAAAAAGAAGAATTAGAAAATAAGCGATCGAAAATAACGGCGTCGAAAATAACTGAGCATTAATCGCAAACACATAAAATTTACAACGGCGAACCTTCCAGGCCCTTTCTGCACCGTTTAATGCCTTTGCCCTCGTTGTCTATCTTCGCGCGCCCGTCTCCCGATCGTTCCTTCTCCCCCGTAGAGTGAAAATTGTAACTTCCCAAGTTAGTCTAACCAAAGTTATTCCTGTAATGTACTCCTTCCATTAAGTTTCGCCCTCCCCCTCCCTCCAATCCACCTAAGGCTACCCTCTTCTATACGATCCCGACATAGCAGTAACTCTGCAACGTAACGGGGTCGGAATCCCTCTCCCTTCTCCCCCTTGAACGTTCGCCATCCCCGAATACCCATTCTCTCTCCTCCGTTCGTCCCCGGAACGAGCGGCTCCGGAACGAGGCGTCCTCCGCTTCTCCGGGCGTTGCGATAAGACAAAAGCAAGTCGAGAGAGACTTATTGAATAGGAGTTCTGGTATTGTGAGAGACAATGTGCGCAGATGCCGCCCGTCGGGGTTGATGTTACGGTCGCCGCGGCGCTAGATGGAGCGTTCGAGGACGGGTGCAAAAAGGGGAATGGATAGGAGAGGAGACGAGGGCACCGTAGACGATGCGGTCAAGGGAAAGGCGGAAAAAAGGGAGAAAAAGTTATCATTTCTCGGAGTGATTCGATAAAGACGTGACGGACGGAGTCGCTCGAGTTTTGTCCTTAATGACGATGCGAAGATGTTGGCTGTTGGTTGTTCTCTTTGTTCATGTCCGAATTTTTCGATTTATTTATTTATCTTGGATTCGTATTCTATAAGCATCACGATAATGGCTTGCGTAAATTGCTACCGAAGCTTTTATCGTTACTTTCTTCAAGTCCAAAAATGATGGTAAGCCCATGGTCATTTTTCTATTCCTTAATTGAGGTTAAATTCAACAACAAACAAGGAATTTACAAAAAGCTCGATGGCAAGTCGTAGCTATTGTAACGAATACACGGTATGCAAAATTTCGAGCCCGTAAGCTTACTGGTCCTTCAGTTGTGATTGCAGAAAAAGCTGTAGAAACTCTTAACATTGTAAAAAACTGGTATTTTATCGTTACACACACTACTTTTAAAGGTCAGATATACAATTTTCAAAATAGTTTTGAAACCAATAAAAAAATTTAGTTTAACCGATCTTGAAAAAAAGGTACAAAACACCCTTACGCTTAGCATTTATTCTCTCTGCCAACAAAGTATATTTGTCCTCCATGTTCTGAATCCAGAAAACGTTTTCCTGTTAATCGCTTGTTATACATACACACACTAAACATTATTTTCCTGTATAGGGTAAAGACCACGATTGTTGTTGAAATTCGGAAGAAATTACCAATGGACAAAGTCCAAACAACTAAGACTAACGAACGCAGATTTTCTGCAAAAATCCAATTTAATGCAACTTTCCTAGACGAGACCTTAATCGTAAGTGTATGAGCAAGAGTAATGCAACTTTTGCAGATCCTATATATTATGAAATCCTAGTCACCAGTTATTTTGGTGGTAGTTCCAGAATAAAAAACGAATATTTGTTTATACATTTATCTAGTTATATTTTCGTTAAGTAAGTTTAAAACGAACTTTAGCAACCAAATTTGTAATCTATCAGCACAAAGCCAAGTTCGTAAGCAAACTTCCACGTCTATGAGAGTTCAAAGTAAGTTCAGAAGCAACTTTACAAGGCAATGTAAGTTTAAGACGATCTTCAGCAACAAAAATGTGCTATTAATAAGCCCAAAGCTAAGTCTCTGAGCACACTTCCACGTCTATGTGAGTCCAAATTAAGTTAAAGCACAAACCTACAAACCAATATACGTTAAAAGCTAACTTCAGCAATCAAATTTACAATCGATAACCCCAAACCCAAGTTCGTAAGCAAAGTTCCAAGCCAATGGGAGTACGAAACTGAATTCAAAAGCAAATTTACAAGCGAATGTAAGTTAAAAGCTAAGTTCGGCACACAAATTTGCAATCGATAAGCCCAAAGCTAGCAAATTTCCAAGTCAATGTGAGCCCAAACCTAAGTTCAAAGGCAAATTTAGAAGGAAACGTAAGTTAAAACTAACTTCAGCAACCAAGTTTGCAAGCGATAAGCCCAAAACTCGGTGCATAAACAAATTTCCAAGTCATAAGGCCAAGACTAAATTCAACAGCAAATTTACAAGCCAATGTAAGTTTAAGGCGAACTTCAGCCACCAAATTTGCAATCCATAATCCCAAAACTAAATTCATAAATCTTCAAGTCAATAAGAGTCCACAACTAAGTAAAAACCAGAACGTAAGTTTAAAACGAACTTCAGCTATCATATTTACAATCGATAAGTCCAAAGCTGAATTCATAAGGAAGTTTCCATTCAATGCGAGCCCAAATTAAGTACAAGAGCAGATCTACAAAGCAATGTAAGTTAAAAGCTAACTTGAGCAATCAAATTTACAATCGATAAGCCCAAAGCCAAGTTCGTAAGCAAACTTTCACCTCTATGTGAGTCCAAACTAAGTTCAAAAGCAAATTTACAAGGCAATGTAGGTTTAAGATGAACTTCAGTAACTCAATTTGCAATCGATAAGCCCAAAGCCAAGTTCATAAGCAAACTTCTAGCCCTATGCGAGTCCAAATTAAGGTAAGAAAATAAATTTGCAAGACAATGTAAGTTTAAGACGAACTTCAGTAACCTAATTTGCAATCGATAAGCCCAAACCCAAGTTCGTAAGCAAACTTTCACCTCTACGTGAGTCCAAACTAAGTTCAAAAGCAAATTTACAAGGCAATACAAGTTTAAGACGAACTTCAGCAATCAAATTTGCAATCGAAAAGCCCACAGCTAAGTTCGGAAGCAAACTTCCAAGTTTAAGTGTCGAAACTAAGTTCAAAAGCCAATATAAGCTTAAAACTGACTTCGGCAACCAAATTTGCAATCGATAAGTTCAAAGCTAAATTCATAGACAAATTTCCAAGTCAATGTGAGTCCGAAACTGAGGTCAAAAGCAAATTTGCAAGCCAAATTAATTTTTAAGCTAGCTTTAGCAAACAAACTTGCAATCGATAAGTCCAAAGTTAAGTTTATAAGTTAATTTCCAAGTCCATGTGAGTCAAAACTACGTTTAAAACTAGCTTCAAAAAACAAATTTGCAATCAACAAGCTGACAACTAAGTTTATATGCTAGTTTCCAAGTCAATAAACTAAGTTGAAGAGCAGATTAGCAAGCCAACGTTGGTATAAAGCGAACTTCAGCAACCATCATTTGCGGTAGATGAGCTCAAAGTTAAGCTAAGTTCATTAGCAGATTTCCCGGTTACTATAAGTTCAAAAGTAATTTTAGAAGCCAATGTAAGTTTCAAACTAATTTCATCAACCAAAATTTGCAATCGATAAGCCCAGAGTTAAGTTCATAAACAAGTTCCCAAACAATATAACCCAAAAATAAATTCAAAACCAATGTGAGGTGAAAACTAACTTCAGCAAACAAATTTGCCTCGATCTTCTGATGAAAGGAAGCTAAAATTTGGAAATAAATAGGAACGTACTTTGATGGAACTTCAAAGTGCAAATGAAGCCACTATTGCGAGTCATTTGGATCCAAATTGGTAAAAGCGGGGAATTATTAAAACATTTACTGAATTTTATGTTTGCGTTTGCATTCTAACTTTAGATTGACATTCAAAATACGAGGGCGGGATTTCAAACCTGAGCGGCCGTGTACAAGTCGCAATTTAACTTACGAAACTTAAAAAAACTTTCTTCCTTTAATCTGCGACATTTATTCCTCCAATTCTGCATATATACATATCCCAATTAACAGCTTGTCAGCTCTTAAAACGTACGAAACATTATATTCATATTTGAAAAAATTGATGCGGTGAACGTTAACCTACCACCAATTCGCAGACACCACCAGAGCAATAGCAAGTAGGAGTGCATAATCCTAATCCTAGCAGAAGATCCCCCACAATGCCTCCCAATATCACAGTGAGAAGGTCGGTCGAATCTCCACCGCACGATTCGCCACGCTCTAGAGAAAAAGTCGTGTTTACAGTTTTCGAAATGTATTCGGCTTCATTTTAACTACCTTTGTACGGGTAGCAAGAATCTTTCCTTTCGACATAGTATTCGTTGAGTTTGCAGTTGGTAGCTGCAGCGCAAACTACGAATAGAGCTATCACGAATAGGATTATGAATTTCATCTTTAACTCTGAAAAAAGATACAGAAAAAATTAATTGATTTTATTGCATCGAAATAACGAGACGATTCGATCGTGCAAAACGAACGTCAATCTGAAATCCTTCGGAAAATTTGGAAGGATGTGTGGAGAACATTGAATTTTTAAAGTACGTCTTTTTTTTTTTGTTAAAATTTCGACCAACACGAATTTAGGAAGGAAACGATATCTGTGATGAAAAGAATTATATTGAGGAGTTTGGAAATTTTTAAGAAACAGGCTGATCAAATCGGTCAAGGGTGATCAATTGGTTTTCCTTGGCATTTGGTAAAAGAAGACATTAACTTTCTGTTGATAAATAATGACGGGCCAGGATGCTGAAAGTGGTGGAAATCCAAGATCCAATAGAGGATGGTCGAATAAATAACTAGGAAAATAGAAGTCTGAGAGGTAAAAGTATTCATATGAACGAAACAATCAAAACTTGATGCGTATAACTGGTACCAAAAAAACTTACCCCAAGACCAGGCAAAAACAGGGCAAACCAAACCTTCAACTGCGCAAACACTTCTGGCTATGATTTCCTCTATTTATACCCGTAAAAATAAATCGAGAATAGGACGAACGTGTTATATCGATAAGACATTGGGGATATTAAACACGTAGTTGATTTCGATATGAGAATATTTATAAAGGAACACTGATTTTTCAACATTTCTTTTAATGAAAATGACGATTTTCAAGTTTGCCGAGTTATCTAAATGTTTCCTTGGAGAAAATCGCTGCGATAAAACCGAACTAAGTAGTCATGTGATGTCGATTAGCGCCGGTTTCCGCACGCACAGCACCAAATTACTCGCCATAAAATGAGAAATTCTTTTTAATTTCCCAAACCATTTCACACCTACAAGTCACATGAGAAATCCTAGAAATCTTAAGATTTCAGCGCGTTGACGATATAACACGTTTTGACTTGCTTGTTCTGTGTACCTACATAAATACTGTGAACGTGGCTTAGAAATTGCTCGACGTGTCAGGTTCAAGCGGATTAAGGTGAGTTCTCTCATTTGATCGAATGCTTTACTTCTTTAGATGTTTCGGTAGAAAATTGTATAGGTATAGATCTTTCGTCACTATATCACATCGGCATACTTTGCTAACTAAAATGTTAGAATCAAAATTGATGAAATGCGTAAATTCGCCGCGAGAACTGGATGCTTACGAAGCGATCGAAAGAATCTTTTAAACAAAGACGGCGGTCCATTGCATCGGTCCGTGCTGATTGATTTAGATATTGTGTAGGGGAAGAGCTAGTTTTGGCGAATGGCGAGTGAGCCACTCAGTCACGCTAAGAATCGAGTATCACATGCGCTCATTTTGAGTTGGTATATTACGTATTTTATATGATGCAAAAATGGATAGAATCTGTTACTGGAACTTCTCAATTTAAAATTGTTTCGAATATTGCTAAATTAACAACCAACTTTAAGATGTTCGCGACTATAATAACACTCACTATATTCCGATAGAAATTATAAAAACTTCAAACTAAAAATTCCCTTACTGAATTCAAGAAAGAGACTAAGGTACACAGGAAGAAACTGCTATGATATCTACGTTACACGCACACCACTGATGACTATGTTTGGTTACAGCATACAATTCAAAAATTTTCTAACAATCATCTATACATAGATCATAATAGTTCAAAAATAATTTATGTATCACTTTCTGAATTTTGTCACAAATGTCTAATTAGATCCATTAAGATCCTTAATGTTCTGGTGGTGTACTTGGTACAAGAACCAGAAGGAATATACTTCGAGAACGGAACGGTGGAATAAAGTCACACATACTAAGAAGCAATTTTCTTTATTAGTCAAGGATCCTACACATAAGCCATAAGGCAAAAATGCGTTGCGATTTCTTTAATTCAACAATTTATGCGCATTAGCCCGGAAATGCACCAAACCTAAACCTCGCCGATAATGTGTGGAATGTTTCTAGAAACATCAGAGGTACTTATATTACAAATAACCAAAAAGAAAGAAATAAGACATATTGAAATTGTGTTGTTCAAAAGTGACGAAATTAAAAGGCCAGGATAAAACTGTATATCAATAGAGATTGCTAAAATAAACGGCAAAGGAAAAACCAAAAAAATCACTAAATATATCTACAACTTACACCTATTTACATATTTAAATAAATAATTTTACTAATACTAACCAGTTTAAATAGTAGTTCAAGATACCAAATTGGTAAAGTCTCAATTCGATACCCAGGAACTGTATACCGGGTAGAAAAATATAGAATGACACGTGGCCTGAGAACATATTACGCGTGAAATCGGTGACATTAGATGTGAAGAATAGGGTATTCCCCGCTGTGTTGGTCTACATTTTCTCTATATTGCTATAGCTAGTAGCCGTACTTAAATACTCGTATATTGATGCAATTATCTAGAATAGCCGAACTACCTTCCTATTAAGTTAAGAAGCTTCTCTTCTTTAACATAAATATCACATCGGTAAACTCCTCACCACAGAATTGTTTATAATAAAATCGGTGACACGTGTTTCGCTAGCTCGAGGCAAGCATCTTCAACGACCGATGTGATATTTCTGTCAGTAAATTACACCACAGTCCTTGCAATCACCTTTATTCTTTAACATAGGCATTGTTTACAACAAAATTTGAATAAAGTCGAACGCGTGATGCGCGCCACATAATCACTAGAGACCGGATTATATATTCGAGATTTGACTAAAATATGTACTGATATAAGTATGTCTTAAATATGAGCAAAATATGCTGCAAATATTCCTAAAATGTTTAGAATATGTAAAATATGTTTAAAAAATATTTTCAGAATATCGAATATATTTTGAAGTAACAAGGAAAACAAACAAACAAGGTCAGTCAAGAGTTGTTGAGAAATTTGGGATTTTTTCTCACATAGAATCTATAAAAGAAGAAAATTATAGTAGAAAATGTATACACCCTTTTAGATATGAGATAAGAAAATGTTTTTGAAATTAAAGGAAATTATTTTCATTAATGAAACTAAATTAATGCAGGAATCCAAAGCAAGTTTTTGAAGCAATTTTATGACTAGAATAGAATTTGAAAAGTAAACATGTAATTTGAATTAAATAAATAAAATAAAATTGTCTCGTAAAGTTATCAACTAACCGTTTTACCGCACGCTTTGGGGAATACTTTTTCTTCGTTCAAAAGTAATTCTGGAACGGTCTTGATCCAGGAGGCTACTACATCGTTTGTCACTTTTGACATTTTTGGTTAGCACTCGGTAACACTTCACTTTATTCGGTGTCTGTAAGCGATGACAATTTTTAACGTATACATTCCCCACCTAATTATTTTTAACCAATCAGAACTGCCCTTTGTTCGTTTAATTTCCGATTTTTATTCTTAGAAATCGTAACGAAATAATCTTTGCTCTTCGGTATCGAACATGATATTTCGTTTGGAAGTTTAAAAGCAGTTAAGAACTTCTTAGAAAAATGTAAAAACCCAAATTTCTTGAAAAAAGCAGTAATTCCTGTTTAAGTAATATTTATTTTATTATATTTAACGAAACATCGGTAATCGTAAAACGTAAATTTCCCAGAAAATCGTCTATTATTTCTTTTTATAAATATAACGCAATTTTCAAACCGAAAAGTATGTAAAATAATTTCAAATGTAGTAAAATATTCGAAATATGTGGAAAAGAAACCAAATAATTTAAATATGTAAAATTAAATTAGTGCTTCACGCTTCTATCTACCCTAATTCGTGTATATCTTAAAGCGTTGAATTGTATCGTTGATAGTTATCGATATGCAAAAAACATATAATCGAGTCCCTGAATTCATCATTTTGGTTCGACAAACGAGTGCATGATAAATTGAATTGAAAATAAATTCGGAGGAGTGACAGGGTAAGTGCGGTTTACACAACTTAGCGTGGTCTCATTTGTCGAACCTTAGTCGTCACACATCATCCCAGAATGAATTGATACGCGGTGACCGGGTGTGGGAGCGAAGTTGCTGCATCCTTGAAGCCCCAATTTGTATACCGTGTGCGTTAGTGCCTCGCAATTAAGATCAGATTGTCTGGGAAAGATAGGTCTCAAGAAATTATAAAAATCTCACTTAACGAGTAGATCTGAACATTGAATTTTTCTGCCCCCAATTCGTTTTTAATCCAGAGTCGTAAAGGATATTGAAACGCTTAAGAATGAAGAAGAATGTTTCAATTTATTAGTAAATACGTATCCTTATCAAAGAGAAAAACGATGATCCTTCTACATCGTCTCGGAGGTTCCTTTCCACAACTAATCGTCAATGTTATATTTCAGGTGTTACAAAAATGACGTCAAAATTCGTAGTTCTCGTTGGTTTACTTACGATTTGCATCGCCATCTGTCAAGCATGCGCTCCAAACGAATATCTCGTTAGTGGTGTTTGTAAGCCATATAAAGGTGGGTACTTTTGGGTATTTCGATGATACTGTTCCTGTATCTCAACCCCGCTTAAAAGTATGACAACTTCAGCATAAATGTGAGAAAAATGCTCATAGCGGGAGTGCCCCAGGATTAAATATTATTTTGCTCAAGAAACTGATAAAGCGACATTTGTCCCCTTATCTTTACGAAGCTTTTTTTATAGGATTGGGTGAGTCCTGTGGAGGAAACGCCGACCTTCTTCGTCTGCTAATCGGCGGTTATCTAGGCCAAGCGTTAGGGAAGATCCTGTTAGGATTAGGATTATGTCATCCTACTTTAGTGTGCGGGCTACAAGGTCTGTGCGAAGTAGTGCTTTGATAACTTCGATTTGATGGATGTCCACGACATATTGGCGACTTTTGATTTATGTATGGATTAAAATAAATATCGCAAGGTATAAAAAATTCGGCGAAGTTTTATTGAATACCTCCTACCGAGATCGCCAGCAATAAGTGATGCTCACCGGGACGAGTGATGCAAGAATGAATCAGGCTGTATCCTCTGATAATAATAATAATAATAATAATAATAATAATAATATTTTTATTGGTTCCAAAACTATTTTGCAAATTGCATATCTGACTTTTAGAAGTAGTGTGTGTAACGATAGAATACTAGTTTTTACAATGTTATGAGCTCCTACAGCTTCAATTTTTTCAGTAATAAGTGAGTAACCAGGAAGTCTACGGGCTCGAAATTTTGCATGCTGTATATTCATTACGATAGCTACGTCCTACCGGCGAACTTTTTGTAAATTCCTTTGTTATCATTGCTGTTAAAACTCTAAAATGCCTGAAATATGACCTACAAGAGTCAGTACGATTAAGTCTGTAGATAATCCGAAAAATTTTCTTCTGTTGCTACACCACGGTCAACCATGCTGAGATGGTCGCTATCATGGCACAGCCAAAAAAAGCTTCCGTGGAGAGTACTCGAGAAAGATATATGTCTAGGATTTGTTACAACTAATGCGTTAGTTTTATTTATAAGATCATGTGAGGTAAAAGCAAGTCAAAGAGCGTAGAAGGCGAAAGTGGATTTAAAACTCTAAAATCAAAAGGAATAAGATGAAAATTGCAATATAATTCGATGATCTCTTCGAGAAGACGAAAAATTTCGGTATGCTAATTGCGTTCTTCCAAAACTTAAAAGATAAAAGAATTTACAATAACTGATTGCTACGTTCAAGAGAAAAAGGTGACGACAGAGGTCTCGTTGGATGAATTGCGTTTTAGTCACTCTTAACAGTTTATAGAAACAAAATTAACCTTACCAGACCTTTCGGAAATAATTCCATATACGTATTTTCACAACTAAGTTGCCATCCTCAGTGGAAAACTGAGAGAATTCAATATCCCTAGCGATATATGGCTAACGCCCAAAACCGACACCACAAAAGTACAGCACAATGAGAGTCACATACTAAATGCTTACGTGAAACACACACCAAAACACTGTTGACACCACAGTCTCTTTATTCTTATTTGGAATCTTGACGGAACATTGAAAACGGCACAGTAATATAATCCTAGTTTCAAAACAATCAAAACACGATAATGTTTTCCCAGAACTTCGTTGGGCGAATTGTATTTTCCAGAATCCCGCCAGACGAAGTCAGTGCAGTAATTTTCAAACGAAACCACGATTACGTTTCCTGACAAAATCTCGTCGGACGAGTTGTTTTTCTAAACGCTGAGATATCACATTAAAATCATGGGGCGATGGGACCCTAGCTTAGAGAAATTATAGAAGTGTAATATATAAAATAAATAAAATTACCCTTACAACACTTTTCGGAAAAAATCCAGATACGTATTTCGGCAACTAAGTTGGTATCCTCAATAATGAGGTGTGGTAAAGGTAATTTAACCTTAGTTGCCCAAATACGTATCTGGATTTTTTCCGAAAAGTGTGGTAAGGGTAATTTTATTTCTTTTATATATTATTTTAGCCACAGTCCCCTTATCCTTATATGTAAGTATAAAACAATTGTATTCGATAGAATTTTATTGGACGAATTGTGTTTTCGTCGAGACAAAGGCACCACAATATTTTCCAACATAATTTCATTTGGGAGAATAATTTTTGCGAAATTCCATCGGATAAAGTCAAAATAATATAGTAACTTGGTCCTATCCCTGAGAAATTGGAGATACGACAGTGCTTTCCGACACGCACTCGTTCGGTAAATTGATTTCTAAATATCGACAAATCAAATCAAAATTGCGCTATAATGTGGTTTTCGTTACGAGAAAACAACGATTGCTGACCAAATTTTCTTGAGCGAATTTTAACTTAGGAAATATTGACGAAATAGGTGAAAAATTAAATAACAACTTGGTCCTATTTAAAATGGAATGGAAACACGACGTAATATTCCGACAGAATTTGATTGGATCTATCGTGCTTTTGGAAATCGTGGCAGATCAAATCGAGAGCGCATGGTAATTTGATCTGGTCTTGGAGGAAACGAGACGAGACAATGCTTTCCAATAAAATTTTATTGGGCGAATTATGATTTTTAATGTCCCTTAGGATGAAATCAAAATTGCCAAATAATCTGCTCCTTTCTTCAAGAAAATGAAACTACGACGGTGCTTACCGAAATATCATTCGTAAAATAACATTCTCCAAAATCCTGACGGTTTTAATACTCATAGTATTTCAATCATCACACTCATCAATAATAATTACTATAATCTATCAGTGTCGTAAAAAAATTTGGCCAAAATCTTGGCAACTGTTAACGTCAAACGAAACGATAACAAATTCATAGCAAATTTTGGAAAAACTAACCGTGTTTTTGATCATGGTATTTATTTAGAAATGTGATTTGTGAAATCTGCTCTGATGCTATATAAAAGAAAATTACCAGAGTAGTATTTTTAAGACTAATTATGATATGATCTTAAAAATACGATTCTATTTGTAGCTGATCTGAGACGATTCAGAAATCGTCGAAATTTTGATTTGGGATAGTTTGCACTCGTAGTGCGACATGTTGGAAATCAACACGACATTTCATAATATCCACTTGATTTACATATTCTACGTACGTCCTACAGGCTCTAAAAATGTTGCTTGTGATACTTCCAAAATTTCAAAAATTAATTTCGGCTTTCCTGTGATAGTAGGAAAGTAATTCCTACCACAAATTTTGTTTTATTCTATTTGAACTTTCTTCAGTTTTAATTTAATACTTTGGTTGTTATACAAGTTGTGAAAAAGAGTGTAGGTGTTGACCCCAACTCGAGCACCAATACTATGAACAAAGCCTAGAAAGGATTTCTGTGTCTAACATGGTTTACTCTATTTGGGTATCAGCCCATCGAGGCGTTAAAAACAGTAAAAGAGCGGATGAGTTGACCGACGAGGATAAAAATTTGCCCTCACAAAGCCCGAATCCGCCTTTGAATTGCCAATTATACTGTTAAGGGGCTAGTTTTCAGACCAACTCTGGTTCAACCGTCGATAGTGGGAAGCCTCTAGAAATCCAGAACCTTCATAGAGATGTCCTTGGGTTACAAAGAGACTATAAATCTTCTAAATTTAAAATGGGCTTACCTCAAAACCACAACAGCTTTCCCGACCGTATACTGGATGGTCAACTACCATCTGCATACTACCACGCTCAATAGTGAGTTTCAATGCAGTTTCTGTGACGAAGTAGTTGAAATTACTTATCTACTTCGTCGCTGTAACGCCCTAGTCAACAACAACCTTCCTTTCTTAGGAGACAGATATCTGAAATCTAAGGACGTAGGACGCGTTCGGCTACAACTGATTCACTACTTTTTCAAGAAAACGACTGCTGAGCTGATCCACCGATTTGACAAGGTTTGTAGAATGCTGCTCTGTCAGCCTCTTTCTTCTAACTAACTAACTAACTAAGCTTATATCTCAAATGTCTAGAAATAAAACTATAACAGCTTTTATTATCTCCGACGTTTATTCCTTCTACACTACACACACACATTCTACATATTCCAACTAATCGCTTGTTTGACATCGGAACATACAAAATATAAATAATAAATATTGATTTAAATAAATATAAATTAATTTGATAGCAAATTGTGAGTGGAATCAACCTTTTTCCCTTTCTTCTCCTTCGAGTATGGTCTTTAGCTCACCGCAATGAAAAAGCCTGGGGGTTTACTCCTTTAGGTCGAAGTCCTCGTAGAAGCCTACCACCTTGTTAATCGAATGTCATCTCTGCTTGCTTCAGAAACAGGGATCCAAAATGTTTTAATTTAACTCTGATCACTTCTCTCGCAGCCATAGAGGACATCTGAGGTAGTGAAAACCACCGATGCATTCGCACGTAGGATGATGAAAGGGAGAAGAAATCGTTTAATATTACATGCCATTTTTTCGAGGAAAACCTTATACCTAAATTGAGCGCGAATTAAAGATGCGGGCTTTCAATTTTCTTGAGGCCGTATTAGCACGCAAGCTTTGAAATAGATGGCTTAGGCTGAAACTTAAAGATTTTCTATTGATTGCAATGAATACAATTTCGTGCTCTTGCGCAATACTTCTTCTACGTACTTTAGCATCGCCGAAGAAATTCTGGATTACACCCGGATTAGAAAATTAACTGAAGTAGAGGTGGGTGCTTTGCTCAAAAAGAATCCAACAAGGCTTTGATCTCCTGATAAAAGGAAGCCAAACATTTAGAAATAAACACGAACGTATTTCGCCAGGACTCGAAAGTCCAAATGAAGCCGCGATTATAGTAATTATAATTTATTTTCAGGTTATAATGCAAACAGTATAAAATTCGTCAATTTACAATATCTAACTTGGTTTCCGGGTTGGAACCGCGTCTGGTTTGGCGTGGGTGCCGACGTTTCGTCCACTATTACAAGGGATATCTTCAGGGCTGCTTGTCGATGTTAATCGTATTGCTGTCACTTGAAGACAAGCAGCCATGAAAATGTCCCTTGTAATAGTGGACGAAACGTCGGCACCCACGCCAAACCAGACGCGGTTCCAACACGGAAACCAAGTTAGACATTGTGATTTCGACCGCGGAGGCCTACACCTGAGATTCCTCAATGTACGTAATTATAGAAATTTTTAGAAAATCATATACGTTCACGCACACATGACACAACAGATAAACATAACAAATCAATATTCAGCAGTCATTCGTTAAAATATTCATCTAATGAGTAAAAGGCTTTTAAACACTTTTAAATTTGATGTTTGAAAATATTTTCAGATGATGCGGCAAGTGATTGAATATTTTAGTACAATTAAATACAGCTGTTTCTTGCACTTTTGATGACTGCCACTCATCTGCTTTTAAACTAGAAAAAACGAGTAATTTTTAAGGATATTGACTGAATTTTATGTTTTGCATCTGCGCTTTAACTTTAGATTGACATTCAAAATTCGAGGGAAGGATTTCAAGACTGACCGGCCGTGTAAAACAACTCGCAATCCTACGGATTAGTCTTCATCTTAAAATGAAACTTCAACAACTTCGTTGTTTTTATCTGCGACATTTATTCCTCCAATTCTACACATATATTCTACACATCCGAATTAATAGCTTGTCTCATATTAATACGTACGAAATATTTCATTTATTAAAAATTAGTTGCCGAGAATCTTATCCTACCTATAATAGGCAGATACCACCTACGCATTGACAAGTAGGAGTGCATATTCCCAAAACTAGCAAGGCGTCCCCCAAAATACCTCCCAGTAGCACGGCGAGGAGGTCACTCAAATCTCCACCGCACGATTCACCACGCTCTAAAAAGGAAAGGCGTTTACAAGCGTATATCATTTGTGATAAAGCAATTGTTTGAAGATTTCAAAATTTATACGGGGCAAAAGCTTCATTTTAAATACCTTTGTACGGGTAGCAAGCACGTTTCCTTCTGACATAGTATTCGTCGGGTCCGCAGGTGATAGCTGCCGCGTAAACTACGAATAGAGCTATCACGAGTAGGACCATGAATTTCATCTTAAACTCTGAAAAAATACAGAAAAAGTTAATGGATTGCAATGCATCAACACAAGAAGGCGATTTAAACGCGCAGAAACGATGTCGATCTGAACTCCTTCGGGAAAATTGGAAAGATGTGTGGAAAACATTGAATTTTTAAAGTACGTTTGTTTTTTGTTTAAATTTCGACCAACACGAATTTGGGAAGGAAACGATATCTGTGATGAAAAGAATTATATTGAAGAGTTTGGAAATTTTTAAGGAACAGGCTAATCAAATCGGTCAAGGATGATCAATTGGTTTTCCTTGGCATTTGGGAAAAGAAAACAATAACTTTCTGTGGGTAAATAATGACGGACAATCTAGAAAAACCAGGATGCTGAAGGTGGTGGAAATCCAATATCCAATAGAAGATGGTCAAATAAATAACTAGAAAAATAGAAGTCTGGGAGGTAAAAGTATTCATATAAACGATACAATCAAAATTTGAGGCGTGTAACTGATACCAAAAGAAAACTTACCCCAAGAGCAGGCAAAAAGAGGGCAAACCAAAACGTCAACTCCGCAAACACTTCTGGCTATGATTTCCTATATTTATACCCGTAAAAATTAATCGAGAATAGGACGAACGTGTTATATCGATAAGACATTGAGGATATTAAACACGTAGCTGATCTCGAAATGAAAATATTTATAAACGAACACTGATTTTTCAACATTTCTTTTAATGAAAATGACGATTTTCAAGTTTGCTGGGTGTTCTAAATGTTTCCTTGGAGAAAATCGCTGCGATAAAATCGAACTAAGTAGTCATGTGATGTCGATTAGCGCTGGTTTCCGCACGCACAGCACCAAATTACTCGCCATAAAATGAGAAATTCTTTTTAATTTCCCAAACCATTTCGCATCTACAAGTCATGTGAGAAATGCTAGAAATCTTAAGATTTAAGCGCGTTGTCGATATAACACGTTTTGACTTGGTTGCTCTGTGTACTTACATCAATACTGTGGACGTGGTTTAGAAATTGCTTGACGTGTTAGGTTCAAGCGGATCAAGGTGAGTTCTCTCTGTTGATTTGATCGAATGTTTTACTGCTTTAGATGTTTCGGTAGAAAATCTTATAGGTGTAGATCTTCGGTCATTATATCACATCGGTAAACTCTACTAATTAAAATTTTAAAATCGAAATTGACGAAATGCGTAAATTCGGCGCGAGAACTGGGTGCTTACGAAGCGATCGAAGGAATCTTTTAGACAAAGACGACGGTCCATTGGGCAGGTCCGTGCTGATTGATTTGTTACTACAGAAAGATAATTGTTTCTCGCGCCATAGGCGTGTCGTTTCTTCAACATTTATGATACTCAAAAAGAAGTAATAAAGCGAATAATAATAAAAAACCAATCAAGAATTATAATATCCATAAGACTGTTATACACTCGCCCGCTGAACAGCAGAATTACTGAACACGAGAAGTAGAAGCAGCATCATCACTATTATAGCCCAGTGAATAAGAATCATAAAAAGATGATAGCGGGAGACGTTTCATGATTATCTCTAGGGATACTAGGATACTCTAGGAATACAATATAATACATCACTCAATGAGTTTCTATAATGATGTACAGATGGTGCCACTATTGACAAATCCATACGATTCTTAGGAAGTACCAAACTTCAAACAATACGTGTCAAAATTTTATGTTAATCTGATATTTAGTTCACTAGTTACAGTGATTTTAATGACGCAACTTTTGTGATTTTTACAGCAATGCAAAAATCTGAGTTTCATGTGTTGATCAAGCATTGCTTTTTTAATGAAAAATAATACGATTCAAGGAAAGGAAATGGCTTGACAACTGTTATTTGGACTTCATCGAGACAAACGGTACGGAAGTAGTTTGCTGATTTTTAGCGCGGCCGTACAAACGCCGATGATTTTTGAACGTTTTGATCGCCCAAATTCGCTAGTTGTTCCAGTAAACATACAAAAACTCAATAAAAGTGTTTTGACCAGTCGTAAATTGAAATTGAAATAGCTGACACCTTAAGAAGATATAAGAAGGCAGTGCATTTATCATTTTGCACCAACACTTGAGAATAAGAAAGTACGGAATGGGTGCCGCGTTTGCTCACGGTCACATCAAAAACAGCATCGACGATTCAGAACGCTGTTTGGCACTGTTTCGGCGCGATAAAAAGAAGTTTTTAATGCGGTATGTGACAATGGATGAAACATCGATTCATCACTACACTCCGAAGTCAAGCTGACGGCCAGCTGAAAGGGCATCGAAGGATGAAAACTGTCCAGAGCGACCAGAAAAACACGAATGTCAGCTGGTAACCGCATGGTATTTTATTCATCGAATACTTTGTGAAAGGAAGAAGCATTGATTGTGAGTATTGTATGGCGTTATTGGTGAGCTTGAAGGTAGAAGCTTCGGAAAACGACCTCAAAGGAAGAAAGAAGAAACGGCTCAGATTGTCATAAAATTTTGACGTGTATCGTTTGAAGGTTGGCAGGTCCTAAAAATCAAATGGATTTTACAATAATGGCGCCATCTGTATGTCATCCTACTAACTAATTGAGGGATGTGTAGAGTTTGTTAAAAAGGTGGATGACGTGTACCTGCCGCTGTCAGTTATATAAGTATGTCAGTTATTGAATAATTCGAAATTCGTGTAAGTGGCATCGTCAGTTAACACGTCATCCACCTTTTAACAAATTCTAATAATGTGTTATTATCGACAAGGAAAATTAAAGAGAAGCCAACTTGAATGATCGAGGCAGTTGCTTTCCAAAACTAACGATCGTTACATTTTAGGTGCTAGCAAAATGGCGTCAAGGATCGTACTTCTTGTGAGTTTCCTCGCTGTTTGCGTTGCCACTTGTCGCGCATGTAAAGCCAATCAATATATCGTCAGAGGTGTTTGTATCCCGTATAAAGGTACTTTTACCATTTTTAAAATAGTGGACATCTGATATAACGAAAGATTTGTCATTTTACGCTCTTACTAACTAAACCGGCCAAGAATCTCGTTTTAACCAAATCACCATAATTAATCATTTTAATAAAATAAAATGTAGAGGACTCTCTATAAACGACCTAATAAACTAGGTGCGTTAATGGGCACACTTAGCACAAGCTTGCTTTGTAAGCTGTTGCACGGTTACTTGTTAACTGCCCATTAACGCACCTAATTTCTTAGGTCGTTTATAGAGAGTCATCCACATTTTATTTTATTAAAATTGTGGCTCTCGAAAATAGTTCACTACAATTAATAATCATAAGCTAGTTACTTTTCATTCATATTAATAATATAAGTAATATTCATTCCTCGTGCTTCCAAAAACCAACTTATAATCGACGGTTTTTCTATGCTACAGGAGACGGCCAGCTCTGTGGAGGAAACGCAAGTGATCTGAATCGTCTTAGGACTAGCGATAACAGAGGGAACCAGATTCTGTTGCAAATAGGATTGTGCCATCCTATTTTGCGGTGTATACTAGGATACTGCGAACTACCGTTCGGATAATTTCTATTTAATATATTTATGTTTGTCTATCAAAAACCGATGTGGTGTTAAGTTACTTCATGAACGTACATACAGTTTAAAATAAATATTGCAAGCTAATTCGTTTAATTAATTCATTAGTATTTTCGTAACATTCGGCATTTGTTATTGTGAAATAGGTGGCAGCTTAGAAGCTCATCGAGTTGTTTGCACCGAACGTTTAAAGTAAAAGCGGTTTTGTGAAAGAACGCCAATTTCACGTAAAGCTTATCGTGGGTTGATTTTTTAAGATTGTACTAAAGGCTTAGCTCAAGAAAAATGCATGGAATCGTTTCATTCAAATTTTGGTGAATAAAACCTCATCAGAAGAGACTGTTAATTGGTTGGCAGAATTTCTTCGTCGTCGGGCATTTGTCAATGATGAATTGCGTGAAGGTCGACCAAAATCTGTTTCACGTGAAGGTTACCGTAGGATGATTTCTTATGATTTTACTAAAAACTTAACTCAGCAAAAATGCATGGAATCACTTCATTTAACTTTTGGTAATAAAGCACCATTCGAAAGGACTATTAGCAATTGGTTTGCAGAATTTCGTCGTCGTCGGGTGATCGTCAGTGATGAATTGCGTCAAGGTCGACCAAAATCGGTTGTTATTCCAAAATACATCGATTTTGTGCGCAACATGATTGAAAATTGAAGATCATGGTGTGGATTACAGCGAAATGCATTCTTGGGCATATCGCAGACTCCAGTACATTCGATTTTGCATGAGTATCTCACTGGGAAAAACACCTTTTCCCGATCGATTCCAAATAATTTTCCCAGAGCTCAAAAAATCCTAAATGGACGGAAGGAAATGCCCAAAAACTCCGGCCGAGGAACTCCAAAATCCGTATACAACACCGTAACAGGTGATAAAACTTGGATATGTTCGTATGAACCGGAGACTAAACAACAATCAACTCTATAGGTGTTGAGATGAACTAAATCCCACTAAAGTTGTTGGTTCACGAAGAAGTTCCAAGAAAACGGTCGCTCATTTCTTCGATTACAACCATTCCTTTAGAGGATGGAAGAACAGTCAGTGTTGAACGGTATGCAATAATTTACTTGTCAGAAGTCACCGATGATATCAGGAAGAACAACAGAAAACGTCGCGTGATTCTGCATCATCACAATGCCAGTTTAAACAATTGATTATTTGGAGGACAAAAACGCCGGAATAATGTCTTATTGCCCGTGTATTCACCTGATTTATCGCCTGATAAGTTCTTTCTGTTTCCGAAGGTTAAAGAAAAAATGCGTGAGCAGCGATTTTTAGTACCTCAAGAAACTTTCGAGGTGTTCATAAACCATGTTTTCTTGAGATACCAACTTCAAAGTAGAAAAAATGGTTTGGAAGTAATGCAAAACTGTATAAATCTTAAAAGCAAATATTTTGAAAAGTAATAGAACAGTTTGCTCCAAAAGAAAATTTTTCCCAGTTCCCGTAACAAGTTGAAAGGCGCCCTCGCAAATGAAAACTATAACGCGGAAAATTTTGGAAATAAAACAGAATGACAAATTTTGACCGTAACACGATCCGAAATTAAATTAAGTCGAAACGGTCGATTTCATTTTTCTAAATCGATGCCCATCGGAAGATGAGGTATACTCGTACTTTATTTAATCCTCCTTTATCCTTTTCAGAAAACGAAAAATTACAGGAAAAACTGTTAGTAGGTACCCAGGAAAATAAAGATTACATTTTAGATAACACAATTCAATAAAATTAGTCGTCCTCTTTGCCACCTGATTAAAACGTATCATTTCTTGTAGATTTTTCGGCTCCGAATCCAAATCCTACCACAGAATTGCTTGAAGACGTTGATATTTCGAGATATACTAACCTCAAAGTGCTAAGAAGACGGCTTCCGGTGAAATTTGAGATTATGTTATATAACGCAGCGAATTTGATCCTTGGTTTTATATATCGCCAATGGTTATTAGGAATTCTTGTGATGTGAAAGTGTTGAATGTATGTGTTTAAATGGTTACATTGCTTATTATCTTTTAATCGATGCTTCCAATAATAATTGATAATTTTATTTCTAGTAACATTAATGCTTAGAAGGTGGCGTGCGTGCTATCGAAAAAATATAAATAGAATCCAAAACTAAACCGAATGTCATTTGAACATAAACATCCAAAACCCCAATATTTACGGTGAATCTCAATATATTGTAATTAATGATATATTATTTAATGGCAATTAACCATGTGAATATTAATATACTACAATATACGTGCGTGCTAGAGTAGAATGTGATAAAAATTTTTAACCACCAGCTTTATAGTTATCGACGGTTAGTTTCTATTTAGAAGAGTTTAAATGGGGGAAACGACCAAAATAATTAAGAGCTTGACTAAAATTCATTTAGGAGATAAGAGAACAAACGGAGGAAACTAGCGAAAATAGAGGTAAAACTAGAACGAACAATATAAAAAGAGACTTGCAGGGTTAAAGATCACCCAAATTTTGGTACGATTAAAAATGTTAAATTTGGAAGTTACGTGCGAGCACAAAAGAGAACAAAATGGATTTATGAAAACAGGGAAATGGAGAGAAAGCCCAAAGAAGAACAAGAGGATGGAGAAGAAGAACAAGGAGAAGAAGAGATACAAAAAAGTTAATACGAACAGAGAACAGTAAACAAACACATCGAAACGAAATCCTTACGTTCTCCTGTCTCCAGATTCTGCTATCCATTTCTTCCAGTTCCTGCAATCCAAGTATTCACATAGCCTTCTTTCTTCCCATTTCCTATATTTGCAATAGGAAAAAAGGATACACTCGAAAGAAAATGGAACACACAGAAAAAGAGGCCAAAGAATATATCGAAGAACAGCCTACAAAAACCCCTTCCCCCTTTATTAATCATCACCTTTATTAATTTGCTTTCGAAAAAAAGAGAAATATCCATTTTCATAAATGTTTATTACCGACGTATGTACGTACACGTGGACACGGCGAATCCCGTGTACCTATCGCGCCTATTCATCATTATTATCCGCGCTAATACCCCGAAAGAACTACAACCCATTTCAAACAAAAACGGCTCGACGATGACCGCCGAAGGCGGGGGCATAAATCAAGCGCGTAAATCGTAGCCAAACATAGGTCATAATATGGTCGGAGCGGTCGAACAACCGCGTAAGTATGTGTCCTGCGTGTTCGACGGCCTCGCAGGTTCGCGAGGAATTCCCCGGTGAAGAGGAAACGCGGGGGCGGTTGTACGAAAGGGGCGCACGCGCACACGCGGATTCGAGTTAAATGCCCGTGTGAAGGAGGAGACCGGATGGATGTTGAAATTCGCCGGTTCGTTCGTTTTATCTATCAATAGGTAATTGGTGTGATCTAAACGTAACGTGTGGGTCAAATGGGAAACAAGCAAAGGGGAATGATGATGTAGAATTCTTAGAAATCTGGTACGCAAGTGTTTTTTTCAGAGCCTCAGGAAAGTCGGGAATCGATAATTTAGGATTTTTATCTATATCAGGAGGAAAGACTAAATTCGCCAGAATCTTGAAAATTTTGAGAAATTTTGTCATCGGCGCCCATAATGGAGTCATAAGTTAACTTAACAATCATCAGAAAATTTATATCATTATTCAACTCTTTCTAATAGAAACTTGGAATAAGCCTGCCTAATTTTGGCATGAAAGTCCATAACGAACGACAAAGATTGAAGCTATATGCAAGTTGAAACAGCTCAAATTGTACGGTTTTCTTTGAGGTTTACCTTCTTCAGACAGAAATTCTTCAGACATTTTCAAAACCTTGATCCATGGAAAATCCCTTAAAAGCGGTACTTCAGGAAAGTTGGAAACTAATAATTTAGAATTGTTAAGAATCTGATTAGATTACCTTCTTCAGATGGAAATTCTACACAAATTTGCGAAACATTAACATCAAGATTCAAAGAAGAGCCTAAGGAACTTCGGGAAAGTTGTCAAAGTGATGACTAAGAACTTTTAAAAAATCTAATAGACGAGGGTCTTGTTCAGAACTTCAAAAAAGGAAGCAACCGAAGATTTAGACTTTTCAAACATCTGATTAGATTACTTTCTTCAGATGGAAATTCTACCCAAATTAACGAAACCTTGACATTAAGATTTGTAGCAAAGTTCAAAGATTCAAGTCTTCAAGGAAATTGGTAACTGATGATTTAGAATCCTAAAAATCTGATCCACAAGAGTTTTCTCCAGGGTCACAAGAATATGCATGTGATAATTTAGATTTTTAAAAATCTGTAGCAAAAACTAACTTCTTCAGAAGCATATCTTAATGAATGTGAGAAATTTTGCCATTGAGATCCATAAAAGCTCATAAGGAAACTTAGATTACAATCACAAGAGAAGCTTTGTCTTGAATCAACTTTTTCAAATGGAAATCTTTAACGAATCTGCTAAATTTTGGTATAGGGAACAACAAATACTGAAACTGCATCCAAGTTGATTAGAAACAGTTTAAATTGTAACATTTTCTCTTAGGTTACCTTTTTCAAAGAGAAATTCTTCAAAACTAGTTAAAACCTAGACATCAAGATTCATAGAAGTATAGCATAGTATGGTAGAACTCTTAGAAATCTGATGCACGACATCATGTTTTTCAGATAGAAATTCTTCACAAATTTGCAAAGCTTTAATATCAAGATTTATTGAAAAACTTGGAAATTCTAGACTTCAAGCAAATTAGTGACTGATCATTTAGAACTCTTCAAAATCTGATGGACCAGGGTCGTCTTCACAGCTTTAGAAAATTGGTAACTGAAGATTTAGACTTTTTAAAAATCTGATTAGATCATCTTTTCCAGATATAAATTCTTGACAAATTTGCAAAAGTTCAATATCAACGTTTTCGTTAAAGAGGTCAAAAATTCGATACTTCAGGAAAGTTGGCAACTGATGATTTAGAACTCTTCAAAATCTTAGAATATCCAAGCTAATTTTTCAGGGCACGTTGTAAATGCTGAGTATATATGTATGTTGTACATATGGTCATCGGTGGAGCTCCCGCGTATTTGCGTCCCCGACATGTGGATACGCGAAGGGGGCGAGGAAACGAGGACACGTGCAGGGGAAGCAGGAGGAGGAGGAGGAGGGTAACGGGACGTGGTGGGTAGTCGGCGTTTGGGGGTGTGTATATGTGACCGAATCGCTGTGTGTCCACACACGGAGAGAGACCTGATATTGATTAAATGTCAGCCGGCTCTTCACGCCCGATTTAACATGTACTCACCGCGCTCTATAGTTACTGCATATGGTGCGGCTATTGGTCATCCCCGGGATTGTAACGGAACCGAACGGCCGACCGATACCCCTCTCGATGCCCAGATTTAAGAAGGAATCGTTTAAAATTCGTCGGTCATCGTGCTTTAGTATAATCCCCCAGTCGTAATTCAGGAATGAAACGGTTCGTAGCCTTACCACAAGAACTGAGTACAATAATCGAGAGTTATTGTGCTAACCAGAAGGCTTTTAGTTTCTTCTTAATCATTGAGATCTCGATTTAACAGATGGAATACAACGATAGTTTTCGTTCTGTGATAAATTCGATGGAATTTCAGCATTTGTCACGAAACAGAGTGTTATAACTTAAGAACGGATGCTTTCGAGTTCCTGATTTTTGCTACAGGAGCAAGCCACCCGAAGAAAAGCCACGAAATCCATAAGATTTTGATTCGAGGCTCGACCACCGGGTATGTCGCTGATTCAATTCAACAGAGCGAAAAATTGGTTTCTACAAAAAAAAAAGTATTTGGAGTAATAGGGGAAAAGGGTGGAATGGATAAAACTAGATCATTTCTAAGGAAATCTTCGATTAAAGATGAGAACAAGTATGACAAATAACAAAGTAAGAAAAGAAAAAAAGGCAAAAAGTGATAAACATGGATGAAGGAAGAGTACTGGTTAAAAATCTAATCGTCCAAGCAGAAACAACTTAACTCCAGTCATCGCTTCACACCTGCAGGTAAGAAGCATCTCTTCGCTTGGACGTTTATATTTTTCTCCAATGCTGATCCGTTGTCGAAGTTCTTCATTTTCTCCTTGTTTTTTCCATTTATCTGATATTATTTTCGCTCCTTACTTTTATGTTTTTCGTCCTTAAATCCTACGTGTCACGCCAACAGGAAATACTTCGATATTTCGAGGATATGAGTAAAGACCATACAATTGTTTCGACATTCGACAGTTTCCCTGCACTTTCCATAAGTGTTATCAGGAATTTTCTTGACCTTTGGTTGTAGTTCCTGTGCCTTTATCCGAAATGAATGCCGCATTAAACGATTCGAACGCCCTGTATATTCATCGTTAATAAGACGTAACGTAACGAAGCTGATTGGCGCATGGCCATGTAATTGAGAAGCTTGTTACTATGTGATTATTACTAATAGCTAGTAGGAGCGCAATAATAATTTGATCTCTCAGCTTGATACGTGCTATTTAGAACAAACGGATTGTATAGTTTGTACAACACAAAGGATCGAGCAATTAATTGTTAAAATTCTGATCAATTCGCGATCCGATGAGAAGAAATTTAGATTAGAATTGCCTCTGTAAATCTTGTTTCATAGAAAACACAATTAACATTTCCAAAGATACCGGAAAGATATAACAAATATCTTAAGGATTTCTGAACCGTTCTTGAACCAAATTTCTGAACATCTTGTGAAATTATATTTATTCTCAAATATTTTTTAAAGTTAATTTTACAATATGTGAACATTTCCGTCGAAAATTCTTTTCTTCATATTTCTAAAAACCTTTGACATTATGGAAACTCCCGGAAAATTTTCAGAAGTGGCTAAGGATTCCTGAATTTTTCCAAAGATTTCTGCGTATTTGCAGGATTTCGGAAATTTTTGGTTTTCCGGACGTTCTCCAGCAGTTTAGAACATGTATGTTTGAAAATGTTATACAACATTCCTGGAAAACCCAAAGAAGTTTTAAAGAATTTGAGTCTTTCGAAATTACTCGTATGTAAATTCCTGCTTAATAAGCCTAGCTGCAAAGCTTCAATTATTCTTGCGTTTTGTATATTTGTCTTCGAATCTTTTGTAAATGCTTAATCGATAATTCTGGAAGTATCTCCAAAGGATCAAACATCGGAAGTAGGACTTGTGATTTTCGGTATTATGTAAATGCGTTTCCAGTAACCCTGGACATGATATTGCCGAGTATCTAGAATTTATATATATATATATATATATATATATATACTGATAATTCTGGAAAATACATTGTGAATTTCTTGAAAATTCGTTGGCTGAGTCTGTAAGAAGAAGACAAGAAGGAATAGATTTGTTAATTATAGACTTTTTATAGGTACCTTCCCGGAAATCCCTGAAAGGAAATTTTCTGCTTTGGAACCCTAGCAGATAGAGCCGGTACGATATTTGTTGAGCCAGAATTCCTAGAAGACAGCTGCGTCATTTCATGGAATAAACCGCACTCAACGTAAGGAATTTCTAGGAATTCTGGCTCAACAAATATCGTACCGGCTCTAATTAGGGTCCTCAATAGTTCTGGATGAGGAGTTTCCAATTTTTCTTGGAACTGCGAAATTTAATAGTTCTACAGGATAATAGCAGACCAGCTTCCATGATTTCAAGTGTTTATACGACGTTTTCTGTAATTACTATGAGAGGTTCTTCTGCATGACTTCAGAAAGTTGACAGCTAGGGAATTTGGAGAACACAAGTTGTAGCTAAATTAAAGCTTTATAGGGGAATCTGGTAGAAAGTCCAGAAAAAGATTCTTTTTAACATTTTCAAAAACTTCCATAGATTTTGAACTGTGATTCGTTAGATATGAGGCAGTACTTCCTTAAAAAAAAAATTGAAAGCAGCTTGGAATACGGGATTTAGCAAAATCAATCTTGGTCACACTACACTACACTATTGGTGGAAAACCGAACGTTGCATATACAAAAATCTCTTGTTAATATACGGCTTTCCGTGAACAACAGTGTATTTTCCACAGAAGGAAGTTCTTAACGAGAATTAAGACTTCTTTGAGATAACAGTTTTTCATAAATAGACCTTTTTCGAGAAAAAATTCTTAACGAAACCGGATTAGTCAGAAAATCTGATTTTCTTTCTCAAAGAGTAAATTCTTAACGAATTCAGAAAATTTGGGTATCGAAATAAATGAAAATATACAGCGACTTTCAAGATGATTACCAACAGCTTTTACCTTAGCAGAAAATCTTTCTCCAGATACCTCACAAGGAAATTCATAATTAAGTAAACATATTTTAACACCGGAAATTAAACAAGCCCAAAGATCCAAGATGATTGCAACCAAAAAGTGCAGTAGAAAATCCCTCCCGTTAACATTCAGAGGTAAACTCTTTATAAACTTGCCAAAATACCCAGAAATTGAACCTACTTTCACGATAATTGTAACGAACTTAAATCGCAACCATTATTATATTGGGCATAAGATTTTTGCTTGCTTTCAGGTTGAAATTTTAATCAAATTCAGCACATTTTGGTATCGAGAGTTGAAAAACCACTCATCTCCACGGTGATTACAAAACTACTTAAATTGCAATCACCAATATATAGACCAGTACCTGACATATGGTTGTGAATCGCGGAACATAGGAAAAAAAAACAAAGGAAGAATGCAAGCAGCCGAAATGTGGTTCTTGAGGAGGACAGGAAAAGTGACGTTAGGAGACAAAATCCTAAATAAAAAGATAAAAGCGGACTTGAAAATAAACCCAATACATGATAACACTCCCCATGATGGGGACACATAACAAGAATGGAAAAACAAAAACCAGTAAAAATGATATGGGAAGCAAGGGTGGAGAGGAAGAGGCACCGAGGAGGACCGAGGAAAACATAGGAGCAAAACATGGAGGAGATATTGAAGAAGGAAAACTATACTTATAGAGAAGCCCGAAAACTATCGAAAGAAAGGAATTGGCGAGAATTCGTACACATACAGTTACTTAAGTAATAAGAAATTAACGAAAATAGTGTGCCTAATAAACTCTATACGTGCTTAGCAAATAATGATCAATGATTATATACATAACAGGATGAGTTAGGTCTCCGAGAATTGTTTCGTTTGCCTAACCGAGTGGCAATTATTCTTTTCGCCATCCTCAGGGGCATTCTTGAACTCTGAATAGTTCAGGCATAAACGGCACCAAGTCGAAGAAGGCCCAGATACCACCGACCTGTTGAAAATGCTTTCTTTGCTCTAACTATACTAGGATATAGGATGTCCAACGCCTTTTTGGTTTGATCAAGCGTCGACGAAGTAATGCAAAGTCTTACGCGCGAATTGCGCTCGCGTATCTCATTATTCTGGTAGTTTATCATATTCTTGATATTTCAGGTCTCTTATTTATATTCCTGAAAATGTCATCTGTGTTAGTAGATTTGTTTCCAATCTTTCATAAATTGTTTCGTTTACGGATAAAGAAAGATTTGCGGTACATTTGCCGAAATTGGTGGCTGATGCTCACCCAGAGTTACGAAGAAAATTTGGGCATCACCCGCTCGATTCGAAAACGATACATTTCAACTAGAAACAGTCTGAAGGTTGCCAATTCTTGCTCAATCCCCAAACGTTATTGGATAACAACAACAACAACAACAACAACAACGAGCACGCTCCATTGATCTTAATCGAATACCAAGCGAATGAAGATAATGTCGACGGACATATTTTACGGTGACTGATCTCGCGTTATTACCGTATAATATACGCGTAAATAGTCGACTATCGTCACGAGAAAGAATCCTCAAAAATGCAGTCACCGAGAGAGGAAAAAGTGAGATGACACCTCGCGACGTCAAATAAATCATCCGGACGACGTGAATTTGACGCGGCGAGCTAAAGTTACTTATTTACATGCTCGCGTAATCGCTCATAACCGGTTGTTTGCGTTAGATAATTAACGGGAGGCGATGGTGGTAACGGCAATCACACGCATAAGAAGTTGGACACCTGCGCCAAGTTTTGCGTTTATTATTTATACAGGGTATTTTGTCCACTTCGGTTTTACGATTCTGATAATGCTTGGCTGGTACTAGCGAAGCACGTGTCAATGTATTTATTGATTAGGTACTTTTTTTTTTTTAAATCTATTTGGTTTTATTGGAAAAGAACAATAAATATTTAGAAATAATTTTGTTACGAAAGAAAGTTCTTTAAAAAATCGACTCTGCACGAGGGAGATACGTCCATTTCCTACGGTTGACACTCGAGGACTGTGTGAAGCATCGACAAGTCTCGCTTGCATCTCCCCACATTCTTACCTCAAGAAATCGTTTAGGTTTCACGTTTAAAATACTTGTTTGTACATGATTTACAACGAGGCAATGTTTTTATCGGTTCATTTCCACCACGTACTTCCCCTATGCTTAGCAGCAACGTTGTGACTCTCGTATGTACTTTCTAAGAATGCGGCCATACTACCTTGATCAAAAAGTTGAAACAATGATCGTCATGTAGCGCTCGTAGCACTCGGCTGTCAATTTTGTTTTGTGTTATGTTGCTGAACTGTCACTGATAGTCCCACCAAAGTTCGGCGTTATTTCATCATCAATTGTGAAAGTTACGTCGAGTTGAGTACACGTGCCTCTGAGCGTGTTCACGATTTTTGAGAATTTTTAAAATGGATTTGAATCAGCAACAACGAGTTTGCATTAAATTTTGTGTTAAAAACAATTTCAACGGTACGCAAACCTTGAAAATGTTGGGAAAGTGTTTCGGCAACGATGCTTTAAAGAAAACAGCCGTTTTCGAGTGGTGCGAGCGGTTCAGAAAAGGTCGTGATGAGCGTAGCGACAGGCCATCGACATCGAAAACCGAAGAAAACGTTGACAAAGTGAAGGAAATGTTGACCAACAACCGCAAATTAACCATCAGAGAGATAGCAGAGAACTTAAGCATTGCCTTTGGATCCGTTCAAAGCTTGTTGGTGAACGATTTCGGTCTCCGTCGTGTTACAGCCAAGTTGGTGCCGAAAGACTTGAATTTTATGCGAAAGAAGGACCGTGTTGACATCGCCAAAGACATGATTTCCATGGCTGATTCTGACCCAACATTCATCAAACGCATCATTACTGGAGACGAGACGTAGGTTTATGAGTACAACACGCAGTCGCGACATCAGATGAGTGAATCCCGCGCGTCGGATGAGCCGAGACCGAAGAAACCGCGTCGTTTCCAGTCGAAGAAGAAGGCAATGCTCACGGTTTTTCATGGATTACCACGGTCTTGTGCATAGTGAATTCTTGCCACAACGTAAGACTGTCAACCAGGAGTACTATTTGGGTGTTTTGAGGCGTTTGCGTGAATCAATCCGTTAAGAACGCAAGGATTTGTGGGTAAACAACTCGTGGATCTTGCACCACGATAGCGACCATCGCACAATGCTATCGTTATCCGCGAGTTTTTGGCCAAAAACAACACGAATACTATCCAACAACCACCGAATTCACCTGATTTGGCCCCTTGTGACTTCTTCCTGTTCAATCGAGTCAAAAAGCCACCGAGAGAAATGCGTTTCAGCAGCCGAGAGGAGATAATGGAAAAATCGAAGATGGCCCTAATGGAGATACCTAACATCGACCTTAAAAATGTTTCGAGAACTGGATCAAGCGTTGGCATAAGTACGTTGCAGTCAATGGGGAGTACTTTGGAAGGGACAATATCGATTTTTAACAATAAACTGGTATTGTTTTTCTTTTATAAATTCCGGAAACTTTTTCTATTTCAAATTTTTAAACGGGTTTTTATCGATCGTTTGAGACAGGAAGGCCGTGGCGATTAAAAATTTAAAAGATGTTTAGGAGCCTACCTCACCTCACCAGTAGCTTTTCGGGCACCATTTGCGCGGTTACACGATTAATCTCACTAGGAGTATTTAGTACGGAAGAACATATGTTTCAATTTAACCTATCCCACCCACTACTTCTTGTCTTCAATTGATTATAATTGAGTGGTCCAATGAAAGAACAGGCCAAGTACATCCCTGGTAAATGTTGAGGAGGGGGAGAAAACTTTTCAGTGATGAACTATCAAAAATTAACTATTTGAAACCATATTTGATACTTGATACTTCACAGCAAAAAAGGCGTCTACTTTGGGCTCTGGCAATGCCATTTCTGAATTATGAATTATCATCATACATATAATTTGAACTGGACTTGACCGGTTCTTGGACAGTTTTTGCATTTTACTCCGAAAAATATTAGATAAAACAAAGGTAATGAAGATATATTTTTATATTATCATACATTAACGTAAATACATTGTTATATTAACGATTGCAAACATTTTCGAAAATTTTAACTCAGCCAGCTACTAAATTCTAAATGACGTTTTATGGTCACTGTGCTGACTAACTTTTATGGTATTCCTCGATGCTTTGGTCAAACGACTGGTCACGTAATTCCTTGACAATTCAGAAAGCTGTGTTTCATCATTCGAGGCCGAGGCGCAAGCATCCCATTGGCCCCTCGATCTTCTACTTAAGGGCCACGGTCTCACAGCTGGTGGAGTTGGGAGGTTTTGATCCTAGTGATTAGGTCACTGGAGGGTTCTAATCCAACAGCAACTTCTCTGGGAGAACATTACGTAAAAGAGCTGACGAAAGTTGTTCATAGAACGAATCGCAATATTACAATGGATAACTGGTTCACATCAGTTCCTCTCGCCAAATCATTGCTACTGGAACCCTATAAATTGACTATTGTTTGGCACTTTACGGGCAAACAAGAGAAAAATTCCAAAGGAAATGGACAATGTAAAAGGCCGCAGAGCTGGAACATCCATGTTTTGTCACGACAATGAATCGACTTTATTATCCTACAAGCCAAAACCAAATAAACTTGTATATCTTTTATCAAGCCGCGATGAAGAAGGAACCATAGAAACGGGAAAACCTCACATGGTAGAATTTTACAATCAGACAAAAGGCGGTGTCGACACTTTGGATAAAATGTGCAGCATTGTCTCGTATTCTCGAAAAACCAAGAGGTGGCCAGTCTGTCTATTTTTTGGAATTTTAAATATTACTTTTGTAAACAGCTACAGACACAGTACCTAAATGATCAGCATGAATCTCTCGTGGCTCCCTATTTGAGAGGCAGACTAGAGAAACCTACCTTGCAGACCTCAAAAAATTCAAAATATAATACCTAATCCGCAAGAAGCTGTCGAAAATGTTGATAAAGAACCAAAAACGCCTACAATTTGGGAATAATATTGTAATTTGAAAAAAAATTTGGTAAATGAAAAATCAGTCTCATTAATTTTCCAACACACCTCGTATGTTTCGATTTAACACTTCCCTCCAACTACTTCTGCTCCTCAGTTTACAAAAATTATCGGATGGAAAACACCTTCCTTGCCATCCTCCTAGTTTTTCCGCCGCAATTAAAAAAAAGAGACTTCGGATGTACGCGCGTCGTCCGTCAACAAATCACAACGCACCGATCAAAAATTAATAAACCGTGAGAGCAAGTCGTACTCAACCTTCACCCTCTCCCACACCGCCCTCTCGGTGTCATCCCTTTCTAGCTGGCGTTCGCCGTCCCCGAATACCCCGCAATCTTTGTCTTTCCGTCTCATCGCTCCCGGTGATCGTAGGTGCGGAATGTGTCGGCCGGGGACGGCAGCAGCAGGCATTTCCGGCCTGCGAAGGGGTCAAGGGTAGTATTCACTTATATTCGGGTCAATACTGTGACTCCGCTGCCCGCTACCCGGCCGCCACCGCCGCCGCCGCCGCCATGCGGTGCGTTAAAACGAGTCGGAGTCGGAGCACCCTCACACCTCGCCCGCACACACGTACACCAATGGAAATTCTAAATGTCCGCCTTTTAATCTGTCACAATCTAAACGGCCGTCCCGAAACCTGCGAGATTGGTCCGTACGAGATGTTTAAAGTAGAAAATTTTATTATTTAATTTGTGTTATAAAAAGGGTTTGTGACATGTTGACTTAGTACTAAATTAATACGTCAGTTATTTTTCTTATTATTGTCTCTGATTTGTAATTATCTAAGATTTATGAACAAGGAATTATAATTATAATTACATCGATTGGTTTCGAGAAATGGGCCGGATTCTAAACATTATTTGACTCATATCCAGCAATACAATAATTGCTTTCAAATGACGTCATTTGGCGTGACAAAAGTTATTCGAGATAATTTTATGCCTACTTTCAAGGTAAGTATGATGGGAAACAATAAACTTGTACAGCCGTGTAGCTGGTGCAAAATACGTTGGCAGTTTTCAATTGACACGTTGTAAAGTACGTTGGTAGGTCTGAATTGCCAAAATCAGCCAGAAGTGAGTGTGTTTACAGAAGTTGATGGGGGAATGGCTGTGCTGCCAATGTATTTTGCTAGCTACTTGGCGGTAAAAACACTTCGCTATACAATTACCTATTTACCCTTGCAGAATCAGGGTCGAACATATCATCGAACAGGTTCCTTGTTTCCAACGCCGGATAATGACTACAATTTTTTGCAAATTTATTTTATGGGCGATTCAGCAAGACAAGTTGATCAGCGTTGTACACACAACAATTCGGTGAAAAGACCAATTATGGAACAAGTCTAAACATATTTCCATCAAGACAACGAATAGGTTGCATTATTCAAGACCGCATTCCATCTGATAACCACAAAATTGTCATCAGAGCCGATCATATGATGCGTTACGATATCCTATCCTAATTTGGCAAGGTGAACATGGGCATCATTTTTCAAACAAGATGATAAATCCACTTACAAGTAAATTATCCATCTACTTTTACTACCGTAATCACAAGTGTTTCAGCAAAGCAAATTGATCGTTTGGGATGAATGCACGATGGCACACAAAAAATCTTTGAAGGCATTGGACCGCACGATGCAAGATTTACGAAACAACCAAAACCGATTTGGTGATGCGATGATTCTATCTAACATTGCCAGTGCCTCCACGATCAACGCTAGCCGACGAACTTAATGCATGTTTGAAATCGTCCGTTTTATGGAAACACTCAAATTAAATATGAACATGAGAGTCGATTTGCAGAACCACAGATCTGGAGAAGTTTTTTCCAAACAATTGCTCGACATTGGTAATGGCAAAAGTCCTGTTGAGACATCGTCCGGATACATTGCATTCCCTGCAAATTTTTGTCAGTTTTCTGAATCAAAGACCGCACTCGTCGAGATGATGTTCCCAAACATTGCTCAAAATTACAAAAATCATGTTATAATCTGGAATTAAAAGTCGAATCGGTAATCATTATGTTGCGGAATACCAACCGATAGTAACCTCGCAGGTAGACGGTTTTGGGACTGGCGTTTAGATTGTGACAATCGGGGCGTACGCGCTCAATCGGCGGACATTTAGAGTTTCCATGAGTGTACATAACATATACATCTTCTATCTCGTTCGTTTCGGTCCTCCGCATTGCCCCGGATCATAATACGTAAATACGGGTATGTATATGTTGAGTAGACGTTGTATCGGTGGTGACACTTCAGGGCTACGTTCTCGTTTTGTAAACGGGGTTGAGGAGAATCGGCGCGTCTTCGAGGGATTTATATGGTAGGTCCAAATAGATTCGGGGTGTTTTTCGAGGATGAATGGATGAATAAATCAGGAAATTTCCGGCATTGGAGGGGCATTCAAGTTGAACGAAAGTGATCCAAATCTAAGCTGCCTACCACCTAATAGTTCCTCAACTCCTAGATAGACTACGCTAATTTTTTTTACCTTTTTAAGGTATGCATGTCGTGAGGTGCTGAATATAAATACATCAGGAAATAAGAGCAAGTTTGAGGAGATGAGTAAAATATCTAAACGTTTATGTGAGTATTTCTTGTTTAATAAATTCTTCTTTATACGATTCCTTTGCTTTTAGGCCGCCAAGAACTCTTATTGCTCTCTTTTATAGAAGAAAAATTCTGCGGGCATCCGAAGACATTTCCCAAAATTGTAGACCAAATGCTACAATAGCATGAAAATTTGCAAAATATGTGAGTCGGGTCACCTGGTGAATAGCTATTTCCTTGAGTCTTCTCATACTACGTGTTACAGCCGTTAACTTTCTTGATGTGTGTACTATATGTGCAGACCAACCCAACCGGTTATCTAAACAAAATCCCAACATTTTCAAAGACATACTTTCGTCAGTCGTCTTCATTGTAAAAGTAACTTCTTGGTTTTTCTGCACATTTAATTTAAGATTGTTGGCATCCAACCATTTCCCTGCTGTTTCCATTATTTGTGTTTGCCTTGATTCTAAACCATCTTCAGTTTGGTCATGTATCAAGAATGATGTATCGTCTGCGTACATTATAGTTTTTGCGTGGGTCATGCTAACAGGAAAATAGTGTATATTACAAGAAGCACAAGTTCCAAAATCGACCCTTGTGGTACACCCGAAAAGGTAGAAAAGGCATCAGAATCAAATGGAGATAAGTTTCTTTAGAAAGGACTGCACCGGCTTTGAAATGATTAGTATCGAGTGTTGCTTTGAAAGCCAATTTTAGTGCTTCTCATAAATTGAATGAAGATGACCGCGACCGTCTAACGCAATAGTT
The DNA here is from genome assembly GCA_038088585.1 of Chrysina gloriosa. Lineage (NCBI taxonomy): Eukaryota > Metazoa > Arthropoda > Insecta > Coleoptera > Scarabaeidae > Chrysina > Chrysina gloriosa. The sequence continues at coordinate 47,359,722 of CM076093.1, read as the reverse complement.
TAAAATAATACTTCGGGTTCGTTTTCCCGATAATAATCATAACCTCGATCGTCGTGTCGTCGTGTCGTCGCGTCAATCCCGAAGAGCCATTCACAGTTTGTTAAATCACAACAAATAACTAAATCGTCCTCCACTTAAAACCAGTTATCCGGCCGTCGCCGTAATACCGCCGGCCTGACTGAAGCGTCATCGCTCCGCGTTCCAGTTCTAATTATAGGAGAGAGAGATTTTTTCTCCTTTTCTTCCCTCGAGTCCATCATCCGGCAGTTGGGAGCCTCGCGCCGGCAGAAACCAGCTCCGAGCTTCGATGGCGACAGAGACGGACGGCCAGGCCGGCCGGGCCGGTCGACGAACAACATTTTAATACATTTACATAAAATTAACATAACAAAGCGTCTAAATTTAGTTCCTTTGTCGATTATATTTAAGAAGAACACGAGACTGATCGGTGCAGCTCCGAAACGAAAATATATCCTTCGTTCTTTTCCACTTACCGATCCCGAAATACTCGAACGCGTTCGATGGAACGGGCTTCCTTCGGCTGGCGAGTTGTCGAGTTGGCGAAAAACGCGCGTCGGTTATTTGTAACATATTAATACTTCATCTGCCGACGGTCGTGAGTTATTTGAGGATTGGATACTTCGGTTATTTTGGTGTCGAAAGGATAAGAAAAGCCAAATGATACATGTGGAGAAAATCTTCCGCGAAATACGGGTGAAGAAGAGAACATCTTTGATACATCAGAAACTCCTCAGGATCAGTTACCAACAATGAGTAGCTTACTAATCAGATGCTGGATGAGGGAGCGACGAGAGAAAAAGTATGGGAGTGTGGAAGTAATAGAAAAAGGGTGGTTGTGAGTCCAAGTCTTTATGTCGTATTTGGAGGTCGTAGCTTTGCTATTGATGGCCATCTGAAATGGTTTCAAAGGACGCCTGGTCGTCCATCTAAATATCGTTTTCTAATGGTGTTGACCATGTTAGTAAAGAAACAGCATGAGTTCAACAAGTAATAGTGTGGTAGCGGTGGCAAGAAAAGGCGGGAGGAGGGGGAGGAGCCTTGCAATTGCCATATAACGAAACAAGGATAAGGACAAGACTAAAACAAGGAAACGAAAGAATGGTAAGAGCAAGAGTAAGAATAAAACCAACAGTAACAACAGGAAAAAGACGAATAGCAAGAATAAGACGAAGAACAAAAACGAGAGTAAGAAGAAAAGGACGAAGGAAAATGAGGAGAATAAAAAGAATAAGATGAAAAACCAGAACGGGATTAAGATTAGGACTAAGAACAAGAACGAGAATAAGACGAAGAACAAGAACTTGAATAAGAAAAGGGCGGCAGATAAAAACGGAAATAAGAGGAATGCGATGAAAAACAAGAATGAGAATACAAATAAGGCGGAGCACAAGAACGAGAATGAGACAGAGAACAAGAACAAGAATAAAAGGAATGAGAGTAACAATAAGGAAGAATAGAAGAAGGGCATTAATACCTTATTATTATTACACTAAATAACCATCCTCAAAGATAAAAATCATGGCCGTTGAAGAATTGATAATGAAACGAACAAAAGTAAGAATAAAACGCACAGTAACCGCAAAAAGCAAGCAAATAGCAGGAATAAAACGAAGAATAAAAACCAGAATAAGAAGAATAAGACGACAAACGAATACCAAAGTAAAAATAAGAGTAAGAACGAGAACCAAAGTAAGAAAAATAGGATAAATAACTAAATAAATAAATGAGAATTAGAAGAATAAGAACTACTAGAAAGATAAGAGAAATGGGAGTCATGGACAGGCTTGCAGGACCCATATGGGCTTCAGTCCTTCAGTGCCTCATCATTATTATAATAAATGACCATCCTCAAAGATAAAAATCGTGGCCGTTGAAAAATTGCTAATGACAAAAGGAAGAGTAAGAATAAAACCGAGAATAAGATGAAGAACAACAGCCAGAATAAAAATAAGACGAAGAATAACAACAAGAACCATCACCATCACCACAATAAATGACCATCGTCAAAAGAAGTAAGAGTAAGAATGAAAGGTACAGTAACAACAACAAGAAGATGAATAGCAGGAATAAGACGAAGAACGAGAATGGGTAAAAGAAGAACGAGATGAAGAACCAGAACAAGAATAAGAATAGGATGAAGAACAGAGACGAGAGCAAGAAGAATAGAATGAAGAACCAGAATGCGCATCAGAATAAGACGAAGGACGAGAATGAGCATAAGAAGAACAAGCACAACAAGAAGAAAAAATATGAAGAATGGGAAGTCATGGGCAAAGATTGGAGGCCATGCTCCTTCATGGGACGCTATGTCCTCATCATCATTACACTAAATGACTATCCTTAAAGAATTCTTACCTTTAAGGATAATGGCCGCTGAAGATTGCTCCTTCATGGGGCGTTAGTGAATCACCATCACCACATTAAACGACCGTCGCGTCGTCAAAGATAGAAATCATAGCTGTTGAAAAATTGCTAATAGAAAGAGCAAGAGCAAGAATGAAAGGTACAATATCGACAAGAAGAAGATGAATAACAGGAATAAGACGAAGAACAAGAATGGATAAAAGAAGAACAAGATGGATAACCAGAACGCTCATAAGAATATGATGAAGAACGAGAATGATAATAAGAAGAATAAGACCAACAAGAAGATAAAAATGAGAGGATTTTGAAGTCATGGGCACAGATTGCAAGCCATGCTCCTTCATGAGACGTAAAGTCCTCATCATTATTACACTAAATGACTATTAATAAAGAATTCTTACCTTTAAGGATAGTGGCCGCTGAAAATTGCTACCTCGTGGGGCGTTAGTGAATCACAATCACCACACTAAATGACCGTCGCATCGTCAAAGATAGAAGTCATAGCTGTTGAGAAATTGCTAATAGCAAGAGCAAGGGTAAGAATGAAATGTACAATAACAACAACAAGAAGATGAATAACGGAAATAGGACGAAGAACAAGATGGAGAACCAAAACGCTCATAAGAATATGACGAAGAACGAGAATGAGAATAAGAAGAATAAGGACAACAAGAAGAAAAAAAAGGCACAGATTGCAAGCCATGCTCCTTCATGCGACGTTAAGGCCTCATCATTATTACATCAAACGACTATCCTTAAAGACAAGAATCATGGTCGCTGGACGGAGGGGTAAGAATAAAAGCTGTAGTAACAACAAGAACAGGGCGCTTCCTACGCGCTTCGAACGAAGCTCACTTCCTAAAGACTAATGGGTAAATACTTTTCATACCCGTGATACACCTGAACCCAAATAATGCTTCCCTATCGGTGGTTGTAGACAAACACGCATACATTTGTAGTACAGAAAATATCATTCAAAATTATGGAAAAATCTTAGAACCTAACTTAAGACATAAATTTGTTTGAACTCCCGATTTATTATTTCATTGCCTAGAAAGTGGCAGAGGGGAGGATATTTCAAAGATAAATCCAAAGTAAAGTCAGTGGAAGCTAATTTTGAAACTATAATGAAACTACGTCCTACTCCAAATATTGATATAATACAAGACCATCTTCAGGATTCAGAATCAACAATCATTTCAGGATAGCCGACAACATCGTCAAAAAATTCTCGCTACAACTCCAAAACGGACAACTTCCCCTTCCCCGCCTGCTTTTCCATATAAGCCGCAAGCGATGATTCAGCGTAGAAAAACGCGTAACGGACGCGCGTCTTGGCAAATACGCGGAACGCGTTTTCGAACATCAACGCAACCACCGCCGCCATTACCAGCGCGCGTACTTTTTGATGTTTATTAATAAATATCAATTCGAAAAGGCGCGCTTTCCGCCGGAGCGTTTCGGCCGCGTTGATTGAAAATAGCGCCCGCCGGCCGACCGTTAAATTATATCTCTTTGTGTGTCGGATAATTGGCCGGCGGTTTTAAAATAGTTTTCGCGAATTGCTCCAATTTTATACGACGACGAGAGCCGGCCGGCCTATTCTTAGTCGGCATTCGATGCGCGCGATATTAAGTATGTATGTAGGTATCGGCGCGTACCGCTGCGGGTTCATTTCATGATGTAGATGATGATGATGATGATGATAAAGTATGTATTGCTTCCGAAGGAACTAAAGGAAACGGCCCTTGAAAAGGAATTGATTGACACCGGGGTTCAGAAGAAGGACGAGCGAAAGATAAGAAGCTTGCGGAGGTGGAACAAAACGGAGAGAAAATTAGAAGCTTTGTGGGAACGAAGATCTTCAGAAAAACCGTTACGTGCTAATAATAGTATAAAATAATTATAACAATAAAATGTGTAAAGATGTGAGCCAGCGTTGCATTACTCATTGATAACTTTTTTATTTTGATCATTGATATCAATGATATCGATTTCAAATGACACAGGGCGCTATCTGATATCTCTTCGATTAAGTTTATTGTTCGATTAGAAACAGAACTCTTCTACTATAGGGTCTAACTTCATAGCATTCGTGTACGAATTGTCCCTTTTCCTTTCCGATCCGGCAAGGCGACAACAGTACTGGAAGATTTTCTTAATTAGCTGAAGCATTTTGTGGTTTTTGAGTGTATTTGGTTTATTATCGAGCTTGGTTCGGACTAAGCTATTTGAGAAAAGTTAGAAAAATCTGAATAGTAGATTTTCCTAGCGTAATAATTTACGGATTATATATCTTCCGGTTCTCGAAATAACCTTGTCAGGAAACTTCGTTTTTACACGGTAGCTCGCCATTTTAAAATATGTATTTAATTAAATTTAAAATTAAATTATTAAATTAAATTTTTTAACAATTAGGTGCACGTAGCTAATCCGTTATATTCCGCTTTTAGGAGCTTTTTGTGTTGGTTTGATCTCCATTAGTGTCTAGCTATAACTTTAGAGTTTTGAGCCGTCTGGAAACCGAATTTGGGACGGTCCGAACTACTCCTTGAAGAGGACGTCACAAAGCCTGGACTTGTGGGAAACGCTCAAAAGAGAAACCTAAATGTAGAAACGTTGAAGAAGCAAAAGGAGTGGTCATCGGAAAAGGGTACAGAAATTTAACGATACGTATATGCGAACAATACAACAAGTTGAGGTGTTCAAATATCTGGGATCAAGATACAAAAGGACGGCAGAAATGAAGCGGAAATAAAACGAAGAATAGAAAGTGCACTAAAACTGCATTATGCATCAACCCGAACATTTATCCATAAAAAGGAAGTATCTAGAAAGACCAAATCAATTGTCCACAAAACTATCTTCAAACCTATCTTGACGTACGAAACTGAAATTCGGGTCCTAACGAAAGCAAAGAAGATGAAGATTACAAAACAAGTCTTTAGCGGTGGAGTATGTTCAAAGCTAAAAATTTGCATTCACACTCAAAATCAAAAATGACGCACCGATGTGGCGGTTCGTAAATTGTATAATGGTTTTGCAAGGTACGTAAACTAAAAAGTCCGGAAGTTTTTGGATTCACCAATAGCGGATTTGATGTTAATTTCGAATTTTACAAAATGGCCAACTGAAGATGAAAATTTGATTGAAATCCGAGTTTCCGCTCGCTAACTGTTGTGCAGTTGAAAATAATGAAAAGCTCATCTTCCAGAGCGAAGTTTGCAGTATTAGTCTCGTAAGTGTCGGAATTTGAAAAGTTTCCATCAAACTAGGATTTACCGATATACCGGATTATAAAATCTGATTTCTACAGGAACGGATATGCTTTGACTTTGATCTAAAAAGATAGAGATAAAATCCAGTCCAACATAAAAAAGACGCGGAAAATATTTCGGGATAGCTTAGGAACTCTTTGGGATTGGCACCTTCATTGGCCTTGAGATATTTTAATATATTCTGCTGGGAAAGGAAACGAAAAAAATCATTAAATGGCACGTCCCAAACTCCGAAATTATTTCGATTTGGGGATTAAGCAGCAGTGTAAGCGCTGGCGTTAACAACGAAATTGTAAAAGAAAAAGTATTATTTCGTATTAGGCATTAAAGTACTCAACTTTTTGAGCAGCAGTGTAAGTCTTAGAGTTCATAACAGACATGATTCAAATAAACCCTGACGCAACGACACTATAAAATACCTCTAAAGTTCCAGCTCGCCATCCTACAAAAAGCGCGCCAGACTTGGTTTGGTAACTTGTTCCGGCTTTCCGCCCGTTTTGATGTCGCTCGGCTTGCGAACTCCCCGCTGAGGACGACCACGTACTACGCTAATGACGGCACGTCAGAAACGAAGCAACTGTTAACGATCTCCCATTCGTTATGTCCACAAACATTATAGCCCTAGCTCTTAAATGCTTTCGATCGCATCGAAATTCATTGTACCGCCGTTTTGTGGTAGCTCAGAAATGCGAGTTGTCACCAAACGCTGGGCAACTGATTTCGTGTAAAAATTGTTGACGCCTTAAGCCATGTTTGAGAAGGAAAATGCATGTCTATTAATTCTAGAAGAAATGCAACTAGGACAAGGATCCGAGCGAGCAGTAGAGGAACGACCAAGAAAAACCATGAAAATATGAGCAGGGATCATTTTTTGGTCTTTATGTGGTAACACAATAACAATATACTTGTTAGTACGACATAAGAGTTCCAATAAAGACGAAACTATAGCCTGCAGTTACGGTTCGCGATTAATAAAGAACAACTCAACCCCGCCATCATGATTAGCTTACGCAATTAGTACTTACTTGATAATCGGCTGAGCAGCTTTCCCAGGAAGCTGCCTTATAACGAACTTAATTTAATAGATTATTAAAGAGAGCAATGGGGAGGAGGGGTATCTGTAATTTTTTCCTTTTTGAATTACTTGATGTTGGCGGTTTACACAATCCCAGAAAGTTGTACCTAAGCTTGTTATTTTGGCCTTAATTCCCAACTGAATAAAACTGTCTCGTTCTAAGTCATGAGTCTCTTAATTTGCAGGTAAATGCATCTGTATAACCTAGATTTGATTTCCCCAGATATATTCATAAATTCCGTTAAAATTCCTACATTGCCTACATTTCTTATTGTAGACGTAGAAACGTAAACCCTAGTAAAATTTGGAACATATGTTTAGCAAAGTTACGTGGATATTTGGGTAGGACGTATATATTTCACGAGCCATCTGACGCAAACTTAATCAAGCTTCGCTCCTTTTGAGTGGCTATCCTGATATTCGCCGCGTTAAATATTTTGAATGTTTACTGTTTCGATGAAGAAATGTAAACGCTAGTAAAATTGGGGCCACATCGTTAGCAGATCAAATGGATATCAGGTTTCAATTAATGAAGGAGTCGCTTCTCAAGTACGACGTGAGCAACTCACCAGGTAGAATGTGAACATTTAAGTAGAATAGCGGATATTAATTTTCTTTCTCTTACATTTATTAACTTATTTTGACCTCATATAATACTACGAAAAGATATTCCAGTCCGATTGACTCCAACGCGAAATCATTGTAGGCCAACAGGCTAACAAAACTATCGCGGAGTTTGGCTCGCATTTTCTTGATGACCTCCTGACGTTGGCATGTTTTTTAGGCAAATGCTTCGACTTCTCGCGATGTGTAAGCCAATAAAATGCATGAACGAAACAAGTGGAATGAAATATTTTAAGCCGAAAAAAAACAAATATTTATTACCCTTTTAATGTTCCAAAATGCCCTTTTCAGCTTATTTCTTATACTTTTTCAGTACATTTTTCGCATTTCGCCGCCATTTTCGCTATGTGATTCGAATTTAATCACTCTTTTTTTTTTCATGAAAAAGTTATTCTTGTGTTTTTTTTATTTTTCCAATGAATTTATTGAAGAAATGACATGAAACACGCAGAAAGGAGGGTTAACTATACCGGTTTCTCTTTTGGAGACCCCTCCGCCTCCTCCTCTGCTTCTTCTTCTTTATCGTCTTCAAAGACGTTCTTGCTCCATCAACAAATTTCCGCTTCGGGCGATTTTTTGGTACACACTCTCGTTTTGGGAAACCAAATTAGAACTTGCCCGTATCGTCCCAAAAAATGCCATTTTGATCGACAAAAAAACGACAAAACTTTTTGCTTATCCGATCGAATTTTCTCATTGGCAAGTATTTCTCCAGGTGATGATAGTTTTAAAAATAGGCTCATTTCGATTTAAACATTTCGGAATTTTTTCAAGAACGCGCTACGGTCCCGCTTTTCGCGATCTCCTCGACCAAAAATTATTTCGGCACCACGTGCCAATTCGAAATAACAGATGTATATGTACGACTCGTATGCCTGCACGTACTCGTAACTTATAAAAAGTAATTTTGAAGCGCGTTGTCGAATATAAAATTCGATCGTGCATCATTTCGGTCGATATTTTTAGGACGGCGCGGCGGCGTACGCAAAATTTCCGCGAAATTAAAATTCTAAATTGACTCCGGGCAATGAGAACCGTAGATGTCGTGGTTGTTTGGCTACGTTGGAATTTAAGGTCCTGAAAGTTATTCTGAAAAACGCAGATAATATTTTACAATTGAGCGCAAAACATTGTCTAGAATTAGATCTGTGTTGGAGACCAGATGTTGGTATCTCCAGTGATAAGTACATATTAAGTCTTGAAAGGTTTCAAGAGTGTGTATCAGGAAGGATACTGTGATGCTCTGTCACAATTTAAAGCAATGAATTTTTGGAAACTTTTAAAAAGCTTCGAACAACTTGCCTAAGTTTTTTTTTTTTTAATTTACATTGTCGAAAGCATAAAATTCGGTTTTGACTTCTCAATATCTACTGTTGGGAAAAACAAACGTGAACGCTAGTCAAATTTGGACCATATGTTTAGCAGGTCAAGTGGATATTAAGTTGGGATCAATTAAGAAATCCATGCTTAAATACGATGCGAGCAACTCGCCAGGTAGAATGTTAACATTTAAGTAGAATAGGTGACATCAATGTTATTCCTTTTAAACCCATTAACTTACTTTTACCTCGTATATAACCTTATAATTGAATATAACGTATAGCTTGATAAAAAGCCTGACCTTTTCCACAACTTTACCGTACATCAAATGATAACAAATATTCAGTAATTGTAACTGTTGGACAATAAAGGCTATTATTATTATTATTATTAATTAATTTGCATTTAAAACTCCGGACTAATATGGCGATTCGAAAATCGGAAGATAGCTTAACAAATTACACGAAAATCAGTATTCGGAGATCTCTAAGGTCGGTGATAACTAAGGTTTGATAAAAGAGTGGATGACGTGTCATTATTAAGTAGTGTAAACCGGTCTTTGTCTCAACTTACGTCCAAGGCGTGACATTAAAATTCAGAGAAGCGAGAGCGTGAGTCTGGTTTACACTACTTAATGATAACACGTCATCCACTCTTTCATCAAACCCAAGTGATAACGGATCCCACATTAGTTCGCGTTTTAAAGAATTGCCTACTTAAGATGGCGCCCTAGACATCGACCAAATTCGACTCGGCTCGCTAACTAACATGCAGTAAAAAATGATGAGTATGTCATCTGTAAGGGGCGAACTTAAAGTATTACCCTCGTAACTAACGAAATTCGTCGAAAAATTGCCACTTGACATTTAGATTTTTCAACATGGCAAGTCATAAGGTTTAAAAGGTTCTTCGATTTCTATAGGAACGGGTATTTTGGGAATTTTTAGTATTTGCTGGGAACGAATCTAATGTTAGGTTTGGGTTCCTCAAAATGGGCAACTCACGATGGTGCCCTCATTTTTCACACGGAAAGAGAAGAGTATTGTAGCGACCAGTTAGAGTGGAGATTTATGATTCGTGGTTTTCTCTCGGCAATGTAAACTCACCCCTGATTCAGACGATGAGAGAGAACAAAAATCTTTACTTTTTTAATTTAGAATCTGCACTAAAAGGTTACAGGACAATATCTTAAGGAAAACGCAAGGAATCGCAAATAATGACCAAAGTATCATTTCGTTATTGTCTTGACAAGCCCAACTCAAGGCCGTAAGAGTCTCTTTAGATTACTCCAACGTTTGTTGAGAAAATCGCGGAAACAAACGGGAGAAAAAGTGTGAGATCGCTGACGTGTCATTAATCGTATCAATTTAGATCCCGCCACGTCGAGATTTATCCTTCGAATTCGAAGTTATGGTTTAGAAATTTCTTTCCCTAAACTGATTGAAGAAATACTTCAGGGCCACTGCAGAAAATGGCGTCCAAGATTACTTCAAGAATTGACTGTATTGTTGTAGCAATGCATCGACCTAGCAAGCTGCTATTTTGGAATTCTTTAATTCTTTTCCCCCTTTTTTTTCTGTTTCAATAACACGTTCCATATACAGACACGATCTCGCTTTTCTATCAATTCCCGTCATTAATCCTTGGCACCTTATTCTGACATATCCTTCAGTTGTAATCGTCGACAATTTTTTCTCGCTAATACCGCAAAAATTTCCATCCGCTCGACGATGTTCGAAAAACAAACAACGAAACCCTCGCAAACAAGAGGCGACCGTCAAAGACGAACTTTGCAATTTTAATTTGTCGCAGAAACCATCGCAGCCGTCAGCTCGAATCATTCTCGCGACCGCACCGGTCAAGTCCAAGGTTATTACGTCGATAAGTTGACCTCGCGGCTTCAAACAAACAAATTGCAATTTCCGAAACGTCAGCTCGGGTTTGTGTCAATTCCTTTTACGACAGAGGAATAAAATTAGATCACCTCGCTTAACGTGGTAAATTCGTAACGACTTCGTTTCAAGAAAAGAAGGTGGCGATAACTTTAAATATTTTGTGATGAAACCGGTGGTGGTGGTGGTGGTGGTTGCAGTTATTTCTACCACACCAACTTCAATACGTCCAAATACAAGCTGGTAGTCGCATAAAGAACAAGGAGGAGGACGTAGAAATCCACTAACAGGAAGTTTTAGTGTAAACCGTGAGAATAATGAAGTATAGATAATTTCTTTTGGAAGAAAAATTGGGAAAATCGAGACTAAGAAGAAGAAGACAATATTTTAACTCTAAGACAGCAGAAAGCGGCGGGAACAGTTGTAGTGCATCAAGAAAAAAATTAAAGATTGGTGATGGGGTAAATGTGTCGGTAGATAGTTCGGTTGAACATCGGACTTTGAATTTCATCTTGGTTTCTTTTCTCGATGTAGCTATATTTTCTTATAAACTTTTTGTTATCTTATTATCTTATCAATCTTCTTCGTCGTCAACCAAAAGAACGTTTTATTTTTTTTTCGGGAACCAGGACTACACTACATTATTTATCCGTTGTCCACGAAGCGAAAACTTTAATTCACCATGACAAAGTTCATCCGAGGCATAAGGTTGTTATAGAAACCTGTATTGAATGTCGATGTATCCTTGGCTATTTATTTCCAGCAGTTATTAGGAATTCTTGTAATGTGAAAGTGTTGTATGGTTGTGTCTGAATGTTTACAATGGGTTTCTATCTCTTAATCGATGCTTTTTATAATAATTAATCATTTTATTTCTAGTCACATTTGTTTCTCCCATTAAACGTCTCTGGCTGGAGTTAAAATAAGAAGCTGACACCCGTAGGGTAATAAAATGCTAAGAAGGTGGTATGCGTGAACTCCAAATAAACCGAAGGTCATTTACTGTGAATTTTGATATATTGAATTGTAATAAATGCTAAATTTTCTAATGGTAATTAACCATTCGAGTATTACTGTACTACAATTTACAATGATATTGCTTGGGCTAAGAGCAGCGGACTGTGCAAAATTCTGTGGACTCATGGACATGCTGTCGTTTTTATTTCAAACTATTTATGACATGATTTTGAAACACATACTTATGTTTTTCTGTGAAAGAAGTGGTTCGATAGACTCATCGCATATGCTGCGCGTCAAGAAATTGCAATGAACGATGGGTCAAATAAAAATCATCTAACAGTATCTGGTATCTGGTATCGGAATATGGAAAAAGCGTGGATTTACTTCGTTGTACGGGGTTTCTTCCTTGATTGGTAATTATAGAGGCAAGATCGCTGTAAAAAGCGCTTACTGCAAATTGTGTCAAGTGTGGGAGAAAAAGAAGATGCAGCTGAGTACGAGCAGTGGAAGGCTGCTCATGACGCTGTGCGCACATCAAATCACTCAGGATCAGCCGGTAAAATGAAGACCGATGTCATGGTGAAAATGTTCGAATGTTCAAACTGAAAAATTTCACGGTGTCAAATATGCAAATTACATTGGGGACGACGATTCAAACAGTTATACGGCTATTAAAAATTCTGTATCTTACGAAGATCTGGTACTGACCAAGAAAGAGTGCATCAGACATGTGCAAAAACGAATGGACACTCGATTGCGTGACATTAAAAAGAAGAATAATGGCATCGGCGGCAAAGGAAAATTGATGGATAAATTGACTGTATATTATGGCTTATGATATTTGGCCGACTTTTACGACCACATCTCTACCGATAAACATCCACAGCACGAGAAATGTTCCGCCGGTGAAGACTCATGGTGTGAGTGGCAAAGAGCTTTTGCGACGCTGTCGGCCGGAAAAAGGAAGCAAAAAGATGCCCGGGTTTGTTCAAAGTTACCAGCCGTTACCCGAAAATGTTTTTAAAACTATAAGGCCTGCCTATGCAGATCTTTTAAAAAAGAATTACTCGCAAGGTGTGTCGACGGATTTACGCAAAAAAGATAATAATGAGAGTTATAATCAACTCATTTGGAAAATCAGTCCGAAGAACCTTCGTGAGGTTGAAATAGCATCATATACAGCTACTTGCATTTTAACGGGGGAAATATTGCAGGTTATGGCCCAAATGCTCATGAATCTATCGCGACAGAGGACGAGAAGCACGTGTCCATTGGCGAACAGCGCGCGCTAGAAGCTGCCAGGGAAGGAAGAACGGCTCGTAGCTCGTAGTGGTTTCTGATTTATCATGGTCAGCGCAAGTGATGGGAGAAATGAGGTGTTCTGGGGCAATAAGTGCATGTTCCTCAATTTTCAGGATTTTCAAAAGAAAAAATTTGTATAGATACCTTTAAACATGTACTAATACATGGGTTGAAATTTATTTTGATTCCATATCATGATTATGGATTATCTTTTTTCCAATCCTAAGTGATAACCACGACCAGTCAGTGATTCCCAATCAAATCGATAAATTCACGTACACATTCCAGCTGCTAGAAAGCCTAAAGAACGACCGAACGAGTTACGCGCCAACTCATCCGAAGTTCATTTCTCCAACAAGAAGCATATAAGAGGAAGAAAAAACGTCTCTCGCTCGCGCAGATAACCTTCCCCCTTTGTAATAGCAACCTTGGTCTAGCTCGTAAATTCCGCTCGTCTCATTGAAGCGAATCGCCGCAACGCCCAGCGCTTCGCCTCCTCTTTACCGAGTTCATTTAACCTGATGTGCCGTATCGGGAAAAAGGAGAGACGTCTCATTTGGAGTACGTTCGTTCGGTTCGGGTCGTTGTATTGACATCAATCCGCGGAAGCGTCGACGACTTCGTCGAAGAAACAAAGGCGGGGGACCCGTCCAAAAATTCCTACGTTCTTTACGTAAACGAGAGGAGAAACGCGAGCAAATGTCGACGTTGCGCTACGAATACGGTGCGTGTGAATGGACGAGGAGAGCTCGATGAAGCGTGGATGGGAGTGCGCGACCTTTGACTGCCACGACTTGATAGATCGTTCGGTCGTGAAAATAAGTGCCTGGGCTGTATAAAAATTGGAATTATGCTTTCAGGTGAAGGGAAAATAAATGAAATTTGAATGAAAACTCTGTGGAGAATAACAAAGGAACACGGAGTAGGATGACGTAAAGGAAAAGAAGAAGATGTAATAATAATGATAATAATAATAATCTATTACCCAACAGGAATTCCCAGCGATAGGCTAACTACACATAATATAAATACATACATCAATATTGTAGTGTATTAAAAGTCACAGTAAATGTTGGGGTTCTATTTCTACCTTTTCGACACCACGCCCACCACCTATTGAGCATTTTATCACCCTACGGGTGTTAGCTTCTTATTTTAACTCCAGCCACAGATGCTTAATCGGAGAAACAAATGTCACTAGAAATAAAATTAATAATTATTATAAAAAGCATCGGTTAATAGACAGAAAACATTGTTCACATCCAGATACATACATACAACATGTTTACATTACAAGAATTCATAAAAAATTACTGGAAATAACCAAGGATACATTGACATTCAATACAGGTTTGTATAACAGCGATATAACTGGAGGAACTGGAGTCAAGGTGAATTAAAGTTTTCGTTTCGTGGACAACTTAGAAATAAAGCAGTGTAGTCCTGGTTTCCAAAAGAAATGAAAAGTTTTGTTTGGTTAACAACGAAGAAAATTGACAAGATAGATAAGTCAAAAAATAAGTCAATAAATATATTTGGAATAACGGTTTTAAGAAGAAGTACCAGTGAATAAAAGAACCTCACCATACCGGAGAAGATAGAATCTAAGAAGGGGGAAGAATTCATAGAAATTAAAGGTGCATCGAGAATAGAATTCAAGAGAGGAGATATAGGAAGAACCATCATCGAAAAAAAGATTACATTCACACACACACACACACACACACACACACACACACACAACACTAGGTAATTATCTTGATTTTATGTTAAATATTTCTCAAAATTTATAAATATAATTTGTTATAATTTATGCTTTTTATATCATTAATTAAGAGCTAGGTCGGTGCAATTTTGTTTAAGAAATTTAACTAAATTCTGAGTACAATTGTAAAATTAGGAAAACAGAAGGAAAGATATTACGAATGGAACAATGATAGAATCCAACGAATGCCAATAACCTGCGTGCGAATGCGATTCGGAGGTATCGTGCCGTATCCACGTAGTAGTAGCAGCGCCGGTAACCGGTATGGTTTTATTGATCAGAATGCCGCATGCCGGTTGCTTCGTCCCTACGTTTCGTCGTCCGTCTTTCTCGCGCGATGATCGCGAGCGAGAGCGATGGCAGGCGCAAATGACATAAATCTGCGACGAGCGTTCGCGGGGCTTCTCGACGCGATGTTTGCAAGCCGTACCGGATGGATGATGATCGCTCATTTCGACAACGACCGCAAGAGATACATGCGTATAGTTCCAAGCTCGAGGCGCTTCTGATATTTTGTACATTTTTGGAACTCCCTTTTAACAAGGGATTTGCGCCGAAGATTTTGGAATTGAAAATTAGGAGGAAGACGCAAGCTAGTGGTAGTGGAACATGAGGGTTTACAACTAAAGGGAAGCGTTGATCCATGTCGTCGGAAAATATTTTAGAAATTGTTGGAGATCGTGGGTCAGTTGTGAATGAACCCAGTTTTCGTCCATTTCCTTCCACACGCTTCAAAGTTATAAGCCAGTTGTAAAGAGAACTTGGTCGACTTTCCACGAAACGTGCTTGCAAATAGGGAAAGAAATGTTTCCCTCAGAAGAAGTCCCTAACTTTCCCTAGTTTTCCAACCTCTACGAAGCTTAGAGCCTTCCAACAAAAAAAGGCTACTAATGCACTGTTGTTTTTGATCGCACCTATATTTCGTTAGTTTTGACCGCGCCTGTATAGACGTCTCGTTTGCTAGTTGCACATGCAACAATCCGCTTTATAGTGGTGGAGGATATTCGAACTTCACACTTGTAACTTCATTCATTTTAAATTCTTTAATTCCTAACTTTACCATGTTCTCAATATTGTTCCTTTACACGATATCGTTCCTTGTTCTATATAGTTAGCTGTGGCCAATTTAGTTGATTCAAATTTTGAGTTTTTTCCTAGATACTTCGTTAGTAGAATTTCCGATTTTTATATGCATTCCTCTTTGGAAATTTTCCAAGTGTACTTTACCAAGCTATGTATCACGAGGTTTTTAGCTTGCACTGGGACGTTACATCGTCTATTTTGAAACCTACGTTCTCGTGGAATAGTTGGTTGTGTTAATTATTTTTTGGAGGTCTCTTCAATTGTTGAACTTTGGAGTTTTATTGAAAACTGTGGAAATTCCAGACGATTATTATATTTAAGAACTCCGTTTAGTTGCATTAGCCTACGGATTTTCTGTAAACAATCCCTGCCGGGATTGCACACCTGCAATAAAAGGAAATACTTAATCTTCCTCGTGTCATCTTTGCAAATGATCGAAGACACAAATTGGTTATAACTAGAAGTTGCCTAATTTCTCATAACCAGCGAGAAACGTTCCAATTAAGAAAGGGCGTTCATGTATGTCGTCAAAAACTTCTTGTGAGGATACTTTAACTTATGAGTCAGTTGTAAATAGAAGATTCCTAACTTTCCACGGTCTTCTGGAAATGTGATAGTTTGCAATTAAGAGCGTCCATGCATCTTCCAAAAGATTCAGTTGAGAATATTGGAAATCTCAAATAGATGGGAAATAAGGGTTTCAATAAGGGAAGAAAGTAATAGAGCAGGTCTACTGAAGATTCTCTCGCGAATGATCGAAGCCACGAAGTGATTATACATAACTAAAATTTGCCCAATTTGCCATGACCGGTAAGAAACGTTCCAATTAAGAAGGGGCGTTCATGGATGTCGTCAAAGACTTCTTATGAAGATACTTTAACTTATGAGTCAGTTGTAAATTGAGGATTCCCAGTTTACCACGGTCCTCTGGAAATGTGACAGTTTGCAACTAAGAAACAAAGCGTCCAAGCATACTCCCAAAAAAGCCATTTGAAAACATTGGAAACCTTGAATCAGTTGCAAATAAGAGTTGCTTAATTTCCTATAATCTCTAAGAAGTATGGTGGGTTATTAAGGGGACAAAGTAATAGCGCATGTCTTCAGAAAATTCTTTTGCAAATGATCAAAGCCACGAAATGGTTGTATCTAGAATTTGCTCCAGATACGGCTCCTCCGGTAGTGCTGCAGAGCAGCAGCACGCCGAGATGAGCTATGGACTACCACTCACCATTGCAGCTCATCTCCACTACCAGAGGAGGCGCCTCTGATTTGCTCGATTTCCCATAACCAAAAAAATTCTTTTGATGCTACTTCAAGCTATGAGTCAATTGTAAATAGAAGATTCCCAATTTGCCGCGGTCTTCTGGAAATGGACAGTTTGCAAATAAAGAACATAACGTCCATTACGTTATTTTTTACCGCATCTGTATTTCGTTAGTTTTGCCCGCGCCTGTATGAACGTTTCGTTTCGTAGTTGTACATGCAGCGATCTACTTTGGCGGTGGCGGATTCTCAAATCACACACGTTTAATTTCATTTAATTTCAAATGCATTACTTCCTAACTTTACCGTGTTTTCAATACCATTTCTTGGTACGATAGCGGTCCTCAGTCTATCTAGCAAATCTGGTTAATTATGATGAACCTAGTTCCTTCGGATTTTATGTTCTTTTTGGGTATTTCTTTAATGAGAATTGCGATTATTTTAACCGTATTTCATTCAAAGTTACTTTGGGGAAGGAATTTGGGAAATTTCCAGATGTGGGTTCTATTTTTGCTTAACGTGGCTTTTAGCTAGCAATGAGACGTTGTATCTTCAATTTTGACATTTGGTTCTGGTAACTACACGATTTCCTTTGGAATCCTCTTCGTTTATTGAGATTTTGGAGAGTTGTTGAAAATTGTAGACATTCCTGTCGATTGTTAAATCGAATTTTAAAACCCAACTTAGCTGCGTTAGTTCACGAATTTTCTGTAACCAAATCCTGTCGGCATTGCACATGTTCCTAGAATACAAATAAATCCAATTTTCGAAGCGAGTTTACCAGACAAAAGTGTAGTAGCCTTTCATCAACCTGGATGGATACCGTTGGAGATCTTTAGTGGTATCTGGTTTCCACACTTTCTTAAACATACGCATCCTTCTCTTGAAATCCCAGTTCTTTCAATATTAGATGAACATGCTACCCATTTAAAAAAATCTTCAGCTTGTCGAATCTACCAGTCAACAGTCCCCATAGACTACAGCTATTAGATGTGTCGTTTATGTCTTTGTTAGGCAGCTGTTATACACAAGAATTGAAAGCTTATAAGCGTAATGATCCGAACAATTTGATTGAAATATCAAATGTGGGCTAAATTTTCGTCAAAATTTACATGGGAGCCACTAATTTATGGAATGCTAAGAACGTTTTTCGTACCACGGGAATAATCCTCAGATCTTTCCTGATGAACTTTTTGTTCCATCAAAGCTCACCACAAAAAAAAGATACAGTACCTAGATAATTTTATAGCCCCACAATGACAAGATCATCAATTGCAGATTGTCAGAGATAACGATAATCGGGAGACAAACTCCTCATTCAAGACGCTTATTCTGGATTGAGTCCCTCTGTCGAAAATCACAGAGTTACCAAGTAAAATGATGTGCAAGTGAAGTGCCTGATAGCCAAAATAAATGAGGTCAGCTCACAAGTTCGAAATATTTCCTGTACCAAACATTGATCTTCGAACTACTCACCGATCCATCTCGCAAACTATTTTATTACCGACCTTCAATCATAAAAACCTTGCGACTTCTTCAAGATATGAATGAGAGGGGAGAAATCATTTCAGATTCATCAAAAACATGGTCGACTCGCATCCTCTCGCGGTTAGACGAAGATCGATAACCGGAGGAAACGAAACAAAATCGAGTCGGGGCTTCCCCGAGAGATACTCGACCATATCTCTCTCTCTCTGTCTCTGTATCCCTATCTCTCTTCGTCAGTCGTAAATCCGGTCTGCATGCAATGCAAATGTAATAACCGTGAAAGCCACGATTTAAGCGGGCAATCGGCGAGAGCATATTTAAATAAACAGTTTCGGGTCAAGCACGTGTTAATAAACCAATATCGGGGGCTCTTTGTCTTGCATTCGTATTCCGGCGCTCACCTTTGAACGTGTCGGTACGAACAAACGCGAAGTAGCCGAAGTTTAAATTTTCATATCGGGGAAGATGTGGGCTTGGTAATCCGAATGGCAGGGAATGTTGCTGTAATTTTTTCTTTCAGTAAGATGGCGGGAAACTTGAACGAATTGGATCAAATTTGAATAGCTTCAAATGCGTGTATACGAGGGATGTTTCCAATGTTCTAGCGATTTTTACTGTACACTAACGTCCACTTTGCCCTTTTCCCTTGAGCGAAAGGGTTAATGAGAAACTAATAAGACACTCCCCTGTAAGCGTTCAAGCACATTACAATTTTTGAAAGGCCCATTTTTGCGCTAGCCTACACGTCTAATCGGGTAACTATGTACATACGTGCTGCAATCGATCCCATTAATTAAATCCAGCTTTCACCCTCCGCGTGATACCAACGTACACCTACGTACGCACGTTTGTAGCCGCTAATTTTGTTACGTAACCGATGTGACACTCCGGCAGGAGACGGTCCAAACCGCCTTCGCCGGGCTGATAGGCCGCTTAATAGCCGCCCGAGCTAGCTGACACCGTCATTACCCGCGGATCTATTTAATTAAATAATTATTTAATGATCGGCTCGATCGAATAGTAAAGGTGTTACGCAAAAATCGTGATCGGATCGAAAGTACCGGTCGTCTATTCTATGGGATCGGATCTCAGGGATTTCGTAACGGCTCGAAAAAATCACAATCCCTCCAGTCAGTACACCTTCGACTTCGTCGAAAGAAAAAGGAATGGGAGAGAAAAAATTTAAAATGAAACAGCACGTTCGCCGATCGTATTGATCGGTGAATGCGTGGCGTACAGTTATTAAATTACACTTGCATGTATGTATGTAAGTAAGTAAGTACGTACGTACGATCGTATAAAGTTGAATAAAATTGCCTTCTTGAGAGATTCGAGCCATTCGGCGGCATTAAAAGGTGATGGAATACTAGCAATCGTTTGGTTTTTGATACGTGGGAATGAAACGTGCCGTGAATCGCTTGTAATGGGCACGTTAGTTTCCGTAATTGAGATATTAAGAGTATCAAATTCAATCTCAATTCCAAAATGTTCCCTTTGTTAAGGATTTAAAGACTTTAGTTTAAATAGAATATCATATTAACAGTTTCTTTATATATAATATTTTTAACTTCAATAATTGTTTTTATTTGTATCAATGTGTTGATATTAATATTCATTTTTTCTTGTTATATGTACAAAATTTTGTAAATGCTTATATTATGTTTCGAAAGATACAGACAATGAACGCCTTCGATAATGCGTACACAGAAACCTTAACATACAGATAAGAGAAACTTCGCGGTTGGCTGCCGTGCGAATGTACGAAGGCTGATTCATCGACTGTCAACTAATTACTTGTGGTCCATTACGTCGACTACGATGCGAAAGACCGACCGGCTACTTGAGGAACGTTCCGCTGCGCTCTCGCTTACTTAGGTGAGGCCAGCGCGTTAGATGAAAGCAATATCAGAAACGTAGCATGAAGACCATATCACCCGAACGTCGTCTCGAACTGGCCCGCCTCACCGACGACGTTCGTTAGCTTTCTTCGTAAACCGCTCCTTATGTACGAAATGTACAAACATATTGGGGCCTGCTTGTCGGCACCTAACCGGCCGTCCCCCGGTTTAAAAGCAGATAGATCGTTCGATCTTTAAATGCATGAATAGGAAATGAATCGTTTATGACAAACGTCTTTAAAACGTTAAAGAACAAACGCAAAGAGACATATATTTGAACTGATTTAAACAAAACGTATTTTGAAGCGTTTAGCCACAAACGTGTGTTAATTTATCCAAAGTGAGAAACACATTTTCACTTCTTTGGAACTATATTAAAAACAGATACAGAATACACGCTAATTGCGTGATATATAACACATAATATGAGTATAAGTTGCGATATATTTTTTATCCAAAAGATTTGACCTTGAAATAATATACATATGAATACGTATTTTTATAATTATTTTATTGCTTTGCAAATATCAATATGATCTGTCTGAACAACTGTCTTTTATTGTAAAATATATGTCAATCTATCTGTTTAAATAAACCGGCATCAAAACAGAAAAGCCTGTTTTCTTATTTTATACCCCCACGCAAACGGGTAATTGTCTGGTGCTCTCTCCAAACCAGGAGACCGTAACACCTGTTACATTAATGTTTCCATCCGTTAAAAGGATTACGGAATTTCCCAAGGAATCCGTCTAGTAAGGGTGGAAGGTGACTTATTTGTGTAACTCTGTGTGTTGAGCTTAGTATCTGGCCGAATTCCGATTTTGGCTTTCGACCATCATCAATTCGAAGCTTTCAACAAGTGGATTCATAGAAAACCATTTCTAAACCTATATCCTTCCTTGCTTTCAAAGTATATCCCCAGAAACCGCGAAAATTTAATGATTCTTTATGAGAAACTTATCAAACTACGCGAGCCAGCCGCATTAAATTATAATATTTCGGTGTATTTCCTATGCACAATTCGTCTGCTGAAAATTGGTGAACTTGGAACCATTTCAACGAAATCGCTTAAAAATCTCAAGAATTTCAGTTTATTTGTGATTTTAACATCAATAATTAATAAACCCAATACAATTCACAGATTTAAAGTTCAGATTCGTGTTCTATAGACTAGAAAATGTATATACACGACGTTTCTTTCAGATCCGAAAACGAAGTTTACCAATGATGTGGAAAACCTTGGAAATTCTGCAGAGATCAAGACTTCTAACGGTGCATCGTCTGACACATCAAACTCAAGCTTTCGACCAGTGGATTCTTGGAAAATTACTGCTAAACCTATATTCTCGCTTGCTTTCAAATCATATCCGAAGAGACGCGAAAATTCAATGATAAAGATCTCAGTTTTTTCACAACAAGTTTTCTCAAAGTGGAAATTAGTGGATCGGACGATACCAGAAACCTGTGAAAAACGTGCTCAATTTTTTCACATAATTCCCGAGCTTCTGCAAAATCTTATCAATGTGATTAAATTCTTTAGACTAGGCTTGGCAAAGATAGCAACGCATACTTGATGATGTTTCGACGATGTTGTCGTCGAAAGTTTGAAATTTACTTTCAATTTTTTCCCTTGGAAAACAGTCGAGTAAGGTGCAAGTGTCTCTTGCTGTGCTTCGATGCTGGCAACTTCTTCACTCGTTACTTCGGCAGTTCCAAGCAAAAACTGAATTTTTAATCTCGTAGAAGGAGGACGCGAATTTTTCAAAATAATAATTTCTGGATTTTCCGCACACGCAACTTGCAAAGGAACCAGCGAAGTAAAAAAGCAAATACTGCCATCCGTTAAATTGTCATCTTTGAATTCCTGTTTATACATATTTTGCCCGGAAGTTCCATCACGTCCCCGTTTGCATATTAATTGTACTTTACCAAAATCGCATTTCGAAACAGTTTTGATAACGTCGGATTCCGTTAGTAATATTCTTTGAATAGCATTATTTAACCCTTTCCTACCGGCTATGGCATAAAGTAAAAAAATATTAATTTATCTTTATTATTATGTAAAGACATTATAAATGAAACTAATTATTATATTTTTCAAATGTTTATTTTGACTCTTAGTATTACTTTTAAGACCTAGACTTATAAGTACCACCAGTCTATTAGTGTCACAGATGAAAAAAATAAATAAAATATAAGAATTATTTGATAAAACGCTTATTATTTGCCTCGTGATATTCAGCAAAATAGTTCTTCTTTTCGTCCAGGCATAAAAAAACATCACAATGAGAGCACTTGGAATGAGGCTGAGATTGTACTTTCTTCGTGCTACATACCGCTCATCTCTCCCTTTGTTCCACAAACACTGGCGACTTCTTTTTTTCAACAGAATCTCATTTGTTTTACAAGGGCTCAATTGTTTTAGAAGAGATATTTAAGCAGAGCGAAAGCTACTGCAATCCCATATTTGTTAAATTTACCGTTACAAAAGGTGGTACGAATTAGTATCGTCAGCTAGGAAAGGGTTAATAATGCTTGCGAAGTTACTGAAGCTCTACTTTCAGTTAACACAGGTTCTAGTATATAAGCTGTAAACTTCAAAGTTGTCTTTGATTAACCTAGAAAGGAGTAGAGGAAATCAGAAAGGTAAGTATCTATCTACGTAGGTCACGATTTTTTGGGCGCATGGTGAGGATGAACCCAAGCAGACTTACAAAGAAAATATTTGATCTGGGAGGATCTAGAAAAAAAGGAAAGGACGACCTAGAAGGTAATAGATGGATCAAATCGACGAGTGTGGGGAGGGAAAAGGAAAAAAGAGAATTTAAAAGGACTAGCAGGAGACAAGACAGGGTGGAAGAAATGGACAAGAGAAGAACCGGAACCCCAATCTGACTCCAAAAAAGGCACTAACGTCCTGAGCAAGAAGGAGATCCAACGCATTATGTATATACAATCGAACTTCCATATATCGAACTTCTATATGCCGAAATTGTCCATCTATCGAAGTTTGGTTTAGTCCTGTGATTTTTATCTATAAAATGTCTATATATTTCGGAAAAAAATTCTATATATCGAACTATTTGGACATACATAAGAACAGGGCCTGATATAAAGAGGCCAAATACATGTAAGTACGATAATGTGGATGAACCAGTTCTCAAAAGGCCGAAGATGATAAAAGCATGCCTATCAGAGGACCACCCATAAAAGAAGAGGCAGTGGAATACGTATAAATATTAGGACACGAAGAGTTCCATGGAAGTTCTGGCTGGTTAGACAAATTTAAAAAGGGTCAGGGCATTAAAGAAAAGGTTATTCCGAGAAAATATGGAAGTGTCTGAGACAGATTGTAACCAATGGAAAATTACGATTTTAAAAACAATTTTAGAAGAGTATGAGCCAAATGATGTGTTTAACATACATAGATGAAACTACACCTTTTTTAAATACTTGCCAAACAAAAGGGCCACTTTCAAAGATAATGAATGTTTTGGTGACAAAAACAGCAAAGAACGAATAACTCTTGTCGTTTGCGCAAATTTGTCCGGAAAAGAGAAACTCAAAATTTCGGTTATTGAAAAGAGCAAGCAGCCAAGATGTTTCAAAGGAGTGAAGTCCTTAAAAGTTGATTACGAATACAATAATAAATCATGGATGACGAGTTCTAATCAGTGGATCACAAACTGTGATGAAAAAAATAGTAAACAAAAAGAAAAGTTGTTCTTTTTGTAGACAATTGCCCTGTACATTCTTCTTCTTTAGCAAAAGAGTTAACAAGTGTGGAGCTAGTATTTTTTCTCCAAATACAACGGCAAAATTACAGTCGATGGACCAACGCAAATCTGAAAATGCATTACCGAAAACAGATTCCGAAGAGACGCATTCGAAAACAATATTACTATTGATAGTACAATTAATCTTAGAATATGCATAGCAGAATCATCAAAGGTGTGGCAAAATGATTTAACAGAAATGACAACAAAGAATTGTTGCATAAAAGCTGGCTTCTCTGAAAAGTCTGTAGCGAAAGAAGAAGTGCATTACCGTATATAAAGGTATCCTGGAAGCCACTACAATCAACAGCTACAATAAATAGCGAAGTTTCTCTAAATGAGATTTTAGACGTGGATGAAAGACGTTATTGTATTAGAATACATACATACAACGATTGAAAATCAAGAGGAAGACAATGAGGCAGAAGAAATAGAAGTTCTCAAGCCTTCGTTTTACAGAAAATGTACCCGATAGTATTTTTGAGTTGCTCAATAAGTGTGAGCATTTTTATGTGAGATCCGGATCAAAGTCTGTTCGGCAGGATATTCGAAGCTATTTTATATTCGGGCACTAATACATATATTGTTGTACCGATTTTCTTTAATACACGTGTTCTTTTCTGTAATCTTTTGTTTAAGTGCTACATACCTATATACTACCCTAACAACTATATTTTGGGACAAAATAAGATACCTACATTAGTCAGGTATTTGACAGTTTTTTCTAATCATTTTTAAATTTAATACAAAGTACCTAGTTAATTAACAAGAATTGGGGACCATCTTCAATAGAAGAAACAAAATACTTATCCTGATATCATCTTCAATTAACAAGAAAAATTATCATATTGTGTGCCAATTAAATAATGGGACATAGCACGCATTTTATGTCTAAAATGGAGTAGCATTGCCCTGAAATTATACGACCGTTTGAATTCGATTGGGTATTGACTCAACTTTTCAGGAGTAAATCTATCCCGAATCTGCTCTATTTTGTCTCTAAGTTTCGGTAATGTCCGTTGTAGATTGTTCTTCAATGCTTGCTTCATAGTTTCGATTTTGCCCATGCGCGCCTGCTTTTCTTTTGTTTTTCTGCCAATCCTTTCCTTTGCCTATAAGAATTTTGTTTAAAAGTACACTTTGAAATTGTTACTTGAGGAGGTTCGACCGTATTTTATTGAAGGAAAATGGGACTTGCGAAAGTTATTATTTAGGGGTTGCTAGTTGCAGTAAATAGGGAGACAAATCCACAATCTCACTTCTTCTGCGGCCTTTATAGATGTTGAAGGCTAGGTTCCACGTACTTTACTTTTGATAAACGCGACCCTAATCGAATAGTTTCCCCAAAACAGGTAACGCCTTCTGCCCTACATCATCTTCAAACAATTCCCGCTTCGTCTACGAGATAAGCCTAAAATTGTTTTTTCTTTTTCCGTACCAAGTCGGCGTCTCCAGTACATATTCTAAAGCCACTTGAATTAAACATAAACACGAGAATTATACGACTGTCACATACACTCACACACAATGAACTTATTCAGAAAGGGAACAGTCTCTCATAGAGCGGCGGGTAATTAATGGGAAAAGGGAAGAAAGCGGCGGCGAAGCTTCGGGAGGACGTTCCGAAGAACGAGGGCACAAAGAATGTGTCGAATGTTTATTAAGTCCGTCGAGAAGTTTGTTTATCCGCTCCGATACTTTTACCGCGTTCACATGTAAATTATGTTTACGTCTGCATCTGTGCGCTCCGACACGGCCACCGCCGCATATGGTTCGACTACCGTCTAACAAAAAAGAATATCTAACCGGCGGCGGCGGTAGCGGTCGACATAGCTTCGGATGTTTTTTCGCTTTTGTTTGTTTCTTTTTTTTTGTGTGTGTATTGGGGAAGAGCAGAAATTTCGAAAAGCGAGCAGAATCGCGTTACGGACGGGCTTTCAGAGCAGGCGGTACATGGGAACACGGTTGCAAAAAGTTGAAGGAAATTGGTGAGCTTTTTGTCTGCTTTTGTTTATTGTTATCGCCCCGAAGGCAAAAGAAGAGAAATGAGGAGGTTTCCATTTAAACTGTATCAGACAAAACAAAAATCTGTTATTCTGTAAATTTTGATACGGCTTCTAGAGTCGGAAATTTTCTCCGACTAGACTCCTCAGACTACATCCTCAAGAAGCTGCACATAAGCTCTTTGTCTCCTTCGACTTCTTTGCTTGGTGTTACAGGAGAAGATTTTCTATTGTATGACGAATTTTAAGGAGGACATACCAGAAAAGAGCGGAAAGAAATTTTTGGAAATTATATTGAGATTGGCAAGAAAGTAATTTCGGTTGCCACACATCGAAAGCGTTGCAATTGTTTTGAAGGACTTATGTCAGTGTTACAGCTTTCTCCTTTTGACACTTCATACCGGTCATTATTAAATTCCTTTAAAGGCGAGTTAGGCGTAATTTTGTTTGTAGATCTGTTAGTTTAGGGCGACCTTCACATCGTGTGCCGAAACGAATATTTTCGGCATATTTATTATTTCCGCAAAGGAAAGAAAGCTGCCGAGGCTTACAAGAAGATGTGTGGAATTTATGGTGTTGATTGTATAACATCGGCTTAAAAAATCCATTCTGGTGATCTTTCAGTCAAAGATGAACAATGTTCTCGCCGACCTTCTGAAGTTGATGATGACCAAATCGAAACGAGAGATTGAAACGAGAGATTGCAGATAGACAATCAAAAATCACCTAAATTGTCTTGGACTCGCTAGCAAGCTCGATGTTTAAATTCCTCATAAATTGAAAGAGATTCAGTTAATACAAAGAATCAATTTGATATATTCTTTTATTTTTGCCATGCTCATATCGTTTCTGTGGAGTAAGTTTCTCAAACATTTTAAAGTGTTAGGAATAAGTACAGATGGAAATAGTGGAGTAACATCGAAAGACACCAAAATCTCACCTTGATGGAAGCGATGGAGGATTTCGGAATACCTGCAACATTGCAATTGACTAATAATCATGGCAATAAGGAAACAACGTGCAACGTAAGAACACGAAGAGCAAAATCAGAGAAAGACTTTATAATGAGAACAGGTCTAAGAGAAGGAGACCCACTTTCAACGCTGCTCTTTAACATG
Organism: Chrysina gloriosa; assembly: GCA_038088585.1. NCBI lineage: Eukaryota > Metazoa > Arthropoda > Insecta > Coleoptera > Scarabaeidae > Chrysina > Chrysina gloriosa. The sequence goes on along the minus strand of CM076093.1, from coordinate 47,332,492 downwards.
GTACTGGGAAAGATTATAAGGAACAGTAGATTCAACAGAGATGAAGACATATTGTATAAGAGTCACCAAATAATAGGATGCGCAGATGACCTAGCTGTTATAGCCAGAGACGGAAAGGAACTCAAAGAAATAACACAGAGATTAATAGAGGAGGCGTGGCAGCTGGGACTCCAGGTAAACGAGAAGAAAAGTAAGGTTATGCAAGTAGGTGGAGGTAGAAAAACAGGTGCAAAGTTCAAAGTATGTATCTACACATTTGGGAGAGATGAAGTTTGAGGAGGTGGATCAGATTGGTTACTTAGGAATACGAATAACGAACACGTGCGAGGAAGAAAAGGAAATTGCAGCTAGACTGGGTAAAGCCAATAGAAAGCTGGAATCATGACTTACCTTCTAAGAGCAAAACAGATGTCGAGGAGCACGAAATTTAGGCTATACGAAACCGTAATAAGACCGACGGCATTATACGGATGCGAGACATGGGTTTTGAATCAATCTACAAAGGAAATAGTAAGGAGATGGGAAAGGAAAATACTTCGTAGGATAATAGGAGGGAAAAAGACTGAAGATGGCTACGTAAGAAGAACCAATGAAAAGGTCTATGAGGCCTACAAAAAACCACAGATAGATTTCATCATCAAAGCAAGGAGATAACAGTGGCTGGGTCACTTGGAGAAAATGGACGAAAATAGGAATATGGCATGGAAAACACCAGGATATAAAAAGTGAGAGGAAGTTCGAGGAGAAGGGAATGGAGGAAGATAAGGGAATAGCAAACTGGAAAAAGAAAGCTACGGGCAGGAAAAAATGGAAAAGTGTAATAAAGCTCTGGGCCCAAAAAGCCTGCAAAGAAGCTTATATATATATAAGTTTTCCAAGTGTTGGGAATAGGTACTGATGGAAATAGTGTAGTAACATCGAAATGCACCAAAATCTCACCTTCTTTTAATTTCCAATTATCAAGTTTCACCAATGAATTCTGAGGAATTATGTACGGCCAAACTTTCGGGTTTTGCGGGTAAATCTCTAAATTCTTCTGCAAGACACTTGGATATAAAATATGTCGGTTCCAGATACGATGGGTCTCATCGATTTATCGGGTTTGTGTATTTTGGGCAAGCAGCACAATTTCGGCATTTTGGGATTCGATATCATAACTCTGTATTTTAGTGACGAAGTGAACAACTCCGTACACCCTTTTAGTATGTTTCTGGTTCCTTGAATCATCCTCGGTAGAGGAGTTTTCTTAAGCCAATATATGGTCCTTTCGAAATCATTTCATTAACTCTGCAAAGATAATCTTACTTGTCCAACATTACCAATTTGTTACCTTTATCTGCATATAGATGCATTCTTTTGCTTTAATGTTTTTGATAGTTTTGAGGTTGCTAATTCTAATTGTGTTGACTTGGTTTTGCTTTAACCAATTGGCATTTTTGATCTTAATTTTGCATGACCCTCTCATAAAATTCTTGGAAAGTTCGTTGAAATTTCTAATTGCTGTTTCAATTCCAGCGATGATTTCCTCGGAAGGTATTTTGAATTTTGGCATGCTATATTCTAAACCTTTATTGAGTAGATTTAACAGTAGTTTACTCCGTGTTTGCAAAAGGGCCTGTCATTCTATTTATTTGGTTACAACTTCTTGAGTTGGATCTTCACCTTCCATATCTTCTGAAATTTCTTCTTTCCTCTGACTAAACTCCTCAGCCAATATCTTCAAGACACTGCATATAAGCTCTTTTGTTGTTGTCCGACTATCATCAACTTGGTTTTATCCTTGTTCATTTCCATTCCAGCTCTTGTTAGTTCTTATAGACTATTCTCTAAATCTCTAAATCTGCTATAATCACCACGTCGTTGTCGTCAAAAGCTCCAGCCGAACCTTCGATATTTCTCATATTCCTGTACCCCACCAATATCTTCTTCCCTGCTCGTTCAGTTTTGATACGTGATAAACAGCGTTGGGCTTAGCGCTCGGCCTTGTCTTAGTCCTCTTGTGGATGGTTGCATTGGCTTTATCTTCGTTGGTGATTCCTTTGTCTTTTAATATTTTCCATAGCTCTCTGCGCGGTTCCATGTCGAATGCTTTTTTCATATCTATGAATGACAGATAGCTTGGTCTACTGTGCGGGTGTCTTTTCTATGAGCTGTTTGATTATGAACATGTGGTCTTGGATGCTTCTTCCTTTTCTGACACCACTTTGTTCTTCTGACAGTTGTTCTTCCATTTTATGTTTTAGTCTTGTGTTTATTTTCATTTTCATTTCTGCGCTTATTAGATTAATGCCTCTGTAGTTGTCGCAATCGATAGGGCCTCCTTTTTTATATATTGGTAGTATTAGAAAAGTTTGCCAATCCTTCGATGTCTTTTCTTCTCTTCAGGCCTGGCTAATTATTTGTAATAATTACCTTCTTCCATTATCTCCGAGATTCTTAATTATTTCACCTTTGATATTACCCCCCTGCTGCCTTTCCATTTTTAGTTTCTGAATTACTTCTTCAAACTCTTGGGCTGTTATTTCCTCTCCTCTCCTTTGCTTTGTTCGTCATCTGTCTCGTCCGTTGATACTTCACCTTCTCCCTTATTCACGAGCTCCTTGAAATACTCCTTCCACCTGCTTCTTATATCTTCGTCCACCGTTAAGGTTTCCGATTTTATTACGGCTTTTAGAATTGGATCCCCACCTTCCATACTCGCTGAAATTTCCTCTTTTCTCAAAATGGACTCCTCGGCTTATATCCCCAAGAAGCTGTGTATACGCTCTTAGTCTTCCTCGATAATGTAAACGGCACTTTCCATTTACTCCGTATCACAAAAAAAAGAGAAAAATCGAAGATATATGTATTTCTTTTGTTTCTTCCCCTTTCTTTTCTTTTGGGAACCGATGTATATATTTCGACTTCTCAACGAAAAAAGGGAAAAAGCAAACATAAAAAGTGAAAGAAATAGACGTAGAGAAAAGAGAAAAGGAGAAGGAGATCGTGCGGGTTACAGCTAGAACCGGCTCGATAGGATCCGTTCCCGCAAATGACTGCCTATCACGGTACCTTTGAATTATTAACTAAGTAGTTACCTTATCGTTACCAAGTTACCGTGACATCAACACTTGCCGCGGAAAGAACAACCGCCGACACCGGCGCTGCCGGCGCCCGGCGTCGTCGCCGACACTGGTACCGTCACACGGCGTCAAAAATTGATTTATTTCGCGCGCGCTTCGGAAATTACTTCGCGACGACTTGACTGATTAAGCGTATATATATATATATATTTGGGGGATAGAGGCGCGCACGTCGAAGTGATTTTCTCGAGAGATAATTTTTTCGAGAATCTTACGCGGTTCCCTATGAATATATTGGGTTTTCGGAAACGAAGGCAAATGATTTCAAAAGACTTGACGACTTGGGGATCAGACAGAAAATGAATTAAACTTGAAGTTAGGAACGAAAATATTCGTTAAAAATGGGCTTCATCGTGATAAAGAAGATTATGTTGCGTAACAACAAACAAAATGTAATAAAAGAGAAAAGACACAAGCGAATACGAACCAACAACTCGTACGTTGGTTGTCGGTTACGGTTGATTTGTCACTCTTCCGGTATTGATACTTTTGGCCTCTCGCTCCACTTCTGACCTAACGTCCCGGTTTCGTAAGTTTCTGATACAGCTTGCGCCTGTTGGATGCGCGTCTGTGAATAAGTTATTCCGTTTTCGCTTTTAAGTCTCGTTTATCGAGGATATACACGGAAATTCGACTCTGGGAAGCGTAATAGTGTCGTTGTATGAATCTGGAAGTTTCGCTTCCGCAATTTTGCTGTACGAACTAACCGCCCACGTTAAGCATCTGCTTTTCCCTCATTTGGAGATGAGTCTTTCTTTTGGTAACTAAAATGTCGTTATTTATCTCGTTTACGTTGTTGTAGGGAACTAGTACAGGACTAGTACAGAGCTAAGATTTATTTTTGAGAACGTCTGAGAACTATCAAAGAAGCTAGAAGCCGACTTACTCTGCAGTTTGCTGTATACGAATGTATTCCAGACATTTTTGTAGGGATAACCACGCCGTACGAAGATTGACATCACGTTAAGTCCCGCTTTTATTTTATTTCATTTTCGTATCGTTGAGTTTTTGGGGAAAAATTCCCTAGAACCATTTAGTTCATTTAGATTTAGTAAATCTGGGATCGAGTAAAAAGAGGTTGACAAATAAATTGTTGTTAAATGTCATTCCCTCGCCTCAATTCACTTATATATAACGTTCAAGTAATTTTGCTGGGCGCAAACTCGAGACACTCACAATCAGATGTGATCCAGTTCTATAATTGGAGAGTGGCGCCTTGTTACTGAACACACGAACTTTAACCTACGCCGTTTCCATTGAGCTAGCGCGGTCTAGATCTCCATCTTTATCATCAACGAGGTGGGTAATTCGAACCGTAACGACGAACTTCCGTATCGGTCACGTTCCTGACTTTTCAATTTCACCAAAAGTTTTAGAAGTCGAAGCCATTACTACTGCATTAAACGACCTTGCTTCAACTACTTAGTACACAGACTTATTAGTCGGTGTAAATCTTTTAAATTCTGTTTTCACAAAACCGCTCGATTATTGCATTGTATCCGTTTACCCGAAAAGACTCGACATAATTGCCAAGTACTACAACAAGTTTCGTTGAAATCAATCATCAATCAACATCGCGATGTTTCCCTGTAAGAAGTAATGCCGATGATTTTCTTTGATCTGTGAGTTTAGTATTGGTAAAAGTTTCCAGTTGGATGAACATTTCCAAAGATATTTCTAGTATATTGCTGTTAGTATTAGGCACCTTGAATGCAATAAGAAATGTGAGTCTTGGACATCTTTTCTGGTTCTGGTAGTTCAGACCACACGATGGGCATCTCAGGCAAGACCAACCCATGATGTTCCCCTACATTAATTCATCCATCCATCCAAGAAAGCGATTTCAATTTATCAAAGCTCTCCTTTGCGAGCGAGTTCAGTTTATAGCGGTAATCCGCTGCGATAAACATTTAGATAAATCCAAAAACTATTAGCGATCGCGAAAAAATCTACCAACTTTACCGGTTTCGGTCATCAACCGCCGTACCTGCACACCATTTGTACACGTGAACATGTGTAACTGCTCCAATTAACTCGGAGTAATGCGAGCGCAGCAGGAACGCTCCGGAGATATTTCTCTTCGTCAGGAGTCGCCCTCGTCAGACCGGTCCTGCTGAGCGTGGAAACGGAGCGATACGGAGACGAAAGAAAGGAAGAAAGAAAGAAAGAACGAAAGGAGCAGCAGGATGAGACGGGGCAGCAGCCACGGCTCGCTCCGGCGGCGCTGCGGTCGATTGAAAAATGACGCCGCTAAGTGGCTCCGATTTATTCGCGTGATTTATTTTCCGATTTCGTCGCGTCGACCGTTTTTTCTCCTTTTCTCTCTCTCTCGTTCTCTTTTAGAATCTCCGGTTTATTCAAATCGGTTCGTATCGCGGTTACGCCGGCGTCGAGATAAATTTTTAATTTTCGTAAACGTGTTGTTAGCGTTGTCTGTCCTCGCCGAATCGATTTGGGGACGTCCAGATGGAAATTTTAAATTAACGAAGTGAAGAAGAAAAAGAAGCTGATTTAGGAGAATTTCCATTCCGAAAAAAAGAGCACGCTTCGAACGTCTATAAATATGACTGGCTTATCGACGTTCGAAAAGAGAAATTTATTGGCCGAAAATACGAGAATTTTGGTGTACCGCGCACGCATGTTTTACCTCGTATCAAAAAAATGCTCAGGCAATCTACTAATTTAGAAATTTTGAGGTGTGGCTTCGAGGCTGTTCATTGGATGGTGATTTCGTAGACTATTTTCGAATTAAAATCGAAAACAAACCGGACGTAACAGTTACTCCAAAACCACGCAGCAAAGTTAGTAAATCAATCAATCAATTTTATGAAATCTGACCGGAAACAGCCGCTAGATTCGTCTCTCCGATGGAACTAGCCCAAAAGATTGATAATAACATCAACCCAAACAGAAGCTCGTGGTATAAACGAAGTTTCACTTGGTCACCTAAGAGAGCTGTCATTTAAAGCAATAATCAAAACGACAAACTTGTTCAATGCCTGCACTCCATTAAAGTATGTCCCAAAATAACTTTAAAATAGTACAGATTGTAGTGCTGAGGAAACCAGATAAACCAGCCGAGCAAGTAGCATCATATCGACCAATATCACTACTACCTGTAATTTCTGAATTACTTGAGAAGCTACTGTCAAAACACTTCAAACCACTAATCAAAATTCCTGATTTCCAATTTGGGTTCAGAAGTCACCACTCAACAATAGATCAAGTCCACAAAATAACCGGAAACTGGTTTTGAAAAAAAAAAAAGAATATTTCCTTGCAGTATTCCTAGATGTGATCAGGCATTCGATAGAGTATGGCATCAGGCACTTATTTACAAAATGGGTAAAATGCTGCCGCAATACTACTGTCAATTAATCGGGTCCTATCTCACTCGAAGAAAATTCAGGGTGTCACATGAAAACGTCTTGCTTAGTATAGTATTTTTAAGTACATAATCAGAAATAGTAATACATTCTATTTATATAGGATTGTACTAACCATACTCATTGAACGATGTTTTAAAAAGGAATTATGAAATTTATGGTCGATCTTTTCCAATCTTCTGGAGTAAATGGGAAGGAAGGAGAGAGTAAAAACAGAGAAAGTAAAAAAATTTACGGATTTAGGTTCGGCTAAACACCTCCACAGCCACGGCAGAAAATGAGAGAGATAAGTTAAAATGAAGTAAATTTTGAGTGAAACTTTTTTGGGTTCAAGTCAGGTATGGAAAGCTGAAGTTGGTCGAACGTCTCCAGTTTTCTGTAGTGCCTGGGAAGGAAGGTGAGAGAAAGTAAAAACTTTAAAAAATTATGGATTCAAGTTCGGCTATACACCTCCACATCCACAAAAGAAGAGGAGAGGGATAAGCTAAAGTCAAGTAAATTTAGGTCAACGTCTTTTTGGGTTCAAGTCTAGGTATGGAAAGCTGAAGTTGGTCGAGCGTCTCCAGTTTTCTGTAGTGCCTGGGAAGGAAGGAGATAGAGAGTAGAAACTTTAAAAAATTATGTATTCAAGTTCGGCTATACACCTCCACATCCACAAAAGAAAAGGAGAGGGATAAGCGAAAGTCAAGCAAATTTAGGTCAACGTTTTTGGGTTCAGGTCTAGGTATGGAAAGCTGTAGTTGGCCGAGCGTCTCCAGTTTTCTGTAGTGCCTGGGAAGAAAGGAGAGAGAGAGTAAAAACTTAAAAAATTATACACCTCCACATCCACAAAAGAAGAGGAGAGGGATAAGCGTAAGTCAAGTAAATTTAGGTCAAGGTTTCTTTGGGTTCAAGTCTAGGTATGGAAAGCTCCAGTCGATCGAGCTTTTCTAATTTTCTGTAGTGAATGGGAAAGGAAGGAGAAAAGAAGAGTGCCAGAGCCTATCCTGGTAGTTAGAATATTCTAGTAATATTTCTTCTTTGATGGTTAGTACTTTCAGATCTCTGTATATGAAGTGGTTTATTACCAATACCATGCCGTATTGCAAATATATTGTGTAGACTTATCGAGAATGGTTGTAACCACGTGACCACTAATTTTTAAAATCTGGTGATTTTCGTGTTCATACTAGTTATAGTATTCGCATATCAGTAGTCTGGACAAACAACGGTAACAGCGATATCAAATGTTATGTGATGTGTTATCTGGGCAAGCAGCGGTAATTTCGAAATAAGTTACGACAGCATCGCCGACTTCACACTCTAGTCAGATATACACAGAAAGCACAGATGTTCTGAGTGTATATATATGCTGTCGTAACTTATTTACTAACTACCGCTACTTGCCTAGACAACATATCACATAACATTTGACATTGGCATACATTTGTTGTTCACATTTTTTGCTATCCTTCTGTAGGTTTTTATTCCGTTATTTTTATCTTACTTTTCAAGTAACAGAATACAGCCGTTTCATCGCATTTCTACGTAAGACAAGCTAAGTGAAATATGTATGATATAGCATAAAATAAACATAGTTTTAGGTTAAACCTTAAACTACCTGCAAGTGAACAAGGTGCATTCATCCTTATGGACCATCGAAGTGGTAGTCGAAATGAGGGTATGACTTGGATATGAATTGTGCAGTATTGAGAGATACGAACAAAGATTTTCGAATGAAATTATTAAAAAAATATGCACCTTAATTAAAACTTTATACCACGCTACTGCCTGTAATATTTTACATACGGGTCTACTACTACTTGTGAGGAGTTTGTAAAAGTAAATGCCTTTGTGACTCTACACGTTTATTACTTAATTTCTTAAAACCGATTATAAAACTGTACATATATTTTAACCGTTTAAGTGTTGCTTATTTGACCGTACCCGACTGTTTATATGTGAGCGATGTGAATAGAGGCAACTATCTTACTGTCCTAACTTCCCTGTTCGAGTATTACACATAACTTTTCTTATCGGTAACCTTTAGTCAAGTCGAAAGGCAGAAATCTCTTAAATTAAGTTTAAGAAAAACAAAGTAATAAATTCTGTCCTAGGCGATACTAATGGGAACAGTAGCTGAAACTTATCATAAACAACTATTGAATGTGTTGAAAAACTAAGTGGTGAGATGACTATAACGGTGTTAAATTACATTGAAACAGCTAAATGTATATACATTTCTTTTTCGTGACCTTTTTTATACTTATCTTATATGATAGTTCTGGAAATATAACTATCATTCAAACCAGTCTTGTTTAATTGGCCTGATCGTGGTAGAGAACTATTATATAAGATTGAGACAGCTCTAACTTATCATAAGTAAAAAGTGTCATATCATATCACGTATCCTTAAAGTCTCTAATAATTCCTGGAATGAATGCAGTATTTTACACTAATCACACACAATTTCAACTGTTGGTTCTCCAACAATACTTCATGTATGTCACTGCCAGTAAATCTGGGTTATAGTTTCTTACACCATTGGACTTGAACAGTTGGAATTTCTGGATATTTGAATCACCAGTAGTGCCCCATACCTGAAGCCAAAAGCCCATGGTGGTTCTAAGTTCTTCTTATAGATGAACAGTTAGTAACTCAAATTTGGTTAATGATGTTTCTGTGCATGGACCAGACTAAACCACGGCGATTAGGAGGTAATTGAAAGAAATATATATTTGCAACTGTCGAGTAGTGGAAGAACATGAGAAGATATATTTTTCCACGAATACGTGGCAACAGTGGCTTTATAACTTTTTACCCGGCCACAGTACGAAGTTGCTCGTTAATGTAACTATCGTCGTAACTGCATCAAAGAGGGAGTCATTCATGCTTCTTCTTAACAGAAGGATTTCGATCCATGTCATTGAGAAGAGCAGCATCCACGACTATACCCCGTTCACTTGACCTTGCCCACCATCCGATCTGACCTACCTGTTTACCGGTCGCGAAGAACAAAGTAATTCGATTAGAAACGAAAATTCTCGTTTCGCTTTTGTTTTCGTTCGTTCCGAGATGATGCAACGGAGGAGAGCTATTATGCCAACGACGAAGTTGTATCGATAACGACGATGTTCGGTGGCGGTGCGGCGCGGAAACACGATCCGGAATCGATTTCTAATACGCGGTTGGTACCGCCGCTTTCACCTACCTTACCCTGACGTAATTCGTAGTTTCGAGTCGGTCGTGCGTTCCCGCAAAACGTAAGTTGGTATCGTCGTTACCTAATCTTAATTCCCCTTTTGTCAATCGATCGTCGAATTAGGCTGAACTCACCTTCTTCAAAATATCCGAATTTGAAACCCAAATCATTGTAGTTATCCTCCAATGTGTGCTCCAATTAGTGCTGGCAAGATGAAACTCTTTAAAAAAATAAAGATAACCGTAATATCCATATATCAAATTATTATCCTTAGCACTAGCCTGGACAAACAGCGGCAACAGCGTGCAATTACGAAATAAGTTACGACAGCATCGCCGACTCTGTGTATATGTAGGCTGTAGTAATTTATTTAGTAATTACCGCTGTTTGCCTAGACTACTCAGCACGCATAACCCGTTCGACCCGGTCGGTGCAATATATCCCACAGAAACAACTAATCCAAAGATAGTAGAAAAACGGTGAAAAAGCTCATTTGAGTTGTCCAAAGTCCATTGTTGGCTACAACCAACACATGGGTAGAGTGGCGGAAAAAATTATTTTACAAACTTCTCCAGCCTACCTGTGTCAACGCCTGGATTGTATATAAAGAGACACACCACTTGCCCAATCTTGCGTACATTGATTTTGTAACCGGTTTGGCGGAGGATACGATAAAGTCTGAGCCGCAGAACAGCAAAGTGCCCAAAAAGAAAAAATCTTGACGTCATTTGAAAAATCGGCACGTTAGTTATAGTGTGGTTGGTAACAACATGCCCATTAAAACGAATAAAGTCCCACTTTATTTCAAGTGTTTCACACCATATCACATGTAAATGCCTTTATAATTCAATAAGTTTGATAAATTTGTATTATTGAGTGTTTTTGTTTCTGAGTACTGATGGGACATTATATCCCAAATTTCAAATCAAAACCATCGGTTGGGACTGTATATCCCACCTTCCCTAGCGCCTCTAGTGGCGAAATTGTGAATTCTGACTCGGTAGAAAATTTTACTTTTTTACACTTTAAGATCTACCTAACATCAATCCTGTATATCCCATACTTTGTTTTTCTTTCGGTTCGAAAGTGTCAAGGAGAAGGGAGTTCATTCTCAACTACGCAAACCCGAAACGTCTACAAATTTTATTAAATACTTTTCGCTCTTAACTCGAACTTCCATATGTGTAACATCTTAGTTCTTCATCGTCTTTCTTCTCGACGTCCCATCACTACGATTAATTTGTACGCGACCAGAAACCGCCGCCGGCGGAAAGCGGAGAAGCTCCTCGATACACCTAAATTGGACAATTATTTTTAATTGGTTTCTATCCGAAGATATGAGACGCCGGTGACACGGCGTTAATACCAAGCAGTTTTCTATCTCCGATAATGAAAGAACTGGTAGCGGGCGTACGCTGTCGGCATTCGATGCTCTTTCTTAAATGGACGGATAGCCTATACGTATTTACTGTATCGTCCCGAACGACTCATTTTATATATCTGTGGATGCACGAGCACGAGGTGAATACGAATGAAGGAGATGAGTTTGTTACGAATGTGAGCGGGCGATGCGCAAGACGATCGATACTCGGCGAATCTCACGAGAAGCAGAAGTGAGATGATGATAATGGATATAAAGGTAGACAAAATTAGACAGGAAACACCGTCAAGTTTGTAAAAATCAGGAAACGAAGAAGTGTTGTTAGTGCAAGGGCTTTGCTGCAGTATTATTGGCACTTTGAAACTTTGAATCCGGGGACGAAACTAGTTTCTTCAAACCGTATTTTACCGAATGAACCGCGATTTCTTAAACTCTACTCATGCAAACTGAAATTTCTCCCAACATAAGTTTTACGCTGGAAAAAGCTTGGGAATGCATATTGTACTGAGAATTTAGTTAAATTTCTTAAACAAAATTGCACCGGCCTAGCTCTTAATTAATGATATAAAAAGCATCAATTATAACAAATTATAATTATAAATTTTGAGAATTATTTAACATAAAATCAAGATAATTACCTAGTGTTGTGTGTGTGTGCGAGTGTAATTTCTTTTTCGACGATGGTTCTTCCTATATCTCCTCTCAGAACTTCTATTCTCGATGCACCTTTAATTTCCATGGATTCTTCCCCTTCTTAGATTCTACCTTCTCCGGTATGGTGAGGTTCTTTTGTCCACTGGTACTTCTTCTTAAAACCCTTTTATTCCAAATATATTTATTGACTTATCTATCTTGTTAATTTTCTTCGTCGTTAACCAAACAAACTTTTCATTTCTTTTGGAAACCAGGACTATACTGCTTTATTTCTAAGTTGTCCACGAAACGAAAACTTTAATTCACCTTGATTCCAGTTCATCCAGGTATATCGCTGTTATAGAAACCTGTATTGAATGTCGATGTATCCTAGGCTATTCATATCCAGTAGTTTTTATAAATTCTGATAATGTAAAAGTGTTGTATGTATTGTCTGAATGTTTACAATGCTTTTCTATCTATTAATCGATGCCTTTTATAATAATTAATAATTTTATTTCTGGTTACATTTGTTTCTCCCATTAAACGTCTCTGGCTGGAGGTAAAATAAGAAGCTAACACCCGTAGGGTAATAAAATGCTCAAAAGGTGGTGGGCGTGGTATCGAAAGAGTATAAATAGAACACCAAAATAAGTCGAATATCAATTGAAGACCATAACCCCAACATTAACTGTGAATTAATATACTACAATATCCAACGATAATTGTGAGAGAAGCGCTTTAAAAAATAGAAAAAGGTCGGATTTGATGAGGTAAAAGCGAATCAATGAGTGTAAAAATGGAGGACGAAAAAGAGGACCCAACCGACTTGTTGCAGTATCACGAATATAAAAACTCCTGAGCGGGAAATTGGAGGAGTTGGACAGTTCAATTTCAGAAGATTTCCACCTACATACGTTACGTATAAGTCCTAATAAAGAGTAATTTCGAAAAAGAAGGTGTTGTTATCAATTTCGAAGATGTAACCGGAACGCAAAAGAGCATAGAACATCTCCGACATATAAACGGCGCGATTAATCTCCGAAAAAGTCGAAAAACGACCCGACCGTTACGTTATTATCGGCGCTCGCAATTTGTCAGATCGCGGTTCAAGAGGTCCTCCAGATGTCACAAAGTCGCTCTAAGAGACGCGATAAAGCACAAATTTACAAACAGCTCCTCATTATTTATTTACGTCCGCTTCGTTCTTTATCGCGCCGCGTTAATAAATAACATTAATCAAAATCGGAGCTCATAAATTACGCCCGCTTTCTGTATTTTCTGTCATGTTGTTTGCCTATTACGCGATTTCGTACTTAACCTCTGCTGCGATTTTTTCAATTCGATCGCGGAGGGTCACGTTGTTGTGGTATGTCTGTATATACATTTATATGCATATGTACTGCAATGATATGTGATGATTTTTAGAAGTGCGTATTGAACTTTAAAACGGGATTATAAATACGACTGTTATATACTGTAACGGGGAAAAAGAAGCACAAATCCACTTGTTCTAACTGCAAAATGTATTATTTTGTAAGAATAACAACATTTTATACTAACATCACGAAACAATACCCGATACGCTTGCCACATATATCTATTATATCCATATTGCTTACTTCAGGAGAAAAGCCTGAGCATCAATATGAGAGCGGAATATCTAACCATCTCACTTTAATGGGTGATTTCACTAAAATACGCATGCGTCACATGTGTAAACTTATTGGCCCAACAATGATAGCCATTACGAACCTTTGCAGCATTTATATTGGTGCTGATCACTGCGTTCTGACCTGCATTTTGATTTACACCTTTTTCCTTTTCCTTTCCTTCTAAAAACACTGGACCATAATTACATAAGTATGATATTGTTAGTGAAATACAACAAACAAATATTTGTAAAAATTACCTTTCAAAATCGATACAAGAATATTTATTTAATACTAAAAACTCAAAAAATTGACATTACACTTCGATTCAATTAAAGAGGTTGCAGATGTATTAACCGAATATAATCTATATCAAAGTAACATTAATGTTATCGTCATCCGAATCAGGAATTATATCGAAAATTTATATCATTGTCTATCATACATTTATTACTATGAACCATTTTCGGTAATCACAATACAAATTTAGTAAAAAGCATGCATAATCAACTCCACATTCAATTATAACTTCAAAATTTGTAATGTAAATATTAATAACTTCATCAAACTTTGTTATATTAGATTAATAATTGGTTACTTTGTTCAAATTTAAACCGCCGACTTCCTTCGTTGGCGCATGTCCACTAAACACAATTCACCCGTAAGAAAAGGATAGAGTGATGTATACCTCGCGTATTGTTGGTCACGTTTTTTGCGCATTGTCAGGGTATGGAACTGGCAATATAGGTATCATAAATATATGACCATGACAATAAATCGATCCGTTCATTCGTCCGCCATTTCTGTTGAAATGGATTAATTCTAACATATTTATATTAGAAACATAACTTCAAAAAATAGTAAACGACCGAAGTTATCAGTAAGTTTTATTTGTTATTATCCAAAGTATTGAAAACATAATAACTACATATACGAGGGTAGATGGAAAAGTTTCCGAAATCGCTGCTAGGGAGTTGCTGTTTTTCCAAATACTTTATCTCGTTGTGCTGGCAATTCGTACATATCGATTGACTGCAAGTATTAAATCGATCGATGTCAAATAGTCTCTGGTTTTGACAAGCATTTAAGTCAAGTATCTCCTCGTGTTTTCAATTATGGATAAAAATAAAGTTCGGGCGGTCAACAAATTTTTCTATTTGAAAAGGAAACCAGCAACGGAAATAAAATCAAGGTTTGACGCCATTCTTGAGCATTCATCACCCTCGTTCTCCACAGTGGCTTTTTCAGTTTCGGAATTCAAGCGCGACCGCGCTCATTCAAGTAATAAACGACGTTCAAGACGTCCGAAAAAAACGGCTACCGCGCCAGAAATTGAGGAAATATTTTACGACACGGTTTAGGCAGATCGCCCATTAAAGGTGCGTGAAGTTGAGGAGGCCGTGAGCATCACGTATAAAAGAGTAACTTGCATTTTACATAATGAATTAGACTTATAAAAGTTTTCTGCGAAATGGGTGCCGCATTTGCTCAATTCGGAGCAAAAGACGCATGCGAGTTCGGACCTCAGCCGATGATTTGGAAGTGTTTACGAGGAACTCAACGGATTTCACGAGACAATCCGTAACCATGGATGAGAACCTGGTGTGGTGAAACAATAGTGTACTCCAAAGAGTGGTTTGCACACGATGAATCGGTATTCGGAGAAGGCAAAGACCAATATATCCGGCTGGAAGGGTGATGGCATCGGTTTTCTGGGACGCAAAAGGAATTTTGGTAATTGGTTATCTTGAAACGGGGCAAATCTGTTATTAGCTAATGTTACACAACACTTTTGGATAAATTGAACGCGGCAACTCAGGAGAAACGCCCGGGAATGGTTAGGATAATTCATATATGTATTGTAAAAAGCCGTGTTACCTAGTTGTGTAGGGCTGAGAAACGAAGCAATATCATTACAAAATATAAACAAAATCACGCTATTGTTTCTTGTTTCGTGTCATAATAGCCTTTCTTTTGTTTCACGCTTTCCGTTTTTTCTTTCAAAATCATCCCCCTATTCCTATTCCAAGTTAGGTTAGATCTGCCTCTTCTCTTTTTGATTTTGATTCTTGTTTCCGATATTTGCTTTATTAGAGTCTTTTCGTCAAGTCGCTGGAGATGTCCCCACGACGATAAGAATATAAATAAGAAATGCAGGACAATAATTCACCAATAGAATTGGTCGAAATCCTATTGAAGATACTAATTGCCAGAGACTCGTCGAAAAGTGGTCAAGCAGATACAGAATTTCGACGCCTAATCTCGTTGTTTACGTGGATACTGCTACAACATCGGTTCGAACGCCGAATTTCCCATAGTTATCGTCATTTTCTTTTTTCTTTTTTTCTGAGCAATATATTAGAGGAAAATTATAAATACAGGCTTCCTTCAACCGTATTGATGCTGTTACGATTGAGACGATGTGAATACTGTACGGGGTAAGGATAACATCATCTGCACGAGAAAATCATCGCGTTTGTGCTATAACAATACATATAAACGACCTGACGTGAAATTTTTGGTTTAAAAACCTTCACCGTTTTAAAACCTTTGGAACAAGTAACTATCTTTTCATTGTTGTATTTAACGACACCAGGATTGTAATCTTTGCTTTCAATTTTCGACAGAGTTTTTTTCAGTTTTCTTCCCCATTTCCTTCTCGAATTACGAAGCAGCCGGCGAAAAAGAATCGAGTGGCGCCATTTTGAGTGAGATCAGTATTTAAAATGATTCTGCACCAAAATTGAAGTGATTTCGATTCTCCAGTGGGTGGTGTGAAATGGTAGTCATACGGCTACATTGGAATTTTCTGAAGCAAAAACAAATTTTGTATTAGGTAATTCTTCATTTGTTTACACTCTTTAGAAATATATTCTGCAAAATGCATCGTTATTACTGTCATTACACTAGTTGCATTTTACTTTTTTTTAGGTGACATTAGTTAATGGCTTAAAGCGTCATATTGTCCATCAGAAACTAACTTTTTTGAAAAAGTTTGCTTCGGTTTTGGTGAAACTCGACCGTTGCTCTGTTGGTCTGACGATCTTCCTGTTTCCTTGTCATTGGTAATAAGGCCAGCATTTACCACGCCATCAACAATTCATTTGTTTAAAAACCAAAAGCGATTTCCTAACTGGTTCCTGCTTTTGGTTACAAAGTCATTTATGTAGCAGCTACGCATTTACAACACAAACTTTTCCGATAATATAATTTTTTAATCATTTGTTCACATAAGAAGAAATTTGTTAAACATAAAAATTAATGATGGTACGTTTTCTTATTATAATTAATGAAACGCCAAAATTCAAAACAAGCGAGAATCGCCAAGCAAATGTCAAAAATGTTTGATGTTGTCAATAAAACAATTCAAATATTTAGACGGAAAGCTTTCCTCGAATCTTGCACACTTTTTAAATGGAAAACAATTGTAAGTCGAAATATTGAACTTAAATTTGGTACCAGATTTGGTACGGGGTTAACAAAATGCAAGAAATATTGTAAATGTAGGAAAAAGTAGAACATCTAGATAACTCTCCAATGAACGATCAAATCACCAAAGTTCGTTCGTTAGGGAAATCACAGATAGTTGTGCAATGGCTGCATCGCAAACTAGATTGCATATAACTCTGTTCATCAGATGGAGCCACTAGTTTGGTGACATCTCTCTCTAGCTGCGAGGGAATCACTTTGTTAACCGAATAATGCTATACGTCTACTGAAGAGTCCTAATAAAAACGAAACTAGTCTGCGGTTAATAAAACACGATTTCCTCCGTGACAATCATCGTCATGTGCAATGCAATCCTGCAGTGCAGCCATTGCACGACTTTCTGTTAAAGTTGCCTAACAAACGAACCTCAATGATAGGTCGTTCATTGGAGAGCTACGTAGGTGTTCTAATTTTTATTCCTTTGTAATTTTGACTCTCTTAAGCTTCTATTCCATTTGTTACTCGTCATTGTTACAATATATCATGGGTTAAACAATAGATCTACAGATCGACGACCTAAGAAATTCACATATATTTTTTTAATACTAGTACTATTCTAGTAAGAAATAAGATTATACTAGCTTGTCGGTCGAATCTATTTAAAAATGTTTTAGAGAAATTTCATTGCAGTTACTTTTTGTTTCACCTTGTTCACTACTTGGATCTCTCAGAATACGTTTGATATGCGATATTACAGGATTGTAACGGGTGTTTCTCATAGAGTGTCACAAGTTTAAATCATAATAAAACAAGGAAATATATTTTTAATATTAATGAAACGGGCTTTATTGGAAAGAAATGTTTGGATATGGAAAATGTTTAAATATGATTTCTGCCGTGTGGCTGCCACGGCTGGCGCGTAGAAGGCGCAATCTGGAACACCAATTTTCAACAACTTTTTCGCAGCAATTGCGGCCGTATTTCGCCGATAACTCTTCGAATGTTGATTTCCAGGTGTTCAATTGTTTGTGGTTTATCGACGTAGACAAGTGACTTAACATAACCCCAAAGAAAATAATCCAATGGGGTTAAATCACACGACCTTGGTGGCCAATTAATTGGGCCATTACGTGAAATTATTTTTTCATCAAAAGTTTCTTTGAGTAAATCAATTGTAGCGCCCACTCTGTGGCATGTGGCTCCGTCCTGTTGGAACCACATATCAGCAAGATTAATGCCACGTAATTGAGGTACGAAACAAATTTCGAATCATATTCCTACACCGTTCACCATTGACAGTAACATTCTGACCATCATTGTTTTTGAAGACATATGGGCCAATGACTCCTCCAGCCCATAAAGCGCACCAAACAGTAATTTTCTGTGGATGTAAGGGTGTTTCGACAAAGCTTCTGGATTCTCCTCACTCCAAATACGACAATTCTGCTTATTTACGTACCCATTCAACCAGAAATGGGCTTCATCGGAAAATAAAATTTTGAATGGAAATTCAAAATTAATATCAATTTGTGCTTCAGCCCATTCGCCGAATTCGCGGCGCATACGATGGTCGTTTGGCTTTAATTCCTGCACAAGTTGAATCTTGAAAGCTTTTAAGCCAAGATCCTTTCGTAAAATCTTCCATAAAGTGGAAGGAGATAACCCCAGTTGCTGAGAACGGCGACGAATTGATTGATTAGGATCATATTCAATGCTTTCCTGTACAGCGGCTACAGCTTCTTCAGTGCGCACTGTTCGGCGTCTCACGGGATGCACATTATCAGTAACAGTAAACGTAGTCCGAAAACGATCTATTGTTCTTCGAATAAGCCGCTCTGAAGGACGATTTTGTACGCCATAAAATGGAAGAAGTGCACGATGAGTTTGACGAATACAACAATTATTTTGATTAAAAATTTCAACGATTTGCACGCGTTGCTCTGGTGTAAGTCGATTCATATTAAAATTTCAAATCAAACTAAACAAAAAGCAATTATCAGCTGTCAAATGGCTGCTCAAATATAGCAGTGATGCCAACTCAAAGTTGTGACACTCTAAAAAAAACACGCGATACCTTTCCGATATATTCCAGCCATCTCAATCTCTCTACTCTGATTATACTTGCTATTGAGTGCTCGGTATATGAGTTCATGATTAGTCCTTCCTTCTTTTCGCCCACATAAACCACTTTCTTCTAAGACCTCGAACATTCTCTTTTTGCTTAATTTTACGGTCTGTGTGATAGCTAGCTATCATATAGAACAACTGGCCCTATCATCAGCTTATAAACGAAAACTAGTTTCACAGACTTTTTAATCAATCGGAGAGTATCTAGAGTCTAGAATGTACTTTTTGACATAACTGTTTTTCTGTTGTAATTTAGTTCCCTCGTCATATGTGTGTTCTGTTATTTTCCTTTGTTCTTCGTATTGTTGGCCATCTTTGTCAAGTGTATAATATACAGTTCTTGTTTCTGACAGTTTTACTTTGTCACATATCGGTGTAATTATTTGTATTTATATTCATATTTTCTTTTTCTTTTTGACGTGTTATGTCTAAACTAAATATTTACCTCGGTTACCTCTGATACCCTTTCTAGCATTTGGATTCCTTCCTCTCCATTGTACATGAATGTTATATCCAGATAGTTAAATCCTAACACCTAGCTGTGGTGGAATAGTTTTGTTACTCGCAGAATGCTATACGGGTACTGAAAAGTCCTAAAAAGGACGAAACTAGTCTACGGCTGCAGTCAAACGATTAGTGAATGTATATACAATGCAATCAGGCAGTGCAACCATTGCACGACTTTCTGCCAAAGTTGCCTAACAAACGAACCTCAGCCATAGGTCATTCGTTGGAGAGCCGTGTAGATGTTGTACTTTTATATCCATTTGTAATTTTGACTATCTCAAGTATCTTTTTGAAACTTGCTTTCTAACTACTGTAAATCCCTTTCCTACGAAGGTATAACTCATTGTCAGTAGAACATTTTGATGTACAGTAAATTGAAATCAATCGAATCTTTCCATCGGTAATTGCAATAATGCCTTTCATGCTTCGATCCTAACGAATCGTTAAATCCCTTGCAATCTCATAAAACCGGACGAGTACTTTTGCCGATAACATTTCCGACATCTCCCAGGGCTACTCGTCGAGAATGAAACGTCGAAGCGGGAATAGAAAATGCGTCACACATCTGTGCATACACATACTTACTTTTAGTAAAAGATACATTCACGAGTACGACTCTCAATCGGGTTATTTGAAATAATTCTACTGCCGACTCTAATATAACCGGTTTGTTTGTAAAATAGGCGGAGTTGTTTGTGTCGCGTTGTTGTACGGAGAGACCTGAGAGTCACATAAAATAGATATGTTTAAAAGCGCGCGCACACGCATACAAATGCATACAAACGCATACAAACGTGCATTCTGAAAAAAATGTTATGGACTGAAGTATATACTGAAGTAGTGGAACAGTCATTGATTGAGCGACTGCGCGGTGTACGCAATCGTCTTGTTTTTATTTCTATTGCCGGTTCTTATCGAGAATTATTAATTACTGCTGTACGCCGGGTTACATTATCCGAGCGTATGTGTGTACCGATGCTGTTTTATGCACGCCTTTTAAGAGGTTGTGTAATAATATAATAATATAATTATAATACTAATTAATTCGAAGCCATCTTGACACTGTTCGCGGAGAAACATATGTAAAGAAAGTTGGAATGGTTTCCCGCATTTCTATTGAACGGATGATTTGTATGAGAATGTGTGAAAGGGGACGCAAGGCGGGGATCATCATCCCCATTCATAAAAGTCGGGTCCTTTCATGGACTAAGTAGATATTTTCTTCGTGCAGCGTTGCGGGAGGGCAGGAAATCAGAGCGGGGAACTGGTAAAAACCGTTAGAGATTGAGGGAAACGTTCCTAGCGAATTATAACTAAGGTTCAACAAACGAGTGCGACGTCAGAAGCGTATCACCTAAAAGTAGGATTATTAAAAAATAATATATTCTTACCTTTTATTTACGTCTTGATGTCCACTGCGACAAAATACTACCGATAATTATCCACGGCTATCGAATGACTGAACTCTCCACTGGCTTTACATCGACCTAAATCCCCTCTCGGCATTTCTGTATGGATAAGGTTCGATAAACGAGTGGATGACGTGTTATCATTAAGTAGTGTAAACCGAACTGACGCCCTTACTTCTCCGAATTTTAATGTCGCGTCTTGCACGTAAGTGGAGGCAAGCGATGAAGTGA
Organism: Chrysina gloriosa; assembly: GCA_038088585.1. Lineage (NCBI taxonomy): Eukaryota > Metazoa > Arthropoda > Insecta > Coleoptera > Scarabaeidae > Chrysina > Chrysina gloriosa. Next base: position 47,311,434 of record CM076093.1, on the reverse strand, counting down.
CGGCGTCAGACCGGTTTACACTACTTAATGATAACACTTCATCCACGCGTTTATCGAACCTTAATTATGACCCAAAGAAATCTTGAGCCCTAATCTACCTCTATAAAAGTCAATTGAAAATACTCGTAGGTGTTCAGATCGAGCACTGTAAACTAAATCGATTACCTGTGCGTAATTAACGATGTCTGTAGATCCGTCGCAACTTATGACAAAACACGGCGACGATTTTACTGCAGCAACATCATCGATTTCACGCTTGATAGTGTTATTTGGAAATCGACTTCAGTTTTTGTTCTAATTCTTCTCTTAATGTTCCCTACGGGCACACGGTTTCATTAATTCTTCACCGATAGTATGAAGTGTCTTTTGCTTCGCTATCAAAAAGGCTGGTCCGTATCCTGGTTCGAGATGCTGTGACACACTTTTGTGATAACTTCCTGATTTATCCAATCGAATTAATATTTATTTACCTAAGTTAGGATATCAACATCCGTAAATTAACACAGAAAACAAAATAAAATACGACAATATGTTACGGCCAATTGTTACAGCGTTCTGTATTTGTTACTTTTGTCCTCTCGCTTTAACTTTTGCCGCAGATGGTGCCCCGCTTTCATCATCACATCTTGCGCCTGTTTGTAACGTTCAGTGGAACAGGTCGTTTTCCGTGAACAGGTTATTCCGTGTCCGCTTTTAAGTCTTGCTTGTCGAGGATATACACGGAAATTCGACTCTGGGAAATGTGTCGTAGTGTGAATCTGGATTTTGCTGTTCTAACTAATCGTCCGCGTGGAGCCTTTGCTTTCCTCTCATTTGGAGGTGAGTCTTTCCTCTACGTCTTCGCTATGTTTCTCTTTCACGTCGTTATAGGCAACTAGTATGAACTCGTGTATGCTAGTAGAGCGCTAATAGAGGACTAGTAGAGAGCTAAGATTTGTTTTTGAGAACATCTGAGAACTACAGTAGAAGTTGAAAGGCGACTTATTCTTCAGGTCGCTGTGTGCTGCTGCTTTTTCGACATCTTTTGATCAAGTGCGAGAAAATCCGCGATCTAGGGCAGTTCCCGTCCCGATACCGATTGCCGTGCCGTACGGTAGTCGGCAACAGGAAACACGTTACCGCAAGTCCCGCCTTTGCTTGATTTTATAATTTTGACTCGTTGAGTTTTGAGGAAAAACTTCCTAGGGGCTTTTAGTTAATTTAAAGCTAGAAAATCGGGTATTTGTGTTCGAATAAACTAGGGATTTTCTTACCTTTGAGAACATTCGATTCTTTTAGTATTTTAAGAGGAGGGGGATTAAATTGGTTTTTCGAGTAAAAGGGTTTCCCTTACGTTTGCTATTTAATAATATATTTGTGGAACGAAACATTTAATTCTTTTAGTAGTTTGAGGAGGGGGAGGGGGAGGATATCACAATTACTTGTCACTTACATATGTCCTTGTTTTAAGCTGTAATTTCGCTGTACGGCTGCTGAAATTTCAACGGTTACCAAGAGCCTGTAAACCCTATGTAAGAAGCTAGCTTAATTGAATTTAATTTAATCGTTACATTTCAAGTGACAAATAAAGTGCTTTTAAACATCATTGTCTTGCCTCAATTCATTTTTTATTTCTTTCTTGGTTCACGTAGTTTTGGTGGTCGCTTAACGACGGGATAAAGATCCAGAACGTAGACGGTTGGGATAACCTCGATCACCTACTACAGAAGCTGGAGGGTCTCTCTGATTTCAGACATTCGAATGCGATTTAGTTCTATAATTGGAGTGGCGCCTTGTTACTAATTTCTCGAACTTTAACCTAGACCGTTTCCACGGGGCTAGCACGGCTTGAATTGGGGAGCGGAGGGGGGTGATACGAATTTTCGTATCGATCACGTTTCTGACTTTTCCTTTTATTATTTTCATTTCACCAGAAGTTTTAGAAGCCAGTAACAAATAAACGACAACAATAAAATAAAACAGCAGTGAAATTCATTAACTCAATACTCAACGGAGATTAATAATGGCGGATTATGACAACAAAGGACCATCGCATTTCAATTTGGACGACACTGCTTCTTAAAATCCCTAAATCATTGATCAACGCCATCTTTTATTGGCGGGGGAACTAAGAATACTGCCCCGATTGGCATAATTTACGATTCATACCCGTGGTGTGAACTCACCATTTATTTGGTCTGCTATTTTTTCATTTTATTAACAATCGCGAAAGATTAAGCCAACGATGATATACAAACACACTTCTCTTTCCGAGACGACTTTCCTCGAGAAGGACGATATCAACCGATAATGACTGAAAAGGGTAATCAGGATTAAGTAAGTATGACTATTTAATAATAGTTCTCCAAGCACAGCAAGGTATTGGTATCCTTCCCTTGCCTCTTGTCTTTAAGCGATTTTATCAACGCCCTCTATCACCAAATAACGTAACTTCTTATTTCTTCTTTCCGCATGGTAGGAAGCCGGGATAATAACAAATCCCTAGAGTCAGATTATATCATAAAATATAATACAATACAATATAATATAATATAATATATCAAATGTAGAAGACTCTCTATAAACGACCTAATATTAAAATTAGGTTCGTTAATGGGCAGTTAACAAGTAACCGTGCAAAAGCCTACAAAGTAAGCACAATTTGCATATGCCAATAATCCTGTAGGAAATGTTGACTATGTCAATCGCAAAACGCAACTGCAGACTAATTAGTTTCGTCCTCATTAGGACTCGTCAGTACAGTATATCGTTCTGCGAGTGACACAGTCAACAATTCCAGGTGATACGTCGAAATCTCGGCGAGATGGATACGGTCAAAATAATGACCCCATCTTCCGAGCAGGAGATGTATTGGCATACCCGGTAACATCGCGTTCAGCGACGAATGAAAATAGCCATCGTGTTTTCGAGAGCCAAAATTTAATAAAATATAATACAATACAATATAATATAATATAATATATCAAATGTAGAAGACTCTCTATAAACGACCTAATACTAAAATTAGGTTCGTTAATGGGCAGTTAACAAGTAACCGTGCAAAAGCCTACAAAGTAAGCACAATTTGCATATGCCAATAATCACATAGTCAACATTTCCTACAGGATTATTGGCATATGCAAATTGTGCTTACTTTGTAGGCTTTTGCACGGTTACTTGTTAACTGCCCATTAACGAACCAAATTTTAGTATTAGGTCGTTTATAGAGAGTCTTCTACATTTGATATATTATATTATATTATATTGTATTGTATTATATTTTATTAAATTTTGGCTCTCGAAAACACGATGGCTATTTTCAGATTATATCACCAACTCTGAAGCAATGGAGTAGTAACGTAGTTTCTGAAAAAGAGGGGTACTGTGCACTATACAAGAAATCAATCCGCACAGACGGACGCAAAGGACCGTCGTCTAAGGTACGATGTTATGTCAACGAAGATACGATACTTTTGCTTCTTCAGATTCTCCAGCCGGTAAATAACTTCTAAACAATGTTACCAAACCGTTCAAAATATACAACGAGAGCATTGACTACGACTACGAGACCGCGATTACGTTCTTTACAGTTTATGCATCTGTAAACATCATAAACGTTCCTTACATCTTTTCCCATTAATCATCGTATCAAGTACGCGCTTACCGATTGTTTGGCCGTCCAAATTGCTCTCGCGATTTGCATAATTGCTTCGTTGCGCGTTCAACGTACCTGCGTAATAATATTCCGCGATTTTAATCTCTTCGATTTGATAACGATCGACGTGATAATTTGCATCGCAATAAGTCATCGTCCTTTAGTCTTCTGTGTATCCTGTTGAATAGATTAATTAATAAATAATTAATTCATAATAGAAGACTTCTTAGCTAAGCATGATTCCCTAATGCAATTGTAGATATTTTGGGGTACGTGAAAGGCAATAGTAATTGTTGGAAAACTCAAGTAGAATAATTATATTCACACGAAGAAATACAAGTCTAAACGTTGCGTACCAATAACACACATCAAAAATGAATTGATACCTAAACACATAGGCCCGTCATAAATTATGTACTTGAAAGGGACTGACCGGGAACTGAGGATGACATGTATGGCAGATGTATCGTAGCGTTCAACTAACAGGCTCTTGTATATCGCTGTAATAAGTGGTCGTGTCTTTTATTGTGCAAAGTTGATATAAAAATAAAAGAACTTTCTTTTATAGTAATTATTAGTCTTCATTTATTGCCCTATTCCAACAATAATAATACAATAGTAAATAGTCATAATAAGAATATACTATTATCATTTATGTAGAAATAATAAAAGCCGATAGTTCTTGTTCTTTCTAACCAATGACATATCACGACTAATAACAACTTGAATTATCCACACCAATTAGGCTTTTAGATAGCAGAAGATTTAAGAAAAATGTCATATCTCAATAACCACAGATTATTGTTTCTGATTGTAAATAATAAAAGTCGATAAGTCACGCAAAATCAAAAATCCACGTCACAACCTTTAATTGGAAGTCGGAGTTTAATAACATTTTAAATATTTTTGCCGAAGGAATTTTCACGGAGCTTCGAAAAGGAAAGTAAGACGAAAAGCATTTCAAACATTTTCAGTTTTCTTATAATCATAAATTTTATCGTTTCTTCCAATTTTCAATATTTTAAAATTATTTTCAAATCTCAAATATTAAAATATATAATATAATAATAAAGAAAAATCGACGTCATGTTGGTAAAATTAAGAATCGGTGCAACTACCCCCAACTCAGGGCCGTCGCGTTTATTAAAGTTTCTCAAAGGTCTCAAAATTTCATAATTCGTCCTAATTTAGAAAATATTTCACATTACTTCCGAATATTTTAAGTTACAAATTCCTTTTTGAAATTTAGAAGGATTTTTCTAAAATTTTAAGTTTTTTAGTTTTTTCATAGTCGCGAAATTCCTTGACTTTTTCCAAATTTCAACATTTTTAAGGAATTTTCAAATAGTGAAGAACGGCGCAACACCTCCGAAAAGTCGAAAGTCAAAGTCATCGGATTTATCTAGATTTTGTCTTTGATAATTTTTCATAATTTCGGAATTCTTTTAAATGTGCAATCCGACATTCAAAAGATATTCTTAACAGCATGGACAAAAGAAACAATTTTTGTTTCTAAATTTCGCAAATTTTAAAACAACGTAAATGTCGAAAAACTAAAATTTTGAAGAGCAGCTCTATTGTAGTGCAGCATCAAATAGGAATATAACGCCCCCAAAATCAAATCATAAGCTGCTCGGTCCAGTAGCTGCATGAGCAACTGCAAAACTTTGTAATTTTATGAATTTTGACGAATTTTACAAATTTTCATATTTTAGATTTTTCAAATACAAAATTGTACGATTAGAAAAATGTTCGAACTAAAAACGATATGATTATAAAACTTTTCGAATATAGAATTTTGAAAGATTGGAGACATTTTCGAATTTAAAATTTTGAAGAGGTGGGGAAATTTCCGAATTTAAAACGTTCGTTTTGCTAAATTTAGATAAACGTTGCGTTTGTCAAAAGTCTGGATATTTTGAGGAAGTTTTGGAAAACTTCCAAAATATTGATAAAGCCCAATTTTCAAACAATTTTCGAATTTTTAAATTCTAAATTAAACTTTGGAAAAGTGTCGCTTGTTTTGGCGTCGAAAACTCTTCTTATCAGTTTATCTCCTCCCATCTATCTTGTTTTGTATGGGTTGTGTTTTCAAGTTTTCTCTGATTGTACAATTTCTGACTTTATCTAGTCTGGATTGTCTATCCCCCTTCTGGGGAATCCCATTTCAGTGTTTTTTCTTTCTGGTTCTTTATTGTTCTCCATAATTCAGATCCGTATACGAGTATTGGGGCAGCTATTTAATTAGTTTCCGTATTCCTTTGTTAGTCAGGAAGATGTTAAACAATTTTCCTGTTGCTTCGTTTCTTCTCTTCATCTCTTCATCAAAACTCTCATCTCTTAGAATTGCCCTAAACATTTGAAATCATGAGAACTAAATTTCTAAAAATGAGTGATTTGAAAGGTTTTAAGTCCAAATTAAAGTCGCAACTGGAAAATTCTACAGGAATTTTTACTAATAGCGAATTAGTAAATTTGGTAAAAATTGTTCCTGGACGAAAACATAAAGTTTTAAATATCGTCGAAAAAAGTGCACCGATAATCGCTCGTCAAGTAGGTATCTGGACTTTGGCAGTTTGACGAATTTCAAGGATAAGAAAAAGGTTATGGGGATGAAACTACGATATAAGGAAAAAGTATTTAAGATGAGCCTTATTTATATTCATCCAATTGCACTCGCCAGAAGGGACTTTCAATGTAATTTTGATAAATGGACGTTCAGTTCAACTCAACGCAATAGCTTCAACACACAACTGGCTGCATTAGAAAGAAAATGTAAAGCGAAAAAAACCTTTTAATACACGATACACTTCACACTCAATTTCCAAAATTTCGAAGTGAATATTGTACTGAGAATTTAGTTAATTTCTTAAAGAAAATTGCACCGACCTAGCTCTTAATTAATGATATAAAAAGCATAAATTATAACAAATTATATTTATAAATTTTGAAAAATATTTAACATAAAATCAAGATAATTACCTAGTGTTGTGTGCGTGTGTGAGTGTAATTTCTCTTTCGATGATGGTTCTTGCTATATCTCCTCTCTTAACTTCTATTCTCGAAGCACCTTTAATTTCTATGGATTCTTCCCCTTCTTAGATTCTATCTTCTCCGGTATGGTGAGGTTCTTTTATTCGGTGGTACTTCTTCTTAATACCCTTTTATTCCAAATATATTTACAGACTTATTTGTTGACTTATCTATCTTGTCAATTTTCTTCGTCGTTAACCTAACAAACTTTTTATTTATTTTGGAAACCAGGACTACACTGCTGTATTTCTAAGTTGTCCACGAAACGAAAACGTTAATTAACCTTGACTCCAGTCCATCGAGGTATATCGCTGTTATAGAAACCTGTATTGAATGTCGACATATCCTAGGTTATTATCCAGTAATTTTTTATAAATTCTTGTAATGTAAAAGTGTTGTGTGTATGTGTCTGATTTTTAACAATGTTTTTCTGTCTATTAACCGATTATAATAATTAATAATTTTACTTCTAGTGACATTTGTTTCCCCATTAAACGTCTCGGGCTGGAGTTAAAATGAGAAGCTAACACCCGTAGGGTAACAAAATGCTCAAAAGGTGGTGGGCGTGGTGTCGAAGAGATATATGTATATAGAACCCCAAAATAAACATTAACTGTGAATTTTGATAACTTGAATTATAATAAATGATGAATTTTCTAATGGTAGTTAACCATTCGAGTATTACTACACTACAATATTTCCATTTGTCACAGCTGTTGAAAACGAGGAGGATTTCCGCATAGTGATTAAAATTATAAACGACATACAACTTAAGCTCGTAACCGGGTCAACCTCTTAATTTCTATTTCGCGGCAGGGGAATCCCAGGACGGCGGTACCTGGTTCTGAAACGCTTCCAGGAGTGCTATTTATATAAACCCTTCGGCTAAATACATAAATTGGAGGTCGACGAAGGCGCCGCGTAACTAATACATTTATTTCTGCACGCAACGCCGAAAAACCAATCTATCTCGATTATTTTCCGAAAGTAATTAAATTTTATTTTTAGTCTCGTCCGTCGGCGAACGCGGACGATTTTAGAACGACGACGTGTATAACGTCGCCAGGTGGGATGATGGATTGGGATAATCAAAGGAATGTTATGCGTCCAAGCAATCGCAATAAACTTATTAAATGTGGAAAGGAAGAATGTTGTTCTATCGCCTCAAAATGTGAGATTTGCAAATACGCAGTAACGAAAGCGTGGGAAGGAGAGAAAATTAGGAACATGTGCTAAAACTAAGTTTTCATTATCCATGCTAATCGTTAACTGTTTGAAAGTTATATATAGTCAAAAGGAAATTAATATGAGAATATATTAAAATAAAATAAAATCAAACCAAAACCAAAGAAAAATATCTAAAGCAACAAACAGTCGCTGAAAGATAAATTAAATATGATAAAAACGTACCCCTAAAGGCATCAGTACATGGAAAAGGGGCGACTACCACGCGGTGAATCAGCGGTTAGGTCCATCGTTAGGTTATGGAGTATCGCAACTAGTAAAATCCGAACAAAATCGAAACGACACCGTCCAATTCCTTTGGCAGGGCAAAAATTTGCTTAACGAACGATGTTTGAATCAAAAACACACTGCTCCTGTCATTCGATATAGTCCGTGGAACGCAGAATACTCAACCCACGTTCTATGAGCAAAATTGGTAGCAAGACACTAAGCAATAGACCATCAACTCTTCGCGACATCAAATAGTTGACAGAAGTAGGGGGATTATAGGGAGCAATAGGGTAGAATGGACAAATGTGAACGCAATCATCCAGTACTGGATACGCAGAAGGAGAAGAAGAAACAAAAGAAAATGTAGAATACACCAGGAAAAAGAAGAAAACGAAAAGGGGATAATGAGGGAGACGTGGATTGGACACCGCTCAGAGTTCCTCGTGATTGATAAGAAGGAATCGCAAGTTGTTAGGCACAATCAGAATCTTTTGCTGTAAACTACGGTGAGAATCTTGAAGATTACATCTCACAATTTCCTAGTACATCGGCTACTAAATTTTCCCCTCACAACAGAAAGATATCAAAGAGAACTTAAATACATAAGAAACATAGCCGAATACAATGGTTTGGAAGCTTAATTGATTGATAACTTAATCCGGAAACAAAATTTTAAAACCTTAATTAGGGAATTTACGTGCCTAACTTACCTTAAATTACCATTCCATTATAACACTAAAGCCCTTCCCAAAGTTTTCAAACAGTTTAATTTACAGGTCGCATTTAAATCAGCTAATTCATTAGGTAATCTTTTAGGAAATGCCAAGAAAAACATCGTAATTAATCAAAAATCAGGTATCTACGAAATCGGTTGTTAGGAATGTGGCATAAAATACATTGGACAAACTGGCCATCAATCCTAACATGGTACAAGGAGCAGATTGCTCATTTTCCATTCAACAGGGCCAAAAATCTAGTGTGGCCCGACATATTTTGGATAAAAGACACGCTATGCTAATTGAAAGTTTAAAATTAATTAAGGCGGTAGAAAACAACAGGGAACTGGATAGCTACGAAAGTATATATATTTATAAGAATAGAGAGAGAATTATGAATGCAGATGGAGGACCTATTCCAAATTCCAAATTGAACGAGCTATTGAATTAAATTTTAGATCTCTTCAACCGTATTCACACGCTCCATAGAGCATGAAATTTCGGTATTAATACAATTTCCCCTTAATGGGAGTTCAGTGTCAACACTGTTCTGGTGTGTTTCGCGCGCTCATTGTCTGATGTTCATTGTGCAGTGTTTTGGTGTTGTAAAGTGTTGGTTGTGTGGTGTTCGTCTTGAGCATTAGCCGGATTCGCTAGTGATACTGAATTCCCCCGTTTTCCACTGAGGATGGCAACTTAGTTACCGAAATACGTATCTGGATTTTTCAGAAAGGTGTGGTAAGGGTAATTTTATTTATTTTATATATCTGTTCATAGGGCAAAAATTCGTTCCCAAATTCTCCCTTGAACGTTTATCATGAAGTCCCCAATGTTCGACACATTTTCTTTAATAAATGGTAATTAATACATCTAGATACTACATATTTGTTGATTCCCATGTATTACTAGTCCTGGCCAACTTCTAGTCCCCAATGTTCGACACATTTTCTTTAATAAATGGTAATTAATACATCTAGATACTACATATTTGTTGATTCCCATGTATTACTAGTCCTAGCCAACTTCTAGTACTTTAAAACTTTTTATATCTTTCCTCTTGATATCTTCGAGAGTCTCCAAGATGTACGAAATTGAAAATGGGGATACACATTCGATTTGTATAAGGTTTTCCGCGAACTCCACTTGATTTTCTCTGCATTTTCTTTCTATTTTGCACTACTTCGGTCGTAATTTTGCTCCGTGTAGGTACTGGAGTTATTGCCTTTGAAATCAAACGTCGAGTTTGGTCACCCTTTCTTTGGGAATATTCAAATCTTAGGTGACGTTCCTTCTTTTCATATTTGCACTTGATTGATCACAGCTGACAAACGACTTTTCAGAACGTCTTGGAGAGTATAACAAATGTTAAGATGTGTTGTGTGCAGACATTTTTCACTATTTGAAAGCGAAGAAATTTATTATGCAGCAGTTGAGCCCGCCCGAAGACGGTCTTGCCGGTTAGAGGGTTAATATTTTTCATTATTCTTGATTTCTTCTCGAATTATTATTATCGTAAACCCTCCTTCACCAGTCTTTAACGGCTCCGGGTTTGGAAGTTCTATTATTTGTGGGCCCTCTTCTCAACATATTCATTTTTTATAGATTTTAAATTATTTCCCATTTTTTCTTGCACAAACCCATTATTCGGTTGTTTGCTTGTTCCTTCTGATTCCCTTATTATTTCATATAAATGTCATATAATGTCATTTTTCGGTGCCTTATTCTGCCTATTTCTGCTAGAATTTCTCCGAACACTCGTCTTGCCATATCAAGTGCTCTTCTTAATATTCCTGTTTATTTCCTTGTATTTCTCTTCGTTCTTCATTTACTGCGTTTATTCACTTAGTTTAGTACTGTATCGTCAGATGGAAATGACTCAAACTTATTACTTATGATTATAAGTAATAATTCGAGTTATGTATGTGGCATAAATGCCGTTATGGCTTCCAAAGGTGTTTGTGTACTGTACACTATCCTGAAAAAGGACGGTAACCAGATATTTCTTATTCTTTATAACCGTAGCAATAGTTGCGATTGATTCTATTAATTTCATTTACATCTTCTTCCGTCTCGGTGCTGAAAGGCCACAGACTTTCTTTGTGGAAAAGTTTGCATTAAATTTGTTTTAATTTCTCTGCGGAAGAAACGTTTACCGATTATTTCGATTTTCCTCCTATGTAGTCGTTTTCAGATTTATGTTTCATCTCTTTTTCAATTTTCTTCAAGAAGTTTCCTTTCTACTTCTGGATAATTAAAGAAATGAGAAGGATGGATCCTACCTACGTCAGTCCAATTCGTTTCGGATGACGTTATTCGATGACTGACTGATATTTTACGAAAGATAAAGCGCAATCTAGAAATTAAGTGTAAAGTTCAACGCACGAAATTTTGACTTTACACGTTGTTATTTCTGTCATAAATTTCCTCTGCATTTTGACTTTAGCGTGCATAGACCAAATTACGGTGGGCACATAGCAGTTGGATATCAAGATTAAGTTATATTAGATACTTTTACATGTACATAATTGATGTGCAGTACTCAAAGTATTTACTTCTATAAAACCAATTGGCTTGTAGCAAAAATAATTCAATTTCAATATAAGTGAACAGTCTGTGCCTCCCGATCAAAACAATAAGCAAAATTGGTGGAGGCGCCTCCACACATATCATTCAAATGTTTAAAAACGTTACTCAAGACTCGTATAATTTCTCAGCTCGTTTTCCGAAGAAATCGCTTAAATTACTACCGCATATTTCTAACACGTCCTTTCGAAAATATTTACTTGAAACGATTCTTAGCGACCGAATAAAACGGCGACGTAACGTAAACCTCCCGAAATAGGCATGGCGGGCGCGAAAAACACGGGACATTTTTCTCTCTCTCGAATAATTTCAATTGCCAGCCTTCGAATCCGAAATGGTCAACCGGCATAAAATCTATTTTCGATTACGTACGGACGCATTCGACGCGAAATAATAACGGTAAAATATGACTGTTTACGCGCGGAGAAGATCGGGGCGAGCGAAGTAAATTACGAATTACGACGAAGACGCCTCTTCGTCGTAATTCGCAAATACAAATAGACGAGATCGTCCCAGATACGGATTTTTTACACCTCTCCGAAGGTTGATCGGAATCGGCCTTAGCTCTCGCATCGATTCGAAGGACGGAATTTATGGAATGCCTAGGGGCGACGGATCTTACCTTGTCGACCAGATCATAAAATCCGCGTTACGTCAGGTTCGTGCGGAATATCAAAATGAAATTAGGTAAACCGTCAGTAAATCGGTGATGATAATAACTAAGGTTAGACAAACGAGTGCAATGTCAGAGGCGTATCGCGCAAAAGTGGGTGCGTGGGATACATTATGTTACTAAAAAATTATATATTCTTACCTTTTACTGACGTCTTGGCGTCCACTGCGACAAAATACTAATCGAAGGACTGTTCGGTTCCACGGCTATCGAATATCTAAGCTCTCATCTGGCTTCGCATACCACGCGCTTGTGGAACCCTAGATCTATTGTGCCATTTATTTACAATTTGAAATAATAACAAATTACAATGAGTAATTGATGTGTACATTATGATAATTATCTTGAAGAGAATTGTCCTTTAACAACTACTCTATTGCTTGTAACTTAAACAGTTATTTTTGTTTCCGGCGTTTTCAGGGTCTAAAATCTTTCTTCAAGATGGCTGGAGTTGTATCTCTTGAGTCTGAGAAAGGATGGTTGTTGCATGAGGTGTTGCACGAAGCTCTTAGGATGACGATTCGGTCTTTGTTTATAACAATAAAAATCTTCATTCTCAACTAAAAAAGGACATACTATCAGAGCATAAATTACAAAAATAATGAAAATCTCCGGGCGAAGTTCAAGTTAATGTGGATAAATTTCCTCTTCCACTTAGACCTTGGTCGGTAGTACAAAAAGGACTATTGCCTGACCAAAATATTTTCTGCAATGGCACATTTTTTAATGCCATCCTTACTTATTTGTCGACTTGTCTATCTTGTCAATTTTCTTCGTCGTTAAGCAAACAAGCTTTTTATTTTTTGGAAACCAGAACTACACTGCTTTATTTCTAAATTGTCCACGAAACGAAAACTTTAATTCACCTTGACTCCAGTTCATCCAGGTATATCACTGTTATAGAAACCTGTATTGAATGTCGATGTATCCTTGATTATTTCCAGTAATTTTTATGAATCCTTGTAATGTAAAAGTGTTGTGTGTATGTGTCTGAATGCTAACAATTCTTTTCTGTCTATTAACCGATGCTTTCTATAATAATTAATAATTTTATTTCTAGTGACATTTTTTTCTCCCATTAAACGTCTCTGGCTGGAGTTAAAATAAGAAACTAACACCCGTAGGGTAATAAAATGCTCAGAAGGTGCTAGGCGTGGTGTCGAAAAGATAGAACCCCAAAATAAACCGTATGACAATAAAAGACCATAATCCCAACATTAACTGTGAATTTTGATATATTGAATTGTAATAAATGATGAATTATTACTATACTACAATAGTCTGAGATTTCAATGGCTGACAGGTTTTGTAGGTAGTGTTATATGCTTTTGTTCTTGTAACACTTAAGCAATCTACTTAGTTTCGAACTGGCACTGGTTTAGTTTATTTTTGTCTTGAGGTGTTCGTGTGGTATGCCGTATTTTCCTTAGCTTTTGTCCGCAATTATTTATTTAATAACGTCGGGTACGTGTTCTTTGTTGAACGTAAGTCTCGTTGTAATAAACTGCCAGGCTGCTCCTTGAATTAGTTTAGTGAAATGTTCTATGATTTGATCTACGTTATACTCAGTCTTTAACGGTTTCAGTTTGTTATCTAGCAATGTACGAAATTTCTCCCAATTAGTGTCTTTATTACTCAGAACTGGAGGATACTCTTTTTCAATAGCTTCCGTACTTACTATGACCAGAATTGGCGAGTGGTTCAAGCGCAACTCAAATCAAAATTGTGAATTGGGAAGTTCTTTAGGAATGCCCTTCGTTATACAGAAATCTACTAAATCTATAATCTTGATCCAATCCGTTGGCTAGTATGTGGGTTCGTTTGTGGATAAATGTTTAAGATTGCCACTTACCACAACCAAGTGATGGGGTGATTGCCGTTGCATAGTACGCATTTTGCACTGGTTGATCGCTCTTTCCTTGGGCAATTTACGGTGGAGTGATCTGCGGTACATTTTACACACAGAAGCTCTATTTTCTGTGGATTCCCTCTCTAAAGTTCTTTCTTTGGTGTAGCTTTATACCTCCTTTAAAATCCTTTTGGTCCAAATATAGTTAAAACTTCTATTTCAATCCACCTTCAACGTAGTAAAATCATACTTCAATGACTTTTTTCTTGTCATTTCTGGTGGTCAACCAAACACTACATTATTTCTCCGTTATCCAAAAATAGCTAGCTGTTTACTATTTACCATGGAAAACACTTCATCATGGCGTGACGTTGTTATAGAGATCTATATTGTTGATGCCCAGCTATCCTTGGTTTTTTATATCCAGAGGTTATTGGGAATTCTTGTGATGTAAAGGTGTTAAATGTGTGTGTTTAAGTGGTTCTTTTTCTTTCTATCTTTTAATCGATGCTTTTTATAATAATTGATAATTTTAGTTCTGGTTAAATTCTTTTCTCCCATTAAACGTCTCTGGCTGGACTTGAAAAAAGAAGCTAACGCCCGCAGGGTAATTAAATGCTTAAAAGGTGGCGTGCGTGGCATCGGAAAAGTACAAACCCAAAACTCAACCAGATGTCATTTGAACATGAACATCCAAAACGCAAACATTTACTGTGAATTTAAATATATTGAATTGTAATTATTGATATATTATTTAATGGCAATTAACCATATGAATATTAATATACTACATTATTCCTATTCTTCATTTCCGTTCTCAGTTACTTCTTCCATCTTTCTCAGGTCCTAGTTGATCCTCTATTCTTTCTCCCGTGAATTTTATTTCCGCTTATAATATATATCCGCTTATATAACACACGTCAAAAATGAATTGATACCTAAACACATTGGCCCGTCGTAAATTATGTACTTGGAAGGGACTGACCCGGAACTAAGGATGGCAGATGTATCGTAGCGTTCGACAAATGCGTTAAGTAACTTTTGTATTTGTCTCGTGTATATCGCTCTAATAAACGGTCGTGTTCTTTCTTGTGCAAGTTGATATAAAATAAAAGAACTTGCTTTTATAATAATTATTAGTCTCTATTTGTTGCTCTATCCCAAGAAACATGTATTATACTTGAAGTCCTTCCTTTGCCAATTTCTTTCCACTTTTACCGCATTTTTTCGGAACGTTTCTTTCACTATCATATTTCTTCCTTCCCTTATTCCATTTCCTCCTCAACTTTGATCTAAATAATACTATTCTTGGAACAAATTGTTTCAGTATCCCTTAATGTTGGTAAACCAGTTGCCTTGTTCGGGTGTACTTTCCTCCTTGTTAATACTCCTCCACATACATCAGATCTTCTTTTTCTGTTCATAAGGTGAACGATCTCCGCTCGCTCGCATCAATGACAAATTTCGAGTTTCGACGCGGCAACGAAATAAGAACAACAAATTAAAGAAGTGATGAGGACATCTACACGAGCAAATCGCCGCTCCGAACAAAAGCCGCCGACCCCGGTGAAGACGGAACAAGAAGAGAAAAACCTAACCGAAACAGTCATCTGTCGCATTCTTCAAGTTCGAAGCCGGGCGAGCGCGTGTGCGTGAGTGTGTGTGTATAAACATCTCGTTTGCAAATGCATGCACATAAGGACTGCATATAACTCTTACGGTGCCACCGATCTTCGTATGTTAGACTACAACGTTGCCAAACATTCGACCGACCTTCTCCGTCCTCTTCCACCTCGTCCGGATCCGCGTACGGTCGTCCTCGTCGCACGATGCCATTCTTATTTTATCCCCCTCCCGCCCCGTCCGCCCTCTCGTCCTTCCAACGTTCGCCCTTTTACACTCGTCCGAAGTCACGAAACGCGCGTCGTCCGTCTTTGTCGCAGCTTCCTTCGCGATTTAACCCGCGCGGATCAAACCGCAGAAAATGCCCTGTTCCCTCTTCTCCACCCCCGTCTCCCTGCTCAAGCTCCTCTTCTTCTTATTATCATCATCATTCTTCCTCTTCTTCCTTCTCTTTTTCAAATCGGCTCGCTTTCGGAGTCGAATCCTTCCTTCTCGTTCTCACGACAGATGGCGTCATCTAGTCGTCGCAATGTTATCCCCACCGCCGTCGCCGCCGTGCCGACGGTGGTCGTCGATCCGACACTTCTTCATTTGTTGACTTCGAGGTGATCAATACGTCGCGTTCGGGTGGGTTCGCGCGTCCTCGGCCGTCGGTGGTGGGAGAAGCGACGAGTCGAGATAGTAGGTAAACTAGAAGAGAGATAACAGATAATTCTGTCGACGTGAATAAGGGATCGCGATGCTCTGGGCGCCCCGCTCACTTCACTAAGGCCGATACTAAAACGGATATCGCTCGGTAAAGGATGCGGCACGAGCGCGCCGCAGGTGAGGTAAGTGGGAACGAAGAGGGCAAAATGATTAATCTGGGCAAATATGCGGTAACAATCAGCGGCGTGCCGAGCGCATAAAAGTCTACACATAAAATAAAAGGTAAGAAATAAATTATAGAACGTGCTGGAACACTTACTGTTTTAAAAGTCTTCCGTGATATCACGAACTGGGTAACATCTGTTAAATATTTCAATCATTAGATATGCATCCACGGATGTCCATTAATGCCAGAAACGACCGTTCTACATCTAGTAATGTTATAATTACATATTTCAAAATAATCTTTGAAACAACTTAATGCATCTTCAAGCGCACCTTCACAAATTTGCCTTAATATAAGAAAATCGGAGTCTCTCTCAAAACACTTTCAAATTTTTGGTATTACACACCAATACGTGAACATCATTCACAATTTGAACAGAATCCATTAACGACATTCACTCCACTAATCCGAAGTAATTGTTGTGAATAGCTCTTTTAACCTGACCATCTTGAAATATTTATATATAACTAGACAGTGAATTCTAGGGCCATCATTGGTCGTTTTCGTAACTTACCTAACTGCAACATTTTTAAAGCAAAGATAAGCGTACGATTACGAAATAAGTTAGGATAGCCTACATATACATAGAACCACTCGCATACAGAATCGATTTAATACTGACGTTTGAACGCCCGTTATCTACTGCACTGACTGTTACCGCTGTTTGCCCAAACTAGAAATGATGATTGCTTGAATTCGTTTTGTTTTGTCATGGAAGGAATCGTTGATATAATTCGTTCTCATTATTGATGTTCATGCTGGTTTTCACTTCCCTCTCTATGCCGCTACTGTCGCTTTCTTTTTGGAAAATCTTTGGTGATTACCGCCTTCAGCCAAAAACAAAGAAATTTTGCTTGAAGATGAAGTGACAGCCGCATCAATTACGTAAGAGAATTATTGGTTTTGTCATCTGAATTAGCAGATTTATCACGCATAGAAATGTCGAAATTCTAGCAGGCGACGTTCATTCCGACTTCGACATCCACAGACGTGATAAATCCGAAAATTCCTAACGAATCACAGGCTGTGCACTAGTGTGGTCCTTATCCTAAACTGAAAGAATTAATTTTACATTTCAATAAGTCTCGCCCCCTATTCTTTTCCTTTGGGGGTGGTAGGTAACTCGTAGAATTTTGGAAAGATTTCTTCTACACCAAACACGTGCCTTAAGGAGGGTAAAAATTAAAGCAGAAAACGAAAAATTTTTAATAACTTGACCATCACATCATTGGAGATAATAAGCTGCCTTCAACGGTTCTATAGGAGCTTCACTTCAACTGTCCAACCACATTAGAAATCTCCATTTTTTCTTTGATCTGGACCATTCAAAAATCTTCCCTTTTGAGAAGAAAATCAGAAGTTTCGTCAACTTGCAACAAGAAGCTGACGACGTCACTAGGAAAACAACACAACCAAACAGCCGAAAACAAAGCTTCACTAGGACATAATTAAAGATAATAAGTTGCCTACAGCGCTACTGAAGCAGCTCCTAAAGCTTCACTTCTTTGCACTCAATCGCCCAACCACATCAAAAGTAACCATTGCCATTACCATTACCATCCATTACCATCTGGACCATCCAAAATTCATCTTATTTCATCAGAAAACCAGAAGCTCCCTAAACTTGCAACAAGAAGCTGACGATGTCACCGGAGGGGATACCCAACCAAGCAGCCGAAATCAATGCTTGGCCATGACATAATTGAAGCTAATAATTTGCTCAAAGTACTTCTGGAGGAGACCTCCGGCTTGAGTTCTTATTTGGTAAGAAAATCAAAAGCCTCGTAAACTTGTAACAAGAACAAAAAGGGTACACAACCAAACAGCCGAAGATAATGCTTGACCAGGAAATAATTGAAGCAAATAAGTTGTCCACAGTACTACTGGAGGAGGCTCCGACTTCACTTCTTTGCACTCAACCGTTCAACTACATCAAAAGTATCCATTTTCTTTCATTTTGACCATCTAGAAGCCATCTGATTTCGTAAGAAAACCATAAGCCTCCTAAACTTGCAACAAGAAGTTGATTATGTCACCAGAAAAAATACACAAACAAGCAGCCAAAAACAAAGCCTGGCCATGACATAATTGAAGATAAGTTGTCTACAACGTTTCTAGAGATTCTAGTTTTTTGATCTGGACCATCCAAAAACCATCCCTTTTGATAAGGAAATCAGAAGACTCCTCAACTTGGAACAAGAAGATGACGAAGTCACCAGAGACAATGCCCAACCAAACAGTCGAAAACAATGCGTGTCCAATGAGAAGATAAGAAGTTATCCACAACACTTCTGGTTTTTGAACTTAATTGTCCAATCGCACTCCAACGCTCCACTTTTTGATCTGAACCATCCAAAAACATCTGATATATAACCAAGAAGCCAAATACAATGCTTGACCATGACATAATTGGAGATGAATTATCTACAACATTTCTGGAGGAGGTCCCAAAGGTTCACTTCTTTGAAGTCAACCGTCCAGCCACATCCAAAAGCCATCTTATTTGGTAAGAAAACCAGAAGCTTCCTAAACTTGCAACAAGAAGCTGACGATATCACCAGGGAGAATACCCAACTAAGCACTCGAGAACAATGCTTGTCCATGAAATAATTGAAGCTAATAAGTTGCGTAGAACGCTTCTGAAGGAGACACCAAGACTTCACTTCTTTGAACTCAACTGTCCAATCGCACTCCAAGGCTCCATCTTTTTGATCTGGATCATCCAAGGCACATCTTGTTTGGTTATAAATCCAGAAGCTTCCTGAACTTGCAACAACAATCTGATGATATCATCAAAAAGGACACGAACCAAATCCTCATACTACCATACTCACCAATATTTCGGAATTAGAGGAATCGGTTCTTAATTTCTGTACGTAACCAGAAAAACGATTTTCACCCCCGACTAATTCAAATCCGACCCTCCCCCTATTTTCCATAAAAATCCCACGGTCACCGTGGTATTCTAATACATACATACATACAACGAGGGTCCGCTAAAAAATAGAAACAAGCGAAAAATTCTGTAAATAAAAAAGAATGGGGTAACTTCCGCCTACGTACGTCCCCACCCGTTCCGGCTCTCGCGAAATATCCGCTGGCGTCCTAATTAAATTAAATGAACAACAACTGGACCAACGACGGTGTTACTCGGTAAATATAGTAAACGGACAGTAAAGTGGCGGCTGGCTTTGCCGAAATTATCGATCGCCCTCTGACGGCGGTGGTGGGAAAGACGATGTAAATCACCGGGAGTACAATCGCGCAGTGCTGTAACGAATTACTCCTTTTGCGTGTGTACAGGATGATGTCTGTGATGGCGTTCCGAGCAGATGAAAGCAAAGATAACATTACTTCGTGTATTCTCGTATACCTACGTCAAGTAGTTTTACGATAGGTAACGGCGATATACGAGAATATACGAACTAATGATATCTTTCTGATGGGCAGCACGAAACGTTATCGCCAGCCGTCGCTGATGGTTAGATTCCTGGATTGTCGCAAGTCACGTGCTTTGTGTCCGTTGTTTCCTTATTATAACATTTTTTTGATTATCACTACCACTTTAAGGACAAAATTTCAATTATATCTCTTTTTATCGGATTACAATGTTGTTATGAAACATAATTTAAAATTTTGTTCTTTATTTGACCTAAGAAGTGGTAAAGGAAACTCGATAAATTTGTTATATGTAACTATTATCCTCAGTTAAAGTATTTTTAGTTATTTTACTATTATAAGTTGGTACTAGATATAGTAACAAAAGTCGAGGTAGGGAAGTTGTTTGTCTAGCGTGTATGGAAGATGGCGGCACAATAAAGTTCACCCCCCTCTCACATATTTTTTATTTTTATTGTTTCTATCCTAAACGAAGACGGTTTAAAATATTGTTAATAAAATTTCGTCTTTAATGTAGCCTAAAAAGTGATTTGTTGTTTCTTTAATATTGTTATTTATTTTCTTTAACGAAAATAATTTGAAACACCTTTACAAAAAAATTATTGAAATTTTGTCTTTTATTTGACCTAAAAAGTGGTCGAGGGAATTAAAAAAATTGCTATTTTTTATCATTATTGTTTATTTGAGACAAAAATGATTTAAAATATTGTTGATGAAATAGAATTGAAATTTTGTCTATTATTTGACCTAATAAGTGGTAGTATCAATCCAAAAGATCTGGTATTTGTTATTATTACTGTTTTTCTAGACATGGAAATGGTTTCAAATGTTGTCAATGAAATATACTTAAAATTTTGTCATTTTATTTGACCTAAAAAGTAGTGGCGGCATTCCGAATGATCTGTTATTTTTTATAATTTTTCGTTTTTTGGAACGAAAATGGTTTAAAATGCTGTTAAATGAAATGGAATTGAATTTTTGTCTATTATTTGACCTAAAAAGTGGTAGTGACAGTCCAAAAGATCTGTTATTCTTTATTATTATTGTTTTCTTCAGACGAAAACGGTGTTAATGAAATATAAGGGAAATTTTGTCTTTCATTTGACCTAAAAAGTGGTAGAGGCAATTCGAAAAATGTGCTATTTTTTATCATTATTGTTTATTTTGGGACGAAAATGATTTGAAATATTGTTAATGAAATAGAATTGACATATTGTCTATTATTTGACCTAAAAAGTGGTAGCGGATTCCAAAAGGAAAACGGTTTAAAATGCTATCAATGAAATATACTTGGAATTTTGTCTTTTTATTTGACCTAAAAGGTTGTAGCGACATTTCGAAAGATCTGTTATTTTTTATTGTTATTGTTTTTTAACCGGGAACGATTTAGAATGTTGTTAGCGAAATATTATTTGAATTTTGTCTTTTATGTGACCTAAAAAGTGGTGGAGGCAATCCTAAAGATTTGTTATTTTTTATCATCATTGTTGTTTTTTTATTTTAGACGAATACGGTTTAAAATGCTGTTAATGAAATAGAATTGAAATTTTATCTTTTATTTGACCTAAGAAGTGGTGGAGGCAATCCGACAGACTTATTATTTTTTTCTTATCATTGCTTTTTTAAGATGAATACGGTTTGAAATGCCGCTAATGAAATATAGTTGAAATTTTATCGTCTTCTGACCTGAGAAATGCGATGTTTAAAGTACTGGTATTGAAATACAATTTTGTCTTTAATATGACCTGAAAAGTGGTGGAATCAGCTGGCAGGATGTCATTTTTCATTATTGTTTTCCTTTTTCCTAAGCGTAGACGGTTTAAAAATGCCGTTATAATATGTAATCTGTTTAATTGAACTTTTTCGTCTTCTATTTGATCCAAAAAGTGGTAGAGGCAAACCCAGAAATGTTTTATTCTTTATTATATTATTCTTTCTTTCGATGACAATGCTTTAAAGGCCCATTATGAACTGCGATCTGCTAAGTTGAAATTTTGTCTTTTATTTAACCCGAAAAGTGGTAGAGGTAAGCCAAAGGATTTTTTTTTGGTTATTATAATTATCTCTCTTTATGACGAAAACGGTCTAAAATGTTGTTATGAAATATAATCTATTGAATTTAAATTTTGTCTGTTGCGTGATCTAGAAAGTGGTAGAGGTAAGATATGTATCTAAAGTAGGTCTCGAAATATGCAAATTTTATTATACTAAAACATTTCTAAATTTTTTTCGCACGGTTTGCTGTATAATTCGCTACAAGAAATTTGCAAAAGCTGGAATTCCGCAGGTGTCAAATATTGGACCCAACTTCTTTTGTTACAATTGAATATTTCTCGTTGGTAATTTTCCAGTTTTCGATCAGATTCTAGGCGTGAAAAGTTTCTTAAAGGTTTCCGAAACTTTTACAGCTTTCCTTAACGACCCAAGTATCGATTGGTTAAAACATCCGACTATGTCAGCCGGTCAAGCACTTGAACATCCCTTACTTGCCTACGCGATAGTACACCCTCCGGATGATAAAGGAGGCGGCAAACATTAGCGAGATAGAGGGAAAGACAAGGTAAAACGACGAAGGAGGGTGAGAGAGAGACGGAGAAGGAGAGGAAACGGGAGAAGCGTAGAGAGATAAATGGAAAACTAGTATAGGTGGAGAGGCGCCTGAAAGCTGACCGCCCATAGCGCCGCGACGCCGAGACTTGTTAGATTCCGGCGCACTCCCGGATTATTACTGTTTGCCGGAGCGGCGACGACGAGGACGGTGGCGGCGGTGGCGGCGGTGGCGGCGACGGCGGAGTTTATCTAAAGAAGAAACTCGTCCGCACGAACGGACGAACGAACGGACCCCCAGTTCTCCCCCTCCCCTTCGCCCTTCGTTTTTTGTTTGCCCCTTTTTTGCGCCCCGTTCGCGGAGGAAAGTCCAATTTCGCGAAAATGGCGACTGATAATGTTCGAAACTTTTAATTAGCGCCGCGGAACGAGGGATCCGTTACAACTGCGACTAATTAAAATGCAAATGGCTTCGTATCAAAACAATGGAGTTCTATGGCGAAACGTCTGATGAACTGCGTCGATGTAAAGTTAGGGATGATGTTGGAAATGAAACTGTTCGGTTTTTGACGTTTTGCGAAATGCGATCTAAGCAAAAGCAAAAAATAAAAATAAAGCCAGCAGGATCGCGGTATCGCAAGAGTTTCACCTCATTTCGTTTGAAACGTTTTCAATTTTTTCACCCGCAACTTAATAAGATTTGGAGCAATTTAGAACGGAAGTGGCGTCCCTCTCGTTTCGTTCCTGGACACGAGCGAAATGCTATCTCTTCAATGCCATCAGATGCTTCCGGTTTGAAGCATTTGGAAAGGAGTAAATAGCAATGCCAAATTCTCGTGCACGTTCGAAGTCTTCTATGTCTCACCAGAAATTGCTGCTATTAACAAAATGTAGAATTTTACCGAAAGGATGAAACTAGAAGACATTGGCAGCATAAGGCTATTCGGCCAGAATCTAGAATTAATTAATAAAGCATTTGGGCATAACACTTGATGCAAAATTAAATTGAAGCCAAGACTTTATCAAAATGAGAAACGGGGGTCACAGCTGTTCTGGCCTTGCAAAAGAAAATATTTGGTCAGACTTGTGGATTAAATTCAAGAGTGATACACTGATTATATACAGTGGTCATAAGCCCAACGATTACCTTCGGAGTTGTAGTCTGGCAGAGAGAAACGGAAGTGTCCTTGGCAATAAAGCTGCTTACTAATTTTCAGAAACATGATCTGTTAGGAGCAATGACAAGTACGAGAATCGCCTGCATGGAGGCCATAGTGGGTGTCCTTTGGGGCTAACTACCAGTAGTTAATTCGTGATGCAGGAGCTGCAAGATTTGATCTGTTCAATCTTCGAAGGTCTACATATATATAACTGGAATCCCGTACTGAACGAGCCATTATTACAGATACATACGGATCTTATGACGCTAGAAATTACTATCGCAAGTAAACTGAACGTCTTAATACCGACCAGGTATTGGATGAGGAACTGTTTGATCAATTCGGGTACCAGGTTCACGGAGGGATAGCAACCCAATCACTGATTTGGGCCTGGAAAAATATGCGACGGTTATCGCAGGCTGAGCTATTTGCAATAGCAGACGAAATTTTGAGGATCATTGAAATAAAGGAGGAAGAACCATATTTACACAATAACGAGAGAAGAGTGTTTTAGTATTCTAGAGTATTAGAATAGAAAAAGTACAACTTGGATGACGGTTCTACAAAAGATCATAAAAATACCAGGACAAAATTCCAAGGAGTTGCAGGGGCACAGAACTGTTATTTTGAGGTTCTTAGAGGAGGGAGTTAGTAGGAACATAGATCACAAGTAGTAGATTGTAGAGTTCATTTTACTTATGAGAAAATTGAACTTGACATGGATATATATAGGATAGTATTCGACAATTTTGTAAACAAGGTTTGCCACAACTAATGCGTCAAATTCATTAAGAAGAATGGACAAATAAAAGTATTGTTTTAGAAGCACTGAATTACGTATCTTAACAGACTTGTCGAAACGTAGTTCAAGAATTTAGCGGTACTCAAACTCGGCGCTAGATACAGGCATACGAACCGGCGAGAAAGTAAACAAGACACGTCCTATAAAAATATCCACTTCACCTTGCTTAACGTATGACCCGAATTACACAAAAAATTGTAACATTCGCCTTTATTTCTCAATCACATGTACCAAATTCCTCGACACATATAATTAGTCTGGGCAAACAGCGGTAATTGCGAAATAAGTTACGACAGTCTACATATACAAAGAACTATGCGCATACAGCGTACTGATTGGAGTGGGAAGTCGGCGATGGTGTCGTAACTTATACGGTGTTATATGGTATAGTGTCGTAACGAATACGATCCGCTTGACCTTGCTTCGGATTTCGCCCGAATTTTATTAGCATTTACATTTCTTTCTCTTTATATTGTAAACATTCGCCTTTATTCTTCAATCACACATTCTAAATTCCTCGGCATATATGGTATACAGTCTGTACGGTCAAACGAACACGATCCGCATTACCTTGCTCCATACATGGCCCAAATTTTACTTGCGTTTACATTTCCTTCTACAAATTGTAAACATTCGCTTTTATCATATGTTGGAAATTCCTCAACACATGACTTGCAGCTCGTCCAGTAAAACGAATACGATCCGCTTGATCTTGCTCCGGATATGACCTGAATTCTACGAGCGTTTACATTACTCTCTCACTCCCCCTCTCTCTAAATTGTAGAGATTCGCCTTTATTCTTAAATCACATTTTCGACATTCTTCGATACATATGATTTACACCCCGTAGGGTAAAACGAACACGATCCGCTTGACCTTGCTCCGGATATGACCCGAAATTTAATAGCGTTTACATTTCTCTCTCTAAATTGTGAACATTCGCCCTTATTTTTTAACCGCGCCAACACGATCCGCTTAACTTTGCTCCAAATATGGCCGTAATTTTACTAACGTTTACATTTCTACGCCTAAATAATAAACATCCTTACAGATCGCATACTGTCAAAGGTTCCCACAATGGTCTTGCGAAACTTTAATATTAGACAAGAATAATTACGACTGTCCTGTGATACCAGAAAAACATCTTCTCTTACGAATTTTGTTTTATTTTGTTTGGAATTTCTTGTGTTTTAATTTGAGGCGTGTTGTGAAAAAAATTGTGAAAAGAATTGTATATCTGAAGTGTAGCCTGCCATGGTCTCGCATTCCTATTCGCGCACTGAAGTGCGGGAAACTTAAATAGGAAATGTGTCAGGAACAAAACACTAAGAATCGTTGAGCTTCCACCTGGTCGATGTACAGATGCGGAAGATGGCGTTCTTCTACAATTTTCTAACATTCTACCGTTCATACTCGTTTCTTTCAGTATCTTTCTTTCATATTCTTCCTGGTCTTAATTATCGTATTTATCAAATCAGTGGCGTCCAATCTTATTTCTCCAACCATCAACGTTCTTATATATCTTTCCCGGACCCGCACTCTCACGCTGTTCTTGCGCGAAGATTTCTGCATGTCAATAGATCTCAGTTTTGGGAAGGAACTGGGAACTATTTGCTTCTTGCTTATCCTATCATGATTTAGTCTGTATTTTGCATCGTAAGGACTTTTGTGATCTGTTACCACATAGCAAACCATTATCAACTACAAGTTTGAGGGCCCACAATTTTCGGATATAAATTATTAACGATAAGTTCAAGACAGAATCTGAATGACTTTCTTCAAACGTTGTTGGGGAAGTCGCAAAGTAGCTGTGCAATGGCTCAGTAAGCAACCGCAAGCTTGCATATGCCAACAATTATTACGAAGGGAATTGTGCTTTTTTAATCGCGAACTGCAACCGTAAATTATAGTTTCCAGCCATTGCACAGCTACTTTGTGAGTTGTCCAATAACCCACCTAATGAGGACGTTTCGTCGAGTTGTTGAGGATCATCAAGATTCTTATTTAAATTAATATTCTGGTTTTGGCAAATACTTTCCTATTTACTAACGAAAAGGGGAAAACGAAAGTGGTGCCAAATTGCTACCATGTGGTACATCAGAACTGTACAGATACAACAACCTCCAAACTGCGAATGAGGTACAACCGATGGACTTGGCATGTTCAAGAGTTAATTTGGACTCGATCTTCTAAAAGTTGGTACAAACGTAATAAACGCCCTAAATTCCCACAGCACGCAATTATCTGCGTTCATCCCTTAACTTTTCGTCAGCAACGATCGCCTCCGTAATAGCTCCTATTTATTATTTTATCAAGAAAGGTGTCCTCCTCCTCCTCCCCTTCCTCCTCTTCCCTCTCATTCCTCAAATTGTCAACGCGAACAAATCTCTTTATAAAGCGCATTTAAACAAGTGAAGAAGAAAACGCCGCTCGTCATTTGTTATTCTCCGCGCTTTATATTTTCATTTGTCCGATACTTACTCCGGTATCATCTTTCCGCCTTTTTCCGCGCGCCGTATCCTCCCTCCCCTCTTCTGCCCCTTCCCATCTCTCCGGAATACGTCTCCGCCCTTCCCCGAGTCACCTTCGCAAAGTAAATTGAATTTAGGGAATACCCGGATTCCCCGCCGTCGCCCCCGTTTCCATTCCGGTTCGTTCCTTTCCCACCCCCGCTCCCTCGCGCGCATCACGCCGACGGTGAAGTTTTCTCCACCTCATCCTGGCACTCGATCCGGAGGCCGCCACCCTCTCCCTTCGCCCCTTCCCAGCGGCCGATCCCCCGTCGGCCTGACGTTTATTTGTTTCCTCGCGTGAAACGTGACGGTCTACTTTAGATATTAAGTTTAATTATTGCGAGCCCGCGGGTTATTTTCAATCCGTAATTCATTATATTAATGGGGGAGGGAAGGGGGACGTTTTCAGGGATCGACGCCTTATCGCATTAAGAAAACTTCCTGGAATCGTGGACACGTCTCGTTTGTTTCTACCGCACTTATAATTGGATTTATCCTAAACATCATAAGATCAATTTTAATTCAAGCCTAAGTTTTGGAGTTGGACTTATTAGTTCGAAAGGTAACTAACTTCAAGTCAATACAGTTATAACTAAGGTTTGATAAAAGAGTGGATGGCGTGTTATCAGTAAGTGGTGTAAGCCGCACTGACGCTGTCACTATAACGAACTTTATAATTGAATGATTAGTTATGACTAGAGTTTGTTAAAAGGTGGATGACGTGCTATCGTTAAGAAGTGTAAACCGGACTTACGTCCTTACTTCTCCGAATTTTAATGTGAAACTTAATACCAACACGTCATCCACCTTTTCAACAAACTCCAGTTATGACCTTGATTGGATTCGCTTCTCGTTGGTTATGGCGATAATCTTGAAAGATATATTTAATTTAGCAATTACAAATGAGGGTCCATTTTAGGTCAGTATGATTATGCCTTTGCGCATAAGATGTGCAAAGGCATGTCCAAAGACTGGGTAAAGATAGAATGCCTAAAATGGTTTTAAGCTGAAAACCAGTTGGAAAAAAAGGGCATTCAAAACTTGTTCATATTAAACTCAAAAACAACACATGGTGCACCTATGAAGAACAAGTGACAGCCATGATATTAGATATCGGGAAATTCACTAGAAGTTACTGAAAGGCCAACTTCAGATAGAAAAATTTAAGTAAATATTAATGTGAAAACTATGGAAAGTAGTGTAGGATCAGGACAATCATTAAAAATATCACTGTATTTGTAACTTGAAAAAGTAACACAAAGGTACACAACATGATTTGATGAAACAAACGTAAAAGTAGAGAAAATATAAGGAAAATTTAATTTAATTATTCGAAGAAGTCTCCTACTGAGTAACAGTTTTTGTCTAACAAATGTTTCAACCATTTTTTAAAAGCACTATATTTTTGTATTTGTTTCAACTCATCTATATACATATATACAGTAACTAATATAGCTACATATTTACTTAACATATTTTACATTTCGCGGACAGTTTAAGTTGGCAGTTCCGGCAACAGTGAATATAATCGCATCCATTGAGTTTAGAAATTGACGAGTATGTTCACTATTTCTAGAACGGCCAACTTAAATTGTCCGCGAAATTTAAAAAATGTTTAGTGAGTTACGGCTAGGTATCTAGCTTACTGTTTGTTCGAAAATTATCTAAGAAACTCCACACATTGAAAAAGTTGGCGACTACTGCTCTGAAATAATAACGAGACAGTATATTATTCTGATTCTTGTTGGCTGCCCTGCACATCTCGAAAACAATGTTAACTATGCTGTTGGCACGCCTGGATGTCATCAAAAACAAAGCGATTTGACAGATGAAAGTGGGGTTATTAGTTGCTATTTACATTTTCATCTAAACCCGCATCAATAATCACACAAACACATTAAAGTGTAACCATAGTGAATAGGAAGCAATTACCAAGAAAAATTCACCAAAGAACAGTCTTACCCAAGTCATAAATAATTGTTTTCTCATTGGATAGG
Source organism: Chrysina gloriosa (assembly GCA_038088585.1). NCBI lineage: Eukaryota > Metazoa > Arthropoda > Insecta > Coleoptera > Scarabaeidae > Chrysina > Chrysina gloriosa. The sequence continues at coordinate 47,282,576 of CM076093.1, read as the reverse complement.
TTATGTTGTGTATCCAGAGGCGCTGCCTTTTCTCTCTACAGTCTAAAAGTTATGAGCGAAACAGATGATACGGACGAATTAATACTAATCCCGCCCGATTTCTTTATCACCGAAGACTTAGAGGAGCCCTACCTATCCGGTCCGTATTACAATGTCGTTGACAGTTTGATATCGCAAGTTAATCTGCTGGAAAGTCGCCTCAATCTCATCGAAACCAAATCGGAAGTAAGCGGTACGATAGCCGGGAATTCCCTCGATCCCCCGGATACGAAACGCCAGGCGGATTTCATGTCCGGCATTCGGAAATACAACAGCTCCGATGATATCAATAAGGTGACACGCGATGGGTATTTCGAGAGTACCCAAAGTACCCCGCAGAAACCGCAAACTAGATTTAAACTGAGTTCTTGTTCGTCTACCGGAACGGGAACCGCAGAGCGGTACAGTCCGCGAAAACGGAACGCCTTTCTCTCCGAATAAATTCAAGGTGAACGTAGGCAAATCGGAGGGCAAGAATGAAGGGACGAAGGAAATTTTGCAGGAAATCGATCAGTATATATATAACATACAAAGCTCGAAGGATCAAAAGTACGCGGCGAAATCGGATAGTTCGTCGCGAAATAGTCTGAACCTGAAAGACTTGGAGCATATGCTATGGAAAGTCGATTTGCAAACCAGACAGTTCGAGGTGCAGAACTTACCGAAGGAGAATGGAATCGTGCCGGGTTTCCAGTACGAACGGCAAGTTCGAGAAAGGAATGGGAATCCTCATCCGCCTTCGGCTTCAGACGTTTCAACCTACAATGAGTCTTACAACGACAAAACGGATTCGATTAGTAGCAGTAGTGAATCCACTCAGATGACCACCTTACCAAATGTGCACCGGTTACATGCCGGAGGTGATTATAATTATGGCCAAATTCAACCTGATCAGTCACAGATACAAATGCCTCACCAGTCCCATGTGAGGCAACCGGAAAGCAGAGCTAAGCGGAATATCCTACACGATCAGATGAAACAAGACAGGAGACTTTTAAGTTTGTCTCATCTGTGGAATCGTGGAGATGATCAGCAGGAATTCATAACGAGGGAGGAGAGGATATTGCAGAAGTTGGAAGAGGAGAAACTGAGGAGACAGGTAAGTATCGAACAAGGGAATTCCCTAATTATGTAATTTAATGGTTGGCGGTGCGTTTGTACGGGTAGTAGTTGTTTTACAGACAAGAACTGTCCACTAACTACTGGAAGTATGAGGGAAATCCATGTATTCATGTTGGCCATCCTCCATGGTGGGAGTTTCAGCATGTACACCGCATTCAGTCTACGAAAGTAGTAAATTGCTATTACTTTTGTGGGTGGGAGGTTATAACTAGACCCCGGAAAGTTTGGGAGAGGTTATCCACCACCAATTACGTCAGCAATGTACATCGCGACAGCGCCACGAATCACGTTAGCTAGTGGCCAATTATTGAATTACGTACAGATCGAGAATCGTGCGACGACTTACTACCTGGTAAGTACAGTTAGATGTGGTTAGTCAGTAGGGGAGTGGGAATTGCATGGACAAACATGCATTGACATTGCAAACAGTTACTAGAATACATGTTATCTCCAGATTGACGAGAAGGTATGGCTACAGGGGCACGAGAAAGTTGGTCAGACGCCATCTAACGGGATGAAACGCACTCGTCTGTACACAGCAAAGTATTTATATCGCATTCAGTCTAAGAAAGTAGTAAATTACCATTACAAAACCGCCATACCTCGTCGTCAATCTGGAGGCGACGTGTATTGGAGTAGCTGCGAACAAGTACACCTCGCTGACAAGCTCCGTTGGGACATGAACCGGTCCGAAGTTATTATTTGTGGCTAATTCAATGCAATTCCCACCCTCCTACTGAACAATCACATCTAACTGTACTTAACAGGTAGTAAGTCGTCGTACGATTCTCGATCTGTACGTAATTTAATGACCAGCAGTGGATTAATATGAATGACGTAATTGGTGGGAAATAACCTCACTAAACTTTCCTGGGTCTGGTTATAACCTCCCACCCTCGATCTAGCCTTTTATTCTATCTTCCTAAGGCTCGACTTAAAAACCTGGACACTCGATGATCTCATCCTATGAATTTTTGTTTGTTTATCTTCAGCATTGTGAACAACTAATCCAGCATCTCCAAAGTCGGACCTTGGAGCTGCAAGAAAAGCTGGCGGTGGCGATGCAAGTGGACGAAACCAAGGACGACGCCATTTTGAAGTTCCACAGTTCTTGGGAGCAGGTAGCCGAGAGGCTGCGAATTCTCACCAAGGATAGAAACGATTTGGAAAACGAAGTCACTAGGATGCAGGCCCAAAACGCTGAGAATTTGCTCGAATCGACGAAGGTACGAATCGATTAAGTTGAATGCTATGGGATTTTCATCGAAACAAGGCAGTTACGTCATCAGTGACATCTGTCTCTATCTTAGAGGTTATGTCTGAGGTTACTTCAAACGTAACTGACAGATGTAACCTCAAAATATCCAAGATGATGATGATGATAAGATCGTTTCAGTGGCACCAACATAAATTCGACATAGATTTACTTGAACGTACTTTGTCAATTGGTTCTAATGGATATACAAAGTTGGCATCACTGAATGATTAATGACCTCACAATTTCTTTTCGATAAAAATCCCATAGAAGCCAATGCCCTTCTTCCCACTCCCACCTCAACTGCATATTTTTGTTTCTATTACCACTCCAAAGTTTAAAAACTAAACACTAAAAATCGTTTCATCCAGCTGGACACAAAAGAGTCAAGTTCTCCCCTGCCAAATTGAAGAGATGGTACTTACTAGAATAAGCGAAACTTTTAGGACACTTAAAATTATCCAACCCAATATCAAACAATTGACTTTTCCTCTAGAATACTTGAAGATAGTATTTGCTAGAATAAGCGAAACGTTAAAACACCATTTTGTCATTCGTTCCGTCCAACTAAAAAGGAAAAAACTTACCTTTTCCTTGAAATTCCGGAAGATGATCCTTGGTGGAATAGCCAAAACGTCATTTTATTATCCGTTTTATCCAATTGAAAAAGGAAAAAGTATACTTTTCCTTTAAATTCGTGAAGATTCTCATTACTAGAGCAGGCGAAACGTCGGGAGTCTTGTCATTTCCTCCAACTGACAATGAGTAGGATAAAGTTCATTTTCCCTTTCAAATACCTGAAGATGGTCCTAGCTAGAATAGGGAAAAAGTTGCTTTGTCTTCTGAAATTCCTGAAGGGTGATGCTAGTCGCGATAAACTAAACGTCGAGAAATCCGTTAATTTTTTGTTTCCAATAACTAGAGAGAAGAGGGTTGAATTCTCCGTCCCAGTTCCTGAAGATGGTCCACGCTGGAAGAGGCAAAATATAAGAATAGGAAATGTTTGACTCTGTGATCAAAATTCCTGAAGATGGTCCCTGTCGGGATAAGCAAAATGTTGAGAAATCCTAATATTTCTTGTTTTAAATAACGTAGAAGCGAGAATTTTCTTCTCCTTCCAATCCTCTGAAGATGATCCTCGCTATAATACGCCAAATTTAGGATTAGGGAAAAGTTGATTTTATCTTAAAAATTCCTGAAAATGGTACTTGTCGGAATAGGCAAACCTTCGGGCAGGCAAAATATAGGAATGGGAAGGTTAGCTTGGTTTTCGAAATTCCTGAAGATGATGCTATAATTGTTGAGACAGGGAAAAGGTCGGGAAATCCTTATACTTCTTATTTCAAATCACTGAAGAGGCAAAAATTGAAGATTGCCCTCGCTAGAATAGGCAAAATATAGGACTAGGCAAAAGTAGATTTTTGTTCAAAATTCTTGAAGATGGTCCTTGTAGAAATAGGCAGCACGTCTAGAAATCACTGTATTTTTGTTTTAACTAACTAAAGAGGCAAATATTGACTTCTTTTTCTAAATATCTGAAAATGGGCTTCATTAGAAAAGGCAGAATGTAGGAAGAGGAGAGAATTGACATTTCCTTCAAAATTTCTAAAGATGAATCCTATCGGGATAAGCAAAACTTCGAAAAATCCTTATATTTTTTGTCTTAAATCATTGCAGAGACAAAAATTGACTTATCCTTTCAAGTTCCTGAAGATGGTCCTCATTAGAAAACGAAAAATATAGGATTAGGGAGAAAGTTGACATTTTCTTCCAAATTGCTGAAGATCCTCCTTGTCGGAATAAGCAAAACGTCGCGAAATCCCTGTATTTTTGTTTTAACTAATTGGAGACACAAAAATGGACTTCTCCTTTCAAGTTCCTGAAGATGACTCTCGCTAGAATAGGCAAAGTATGGGAATAGGGAAAAGTTGCATTTTTCTTCACAATTTCTAAAGATGTTACTTGTCAGAATAAGCAAATGGTCGAGAAATCCTCATATTCCTTGTTTAAAATAACTGGAGAGAGATTGACTTCTGCTTCCAAGTTCTTGAAGATGTTCCTCGCTTGAATAGAAAAAGTTGATTTTTTCTTCAAAATTCCTGAAGATGGTGCTTATCTGAATAGGCCAAATTTCGAGAAATTCATACATCTTTCATTTTAAGCAATTAGGCAGGATAGAAATCAACCGTTCCTTTCAGATCCCTTGCCTTCCTTAAGGACCATGCTTAGATAAAATAGGCAAAATGTCGAGGAATCATTTTGCCATTTACTTTATCCAGTTAAATAGAAGAAAATTGATTTCTGTCCCTTTTTCCTGGGGATTGAGTGATCATTTTCGACGATTGACGATGAACCTTGTCAGAACGACCTAAACGTTCAGAAAATCGCTTTTTACAGTCGTTTTAGACGAAAATAATCGTTTCAGAAAATTAATCACTTCGAAAACGAAGCCTCGAAAGCCCTATCGTTAGCGAAAACCGGCCAGGACAAAGTCAAAGAGTTAGAATCCCAAATATCAAGTATGACTGCCGAAATGCACTCGTTACGTGCCAGGATAGACCAGCTCGAAGGCGACTGCAGGAGCGAGATCGATAAGAATAAAAATTTCCTGGACGAAATCGAACAAAAAAGGAACGAATTGACCGAGGTTAGGCGTTCGGGCATCGACATCCTTGAGAATTTTTTCGATATGTTTGTTTCCAGACGCATTCTTCGCTGGGAATGGTCAGAGGCGAAGTGGCAAACAGTAAGCGCGCGATCGAAGCGTGCCAGCGCGAATTGGCGGCGGTCAGAAGTCAAAATTCCCATCTGGAAGCGTTGCTGGTCGAAAAGAACGACGTCATCCAGAGCATGGAGAGGCACAATCAGAAACTGTTGGGCGAAATCGATTCCCACAAGAAGGTCGAGGTAAGAATCTGATGATGTCCAATTCTAATGTGATCAAATGCAAACAATACCTTCCCATATGGTCGAGGTAAGAATCCTATCCCCACGAAAATCTCCGAATCTTACAATTAGTGAAGAAAAATCTTCTCCCATTTCTTCCAGAAAGATCTGCAACAAGAACTGAATAGGACGAAGGAGATGAGCGAGAAAAACAAGACTGATTTGCGGAACTTTTATCAGGACCAGGTCGAAATCGTTGTGCGCGAAAAATTGAAGGAGTTCCAGCTCCAACTGGATAAGGCCGAAACGTCCCTGCAAGAAGATCTGAGAAAACGGGAGCTGACGATCGCCAAAAGCGCCGCCGGTCATATCCAGCAAATTGCAGACAAGTAAGTCGCAATCATCGAAGAAATATCCAAGTTTTCCTTTAGAAATCAAAATGGACAGAAATTGAAGAAGCTTGCGCCGTGAATATCGAAACATCGACATACATGACAGAAATCATTTCTCTTTAAGGCACGCCCTCGAGATCCGCCTACTAGAAGAAAAACACGCCGAAGAAGTCCGTCTGTACCAGATGAAGCTTTCCCAATCCCATCAACACGTCGAAAGCATCCAAAGCAAGCTCAACTTCCAATATCAAAGGAAATCCGACATGGCCAAACAGTTGCATCGTGTGATGGAAGCTCAATGGTTGGAGGCGCTGAAGATCATCAATAATGGGAGGAGTCCCGTCCAGACGAACGAGCAAGACGTCACCATCAATCAGTTGAACGTGCTGAAGACGAAGTCGCACAGCAACCTCGAAGAGGTGCTGTCCATGGACACGAGCGATGAAGGGCGGGGCAAACCCAAGGACGCGGCAATGATTTCGCCCCTAAACTTGGGAGGGGCGAGCGGATCGTCGATGCACGGCGATAATAATTACGAAAATTTCCCGTACTCGTTGAATATGGAAACGCCCCTGAGTAGTAGGCCGAAAACGAAGCAGCAGATCGAGATGGAATTGCAGAAGTACGTCCACTTGGTGAGTGAGATTTCGTTCGTTCTTTGCCTTTCCTGGTTATTTATTTCCCATTCCTCTAGTGCTTCTTCGTCCCTTGTGTTCAACTAATATTCCTCCGGTTTGGTGTTATTTCCCTTTGTCCTGTTTTATTCTTTTCTTCTCTTTGTCCATTTCTACCTTTTATTTTGATTCTGTTCATCTAAACTTCTATTTTTGAAGTTTAAATTCCTTGAAACAATTGATTCGCCCGAACGTTACTTCTCATTTCCACACTGTCAATAGCAAATTCGCTGTTCCGCTTTGATATAAATCGATGATTTAGTCGGTTTCCGTGAAGAAGAAGGAAACGCCTGAAATTGGTCGAACAATATGTCAACTGTCATTTTCTAACTGTCAACGTCAAAATACGGCATTTCATTTTGACGAACGCAGTGATCGAACTTCCGGTTGATTCATATAACGGAGTGCGTCGAAGACGGTCGTGAACGGAAGCGGCTCGTTTGTTTCCTCCACGCCTATGTTGGGAGGAGAGATAGGAGGACACGCCCACTGGGAAACGACGAGCACTAACAAGCCACGCCTACTAAAATATTAATTTGTTTAAAACATTACTCTAACACTCGGTCCTTTTTCAGTTACTAAATAGGCGACCGGTGGTTCGCGTAGGAGAGATTATAAAGATATTTCCTCTTGTTCCATTTGGTCTTTATCGTTCTTTATTTTACTTTTTCTTCTCTTTTTGCCCATTTCGTCCTTTTTTGATCCCGTTCACCTCAACTTCAGCCCCTTTAATTTAAGTTCCTTTAAATGGAAAAAATCTATCAAAAATGCCCCCTTTTCTATTCTTCCCGGCGACCACGCCTACTGAGATGCCACGCCCACTAAAATATGAATACGTTTAAAACAGTATTTTATTTCTCTTTTCCTCATTCAATGGTTTCTAGTTACTGAATAAACAGCCGGGGAATCCCGTAGACGAGATGAACGCGAAGCACAAAGAAAATTTCTCACAAGAAATACCGACTTGGCAAGCGGTGGTAGGTATCACGTTATATGTCGTGCGCATCTCCTATTTATTTACTTCTTCTTTTGTTTGTCTTCCTCTAGGGTCAGGACGACAAGCCGAGGGGAAGAGACAGAAAGCTGAAAAAACCGTGGAGATAACGCGCGTTGAAACTTTATTTGCCTGAACGATTATTTTATTAAGTATTTATTATATATAATGTAAGATACGTATAATATACGGCGTTTTTTTACAATCGGGTTTTCCTGGTAAGAACGGAACAAAACAAAACGAAAGAAAACACAACAGACCAAAAAAATTTGAAACTAACTTTATTTTGAAGAAAGGAATGGGACACCGAGCGATTGGATAATTCAACGAAATACAGAAGGCCCTTGGTTGGATGCCCAAAAGTTATTCCAGAAGCGCGAATGAAAGAGAAAGGGATAACAAAAATGCAAAATAAACAAAAGAAAAACAAAGAAATTACGGAAACTATGACAAGAAAACTGAAAAATACAAAGAAAAAGTTGCGAAACGAGTCTAAATCTAATAAAGAATGTGAAAAGCAAAAAGAGATCTAAAAAATAAGACACACAACACACCAATCAAAACAACCAATCAAAATCAAATGAAGTACGGGAAGAGGCACAAAAAAGATTAAAAATGAAGACGAGGAAGAGATAAATTGAAAAAAAAATAAGAAAAAGACGAGAAAATGAGACAAAACCGAACGAAGAATGAGAAGAGACAAAAGAAATCCAAAAACGAGACGAGGAAGAGTTAAACAAAAGAGAACTGAAAAGATATTTCGAAAATTGAACAAGTTTTCTTTGAGAAGTTAGAAAGATGAAGGGCGATAATGGGACAAAAAGCGTGTTAAACAGAAAAAGTAAAAAAAAAATTGCAAAAAGGTGAGTCAACACTAACAAATGAATAAGCAAGAAGAAAAAATACGAAAGAAATTGATGAACAATTAGAAAAAGGAAAGAAATAAAGAAAATTATGACACAATTGGTAATATGAGGAAGAAATGGAAAATATTAGGAAACGGGTGGAAAGGTGAATATGAAGATTGAAAATGAAAGCGGACAAACATTATTAAAAGAAAAGTAAATACAAAAAAAAATAGTAAACTGAAGGAAAGGATGAAAGACGAAAATCTAGAGAAGAGAAGAATCGGAAAAAGCATGAAAGAGGAATTGGTAAACGGTGGGGATAGCACAAAATAGATAAAGGCAGAAATGTAAAGCAACGGGGAAAGAAGTTGGTAAAGCTGCGGAAGATTTAGAGAAAACGAGTGATGTGAAGAGCGATATCAACAGAAGGACGAGAAGAAGGATAAGGAGTAAAATATGAAGATTTATAAAAATTCTTCACTTCTTTCCCATCTTTACTTTGGTCGCTTCTCTTTCTTTCATTATTTCATATCTAGCGTTTCTTCCCCCTTCTCTTTTACATTTGCAAATTTTCTACCGTTTTTTATGTTCTTGTTGATTTCCTTTCTTCTTCTTTTGTATTCGATTTTGTCTCATTTTCTCATCTTTTCGTCCGTCTTTTCCAGTTCCCTTTCCTTTATATCCTTCTAGATTCATTTTTTACATTTCTTTTTTTGTCTCCCTTCCCGTTCTTCACTCGGTTTTGCCTGATGTTCTGATTCTTGTTTGTTAGTTTCTTCCAGTGTTCTTTCGTTTATCTCTTCCTCAAGTTTTGTTTAACAATAAGACTTTTTGTTCCTCTTCATTCAATTTTACCTCATTTTTTCATATATTCTCAATTTTCTGTCTTTTTATCCCTTCGTCGTTTTCTTTGTTAGATTTTCTTGTCCTTCTCCCAGTTTCTCATTCGATCTTGTCTCTTTTTCTCATCTTTTTGTTAGTTTTGTCCAGCTTTTGTTCTTGCATTTATATCTTCCTCGTCATCTTTTTTAGATTCTTTTATTCCTCTTCCCGATTTTGTCCCTTTTTCGTTCCCTTTTCCCGTTCTCTTTCGCTTCTCTTTCTCGTTTTCGTTTTTGAATTTCTTTGTCCCTCTTAGTTATTCATTCGATTTTGTCTTATTTTTTTCTTAATTTTTTCAGCTTTCTTTCGTCTATCCCTTCCTCGTCGTCTACTTTAATTTTTCTTCCGCTCTTATCGTTCTTCATTCAGTTTTATTTCATTTTTTCGTTTAGCGTTTTTTCTTTGAAGTTTTTTTTGTGTCTCTTTCGGTTCTTCATTCGATTTTAACTCGTTTTAGAACGTTTTGGTAGTTTTCCTTCATATATCTTTTCCTCGTCTTCTGTTTTAGATTCTCTTATCGCCCTTCCCGCTCTTCATTCAGTTTTATTTCATTCTTTCATCCTTTCCTTCAGTTTTTTTTCTCGTTTATTTCTTCTTCGTCTTCTACTTTAATCCCTTCATTCACCTATCGATCCTTCCTTCGATTTTGACTCGCTGTTTCAACTTTTTGTTAATTTCTTCTCCTTTATCTCTTCGTCTTATTTTTAGATTCCTTTGTTCGTCTTCCCGTTTTTTATTCGATTTTGTCTAATTTTGGCATTCTTCTCTTAATTTTTTCCAGTTTTCTTTCGACTATTTCTTCCTCATGTGCTCTTTTAGATTTCTTTATTCCTTTTAACATCCTTCATTCAATTTTGTACGATTTTCTCACCTTTCTCTTAATTTTTTTTTTTTCGTTTATTTCTTTTTCGTATTCCTTTTCAGATTTATTTGTCTCTATTATCGCTCTTCAATCGATTTGGCTTCATTTCCTCATCTTTTTGGTACCTAGTATTTCCCAGTTTTCCTCGCCATATCCTACGAATTCCTTTCCTACTGCTTCCTCCTTTTCTCCTTTTACATTCTCCTTCGTCTTTTGAATTTCTTTATCAACGCATCTTTTACTCTTCTGCTCAACCTCTTAATTTGTCTTCTCGGTTTTCTTTCGTTTTTTATTCTTTCACAGTAGCTTTCTCTCCTTGATTTTGCCTAGAATGTAACGAGATCGATGAATCGTGGAAAAAAAAAAACACCCTTATTAGTCCTAATTTTTATTTTGAGGTCTTATAAATTTATAACAATAAATAAAAATTAGTAAGAACCGTTTCCGGCGTTGTACTACGTCATAATAAAGTAATAATAATAATAAAATAAAAAAAAAATATTTTTTTACGTTCCTTTGTTTTGTGCATTTTTTTGTTTTATTTTGTTTTTTTTTCTCTTTTGTTTTTGTTTTCTCTTTCTATAATTTTAGTTGTTACATTTTAATATGCCGCCCTCTATTTTGGGAAATTAGTTTTGTTATCAATTAGATTTTTCTACTTCCTCAACTTCCGCGGTAATAGTGAAAGACGGTACTTACGAAAACTCTGCTACTTATGGAAAAAAATATAATTAACAGAATAACGATGAACACATCAGATACAAAATAATGTAAATATAAAATATTATAAGGTAATAGTTGTGACTAAATCCACCCTTCAAAAACGCTATCCATACGAATCAGAAGGTTAAGATCGGTAGCATGTTCGATTAAACAGGCGACTTGATCCTCCACCGAAAGTTCCCGAGACGACCCACTTCGTTTACCATCGACGGCCTCACCCACGTACTTGACGCAATCCCCCACGAAGGCCTGATCGTCCCAAGTCCTATCCGACAATTCCTCCGCCATAATCGTAACGGAACTGGCGCCCTCTAATTTTCGCTTGGCCTGCTCCAACTTCTTCTCGGGACACCAATTGTATCCGACCGACGTGTCTTCTTGTCGTTTGAAATCCATCCATTCCAACGACGGTTCCTTGATGAAAACGCTCATCGTGGACACGAGGGAGTCGCGGTTTTTCCTGAGGGCGCGTAAGGCGTGTATCATCGTCTCCTCGATCAATCCGTGCTCGTTGAGGGGACGCATCGATTGAATTAATTGCGGCGTCAAACGGAACGGTACCAATTCGGGTATGGGCACTATTTGAACGGACATTCCGAAAACGAAACCGAAATCGATGTCCATCGTTTGACAATTGGTCAAGGAGATCATCGAGTTGGATAAGTGACGGTCCCCGATGCCGAGGATCCAATTGGCGATCGCGTTGACCGAGTGACTTTTGATAAATCGATTGCGCAAAGCGACGAAACTCTCGGAGTCAACGCTCAATTTCCATATGGCGCGCCTAGATGGAGGTAGGAATGATTTGCATTAATCGCAAAGAGTATCGATGTATAACAACTACTACCCGTACAAAAATGAATAAAAATATACAACTCATACTTTTGATGTTACTTTTTATTACAAGATACTGAAGCTGACTGTGTAAGCAACGAAACCTCGAAGTAAAAAGAGAAAATTTAATCATTATTTATTCAAGAACGATCGACTAATTGACGCAGCATCGTAACTAGAAGAGATTTTGCAAGTGAGTCAATGTTGATGTAATTCAAGATTGTAAACTGTTGGCAATCACCACGTAGGCGATGAAACGCCGACAAAGAAACGAGAAAATTTCATAATTATTTGATCGAGGACGATCGACTAATTGACGCTGCAATGAAACGGCGGGAGATTTTCAAAGAAATTCAATTCCGAAGTCATTCTTTGGTTGTAAAATATTGAAGATGATCGCGTAAGGAGCGAAACGTCAGTGAAAAGTGTAAAAAATTATAATATCTTTTATTCAAGAACGATCGACTAGTTTACGCAGCATCGTAATTACAACAGATGGAAGAAAATTAATTTTGATGTTATCTTTGATCATAAAATATTGATAATCACCACGTGAGGCGCAATACTTTAACGAGAGAGGAGAAAATGTCTTAATTATTTGATTGAGGAAGATCGACTAATTGACACGGCAACGAAACGGCGACAGATCTTTAAAGAAATAAAATTTCAAAGTCATTTTTGGTTGCAAACTATTGGGGATGACCACGAAAATTAGCAAAATGTCAGTAAACAATACAAGGTATTAAACGTTATTTGTTCAAGATCGATCGACTAACTGACGCGAAATCTGAATTACAACAGATTTCGGAAGAAAATTAATTTTGGTGCAATTCGTTGACTGTAAACTGACGACGAACGTAGACGGAAAAAGAAAATTTTATAATTATATGTACCAAGGAAGATCGACTAATTGACGCGGCACCGAAACGATGGGAGATTTTGAAAAGAATTAAATTTGGAAGTCATTCTTGGTTGCCAAATATTGAAGAGGACTACGAAAAGTAGCAAAATGTCAGTAAACAATCGAAGATACTAAACATCATTTGTTCTAGAACGATCGACTAATTGACGCAGCATCAGAATTAGAACAGATTTCTGAAGAAAATTAATTTTAAAGCAATTCCTTGATTGTAAACTCTGGATAATCACTACGACTAATTGACGCGCCACTGAAACGGCGACAGATCTTGAACAAAAGATATATTTTGAAGTGACTTTTTGGTTGCAAAATATGTATAATTTACATATACAATATATTAAACATCGTCTGTTCAACAACGATCGACTAATTGAGGCAACATCGGAATTACAACAGATTTTAAAAGAAGATTAATTTTTATGTAATTCTTTGACTGTAAACTATTGATAATCACCACGTAAGTGACGAAACGTTGCCTGGAAACGAGAAAATTTCATAATTATTTGATCGAAGGAGATCGACTAATTGACGCGGCATCGAAACGACGATAGATTTTGAAGAAAATCAAATTTCCAAATCATTCATGGTTGCAAAGTATTAAAAATGACGACGTTCGTAGCGGAACATCAGTGAAAATGTAAAGCATTAAACATCATTTGTTCCAGAACGATCGACTAATTGACGCAGCATAAGAATTATAACAGATTTCTGAAGAAAATTAATTTTAATATAATTCCTTGAATATAAACTCTAGATAATCACTACGTAAGCGACGAATCGTTGATGAGAAATGAACAAATTTCATAATTATTTGGTCGTGGAAGATCGACTAATTGACGCGCCACTGAAACGGCGACAGATCTTGAACAAAAAATATATTTTGAAGTGATTTTTGGTTGCAATATATATATATATATATATATATATATATATATAATATATTATACATCATTTGTTCAACGACGATCGACTAATTGACGGCTAATTGACGCAAACCATATTTCGAAGTGATTTTTGGTTGCAAAATATGTATAATCTACATAATATATTAAACATCATTTGTTCAACGACGATCGACTAATTGACGACTAATTGACGCAAACTATATTTCGAAGTGATTTTTGGTTGCAAAATATGTATAATCTACATAATATATTAAACGTCATTTGTTCAACGACGATCGACTAATTGACCACTAATTGAGGCAAACTATATTTCGAAGTGATTTTTGGTTGCAAAATATATACAATATATATAATATATTGCACATCATTTCTTCAACAACAATCGACTAATTGAAGACTAATTGACGCAGAATATATTTCGAAGTGATTTTTGGTTGCAAAATATGTATAATATATAACATATTAAACGTCATTTCTTCAACAACGATCGACTGATTGACGCAAAATCGGAATTACAAAAAATTTTGAAAGAAAATTAATTTCTTATGTAATTCTTTGACTGTAAACTTTAGATAATCACCACGTAGGTGACGAAACGTTGATTGAAAATGAGAGAATTTCATAATTATTTGTGCGAGGAAGATCGACTAATTGACAAGGCACCAAAACAGCGATAGATTTTGGGGAAAATAAAATTTCGAAGTCATTTTTGGTTGCAAAATATTGAAAATGACGACGTAAGTATCGGAACAACAGTGAACATGTAAAGCGGGGGTCTCCAAACTACGGCCAGTGCCATCAATCTGGCCCGCTACAGCTAATAGCTTATTGTTGTGATAAGTTGGAAGCAGAATGATAATAACTCGGGTTTATTTACTTGAAAATTAAAACGGTGTTGGCCCTTGGAACTCACTGAAGTAATCAGTATGGCCCCAAGCCTGAAAAGTTTGGAGATCCCTGATGTAAAGCACTAAACATCATTTGTTCAACAACGAACGACTAATTGACGCAGCATCGGAATAACAGATTTCTGAAGAAAATTAATTTTGATCTAATTCTTTGATTGTAAATTATTGATAATCACCACCTAGGCGACGAAACGTAGACGAAAAACGAGAAAATTTTATAATTATTTGATTGGAGAAAGATCGACTAACTGACGCGGCGTTGAGAAAGGCGGTAGATTTTGAGGAGAATTAAATTTCGAAGTCACTCTTTGGTTGCAAAATATTGAAGATGAACATAAAAGTACCAAAATGTCAGTAAAGAAATGTAAGATATTAAACATCATTTGTTCAGGGACGATCGACTAATTGACGCAGCATCGTAATCACAACGGATTTTGCAAGGAAGTCAATGATGATATCAGTTCTGATTGTAAAATATTGAAAATGGCCAAGTAAGTCATGAAACGTCGGCGAGAAGAGAAAATTTAATAATGACTTGTTCCGGGAAAATCGACTAATTGACGGGACACCGAAACGACTATAGTTCTTAAAAAAATTAAATTTTGAAGTCAGTTTTACTTGTAAAATATTGAAGATGACGACGTAAGTAACGGCACTTCAGCCAAAAATGTAAGATATTAAGCACTATTTGTTCAAGAACGTTCGACTAATTGACACAGCACCCGAATTATAACAGATTTTGGAATAAAATCAATGTTGATTTTATTTCTGATTGTAAAATATTGAAGATG
Source organism: Chrysina gloriosa (assembly GCA_038088585.1). Classification (NCBI taxonomy): domain Eukaryota; kingdom Metazoa; phylum Arthropoda; class Insecta; order Coleoptera; family Scarabaeidae; genus Chrysina; species Chrysina gloriosa. The sequence goes on along the minus strand of CM076093.1, from coordinate 47,267,542 downwards.
ACCACGTAAACAATGAAATGTCGATGAAAAAAAAAGAACACAATTACTGCTTTTCCGAGACCCATCGTACCCATATTAATCCATACACTTCATGTCTTGCTTTCATCAAGATCCACACGCAAATTTACATTTTTAGCTCAGCTTTCTTGTCTGAATTTGCAAAAAGAATGCCACAAATGCCGAACATAGGTTTCGACAACAAAATCATCATCTTCAGTGCAATAAGGGGAACTGTATTTGATTCCGGATTTTCCCTGAGGATGATGACTTAGGTAAATACTTGTAGAAATACGTATTCGTGCATCATGCCCTACGTGCGTGCGGTATTGTGCGTCTTACCTGAAAACATCGGACGGGATCAGCTTCGCGATTTTTCCAAACGCCGGTACAGCCGAATTGGAAGTGTGCCTCGCGAGGTACGTTCGGCGACGATCGCGACCGCCAAATTCCTTTTCGTATAGACTTTGGGCTTGGCCGACCGCTTTCGTTAGTTCGGGAATCGTAGCGGCCAGAAATTCTCTATAGGTGACCGTATCCGGTACGCATTCGATCAATCCTAAGGTACCGGTTAAAGGTATCACCTTTACAAGAAAAAGAAAAAAGATATTCAATTTCAGGTTCGATCAGAAAAGGAATCAAAAATCTGGGCTCGCAACTTTTGGATTTGTTTGAAAACGTAACTTGGCTTTCTTTTGAATCTGAATCTTTTAAAGTACTTAAGTTATGGTGGAATGGTGTTGAGTGGCTGGGATATGTGCAATAGGTTCGTAACTAGACTAAGTTTGGAGTTACATGAACAATGCACGTGAGACTAGGTATACCCCCAAAAAACTATTGTAATTTTGACAAAAATTGACGAAATAAAACAGTTACAGCCTACAGCCAGTTAATTCCTACAACTCCAGAGACAATCCTCGCAAAAACTTACCTGGTAAGTGCGCAGATTTAACCTTCTCTCCCTGCACATGGAGTCCTTATTAAAAATGTTATTCATCAATTCGAAAATCTGCTCGATCCTCTGATCCTGCCTGAGGTCTTCGCCGAATTTCACCAGGAACGGATGCTCCTTCGCGTCGTTTCCTATTATCGTCAACTTAAGCGGGCTCCTAAGACTTTTGAACTTGGTAATCTGTTTGTAAAAGATAAAACGGACAATCACAATTTCTGCATCAAACTAAAATAGAAGAGAGTTGATACGAAATAAAACAAAATTGTGAACAGGAAATATTTTCCTACTGTCACGGGAAAGCTCAAATTAATTTTTGAAATTTTACGTCAGTAAAATTCGTCCCATATTTCTAACAAGGTCAAGCGAATATTATGATAGGTCCTATGTTTACTGTTGACACAGAGAACTGTAAGCGCTAGTAAAATTCAGTCCATGTCTTTAGCAAGGTCAAGTGGATATTACGATAGGTCGCCTATTTATTGTTTAGAGAAAGAAATGTAAACGCTAGTTAAATCTGGATCCTATCTTTAACCAGGTCAAGCAAATGTTACGATAAGTCCTATATTTACTGTTTACACACGATCGACTAATTGTGTGCCCAGTGAAACCACGACAGATTTTGAAGCTGTAAATTTTGATCGCATCTTTGATGGCCAAATATTCAAGGTGATCACGTAAGCAACGAAACGTCCACAAAAAATACACGAGTATTACAATTTTACTCACCTCCGACGAAAATCCGCGTATCTTAACGTGATACCGTTCCAATGGCTTCCTGTCACCCCTGTACTGCCCCGGTATTTCCAGATCCGGATTGGTCTCGATATCGGAGAAATTTTCCAACCATGGGGAATAGTACGATAACCTCTGATTCTTCTTATCGCCCGAAACCGATGCGATTCTGAATTTGTCGTAGAATTCTCTCAATTTCGTGGGGATCGATGGCAGATTAGAAGAATCTAAACGTACATTTCAACTAAGTAGGGAGATATTACCGGTTCTACATCACACCTCTCCGCCTCTCAAACCGTTCGGAGCTGTCGATAACGGCAACTAGTCTGCGGACAGTGGGAGCTGTCGATATGGGAGATGGAGAGGTGTGAGGTAGAATCGGTTATCTCCTCCTACTCAACTAACATCAATTTTTATCGATTTGGGGCCATACCTTTATCGACGATCGCAAGGATTTTGGCAAGATGTCCGAGGACGTCTTTGAAAACGCGCCCTTTCAAGCTGGTCTGGTCTCTAAAGTCGACTTCCTCTCGAGATAAGCGCCTCAACTCGTCCAGTACTTGTTTGAAGAATTCCTCGGATATGTTGCAAGCGTTTCGCAGCCGTTTGGTGTGGTACAGCACGACGTTGGTGCAGATGCTAACCGAGGATAGGGCTTCCAGGAATTTATCCACGAATGCGTCTCCCAGCAGCTCGTCTAATCTGGATCGGAGATACAACGATAGTGGGAAGTAACACACGGTTCACAGCTCAAAATCCTTACCTTTCAATCGCTTGTTTCCCGTACTTTTCGAAAGGTTGACCTTCGAAATTATACTTTTGCTTGCTCAAACGATAGGCGTACATGATGGCCTGCGGATATTTCCGGGCGATCCTCTCTAAAATGGGAAATATCGCCGCTACGTTGGGGCCGTCTAAATTTGCGAGGAGTTGGGGAATCCATCGGATAAATATCCATTCGGGAATGTTCTCGACCTAGGCGCACGAAGCGGAAAATTAAAAATGTTTATTTTGTTGAAGGTGCCAGAAACGTCAGTGATGAATAGATGACCGGTCCTAGGTCCACCTCTCATACCGTTCGGAGACTTATATCCGTGACGTGATTGACAGCTGCCACTGTCCTCAGACAATCGCCCCTGTTGACGTCGTTACGCCGTTACCGACAGCTTCGAGCGGTATAAGAGGTGGGTCTAGAACCGACCATCTCTCCCTGCTAATGTTAGATGTAATAAAATGGGGCAAGGTAACATATGCCGTCGAATTGATAGACTCGAAGACGAACAAAAACACGGAACCAAAAGCGGAAGATTTAGAACCGGAAAGGTCGCCCAGAGCGGAGTCGAACTACCGAAGTAACTGAAGATGATCCGTCCAAATCGACTCTAATCAATTAATTATGAAATAAAACTAAATTAAGAATTTACAGTTCCCGGCAAAATATAGTTTTGTGCCGGCTCGCGCTCCGAGAGGGTGATAACAGTTCAAGAGGAAACAACTAAGCGAAGTTTGTACGTTCAAAACTGTACTGTACAACTTGGGAAACCACTGATGCATCATTGTATTTAGACCCTTCAACTTCAACAACTATAACCTTGACATAGGCGAAACAGGGAAGCTTGATGAACGCGACAATTACCTCTCAACGAAAAAGAAAAAGAACTAAGAAGCAAAAGAAAAGAACTTACCTCGGTTAGGAACGCCTCCTTATGCGTCGATCCCAATTCCGGCACGTCCAACAGACACGGGAATATGTGCCTGGCCTCCGGCGAACCGTAAAGCATCGCCTTCAACACGTGTCTGATCAAATCGCCTTCGCGTCCAGGTTTTGAGCCGACAAACGAAGCCAACTTGAAGTGACTCTCAGCGATGGCGTTTAAGGTGATTTCATCCCTTGAATCGACGACGGTGGTAGCCACTACGTCATCCAGAGCTAGCCGCAACGTCCGGAAACTGTAATCGGCGACGGTGTCTGAAGTGTAGGGTGGGGAAAATCCGGAAATTTCCCCGATTCTTTCCGCCAAGTCGGGATCGTCGATCGTCGTTTGATTAGTTTGTAAGATTCGGCTTAGATCTTGAGTTATCTCGTAGATGTGGGTGTTGATCGACAGGCGCAGGGTCGGATTGGTGGTCACAATATCGTTCGTCAAGCAATCGCCTGAAATCACGATTATACACTTCGCAAAAATCGCGTTGATAGGTTCAACAGTGACAGTGTCAGTGAAGAAGAAAGTAAACAAAACTCCTTGTAAGTTTATTTGGTCTAATTGCGAGAAACCTGGTGGTCCCTTAAGAGTGGAAGAAAGGAAAAGGTTCTGTCCTGTTGTTTTGTTATATAAGATTAGTTTAAGTTAAGTTTCGTTAACTATCGTTTTGTACCGGCTCGCGCATCAAGGGAGAAAAGGTTCCGAGAGAATTCGAGATAGAAGTTTGGTTAGGTGACAGTTGACACAAGTAGGGAAAGATGGCCGCTTCTCGGTTACACCTCTCCATCTCTCATACCGTTCGAATCTGTCGGTAACGTCAACGAGGGCGGGGGCGTAAATGGTTTGTATAGGTTTTGTGTTGACCCGTGCTCCAAATGAGATAAGAGCTCAAGGAGAAACTCTCCGAGATAAAGTCCGGAAGCCAGTTGGCGTGCTTGAGCTGCCTTTTCTGAAGAAGGAAAGAGAACCGACGTCATTGGATTCGCAGAGCGCAAAATAAGGGCGTGTCTCGTCCTCCATCACATCAGAGAAATTTAGGCCTAAAGTTCATTGAACCACCCCTCACCAACCGCTTTTAACATTTCACGTATAAAAAGTCAAGTTCTTAATTTGTAGGTTTTGAGATTTCAACAAAGTCCAATTTATGTCATTTATGTTGTAGTTTCCTTCGTGTGAACTAATCTTTTACAGGTTCAAACAACGAGCGTACTTCACGTGGGGAAAATAAACGAAAATTATGACAAGTAGTAAGTAAATTTTGTCCTTCTTTTCTGAGGTACACTCTTACGGTTGTCGGTTTCTATATACGATATAATCTACGATCTTATCAAACCAGTGGCGCCTCCTTTCGAGGTCAAACTCCCGGCAGCGGTGACCGCGAAATTAAACAAACACGTCCTATTATAATACCTACTTGACGTTGCTAAAGATATGACCCAAATTTTACTAGCCCTTACATTTATGCGTCCAAAAAATAAACATAGGTAACCTAGGAAGTTCTGCAACGGTACCTTGCGAAACTTCAAAAATTAATTCCGGGTTTTCTGTGATAGGAAAATATTTTCTCTTCGAAATTCTGCTTAATTTGTTTGAGCTTAACATAACAACATAAGTTATGAAAATTACGATATAAATGACTGACGATCACAAAACCTCAACTTGACTCGCTAAAGATATGGACCCAATTTTACTAAAGTTTACATTGCTTGGTCTGAACAGTAAATACTCGAGTTATTCATCGCATTAGATGTCCGAATACGCACTTAAAAAACGAAGTGCGATAAAATTAAACCAACACTTCCTATCGTAATATCCACTTGACCGTGCTGAAAAGGTGTGGGTCGAATTTTACCGGCGTTTACATTTCTTCGGTTAAATAATAAACATAGATAATCGAAGAGGTTCTACAACGGTTCCTTATGAAACTTAAGAAAATAATTTCGACTTCCCTATGATCACAGAAAAATATTTTCTCTTAAAAATTCTATTTGAAATTACCATAACAACATAAACTGTGAAAAACTGATGTAAACGATTGACGATAGAATCTCAAATACAGCCTATGGCAAAGTTACATACCTAGGGGTTTCCAAGCCTCCATCAGGAACTCCATCTGCTTCTCAATCGATGCCAATCTCACAGCTTTTAGCTGTAAAAGTCTGGAAAACAACACGGTAAATTTGACTCCCTCCTTGCTTTCGGTATTCGCATAAGAATTGTTCTTCGAAACGTATTTCTTGGTCACGTGGAAATTCTTCATTTCCACCGCCGTCTTCGCCAGGTTCATCTCCAGTTGGAACTTCACCTTGTCCAATCGTTTTCTGACGTCTTCCGAATCGAATTTGGTCTGCAGGATGGATAAGCATTGCGTCCTGTAGATGGTGCGGGTTTCGCTCGAAACTATCGACGATAAATCCTCGCGATAAACCCTCAGCCAGTCCTTGCACATATCGTTCACGATATCGTTGCGGTTCAGTTCGTTAAAATTATTGAATTTGGTGATGAAATTGTAGATCTCGATGGAGTTCTGTATCTTCAGCAGTTTCTTCATCTTCAACGACGTCAACAGCGGACTTATATTAGACCAATTGCTCAGGAATAGCTCGATGTTATTGAGGATGAAATACATAACCTTGTCGAAATTCCCCGTTAACAAGTACAAAAAGGCGATCTCCTCCGAAAAGTTCTGCTTCACGTAAGTTAATTTGTCGGTGTCGGAGAGGGCGTCGTTGATTTCCGCCACGAAGGAGTTCTTGACGTCTTCCGACAACAAACCGTTTCTCAACTGTGCGATCATATACCACGGTAATAATTTCTGTTGGTGCCATTCGTCGTCCCAGAGTTCCATCCAATAGCTTTCTTCCCCCACCGTCATTTTGATGGAGGTGGACAGATCGCTCCAATCGGATAATTCGGCGAAACATTTGTAGTAGGATTCGTAGTAGAAACCACGCCTCTCCAACGATTCGTCGCTATTGATGACCTTCAAGTATAGCTCTTGGGCTTCCCTCCATAAACTCTGACTTTCCTTGATGATGGCGTTGATCACGGTCTCGTCGCAATTCATCTTGTGTAAGAAGATGGCTCGGACCAGATCCCACTCTTCCAGTTCCTTGTATAAGCTGAAAATTGAATAATGGCAGCAACTCGGAGCTTGATTCTTTTCAAAACATCGTTACGACCGTTAGAAATGATCATAGGCCAATAATTTTGTGCACCAAACAACTACAACCCGTGCAAATTTTCGTCGACTGTTGAGTTATAGTTAAAACGAAATAGGGTACAAAGTCGCCATGAAGGGTTTGGTGTACCAGCAATTACAAACAGTGAAAATTTCCTTCGATTGTGCAATGAACTCGGCGTTAAATGGGACAGCCGTGAAATTAAACAAAAACGTTCTATCGTAATATACACTTGACCTTGCTAAAAGATATGGACCCGAATTTTACTAACGTTTACATTTATTTATCCAACCAGTAGACATTCGAGTTATTCATCGCAACAGATGCCTCGATAAGCACTTCGAAAATTCGACGATAAATGAGGGGCCATGAAATTAAACAAACACGCCCTGTCCTAATGTCCACTTGACCTTGCTAAAAAGATATCGACCGGCGTTTACTAGCGTACAGACAGAACAAAGTCGTAGATGAGATTCTACTAAAAGGTACGGGTAATAGCAACACAACAATACCATCGACGTACAAATTCATTTCGACTATTGAGTTATAAGAAGAACAAAGAGTGCAATACTTCGTTTACGTTAAGAATGCAGTGTGGGGATAGATTGGGCTATAAAATTCTTGAATCTGATTGGCCAATGAAGACGCCGAAATTACATAAAGCGCAGCCTATCTAACATGACAGTCGGTAATTGTGATTTTATCTAAAGATCGATGGACACGGAAAAAGAACACTTTCAAACTTGACAGTTGCAACCTACACATCACAACTAACTTTGTTTAATGCACGTAAAACAAGAGACATGGACATAACTTTGGAAGTTTTTCATGTAAATGTCCAACGGGTTTAACATAACCTTACTTATCCGAGGAATTTGTCCCATTTAGATTGTGCCTTGGTTCAAAGCACCACCTACTGCATTATTATGTGAACTCAGTGTAAATAACGTCGGAAATATCTATACAATTGACGGGATCGTCCACCAATGACTGCTACTCGTACCAATTTCTTTGAGTACTGCTTTATGGGTAAAACAAACATGGCACAAAGTCTACTAAAAGGGACGACGATTTCATTCACTGGCAACTACTACCCGTGCAATTTCCTCCGGATACTGGATTGCATGCAGAACGAAACAATGCACAAGGTCAATTAAAAAGCACGGGAAGTAGTTGCTTCATAGATAAATCTGCAAAAAATCTCCGACATTTCAAAAAAATGGCCTGAATTATAAACGCTCCCTTTGGAACTTGTGTCCTCCTCTCCCCCATCCCCTTCCCCATCCTAGCTTGTCCCCAATTCAAAAGATATTTCTAGGTATAACTTCATCATCATCAAAACTTCTTAAATATCACTTAATACTTACTCGGCCAATTTTACCCAGCAATCGACTTCGGCGCTGTTCGTGTATCCCCTGCTACGTTTCGGAGCGGGCCCACCGTCAGGACTATCCGATTCGAAACCTTTGTGGAGATATTCCTCCAAAAGTAACGCGCCGCTCGACAACAAGCCGGAATTGAAGGAAACCTTAGCGATGGTATCGGGAGAAAATCGGAAGGATTTGTGTTTCAAGGCCACGTCCAAGAGGGCGCCCATCAAATTCGTGTCGTACAGGGTGGAACTGTCGAAAATCGCGTTGACTCCCTCGACGGTTTCTTGAACGAATCGCTCCCTATCGTCCGTCACCTTATCGGTTATGGACTCGAAGAGGATGGTATAGAAGATGCGGGCCGTTCCGTTATCGTGCTAAAACATAAGAAAATCGTGCATGTTTTTCGAACGATTGAAAATATCGACGATATTCCTTCGCCGGTGTGTTTTACGTGCGAAAACGCATCAGATTTCCGCATTGAAATAGCAGGTACTTACTCAATCTAACGGAAATCGTCGAAATTGAGAATTATAAATTTTGACTTGAGACGAAAAACAGCCATTTCTTCCAAACGATTCTAGATATTAGCGAAATTTCTTCACCGGTGAAATCGGTATGTGGAAATGAACAAGATTCAGCCGCTAGAATACCAGTCACATACTTATTTTGGGAGGAAACCGTCGAAATTTGAAGTTAGAAATTCTGATCTTGGAATGAAACATGCGAATATCTTCCCAACAACTTGGAATATCAGGGAAATTCGTTCATCGATGACCTTTATAGGTGAAAGTGCATCGAAGTCAATTGTTAGATCACCAATTACTTGCTTATGTAAGAAGGAAAACGACAAAATCTAAACCTATAAATTTTGATCTTAGTACAAAAAGCGTCCACATCTTCCAAACGATTCCAGATACTGGTGAAATTTCTTCACCAGTGAAATCGGTGTGTGGAAATGTATCAGAGTCAGTGACTACAATACCAGTTGCGTACTTATGTTACAAGCAAGTGGTCGAAATTTGAAGTTACAAATTCTCATCTTGGAATGAAAGATTGGGCAATCGCGAAATTAAACAAACACGTTCTATCGTAATATACACTTGACTTTCCTGAAACATATGGGTTCACAATAACGGTTCATTGCGAAACTTCAAATTTTTTCGCTTCAAAAATTCTGTTTTATTCTACTTGAACTTAACAACATAAGTTGTGAGAAATCCGATATAAATGATGACTACAAAACCTCAGTTTAACCTTGCTAAAGATATGGGGCCAATTTTACTGGCGCCTATTTCTGTATTTAAACACTAAGCATTCGAGCTATTTAACGCAACAGGTGTCCGAATACGCACTCAAAGTTCGATGAAGTCGCTGTTAGATGCGGCGAAACACGTCCTATCGTAATATCCACTCGACCTTGCAAAAGGGGCGGGACGAATTTAACTAGGGTTTTCATTTCTTCGTCTAAATAATAAACATAGGTAATTTTAGTGGTTCTCGAGCGGTTTCTGGTGAAAGTTTAAAAATTAATATCGACTTTATCGCGATAAAAAAACATAATTTTTTTCTTTAAAAGATCAATAAATGAATAAGGTTGTTGAAATTTTAATGTGAGTCTTTCGAGTTTTGTTTCTCTCTTAGCGGCCCAGTGGTGGTGCACGTGGTGGCGCTTGATCGTAACAAGTTTGTGCGTCTCCGACTCTTAGACGATTTGGGTTATCACCCAGATTCTGGATTTTGCGAGTATGGCTGGTGAGATTTTCGTTAATTTATTCGCAAAAGTTTGTCCAGTATACTTAAAATGAACAAAATCCCACAAGATTCCATCAATATGTACTATTTTAATACGGTTTCTACAGCCTATTCCAGGTCGAGTTGACAGCATGTTACTGATCTGTTACTGATCTCATTGGATCTGTTGTATTGGAATTGATTTGCAATATAGATACACGGTTTTTTCACAACTTGGGTGGCATAGCTATTTATAAGATTATATGAAGTAAAAGGCAATGTACGTAAAAAATCAAATAATTACATTCGAAGTTATCACCGTCGGTCCCACTACACACTGGCGTCCGATATAACGATGATTAGTCTGGGCAAACAGCGTATAATTACGAAATAAGTTACGACAGCATCGGCGACTCTCCACTCTAGTCAGTACGCTCTATGCGAGCAGGTCAGTGTGTATGTACGCTGTCGTACCTTATTTCGTAATTACCGCTGTTTACACAGACTAATTCTATGGTTACGGAACGTACTCTACGTCATGAGAGGGGAGTGAAGTTAGTTAGAGATTGACAAGAGAAGAGAGTAATATAAATTACTGTAAAATTAGACATGATTAAACAAGAATAGAAAACTATAAAGCTATTAGTAGAGTTGTTCTGTGTATTAACATTACACTAACAATGATTCACCCCATGCACGACTCGGCGTTCCATGCGCTTGCCTTGCAGTTGCAGACGCGGCGATGTTGTTCGTCGATGTTCTTTATTTACTTCCGTCTTATATATTATTGACGATTTTGGACGTCCCCACAAGTTAAAATCGATCGAATTGAACCACTACGGTCTATCTTGATATCCACTTGACCTTCCAAACGTATGGGCCGACTTTCACTAACGTTCGCATTTTTTCGTCTAGATAACAAACGCTCACCGTTACTTCTTGCTGTTACTGCAGTTCCTTCCGAAACTTCAAGAATTAATATCGGCTTTCCTGCGATAGTAGGAAAAAATTTTCTTGGAGAAATTTTGTTTCATTTATTACAAATTTAACGTGGCAGCGAAGATTAAAATGCAAAAGGATAGTTTTATCTAGTTTGGACAAATACCCTGTAAGACCGTATACTATCAACTCGATCTGGAATAGAATATAACTCAAGAGATTCGATTAAAGTGCAAAAAATTTTACGAAGAAAAAAAGAACGTGAACTCCTTACCTTCATTAAAATCTTCAAAGGCGCCACGAGATCGGAAAGCGTCAACTTGATATCGGGGAAATCGCCTTGCCTATAACTCCTGTAGATATTCACCTCTTGCCGTTTCTGTTTCATCGAATCGCGGCGTTGCTTCTCGACCTTCGTGTTCTGTTCCATCTTGCGCAAGGCGAAACTTTGATCGTCTCTCGTCTGATCCTTATGGAAGCGCCGCTTCCACACTTTCACCGGAACCGGTTTCTTGAAGACGTCCGCTTCCGGATCGTCTTCGTTCTCGTCCGGTACGTCGACGAGTCTATCAATGATTGCACGCTTTTCGACCTCCAATAGTTCCGGTTCGTACGTCGGTTCGAATTCCATATATTCGTTCGTCACCCTCAGTTTGAGTTCGTCTCCGAACGTGGATGCCGACGCGGAGGTGCCCACGTCGAAATTGACCGATTGACTCCGAAAGGATTGGGCGAACATCGGCGCCAAACTCGAGTGACGTTCGCGCCAATTATCTTTGATCTTGTAGTCGGTGTAGGTGCAATCGGCCAGGTCGAAATCGAAAACGGCTAAAATCAAATTGGACGGAAACTATCAGATTGTTCGGATTGTTGTTGAAGTAATTTCGTTCTTTACCAATAGAGGACTTAATTGTATTTTTCACAGCCAACTTCACACTTAAGTCGCATGGTCATTACATATTTTGACAGTTGATATAGCAAGGTCTATTTGTGAGAAAATTCGATTGACTCTACGCAGTAGTTTTTGATTGGGGCCCTATCCAATATGGAAAGGAAAAAGCTGTATTTTCGGCATGTTTTACTTGTTTACTATCGAAAAGGTAAACGTGCTGTTCAAGCAAGAAAAAAATTATCCGATGTGTATGGAGAAGATGCATTGACAGAAAGCCAGTGCCAAAACTGGTTCGCAAAATTTCGATCCGGCAATTTTGATGTTGAAGATGCACCACGTCTTAGAAGACCAGTTGAACCTGATGAAGACACAATAAAGGCACTAATTGATGCAAACCGGCGAATTACAACTCGTGAGATCGTTGAGAGATTTAATTTATCGAATTCGACCGTTCATGATTATTTAAAAAGCTTTGGGTTAACTCCAAAGCTGGACATAGTGGTTCCTCATGTACTTACCAAAAGAAATTTATGCCGTCGCGTCAAGAAACGTCAAGAACATGATCAATTTTTGAAGCGCATCACCACTGGGGACGAAAAATGAGTTGTCTATAACAATGTTCAACGCAAGAGATCATGGAGTAAAAATACACCATCAGATAGAGCAGGCCTTGTTCTACAAGGAACTTGTCTCTTTTATTCTGGGTTGGTATACTTTGGTCCCTGAAAACTAAGCTATAAAATGACAATTTTGGTCATTCGGAGTATCTGTTTATTGTCCTAACATTCGTCCAGAAGCCACAACAGCTTGCAAGCATGCTATTAGAATTGAAATTCGCCAACATTGCAATTAAACAAACATTACTGTGATGACCTTGTTGAATGACAGATGGAAATTTCATTAATACCCTTTTATATAATGAGTTATTATATGTCGTTTATATATTTAAATGTTTCATTTTATGTAGGGCAGTATCTTGCATCAATTTGTATAAATATCTGCTGCGGCTTTCTTCCATAGACCCTTGAGTGTATAAATTTATCCAGTGATATAAGATCTATTAATAAAGTTAATTATGAAAGTTGAAGAATCTAATTTATGTCTACCGTGGGAAATTTAGAGAATTCCGCCTGCCATTTGACAGGTTTCAATGTCAAAAAGGCCTTAAGCTTGTATCCAGAATTCACACTAGAAGATCAACATTTAATAAGTCGACGAAGTGGGATCAGCTTTGATGACAAATCCCAAATTTGCCTACGTCATGAAGCACTACTCCTGACCCAATTCGAATATTTGCAATAAACTTGTTGCCACCATTTCCACAAGAAGAATCATCTGTGATAAATTGTTTGGATTATGACCAAATTGTGGAAGACTTTGAAGCATGAATTGTATGTGTCCAAACGTCCGGAACAAATACAGATTTTAGCACTAGAGGCGCCTAGCTGGTCAATAAAGAAGACTATGAATGAATTTAAAGTTTCAGAAAACATGGCAGGAAAGTTGAAAGTAGAAAAAGGAATATTAGCAATTCCGCAGAGCAAACGGGGCAAGGTGCTTTCTGAAGATGTGACACATAAAATGGTACAGTTTTATGAAAATCAAGAATTTCGTCGAATGTAAATTAGAATTAGAATTGATGGGAAAAGTCCAGATGCAAAAACGCCTTTCCCTTAACAATTTGAAAGAAATGTTGAAATTGAATATCGCCGTCAAAATACACCCGAAACTGATCAAAACAAGTCAGACATTGGGTTTTCAAATTTTTGCGACCAAAGTGGTGTATAACAGTTGGTCCAGCAGGAATGCATTAAGGCTGTATATGCATGATCCACCAAAACGTTAAGTTAATGCTAGTTGCTATACTAGTGATCAAAGATTACAAAGTTTTGATCAGCACAACTGTTTGCAGGTTAGAATCAGAAAACTGTATGCTCCACCAATGTGCAAAATGTCCCAAAAAATGCAACTACTGTATGAACATCTTCAATGATCTTTTGACTCCCTGAAAGTGGTGGACCCAAAATAAACAAACAAGTTCCGTGTAGAACAAGAACTGCTCTTTCTAATGGTGTTATTGAAAATGAGATTGGGAATAAAGCATTTACCTCTAAATATAACCTAGATGTAACATTCTGAATTTTGGGAGGCAACTTCATTGAAAAGTATTTCAAAAACTACAAAGCCTATGCGTCTGCTACTTCTACACTTTACTATCAGCAAGTTGGACCTCAAATTGCCCAAATCTTGAACCATGAAAACCATTTGCCATTTAATAAATGGTCCTAAAAATAGGGTTTGAATTTATCGCGAAAAAAATTTATTGCAGCATTTGGGATGAAATTCCATAAAAGATATTGGATTTTAGTCTTTAGTAATGTTATTTTTGAATTCTCTGCGAGAAACAGACCCAAAATGACAAGCCTCAAGATACAAACTGAGTCTCATACAGAATAATAAAGCATCAAACTCGATAAAAACTTCAACCAAATCATCCGCGTTCCCATCTGTCATATGGGGTCACCTAGTGTCAAAAACGATATGTCGAATTAAGCTAGAATTTTGCAGGACCTCCTTCAACACCCCCAGAAACACTGCGTAAAAATTTAAAGAAAATTAAAGGTGATCAAATGGGAACAATTCTTACAATTTGGTGAAAAAGGGTTTCTCACCTCTGTCGTAGTTCTCGTTCAATACTAATTCGTTAAGGAGAAAATTGACGCAGTAACCCAAATAGCGATTCTCGATGCTCGCCTTGTGCATATTCCTCAACAAGAAGATGAATTTCCCGCTCGTATCGGCCGGTAGCATCCTCGCCCAGAAATTGGTTAAGGTCTCCTCGATCTCGGCGTTGTGATCGACCAACCCTTGCAACAAAACTTCTCGTGATTTACTTCTGATCTCTTCATCCTCGCACAGCCTATTATCCCTGAAGACGTCCATAAAGAGCTCGTACGTCGTGCTTCTACAAACGTTATTCTCGCTGAAGATAAGTTTGGAGACCTTCTCCAAGAAAGCGAGGAATTTCTCCCTTTTCACGACGAACCTCGAACCACCACCGAAATCAATTACCGGTAAGGATTTCCGCACTATCTCCAAACCCAGCACCTTAAACTGGTCATTATCGTCCGAAACGAGGTTGTCCAAATTCGCCAGCATGATCTGGAAATCCATGCATTCATGTAGGACGTCGATGCGATCGTGAAAAATCTTCAAACAAATCCCTTTGTACGGACCGGAATAGCTGTTATATTTCATGACGAAAAAGCCCAGACGTCCGTCGCAAATCTCAGGGTAATGCTTCATAATCTCCTGTAGACACACCAACTGCTTATTCTCGTCGATCTTCTTATTATCTCTATCTTTCAATTTCTTAATCTGATCCCCGATGTATTTGGAAAAATCGCCCAAAACTTTCGCCCTCTCGTGCTTCTTTGCGTAAGCCAGAGCCGTGCCGATCGCTTCGGCGCACGATTTGTAAATCGCCCTCTTCGTCTGCGATAAAATATCGACGAGACATTTCACGAAAGCTTTGATGTCGTCCCAAGGCGGTAAATCGTTGGCGAGGAAAATGGAAGATACATGGATAATAGGGAGAACTCGCTCCGATTTGGACAAGGTTTTCAATTGGTCCAAGAGATAATCCTTGGGGACGGTGATGTGATCTTTCCACTGCTCGACGAAGAATTTCAGGAGATCTATGTGGTACTTCATCACGGCAGCACGGATCGGGTTGACGTTCGTGATTAGGAAAGAGCTAGGGCGGATACGCTTTCGTTGGCTTCGACGTTCTCTAAACCGTCGGCCCAGAATACCAACATAACAATCTGTTAAAATAATTCGAGATTAAAAAAGTATCAAAACGTATTATTAATTTTATACGCCAAAAAATTATATACCATAAACTTTAATTGAAAGAAGTATTTTTAGCATTTTACAAATGTCGGGAAAAAAATTTCGCAGGATATGTGCTTGCGTTGGGGGATGTATTTTTAGTCTCCAATAGCACCCCTACGTTCGGTCTATTTTACGTCTTTTGCACGAACTTCGGGTGGCGTTTTCTAGCTTCAACCGTTACGGAGATATGGACGATTAAAGTTTCCTACGTCCTATCGCGTTCATTCATCGCGAATTCAACGGCGTAGGATTTTTTACTTTACTCCAACGGTTACCGAGAAAATCGCAAAAAACCGCGAAAAAATCGTAAGAAATAGCTAAATTCCATCCTAGGAATGGATTTTTTCAAGCTACGATATTTTCTCCTACACCATTCGAAAGAGCGCCTTTTTCTGATTCAGAATCACCCCCGAATCGACTTTCTATCGTTAATAGTTTAGGCGCTAGGAGCGCTTGAAGTTTGTCCTGTTTCGCCCTATATTCACCCCTATATTCGGTCTATTTTCGACGTTTTACCCTAACTTCGAATAGCGTTTTCTCGAAATCTATGCGTCCCGCGTCCGAACCGATATATTCTACGTAATTACCGCTCCAAATATGTATATTCTGGTGCAAAATAACTGCGAAATTCGAACATGAATTCTTCGTCAAATATCCGAAAATTGCCTTATATACACCCCTATTTTAGCCCGTTTTGACCCAAACTTTGCAAGCCGTTTTCTCCAAAACTATACGTTCCACGTCCGAACCGATATGTTCTACGTTATTACCGGTACGAATATGTATATTCTGACGCAAAATAACTTCGAAAATCGAACATGAATTTTTCGTCGAGTGACCAATATTTCGTTAAAAATCGCGATTTTCGTTAAGAGCCAAATTTCAAATCGCTCTCACCGCTTTATTTATGGCTCGATCCCGATCGAGTAGACCTTCCTCGATGCAGATTTTGCCTAGGAATCGAATGGAATAAGAGCGAACGCGCTATCTATAATAGTTTTCGCGTTAGAGCGAAATTATGGTAATTTTAGGTAAGAATTTTTTCAAGCTTCAAAGTATCATATCTCCCGAACGGCAGGAGTTAGGGACCTCCGGTTTGTTTCATTTTAATCGTCTCATCGAGTACTATAAGCATGCCGAGTTTGAACTGGCTAGCTCAATCGGAAGTATGCTATCTCGAAAAACTGAAAAAATTCTATGCTTTGAGGTAGAAATTCACTTCGACAAAAATATTTTTTGCGTCCAATCGCGTTCAAAATAAGCCTATCCGATAGATTTTGACCCGTAGATTCCAAATCTTCCATCCCCGACGCTGTATCTCTTACCGTTCTCGAGGCAAAGAAAACTTCGTCCGATTGCGTTCGAAATAGGCCTATCGGATAGGTCTCGACGAGTAGATTCCAAATATGGCATTATAAACGCTCTAGCTCCAACCGTTACGGAGATATGGACGATTAAAGTTTCCTACGTCCTATCGCGTTCATTCATATACCAATCGACGCGTCTTGACGCGCTGATTCCAACGGTATATGATTTGTTTAGATTATTTCAAACGGTTGCCGAGAAAATGCAAAAACCGCAAAAAAATGCTAAAAATCACTAAAATCGCATACCCCTTTTTCGCTAATATGGGACTTAGGGCGTTCAATCCTACATCAATCGATGCGTTTTGACGAGGCGAATTCAACGGCGTAGGATTTTTACTTTACTCCAACGGTTACCGAGAAAATCGCAAAACCGCGAAAAATCGTAAAAAATAGCTAAATTCCATCCTAGGAATGGATTTTTTCAAGCTACGACATTTTCTCCAACACCATTCGAAAGAGGGCCTTTTTCTGATTCAGAATCACCCCCGAATCGACTTTCTATCGTTAATAGTTTAGGCGCTAGGAGCGCTTGAAGTTTGTCCTGTTTCGCCCTATATTCACCCCTATATTCGGTCTATTTTCGACGTTTTACCCTAACTTCGAATAGCGTTTTCTCGAAATCTATGCGTCCCGCGTCCGAACCGATATATTCTACGTAATTACCGCTCCAAATATGTATATTCTGGCGCAAAATAACTGCGAAATTCGAACATGAATTTTTCGTCAAATATCCGAAAATTGCCTTATATACACCCCTATTTTAGCCCGTTTTGACCCAAACTTTGCAAGCCGTTTTCTCCAAAACTATACGTTCCACGTCCGAACCGATATGTTCTACGTTATTACCGGTACGAATATGTATATTCTGACGCAAAATAACTTCGAAAATCGAACATGAATTTTTCGTCGAGTGACCAATATTTCGTTAAAAATCGCGATTTTCGTTAAGAGCCAAATTTCAAATCGCTCTCACCGCTTTATTTATGGCTCGATCCCGATCGAGTAGACCTTCCTCGATGCAGATTTTGCCTAGGAATCGAATGGAATAAGAGCGAACGCGCTATCTATAATAGTTTTCGCGTTAGAGCGAAATTATGGTAATTTTAGGTAAGATATTTTTTCAAGCTTCAAAGTATCATATCTCCCGAACGGCAGGAGTTAGGGACCTCCGGTTTGTTTCATTTTAATCGTCTCATCGAGTACTATAAGCATGCCGAGTTTGAACTGGCTAGCTCAATCGGAAGTATGCTATCTCGAAAAACTGAAAAAAATTCTATGCTTTGAGGTAGAAATTCACTTCGACAAAAATATTTTTTGCGTCCAATCGCGTTCAAAATAAGCCTATCCGATAGATTTTGACCCGTAGATTCCAAATCTTCCATCCCCGACGCTGTATCTCTTACCGTTCTCGAGGGAAAGAAAACTTCGCCCGATTGCGTTCGAAATAGGCCTATCGGATAGGTCTCGACGAGTAGATTCCAAATATGGCATTATAAACGCTCTAGCTCCAACCGTTACGGAGATATGGACGATTAAAGTTTCCTACGTCCTATCGCGTTCATTCATATACCAATCGACGCGTCTTGACGCGCTGATTCCAACGGTATATGATTTGTTTAGATTATTTCAAACGGTTGCCGAGAAAATGCAAAAAACCGCAAAAAAATGCTAAAAATCACTAAAATCGCATACCCCTTTTTCGCTAATATGGGACTTAGGGCGTTCAATCCTACATCAATCGATGCGTTTTGACGAGGCGAATTCAACGGCGTAGGATTTTTTACTTTACTCCAACGGTTACCGAGAAAATCGCAAAAACCGCGAAAAAATCGTAAAAAATAGCTAAATTCCATCCTAGGAATGGATTTTTTCAAGCTACGACATTTTCTCCAACACCATTCGAAAGAGGGCCTTTTTCTGATTCAGAATCACCCCGAATCGACTTTCTATCGTTAATAGTTTAGGCGCTAGGAGCGCTTGAAGTTTGTCCTGTTTCGCCCTATATTCACCCCTATATTCGGTCTATTTTCGACGTTTTACCCTAACTTCGAATAGCGTTTTCTCGAAATCTATGCGTCCCGCGTCCGAACCGATATATTCTACGTAATTACCGCTCCAAATATGTATATTCTGGCGCAAAATAACTGCGAAATTCGAACATGAATTTTTCGTCAAATATCCGAAAATTGCCTTATATACACCCCTATTTTAGCCCGTTTTGACCCAAACTTTGCAAGCCGTTTTCTCCAAAACTATACGTTCCACGTCCGAACCGATATGTTCTACGTTATTACCGGTACGAATATGTATATTCTGACGCAAAATAACTTCGAAAATCGAACATGAATTTTTCGTCGAGTGACCAATATTTCGTTAAAAATCGCGATTTTCGTTAAGAGCCAAATTTCAAATCGCTCTCACCGCTTTATTTATGGCTCGATCCCGATCGAGTAGACCTTCCTCGATGCAGATTTTGCCTAGGAATCGAATGGAATAAGAGCGAACGCGCTATCTATAATAGTTTTCGCGTTAGAGCGAAATTATGGTAATTTTAGGTAAGAATTTTTTCAAGCTTCAAAGTATCATATCTCCCGAACGGCAGGAGTTAGGGACCTCCGGTTTGTTTCATTTTAATCGTCTCATCGAGTACTATAAGCATGCCGAGTTTGAACTGGCTAGCTCAATCGGAAGTATGCTATCTCGAAAAACTGAAAAATTCTATGCTTTGAGGTAGAAATTCACTTCGACAAAAATATTTTTTGCGTCCAATCGCGTTCAAAATAAGCCTATCCGATAGATTTTGACCCGTAGATTCCAAATCTTCCATCCCCGACGCTGTATCTCTTACCGTTCTCGAGGGAAAGAAAACTTCGCCCGATTGCGTTCGAAATAGGCCTATCGGATAGGTCTCGACGAGTAGATTCCAAATATGGCATTATAAACGCTCTAGCTCCAACCGTTACGGAGATATGGACGATTAAAGTTTCCTACGTCCTATCGCGTTCATTCATATACCAATCGACGCGTCTTGACGCGCTGATTCCAACGGTATATGATTTGTTTAGATTATTTCAAACGGTTGCCGAGAAAATGCAAAAACCGCAAAAAATGCTAAAAATCACTAAAATCGCATACCCCTTTTTCGCTAATATGGGACTTAGGGCGTTCAATCCTACATCAATCGATGCGTTTTGACGAGGCGAATTCAACGGCGTAGGATTTTTTTACTTTACTCCAACGGTTACCGAGAAAATCGCAAAAAACCGCGAAAAATCGTAAAAATAGCTAAATTCCATCCTAGGAATGGATTTTTTCAAGCTACGACATTTTCTCCAACACCATTCGAAAGAGGGCCTTTTCTGATTCAGAATCACCCCCGAATCGACTTTCTATCGTTAATAGTTTAGGCGCTAGGAGCGCTTGAAGTTTGTCCTGTTTCGCCCTATATTCACCCCTATATTCGGTCTATTTTCGACGTTTTACCCTAACTTCGAATAGCGTTTTCTCGAAATCTATGCGTCCCGCGTCCGAACCGATATATTCTACGTAATTACCGCTCCAAATATGTATATTCTGGCGCAAAATAACTGCGAAATTCGAACATGAATTTTTCGTCAAATATCCGAAAATTGCCTTATATACACCCCTATTTTAGCCCGTTTTGACCCAAACTTTGCAAGCCGTTTTCTCCAAAACTATACGTTCCACGTCCGAACCGATATGTTCTACGTTATTACCGGTACGAATATGTATATTCTGACGCAAAATAACTTCGAAAATCGAACATGAATTTTTCGTCGAGTGACCAATATTTCGTTAAAAATCGCGATTTTCGTTAAGAGCCAAATTTCAAATCGCTCTCACCGCTTTATTTATGGCTCGATCCCGATCGAGTAGACCTTCCTCGATGCAGATTTTGCCTAGGAATCGAATGGAATAAGAGCGAACGCGCTATCTATAATAGTTTTCGCGTTAGAGCGAAATTATGGTAATTTTAGGTAAGATATTTTTCAAGCTTCAAAGTATCATATCTCCCGAACGGCAGGAGTTAGGGACCTCCGGTTTGTTTCATTTTAATCGTCTCATCGAGTACTATAAGCATGCCGAGTTTGAACTGGCTAGCTCAATCGGAAGTATGCTATCTCGAAAAACTGAAAAAATTCTATGCTTTGAGGTAGAAATTCACTTCGACAAAAATATTTTTTGCGTCCAATCGCGTTCAAAATAAGCCTATCCGATAGATTTTGACCCGTAGATTCCAAATCTTCCATCCCCGACGCTGTATCTCTTACCGTTCTCGAGGGAAAGAAAACTTCGCCCGATTGCGTTCGAAATAGGCCTATCGGATAGGTCTCGACGAGTAGATTCCAAATATGGCATTATAAACGCTCTAGCTCCAACCGTTACGGAGATATGGACGATTAAAGTTTCCTACGTCCTATCGCGTTCATTCATATACCAATCGACGCGTCTTGACGCGCTGATTCCAACGGTATATGATTTGTTTAGATTATTTCAAACGGTTGCCGAGAAAATGCAAAAACCTCAAAAAAATGCTAAAAATCACTAAAATCGCATACCCCTTTTTCGCTAATATGGGACTTAGGGCGTTCAATCCTACATCAATCGATGCGTTTTGACGAGGCGAATTCAACGGCGTAGGATTTTTTACTTTACTCCAACGGTTACCGAGAAAATCGCAAAAAACCGCGAAAAAATCGTAAAAAATAGCTAAATTCCATCCTAGGAATGGATTTTTCAAGCTACGACATTTTCTCCAACACCATTCGAAAGAGGGCCTTTTTCTGATTCAGAATCACCCCCGAATCGACTTTCTATCGTTAATAGTTTAGGCGCTAGGAGCGCTTGAAGTTTGTCCTGTTTCGCCCTATATTCACCCCTATATTCGGTCTATTTTCGACGTTTTACCCTAACTTCGAATAGCGTTTTCTCGAAATCTATGCGTCCCGCGTCCGAACCGATATATTCTACGTAATTACCGCTCCAAATATGTATATTCTGGCGCAAAATAACTGCGAAATTCGAACATGAATTTTTCGTCAAATATCCGAAAATTGCCTTATATACACCCCTATTTTAGCCCGTTTTGACCCAAACTTTGCAAGCCGTTTTCTCCAAAACTATACGTTCCACGTCCGAACCGATATGTTCTACGTTATTACCGGTACGAATATGTATATTCTGACGCAAAATAACTTCGAAAATCGAACATGAATTTTTCGTCGAGTGACCAATATTTCGTTAAAAATCGCGATTTTCGTTAAGAGCCAAATTTCAAATCGCTCTCACCGCTTTATTTATGGCTCGATCCCGATCGAGTAGACCTTCCTCGATGCAGATTTTGCCTAGGAATCGAATGGAATAAGAGCGAACGCGCTATCTATAATAGTTTTCGCGTTAGAGCGAAATTATGGTAATTTTAGGTAAGAATTTTTTCAAGCTTCAAAGTATCATATCTCCCGAACGGCAGGAGTTAGGGACCTCCGGTTTGTTTCATTTTAATCGTCTCATCGAGTACTATAAGCATGCCGAGTTTGAACTGGCTAGCTCAATCGGAAGTATGCTATCTCGAAAAACTGAAAAAATTCTATGCTTTGAGGTAGAAATTCACTTCGACAAAAATATTTTTTGCGTCCAATCGCGTTCAAAATAAGCCTATCCGATAGATTTTGACCCGTAGATTCCAAATCTTCCATCCCCGACGCTGTATCTCTTACCGTTCTCGAGGGAAAGAAAACTTCGCCCGATTGCGTTCGAAATAGGCCTATCGGATAGGTCTCGACGAGTAGATTCCAAATATGGCATTATAAACGCTCTAGCTCCAACCGTTACGGAGATATGGACGATTAAAGTTTCCTACGTCCTATCGCGTTCATTCATATACCAATCGACGCGTCTTGACGCGCTGATTCCAACGGTATATGATTTGTTTAGATTATTTCAAACGGTTGCCGAGAAAATGCAAAAAACCTCAAAAAAATGCTAAAAATCACTAAAATCGCATACCCCTTTTTCGCTAATATGGGACTTAGGGCGTTCAATCCTACATCAATCGATGCGTTTTGACGAGGCGAATTCAACGGCGTAGGATTTTTACTTTACTCCAACGGTTACCGAGAAAATCGCAAAAAACCGCGAAAAAATCGTAAAAAATAGCTAAATTCCATCCTAGGAATGGATTTTTCAAGCTACGACATTTTCTCCAACACCATTCGAAAGAGGGCCTTTTTCTGATTCAGAATCACCCCCGAATCGACTTTCTATCGTTAATAGTTTAGGCGCTAGGAGCGCTTGAAGTTTGTCCTGTTTCGCCCTATATTCACCCCTATATTCGGTCTATTTTCGACGTTTTACCCTAACTTCGAATAGCGTTTTCTCGAAATCTATGCGTCCCGCGTCCGAACCGATATATTCTACGTAATTACCGCTCCAAATATGTATATTCTGGCGCAAAATAACTGCGAAATTCGAACATGAATTTTTCGTCAAATATCCGAAAATTGCCTTATATACACCCCTATTTTAGCCCGTTTTGACCCAAACTTTGCAAGCCGTTTTCTCCAAAACTATACGTTCCACGTCCGAACCGATATGTTCTACGTTATTACCGGTACGAATATGTATATTCTGACGCAAAATAACTTCGAAAATCGAACATGAATTTTTCGTCGAGTGACCAATATTTCGTTAAAAATCGCGATTTTCGTTAAGAGCCAAATTTCAAATCGCTCTCACCGCTTTATTTATGGCTCGATCCCGATCGAGTAGACCTTCCTCGATGCAGATTTTGCCTAGGAATCGAATGGAATAAGAGCGAACGCGCTATCTATAATAGTTTTCGCGTTAGAGCGAAATTATGGTAATTTTAGGTAAGAATTTTTCAAGCTTCAAAGTATCATATCTCCCGAACGGCAGGAGTTAGGGACCTCCGGTTTGTTTCATTTTAATCGTCTCATCGAGTACTATAAGCATGCCGAGTTTGAACTGGCTAGCTCAATCGGAAGTATGCTATCTCGAAAAACTGAAAAAAATTCTATGCTTTGAGGTAGAAATTCACTTCGACAAAAATATTTTTGCGTCCAATCGCGTTCAAAATAAGCCTATCCGATAGATTTTGACCCGTAGATTCCAAATCTTCCATCCCCGACGCTGTATCTCTTACCGTTCTCGAGGGAAAGAAAACTTCGCCCGATTGCGTTCGAAATAGGCCTATCGGATAGGTCTCGACGAGTAGATTCCAAATATGGCATTATAAACGCTCTAGCTCCAACCGTTACGGAGATATGGACGATTAAAGTTTCCTACGTCCTATCGCGTTCATTCATATACCAATCGACGCGTCTTGACGCGCTGATTCCAACGGTATATGATTTGTTTAGATTATTTCAAACGGTTGCCGAGAAAATGCAAAAAACCTCAAAAAATGCTAAAAATCACTAAAATCGCATACCCCTTTTTCGCTAATATGGGACTTAGGGCGTTCAATCCTACATCAATCGATGCGTTTTGACGAGGCGAATTCAACGGCGTAGGATTTTTTACTTTACTCCAACGGTTACCGAGAAAATCGCAAAAAACCGCGAAAAAATCGTAAAAAATAGCTAAATTCCATCCTAGGAATGGATTTTTTCAAGCTACGACATTTTCTCCAACACCATTCGAAAGAGGGCCTTTTTCTGATTCAGAATCACCCCCGAATCGACTTTCTATCGTTAATAGTTTAGGCGCTAGGAGCGCTTGAAGTTTGTCCTGTTTCGCCCTATATTCACCCCTATATTCGGTCTATTTTCGACGTTTTACCCTAACTTCGAATAGCGTTTTCTCGAAATCTATGCGTCCCGCGTCCGAACCGATATATTCTACGTAATTACCGCTCCAAATATGTATATTCTGGCGCAAAATAACTGCGAAATTCGAACATGAATTTTTCGTCAAATATCCGAAAATTGCCTTATATACACCCCTATTTTAGCCCGTTTTGACCCAAACTTTGCAAGCCGTTTTCTCCAAAACTATACGTTCCACGTCCGAACCGATATGTTCTACGTTATTACCGGTACGAATATGTATATTCTGACGCAAAATAACTTCGAAAATCGAACATGAATTTTTCGTCGAGTGACCAATATTTCGTTAAAAATCGCGATTTTCGTTAAGAGCCAAATTTCAAATCGCTCTCACCGCTTTATTTATGGCTCGATCCCGATCGAGTAGACCTTCCTCGATGCAGATTTTGCCTAGGAATCGAATGGAATAAGAGCGAACGCGCTATCTATAATAGTTTTCGCGTTAGAGCGAAATTATGGTAATTTTAGGTAAGAATTTTTTCAAGCTTCAAAGTATCATATCTCCCGAACGGCAGGAGTTAGGGACCTCCGGTTTGTTTCATTTTAATCGTCTCATCGAGTACTATAAGCATGCCGAGTTTGAACTGGCTAGCTCAATCGGAAGTATGCTATCTCGAAAAACTGAAAAAATTCTATGCTTTGAGGTAGAAATTCACTTCGACAAAAATATTTTTTGCGTCCAATCGCGTTCAAAATAAGCCTATCCGATAGATTTTGACCCGTAGATTCCAAATCTTCCATCCCCGACGCTGTATCTCTTACCGTTCTCGAGGGAAAGAAAACTTCGCCCGATTGCGTTCGAAATAGGCCTATCGGATAGGTCTCGACGAGTAGATTCCAAATATGGCATTATAAACGCTCTAGCTCCAACCGTTACGGAGATATGGACGATTAAAGTTTCCTACGTCCTATCGCGTTCATTCATATACCAATCGACGCGTCTTGACGCGCTGATTCCAACGGTATATGATTTGTTTAGATTATTTCAAACGGTTGCCGAGAAAATGCAAAAAACCTCAAAAAATGCTAAAAATCACTAAAATCGCATACCCCTTTTTCGCTAATATGGGACTTAGGGCGTTCAATCCTACATCAATCGATGCGTTTTGACGAGGCGAATTCAACGGCGTAGGATTTTTTACTTTACTCCAACGGTTACCGAGAAAATCGCAAAAAACCGCGAAAAATCGTAAAAATAGCTAAATTCCATCCTAGGAATGGATTTTTTCAAGCTACGACATTTTCTCCAACACCATTCGAAAGAGGGCCTTTTTCTGATTCAGAATCACCCCCGAATCGACTTTCTATCGTTAATAGTTTAGGCGCTAGGAGCGCTTGAAGTTTGTCCTGTTTCGCCCTATATTCACCCCTATATTCGGTCTATTTTCGACGTTTTACCCTAACTTCGAATAGCGTTTTCTCGAAATCTATGCGTCCCGCGTCCGAACCGATATATTCTACGTAATTACCGCTCCAAATATGTATATTCTGGCGCAAAATAACTGCGAAATTCGAACATGAATTTTTCGTCAAATATCCGAAAATTGCCTTATATACACCCCTATTTTAGCCCGTTTTGACCCAAACTTTGCAAGCCGTTTTCTCCAAAACTATACGTTCCACGTCCGAACCGATATGTTCTACGTTATTACCGGTACGAATATGTATATTCTGACGCAAAATAACTTCGAAAATCGAACATGAATTTTTCGTCGAGTGACCAATATTTCGTTAAAAATCGCGA
Organism: Chrysina gloriosa; assembly: GCA_038088585.1. Taxonomy (NCBI): domain Eukaryota; kingdom Metazoa; phylum Arthropoda; class Insecta; order Coleoptera; family Scarabaeidae; genus Chrysina; species Chrysina gloriosa. The sequence continues at coordinate 47,241,165 of CM076093.1, read as the reverse complement.
TTTTCGTTAAGAGCCAAATTTCAAATCGCTCTCACCGCTTTATTTATGGCTCGATCCCGATCGAGTAGACCTTCCTCGATGCAGATTTTGCCTAGGAATCGAATGGAATAAGAGCGAACGCGCTATCTATAATAGTTTTCGCGTTAGAGCGAAATTATGGTAATTTTAGGTAAGAATTTTTTCAAGCTTCAAAGTATCATATCTCCCGAACGGCAGGAGTTAGGGACCTCCGGTTTGTTTCATTTTAATCGTCTCATCGAGTACTATAAGCATGCCGAGTTTGAACTGGCTAGCTCAATCGGAAGTATGCTATCTCGAAAAACTGAAAAAATTCTATGCTTTGAGGTAGAAATTCACTTCGACAAAAATATTTTTTGCGTCCAATCGCGTTCAAAATAAGCCTATCCGATAGATTTTGACCCGTAGATTCCAAATCTTCCATCCCCGACGCTGTATCTCTTACCGTTCTCGAGGGAAAGAAAACTTCGCCCGATTGCGTTCGAAATAGGCCTATCGGATAGGTCTCGACGAGTAGATTCCAAATATGGCATTATAAACGCTCTAGCTCCAACCGTTACGGAGATATGGACGATTAAAGTTTCCTACGTCCTATCGCGTTCATTCATATACCAATCGACGCGTCTTGACGCGCTGATTCCAACGGTATATGATTTGTTTAGATTATTTCAAACGGTTGCCGAGAAAATGCAAAAACCTCAAAAAATGCTAAAAATCACTAAAATCGCATACCCCTTTTTCGCTAATATGGGACTTAGGGCGTTCAATCCTACATCAATCGATGCGTTTTGACGAGGCGAATTCAACGGCGTAGGATTTTTTTACTTTACTCCAACGGTTACCGAGAAAATCGCAAAACCGCGAAAAAATCGTAAAAATAGCTAAATTCCATCCTAGGAATGGATTTTTTCAAGCTACGACATTTTCTCCAACACCATTCGAAAGAGGGCCTTTTCTGATTCAGAATCACCCCCGAATCGACTTTCTATCGTTAATAGTTTAGGCGCTAGGAGCGCTTGAAGTTTGTCCTGTTTCGCCCTATATTCACCCCTATATTCGGTCTATTTTCGACGTTTTACCCTAACTTCGAATAGCGTTTTCTCGAAATCTATGCGTCCCGCGTCCGAACCGATATATTCTACGTAATTACCGCTCCAAATATGTATATTCTGGCGCAAAATAACTGCGAAATTCGAACATGAATTTTTCGTCAAATATCCGAAAATTGCCTTATATACACCCCTATTTTAGCCCGTTTTGACCCAAACTTTGCAAGCCGTTTTCTCCAAAACTATACGTTCCACGTCCGAACCGATATGTTCTACGTTATTACCGGTACGAATATGTATATTCTGACGCAAAATAACTTCGAAAATCGAACATGAATTTTTCGTCGAGTGACCAATATTTCGTTAAAAATCGCGATTTTCGTTAAGAGCCAAATTTCAAATCGCTCTCACCGCTTTATTTATGGCTCGATCCCGATCGAGTAGACCTTCCTCGATGCAGATTTTGCCTAGGAATCGAATGGAATAAGAGCGAACGCGCTATCTATAATAGTTTTCGCGTTAGAGCGAAATTATGGTAATTTTAGGTAAGAATTTTTTCAAGCTTCAAAGTATCATATCTCCCGAACGGCAGGAGTTAGGGACCTCCGGTTTGTTTCATTTTAATCGTCTCATCGAGTACTATAAGCATGCCGAGTTTGAACTGGCTAGCTCAATCGGAAGTATGCTATCTCGAAAAACTGAAAAAATTCTATGCTTTGAGGTAGAAATTCACTTCGACAAAAATATGTTTTGCGTCCAATCGCGTTCAAAATAAGCCTATCCGATAGATTTTGACCCGTAGATTACAAATCTTCCATCCCCGACGCTGTATCTCTTACCGTTCTCGAGGGAAAGAAAACTTCGCCCGATTGCGTTCGAAATAGGCCTATCGGATAGGTCTCGACGAGTAGATTCCAAATATGGCATTATAAACGCTCTAGCTCCAACCGTTACGGAGATATGGACGATTAAAGTTTCCTACGTCCTATCGCGTTCATTCATATACCAATCGACGCGTCTTGACGCGCTGATTCCAACGGTATATGATTTGTTTAGATTATTTCAAACGGTTGCCGAGAAAATGCAAAAACCTCAAAAAATGCTAAAAATCACTAAAATCGCATACCCCTTTTTCGCTAATATGGGACTTAGGGCGTTCAATCCTACATCAATCGATGCGTTTTGACGAGGCGAATTCAACGGCGTAGGATTTTTTTACTTTACTCCAACGGTTACCGAGAAAATCGCAAAACCGCGAAAAATCGTAAAAATAGCTAAATTCCATCCTAGGAATGGATTTTTTCAAGCTACGACATTTTCTCCAACACCATTCGAAAGAGGGCCTTTTTCTGATTCAGAATCACCCCCGAATCGACTTTCTATCGTTAATAGTGTAGGCGCTAGGAGCGCTTGAAGTTTGTCCTGTTTCGCCCTATATTCACCCCTATATTCGGTCTATTTTCGACGTTTTACCCTAACTTCGAATAGCGTTTTCTCGAAATCTATGCGTCCCGCGTCCGAACCGATATATTCTACGTAATTACCGCTCCAAATATGTATATTCTGGCGCAAAATAACTGCGAAATTCGAACATGAATTTTTCGTCAAATATCCGAAAATTGCCTTATATACACCCCTATTTTAGCCCGTTTTGACCCAAACTTTGCAAGCCGTTTTCTCCAAAACTATACGTTCCACGTCCGAACCGATATGTTCTACGTTATTACCGGTACGAATATGTATATTCTGACGCAAAATAACTTCGAAAATCGAACATGAATTTTTCGTCGAGTGACCAATATTTCGTTAAAAATCGCGATTTTCGTTAAGAGCCAAATTTCAAATCGCTCTCACCGCTTTATTTATGGCTCGATCCCGATCGAGTAGACCTTCCTCGATGCAGATTTTGCCTAGGAATCGAATGGAATAAGAGCGAACGCGCTATCTATAATAGTTTTCGCGTTAGAGCGAAATTATGGTAATTTTAGGTAAGAATTTTTTCAAGCTTCAAAGTATCATATCTCCCGAACGGCAGGAGTTAGGGACCTCCGGTTTGTTTCATTTTAATCGTCTCATCGAGTACTATAAGCATGCCGAGTTTGAACTGGCTAGCTCAATCGGAAGTATGCTATCTCGAAAAACTGAAAAAATTCTATGCTTTGAGGTAGAAATTCACTTCGACAAAAATATTTTTTGCGTCCAATCGCGTTCAAAATAAGCCTATCCGATAGATTTTGACCCGTAGATTCCAAATCTTCCATCCCCGACGCTGTATCTCTTACCGTTCTCGAGGGAAAGAAAACTTCGCCCGATTGCGTTCGAAATAGGCCTATCGGATAGGTCTCGACGAGTAGATTCCAAATATGGCATTATAAACGCTCTAGCTCCAACCGTTACGGAGATATGGACGATTAAAGTTTCCTACGTCCTATCGCGTTCATTCATATACCAATCGACGCGTCTTGACGCGCTGATTCCAACGGTATATGATTTGTTTAGATTATTTCAAACGGTTGCCGAGAAAATGCAAAAAACCTCAAAAAAATGCTAAAAATCACTAAAATCGCATACCCCTTTTTCGCTAATATGGGACTTAGGGCGTTCAATCCTACATCAATCGATGCGTTTTGACGAGGCGAATTCAACGGCGTAGGATTTTTTTACTTTACTCCAACGGTTACCGAGAAAATCGCAAAAACCGCGAAAAAATCGTAAAAAATAGCTAAATTCCATCCTAGGAATGGATTTTTTCAAGCTACGACATTTTCTCCAACACCATTCGAAAGAGGGCCTTTTTCTGATTCAGAATCACCCCCGAATCGACTTTCTATCGTTAATAGTTTAGGCGCTAGGAGCGCTTGAAGTTTGTCCTGTTTCGCCCTATATTCACCCCTATATTCGGTCTATTTTCGACGTTTTACCCTAACTTCGAATAGCGTTTTCTCGAAATCTATGCGTCCCGCGTCCGAACCGATATATTCTACGTAATTACCGCTCCAAATATGTATATTCTGGCGCAAAATAACTGCGAAATTCGAACATGAATTTTTCGTCAAATATCCGAAAATTGCCTTATATACACCCCTATTTTAGCCCGTTTTGACCCAAACTTTGCAAGCCGTTTTCTCCAAAACTATACGTTCCACGTCCGAACCGATATGTTCTACGTTATTACCGGTACGAATATGTATATTCTGACGCAAAATAACTTCGAAAATCGAACATGAATTTTTCGTCGAGTGACCAATATTTCGTTAAAAATCGCGATTTTCGTTAAGAGCCAAATTTCAAGTCGCTCTCACCGCTTTATTTATGGCTCGATCCCGATCGAGTAGACCTTCCTCGATGCAGATTTTGCCTAGGAATCGAATGGAATAAGAGCGAACGCGCTATCTATAATAGTTTTCGCGTTAGAGCGAAATTATGGTAATTTTAGGTAAGATATTTTTTCAAGCTTCAAAGTATCATATCTCCCGAACGGCAGGAGTTAGGGACCTCCGGTTTGTTTCATTTTAATCGTCTCATCGAGTACTATAAGCATGCCGAGTTTGAACTGGCTAGCTCAATCGGAAGTATGCTATCTCGAAAAACTGAAAAAATTCTATGCTTTGAGGTAGAAATTCACTTCGACAAAAATATGTTTTGCGTCCAATCGCGTTCAAAATAAGCCTATCCGATAGATTTTGACCCGTAGATTACAAATCTTCCATCCCCGACGCTGTATCTCTTACCGTTCTCGAGGGAAAGAAAACTTCGCCCGATTGCGTTCGAAATAGGCCTATCGGATAGGTCTCGACGAGTAGATTCCAAATATGGCATTATAAACGCTCTAGCTCCAACCGTTACGGAGATATGGACGATTAAAGTTTCCTACGTCCTATCGCGTTCATTCATATACCAATCGACGCGTCTTGACGCGCTGATTCCAACGGTATATGATTTGTTTAGATTATTTCAAACGGTTGCCGAGAAAATGCAAAAACCGCAAAAAATGCTAAAAATCACTAAAATCGCATACCCCTTTTTCGCTAATATGGGACTTAGGGCGTTCAATCCTACATCAATCGATGCGTTTTGACGAGGCGAATTCAACGGCGTAGGATTTTTTTACTTTACTCCAACGGTTACCGAGAAAATCGCAAAAAACCGCGAAAAATCGTAAAAAATAGCTAAATTCCATCCTAGGAATGGATTTTTTCAAGCTACGACATTTTCTCCAACACCATTCGAAAGAGGGCCTTTTTCTGATTCAGAATCACCCCGAATCGACTTTCTATCGTTAATAGTGTAGGCGCTAGGAGCGCTTGAAGTTTGTCCTGTTTCGCCCTATATTCACCCCTATATTCGGTCTATTTTCGACGTTTTACCCTAACTTCGAATAGCGTTTTCTCGAAATCTATGCGTCCCGCGTCCGAACCGATATATTCTACGTAATTACCGCTCCAAATATGTATATTCTGGCGCAAAATAACTGCGAAATTCGAACATGAATTTTTCGTCAAATATCCGAAAATTGCCTTATATACACCCCTATTTTAGCCCGTTTTGACCCAAACTTTGCAAGCCGTTTTCTCCAAAACTATACGTTCCACGTCCGAACCGATATGTTCTACGTTATTACCGGTACGAATATGTATATTCTGACGCAAAATAACTTCGAAAATCGAACATGAATTTTTCGTCGAGTGACCAATATTTCGTTAAAAATCGCGATTTTCGTTAAGAGCCAAATTTCAAATCGCTCTCACCGCTTTATTTATGGCTCGATCCCGATCGAGTAGACCTTCCTCGATGCAGATTTTGCCTAGGAATCGAATGGAATAAGAGCGAACGCGCTATCTATAATAGTTTTCGCGTTAGAGCGAAATTATGGTAATTTTAGGTAAGAATTTTTTCAAGCTTCAAAGTATCATATCTCCCGAACGGCAGGAGTTAGGGACCTCCGGTTTGTTTCATTTTAATCGTCTCATCGAGTACTATAAGCATGCCGAGTTTGAACTGGCTAGCTCAATCGGAAGTATGCTATCTCGAAAAACTGAAAAAATTCTATGCTTTGAGGTAGAAATTCACTTCGACAAAAATATGTTTTGCGTCCAATCGCGTTCAAAATAAGCCTATCCGATAGATTTTGACCCGTAGATTCCAAATCTTCCATCCCCGACGCTGTATCTCTTACCGTTCTCGAGGGAAAGAAAACTTCGCCCGATTGCGTTCGAAATAGGCCTATCGGATAGGTCTCGACGAGTAGATTCCAAATATGGCATTATAAACGCTCTAGCTCCAACCGTTACGGAGATATGGACGATTAAAGTTTCCTACGTCCTATCGCGTTCATTCATATACCAATCGACGCGTCTTGACGCGCTGATTCCAACGGTATATGATTTGTTTAGATTATTTCAAACGGTTGCCGAGAAAATGCAAAAAACCTCAAAAAATGCTAAAAATCACTAAAATCGCATACCCCTTTTTCGCTAATATGGGACTTAGGGCGTTCAATCCTACATCAATCGATGCGTTTTGACGAGGCGAATTCAACGGCGTAGGATTTTTACTTTACTCCAACGGTTACCGAGAAAATCGCAAAAAACCGCGAAAAAATCGTAAAAAATAGCTAAATTCCATCCTAGGAATGGATTTTTTCAAGCTACGACATTTTCTCCAACACCATTCGAAAGAGGGCCTTTTTCTGATTCAGAATCACCCCCGAATCGACTTTCTATCGTTAATAGTGTAGGCGCTAGGAGCGCTTGAAGTTTGTCCTGTTTCGCCCTATATTCACCCCTATATTCGGTCTATTTTCGACGTTTTACCCTAACTTCGAATAGCGTTTTCTCGAAATCTATGCGTCCCGCGTCCGAACCGATATATTCTACGTAATTACCGCTCCAAATATGTATATTCTGGCGCAAAATAACTGCGAAATTCGAACATGAATTTTTCGTCAAATATCCGAAAATTGCCTTATATACACCCCTATTTTAGCCCGTTTTGACCCAAACTTTGCAAGCCGTTTTCTCCAAAACTATACGTTCCACGTCCGAACCGATATGTTCTACGTTATTACCGGTACGAATATGTATATTCTGACGCAAAATAACTTCGAAAATCGAACATGAATTTTTCGTCGAGTGACCAATATTTCGTTAAAAATCGCGATTTTCGTTAAGAGCCAAATTTCAAATCGTCCTTACTATATAAGCCTATGCGTTGCATGTGATTTATTCAAACAAATTGGTATTTCTATGTTAGTTTCGTGTTCTTATTAGCGAGAGCGTCAATCTCCATTGAAGTGAGTGGTGTTACTAAAGTTTAGAGGTTATCTTACTACGGTGACGTTGGTTCAAAATGGCAATTCCCTAGGCTGTCTTAGGGTGGACAAGTTAAAAGAATGAAACTAAATTACCATTCCAGGATGACACCACATTTTCAAAACAGATATAGATTAAGCGAGACATTTATCTCAACGCGCATGGGCGAGTGGCGTATTATTGGTGGTTTGGTAGTTATGTATCTTCATTGTGAGATTAAATTCTATAGATGCCTGGAGCCGCATTTTTTAATTTGGTTGCTGTGATTTGCACTACACCTTCATTTGTTGGTGGGACGTTGATTTGTTCTAATTTCATGGCCAAGATTTGTGGAGGTATCAGTGACATACGCTACTCTATTCGTTTTTGTGAAATGTCAATTTTAATAATGCTGAGTACATATTTCCATCAATTTTATTTTTGTAAATATTTGGGTGGTAGAACTGCTATACACATATTGTCGCGTTTTGTCCATTTTATTTTATTACTAGGATTTTTTAAAAAGGTGGATGACGTCTATCATTGACTAGTGCAAATTGGACTGACGCATCACTCCTCCGAATTTTATTATTCAATGGTAAGTTGTCATCGGTTAATTGCTTTTAAACTTCCAAACGAGATATGATGTTCAATACTGAAGAGCAAAGGTTATTTTGTTACGGTTTCTAAAAACAAATATCGGAAATTAAACGAATAAAAGTGAGTTCTGATTGGTTAAAAATACCTAGGTAGGGGGTATATATGTTTCAACATTTATCATTCTCAGAACGTTTACAAACGTTTTTGGAACACCTTCATCAGCACGTAATTACCGGTCCGAATATGTATATTCTGGCGCAAAGTAACTGCGAAATTCGAACGTGTATTTTTCGTCGAATGACCAATATTTCGTTAAAAATCTCGATTTTCATTTTGGGCCAAATTTCAAATCCCTCTCACTCCTTTGTTTATTGTTCGATCGCGATCGAATAGACCTTTCAGAAGCAGATTTTGTCTAGGAATCAAATGGAACAAGAACGAACGCGTTATCTCTAATGGTTTTCGCGCTAAAATGAAATTATGGTAATTTTAGGTAACAAATTTTTTCAAACTTCAAAATACCATATCTCCGGAACGGTAAGAGCTAGGGACCTCCGGTTTGTTTTACTTTAATCAGTTCCTCGAATACTTTAAGCCTACCGAGATTTAACCGGCTAGCGCTATCGGAAGTATGCTATGTCGAGAAACTGACAAAATTTCTATGCTTTGAGGTAGAAATTCTCTAAGACAAAAATATTTTTTGCGTCCAATCGGATTAGAAATGCGCCTATTCGATAGATTTTGGCCCATAGATGAATTTTTCATCGCATGACGAAAATTCCGTAAAAAAATCGATGCTTTTGTTTCGGACCAAATTTCAAATTGCTCTCACTACTTTATTTATGGCCGGATCGCGATCGAATGGAGGTTCCTATAACCAGAACGAACGCGCTATTCCTAATAATTTTCGCGCTAGAACGAAATTCCAAACGGGTTTAACCTTCCTATACTCACGTCAAAATGAAAGACGTATACTATACTATATAAATCGGTCTCACAGACCGTATGCGTGAGTATAGGAAGGTTAAACGATTGTGTGGTGAGAAGTTTACCGATGTGACATCTTGTTAGTAAATACAGAACACAGAATGCGATCACTAACGTATTGATGGAGATTGTACGGAGGATTTCGCGTACCAACAGCGTCTGAAGAATAATGCGATTTTTACGCCGAAAGAAAAGAAAATTACTCACCAAATCGGCCACGAAATAATTGATATTATCGGCGGCGACGCCGTCCACGATGGCCTTCATAACCGAACCGAACAAGGCGTTAGCGTACGGCTTGAACAGCTCCCGTTCGTTTTCCAGAGCCTTAAGCAGGAACAGCTTCACATTCCTGGGCGTGTCGTCGTTCTCCAGATCCTTCCTGATGCTGTCGACGTAGGCGGGCACCGCCCCCGACTCGGATTGTGCGCCGTAGACTTTTTCATCGTGCAGATGCCGGAAGAGTCCGCAAAGCATCAACATGCACTCGTGCGAATTGAGCTCGTCCGCATCGATGTCGATCTGCATTTCCCCGCGCCTGACGCCTGTGGTACAGATCAAGTTTCTCACGATAAAAATGGGAAAATTGGAAAGCAACGGGAAACAAGACAGGGTAAGGGAAATTAAGGGAAAAAATGAGGGAAAACGGACAATAGTGCTAGAAGTTAGTTTCTGAACGAATAACACATGATAGTTTCTGAACGGGCCTGCTAGTGGCAACAAGAATAAGATGGAGGAGGATTGAAGATGCGCCTGTTGTATGAAGGTGCTACTTTCTCATGTTGGGATATAGTTTAACATTGCTGAAAATACGAGTCGAGTGCTTTATGTTACTTTCTGAACGAACAATATATGATAGTTTCTGAACGGGCCCGCTAGTAGCAACAAGAATAAGATGGAGGAGGATTGAAGTTGCGCCTTGTGTATGAAGGTGCTACTTTCTCATGTGGGGATATAGTTTAACATTGCTGAAAATGCGAGTCGAGTGGTTTAAGTTAGTTTCTGAACGAACAATATATGATAGTTTCTGAACGGGGCCGCTAGTAGCAAGAAGAATAAGATGGAGGATTGAAGTTGCGCCTGTTGTATGAAGATGCTACCTTCTCATGTTGGGATATAGTTTAACATTCCTGAAAACGCGAGTGGTATAAGTTAGTTTCTGGACGAACAATATATGATAGTTTCTGAACGGGTCCGCTAGTAGCAAGAAGAATAAGATAGAGGAGGATTGAAGTTGCGCCTGTTCTATGAAGGTGCTACCTTCTCATGTTGGGATATAGTTTAACATTCCAGAAAACGCGAGTGGTATAAGTTAGTTTCTGGACGAACAATATATGATAGTTTCTGAACGGACCCGCTAGTAGCAAGAAGAATAAGATGGAGGAGGATTGAAGTTGCGCCTGTTGTATGAAGGTGCTACCTTCTCATGTTGGGATATAGTTTAACATTCCTGAAAACGCGAGTGGTATAAGTTAGTTTCTGGACGAACAATATACGATAGTTTCTGAACGGACCCGCTAGTAGCAAGAAGAATAAGATGGAGGAGGATTGAAGTTGCGCCTGTTGTATGAAGGCGCTACCTTCTCATGTTGGGATATAGTTTAACATTGCTGAAAATGCGAGTCGAGTGGTATAAGTTAGTTTCTGAACGAACAATATATGATAGTTTCTGAACGGGCTCACTAATAACAAGAAGAATAAAATGGAGGAGGGTTGAAGTTGCGTTTGTTGTATGAGGTGCTACTTCCTCTTGTTGGAATATAGTTTATCATTCGTGAAAATGCAAGTGGTGTGTTGTTGGGCGAGTTACCTACCTTTTGCCGTGTCATTATCACCATACTCTTGACTCCTCAATATCGATCTCGACAAATCATACTTGACGATGTCTTCGCTAACGGTACTCTCGAATATATTCTGCGATTCTATATACTTCAAAGATTCGGCCACGCCTCGCCTCCTCTTCTCTCGATAAGTGCTCCTGATCGAAACCAGATGTTCCCGCTTTTTCGGTATTTTCTCGAAATCCACCGGAAATCCGTAGTTTCGATTGAGGTCGACGACGTTCCTCCACAGCTGGTTCCGGCCGTTCGCGTCTCGTTTGAAGACCAGATCGTAGAAGATGGTTTCGCGTTGCGTGTTGCACACGGCGCTTATTAACGCGTTGTAGCTCTCGCATTTGCAGATACGGTCCCAGTTTCGGAGCTCATCCTCATACACCTTGGAATCTTTGAGTAATTGGGCCGTATCGCGTATCAATTCCTTCACCAGTTGTTTCGGATTTTTGGTGTTGGGAAACGCGCTTAGGGTTATAGGGCATAACACTCCGCCCCCTTCGCTGATCTTAATTTTAGTGAGCAATATCCGGATCAGGATGAAAGCGTTGGTTTTCTTCAGGTATTCCATTGAATTTTCGCATTTTTTCCGAATCAAAGCCATGATTTCGGGGATGTTTTTACGTAAAATTTCTCGAGAGCTTCGTAAGCGGAGTGTCTCAGAAGATTCGCCAGGATTTCCCTGGTTAGGTCGTATTGCTTTACCAGCGGATAATCGGTACAATCCGTGCGGTAGATGAGATCTAACATCTGGGCTTGTGATTCGATGTCGATGATTTTCATGAACGCCTTGCAAAACTGATCGACGTTGAGGTCGTCCTTCGGTTGGACCAGTACGAAGATTTTAGAGGCGAAAGCGAACAAGCAATTCGATTTGGCCAGGATAGCTGCTTGGAATGATTTGTTCACGAAGAGCGCAGCTGCGACCTTCATCTCGGGATGAAGGTCCAGGAAATAGTTTTCTTCCAGGCGCTTTAAGCGGCCACTGTAAGAAACTGATTTTAAAACGAAAAGAAACGAAATATTGGGAAAAAATATGAAAACTTCTGAAGTTTTTTATTTACAAATCCAAAAAATTTTGCCGTTTTAAAAAAAAATTAAAAATTGTGACAATACCGAGAATTCAAAAATTTCTTAATAAATAATGGAAATAACGCCCTACTTGTATAACTCTAGGAATCTACGGGTCGGGATTTCATAGTAGATTTGATTACCTAATTGTTTGGAAAAATTCTATGAACAAATGCAATTTTTGAAGGTTTGGTAGTTTGAAAAAGGCTAAAATACACAAAAATTTAAAAGATAATAAAACTCATAGATTCAAGAAACGTAGGAAAACTTGAAAATTTGGCGATTCATATGTTGAACCTTTTGAAAAATTTAAAAATATAGAACGATTCAAAAATATTCAAAGTTTTTAAACAAATTCAATAATTCATATATTTTAAAATTTCCAAAAATTTTGAAAAATGCCAGAATTGGGAAAATGATAAAACTTTCAAAATTTTTGATAAGTAATGGAAAAAAATTCTTGTTCGAGTGGAATCTACATGAGACTTTATATTTGATAGTTTGAATCTAATTTTCTGGTTTTTAAAAAAATTTTGAATATGCATGCATAATTTTCTGAACCGTTGGAGATAAATTGGAAGAAATTTGGAAATCAACGTTCTTGACGATCGCCAAATTTTAAAATTCTAGACAATTGAAATACAAATAAAAATATTGACATTCTGAAAGTATAGAAATAGGGAAATATTGTTTAGAAATTTGTAATTTAGAAGTACTTGAAATTATAGCATATATTGAAGTTTAGAAGGCTTGAAGTTTTACAAATTTTGACCATGAGAAACATTTTAAAACTCTAAGAAGTTTGAAATTTTGTTTGGAATATTAAAGTTCTAAAAAACTGGAAATTTTGGAGTTCAGAAATATTGAATTGTTTTTTGGAAATTCAAAATTTTTAAATTTCAAAGAACGTTAAAATTTTGAATAATTCTGGGTATATTGTAAATTTGTAAAAAAAATTATAACTAGGCAAGATATCACCCTACTTCTTCTTCATATTGGATGAGTCACTATTTAACTTTGTAACATTCCAGAAAATTCTATATATCTAACGAGCGTTTGGAAGTAGGTACATTGTTTTCGGTGCGAAACATTGAACTAAGAACTTTTTGAAAAAGGAAGAAACTTATCTAAAGAAGATAGACGCGAAGAGAAAGGTAAATAATCAACATAGGAAGAAATGAGTCGAAAGTCGTGTTCTTACCTAAAAATGTCCACCACATTATCCTCCGTTCCTCCTCCTTTCAAGAATACAGAAAGAGCTGACATCCAGCAACTCAAAAATTCGAATTTCTTATGCGGTAGCAAGGTCACGTCCGAAATCAGACTTTCCACAAACTCCATGGTCCACGACCAAGGTTCTTGCACATACTCCACGTTCGATTGGACCAGCGTATCGATGAGGGGAGAAATTTTTTCCAGCAACATCACTCCTCTAACCCTATCTTCGATTTTTCCGTCGTAAAACTCCCGGAAGGTGACCCAATGCGATAAGATTTCTTCGACGAAGTCCCGGTTGAATAATGTCCTATTCATCGATAGAAACCCGATTATTTCCTCGACGAAATATAGCGTGTTCGTGCCGTCTTTCTCTAATAGGAGTCGCAGGAATCGTCTTAAGTTTGTCCCCAAAGATTCGATTAGGGTGGATTTGAAAGTTTCGAAGACGTATTTTCCGAATTCGTATTCGTTCCGTTGTCGGACAGTCCTAACCAGTTTTTGATCGCGGAGGATGTCCACTAAGACTTCGACATCGTCATTTCTCAAAGACAACTCCATTTTTAACCGGCAATATTCCTCAGCGGTATCTTGCAAGGTCACCACTGCATTCCCCGATTCCATCATGTTCTGGACGAGATCCTTTAAAGAATTTTCCGTGTACTTCTTCAATGACAATTTCTCGGAGAAACGGCTCTTGCTCAAAATCAACAATCCTTTGAGGAGTTGGCGCTGCTTGAACGGCACGGTCGCCCTCAAATCGTAGTTTCGTTGAAGATTTCGGGCCAAATATCGATGCACTGCAGAAACGAACCTGTCGACGAGGTCGTCTTTCATGTTTTCCAGCAAGAAATTCACTTCTTGGGCGCGGATATCTTCGGCTAGCAGACTATCGTTTTCGAAAATTGACTCGGCCAGTAAACTCAGATGTTCTTCCTCGTTTAGGCAACCGCTCGTCACGAAGTATCTGACGTACTTCTTCGTTATGCCGCTCTTCAACGTGTTGAAACGCTCCTTATCCATCGAGGTGAACGCGAAGTTTCGACTTAGATCGATTGAGGGGTGTAAAATGTTTCTATAGAAATCGTGGGCGGCTTCGTAGAACGGGGTTAAAACGGATTCGTCCATCGCGATCCCCGATCTGTGGAAAAATATATGCGTGTCCAGCAAACACAGAAAATCGGACATCCACTTGAACAACGTTTCGATGCTTAGATCGTCCATCCGCAGCGTATTATTCCGGAAATATAGCTCGTGCATCCAGTTATTTCCGGAAATCGATCGGAAATACTCCATAAATTCGGGCAAATCGCCTTCCCCGCAAAGCGGAGCCACGCTCAGGAACAGATCGAAACATTTCTCTCTGCAATGGCGATTGGGCGAACCGGTCTGTTTGAGGAGCCAGCAAGCGACGTCGATCAACAGCCCGCGTTCGAAACTGGGCGGAATTTTTCGAAATCGATTTTGCTCGTTAAATTCCTCCGATTTCTCCACCAATCCTCTCCGCAAATGGTTCAAACTCGCGTGCACTTGCGCCAAGCAATCGTATTCGTCGTACTCGTCGACCAACGAAAGGTTCGTCACGAAAGAATGCAACAATTCCAACCAGTACGCCTGGAATATGTACTCGTCCTCTCTGAGAATTCTGTATACGTTATTGAAGATGAGCGCGGCGGCGAAACGTTTCGACGGATCCGAATGGGAGCTGAAGAATTTTATTTTCCTAATGACGATCTCGATGTTGATCGGATCTTTCGCCATTCCGCGTTTCGTCGATTGTTTGATCGACCATTCCACGAACTCTTTGACGCAGGAACACGAGAAATCGCGAAGAGCCGAATCGGCCGTCTGCGTTACGCCGTCCTAAAACAAAATCGAAGCGGTTGCTTTTCACCTGTTTCGCCATATTAAACATGTACAGTCCGTTAAATATAGGAACGCACTTCAACCTACGCGAACTGTATGTGTGAGAGAAAGAGAGAGAGAGATGCGCACGACAAAGACGGACGACATTACACACATGACAACTGAATATATACCAATAACCTTAATTATACAATAATTAAAAGTGCAAAAGACAATTATTACAGTTTTTTTTTGTTAAATATTAGTGAAGTGTTTACTCTACGTTCAGTGCTTATTTTTCACTTTTGTTTTTTTAGTTTTTCTACATTCCGACATGTTTCGTGTTACAAAACAAAGGATTTATCCTTACATCTAGGTTGCTATCTCATTTAGTTTATTAGAAAAAGTCAATAATAACACGAAATTTGACGTTTTCGTGGCCAAGGTTACAGGAAAACGAGCGAACGAAAGAATTTTTTTTTAATGAAAACTGACAGATGTATTCGAGAACTGGAGCGTACCAATTTCGCATTTTTCCAAGGAAACTCAATTTCGTGGCCAATCAGATTTTACAAACGCCTTTTTTCCAATTAGGAAAATCGTCATTTCTACGATCGGTATGCCCTAAGTATTAAGGATGTCTATATCTATACACGATAAAAAAAAAAATTAAAATTGTTTTAAATTAGGGTGAAAGTAATGCTAAAAGTTATTTGGTACCGCTCCTCAGCTAATCCCTCCTATGAATTAGTATTCAAGGATCATATCTTATGCCTTTACCTGGCAGCAAACATAACTGTTTGTGATTAGTATCATGAAAGAGTATTGAGGCTCTTCTGAAAAGTTCTACCCGAACTAATACTTGCATTTAATATCGAAATTAATTTTGTAACTGGCACCCCATGATGTTAATGTATATTTACAAATCTAAGTACAAGGAAACTTTCACATTCAATCTGCAGAATTTTTATTCGATCACACGATCACAAGCAATAAGTAACTTAGCTGCGCTGTGGAACCTTCTATTTTGCTAGTGCGCACCTGACCTTGAAGTGCGTTCCTATATTCGACTCACTGTAAGTTAGTAACCTACCAAAACCGTTTCTATAACGATCGCCGTGTGCGAGGAAACTTTCATGAATTCGGACGAATACCAATGCATCAGTTGCAACACCAGAGGTTGCAAGATCTTTTGGACAGTTACGTCGGCGTCGCATCCGAGTAGCAAAAGGGCGCTTATCGTTTTCTTTAGGAGGCCGTGCAAGTCCTTCCTCGGCTCATCCGTCATTTGTTTTGCTAAAAGTAAACGGAAAATGCGTCACGTGACGTGAACCGATCGAAAGAACAATTTCGCATCGTTTATTGTTGATTTCTGGGATGTTTTCGGGGGCCTTCTTTTAAGACGCACCAAATCAAGAACCGACAAGAAAAAGTCCAAATTTGATCGAACATTTTTCACGGAAAGAAAGCCTCATGTAACATGGGTCAATCGGAAGAACTATTTCTCATCGTTTAATGTTGATTTTGCAGTGTTTTTGGGCGCCACTTTTTAAAACACTAAAAACCAACAACAGAATGTCCAAATTTGACCGAAATTTTTTACAGAATATAGCGGCCACGTCTTAACCCCGGGTCTATACAGTCTGTGGCAATTTTGGAAGACATCCAGGAAAACGAATGGGGACAAGGAAATTATAGCTGCAGTTGTCCAATTTGCGCCAATAGTACTACAACTATCTGAAACGACTGTAGTAGAACAGCAACATTGCGCTATACGAATACAGATGGCTTCATACTATACATTGAAACTATGAAGCATTATGTATTCGTATACTGCAATGTTTCTATTCTACTACAGTCTTTTCAGATCGCTGTAGTACTGTTGGAGCAAATTGAGCAACTCTAATTATAACTGTGGATACTTGGAATATTATGAGTTGACACGGAAAAAACAATGGAAATAGTTGAAGATATGAAGAGTTAATGTACAGATATTTTAGGGAGTACCAGTAATACAATAATACGCGTGAAGATTGCCTGCAAATGTGTGAGTCTGCGTTTAGTTCAGGTGCGGTAAGATACGGGTCAATTGTAAGAAATACATACAGTCTGTCAGAAAAAAGGCTTTAAAAGAAAAATGTGTTAACCATAGAAGTGAAAGTCCTTCCTCAGTGGAAAACTGGGGGAATTAAGAGCTCTGTGAAGTTGGAATCTTGAAATGTGAATTTTTGGAAAAAAGAATACGTTACTCGTTTGTCCAACGTTCAAGATTCAAGAAAAATATTTGTTTGTCCACCTTTGTTGGAAAGTTATTAAAGAAAAATTCACGGAGAATAAAAGTAATTAATATAATATTTATCACGATGATTCGTTTATCCAATGTTAGTCCAGGATTGTTCAGCAAAATTTCTTGTTTGCCTACACGCGAAAAATTACTTATTTGAACAAAGAATGTTTTTTTAACTTCTTTTCCATTCAAAAAGAATTCAAACAATAATGAAATATGAAAAAAACAGACACCTACGAAGTATCCATGGATTTATGAAAACATATAAAAAATTGTGGTTTTTCAAATTTCATTGGCTATTTCCTTTGTCCATCCACCGAATTCGTGGTGGTATACATGGACTCATGAGACCACATTGTTATGGAAACTTGTGGTTTTCCATGTATCATTGGTTATTTTGTTTGTCCATCCGCCGAATTCGTTTATTCATCCCTCATTTAAAGTGGATAAGACTTTAAACAATAATTGTTAAAAAAAAAAGGCACCTCCAAGATATACATGGATTCATGAGACCATATTATTATGAAAAATTGTGGTGTTTCATGTTTCATTGGTTATATCGTTTGTCTATGTTTCATTACGATTGTCTAGTCAATAATATATGAAAAGAAAAGGAAAAAAATTTGAAAAATTTTTCTGGAAAATGCTGACTGACGTTGGACAAACGAATTAGCGTGATAAAAGCGCAAATTTCCATTTTTTATTTCCCGTGAAATGTTTTTAACTTTAATAACTTTCCAATAATAATAATACCCTTACACCGAAAGGTAGAAAGGGTAAAAGATTAAGAAGAAGAAGAAGAACTTTCCAATAAAGGGTGGGCAAACAAACATTTTTCATGGACAAACATGGACAAACGATGAGCAAACGAATGACGTATTGTTTTTCCAAAAATGTGCATTTGGAGGGTCCAACTTCACAGAGCTGGAATTAAGTATCATCAGCGATACTCATCATTGAGGATGGCGACTTAATTGTCGAAATGCGCATCTGGACTTATTTCCGAAAGACGTGACAACGGTAATTTTATTTCTATTATGTAAAATTGTACTTACTCTTTGCTAGAAACACCAACACCATCGCGTGGAGAACTTCGCAAGCGTTGATCCTCAATTTTCGCTCGCTCGAATACAGCGCCAGTTCGATGACCCTGGAGATGAGCTTCTCCACGTACAGTTCGACGGCGAAATTGTTTGGAAATTGCAGTTTCAGGTTCAGGTGCAAATCCTTACCGTAAAACAAACTATCACCGATCATCTCGTTATCTTCGACGAAGCTGCGGCACATATCGTTACTAAGTCCGCCGATAAAAGACAGTATTTTCTTCTGCAGCTTGAAGAGGTTGCCTTCGGTTACGGCCACGATCTTCCTGCGACTCATCTCCAAGCGCGTTTTCCTCGTTTTCGTGGTTTTCGCATCGAATTTTTCGCTGATGGATTTGCTGCAGAGGTACGTGTTTAAGTAAGGTAACACTTCCTTCAGGAAGACGTCGAAATCTTCCTGTTTCATCGCTTTGCGCCAGCGCTCTAACGTGTCCAGGCCCATCTCGGCGTATTCCAAATTGCTCCTTCCCAAGACCAAGAGGGAGATCATGACCGGGGTGACGTTCTCCAGCATGTTGATTACGATCGAAGTCGGAGTGTATAGGATGACTCGAATGCAAGCCAGCTTCAAATCGTTGTTGTACAACTTGACCTTGGCGATGATACCACTGACGAAATCGGCTATCGTTCGGTAGCAAAGCCGGACGTCTTCCCTCTCCAATCGAGTTTCGTCGAAATAATTCAAATCGTTCGAGATGTCCAGGGCCGCGGCTAGTAGTTTGTAGAAACCGCTTACGAGGGGTGCCTTCTGCATTTTACCATGACGACGTTGAGGAACCGCCGCGTCCACTTTTTAAACAGGGATCTGTCGATCGTTTTGAAGATATCCGTGTACAGATCCACCGCGTTGACGAAGATGTTGAAGTCGTAAACTTTGACCGCCGTCAAAGTGGCTTTCGGATCGGTAAAAGTTGAAGATTCCTCCGCCAGTTTCGTAGACAAATTCAACTTATCCATGAGATACAGCAAGGTGGCCATCAACTCGTCGAAGATTTCGACTCTGACTTGCGCCACCGTGTCACCTTCCACGTCAGATATCGCCGTACGTATCGAATATTTATTAATCAAATTCTTCCAGAACGGTATATAATCGCGATAGGTCGTTACGTTCTCGAAATACTCAGTATCCTCCCCGGAAACGGCGCAGGAGCAACTGTAAATGATCCCCTCTTTGACCACGTGCAACAGATACTGTTGCGCCATCGACCTGTTCCGGATTCTAACCCGAGCGTAAGCCTTAAGAGTCGGAACCACCACCAAATTGTGATGATGGCTCGATAATTGCGGAAACAATCTGATCACCAAGATCGTGGCGCGTTGCAATATTCCCAATTCGTATTGCGTCACCTCATCCAACTGTTGGATTATATTGGAGAGCGTCTGGATGTACTCCGGAAGGTAAGCGAGTTCGTCCGGTTTTTCCTCCGAATCGATCAGGTAGGTGCGTTCGATTTTATTGATGAAATCGTAAAAGGTGGCGTTCACGACAGAGGCCGGAAGAAAAACCTTGGCGGTGGAGGCGAAATGGCCGAAACCGCGTATGGCGACGCGTAATCTGTACCCGTACAAGTTGGAATGGAACACGTCGCGAACGAATTTGTCCCAAAATTTCTGTAAATACAATCGATTCGTTTCCAATCTTTCTGGTAAGTAGATTCTAGATGGAACTTTAGTAAATATACAAAACGGGTTCTAGACCGCGGGAGCAAGAAGCAACTTTCCGTCAGGTAGTCGATAAATTAAGGCGATTACAAGGACTGCAGTGTAATTTACTGACACCAACCGTTATAAAAACGGCCAATATTGTTAATACAGTCCTCATCGCCATCTATCGGGACTATCATCAATTTTGTATTTTATCGACTACTGATACTATATCACACCGGTAAACTCCTAATCACACAATTGTTTTATAATAAAATCGGTGACACGTGTTTCGCTAGCTCGAGGCAAGCATTTTCAACAACCGTATAAACCGAATTGAGCGGAAAAATTTCTTTCCTTCAAATTCTAAGCATGCATTTTTATCCCACTTCTTTTACTGTAACCGTATGTGTGGTGCAAACAAATATGTTCCCGCTCGAAAACGGCTAAAACGCCTGTCACCCCCGTGAATGCCCTTTTCCTACATATCATATCAAGCGAACGGTCAAAGGAAAGTACCTGCTAACTGGAGTAAGTTTCAACGTTCAACGTATCGTTGTGTGAATAATTTGGTTAATTTCGCGAAGAAAATTATAATTAAAATGCTAGTTATCCTTCCATGAACAATATCACTTAATTATTTAATTTAATTATAATAGCCGGAATAAACTAGATTGGATCGGTCCGCCGTCTCGATTTAGAAGATTCGCACTCTTGAAGCACGTACCACACTTACAGTCTAGAACCCATTTTGTAGATATATCGAAACTAGGATTTTGGCGCGTAAATCTTACCGTGCATAAATATCTGTTTGATCCTCTATCTACGGCTAGAGTTTTCGACAAGCTTTCGTAAAGAGCGTCGAAAACCTGATAAGCCGCTTTTAGGTTTTCTCCTCTATAATCTAGCCATTCTTCCAGTAATTTGTGCCAGAATTCTGCGTCGTTGTGTATCTCTTTCTCGAATAAAATCGCGTGCTCCGCGAGCAAGGTTATCGCTTCTGAAAAAGTATTGGTCTCCACTTAAAACTGTTAATACTTAATGGTAAAGGTGTGTTTAGGGCAAGACAATTCGAATGTTTATTACACCCAGTATAATAACGTTGCTAGTGCAGGTATTAACACTGCCTGCAAGGATACATATGATTTTCAGAAATATTATCTATTTGTATTGTTGAAATTACAGTTTTCCACTCTTATAAAATACACATTTCCCGTCTACCCCTAGCATGGAACAAAGATGTTTATAGTTGCCGAAACCCCCGGCCTATATACAGTATTGGCCAGAGCAGGCATTAAATCTAGAAACACGGTTGTTCGCGCGAAAAAGAATAAGAGACTAAGTGCTCGGTGATGTCCAGCTAATTCCGCGATGAACTGTTGTAACTTGTACCTTTCACCGACACCATCGATTCGAGCCACTTATTGAAGACGCAGTTACTGCAATTGCTACCAAAGTTCCGCCTCGTTACTAAGCAGTAACTAATAGCTAAACGAGGACGGCGTACGAAATCGAGCAAGCAGTACAAATCTGCTGCATTAAGTCTTCCTAATTTTCGTTAAATCAGTGGTGTAAGCACCGTTTTAATTCGAGCGGTTCAGAACCACTTCTAAGCCACAATACACACTTGTTGTGTTACGTTAGCTTTAAATTTAGACCTCTCATATTTAATTAATGGTCGTACTGCTTGTGAGTAACTTTCTTTTATTATGGCAGTTTAGTAAATCGTTACTTCGACACTTGCAACGCTCTACCGTAACGGCAGCTTAACCCGTGATCAAATATCCTGTTTGTTACAGCTACGCAAAATTATTGACTTTCAGTTTGGATTGCTTTTTACCTTTTTAGGGTCTTTTCCTTACTTATTCTATTTATTTACTTTCCACATCTGTACATACTGCAGTACCTTTTTTCACTACCGTATACGTTGACTAAGTGCTCAGTGATGTCAAGCTAATTCCGCGATGCACTGTTGTAACTTGTACCTTTCACCGACACCGTCGATTCGAGCCACTTATTAAAGACGTAGTTACTGCGATTGCTACCAAAGTTCCGCCTCGTTACTAAGCAGTAACTAACAGCTGAACGAGGAAGTTTTCGAGATGTTATCCTCGTTCCAAATAGACGAATGAAAACAAAGAGTGCAAATTGAGAGATTAAAAAGTAAGAGACCATCGTCGACAATTGAAACGATTTAGACCTAAATTCGACAGAGAAGTTTGGATTAACTTCAAAATGAACGTACTGTAGTACCAAGTTGGGTAAAATTGTTTAGTTTGCTTCAAGTCTCAGGAAAGAAATGAACACTGACAGGAAGTTTTGCTTTCTGTGAAGTAGAAATTTAGTCCTAGATACAATCCAATAGTCAATTATGGTTTTGTAAAGGTGGTCCTTATCTTGTAAACAAGAATTTCCTAATTTCAAAATTAGATAATTACTGGAGGTGTGAGATATCTATGGACTAATATGACCTGCCTCTAGGCCTACACATGATCCTCATTTACGACTGTACTTACCTCGGAGACTTGTTTTTCGATAAGTGTTAACCGACATCCGCTTCTTTATACATTCGTATACATCCACGATAGCTACATTGGGATTAACCGCCAAGAAAGCCGAGATGAACGCGAAGCACTCCCCGACCGGACTCTCTTTTCTATCAAAAATATTTACCTTGAGTTTTCCTATGATGGAATTATATACTTCCCCAGGGTCATTCAATACGGAGGGATACCTCTTCACCATAACTCCCATCGTTTTAATTGTAAGTCCAAGAACTAAAATCGTTATTACAAAATAACCACTTCGAATAAAGAAAATTGGTACCTTCTCCGCTTGCAGCCTCATATGTAGAGCATAACTTGGAGAAAACTTCCTCCCGTGATAAATACCCATTAGGGTAATAATCAGTTCGTTCGAAAAGCAACTGTAAAAGGAAAAGGGCTCGTCGTTTCTCCTTCGGTTGCGAATTGCTAGTTAGTATTATTTTAAGAGAAATTTCCCGGATTTGCGGCGTATACTTCTCGACCTTCTGCGTGAAATTCTTAACGAGAGAATAAATTATTTCCACACATTCGGTTATAGCTTGAGCTATAACGTCCCTATCGACTCTCCTATTAACGGTTTTCTCGATGAAGCTCAAAAAGCCGTAGGACTCATCGAATATGTTCAAAATGTAAATATCTGAATATTGAGGGAACAAAACAATTATATTTCGCCGAATAGATCGTATTGGAGACGTGGTACTTACCTACAACTGCGTCTGAAATCTCCTTTTCGAAGGAGCTCGTAACAACTTGTAGGAAAGATAGTGCCTCGGAATATTGATCATAGGCGACGTAATCGTGGAGTTTCTTGAATTCTTCGTCCATTTCATGCCGATTGAAATTGAATTATTCCTGGTTTTATCTTCTTATCACTAATACCCGCGTCTAAGAAGAAATTGAGGTTAGGTTAAAATCAAGTTTGAACTAGAACTGTCAGATTTGTTTTTATGCGCTCAGCCACGTTCAGCCATTCAGCCAAGAGCTAAGTATTGGTTTCCGTTGGATGCCGAATACGGCGTTTCTCAAATAATTTAGAAGGCATAATGTAAAAAATATTGATATAATTCGGAGGTATTCAGAGGCAAGAAAAGGGATATTCAGCGAAGTTAGTTTTTTGAGAAATCCAAGTTTACATGAAATATAGAAACAAACCTAATCAAACGCGTTCTACAGATTCCTGTACTACATGTCAGAATATTAATTTAAATAAATTAATTTCAAAATGTCTGTTTATAGTTTACAACAGTATTTGATATCATTTTCGTAAAAACTTAAATAGATCACGAATTAGATGTCCATTTAATAAAATACAGAATTAAGGGCCGGCCCCCAAGATTCTATACTCGACAGATGGCAGCATTACCTATGATAGGGTTTGTAGGAATCTCAAAAATAAATATTCTTTTTCACAAAACTATTAACATTCTAAAAATGGTGGGATCAAGCTATATCTCAATTGCCTCAATATTAAGAGGCGTGATAATATCGGTCAAGTTGACATTGCTTAAGGATATATAAAAATTTGGCGGGAATATGTACATACGTACAGTGTGAATAATACAGTGACCTACTATAGCATTACGAATTTCCGAAGAATTACCTCACATATCTTAATTTTCATGTTTTATAGATTTTGCTTTGAGAACATTCTGTATTTCGGAGAAAAATTAATATAACCTGCGTTGTTACAATTCACATTAATCTTTGAAGACAGTTCTATGACAGATTTCTATAGTTCCAAACGGCCATCCCAGCAACTAATCAGTAACGGTTGACTCCTACAGTTTTCTATTTCAATATTTTTGACCTCTCGTTTCCACTTTTGCCGTAGATGGCGCCTCGCGTTCGTAATCTTTAAGCCCACAATACTCGATACGGTATTCAGCTTTTAATGTTGAGTAGGGGTAGATCGGTTTCCCTGAATAAGTTATTTTGCTTTCGCTTTTAAGTCTCATTTTTCGAGGATATACCCTGAAAATCGACGCTGGGAAGTGTAGAGTATCGTCTGGATTTAGAAGTTTCGCTTCCCCAAATTTTAGTGTTCAAAGTAATGGTCCACGTTGCTTTTCTCTCAATTGGAGGTGCGTCTTTCTTTTTTTTTTGTTAATTACAATGTCCTAATCATATCTTTCACGTTGTAGGGAACTAATAGGAACTAGTGTGAACTAGTATAAGTTAGTGTAATCTACTAAAGCTCTAAGATCGATTTTTGAGATCACTTGAGAACTATCGTAAGAGCTAGAAGCCGAGTTAGTCTTTAGGTTGCTGTTTTTCCGACATTTTTACATCAAGTTGGAGAAAACCCGCCACACTGCTTCCCTTGAAGCTTTTTAGACTCCATTTTCTAGGGAGGATCAGCCCACCTGTGTTTCATATTATCCTGCTTGTACATGCTTTACTTTTTCAACTATTTGCATCCATACTTACCTCTCATTCATTTTTCTACCTCAATTTTTTATGGAACCCGCGTTTTTCTCAAATTTTCTTCCACTGGCTACATCGATTTAGATCTTGACCATTCTATTCTTTTTCTCCCTCCTGGTTTACAAGATAATACAGCTCCCATCATTGGGTTGTGCTCTGAGCACATTTCCCGATCATTTGACTCTTTTATGCTTCTTTTTTTCTTATTCGCAATTCTCTTTCATTCCCATTTTGTCATTGGTAGCGGTTGAGCTGCATACATTAGTATAGATTTTATTATTGTTTCATACATTTTTATTTCCGTCTTCGTCGATGAAAGCTTACATTTTTAATAATGTCTTCTTGCTTCATTATTTTTGTTCTAATTTTATCCTTCTTCCCCAATACTTCTTACCATCACTCCAAAATATTTAAATTGTCTAACTCATCCCTTTCGAATCGTAATTCTCTGCGTTCTCTCTGTGTCTTCTTGCCAAAACGTTTCGTTTCCTCTCTTTTTATCCTTTCTTTCATCTTTGGATATCATCTAATATATTTTTAATGTTTATATTTCATTAATTCTGAACATATTTCGTTTATCTCCCTTACCTCCAATATAGTCCTCACATTCCATGTGTTAATTTTCGTCTATCTCTCTTTCTCCCCTTTTGATTGCTGTATGTCGTCCGGAATCATTTTCCTCTCTCTTTACGACGTTCGTCATTGGTTTATTCTCAAGTGACTGTCTCCAATAGCAATGAAGTTCTACACAAATTGTCCCCATTAGGAAATGGCGTGCAGACCGACATTTTTATCCAACTTCCAGAAGCTTTACTAGTGAAGTGAATAGTCATAGAGTTACAGTGGAGAGGTATCTGGAGTACCAGCACGACGTTTATGTGTTCTCGATGACCTGGCATACATTCAGATCAAAGTTAAGAAAAATTCAACCTCACGAACTTTTAGCCATTTTATCATTGTATTATTGTACCAAATCAAAAACATATGCAACCGTTGTGTTGTGTACCCAGGCACACATAGATGGCGCAAGAAACAGCAGTCAGTCGATTTTTTGCAAGACGTGGAACATATTGTCGTTACAAGAGTTTGTTGAAAATGTGGATGACGTGTTGACTGATGATGCCACTTTATTATTCAATGATAGCTTTTTTATTATTATTTAATGATAATTGCCATTAAATAAAAAAAATGGTAAAAGTGACATTATCAGTTCGCACGTCATCCATCTTTTTAAAAACTCTAGTCATTACGTAGTAATAAACAGAGTCTGTTAAAAGGTGGATGACGTGTTATAATTAAGTAGTGTAAATCGGACTGATGCAGTCACTCCTCCGAATATTATTATTCAATGATAAGTAGAGTTTGTTAAAAAGGTGGATTCCGTTCATTATTCAATGGTGACTTATCAATGATGATTATCATTGAATAATAAAGTGGGATCGTCACTTAACACGTCATCCACCGTTTTAACAAACTCTAATGATAAGTTGTCATTGGAGAATAAAGTTCGGAGGAGTGACAATCTCAGTCCGATTTACACTACTTAATAATAACACGTCATCCACCTTTTTAACGAAATCAAGTAAAACATACTTTAAACAAGTACCTATAAATTGGTGCTTCAGTTATAAAAGTAAGACATACAACAAGAAGAGAACCATCAATAAATACCAAGATAAGACTTTTCATCATGTTCTGTGACCCCATGTTAGCATATTGGTCTGAGCTATAGACACTGACGAAGGAAAAGAGAAAAAGACTGGGGGCAAAATAAATCAAGATCCTGAGAAGGATAGCTGTAGTAAGACTGTTGCTTGACAAAGAAGGAAACCGGGAAATAAGAAGTAAAATCGACAGAACAAAGAATAAAGGAAAACGCATTGCGCTGGTTTAGACACTTAACAAGAATGAAGGCAAGAAAGGGTATGGAGGAAGACCAAGAAAAAGGCCACAACGAGCGTTCCAGTTTTACCAATTGTACCTGGTTCAAATTTCTCTGGCTTTAAAATTAATAAGCCCTTTTTGTTGTTTTGCAAATTTTATATTTGTGTTTGCTTTCATCTAATCTTTCGACTTTCCACTAGATTGAACAGCGAACAACATTTCCACGAAGAAAGAAATCGACGTCAAGCTATAAGTTTTCTCCCTTCCCCTCCGCGACGAATCGGCGTTTATCTATCTTGTTCCTGTAGTCGTTGCAACAACAAACACCAGTAGAAGTTTCAACGAGGAAATGGCTTACCGAATAGCTCAGATTACTTTTAGCTTAGCTCCCTTCCTAAGCTGAGAACGAGTCTAGCCGTGTGTGCTCCCATCCTAACGCGAAATAACGTTAAAGGTCACTATGTATAAGAACAAAACTCATTTCTAATTAAAATAATTCTATTTAGTTTAAAAAAAAGAGATGGGTATAAAATTACATAATGATATAACGAGGTTTTCACAACTAATGCTACAAATTTATTTATCGTAAGATCGGGAGATTATATGAGGTAACAAATTATGAAAGAAATGTGCAAAATAAGTTTAGTTTTGGGACTGCAGACGTATTTATCGCTGGAGAAATCCTTATACGCATTGGGCGTTCGACGAATTCCTCGCAAAAGTACGTAAATATACATCTCGCATCCAAATATTTACTTGACCTAATTTTACTAGCGTTTACATTTCTTTGTCTAAACAGTAAACATGGACTTTTATTATAGTTTAGGTGTGTGTGAAAGTAATTTCATTCCGTAACTTTCGTCTTTCCTGTGATACTATGAAAATATTTTTCTTACAAACCTCGTTCAAGTTTGTTCTAATTCTTGTTTTAATTTGACGTATTAGTCGTGAAAAGCGCTGTACATATATATTACTTTTCCTATTCCAATACTTATGCTAAGAACTGCACTAGCAACGCCGCCATCAACAAGGGCATACTGATTCCGAGAACGAGTCCATTGTTATAGCGTTGATTTAGCCAGTCGGCTATGTCATCGAGATGCTCCTGGGACCAAGCAATATTCGCATCTATATTGCTTAAAGCCGCATCAAATGACGTGCTGAATGTTTCTTGCGTCTCCTCAGGTAGCGAATTTAGGAATGTTTGGAACTGGAAGGATAGAGACTCGATTAGCATGGCCGTCATGAATAACTTTGTTCTAAACAAATTTGCCAGGGGGAAAAAGGGCGAGAAAAATGATTTGGAATTGAAGTTATTTGAAAAATCCAATCGGGAAATGAACGAAATTGGTCTTAAAAGTAAAGAAAGGAGAGGTGTCGTGCGACACCCGAGAAGAGCGCAGCTCTTTACGCATTTGAATGTATAAAGAAGAAGTGTTTCATTTCGAAACCGGTAGTAAATAAATTGAAGTTGAATTTGATGTAAATTCGAGTCCGAATAATAGGAGCGCCATCTGTTGGGGGAGACGCAAACGTGTGCGTATGAACTAGCGAGAGGAGAACTCATGAAAGAAGAAAGATAGAAAAGCGTCTATCTAACGATTTCAAGCGTCTCGCTTTTTCCCAGTTAACTCTCGTCGCGGAATGCCCCCCTCTAAAAGAACTTCGCTCTAAAAAAGTATTTAACGGAAAATTTTTAGCACTATGTGGACATTAAATTCGAAAATGAAATGTCTAAGAATGAGAACTTACCTGAGACCTTTGAGCCGTCGTTGTTAGTCTATCGGAGAGACCGCTCAATATCGTAGATATTTGGGCGTTTGATAAGCTAGAACAAGAACATTGTTGGTTAGTTATGTATTAGAGCGTGTGCTGGTGACCTAAATGCCTTCAAATACGTACTTAGACAACAACAGTACCATCTTCAATGGAATATAAGAGGAAACGAAATGGTTAGGTATGTCCAATAGAAAGATTACGGTTCAAATCTCGCGCCAACGTATATGTTTCGGCACTTCCTAAAACCGCGTTCATGCGACGCTAACGCCTCTCGCGGCCTAACGCGTAGTTCTCACGGGGCGTTATGATTGGTGGAGAATACAATACCGATTGTTTTTTGTTTTTAGTTGTTGGCATCAGTCGGTAGAGAAAGTCAATACTTAGAAAGATAGTTTCAAGATCCTTGACAGCGTTATAATTACGAAGAAGAGGAAAAGTAGAAATCTATATAACTCATAAGACTGTACCTTGTTTCAGAACGAACCGTAAGTCCAAAATACACATTATAAAATCTGGAATAAAATTTACAAGGCAAGTTAGAACGATACTTCGAGAGAGGCAGAGAAAACCGAAAAATACAATAAACACTACACTAACTAGTGGTAACAAACAAATGTCAATACATTTGACAGAATTACGTACCATCACGGACTTTGGTTATGTCTACGCTAAAATCGATACAATAACAGGAGCACAGGCTGCACCTCAAAAGACCGGACATAGCCAAAGTCCGTCATGGTACACGATACGATTATAGCAGGATTGCTACAGTATAATTTGTTGCTGCTTTTGATCAATCAGAATTTACTATAAAAGTGGTGCGTTCAGAAATTCGTCTCTCTATTTTTTGAAACCAGGTATAGTATGATGATAGAATTGAAGATGATGAACTTGTGTAACAGCCAGTTGTGAAATTGCCTTGTTAATCGTGCTATACCGTACTGAAGAGTCCTAATAAGGACGAAACTAGTCTAGGATTGCAGTCCGCGATTAACAAAGCATAATTCCCTCCGTGATAATTATTGGCACGTGCAATATAGGCTGCAGTGCCGTCGTTGCACGACTTTCCGTGAAAATTCCCTAACAAATGAACCTCAGTGTAGCTCGTTCATTGGAGCGTTACGTAGACTTATATTTTTCTGGTCTTTCAAACAATACTGCTGGTATCGTTCTTCTTCTTCTTCTTCTTCTTCTGCGACGTGTTCCCATTATGAGTTTGTTCTTTTCTTCTTCAACATCCGCCTATTTTCCCAGTGTTCTTTCGCCAGATCTCTTCCTATCATTGCCTATTTGATGTACATTTCCCGTGCCAAGGAACGCCTTTCCGTCTTCCTATTTCCTCTGGGAACGGCTTAAAATTTTTTTCAGACACCATCTATTGCGAGGGCATTTGTTTTACATGCCAACGGTGAGGGAGCCGTTACGAAAGACTTCACGGCGTATTGAAACTTCAGTTGACTCAAAAGTCGGGTGATAACAAGACTTTTGCAGGGCTCGAAAACAATTGCGAAGGTCTCCGAGAATAGAAAATACGGAAGGGGAAAAGGGGTCGTTTAATACCAGAAATCAAATATTTACATGAAAATGGAAGGGGTGCAGGCTTTCTCGACGGCGCCGTTGCGAACAATCAGTGGTTTAGAATTCCTTATGAAATGTGGGTGTGGCGCCATACAGGAAAGCCCACAGTGCTCCCATCTCACCGGAGCCGTTTCCCCTTCACTCTCGTTGTCCTGACCGACTGCGATTGGTTGGCGAGCATCATAATACGGGCATCAATCATCCCTTGGGGAGTCGGTGTGGCACAATAAAGTTATAATTAATAAGTTCGGGCATTCCATTCTTTTAAGTTTACTGCACTTTGTTTAGTGATAGTGATTGCAAAGACTGTGATGCTCTAGTGATGCTACATTGCATCGGTAAACTCACAATCAATCAATCAGTTTGCGGTTTTGATAATACTTGCCCCGTGCTAGTGAACCACGTGTCACCGAATTTATTATTTAAATAGTTGTGCGGTGGCGAGTTTACCGATGTGATGTAGTGTCATACGTCGTTTATGTTAAGAATGGAGTGTGGGGATAGGTAGGGCTATAAAATTCTTGAATCTGATTGGTTAGTAACGACGCCCAAATTACACAAAACGGCGCACAGTCGTCAATTTTAGATTAGGCAGGGGACGAAGATCAAATAGACACAGTTTTACTTACTAAAAACAAGTGCATGTGGTTATATCATATAAACGTATGTGTATGTATGTGTGCATGTACGATAATGTAGATCTTCAGCCATGAGGAATGTGCAAAAAAACTCCTCTGAGTAAACAATCAATTTATTTTTTAAAAGTCCAAAGACGGACTTTTCGAGGCTATGTTCTCTTCATTTTCAATGTCGAAATGCCGTTAATTCCAACGATGTGGAAGGAAATCCCATTGTCACCCACGTCACTACTACGACTTGCCGATGGAAAGGTTAACAATTTTTTCTTGAAATTCATCACAACCAAATTCTTTTGAATTAAATTTTTCTGAAATGAAACCCCAAATCTCTCACTCGTACGTGAACATGTCGGCCAGTAAAAGACATGGATGATGATGTGTTTTCGTACGAATCAGAGAGACTTGGACATTTTGGAAAAGTTTAATTCAAAAGGATTTGAAAAAGAATTTTATTGTGATGAATTTAAATATCTTTTTTAACCTTTTATTGGGAAGTTGGAGTAGTGACGTTGGTGACAATGGGATTTCCTTTCACGTCGTCGGAATTAACGGCATTTCGACATTGAAAATGAGGGGAACATAGCCTCCAAACTTCTGTTACACCTTTTTATCTTTGAACTTTTAAAAAATAAATTGACTGTTCACTGAGAGAATTTTTCTTGCGTATATATATATATATATATATATAATATATATAAATTGTAAATAAATTTTATTTTCTTAGCCGAAGAGGCAATGAAGTGTAATTATTATTGAAAGATATTGATGACTTTTTATAAATTTTCACTTAATAATTGTTGTAATTTTTTATATTAAGACCTCTGCGCGATGGTGGCTTTGATATGGCACTCGATAGTTGCCACTTTGTCTAACATAACCTTACTTATCCTAGGAGTTTCTCCTATTTCGATTATGCCATGATTCAGGGCGTCATATACTGAATTCTTAAGGTGAAGTGTATTGTTACGACCAATTTACCACAGCAGCGTTCTGGTTTATTACCACCGGCCCCTCGTTTCAACTTGTGGCGTGTAGATGGCGCCTCGTTCCCGTAGTTTTCGATACATGCCGCGCCTTTTGAAGTGCACCTGTTAAGCATTCGGCTTCTGGCGTTCGGTTGAACAGGTCGTTTCCCGTGAATACATTATCCCGTTTTTGTTTTAAAGTCTCGCTTGTCGAGGCTTTGCACTCGAATTCGACTCTGGGAAGTTTAATATTATCGTTGTGTGAATCTGGGAGTTACGCTTCCCCAATTTTGCTGTTCGAACAATCGGCCACGTTGTACGTTGTTTATCCCTCAATTGGAGGAGAGTCCCTCTCTTTTTGTTAATTACGGTGTCGTCATTTTCTCTTTCACGTCGTTGTAGGGGGCTAGTATAGGCTCGTATAAACGAGTAGAGTGCTAGTGATTATTTCAGAACATCTAAGAATGTTCGTAGAAGTTCGAAGATCTTTAGTTCGCCGTGTTCGGCAGGCTTCCCCATACTTTTACACCGTGCGCGAGAAAACTCACCATCTTGGACAGCTCCCGTGCCGATACCGATTACCACGCCGTACGAAAGTTGACAACCGGAAATACGTTGAGCTAAGTTCCGCCTTTGTTTTATGTTATTTTTGTTTCGTTGAGTCCTGGGATAAATTTAGTTCATTTAGATTTAGTAAGTTGGGGATTTGTTTTCGAGTAAAAAGGGGTTTCCTTACTTTTGCTAATTTAGTAAGACATTTGTTGCACGAATTCAATTCTTTTAGTACTCTAAGCGGGGAAGCGGCGTGCGGGAGGGGTCACATTTACGTGTCACTTGCAGATATTCTTCTAATTACGTTCTGCTAAAGCTGTAAAGTGGCTGTGAAGCCGCTTGAATTCCAACGGCTGCCGAGAATGTTGTAAGCTTATTTGAATTTTAATTGATCCGATACACCCCAAGTGACAAATAAAGTGCTGTTCAACGCCATTCTCTCGCCTCAAGTTATTTTTACTTTTATTTAATTTTTAAATAAAGTTTTCTAGTAACTTTTCTGGTCGCTTCAGGACCGAATAAAAGATCCAGTAACGTAGACGGTTCGGATAACCTCGTCTCATCTACCAACGAACCTGGAACGTCTCTCTGACTCCAGAAACTTAGATGCGATCCAGTTCTATAATAGGAGAGCGGCGCCTTGTTCCTAATCAATTCTCGAACTTGAACCTACGCCGTTTCCATTGAGTTAGTACGGCTTGGATCTTCGTCTTTATAACCAAATAAGTGGGTTATTCGAATTGTGACGACTAACTTCCGTATCGGGCACGTTTCCGACTTTTCCTCGTAATATTATCATTTTTACCAAGAGTTGTGAAGCTGGTAACAATACTTATGATGATGATATAAACGACTTAAAAGACCACGTCTTCTTTGGGTAGGTGATTTGGGATATTTTTAGAAATTTAAAACAAAGGAAAAAGATAACAATTCGATAGTTCCTCAAGAGACCAGAATAGAATTCGGGGCCCATTGCTTTTTTGTACGAGACAAAGATTCTTGGCTCCAAACAAAGATTTTTTTGGGTAGTTCAGTTACCACTATTATGTTGTAGAAACTAAAAATCTCTCGTACAAAGATTTTTTGCCGATATTTGTACATGTACAAAGAGGCTCGTACGAAAAAACAGTTATTCGGGGTATTACCCCTCAAACCTCGTCTATACTTACACAGATTGCATATCGTTGAAATTTTCAATCACGTACTCGAAGGCGGTTTCCAGTCCGATCTGCGACGAGGAGTACATGCTGGCAAGCGCGGTGGTTTTATGACCGTTATCGATGGTGAAACTATCCGTTTTGTCCGCCACCATATCGAGTAATCTGCAATTATCGAAGAAAAAAAGACACTCATTTCACTTTTCCCCCAAAAAACGGTTGTTTCTCACAAACCTCGTTAAGTGCGTTTCGGAACGCGCGCAACCAAAAGCGGTGGCTATCCTGGCCCTCTCCAAATATTCGACATCATCTCCGCTGTATCTTTCGTACAAGGAGGTCCATTTCGCCTCGATATCCGTGGCATCTATGAGACCGCCGCAGTAAACGATCGATTGCAAGTCTGGACTCGCCGGAACGGTTGAACTTAGGAAGGAATGAGTGGTGGAGATGCAGTTTTCGTTGTCGAGCCTGCAAAGCCAAGTGAGGATGTTGATCCTGTTGAGCTTGACTGTATGTTCGCCTACGTCTTGTGTCCCTACGCTTTCGTAAGCGGTTTGGAGGATTTCCCGGACGAAACTCTGCGAACGACAATTTAGAAAGTCTTGACAAATGTCACAACTGATCGATTTGATTGTGTCCACTGTGCCTTGTGGGTGTGAACTTGATGGTGGTGATGAATTTTACTAAACGATGATCGCGCTTACCTTGAAGAGCTCGTAGTATTCCGTATTCAAAAGATGCTTATTGAGGAAGGGCAGTCCCCTGAAGAAACTGGCGAGCGGGATGTAATCCGCTTCCTTCGACAAGTACAGCAAGAGGTCCAAAGTTACATCGTAACCGAGTCTTCCCGATCTCGCCAGATTTAAGGCGTCGTCGATCAATTGAGCCCTGTTCAGCGTATGGATCTGGTCGAAATCGGTCGAATTCAGATAGTCGATGATCAGGCGCCAATTATCTTCGTCGTAATTGATCCGGTAATAACCTGAAATCGAGATGGTTAAAGAAAATAGTAATAAATGACGTATTTAGACGGAACAGTCGAGGTAAAATGACAATGGCGATGGAAAGTGGAAGAGAACTGGAATAACCCTAAAGAGAAGACAGAGAGGCGCAGGCTGAATAGGAAAATGATGAAGATCGGTATACGTGAAACATAGGAAGTATAAATTGGAAGGAATTCGTACTCGTTCAAGAATTCGAAAAAGGCAGACCTAGGGATATGGGCAATCACTTAAACCAAAGAGAAAGGACGAGGTATCCCAAAATTGGAAAATAGGCATATACCTGTTTACAGTGGGGTCACGATGGGGAGGCGAACAGCACAAGGGGTCGAGTTCTAATAAGTAAAAAATGCGCCAACGATATAAGCGCATGTTATCTACTTCGGTAAATCCCACTTGAAACAGGTACATTACATACACAGATTTTTGCATTAGGTAGTTATGGACCCTTAATCCCAGAAATTCCGTAAAAGTCTGTGACCACACCTACAACATTTTTAACTTTTTGACAGACTTGAAGTATCAATTAAGAGGATATTGAAATCGTTCTACAGAAAAAATCGTGCGTATAAATATAGGCGGGGAAATATTTTTGAGCGGTAGTGTATATACAAAGAAAGAGAGTTCAACTTCTTCGTTCCGGAAGTTCGTACCTGTTTCCTGTTTATTTAAAATGATCCACTCGTTATCGTCGACGGTAATTCCGGTGTTTTCACTTGCTTCTTTCAACCAATAAGTGGCTTTGGTATCTGTAAAATCAACGTCGGAGGCGACCACGTAGTTTATGGGGATCGTCCATTTCGTGTCCAAATCGTGCGTTGCTTCGAGGAGGAGAAACGTAGACTAGAGTAAGAAAAACGGTTTTAGATTTGATCATTTTATCAGTTTCACCGCGTTCCCTCATCATCTGGTGGTGGTTCATGCTTTAACTTTATTGCCATTTAACTATGAGAGTATCAGCATTGTCATGTAAATAGGTTACGAAAAATATAAAAGTATACAACGGAACAGTAGTCAGACGCTTTTTACAAAGAAAAAGTAGAACTATAATACGTCTTGGGATGTTATACTACACTTCATGAGATCAAACTACTGATACCAGACGGAATTTGTGTCAAGTTCATACTAATTCCTTTCTTTTACAAAAACATCCTCACTGGCAATTTTCAAATTGTGCAAAGGACTGCGCTACAGCCTACATTGCATATATCAATAATTATCTACGGAGGGAGTTATGCTTTGATTATCGCGGACTGCAACCGTAGACCGGTTTCGTAGTTATCAGGACTCTTCAGTACGGTATAGCACTATAGTTTTAGTGCGTGGCTCTCCCGTCATAGAACATGCACTATTATGTATTGGTCAACCTTCAGAAGGAGCAGCAGAGGCCAGAAAATATGAAATTGTTCCGAAATGTACAGGAATATCATTATAGGAATCTTCTCAATAGGCTTCTCCTGACCTCTGATCCATGGGTAACAGAGCTCAGAAGGTTACCTAAAAGAAGAAATCCTCTTTTAAAGTTATTTCTATTTTTATTTTTAAATTTTCCATCTTGGTCTCCTCGAGAGTCTAACACGTTGTTACTTCTGAAGTTTGTAATTACGTTGTACTCGTTTCTTCCGCCTGCCTTAAATTTCCAGTAATGGACAACAACCATCATTTATAAGAGGAGAATCCAGGCAAACTCGGAATATGATTTTTCAACTATATAAGAAGGAACTTCGACCACCACACATACAGTTCTAAAAAAGTTTTATCACACGAGAAGATGTTTTCTCTCTTTCTGTTCAGTACCCTGAGGACGTCCTTAATCTGAGGACGAAAATTCTGTAGCAGCAGTAGACGATATTATCAAAAATTTTCGTCTTCCCCTCATGACCTACCCGAGAGTCTAACACGTTGTTACATCTGAAGTTTGTAGTTGTGCCTGTCTATTTTTCTTTGAAAGAATGGGCAATGACTTAGTAAGCTATTAAGTGTGGTATCAGGAATGCCCAAGCTTTCAAAACGTGCCACGACTTTAACTGTTGAATTGACACTTTATTAAAATGCCAGATTTTAAAAACATAGTATAATCTCCAGCACTTTTTTAGGTCGTACAAGCTTCGCCAGTCAAATAAATGTCGAGGACGAATTTTGAACGAAAACGATAGTAAGCAACCGTTCTGAAATATAAGCTGTTAAATTCAAATCGGATCTGACTCCGAGAGGCACAAAGATTTACGAGAAGAAGAAGAGGCAGAAATTCAAATTGGTCCTTTGATTGATTTCCAAGAGTGGTGGAGATTATTTAAAGAAATAAGTATTCTGGTCACGATTTATATGTAGTGCTTTTGATTAAACATTTGGATACTTTTTTTTTTTCGTTTTCCTAGCGATTGCTTAGTTTCGTCCAGTTACCTGACTGAGTACGATCTCCCCTCCGCTCCTTTGGACGTTCACCACCGGATATCCGGCTTGAGAACTCCAGGTTTCCATAATGTCGGCCAGAGGTTCCGGTATGATGCTAGGATCGAGCAAATCCACAGCTTCTTGCAATCCTTCCCATAGATCGCTGGGTTGAGCAGCATCGTACTGTCTGCGACAGAACAATTCCAATGGCGTTGCGGACACCGTATCACATCGGTAAACACACAATTATTTAAATAAATCCGCGGACATATGTTTCGCCAGCAACACGAGTCTTTTTTAAAAGTCCTCTACCAGTTTTTAGGTCAATTAGAACCAACTAAATTGGGAACAAACCGTACCTTACCACATTCGATGAGGTACTGTGTGACGATGGTAGCTTCGTTGTTGGCAAAATAGGTGTCAACGGTTTTAATTTTAATAATTGGTGTGGCGAGGAGCTTATATGTGCATGCACAGATCACTTACTTGTTAGTTAGATAAATGGTGAGGCCTCTTTTAAATATATCTGTGGTCAAGAAGTGCTCCATCATCCTGATAACAGCTCCAGCTGAAACAGGAGAAATCGAAACTCTGATGTCGTTGTTGTTATACGGGGAGCGCATTTTAAGCTGTTACAGAAATTGTTATTTTTTACCGCACCTGTATTTCGTTAGATTTGACCGCGTCTGTATAGATGTTTAGTTTCGAAGTTGTACATGTAGCGTTCCACTTTTAGTGGCGGCGGATTCCCGAACTAAACGCGTTTAATTTTATGAATTTTTGATTCATTAATTCCTAACTTTACCATGTTCTCAATATCGTTTCTTTACACGATATCGTTCCTTTTCAATTTTGCGTTTTTACCGGGTATTTCGTTAATGAAAGTTCCGATTTGTTAACACGTTCCGTTTGAACTAATTTCCGCTTTGGAAAATTTCCGGCTGTAGCTGAGAGACGCCCAAAAGCCGGTTAGGTTCACAGATGAGTAGCTTAAGATTTGCGTTATTTCGGCCACTTTTGTTACCTGCTTCTTTAACTTTCGGTGCGGATACTACGAGTAGCGGCGTTAACGACATAAAAGGCGTTCCTCGTATAACATGATTGTCGACAACCACAGCATTACTTACAGAATATTTCACTAAAATTTCTATTTTACTCCAAAAGGTAACTTACATTTGTCGTAGGCAATCCTATCGAACAACGCGATGACTTCTTCAGGCGATTGAGCATCGGTGGTCATAGCTCTGGTCGATCTGAGAGCGTCCGATTCCATGGCGCGCTGATAGGCGATGGTCACGTATTGTTCCATCAGACGCATGCTGGGTTCTACCACGGAAGTCGCGTAATATTCGAAATAGGTGGCGAAACCCTCGTTCAACCAGATGTATTCCCACCAGAGGGGACTCACCAAATTTCCGAACCATTGGTGACCCAATTCGTGGGCGATTATGGAGGCCACGTTCTCTTTATCGCTCACCGTCGATAAGCCGTCTTTGTAGAGGATGTATCTGTCCCTGAAGATTTAGGAGAGATTTAGAGTTTGCGTTCATGGAGAACGCTTAAAAGCGGAAGTTGTTTGATTATTTCTGATATAAGGTAAATGTCCCAATAATGGATCGTGTCCCAGTTATGGTTATAGCTGAGGGAAAAATCATTATTTTGTATTTTGAAACTCCGTCTTATTTGTTTCAAAACTTATTGATGGGCATCAGAAATATTCGTTGTCAAAAGCAATTTTTTTCATCTTTTCAAATCGAATTTGAATATTTATTTCCCATTCTTAAAGTCGAGATGTCGCTGTGCGTGCGACATTTTGAATGCAACTGAATCGAGGTTACAATATGTTCACGTCTCGCTCTGTTTTGAAAGACTCAGTTAGATAAAGTTACCTGGCTCGAGTTCGTTTATTGCTTCTCTTTTGTCTATCAAAGATGTGCCTACTATTAGTAAATACTTGAACCGGGGCGGGGTCTTAAAAATTCGAATTACCAGAACGATACAAGGAAGTCCTCGTGAACCTTTAGACAATACTCTTTGGAATTTTGTAAATCGATTGGGTCATTGTTAAATTACAAAAGGATGTACTCCCACCAGAGGGGACTGACCAGATTGCCGAACCATTGGTGACCCAATTCGTGGGCGATTATGGAGGCCACGTTCTCCTTATCCCTCACAGTCGATAAGCCTTCTTTGTAGAGGATGTATCTGTCCCTGAAGATTTATGAGAGATTTAGAGTTTGCGGTCATGGAAGAGACCGCTTAAAAGCAGAAGTTGTTTGATTATTTCTGATATAAGGTAAATGTCCCAATAATGGATCGTGTCCCAGTTATGGTTATAGCTGAGGGAAAAATCATTATTTTGTATTTTGAAACTCCGTCTTATTTGTTTCAAAACTTATTGATGGGCATCAGAAACATTTGTTGTCAAAAGCAATTTTTTTCATCTTTTCAAATCGAATTTGAATATTTATTTCCCATTCTTAAAGTCGAGATGTCGCTGTGCGTGCGACATTTTGTATGCAACTGAATCGAGGTTACAATATGTTCACGTCTCGCTCTGTTTTGAAAGACTCAGTTAGATAAAGTTACCTGGCTCGAGTTCGTTTATTGCTTCTCTTTTGTCTATCAAAGATGTGCCTACTATTAGTAAATACTTGAACCGGGGCGGGGTCTTAAAAATTCGAATTACCAGAACGATACAAAGAATTCCTCGTGAACTTTTAGAGAATACTCTTTGGGTCGTAATTAGAAAACTAGTTTCACTATTTGCAGACGCGTTTCGCGGTCATACCTCTCATCAGTGCGACTACGTCAAAAATAGTTTTCATTCTCCGAATAACTACTATATAGTATGCTAGTACGTTGGATGTTTGTCCATATGAAAATTTAATTAAGAAAATCCCTCAATATGTACTTAAATGCGTATTTTTGCAGCTATTTAATTCAAATTCCAACGTACTAGAATATATAGTGGTTATTCCGAAAATGTAAACTACTTGTCATAAAGTCTCACTGATGAGCGGTATGACCGCGAAACGCGTCCGCGAATTGTGAAACTAGTTCTTTAATTACACATTTTCCCATGGTGGGTTAGCCGATTAGCGCGACTGCAGCTACTGCAGGAGTCTGTGTCAACTTAGTTGTCCACTCCTGTAAAATTAAATAGTTGCAAAAGTGCGCATTCAAGTACATATTGGGGGAATTTATTAATTGAATTCTAACATGTACAAACACACAATACTCTTTGGGATTTTGTAAATCAATTGGGTCATTGTTAAATTACAAATGGAGGACAATTTGAATACTTAATTTAATTTAGTTAGTTATTAATTTGTTTTTAATGAATATTAATAAGATTGTAACCGATAACTTTACTGTAAATAATTTTGTCTATCTTACAAACGTTATCAAATAAATAAAAACAAAAAACTATTGTAGAGAGAAAAAAATGTCCTATCGAATGGTAGAGTAAAATTAACAATTAAGAAAAATACGGGGACGGACGTAACTCAAAAACAATGGAAGAAAAAAATTCAAATCAATTCCAAAATGTAGATAAAAATTTTTATAAAAAACTTTTGTATTGAATGTAATTCCCTAAAATGAATATTAACGTCAATAAATCGCCGTCTCCATACTTTTAACTAATCCTGTATATCGTTTAGCGCATCAATAAACCTTATTACATGCTTTAACAAACATTTTAAGGTGTCTTTATGATATATTCAGATAATATTATGTAGATATAAGCCTGTGTTAATTACTCGGACACGACATATAATGCTTGTGCCAGTCATGGCTCAATACATCAGACAACAATAATTTTGGTTTTTAGCAAAGTAACGATACTTTTCGCCAAATTTTCAATCGATTTTTCCAGATATTTTTCGATAGTTCTCAAACTGACATAATTATCTCGGTAGGCGATGTGATGGGGAATAAGCCCAAAATTATTACCAAAGAAAACGAACCAATGAAAACCTTGTGCTCGTTTCGAACCCAAGATGTTCCATTTTGGCCTACCAAAGAAACGACAACGAAAGTGAAAAAATAATAAGCCAAAGGGAAAGGTATCATCCGCGGTTTCTTCGGAACAGCGGCGACACAATTTCGAAGCGACGGAAAAGGGGAAAGAACTTCCGTTCCAGCAAAAAGAAAGAAGTCAGAAACGAGAAGAAATAGCAGGCCCAAAATTTGGAGCTAAAAAGCCAGAAAGAAATTGCCAGGGAAGAAGACAAAAGAATTGGGAAAAGAAAGCTCAGGAGGATGAAAGAATGCAAAAAACTAAATAAAGTGATTTTGAAAATTTAAAACTGTCAAAGAAGATGTAGGAAGAGAAGGAACGTGAAGAGACGAACAAAACGAACACGAGCAAGGAAGGAAAGCCAAAAAGAAGGAAAAAGGAACGGATGAAATACAAGTACAGGAAAAAACGAATCAAAGTTGAACTTGACAATGTAAATTCGGAGGAATTGGAATAAAAGCTAAAAAAGCAGACAAGAGGACGAGAAAATATAACGAATCAGAAGATGATGGATCGACTTTCTCGGCCAGATAAATTAGGGGAAAAGAAGGAGGAATCACAAAGTTTGACAGAAGAAATTGAACGAGAGAAAAACAGGGCTAAACCAAAAACCGAGGCAAAGTTCAAAAAGCGGAAATATATTCTATGCCTAGGATTAGTGTATTACCTATTTTCCCAATTTTTAATGCTCAATTACGTTGATCTCAAGTTTACATGTTACTCATAAAATATTCTGTGCCATTGCAATAAACGATTTTATCACCCTTTTTCAATAAGTATTCTTCCACATCTGATTATACAATTTCTAATCATCAATTATCAACTTAAATTGAGAAAAAGCAATAATTATTGCTACTTTCATAACCTCATCCATTACTGGGACAAGATGAACCACGGCAGGGACAAGTTCAAGACATCACTGGGACAAATAGTCGTGGAGTGACAATAATTGATTACAGATCATTTGTGATGTTTCTGCTTGTCGTGTTTACTATTTAAATTACCCCTGTTTTAGCACTCGAATGCGGGACTACAACACACTACGCCTCAAAGAGGGAGAGAGAAAGGGAGAACGAAAAGAAAATTGCCCTATTTCGATATAGCGGTGAATGTAAACACGTTAAGTTCAGTTTTCTTATAAATAAAACAAATCATACAATTAGGAGCATGTACTGACGTGGCTAATGGCCTAGATGCCAAGGTCAAAAAATACAAAAAAGGAGCATGCAATCTATGTCTCTACTACCCCGTCTCCCTCCTCCCCCACGAATTCCAAACCGCTTTTGCTTTTCTTTGGATTTCCTATATCCCTCGCTGCGTTTTTGGGATTTATTTTACTACTACTTTTGCCTGGTTTCCTACTCATTTTTTTCTAGTTTCACTCGATTCTGGGCTTTATACTTTTCTTTTCCACATTTCTTCTTCTCTTTTGGGGAAACGGGGAACGAGACGATCCTTACCTGTAAGTGACCAATCCCCAATTCTCCATCGCCCCGAAAGTGAACCAATCGTCCGGAATCGAGACCTGATACAATTTGTTCAAACTGTATGGGATTCCTGTGAATTCCTCCATGACGTTTAAGATGTCGATGCCGCTTTGCAGACCGTATTCGGCCCGGCCGTCCTCTATCAATTCGGGAACGGCATAAACGGCTTGGTTTCCGTTAGAAATGCTGGTCATCTCGGAGACGACGAAAGCGACCAAGTAAGTTGACATTTTCACCGTTTCTTCGAACGAATCCCTGTATCTAGTGTCGTCTCTGAAACAGGATAGGTTAAACGAGAAGAGTCGATATACAGTTAACGATTTTCTAAAACTACGTCAATGAATGTAAAAGACATGAAAAAAATTAACGCCGCCTATTCTACTTAAACGTTAACATTCTACCTGGCGAGTTGCGATCGCTTTGTAGTACGCCCGTAGATATAATTCGAGAATAGAATCATAAATTGATTGAAATTTAATATCCACTTGACTTTATTATAGATTCGGACCCAATTTTACTAGCGTTTATATTTCTTTGATTAAACAGTAAACATTTGAGTTATTTAACGGGACGTATGTCGACGGTCGTTGAATGATTCGTTACGATACGGTACACATGGAATAAAACATACACGTCTGATCTAAATATCCGTTTGACCTTGCTAACGATATGTTCCGCATTTTACCAGCGTTTACATTTCTTTCAGAGATTCCCGACATATTTCTTGCGGAATTTCAAAACTTAATCTCGCTTTTCCTGTGGCAAGAAAATATTTTCTCGCATAAATTTTATTTTATTTTGTCTGAATTTGATGCGCGTGATTTATACTTTTTTTTGTAAGGCAGAAATAAGGAGACAAATCCGATTATGTTAAATCAACCTTATGGTTAGTAAAATATTAAATAAAAAATCATTTTTAATTAAATTAGTTAGAGTAAAATATTGATACTTACAACTGTATTGTCTGTTCTAGAGCCATATTCGAAATGGAGTTGTATTCTGCGGTCCTTATGATGCGTATTATGAAAGTTGCTTTCAGGGCCGGCTCGTCGTAGCAAGGGAAAGCTTGTCTGGCATACGTAGCTTCCATCTGGGTTGTGCCGAACCACCTGAGGAAAGAATTTACTTTAATTTTTATCAAATTCTAATCGAATAGCTAAGAATTTCCGTTTGCGGTACAAAAAATGTCTGCGAAAATTTTTTTTGTGAAAACAATTTACAATAGCTTTAAATTTTTGAGCTTGAGGAGAAATTATTAGATGAACTTTAATCAAAAACTTGAAATTACATTATTTACAGCCCTAACTTGGAGCTATAAAGAAATTAGTTTTCCGCCATTTTCTTAGGAAACAACGTTCGAACTTGTTTTTTTTTTTTTGTTAATCATAAAAATTTGCTATCTTAATCCGCTAAGGTTTAAAGCGTTTGAAAAATGCAATCCTTCAATCAAATCTATCATAGATATGTAAAAATGATATGAAAAATTTGAAAAAATTAACCGATAAGGTTTAGAATTGCATTCGTGCAGATAAGTTTGTCTACCTTGTATTCTAGTTCGACACTATTCGTAGAACGGAAATTTTTATAGAGATAAGCAATCTACATCCAAATTCCACTTGCAATGTCTAAATGTTTCAAAAAATTGTCTTGATACGGTCTCATCTGATTACATCTTCCGAGATATTT
Organism: Chrysina gloriosa; assembly: GCA_038088585.1. NCBI lineage: Eukaryota > Metazoa > Arthropoda > Insecta > Coleoptera > Scarabaeidae > Chrysina > Chrysina gloriosa. The sequence goes on along the minus strand of CM076093.1, from coordinate 47,197,109 downwards.
CGGAGGTTATGGGCCCAGGTGAATTTCTTTAGGAAATGTCAGAACTCGGTTTGTCAGCTGTTTAATCGCCAATTGGATCTGTTACCACAAGAAAAATATGTTTCAATTCTCCATTTAAAGATGTCGAAGAAACAGTATGTTTTTCCAATCTACACCTATTAGACGTAATCGTTGTAACTTCTTAGAACAGACTTTTTAATATGTATTGGCGAGGAGGGCTAAAGCAAGAGACGTTTTACAATTTCCTTGTGCCATAATGTAAATGCGAATCCCTCGTCGCCGGTATTCTGGAATCGATGGTTAGGTTCCGATTTAGGAATTAAAGCCCACACTTCATCGAGTTTCTTTCCAATTTTTTCAGATCTTTTTCCCCGTTTGATGGATTTTAATTGGTTCATGTTTATTCCGTCTGTTTCGATTTCATTAGTTTCTATCTTTCCTTGCTCCTATTAGGTATCGTTCTGTCACCTCGGATATGTTTGTTACTTTCGAGCTGTCCTCGTTACGAAGTGAGAAGTTTCCTGGGAAATTTCCCATTTTCCGCATGCAGTTTTTCCAGATGCACTTCGTCATATTTTCCTCCTCCATACTCACCCAATACGCGGAGATATCCCCTTTTTTCTCTCCTCGCTGTACTGTTTGGTGTTTTCCTCGATTACATCGAAGATTGTATTTTGCTCTTATGACACGGATTTACGTGCAAATACCTATTTTAACAACTAACTTATCATTATCATGTAGTAGGTGGAGTAGCAACATTCTCTAATAGAAGATCGGCAAGCAATGAATATATATTTGAGGAAGAAATTTGAAGATTCCTGGTTTGGAATTAAATCCTGCGTGAAATTCCTGCGATTTGAGTAATGTGACGTTTCGATAACTAGCTCGTCATCCTCAACGGAGGGAACTCAAAGGATATCAAGGGACAATTACGGATTCACCGAATCCGCTAACTGTTAGTCAACTTTCGCAAGTGACGTACTATTTCCTTGGCGTTCTTTTCGTTGGGGATGACAACTTAGCTGTTGGAATGTGTATCAAAGACGATTTTCGGATTTTTTCTTCTTCAATGATTGATCCTCATTCAGGTGATCTTCAGACGCTCCATACCGAGCCCCTGAACAACTTTTGGGTAATGTTCAAGGAAATGAGGGTGGTGCAAAAAGAAAAATTGATTTTTCGTCGCTTTCTGCCAAAATTCTGTGTATCAAAATTGCTTCGCCGTTCTGATTTCTTTCAGCCATGAGAACTCGAGACTTCTGCTTGCATCTTTTTTACATATTTTTCGGAACTTTACCAAAAAGATACATTTTCGTCTACAATTACGAATTTCCGCCAGGTCATTAAAATGTTAGATCTAAACAATTTTACTTACTTAGTCACGCCGTCTTCCACATAACTCGCCCTATAAAATCCAGTATTTTCCAAATTCAATACCCCCGTATATTGGATATACACCACCAACGTGTCTCCGACCGCTAGCTCTTCCTCTAACGTAATAGTGATGAAGTGCATCGTTGGATCAAAATCAACATCAGCCAAAATCAACAAAGATGGCTGACCCACTCGCCTGACCGTTACAATTTGGAGATCAATATCGTTTCCATGTAACGTAATCGTATTCGTGGCTTCTACCACCTCGATCGAGATGCTCACTTCTCCGTTAAAAGTGAAATCGGGTTCGAAGAACGGCTCGAGGGTGATATCGTAAGAAATCGGAACGGTACTGGTCGGTAAGCGATAGCTCGTGGTATCCTTCGTTTGTCTGGCAATGCCATCGGGGATTACGGGGAATGTCCTGCAAGAACATCCTGAGACTAGCACAAATGCGATCACCAAATTTCGAAACATGTTTTAAAATGCACTGGTGCACTAGGATTCGTAACATATTTCGGAGCTATATATACGTATATCTAAGATCTTTTATCTCGGATTTATTATTTTACAGCTTTTTGTAACAAATCGGCCTAGATTAAGTTTATCTAGCGCGTACCCGGTTTACATTTTTATTAATGACTGCGATGTGGCATAATTGATGTATCACCGTGCGCTTTCAATAAGTCGCCAAGAGAAAAAAAAATGGAAACGTCGTCGAAAATTCTATATTTGGCTAATCCGTTATTCTTACGAAATTCCTAATTATTTCAAGTGTTTTATTATTTCGGGGAAATTGGAAATGTTCGGGACTTTTTCATTTATTTCTAGTTCACCTTTAAACATACAAAAAATGTTCATTCATTGCTTGAACTAATTGTCTTGCGTTGTGCTGTACCAGAAGATTCAAGAATTCCGTAGCGGAAACGTGCTACGTTTGACCGTTGAGTGAAGGGATGATGATGAGACGTTACTTAATGGAAAATTATGTGTATTATATTTGTCCCACTTGCAATGAAGTTTGTCTTACTCAGTTTACACCCTCCCGTACGTGCATTCTAGATATTTTTGCAAGTAGCAGGTAAAAAGAGTAAACCCGATCCAAATAGGAATTGTTCAGATAGCTTACGAGAAAGCATTGGCAATAATTATTAAAGCAAAAACCCTTAATAATAATCTAATTATTTATTTTATAAGTACTTTTAAGAATTATTTATAATCTTCCACAGTATAATTTAAAAATGAACATCTAGATATTATTTGAAAGGGCGGTATAGAATAATAGTTAATTCTTCTATGGCACCCAAATGTAATAAATAAATAAAATGAATAAAATATTTGAATAATTTTCACACAGTGGTTTCCTCACTAACAAAACAATTCCATACTAAATCTGTGACACACCATGACAATTTATAATTTACAGTATAATTTAAATGAAGTGTATAATAGTCATTTCTAGTAAAGTTACGTAGTACAAAAAAAAATTATTTGTACACAATGGTGAATCATTAGTATCCACCTGATCATTAAGTCAAATTTCAGGCGAACGATTTTCTTCTAGTAAATGATTAGAAACCATTGAATCCCGTTTTTTATTTTTAAAAGAAGAAGTTAGAGAGGATAATTCCGACTATACTACTCCTACAAAGGGCCTTGGGAATTCTTCTGATCATGACGATGATAAAGGTGAATGTATGTAACTAGGGTAATATCACCTAAAATAGCTTGTAAAAAATTGGTTTTACACTTATACTATAGATGTAAATTAAATTGCCAGATCGTCTGTGGTACCTGTATCTTCTAACGCTCTCGAAATTCCAAGAAGAAAAGAACGCGAAAAAATGTTCACTCGACTTTTGCTGTCAACGAAAATCATTCAGTTCCTGATGGGACCGAATGGACTGCAGTAGGACCAGCAAAAGCAATGGGATCAGGATGACTTTTGTAAACGAACGTCTTCAAGGAAGAAGGTAGTCCATCGGCTGGTGCAAAGCGAAATATATCTGCAGGCAACGTTCCAAATGCTTTCGATAATCGATAATAAAATTCTCAAAAATATTCAAAAGTGTACAACAACTGAAGCCCGAAATTGTTTAGGTAATGACAATCGGTCTATATCCATCGACGAACTAAAAGCTTTTGTAGCAATTACGTATGTACGTGGACTCACAGGAACCAGATCATTTGAACTTGATTCGCTTCGGTTAAAACAAACGAGGTAAAAATAAAATGTCTCGCAATCACTTTCGTAAAATCACGAGGTACTTTAAATTTGACGTGAGAAGTACTCGTTTCACGCGTCTAAAAACAGATAAATTAGCACTGACATTTTTCTTGAACATTGTACGCCTGGACCACAGATCTCAATTGACGAGCGTCCAAAGCTAGGTGCAGAATTTATGACAAATCAAAATATGGTCAAAATTTTGGCTAGCTGTAGATGAAGATTCCAAGTACATCATAAATGGATTTCCATATTTAGGAAAGGATGAGAATAGATCTGCTGATCAACGTTTAACAAAATGAAAAAAAGTTTTCACACCCCTTTGTGAAACTTGTGGTAAAAAAGCTACTAGTATAGTCCGAACCATTAATCGAGTACGACGAGGAACACAAAACTAAAACTTCACGTGAACCTATTTCTTCAACTAATTTACTACAAAAAAAAAAAAGAAAACGGAAAAATTACACTAACACAGTACCAAGGAAAACGATCAAAAACTTGTCTTCTTCTGAGTACTATGCATTGAGATGTTGAGTTTGATTCAGGTGGAAAGAAAAACTTGAAACAATCAAATTCTTCTGAATATGGAGTTGACGTAGTGGATCAGAAGTGTAGAAAATATTCGGTAAAGGCTGCATCACGCAGACGGCCCAGTGCACACGTTTTATCATATTTTAGACTTAGCCGGGATAAATTTGGCGGGCGTTAAATTTCCCGGACAAATTTTCTGCTTTCTTGATCTGAGGAACTTGCATGCAACTATTTAGCAGCGCGATCAGCTAATGCTGGTAATCAGTAACAGGACGAAGAGGAGGAGGTAAAAGATTGTGATGGTAAGCTTGATGTATGGCCTAAGGACCAAATAAAACAATTATGCAATGGAAATAAAGTGGGCACGATGTAAACAAGTTACCTATAAAAGTGTATAGGAAAAGAAATGACTAAAACATATTTGACTGATGGTTCTCAACCATTATAATTTTTTCAATATTAAAAATATATGTTAATTAATAAATTGGTTAAATATGTCTTGTTACACACAACCAACTAAACTCTATTGAAACATACATAAAAACTAACAAACACAACGCAGGGTTCAAGAATGACTTTCCGGCGGTTCTAGGGTGGTGTGGAAGGCCGGCGGTTTTCGTGTTAAGGCTTGGACAACATTCCTTTAATTCAATTGGAGAGGGTTGAATGCGTTCTTTAGTTACCTATAATATATTTGTCTATTCTGTTCTGTGCTAACAAGTAATTACTATCTCAAGTTAATTTCTGTGAAGGCAATGGAGACAACATTTACTGTGATAGTAGGTATCAATTTCGAAATCGTTATTTATTAATCGGACATCTGGAAGGTGCTGATGAATGGGGAGACAGATAAAAATTCAATATGGGTAATAAAGGATATATATATAAATATGGTAAGAACAAACAATGCAGAGTCGAAAGAATTCGTTACAAGGCACGCTGTTGATCTACACTTTGGGGAAGGTAAATTGGATGCAATGACAAAAAGGGAGTGGCAAGAAAGTGTGTCGGGCAATAAATCTGCGACGGTCGCGGAATTTCAAGGGTCTTTGGAAAAGAGATGTCAACTTTTGGGGACAATAGATAGCACAAATCGGTTAGCAAAATGTCGGATTGGAAAGGGAAGTCAGACAGGGAAAATGGGGCAAAGGTGTTTTGTTGCGGTCGCAAAGCCTTGTCTTATCTGCAAAGAAAATCAGTTTCAATTCTTCTTTTTTTCTTCTCGTCAATCCTTATGCCTTTCAGCGTCGGATTATTTTTGGATCTTACGACGATTTAATCCATTCTTTCCATCGTGTCCGGTCTGTACTCATACTTCTCATTTCTGCTATGGTCTTCCCTCGCTTTCATCCCAGTTTCAATTCATATGCGGTAAACCCCAAAATTTATGTGTCGACTAGACGGGATGAAGTTAACAAAGCAAACGCTTGTTGGAATTATCTGAAGTATGGGCACCAGGTGGAAAATTGTGGCATAGTAAGGTGCAAATGATGTGGAACAAAGCAGAGCACAATGCAACATGTCAGAGAAATACAGGTAGATCAACGGATGTATCTACAGTAGGGTGTTTTTTAAATATTAATTTTCCTGTATTGTCAATTAATGACCCAAAGATGTAGAAGTGTGCATGTAAGCTTTCTAACTCAATATCTCAAGATGGCGCATTAGGTTTGAAATTCGAAAAAAATAAGCAATGTTTTGTGTTTATTTAAGACAATATTGCTATCTACTTCGCAATATTAATACTTAACATTACCAACACAATTAATAACTATACTGAATATGTATTAAATCATCATAAAAATTACGTTTGTCCTTGATCAGAACTCTCAGCACCCTCTTTTGACGTAAATGCCGAGATTTGGTGTCAAAAAATGGTACACCTTGCCTGGCTTTTATGCTGGTACGAATGAAACCATCTCTAGCTTCGGGTCCGCAAACAGATACACAAGCTGTATGCACCTTTCTACTGCCTGAGTATGGCAAGGATACTTTTCAATTTCAAGCAAATTACTTCCTGAAGAAATGTTGGGAATAAGTTCTGTGTCGCTAAATTTCATCTATCTTGGAGCTTCTGTTACCTTCTCTTTCGCCTAGTCTATTAAATCATAGTAGTTTGATGCATCAATCTTTAGTTCTGGAAGCTGGAATTCGCGAACTTTCTTCGCTTTGGACTCTTTCTTGTCTTTAAAACTCTCCGAAAAGTCAGCTCTCTTATGTGTGATGAATCATCATGTAACGTCGCCAGCACCAGATTTTCAGGGTGTACGAGGAAAGCATGTCTTTCAATAGTTTTTAAGACAATACCTTTTAAGCCCTCTCGCAAATACAAACATCTTTTAACCATATTATAGACATGAGTCGAATCATATATACAAGATCATTTCGACTTGATATCAAAGCAGGTTGGAGCGTACACTTTCATGATGAAAGTGGCTACTTCCTTCAAGTGATTGGTCGGTTTAGCTGTTCCAATATATAAACGAAGTATCCTATTTACGCAAGTCACCCATCGAGAATGTGCCAGTTTTCCTGAGTTTTTGTTAGCTAGGTTAGTGAGACTGTACCAGCAGAAATAGCGGGACACCTCTGGAACAGGTATTTTTGATCGGTGCATAGCAAATCACTATCCATATCCGGAATATCAATGGAGATGGGTTCAAATGCCTCTACCTTTAAGTGGAGATACTTGTTGAGCTGTTTTCCTATGCTGCCTGTTGTAGTATCATCGAGACTGCAAACTAATTGGCGAAATGGTAATTGGAAATGGTAACAAGCACACAAATCGTTGTAAAGGTCGCTTCAGATGTTTTTCTAGTAAAACAACGACTCCATTTTTATGTCCCGCGTACACAGCGGTGCCATTGCACCCAATTGCTACCAAAGAACAACGAAATTCGATTTTCCTTCCAAGAAAGTCAAGAAAATTTTTCTCAATCGTAGTTGCTTTTCTCGAATCAATAGGAAGATGACCAATGTATTCAGAATCTGGTCCTGATATGATTGAGACATGTTCTTCAATAATAATCTTCCGATGTGATGTATTACCAATCCTAGTCATGGCTTAAGTTAAAATAAATAGCCGTTATAAATTTATTGCTATCTACAGATTGCGAATTTTTACAAACTCTTTTCCGCTCTCAGCGTATTTTGCTTCAGTCTATTACTTTTGCTAAGTTGTCAGTACTGATAACATTTAAATCAAGTAATGCAGCGTGTTCCATTAATGCTGTAGATCGATCAGAAATTCCAGTTCTATCACACGTGGTAGCTTTCATCTGTTGAGTTCCTTTGCGGAATGGTTTAGGCGTTGTTGTTGTGTGCATCTCATTTTCATCGGATATCTCAGTAGATGAACTGCCAGACGTCCAAACTATAGCTGGGGTAGATGAAGAAGTACTTGGAGTGCAGACGAATTTTTCACAAACTCCCCACACTTCGCTTCCTAACTCACTTTATCCACAGAATCAATATATGTACATTTTGCGATCATTTCGTTGGTCTTCCTCAATAGTTGAGGTTTTCCTCAGTAGTAGGCACTTTAGTTACACATTTGCATACTGTTCTGGATATACATTTACATGTTGCAATATCGAACAACTTCTTGAGGGAATCCTCATAGAACATCTGTTTTTTTGGTGTCGCTGCGAATTTTTTCACAATTTAGTAGTTTTTATAATACAAAATCAACCTAGAGACGACTTGTTGATGGCTAATTGTAGGAATAGATGCTTTATCCCATATATTTTCGATATCATTAGCAGTCATTTCCAATAAGTCTTTGACAGAAGGATCCTTCTCGTTATTCATACACAAATAGTGTTTAATAACAATACTAACATCATTATACGTCAGAAACATTCTATCACTTAATTTTAGCGGATCGCCAAACAGAGGACAGCGCAAATCTCTCCAGTGTTTCATGCATGTTTAACATACGTAGATTTCACTTTTTGCTGGTAATGATTTTCGACTGTGTTTATTAAATATTATAAAAAATAATATGCTCATTCGGAATATAAAAAGGAGCATTAATCTAGGACAAATAATTATGACATTATCTAACTTTCCAGGTGGGGAAATAACTTGTTTTTTTGCAAACTTCGCTCTTTGTGCGCCAAGTTTAAATAAAGTCGTAGAGCTTTGATATCTTGTATGAATTAAGCTTTCCTATAGGATAATCGATTAACAATACAGGAGATTTTAAAAAATGTTTGCCATTTTCACTCCGCCCTACTATAGATTTTTTAAATAACCACAAGACAGTGTGTGGACAAAGTAACCTGAATATTATTCACACGATACCGCCGATATTTTAAAATAACAGGTGGGGCAAAAGTCCCGCTAGCAATTTTGATTGCGCGCCATCTTGGTTATGTGACGTTTAGCTCAGTTTCGCTTTAACCATTGTGTTGTGTAGACGTCTAAATTTTATGATGGATAAATATACGCCACAAGAACGAGCAGAAATAGTACCAATATTTATTGAAAATAATCGTTCCATTATTGCCACTCAGCGGAAATTGCGTCAAAAATATCCTAATCGTCCAGTGCCTCACAAAACCACAATTTATCGTTTACATGCGAATTTTCGACAGTACGGTACGACAGCAGACAGGCCCCGTTCTGGAAGACAACGGACGTCTCGTAACGCTGAAAATATGGCTCTGGTGCGCGATAGTGTTGCAGAGTCTCCAGAACCATCAAGTCGGAGACGTGATTCCCAGTTACACATTTCTGCACGCAGTTTAAGGCGAATTTTGAAAACTGATTTGAAAATGTTCCCTTATAAAATTCAATTAGCCCAAAAATTGCTACCGAGAGATCCTGATCAACGAGCTGAGTACAGTAATGTAATCCTAAAGTTGTCTGGTCAAATTGAAGATTTTTCGTCTAAATTGATAATGAGCGATCAAGCCCATTTTCTTCTCAGTGGCTACGTCAATAAACAGAACAGTCGGTTTTGGGGAACACAGAATCCTCAATTAATTCATGAAAAATCATTGCATCCACTAAAAACAACTGTATGGTGTGGGATTCATGCTGGAAACATCATTGGTCCCTATTCTTTTGAAAATGACCAAGGTGTTGGAGTTACTGTTACTGCTGAACGGTACCAAGACATTATTCGATATTTTCTTGTGCCTGGAATGGAAGAGCAAGGACTAGAGGACATGTGGTTTCAGCAAGATGGGGCCGCAGCACACACAGCTCGTTTAACAATTCAACGATTGAATGACGTTTTTCCACGAAGACTAAGTGGCGATTTCGCATGGCCAGCCAGATCTTCGGATTTAACAGCACCAGACTTTTTCTTATGGGGTTTTTTAAAATCAAAAGTTTATGTGACTAAGCCCCAAACGATTCAACATCTTAAAGATAATATTCGTCATGAAATTGAAGAAATTCAGCTTAAGATGTTGCAGGATGTCATGAAAAATGGCTAAAAAGAGCCGAAAGTTGCATAGCGAATCGCGGCCACCATTTAGCCGATATAATTTTCCAATCATAAAGGAAAAAAGACCAAATAAACTTTTTATGAAAACCACACTTACTTATCTTTTCTTTGAGCAAAGTTATAGGCAATCAAAATGGTAGCGGGACTTTTGCCCCACCTTGTATAAGATAGGTTTAAAAAGGATGATGATGGATAAAGATTAGAGAGAGATAGAGTATCTCTCATATGTCGGTTCAAGGATGTTTCTACAATCAAGTTATGTTTATTAGCACTCGATCTATGTAGTTTGTTCGGTTTTTCCGTTTCACGATCAGTATAACTCAATTCTTCGACCAACGACATGCATTTAATAGTCCTTCTCGTGGAATTTATATTGCTGGCATCGCTCCGTAAGTATGAATGTAAGATAATAATTGCAGTTGCTCGAAGAAAATGGCTTAATTTTTCCAGTTCTATTCGTGTTCGGGCAGAACATCAAGGGAGAATCAGGTAGGTCATTACTTCTTCCCTTACATTTTCTACAGCCCTAGAATTTATAATGGTACAATCAATTCAATATTACTTCTTCATGACGAGTTTTTGTGAAGAAAAAAATGGGAATTGTAATTTCACGTTTTACGTCGCGCTTACCATGAAAGGAATCTATATTTAGTAGACTTTTCATGGAAACGCTCCTGCAGGTCAATCTACATATTGGAAGTTTTGGTCTACACGTCAACCAATTTATGTGCGGTTTTCCTGGGAAGTTACGTCAACCACCAAAATTTTATCACGCATGTATTTGGATTTTACGTCAGAAGAAGACTTTTATTTTTAACTGCTTCCAACTTTATCTTATTATATTTAACTTACAAGCTGAAACAGTTCGCTAAAAAATGGAATACTTTCTTGAAAATCTTGAGCAATATTGAGCGAATATGTCCATTAGGAAATGTCTGTCACGTACGTATTTTATACATTTCAATTTTGAATCCATAATGTTGCAATCAATTCAGTATTGCTTCTTCATGATGAGTTTTTGGTGGAAAAGATAAAATGGGAATTGTAAGCTTACATTATACGCCCCGATCACGATGAAAGGAATATATATATTTAGTAACCTTGTAATAATTTTATTTATTTTTGATGATTTTCACGCTATGCGCATTATGAATTGAATAATTAAATAAATAAAGAAAAAAAGTTGCTTTTTATGGAAACGTTCCGGCACGTCAATTTATATATTGGATCTTGTGGTCTACGCGTCAACTAATTTACTTGCGGTTTTCCTGGAAATCACGTCAACCACGAAATCTTAAATTAGATATTCTACGTTATCGTCTGAATGCAATGTACTGGATTTTGTCTAAAGAATATTACTGAAAATAGTTGTTTCTAGTTTGTTACAAATTTTTGTTGGTAGTTATATTTGATTTGCAGGCCGAATTTCAATGGATTAAAAGGATGGAATTCAAAAGTAATATCTTCGGAAACCCTCACCAATTTTGAGCTAATGTATATGGTAGGAGAGCCAAATATATTTTAACGGAAATCCGCCCGAGCGGTAAATTTTTCAAATAATTCTCTTACTCCATTAGTAACGACTATCTTCTTAACCACTATACAGCATGTTTGTACATACGAGAATTCAACTAAGAAATTCTCCCAACATGTACTTCATAGCTGCAAACATTTCTTAATTGAATTCTCATATGCACAAACATCAAACGTACTAGCACATATACCGGTTATTTGGAAATAAAAACTACTTCTCACCAAGTCGCACTGATGAGCGGTATAACCGCGAAACGCGTCTGCGAATTAATTCATAACTTAACAAAAAATAATGCCATTCTCTATAACATTTTTTACTCGTTTGAAAACCACCAATTCCGAAAACGAAGTTTCAATGTTCCTTTTATCAACTAAGAAAATTTAAAAGCAAGAAAGTTTCCAAATTTCTTAGCATTGACTAGATTAGATTATCATATTATCTTCCATCCTAACCTGATTTAGTTTCAGCTTTTAGTAAACCAAGTTACGTATTATTTGGTAATGTCGTTACTCATGAGTCAAACAAAGTGCACTGGGACTTACTTAATAGTAATGCTAACTTTAGAACAAAGAATTTACGTCGGTCAGCGTGATTGAACTGATGTAGTTTCTTATAATTTTGCAATTCATAAATTGCAACAGACGTTTTCTAATATGCACGTGGACGTTAGTGCTTTACGAAATTTGGTACAAAGATGTCAAACAACAGGTAACATAAATGACATCAAGAAAAGAGATAGGATACATGATGGAGAAGATGTCGCTGCAATACTGGCCGTAGATTTTATAGAAACAAGTCCAAAATTATCCCTAGGAAAAAGGTCTGCACGGTTAAACCTTAGCAAATGAAATTTACTACGAATTTTTAAATAACACAAGATTAAACCTAATAAACCGATCTTTGTTTGGTTAGGATGCTATGCGTTTAGACTTTTGCTTAGGGGTAGGAGGAAAGGAGTCTGAAGATCGAAATTTTCTTTCGGATGAAGCGACATTTACATCCAATGGGACACTTTCAACGCAAAACTCTAGATTTAAGCCACGAGAAAATCCTCTCTAACCTCTCTTGTAATCTTTTATCGCCACGTCCGTTTGTAACTCTTTTCTAGCTCCCAATATTAATCCTATCTTCTTCATACGACTTACTAGGCATCCTTTGATTTTCATCCTGATTCGTCACACGTCTCTTCCTTTTTGTATTACTATCCGCTTAATACTCCTCGGATGATCTTTCCATATTTCATTCTAGATTGAAATTCTTAGATAACACCGCGCTTTGCGCTGGGCGCAAGAAAGAAAGTCCGTACCGTCCCCTCGAAGACAATTTTTATTTACACAACGTTCGATTTGGAAAAAATATTTTCTTAGCTGGATACTACTATTATTTTTCGCTATTTAATGTTAAAATCAGTTTATGACAACCAAAACATTACACTCGAAAACTAGTGCACGATAACAGTTCCAGATTGCTTGGGACTGGTTTCCGGGCATTTGGTTCGAACGTCTAAACAACTCGGTTGCCGGCACCTGTCATAAAATTGTTTATATTACGTTCTTAAAGCACAGCTTTTCTTAATTATCTTCTTGTGACCTTTTCAGCTTGTCGTGCTAATACACTGAGCCGCTTGCAGGGGGAGGAAGATCCATGTTACATCGAAGACAAGCAGGTGCCCTGCACCGATTCTTATCCACATAAAACCACAATCTTGAAGAAATGTAGACCGGGTTTTAATGGAACTGGGACTACAGGCAATCACACTTGTAAGGACGGATCTTGGATTGTAGATCGGTACTGTACTTTGTGTAAGTGAAAACAGTTGTCTGCGTAGTGTCCGGTGGAATTTATGTTGGTAATTGGAGTATTTAACACCAACACCTATTATACTTAATACGGTCCATCTTGATGTTTTATTGAATTATTCGAAATTTAAAGCTAAAGTAATTTCAAATCACTTCTTCCAAAAAACCTGACTAAGTCGTTTACCAGCACCGGTCTCTATATTGTTTATGCTACGTTTGTAAAGTACTGCTTTTCTTATTATTCATTATATTCTTGGGATCTTTATAGCGTGTGGATCTCCTGCGTCGCGATACTCGGAGGAAAACGAATGTTACGTCAAAGACAAGCAGGTACCTTGCGACAATTCTCATCCAACGGAGACTAAGATCTGGAAGAAATGCCAATCAGGTTATAATGCATTTGGGAATACATCCAATTATACTTGCAGTGGAGGATCTTGGAGGGAAGACCAGATCTGTGCACCGGGTAAGTGCAAACGCCTAGGGCGCCTGTATGGTGTTCGGTGGAATCCTGTCGACAATTGTAACTTTTAGCGTCGAGATTTATTATATTCAATACAGTCTATTTCAAAGTTTGTAGAGCGTATAGTTTGAAATTCTTCAAGACTGGAAGATTAATACAATGTTCTTGAATATTTAACTCGGTTTTAGTGTGTGGACTATCTACAGGAAATAACCAATTCCCGTGGATGATTGCTATTTACGATGAGAGAATGGAATTTATATGTACGGGGACGATAATAACGTCGTTTCATATCCTGGCAGGTTAGCGAATTTTTATAACAACAAATTTATACTTACTGTTGTTTGGAATTGAATATTGCAAATCCGAATCTACTGCAGTTACATCTTGTTTTCGTGAGGAATACTGGCTAGAGGGGAATTTCAGTAGATACTCGATCATAGCTGGCAGACACCCCAGAAGTTTCCATAGATGGGAAGCTTCTCTGCAAAAGAGGAAGGTCAATATAATATTAACAAGATAATATTGGGAATGATCTCATGGATTGCGATTTGTTCTTTAGATTACGAGTTGGGAGGCTATTGAGAGTCTGAGTCCATTCACAGACGGCCTACTTTTGGCTGAAGTCGATCGGGAATTCAAATTCTTCGACGCAGACAATCTGAGTCCGGTCTGCCTGGATTGGGGATACATTTACGAGGAAGCAGATCTCCGAGACGGTAACCAAGCAATTGTAAGTAATGCCTATTTATGCACTAAGGGAGTTATGAAGGTGATAACGTACGGAGAACGACAGAATACATGCCAAGGGTTCTTGGGACCAGGGTACATACATGTCGTTCTGTGCGTATCATTTAGGAAGTTCAGGGGTGCATACAAGACTCTCGTTATCACTTCAAATAAATTTAAAATAATTGGGTAATAAGTATTTTAATTTTAATTTCATTATAGGTTTGCATAGTAACGTTATCGTTTGACTGTTATTTTTCCGTTAATTTTTCGCATAAAAATATACGCCTAATGTATCTGGTAGTAGATAGTCTATGACAGCAAACCGTTTGGAGTTTGTAATTACATTTATATTATATAATTTTTTAATGCAATTATAGGAATGCAACAGATTCCAGATCTTATACAAAGAAAATACGCACAAAAATTTGTAATTGTTTGCGTATTGTTTAAATCTATTTTAGTTTAAATAAAACCGATCAACAGGCATCATTTGGAAGGGGAATAATATGATTGACATTTGTGGGGGTTTGGCCTGAGAAAGTTATGAATTCACAATTCCGGTTGTTGTAGATAGCTTTATATATATACCTTGTATCAAAGGGGTATACGTAAATAATAGCCAAGTCAAGCCAAGTGATAAATGAAAGTTTTATTTCGTAGTTGCGTTGTTGAGTAACTTCTCTCGCTTTCAGAGTGTAGGTTGGCACGAGGAGGATGGGGAAATGGAGCCTTCTAGTCTCAATGCGGTGTACTGGCAAAAGAATACGTGTGCTAGAAACGTTTTTGAATCCGGTGAAAGTCGCTTCGACTTGCTTTGCGTTGAACATCTGAATTCAAGTGAGTACAAATATTGAGTCTTTTAAGCGACTTACGTTGGATGTCTTGGTTGGCTTAAGTAAATGAAAAGCTTATCTTCCAAGTTATCGGCGACGTTTGAAATTGAGTCTTTGAAAGCTTGATACTTCCATAACCGTCAAATATAAGGCGAAGTTGAGCCTTACATAACAGGTTTGAAAGGCCGACATTTCTATAACTGTCAGATATAAGGCGAATTTGAGCCAAACTTATTTACAGGTGGTCCAAAGCAAATTAAAGCAGATGGAAGTGCTTTATTATTTAAGTCAGATGGAAGGAGGTATTATCTCATGGGCCTCACGTGGGATTCCCGTACCGGAGCACAATATTTAGGCTACACCAAAGTTGCATCCCGTCGTCGAGCGTTGAGCAACTTTATAGCAAAAGTAAGAAACTTCAGGTGACTTTTAAGACGATCGCCTGGAAACCTAAGGATGGCGGCTGTATTCTGCCTGAAAGTATAGAGAATGGCAATTTTACGTTGACCACCGGGAGTAGCTACAACGCAGGTTGGCGGGTGTCTTCAAGAACTACGATCTTACTCTCCTGCGCCGACAATAGCGATAGCACACCTTTATATTTTCGTTGTATTAATGATGTCTGGACTCCGTCTATTGAGAACGCGCTGTGCAGGAAACCAGGTAAATTTTTAACTCTTCACAGCGTTTTTTTCCGATTCAAGCTCGCAAACAACAAGATACAAATCCAAAACCATGGAACGATCCGCAAATAATTAATACCACAAACGACAGCTCTCCTCGAGTGTATGTTATGTATACCGGTTGTTTTCTGGTTGTTTTTTTTTTTAGCCGGAGGGAAGCTCTATTCAAGAAAAAATGGATCACTTTCCTGCACTCAATGGTATACAAATTTAGAATTGTAATAAACTTATTTTCATTAAACTAGGCACATGTCCTTCGATTACTGGGTCTACATCTGAGGATACAATCTGCAAATTGAACGGTGCCACACAAAGTTGCGATTCTCCTCCGAATAATTCAACAGCTTTGGTGTCTTGCAAACCGTTCCACGTTTATCCGGGAAACAGGCCGATCTACAAATGCCACGAAGGAAAGTGGGATCAACCGATTACGCCATGCACTCTAGGTAAGTACGACGAACGGTTTCACTGGATCGAAGCCTACTTCGAAGATTTCCAGAATGTGGAATGAAGAGAGTGGAAGCTACGAGATTGGTAATTAATGGAGAGCAGACGGAACCACACGAGTACCCGTGGGTAGTTGCCATTTATAATTCCAGCAATCACCAAATTTGCAGTGGAAGTTTAATTTCTAGAAAATTTGTTCTATCAGGTAAAACATATCAAATTGTGTGAGCCGGTTTTTCAGTCTCCACCGCTTTTGTAAAATTTCTTTCAATATCGCCTATCGCCTCTATTTTTATACCTTTTCAAACACTTTTGTAAATTTTGTTATACAGCAGCCCATTGCTTCACCACTAAAAGTGGCGAGCTTCAAGATAAAGGCGACTTCACCATGGTTGCTGGTAAATATTATAGAGACATGGAAATAGAGGAGGCTTCTGCACAGAAAAGGAAGGTGGGTATTTCTTTGATTGGCTGTTCATAGCGACCGTAGGATATTGTGATCGTTGCTCGCATTTATTCAGTGCTTTATGCCAGAATATAGAAATGTTGGAACACAAACTTTTACCTTTCCAATCAACTGTTGGATTTCAGTTCGTGAATTATTGTCTTTTATCAGTCTGAAGGATGTTTGTGCTTGAGAGATGACAACTGACATATCCTCAAAAAGTTGTAAAAATAGAAATAATATCTGTTTCTTTTAACTAACTTATGTTTACAGATACGGGCTATTCATGTGCATGATAATTATCGCGGCAGCAATCATAAATATCGTGACGATATCACCCTGATTGAAGTAGTGGAAGACTTTGCACCGTCCTGGGAAGTAGAACCGATTTGCATAGATTGGGAGAACGATTATGAAGACTACGACTTCACGGACGGAAAGGAAGGAGTTGTAAGTACGGATACTAGTTAAAAATTGTGGCAGACATGGAACATGGAATTTCAGCGTGTCTCCAATAAATTATCTAATGTTGTAACTCGGTGATGGGCAATTCTCGCTCGCAGACAAAACAATTAATACCCGGACGGCGGGGAATATAGTGCCCTGATCGTAGTGGTTTTTGTGTCTTATACAAACTTATAGGCGAAGATTGCCCAGCCAATAATTAATTAAAGGTTAGGTAATTTATTAGTCGAAATTTTATGCTTATTCAGCTTATCTTTTACGGATCTGAACTAACAGCGTTTCGTGACAAACACAAACGCGTCTATATTGCTACAAACTTTGTGGCAATAGAAGCATTGTAACCAATTCTCGTATTTCTTGGTTTTCAAATATTTTTCGCCGCAATCCATACAATTGTCGTCTCCGTTTTTACTAATATCCGACTCTTAATGTAGTGTAACTTCTTGACTACTGTTTTCTGTATATAGACTGCTTTGCTTCTTATCTTTCCCACTTTCTATATAGCAAGTCTGGTTTTCTTCTTCATTACTTTTTTCTGTTTTCTTCGTGTTGTCCTAGTTATTTTGAGTTATTTTCTTGTTAAAATTTCATCTGGGGTTAGAATAACAGCTAGATTTTGACTATCCCTTTACACCTTCTCACAGTCAGTGCATTGATCAACAAGATATAATCGTTAAAGCAATTTGCCCCGACTTATTCCTTGCGCTTGAAGAGGGGAAGAATTCTTATTAGACGGACGAAGATCTTCGTCATGGAACTTTCGTAATGCAAATTGTATTTCAAACCAATCCAAGGTAAGGTCGGAGTTGATATAAGTAGATTCTGACATGATCGCACACGGTCTTCATATTTGCGCATTTTGTGCGTTGCCCTGCATAATAAGAACAGGAGGTAGCAAGTTTCATTTGCATTGCAACATACAATTAGAGTTAGCGTTTCCCCTTTTCTCCAGAACTTGCAGGTGGAAGTGGGTTTGATCCCTTAGTGGCAATAATGGCATACCATTATCTGCTAATTATAACCAATTTTCTCTTCCATGTTATATAGATAGCCGCGTTTATCTAAGATATCACTTTTTTTGCATAACAGAATGATCTTATATGATAGAGATCTACCACTAATAGGTCAATAAAACAAGGCTGGTTTGAGCGATAGTTATATTTTCAGAACGTTTACAAACGTTTTCGGAACACCTTCGTCAGTGAAAATATAACTAGATAAATATATAAACAAACTTTTGTTTTTTATTTGGGACTATCAACAAAATAACTAGTGACTAGGATTTCTTGATATAGAGGATGTATAACCAACTTTTATATATATATATATAAATTATAAAAACTAAATTAATGTGTAAACATACATGCAAATTAAGTAAAACCTTATATCAAAAATCTTTGTCGAAACCTTAACAATTCTGTTCAAGGACTAGGGAAAACCAAATTCAAAAACCTAGCCAAAGGTTTCCTTCTTAAGAAATGCAAATGTCATTTTAACAAATTGCTATATACATTACTTAAATTTTGAATATCGGTCCTGAAATTAATAGTTTTAGTGTCTTTCTGTATATTTATCATTTCATATATTAGTCTTTTTATAATTATTCTCTGTTTTTAATATAATTGTGTTTTCAAAATCAAAGTAATGCCCAAGATCTTTGTAATGTTTTGTTACAGCGGTCATTGCACCAAAATCATTATTTAAAGAATACTTATGCCTATACAACCTTTTCTTTAAATATTGTTTCGTCTGACCGATGTAACAACCATCACAGTCTTTACAGTTTATTTTATAAACTACATTACTCTGATTTTGTTTAATTATTTTGGATTTTATTTACACATTAATTTAGTTTTTATAATTTATATATATATATAAAAGTTGGTTATACATCCTCTATATCAAGAAATCCTAGTCACTAGTTATTTTGTTGATAGTCCCAAATAAAAACAAAAGTTTGTTTATATATTTATCTAGTTATATTTTCACTGACGAAGGTGTTCCGAAAACGTTTGTAAACGTTCTGAAAATATAACTATCGCTCAAACCAGCCTTGTTTTATTGACCTATTAGTGGTAGATCTCTATCATATAAGATAAGTATAAAAAGGTCACGAAATATATATATATATATATACATATAACAGCATGATTACAGTTGCAAGTATTTCTGAATGGAGTGTCTCATTTCCTGGGCAATAGTAACAGACACACTTTAAGATTTCCGTACTGCGAGCGTAGAATTGAGTTCCAAGAGGAAGTTCAGCCCATCGTAACCGGCTGTTTTGCTATCCAAGTTAAATTGGAAAATGAGGTTTCCTTCATTTTCTTTTTCCAAATAGGAATGTCGATTTTAGACTTGTTTTTGTCAATAATGTTATTTGCTTTTCTACGACGTAATTTTCTTGTAGATACTCCAAAGGTTTTTAACGCTCTATCTGCCGCCTGTAAGACCACAAGCGAGGTATCTTTAAACTACCAAGTACTTTCCTGGTATTTTATTCTATATACGTGAGCATTCTGCGGAGGACTCATTTTATAATCAAGAAGATACTTAATATTTTAATGGGGCTTCTGTACAAGTTTGCAGCGAGGCTACTTTTTCAATAGTGCGGGTGAAATGTTCCCTCTTGTGGTTTTTTAGCAATATTCTGTATAAGTGTGTGAAATGTGTTTTCACAGGGTTACATGCCGCATTAAATATATGTATATTTCCATATCATAAAGAAATACGATCCATAGCAACTTATACATCTTATCACATACACCCGGGGAGGAAATGTTACTGTTATAAAGAACCATCACGGATATCTGGTGGATGATGATGGAATTAACAGGTTATTACCATTTCACTCGGCGGGTTATAGTCTTGCCAAATGTACCTTTCTATTCTCACATTTATTTTTCAAGGTAACCGGTTGGGGATACACAACGGATATAGGAGAACCGAGTCCTGTTCTGAAGAAGTTATTGGTTCCATTTAGGAACAAAAACGATTGCAAGGAGAACCTGCCCCACGATTTTAGCGACACATATCTCCTCAACGATAAAATATGCGGAGGATACAAAAATAACAGTGAGTACCGATTCGCTCGTATGAAGCGTTTATTTGATTTCTAAAATTGTTCATCGATAAAGTGTGACGATTAACAGATTAATGCCTACTTTGCTTTACCGGATAGAACATCGGAGTACGTTTTAGTGTTAGGAAAATGAAGAAATTTGTAACTAATTAAGGTACAAGATCTGCGTCTAAGTGATACATTTTTGATAGATATGGCCTAACATGTGAATACATTATCGCTATCACATTTGATAGCCAAAGCCTCAACGGAAACATTACCGGCTATTAAATATGATAGCCTTGGCAGTCAATGTGTTAACAGAGTAAAGTTAGATCGCTGGCTGCACACAATACCTTGAAGTATATAACACAAATTTCCCTCACTTCTTCTAATTCATTTATTCTCTACTGCCTTTAGCTTTGGACACTAACTCCAATATGAAACGCACATGACTAAAAATACCAGAAATTATGTGGCAGAAACTGTAGCAGATTCCTTAATATCAGATATTTTTCATTAGTTCATTACTTTACTTTTACGTTCAGTAGTCCTAGATTTATTACATATCCTATGAAATGAAAATTTGTCTTCTGTTTAAGATACCAATGTTTGTCAAGGGGATAGCGGCGGTGGTCTCTATTTCAAATCCGACAACACACGCTACTTCATCAGAGGCATAGCCAGTATTACAGTGAAGTCGGGTATCAGTTGCAATCCGAATCGTTACGCGCTTTATACGAAAGTGTCGACGTACCTGAAGTGGATCGAATCCCTTACGAGAAGGGTGCTGTAGATGAAGATCTTAGATTAAGTAAAAATTGCTATTTCTTTTTCCTTTGAATTTAACCGCAATTTTGAGTGAAAGGCTGTATTCTTTACCTTGTGGTAAATAAGTTGTAATAAAGGATAGATAAATAAATACTGTTTGGGTTTATTTCCTAACTCTAATACATTTCAGTAATTATAAGTAAGTTTAAGAATTTCGAGGTAAATCTTTATAACTAAGTTTTAAAACGAAGGATTTGGTAGGTGCTATAAGGATAGCTCAACCAAAAGTATTCCAGCGTTATAATCAAAGCATGACTGGCGTTGATGAAGTGGACCAATTAGTGGCTATTTATCACGAATTAGACAGCGCAAGTGGTGGTTCCCAATTTTTGCGTCGGTTATTGGCCGCATCGGTTGCAAATGGATGGTTACTCATGAAAGAAATTCAACCATATGATCCAAACTGTGCTAATTTGTTACAGTTTCGACGCTATGTAACTACTTCATATCTGGAAATGTATGGAGTGTCCTCTTTAAAAGATGCTAAAGTACCACATATAACACACACCTTATAAAACCCATATTTTACCCTTTTTATAAATAAATATTTTAAAAAGTATTTCAATAGACGATTTTAATACCGTAGTTACAGATTTTTTGTATAAATAATTGCTGGGGGACCTTGTGCACTAGTTGGTTAGGAGATGAATACATTTAAAACAAATTTATTTTACTAGCTTCGTTTGTCACTGAACGAAACAATACGAACGGAAATAGTATGGTGGGTAAAGCCATTGTTTTCTGGACTTTGTAAGGTAAGATTGGATTTGAATGAATACCATTAAATCGATTTCAGTATGATTAAAAAAGAAATCTGACTCCACGTTTGGAAATCATTGTTTAGAAAATAATCACAATTTTAATAATAATTTGGTATAATTCATATTCAGGAAAAAGTTAAAAACTAAATCTTTAGGAGTCAATGGAAATTAATAGATTTAATAAATTAGGTTTAGCTTTAAACGACCAAACAGATGTTTGTCACTCGTCCCTCCTAGCACTAATTTTCTAAATTTATAATTACCCGTTATTGTTTTGTATATAAGTAGTTGTTATCAATCGTTAACCTTCAGTATTCATCCACCTGACGACGCCATAGTGTGACGAAACAATTTTGTAGTGGTGCTATCATTAACTATTTTGTAACTTATAAAAGTCTTTCTGATTTGTCATAAATTTTGTTATGGAGTTTCAATAAGCTTGTAGAGTCGGCTAATACAGAGTAACTATACTGGTTCCAGTACGCTCTGCAATTAGAACCTTTAATAATTATTTCCCTGATGTTTTCATCTTAGCACATGGCTCTTTTAAGTCAAGGTATTCGGAGGAAGACGTTTATGACGTTAATGATAGTAAATAGAAGCCCTGTAGCGATTCTTATCAACAAATGAGCAACGTCGGGAAGCGAGACGTAGTCTCTATTACAATTTCATTCTCACTTCATTCTTTCTTTATGAGATGCATTGTTTGCAAGTTCTTCGCTCATCCACTTCTGAGCGATTGTAGTTGATTCTGGTAGTAGCATTCAAATCTTTCCCTGAAGAAGAAAAAAGCAGACTTATTCGAGCTTCAGGTGGGTCAAATTTAGTACAGTTTTCGACACGAAAGATCGCCTCCGATATCTTGTTCAACATTCGAAACTCGACATTCGATAATATTGTTATTTGATGTTCGACTTTGTTCTTATGACTCGTTCGGTCGACTCGTTTCGATTCGATCAGTTAATACAGAAAACGCGAATTCGTTGCGCGTTCAAGTTTGATTGTATGGCTCACCCTTCAATTCAGCCGATACTCGCTTTTCTGGTGCTACAATTAAGATCATTCTTTTGGCCGTTCCTATACTATATTTGTTGTTACCATTTCCTTGCTTTCCGTAATTCCTTCTATTTCGGCTTCCACGAGATGTAAGCGTGTCCTGGTTTGAACCATTTTCGTTTATTACTATATTGATTTACTTATAGAAATTAGTTTTTCCGGATTCTTTTCTATTTTCTATCCAATACAAGCTTAAAGAACAAGCTCGTGTGTTTTCTATGCCTTCTTTGTTGCAACTTCTAGTAAAATGTTTATGTTTTTTTTGTTTTCATTGCACTTGTTTACGTCGCCTCGCGTTTAATAATATAAATTTCGTTTTCGGACCAACAGGCTCTAACTGACAGTTAGGGGTTCTTCCTAGTCTGCATAATAAATGAGATTATTCTTATACATGTATGTTTATTATATGTTCGAGTTCTTAGTTCGAAGCTATTGTTTAGCATTGAGCAATATTTTTTGAAGCTGCAGATTCTAGGTTTTCAATCAATAATCTCTGAGACACAGACTTGTTAACTATTAAAATATGGACAAAATAGGCCTACTTTCAACAAATTTACCTCGAGCATTAACAATTTGAATTGTGGGGTAATTGGGCATTTAAATAAAACAACCCTTGGTTTATACACTCCAAAGCTTGAACACAGCGAAAATATTTGAAAAGAATCCGTCCACGGCGTGTGTTACTTTCGAGATAACTTTTGCACGTCGACAATCGCGAGATGGTGTATTTTAAAACGAATTTGACTTATCGTTGGTAGCACTCACCAGCGTTGCCACTCTAACAAATTATCGAAAAGACATAAAAATTGTGGATTTATCGGTTGAAGGATGCGGTTAACGCGGTTTAGCAATCGTAAAATCTGCTTAAACACGCTTACGTCGAAGTATCTATGCATATAAACGTCCTTCGCATTTTAATTAGCGGCCAATCGAGTTTTGTAGGAAATTCGACGTATTCTCGACGTAAACTTTTCCGCCTGATCGTCATTCAAATTCCACCGGTCATCGCGCGATATGTTCTCGTTAGAGAACGCCGTTTCGAATTTCATATTGTTCGTATCGTTACGTAAGTATCAATAGGAAACGAAAGGAATGCGATTTAATCGATCAGTCTATTAGTGTTTAATCTGTTTCGTTAGTTACTGTCGTTTGTGCTGCGGATACGACGGAAAGAAATGAGACGAGGGCAACGGAACCGAAAGGTGAGTGTACTTTTTCATTTCTCATTCGTATTTTCTACACCTGCTCCCTCGAATTCCCAAATTATTAAATATTTTATTTATTTTTTTATTTTTATTTATTTATTCGTTTTGTACTTACCTGCAAGACTTTGTATCGTACGAAATTTCGATAATTTTTGCTCTGTTTCGTACGATATCGTTTCTTCTCCGGAGGAATATTACATTACCCTTTGGAGGTTCCGTACGAATAATTACTGGAATTCTCCGATCAATAATTCCTTTCTGCAATGAATAATTACCGTTTTCACCGAAGCTACAAAATATATCGCACATGACAGTTCTCTTCAATCTTCTTTTATGTACAGTCTGTCCCAGGATTGATGTTAGCAGAGGTACGATGGATTAAAAATTTTTGAATGTTAACATTGGAGGATTAAGTTCAGCTTGGTGTGAACAGAATTTTAAGAATATTTCCAATTTTTTAAAACAAGCCGTTGGAAACTATTTTCTTTTCACGCAACATACCCTTTTTGTTCATAACACGTCAAAATGTTACTAAGAAAAATTGTACAAAATGGTAAACTATGGCTCTATACAAGATTTCAGGAAGATTTACCTACTTCGACTAACACGTCATTTCTTAGATTAAACAGAAAAAAAAATTCAAAAATTTTTAGTCCATCGCATCTCTTGTAACATCAATCCTGGGACAGACTTTATATCTATGTCAACTTTTTCGGTTCTAATACTTAAAAGTAATACATGCATTACAACGCTATAACACTATTTCATAACCTCTTCTATCTTAGGTGTAAAGACAATTGCATTTCTCCATTGCTCTCTGTCCAATGCCATCTTCTGAACTAATAAATCCACGTGAATCTTTTTCCCGTCAATATATTGTGGTGAATATTGCCATATTGCAGACGGTTCTAAATTTTCCTCTGTCAATTCTCCCTTATCGCCTTATTTCCCATGCTAACTGCGCCAGTCTTGGTCACGTGTCCAAAACATCTGAGCATAGTGCTCACTGCCTTTTCCACTTCTGATCCTTGTTGTTTGTTATATTCTCTCCGTGCTTTCCTGTGGTATTTTGCAAGACCTCCTCTAGCATTGAGGTCGCCAATCAACAATTACCGACCCCATATTTGTCTTGGTTTCCTCTTCGACGCCATTCCAGTTATATAATCTTCCAGTTCTTGTTCAGTTGCTCCTCCTCATTTTAGCCGTACATAATCAGTACCTCATACCTTTATTGTCATCTGTATCCTCCGTTACCGGAAATCTCTTTTACGTGTATATATACTCCATCAACAGGATTTCCTTGTAGCTCCTTCAGCATCATACCCAGCCTTGAGATTTAATGTTCCTGGATTTTCCCGCTACTAATAAAAGGATAATACTTGCGTCTATTTTTTCAGCTTGTGATGCCAGCGAGTTCGGACCTTTGAATAATGACACTTGTTACTTAAAGGACGTTCACGTAACTTGCGTTGATCCTGTTCCAAGCGGTACCGTCATCCATAGGAGATGCCTGCCTCGTCGTAATCGATACGCAGATGAAATCGTCTACAATTGTAACGAGGGTTCTTGGTATTCGCCAGCCAACGATTGTGTACCTGGTAAGTGGAAAAACATAGGAAGATATGGCACTGCCACGCGGAATTCTTCCTCAGTCAATAATTGTGAAATTTAGCACGTAATTTTCTTTTGAAACGACGCGAATCACGTTTGTATCAATCGTTTAAAAGATTTTGGTTTTCTCGTTTCAGAATGCGGCCTGCCAACGACCAACAATGAATTTCCGTGGATGGTCGCCATTTACAATAAGACGGATGATTTGATCTGCACCGGGACGATCCTATCCGCATATCACGTTGTGACAAGTTAGTAGAAAACAAGAAGCCTCGCATCACATGTTTGACTTTCTTCTTTTTTGGTCGAACATTACAAAAACAAAAAAGAAAATCCCTGCCATCAAAAAAGTATGGTTCTCAAAGGGTTAAATACATCTGATACTTCAGTTCGGGAAACATCTATTTGATTAATCACTTCCGGCAATAGCACTAAATCAATGTTTACCGCAGGTCTAAAATGCTTCTACCCCGCACAAGAAAAGCCTCCGTACGAGCTCAAGGATCTGGACGATTATCTAATCATAGCGGGCAGGCACTCCATCAACATTCGTAAACCGGGAGCTTCGTTTCAGAAGAGGAAGGTAAACAATTTAAAGAAAAACTACCACTAAAGGAATGCCCAAAAACACAATACGCGTTTCAGATTAAATCCCTCCATCCGATACCGGAGGGAGACACGATCAATTTAGATCGCGACCTAGGGATAGTGGTAATCGATAGAGAATGGGATTTTTACGGGACGGACGGCGTAAACCCGGTCTGTCTGGATTGGGATTTTTACTACGAAGAATTCGATTTTAAGGACGGCGGCGAAGGATTCGTAAGTGCAAATTTCATTTTTACCGCTAATTTTTCGAAGACGTGTGGTTTGCTTCCAGTCAGTCGGATGGCAATATGACGGCGCCGATGTAGTACCGTGCAAACTCGAAGGTCGGTCTAACGTGGTGTACTGGTTGAGGAACACTTGTCTTAGGAATATCGAAATTATCCAGCAAAGCCCCTCTCCGGCCCCGAACGATGTGATTTGCAGCGAACACATCACTCGAGGTGAGTCCGAATATAGTAGTGTGTGTGTATCTATCTGTGTCTTATTTTGGAGACCTTCCTAGTGATATAATGGGAAAATAAGATTTCAAAGTGTTGAGCAAAAATAAGAAGATGTAACAGCAAAAGTTTCTTGGATCTTAACGATTGTTTTGTATCCAAATTCATTCTGATATCTTCAATATTCAAATATTAAAGTTTGAACTACTTCGGACATCTTCGTAAACATATAATGGTGAACTGGGATTTTGAAGTGTTGAGTCCAAATGAAAAGATATAGCAGCAAACATTTCTTGGGTCTTAACGCTTGATATGTGTCCAACTTATCTCCGATATTTCATATATTTTCAACCTTTAAAAATTAAAATTTGAGTTACTTTGATGATCTTTCTAAACATATAATGGAGAACTGGGATTTCGAGATGTTGGTTCAAAATAAAAGATGTAACAGCAAAAGTTTCTTCGACCTTAACGCTTAATATGTGTCCAAATTCTTTCTGATATTTTCATTCTTTTAGCATTATAGTTCAAGTTACTTTGCTGATCTCCGTACACATAGAATGAAAAAATGGAATTTCGAAATGTAGAGCCAAAATAAGAAGATATAACAGCAAAAGTTTCTTCGACCTTAGCACTTGATACGTTTCCAAATTATTTGATATTTTCCATATTCAAACGTCAAAGTTTGAGTTACTTTGAGGATTCTTCTAAATTTAGAATTGAGCCAAGATAAGAAGATGTAACGGCAAAAGTTTCCTAGATCTTAACGCTGGATATGTGTCCAAATTCTTTCTGATATTTCCAATCTTAAAGCATTAACGTTTGAGTTACCTTTGTAATCTTTGTAAACGTCTAATGGGAAACTGGGATTTGGAAATGTTGAGCCAAAATGGGAAGATATAGTAGCCAAAGTTTCTTGGATCTTAACGCCTGTTATGGATCCAAATTCTTTCTGATATTTGCAATCGTTGAATCTCAAAGTTTGAGTCACTTTGGCGATTTTCCTAAACAAAGAATGGCAAAATGGAATTTTGAAATGTTGAACTAAAATAATAAGATATAGTAGCCAAAGTTTTCTTGGGTCACAACGCTTGTTATGGGTCCAAATTCCTTTTGGGCTGTAGAACTCTTGATTCAGAAGCAAGCGTCTTTCAGTCCTTAACTATTAAAGATCTCACACATCTCTGTCTTTTTGTCCCATTCGTTCTGAATGATGAAAAATCATGAAGACAAGGCACGTTCAATTTTCGTTCCGTGTATTACAGAAATTTCAATCCATTACTCCCACGTTCACAGGTACATCGACCTGTGGGAAAGGTCTCGGTTCAGGATTATTCTTCAAGTCGGACGGGACGCGGTACTATCTCAGAGGCGTCCTGCAGCGAATACATAGCATAGCGAAGAACTACCTCTTCTACACCAAACTTTCGAACTTTTACCAGCCGTTAATGCGACGTCTGAGCGGCCATGCGAGGACTCCGACCCTTTTCAAGACCCTCGAATGGGATACGCCGAGAAGCAGCGTCGGATGCACTTTGCCCAAGAATGTGGAGAACGGCCGGTTCAGTTTGATCTCGGGAAATACCTACGTCGAAGGAAAATGGGTGCCCCCGTCGACTACGATCCTGCTCTTTTGCGGCGATAGTTCCGATAGGTCGCCTTTTTCTTTCCGTTGCAGCAAGAAAGTGTGGATTCCGTCTATTGAGAGGGTATCTTGCAGAAAAGCAGGTGAATTCTTTAAATCGTAGAATTAGTTTAATATTCGATTGTTGATCCATTTCTGTGAGGACTGCTATCTTAAGTAGGTTCTTTTGAAGCTGGCCCAGGGCGTTTTCTCAAACGCTTAAGTTAGCTAAAAGGAAAAATTTCTTACTTACTTCTTAAACACTCAAATCTGCAAGAAAATCATTTCGGTTCAATTTAGGTACATGTCCTTCGATTCCCATAACGACGTCCGAGAAGGTGATCTGCAAACTAAATGGCGCAACGGTGAGTTGCGATAATCCGCCGAATAATACCACTGCTTTGATGCGTTGTAAATCCTTTCACACCTACGCCGGGATAAGGCCGATTTACAAATGCCAAAACGGAAAGTGGGACCAACCGTTCACCTCGTGTACCTTAGGTAAGTCGGGGAAAAGTCTTCGTTTGGCCGGCACCAATTTGGACGCGTTTGTTTTTTCAGAATGCGGCATCAAAAGGGTAAGCGCCACGGAATTGATTAGAGGGGGCAAATACGCCGTCGAACACGAATACCCGTGGGTGGTAGCCATCTATAATTCGAGCAACCACCAGATTTGTGGTGGCACTTTGATTTCGAGGAAGTTCGTCTTATCAGGTAATGGGACTTTACGAGACGTTTTGATCATTTTCTGATCAAATTCGTACTATAGCGTAATAAAAGAGGCAGAGACAAAACTAAGAAGCTGTAAATTTAACTGTGTACTTCATCTTCTTTCCTTAATCCCCTCAAATCTTGTTGGTATGACTTCTGATGCCGTTTCAATTCCATACCATCGCCCATTAGTTCCTTGATCATATCTGTTAGAACATCCATCCTATCCGCTCTCTCGTCTTCTTTTTCCTTTTAAGGTGTCCTAGCCTTTTTTCTTTATTCATTTTAAATATAGCCCCAGCTCCTCTTATTTCCTTTCTCTTTTTCCTTTTGACTCGTCTGAAGTGTAATGACTATCCATGTCGTCTCCGTTTGGTATGAAATATGTCGACCGCACTTCGTATAATCTCTGCGCACACGAAAGAACCGGGCATCCGGCCGTCAACCCGGAATTTTCCGGAGGTCACACACAAGCGGGCTTCGAGAATTTCCGGGACCTTCGCCCAAATTGGCTCCGGGAGGTCCCGCGGGGCATCGTTTAAGCTGAACTCGGAATTTTTCGGCGGGCCACTCTCAAGTCGGCCTCGGGAATTTCCGGCACCGGCGCCCAAGTTGGCTCCGGGAATTTCCGGGACCTTAGTTCAAGTTGGCTCCGAGAGATCCCGTCGTTTAAGCTTAACCCGGAATTTTCCGGGAGGGGAGGGGGGGATCGTCAAGTTCAACCCTGAAAGGCCGTTTTTTAAATCCGGTTCAACTAAGTCGTCTCATTTTACATAAATTAAAAAGTGCTGAGTAATCGCTCGAACACTGTATTCATACCAGTTTTGGGTCTTTCCTGTAGCGGCTCACTGTTTCACCAACGGAATAGGCGGTCTTAAAGACAAGAAGGACTTCACTATCCTGGCGGGGAAATACTACAGAGACATAGAGATTGAAGAGCCGTTCTCCCAAAGCAGAAAAGTAAGTACCTCCTGTACCACAATTTGAAATGAAGTTAGGGAATATTTCAGTTTGATCACGAAACAATTTCTTCGTGTTACGTGAGACTGCGATTTTGGTCCTTGGAAACAATCACGATACCTTTCACCAAAACTGAGCGAATTACGTAAATTTGCGTAAATTTTTATATTCTCAAATTAAATAATAACTAAAATATCCCCTAGCTGTTTCGAGAATTTCAATTTATCTAAATGTATATTATATAAATTGAAAAATTTGGATATATGTATATATGTAATACTATTTTGTTGCTTGAGATTTGGCAACTTCATCAGGAGAAATGCTGAAATTGTATATTCACAACCATATCAAACATTTTTCTTCTCATTGTTTCATGCCAATTCAATATGTATATAACGGCTACTATTTGACTTTTGTTGTACGTTTTAATTTGGTCCCCGTCTTTCTAATTTGTAATTTGTGATTATACAATTTTAGCATTTCTGCTGATGAAGTTGCAAAATCTCAAGCAACGAAATACGAAAATAAACGAATGAGTTTTCTATAATTTGATGACCGATCACCCTAACCCTACCGCTTCGAATCGAAAAAACCTATTTTTTAAAGCTTTTTACTTAAAAAAAATAATTATCAAAAAAAAAAAAAAAATTAACGGTATATACTAAATAAACTTAAAACTGTTCTACATCTTAGAAAAACGATAAATTAACGAGTTACTCCAATGAGACCAAGAATAAAGAAAAAGTTTTTATAAGAATTATAGACGACATGGCCAAATTTCTATAAAATTGCAAGACTTCACAACTTTTCGTGGCAGATTCGACACATCATTTGTGAGCATTCTAAGCACATAGGATTTTTGCAGTAGTAACACAAGTAACACGTGATACTATGGGTAGAAAGAGGAAGGTACGGGGACACCAGTTAAGTAACCAGTAAAGATGCATATGCGACTAGTTATAACCAAAATAAATTCCGCCGGAGTCTGAGAGGCTCCAGGTAGGTACTTAAGGGTTAAGTATTGGTGACCAAAACATTTGTTATTGTTGGTAACTTGAGGAGAATTTGGAGAAATCGTAATTTGACTTGTGCTTTATAGGTTGGAACAAAATCAATAAAATCTGTATCGAAAAACCTTTGTCGAAACCTTAACAATTCTGTTGAAGGACTAAGGAAAACCCAAAAGAAAAATCTAGCCAAAGGCTTCCTTCTAATGAACTGTAAATGTCGTTTTCATAAATTACTATGTGCATTAGTTAAATTCTGAACATCGGTTCTGAAATTAATAATTTTAACATCTTCTTCGTATATTTATCATTTAGTATGTTAGTCCTTTTTTTAAAAAATTATTTTCGTTTTCTTAAAAATATGTAATTGTGTTTTTAATATCAAAGTAATGCCCCAGATCTTTGTAAAAATCACTATTTAAGAAATCATTATAGTTATAGAACCTTTCCTTTAAATATTGCCTTGTCTGTCCGATGTACACTCATCAGGATTCATGATTAATACAGATAAAAGCTATCCACGTCACCGACGACTATCACGGTAGAGATCACAGATATCGCGACGATATCGTCTTAATTGAGGTGGTCGAAAGCTTCGTGGCCGCTAAGGAAGTGGAACCGATTTGCGTGGATTGGGAAAGCACTTTCGAAGATTACGACCTCACGGAGGATAACGAGGGAGTTGTGAGTATCAACGAGCAAAACTATTTCAGATAACGAGAACTTTCGCCTTCGTACAAAATTTTTTGGACAGTAATCTTGAGTATCAGAAAAATTATCATAATTGATGATTGATTCTTTTCAACGACGGCGGTGCCTCATTAATCGGAGAAAAGGCACTGCCGTCGTTGAAAACGATCAATTATCAATTATTATAATCTTTCTGATATTCAAGATTATTGTCCAAACAATTTTGTACGAAGGTGAAAATTCTGATCTCCAACTTCGGAACAATTTTCTGGGCAATAGTCTTGAGCAGGAAACGTTATCTCATTTCAGATTTCTTTTCTCCGTATCATACCATTATTTCAATGTTTTAAGTTCCTTGCTCTAACAAGTTTTCGGAATACACTTCTCGTTTATAATTTTTATTTTTTGATTATCGAAGGTTACGGGCTGGGGATACACCATGGAAGGAGGTACTCCGAGCGCAGCCTTGAAGAAGTTGATCGTACCGTTTAGGAACAAGCGCGTTTGTTTGAAGAATTTGCCGTCCGAATTTGGTCAACAGTTCCTCGTCAACGACAAAATCTGTGCGGGGTACAAGGAAAACAGTAAGTAACAAAGTGATTTTAAATCGAATAACATTCTCGTCGACACTACCACGATCAACCAAGTTACAAAAATACAGCCCGAAACTGAAACTGTTACTGCTGGAAATTAGCCACTTTTTTAGGTTAAAAAAACAACAAATTTTCAATTTCGGCAACGCAACAAATGAGAACCATTTTTTAAGTCAGTGCTTGAATGAAAATGTTGGAATTATAAATATGGTTATTAGTTATATCATCGTGTCCTGATACAATCACCACTATCTTCCTAATTTTAGATACCAACGTTTGTCAGGGCGATAGCGGCGGTGGTCTCTATTTCAAGTCAGACGGTACACGTTTCTTCATCAGGGGCATCGTCAGTATATCAGTGAAGACGGAAGTCGGTTGCCAACCGAATCATTACGCCCTCTACACGAAAGTGTCGGCGTATCTGGAGTGGATCGAATCCAAAACTAGAAGGGTCCTATAGAAAGCCTTAAGTTAACTAGAACGAATTTAATTTTTTTTTATATTTCCTACTCATACAATAAAATTTTATAGTGACTATATTTTTGTTTCGTATACCCTTTCTTTTTGAGGCGATACGTCTTGAATAACGTTATGGCAAATCGGAAGTGGGGGTAAAATATACGGCCTTGCAACTCGTGTTTCCATTGGTCGGAGTGTGTGAGAAAGGTATATTGCAGTATATTAAATGTAACTAGAAATAAAATTATTAATTAATATAAAAGGCCTTGGTGAATAGACAGAAAAGCATTGTTAACATTCAGACACATACCTACAACATTTTCATAAAAAATTACTGGAAATAACCAAGGATGCACCGACATTCAATACAGGTTACGATACACCGGAGATACACCTGGATGAACTGGAGTCAAGGTGAATTAAAGTTTTCGTTCGATGGACAAGAAATAAAAAAGTTTTGTTTGGTGAACGACGAAGAAAATTGACAAGATAGATAAGTCAACAAATAAGTCTATAAATATATTTCGAATAAAAGGATTTTAGGGAGAAGTACCTCCTAATAAAAGAACCTCACCATACCGGAGAAGATAGAATCTAAGAAGGGGAAGAATTCATAGAAATTAAAGGTGCATCGAGAATAGAAGTTAAGGGAGGAGATATAGGAAGGACCATCGACGGAGAAGAAATTACACTCACTCACACACACAACACTAAGTAATTATCTTGATTTTATATTAAATGTTCCATTTTTTACTTACGTATACGACATATACAAAGCATATTTGATGAATTAGATGCGGGTACAACTAAAATCAAATATTAGATCTAAATTAGCACAAGTGGGAAGTGTGTTGAAGACTACGTAAAGAGACATGCTAGATTCGCAATATTCGAACGTCATTGAACTAAAATTCACCTCACACTGGCGTTCAGAAAACTCTCCCGAAGGTACACGGTGCGGAGGTTGCGAACATTGTTATATTTGATCGACCACAAACTGCAGTGCTCTATGGGCGTTTACATATAAAAAATATTGCACTTTCCCCAAGCGAAGGAAATATTTGACCATCCAGCTCGGTGTATGTAAAACGATAGTTCGTTCTCGTTCACCGCTCTAATTAGAAGTACGATGTACACCTTTTTTAAAAGTAAACGAATAAATACAATTATTATAAAGACAATGGACGCTAAGTGCGTAAAGCAAAATCAAGTACGATTGTTAATAACAAAGTATTTCCGAGAGCCGAATTTTAATAAAATAAAACGTAGAGGACTCTCTATAAACGACCTAATAATAAAATTAGGTACGTTAATGTGCAGTTAACGAGTAACTGTGCAAAAAGCTTACAAAGTAAGCACAATTTGCATATGCCAATAATCCTGTAGGAATTGTTGACTATATCAATCGCAAAACGCAGTTGCAGACTAATTAGTTTCGTCCTCATTAGGACTCGTCAGTACAGCATATCGTTCTGCGAGTGACACAGTGAAAAATTCCAGGTGATACACCGATATCTCGGTGAGATTTATACGGTCAAACTAATGACCCCATCTCCCGACCAGGAAAAATATATTGGCATACCCGGTAATATCGCGTTCAGCGACGACGGATAATAACAAAGTATTTCCGAGAGCCAAATTTTAATAAAATAAAACGTAGAGGACTCTCTATAAACGACCTAATAATAAAATTAGATACGTTAATGGGCAGTTAACGAGTAACTGTTCACTCGAAACTGTTCACCTGGAATTTTTCACTGTGTCACTCGCAGAACGATATGCTGTACTGACGAGTCCTAATGAGGACGAAACTAATTAGTCTGTAGCTGCGTTTTGCGATTGACATAGTCAAAAGTTCCTACAGGATTATTGGCATATGCAAATTGTCCTTACTTTGTAAGCCTTTGCACAGTTACTCGTTAACTGCCCATTAACGTACCTAATTTTATTATTAGGTCGTTTATAGAGAGTCCTCTACGTTTTATTTTACTAAGTACGATTGTTGTTTAATAACACAGTATAGGTAAACGAAGCGATATGTTTATTTTTATTTTGTATGGTCTTAACGCAGAAACTTCGTTAAAATAAGAAGTGATACATAAGAATGATCGAAGAAACCGCAATATCTTGGATTTACCAGTTTGCTAATGCGGTGGCTGTGGTTTTCCACACGCTACTGTATGATTGTGCCGCGTACGACTGTTCAGTGTGAAATTTATGCGAGTGTCCTTCGAATGATAATAATCAGATTTTCGGAAATTTAGCGCGATTTTGTGTCGGTTTCCCGTTTAGTCGTCGTTCAAGTCTCACCAAACATCGCGCGACATGAGCTCTCGCGTGAGTAGTTTAAACTTGGTGATCGTTGTATTGTCCGGTAAGCACAAACAAGAATTAAATCCAGTTTAAACACTCTAATTTGCAATACTAAACCTATTCTGTTAGTTGGTTTCGTCTGCGGTGCGAACATCACAGAAGGGAATGATGCAGCGGCGACAGAAAGCTTGGGTGAGTTAAAATTTTTATTTTACGAAACTCTAGTGCTCTTCTATATGTAAAAGTTTCACGTATGTTGGTGATCATCGTTAGAAATTGTAACTATAATAATAATGATAACTATTATCGACTGTATTGTTATTATCTTCCAAGGAAACGGCCGAAAGACTAAAAATTATGGTTTCCTCGCCGACCAAGTTCGTTAATTAAGATTTTTATGATAGTTTCCTACCACAATTAGGTGAATTAAACAAGAGTGAGTGAAATGATAGTTATATTCGCAGAACGTTTACAAACGCTTTCGGAATACCATCATGGGTGGAAGTGTAACTGGATAAATGTGTAAAGAAACATTCGCTTTTTATTCGGGAATTACCAACAAAATAACTAACGACTAGGATTCCTTGATATATAAGGACAAAAAAATCTTGTGTTAAAAAGATCTTTGTCTAAACCATAACAATTCTGTTCAAGGACTAGGGAAAATCCGAATCAAATACCATACCAAGCCTAGACTAACATACGAAATGATAACTATACAGAAAGATAGCAAAACTATTAATTTCGGAACCGATGTTCAGACCTTTGGCTAGGTTCTTGATTCGGGTTTTCCCTGATGTTTAATTCCAGATTTCAAATTACCTTGACGAGTTTCTTTACTATTCACGTATTTAAAACAGTAAGCGGTCATTCTCACCGGAGAAAATTGTGAAATTTGGTTAAAGTTGCTCTTCATGGAACACATCTTTCAACGTCCAATGTGGATTGTGAGGTGAGAAAAATGTGGCCTTTTAATAGAACAAGTTTATAAATGAGTAAACAACTAAAACATCTAACTAACTCTCCAATGAACGACCTATCACTGAGTTTCGTTTGTTAAGCAAATGCCACAGAAATTGGTGCAGTGGCATCTTATTCCCCTCAGTGGCTGAGTGGTAAAACTCGCGCTTCACAGGCGAAGGGCCGGCGTTCGAGACCCGGTAGCGGCAGAGCGTTGCAGTTTAAAATCCCAAAAAGGGATCTGGACTTCTAATAAGCTGCGAAAATGAAGGAAATGCCACTGGATGGGCCAGGAGCGGTACGGTATATGCGTGTACATATACGGCTCGGTGGCTCCGGAACCCCTACACCGAAAGGTAGAAAGGGTAAAAGATTAAGAAGAAGAAGAAGGCATCTTATTCTATATCTTATTTCATATCTAAAAAGCTGCGTTATTTAATTGTCAGACTGTGTACACACATTCTTTGATTTCCCGACTTCGTCCGGCTAAAAAACATTTTTTCCTGTTTCCTAAAATGACATTCCACTTTGAACGGAGTAGCCACTTTTTGATTCAACGTACACATTTTCCGTCAGGATATTGTCATCTTATTCATCTACATGTTCCGTGAGAGTTTGGCCAGAAAAAGTGAGTGGGAAAATTTCAATTTGTTTGCCGCGTATTAAAGAAGAAAAGCAAAATTCTTCGAGTTTTCACTTGCTGACGAATATGTTTTCGTGCTAATTTTCCACTATACTTATGCAAAAAGTGTTTCGTGACTTGTAGGGTACCTCCGGACAAATAAACAAGATATAATAACAACTCCAAAATACATAATTCGTCGAAACGATTTCTATGCATATAAGGCGAATCAGAAGTCATTGAAAAATTATACGCTCATGGGGCATGAATACATATGTATATAAATGTATATATACACACTACGCTCAAAAGTTTTGCCCATCGCGGAAATTGAGTATTCTTGAGGTTAGAAAGGTTATTTTATTTAATTGATTAATGTTATTTCCATGTTGACTTTTATAGGTTTTATCTGTTGGTCTAAATATATGCATAATTCTGCGAATATTGCCGATTCGTTCAATGACCAATTATTGCACAGCGCATTTGAAATTAAAAGTTCCTCCGATTTCGGTATTTTTGCGATTCCTGCAGTAACATCTTTAAACAAGGTCAAGTCCCAAATAACGTAAATTTTTAAAAAATGTCCACAAAAGTTAAGTATAAGCTAAAAATACGAAACATACCTAACTAAAGTGCAATATCGTTTTCTGATAATAAAACAAAAATAGGAGATTAGATCAATTACTTCGGGAAATCTCACCCGAAAGACATACATACATGATTTTTGCATTGGAGACTTATGCACCCTTATTCCGTAAATTTAAGGACCACAGCTACAATTTTTTTCAGTTACAATTAAAAAAACACTTTACAGAATAAATCTGATTATAAATACGTAAGATCGATAAAAATATGGGCGAGCAAATACGTTTGAGCGGTAGTGTGTATGGGCATTCCATGACATGACCTTCTTTAATACTCACCGCATGGAACAGCGATGTTTGTATTAGTCGGTTACCTTCTCATTTTCTCAGATATAATGAGTAGTGGGAAAACAGGTTTAATCCAATTAATCATCAAATACACACGCAGATATTTTGTTGATTTGACTCCGTCTTTGTCCAGAATAATCGGCGCATTTTAAGGTCAATTAATTTTTTTGTTCTAGCATAATCAAATTTAAAACCTTGTATAACATGTTTTCTGCTTATAAACAAATAAATAAACTAATTATTGCGGTCATCAAGAAATACTCAGGAAACAGAGATTTCTTGGTACATATAATACACGTATATACAGCGCTTGGAAAAGTATTGTTAGCTATGTACAGATATACCATAAGAATTCATAACAAATACTGTAGCCCTAGATTACGGGATTTGTTGCAAAATACGGGACTTTCCTAAAATTTACGACGATAAGAAAATCTCAAGTTTTACTAAAAATGTTGGTTGAAAAACCTTTAAATCATAAAAGCAACATGATTTCTTTTGACAACTTTTACGATAACAGAATATCGGTGAAAGGTTTAAATAAATATTAGTTGTCGCTACATTCGTTGCACATATTTCCCCGATTTTCTTTCTAGATTGTAAGCCTCTTCCACCACAATATTCGGAGGAAGACAAATGTTACGTAAATAGCGTGTGGACAGACTGCTCCGCCTTTACCAAACATTTAACGGTCATCACCAAGCGATGCCGACGTCCTTACGACCGACAAGCGTCTAGCATCACTTATACGTGTTACAACGGCAGATGGTTTTCTTCGGGAAACACGTGTGTTCCAGGTAAGTCAAGCAATTAAGAGCGATGTGATATATTTCTAAGTTGCAACCAAAAAAAAAAGGAAAATTGCAGCATCGCTGTGGTCAATCTATATGGCTCTCCAAAACACAATATATAATTTGAAAGATATGCACCGTTTTTCAAAATTATAGGACATCGATGATCTGAGCACACACATTGGGGATCGAGACTGATTACAACCAAAGGCAAGGAACTGTTAAACGCACCTCAAGAATACGGATGTGAAACTATCTCAACAGGCAAACCAACATATTGGCCAACAGATCCAGATAAGGTCCCAGATCTGTTATATTTTTACATCATTCAAAACGTGTCAAGCAATTATATGCAAATCGACGACGGTTTGGAGTTAAATTCAGACCATTCACCGATTATATTGACTCTAAGCGAACACATTATTTCAAAAACCAAACAATCACTGCCTAGTTAACAAAAATACTGAGTTATTGGATAACCCTAGAAAAAAGGAATCAATCTGACAGTATCACTACAAACTAAAGTTCTTTTTGACTGTGAAGTGGAGAAACTGGTCAATGACTATTCAACATGGCAAAATTCCCCAGAAATTAAAACAAAATTAAACAAAGGGTAATAACTATCCTACAGAAATCTTGGAGTTGATATCTGAAAAAAGAAGAGGGAGGAAGAAATGGCACCAAATTAGAGCTCCGCAAGATTAAATCATTTTGAATAATCTCACAACATAACTGAGAAATGAAATCAAACAGCTAAAAATGACAACATCGGCGAATATTTAGGGGAACTAACTAATGATTCAGCACATTCGCCATAAACTACCAAAAAATTAAAAAGAGCTATCATCCCCTTGATCAAAAATTAGGGCGGAAGCTAGTCCAGAAACAACGAACTAAAAGCTTCAAGATTTGCAGATCACCTGTAAAAGGCATTTCAACCCAATGCAGTAAATTTTTCGTAATGTTGGTTGTTGTCGCCGTTACTAACTTTGCTATTATCCGTTCCTTCAGTTCATTTTCTCAAAATTTCTCCTTCATTTTCAAATCCTTGTCTGTTGCCATTATCGTCATCTTTGGAACGACTGTCCGGTTATCTCTGATACCTAGTCTTTGGCTTCCCAGGACCTTCTGTCTCTTCTTGTTGCTGCTCGAGGGTATCAAGTCGCTTGTTCCATATCTAGAGCTTACCATTAACCCACAGCTTCCGGTACCCAATTTGGGTCTGCTTTCCTCTTTTCCTTTGCTCATCCACTTTTCTCTTTACTATTTCCTGCATTTCCAATCATCCTTATAACCTCAGTCCTGTGTTCCCAATTTTCCATTTCGGTGGTTATGAATGGTTTTGTCCCTTCCCCGATTTACTACCTGGACGTCCCACCTTCATTTCTTCTTCTTATGTTTTCCATCAGCTGTATCTCTATCTGTATCTCGACCTCGAAATTTTCTCTGTTGCCTGCCATCTATCTCATAATTATGTTATTCCTTTTCTTATACATCTTTATCCTTTTCATCTTCCTTTTCATCCCTGTAACCCTTTCCTTCAGCTCGCTAGCCTTCTTCTTTAATTTCCTGATTTCCCGAACATAAACTTTTTGCCTTTGTTTCACGTCTCCAATTTCTGCCATCATCCTTTCTATCATCCTCGCCAAGTTGTTCATTTTCTCACCCAAGGCACCGCCAAATATCGTCGAACAAGACAACAATGTAATACCATTTTTCACTCCGGTTGATGTCCAGAAAGAAATCAAATCGAACATTGATCCGAAAACTTCTGGATTTGACCTCATCACTTGTCAAATCCTAAGGGAACATCCGAGAAAAGCGTTAGTCGAAATAATCAACCTAATCAATGCTTCATTCACACTACAATATGTACCACAACTATGGAAAGTGGCTGAAGTCATCGTGATACCCAAAGCTAGAAAGCCACCCCATGAAACGACATCATACCGACCAGTATCATTACTGCCAGTGATATCTAGATTATTTGAGAAACTTCTACTGAAAAGATTGAAGCCAATCATTGAAGAAGAACATCTGATTCCCGTTCATCAACTTGGTTTTCGGAACCAAAATTCTACGATTGATTAGGTCCACAGAATCATAGATGTCATTGAAAAGTCAGTAGAAGAAAAATAGTATTTTGAGTAATATTTCTGGACGTTGCATGAGCTTCGGTATGATGGATTAAACCATGAGCTCAAAATACTTCTTCCACCCCGATATTCAAAAATTTTGGAATCCTTTACATCGGAGCGCCACTTTAGAATCAAGCAAGAAGGAACCTTTTCTGACCTGAGAAAAATTCAAGCGGGTGTGCCGCAGGGTACTGTATTGGGACCAGTCCTTTGTCCGGTGTACACTAGCGATTTGCCTACAATTAACGTAACTCTTGTTGCTAAATTTGCAGATGATACTGCGATCTCAGCCATTGGTGACAAAAATATCGAATCAACCGAAAAGTTACAAACTGTTTACTAATTACAAAGCTGGACAGCAAAATGACGCACCAAATTGAATGAAACCAAATCAGTACACATCGATTTTACCAACAAACAAATCAAGCACTAACAAACAAGTAATTTCATACAGGAATACGGCTAAATACCTTGGCATGAGATTTGATGCCAAGCTCAGGTGGAAACCATGTGGTTAAGAAAAATGTGAAGAATTAAAGCTTAAGTACAGAAATATGATTGGTTAATGGACATTCAGCCCTGTAAATAAATAACATCGTGCTGCTTTATCAGCAAGTCCTGAAACCAGTGTGGACTTATGGTAAATTCGAAAAATTGTTAAGAGCTTGCAGAATTACAATTAGAAAAAGAAAAAGCAGAAAAATAAATTTCTACATCTCTCACATGAATGACCTCACTGAGGTTTATTTGTTCAGCAACTTTCACGGAAATGTTGTGGAATTCCTTTGTTTATCGCGAAAGTGCTATACCGTACTGATGAGTTCTAATAAGAACGAAACCGGTTGCAGTCCATGATAAACAAAGCATAATTTCCTCCGTTGATTATTGTTGATATATGCAATGTAGGCGTACTTTCCGTAAAAGTTGCCGAACGAATAAGCTTGAGTGAGGGCATTCGTGTCAGAGTTATGTAGATCTTTTTTCTACTTTTTCTTTGGATTTATGGTGTTGAACTCTGTGGTTGTACCAGACAAAGTAAGATTCCAGAATAGAGTACCTCGAGGTATTGTTAATCCTCCCTGGTACAATCGTATTGCTAATCTACATAGGGACTTAGAAGTGGAAACTGTCGACAACAAAATAAGAAAATATGCCCGAAAACATGAACAGCGTCCGCATCAGCACATCAACATCGATGCCCTCCAGATTCTGGACAACGATGGCTTAGTCAGAAGATTAAAAAGAGTGAAACCATTTGAATCAGTGTAGTGAACAAACTAATAGAAACTAGTGCACAATAAAGCAGTGTCGAAATATAACGGTCAAAATCAAACGGATTATCGTAGGATAAGTACTTTCTAATTTTAATTTGAAGCAAATTAAGTTAAAAACGAATAGCTCATTAGTGTATTATCATTAAAAAAAAATAATGAAAAAATTTCAATGCAATAAGGAAAGTAATAATTCTGGCCAGTGGAAATCAAAAATTTACAATGCATTTGTAGGGGCATCTGAGCAAATAAATTTGACAATTCGTTGTTTTCGTTCAAGATTGCGGTCTACCAACGTACAATGACTGGTTTCCGTGGATGGCGGCCATCTATAACAGCACCGATGATCTAATCTGCGCCGGAACGATAATATCTTCGTTCCACCTTTTGACAAGTTAGTATCGCAATCGAAAATGTATACTTACGAACGAATCAGTATATCTAGAATTACTGAAAAAAGTCAATCGATATTTGTTACAGGCGGCAAGTGTCTCTACATAGACCCTAGTAAAACTTGGGAGGGAGAAAGGGATCCGAAAGAATTGCTCGTCGTAGTGGGGAGACACGCCATCAACATCCGTAAACCAGGAAAGCCTATTCAAACGCGCAAGGTAAATAATTTCGGAGGTATCAAAGACTGACCGGAAAACATGGTCAAAATGGACGTTTCAGATCAAATCGTGGGTACCCGTAGGAGAATTGGTTTTGGGCAACTCGCAGTCGTGGGACATGGCGATAGTAGAAGTTGAGGAGGAGTTCAAATTTCACGGAGCGGACAACATAAGTCCGGTTTGTTTGGATTGGGACTCATATTACGAGGACTTCGATTTCAAAGATGGCAACGAAGCAGCGGTAAGTGGACGCGTTGTCTTTAACTAAGGAGGGAAGATCCCTAAGGTGGAAATTCAGAATATTATGAAACTTTTGGGAATATGTGGATCACATCTAGGTTACAACAATAACTATTATCAACTCCAAGTTTGACGAGTTATATATATATATATATTACTTGTTTACCTCATTCAGACTATTCTCTTTATAAACAAATGTTTACTATTTACTGGTCTAATGTAGCTTCCTTCGATGACCTACAACTAATGCAGCTAGCAATCTAATCTAATGAAAAAATACAGTAAATATTTCTTGCCCTATCTGCTTGGTAAACCGTATCCAAACAAACAATTTTTGTCTTAAAACTTTTTTCTATTTCTTTCCGTTAGCGAGTTCTGCACATCAACAGAACAGAA
This sequence comes from Chrysina gloriosa, assembly GCA_038088585.1. NCBI lineage: Eukaryota > Metazoa > Arthropoda > Insecta > Coleoptera > Scarabaeidae > Chrysina > Chrysina gloriosa. Next base: position 47,154,229 of record CM076093.1, on the reverse strand, counting down.
CAGAATCACTGAGAGTGTTTTTACGTAGAAAGAAAAATTGCGCAGTACATACCTGTATGTGATCTATATGTTCCCAAAATTTCATAATTTTTTGAATTTCCGGGTTCGGGAAATTTCAAGAACAGATGTTTTTGGGTTTCAGTCTATCGGTTGGCACTATGAGAATGGAAACGTCGTACCGTGTCAAATCCCAATTAGCGGCAACGTGTTGTATTGGCAAAGGAACACGTGTTTCAGGAACATCGAAATAATACAAGGAAATACCACTAGTGCTCGCCCCGATTTGATTTGCGCCGAATACGTCAACGAAAATAAGGGTATTTATTACGTTTCTTGGTTGCTTAAGGCGTTTCTACGGGGAATTGGTTTACTAAGTTCATCATCATCATCATGAACCCCGTACAATCCTCATGGCTCTGCTCGAGGATGCTCCTCGAGCATTCTTTTTCTGAGGGGGATGATTCCTCTTCCTCACATTTACGCTACAGTTTATCATGTGTCCTGGCTATCCGCGTTATTTCCTATCACTGTTAACTTACTAGCCCAAAATAAAGAAGAATTACCTTCAATACCCCCTTACAATTTGTAGGTCAACGTTAGAGCGAAGCAACTGAAATGATCTTTGGTTAAAATCCACAGATGCATCAGCCTGCGGAACGCACCCCGGTTCAGGCCTGTTTTTCCAATCCGACAGACAGCGGTACTTCCTGAGGGGCGTTCTGTCCAATCGACACGACGTAGCGAAGAACTACCTGTTCTACACGAAGGTTTCGGCTTACTTCGATACGTTAAAGTGGAGCTTGTCCAGGAATCCGAGGATTCCGTCGACTTTCAAAACGGTCTTCTGGGACCAACCGCAGAACGGTAGCGGTTGCACCTTACCCGAGAACGTAGAGTACGGTAACTTCACCTTGACCTCGGGCAACACCTACGTTCAAGGCAAATGGGTGCCCGAGACGACCACCATTTCGCTGTCTTGTTCCGGTAGTTTCGACACGTTTCCGCTGTCTTTCCGTTGCACCAACTTCCGGTGGGTTCCTCCCATCGAAGGAGCATCGTGTCGAGCACCAGGTAATATCTTGTATAAAATATAATTAAGTAACAGAACTAGGGGTGTCTTTGGAGATGCATTAATGTTTCCCCTTAGGTGATTTGATTTTCCTAAACGAGTTTAGATTATAGACCCTCCAGTTAAGAAATGAAATACGTATAGTCTCGAATCACCAATCGAGATCTATGAAATTATTTTTTAAATATTCAATAGCAGAAGGAGATAAATGTTGAAACTCCATGATAAGAGATATACTATAGCTTCGTCAGGTGGATGAATGATGGCTTAGAATCTAAAAGGACTTACTTTTAAGATGGAAAAATGAATGGGGCCTGCAGCCAAGGATGAGTTGAAATGAAACGACTCCCTTTCGGCAACTCTAAGCTTTCGAATTAATTTAATTCTTCATCAGAGAGTTAGTACAATAACAATCATCAGCAACAGCAGCAGCAGCAATCACAAAAAATGAGTTACAACATGAGAGCTGAGAAAATAGCTTGCCAGCAATTGAACAGAATGGTGTCAAAATCACACTACATCGTAATATACTGAATGGATTGAAATAAGGTAATATTAATTATAAATTTCTTCAAGTTTGCATGTGATTAAATAAATTTGAATAAAAACTTGTTCATTACACATACTACTCGAGAACCACTAAGTTGACTTCTACGTTTAATGGAAGTTTTAAGACATGTTGTCCATGTGGACGCCGAGGAAGATGTGCTTTTTAAGGTTGGAGCGGGAAAATCGAGAAAAGCCGTCCAAGTTGGTAAACTTGAAGTTACCGAAGTAACTAAAGCAATGTAGGAGCGCACAGTGTCTCCCAAAAGAAGTAACCTGTAGGACCGTGAGATAGTAGTGTGCAGTACGAGTGAAACACTTTTGACATTTAAATTATCAATATAAATATGAAAAGTCGAAAGGCAAAGAGTAGTAATGACAATAAATAATATTAAATTATCCAATAATTAAAATTGGTGCTCAATGTCATTGAGGAAACGGGACATTCCTCATGGTGGGCGCATAGAGCAGTTTTAGAGTTATTTATTTGATTGCAATCCCTTTTCTGTTGAACGTTGCGACTTGTAACAAATTATGCTTTGTTACACGATCCACATGGGATATTGTATACCACATTCGACATTAATTCAAGCGGAATCTTTGATTTGGTGTTGGAAAATAAACGGCCAAGGTCCATGAGGTTATATTTACCCAATTTAATATATTGTTGGTCCTTAAATAGGTCTGCAATTTTTTCCGTCAAAAACTGCAAGTGTGGAAATTTAAAATAGCGTATAACTGAATTATTTTCTGTTGTATGTAATGAAGGTGATGTAGGAAAAAGTAATTGTAAATGTAACGAGTCCAACATGGAGACGTGTGTGTCATTATCTATAAAGTATGGTACAGCAGCATGATTATGGGTAAGCAAAGAAATTGATACAACGACCAGAAATAGTAGGTTTAGTATACCAATCGAGTATAATCTTCTGATCCGGACAGCGTATGACTTTAGTGCCTAGGAAGGGGCTGAGCAGTCAGATTCCAGCTCAACAGTAAATTGAATGTGTTCATTAAATGAATTAAAGATGTCACAGATAATTGTATTGACAGGAACTGCACAAAGTAAGTCGTCCACATACTTGTAGATGAACGGAAAATCAAAAGGTAATTGTGGCAAACACTTCTCCAATAAATGATCCAACACCATCAGAGCCAGAATGGAAGTGAGTGGATTCGCCACTGGCGCTTGGAGTTACCGAAAGAGAGTCGTTGTATTTCTACTCATCTTTGGCTGCAATCCCCATTAATTTTTCCATCTTAAAATTAAGTCCTAATGGCTATAGCCAGTACTTCTCCTAAATAAATTAGAATCTAAAGTTTTTACATTTCTCCAAAAATTTTTGTCTAAAAGGTGTGGGGGTTTACAGGTTCAATCCTTAACCGGCATGGCCGAAAAATTTAATAGTCCATGCGTTGCGAAGTCCTTGCGACGGTTTTTTGCTAATTTTATTGAAAAAATATTTTTGTTTTGTTGTATAATTAACTAAAAACGTGTAGAGAAAAAATCTTTTATATTTAAAGCCAAGAGAGAAACAAAGTAAAGCAAAAACCATGCGAACCCAAAAATACAATAACATTTTTAACAAAAATAGATAGTGTTTCTTTAATTCTTATTTTCTAAAGGAAAAAAAAAAACACACAAATATAATACTTTTCTTATTGAAAACATGTTTGGTAGGATCTAAACTACAAAAAATGAGTACACACTGACTTCCAAATTATGACTATGAAAAACTGACAACGCAACGGTCTAAAAACCCTATAGAAAATAACATTTAGGATTTCTCTAAATCTTCAATGCATTGAAGACACATTTTTAGAACATTGCAAGCAAATGTTTTTCTTTTGCATTGAACACCAAATACCCAGTTTTTCTTTTTAATTTTGGGTCACAAATCGAACAATATTTCCTCTGATTTCTAGCCAAATTGTTTTTAGTATGCCTCAGGTTCAAATTCTGAAAATACCGGTTCTTAGATCCTTAGGTAAATTTGTAAACTGAGATCTCTCACGAAGAACTGGTTGATATAGTTGTTTCCCCAATAGTTTCAAAAAATTGATTCAATCTAGCTGCTCTATGTCAGCAGGTGACGGATGCATTTATTGAAGACAGATCAACAATTCTGTAAAATAAAGCCATGGGCCATCGTTGTGTTCTTCAAGTACAGCAATATTTACTGCACTTTTCGCCTACAGCAATAGGCAATACTTCACTCAAAATAAGTGAACTCATTAAAAAAGCCACAGGGGGAAAAAGTATCATTTAAAACCAATAGCTCGTTGAAAAATTACATCAAAAACAATAAAGACAAGACCGACACAGATTAGAACTTCTGACTTCATTTGTTAACATGTGAATGTAGTAAAGTTTACATCGGTCAAACAGGAAGAACCTTAGAAAATCGTATGAAACAACACGACCGAAGCTATAGATATAAGGAAACAGATACGACTTTTGCTAATCATTGTTTAGAAAATAATCATAAATTTAACATTAGCGTTAAAATTCTATATGTTCAAGACAAAGGCAAAAAACTTAATTCATTAGAGAATCTGGAAATCAATAGATATAACAAATTAGGGAAAGCGTTAAACGACCATCTAGAAGTGAATAACTCCCTCTGCCCCCTCTACATTAAAACCTGTAAACCCATTCACCTTTTAGACTAAACATCTTTGTATGAATGTAGAAACTCTAAATTCTAAGCCATTGCTCATCCATCTGACGAAGCTATAAAATAATAATTTGTTGTGGTTTATTACAATAAATATTTGAAATTTTACATTTCACATGTCCTTATTTCTTCTTTTAACTGTAGGCACATGCCCCTCAATTCCCGCAACTGCATCCGAGAACGTGATCTGCAAACTAGATGGAGCCACAGTAAATTGTGATTCTCCCCCGAATAATACCACCGCCTTGGTGCGTTGCAAACCCTTCCATACATACCCGGCAGTAAGACCGATTTACAAATGCCAAAACGGAGAGTGGGATCAGCCATTTACGCCGTGCACTTTGGGTAAGTTTGGAAAAATTCTTCCCCTAGCTCGATAGCGATTTTTATGTTTCTCAGAATGCGGTATCAAGAGGGTAGGCGTTTCGGAGTTGATTATTGGAGGAGAAGACACGGTCGAGCACGAATACCCGTGGGTAGTCGCCATCTATAATTCCACCAACGACCAAATCTGCGGTGGTACCCTGATTTCTAGAAAATTTGTTATATCAGGTGAGGAATCCCAACTTGTTTGATAAAAATCGAAACAGTGGTTTTCGCTATAAACCAATCCAACGGTAAGATGATTGGATCACTACCTTGATGGCCGTACACCAGTTGACCAGTCGAGGTTGATCCCTCTTTTGATCATACATTCAAATCTCTGATCTATCGATATCCTTAACTTTTGTCTTTCCGTTATTTATTTCCTAGCTTTTAACCTTAATTTCTCGTACAGCTGCCCATTGCTTCACTGATCGTGCTATGGGTGCACTCCGGGACAAGAGCGACTTCACTATCGTGGCCGGGAAATATTATCGAGATATTGGAATCGAAGAGCCATCTGCCCAAAAGAGGAAAGTGAGTATTTATAGCGCCATGTTGCTTGAAACAACTGGAGGAAGTTTTAGACTTTCCATCCAGAGAATGTTACATTGCGTTTAAAAGTCGTGCAGTAATGGCTGTGGTGATCTCAAAATGTATGACGGATTTTGTTAGTGGCTATTTCGATGCTTGGTTCATCAAATGCACCTCTTACCCGATGGAAACTCAAATATACTGTCACACTTCTCAAGGAAAATAAGTCTGAGTTTCCATTCTCGATTGACTTATGTTTTCAGATAAAAGCTATTCACGTCCATGAAGATTATCACGGTAGCAATCACAGATATCGCGATGACATCGCTCTAATCGAGGTAGACAAAGACTTCGTGGCCACCAATGAAGTGGAACCTGTTTGCGTTGATTGGGAGAGGGTTTACGAGGACTACGATCTTACCGACGGCAATACAGGAGTTGTGAGTATATATTCTAATTTCTAGCAGAATTATAAAGTTTACACCCTTCTTTAGGCAGATATACTTTTCCAATATGCACATTCGGGCTTTCCGCCATTTCTCCTTGAATTTCCTCTTCCTCGTATTGTACATCGGATAGATTCAACACTTACATCCTACCTTATTCCTCGTCATCCTTGCGTGCCAGTTTAGTATTTGTGTTTCCGTGATTTCGACGTGTTCTGGTTAATGTACATTTCTTTTCTACATTCCTGCTTGTCTTTGAAGGTTACCGGTTGGGGATACACCACGGGAACGGGCACCCCGAGCCCGGCCTTGAAGAAATTGGTGGTTCCGTTTAGGGATAAGACCGTTTGTTTGGAAAACCTGCCGCCCAACTTTAGCCAGCAGTATCTCGTCAACGATAAATTTTGTGCGGGGTACAAAGCTAACGGTAAGTTTGAAATTACGTTTGAATCGCGCAAGAACGACTCCAAAATTTCGTGAAGTGATGGCTACTCCCCTAGAAAATATGGCCGCTGTAATTTCTAAACTGGACAACGCGTGCAACCGATACAATCAGTAAATTATACGTCTTTAACGCTGTTGATTAGGAAATGTTTGGCAATGCTATTCTCCATCTTCACAAACGTCATAATTATAATTCCTTCCTTCCCATTTAGACACCAACATCTGTCAAGGAGACAGCGGCGGCGGTCTCTACTTCAAATCCGACGAAAAACGTTACTTCATCAGAGGCATCGTCAGCATATCCGTGAAATCGGGCGTCGCTTGTGATCCGAATCGTTACGCCCTCTACACGAAGGTATCGAACTACCTAGGGTGGATGGAAACCAAAACTAGGAGGGTCTTGTAGAGGAAAGTGCTTAACTCGTTAGAAATATGTATCCTTGTATTCCCGTCTGATTTATAATTGAATTTGTGGTTGAACGATGACTTCGTTATAAGTAGACCCCGGAAAGTTTGGCGGAGGTCGATAAGGAAACCATCCCTACCAGTAACGAACCGCTTCTCTTCAAACATATGCGGGGAAGATTGGTATGGTACGATTCGTTTGGGACGTACGTTGCTGACGTAATTGGTAGGCGTCAACCTCTCCAACCTTTCCGGGATCTAATCATAAGTAAACTCTTATGTTGTTGTATGCCTTAATAAAAAAATTTTGTAGTGTAAAGTTTTTAATTTACGATTGAAAACCAATTTCAGCGAGAATACAAAAATAATCCTTAACTAAAGTTGCAAATATTTATTCGAATTTTTCTAAATGAGGTGCGGTAAAAATTATTTTTAATTTTATTTCAATAATAAGTAGCGTATGTATACATTAGACTCTTTTACCAACTGTTTTGTTGTGGTTGAAACGTTTGAAGCGCTTACCAACTTGATTACTTAGATACTTCTGGGGCAAAAATAAAGTGAAATAGTTATTTGTCGACATCCGATGACACTTAAGAGTACTAAGAAGATTAAGGGATAATTTTGAATAGTAAAAATGTTTGATTTCTAGTAAAAAACGTCGATTTTTATCTAAACTGAAACCAAATTTAACAGGTGGAGGTAATCAGACTTTAGCTTATGTTATATAACAGATTGGAGGATTGTATTGGCATATGCAAATTCTGCTTTCTTAGTAAGTGTTCGTACAGTTACTTGGTAGCTGCCTCTTAACGTACCCTATTTAATTATGTCGTTGTATGGAAAGTCATCCAGATTTTGTTGTATTAAGATTTTGGCTCTCGGATCCAGTTTACTATTTAAAAGGAAAGGAGTGTTGTCATGGGACATCCGACAAGGACGAAGTCTTTAGACAGTTGATGCTTATTTGAATAAAAGGTAAAATTCTATAATTGAATAAATAATGTATAAAGAAAAAGGTTTTCATTTCGAAACTGATGGTAAATAAGTTGAAGTCGAATTTGAAGTAAATTCGAGTCCGAATAATAAGAGCGCCATCTAATGGGGGTAGACGCAAGCGTGTGTGTGCGAGCGAGAAAGAACTAATGAAAGAAGAAATCTTTCTTCTTTCATTGTGTAGACCATCTGGTCTACACAATTAAGTTGAAATATATATACATATATGCTACATAAATCGGGGGCACCCATACATAATTGGATAACTCGCGGATTTATCAAACTGGGCCTTTCATAGATAACTTGTAACGCTCGAAATTATTCGTAGACGATCGGAAACTGCGTGCTGTTTACGTTATCCAGCTATCGAATTTACAATACTTTTACGTTATCGAGCGTTCCGTCTAATCCTATACTACGAATTTTGTGTTCACATTAGCGCAATGTTTCCAATATTTGGGGATTTACGTTAACGAGCGTTAGCTTTAATAACATGTCCTCAATGTTTGAAGGCATCATAATTAAGATTCGAAACAGGAGAGCGCTGAACAAATGAACAGATCAGTGTCGACCTGACTAAGTCGAATTCCCTTCGTGATCCCCACTTCCACTTCAGTAGTGCGCCATTAAAATAAACCGTTGAGTGAAGGAATGATGAGGAGACGTAACTATATGGGCAAAACTGTAATCCCCGTTGGGTTCGAGATTCAGATGGCGCTCGGAGCAACACGGATCCAAAATTTCAGAAGACACAGAGCGACAAAGGTCGTACATTTGTGACATTTGTGTGTGTTTGACAATGTCGCTTATCAAAGGAATAGGCGCATTTTCCTTTTGAAATGCAAAGGTATAATATCTCTCCAAATTTCATTAGAAGGGCGATGAAGAAGGGTTTGAAATTAATTCAATAAAAAGTATGTTTAACAAAATTAAGCCTGAATTCGGTAAAAAGATATTAGGATTGTCCATATGAATGAATGATATGTTTAAAATTCAGATTTTAAAGAATGACAATTCTAATATCAAAAATGTAATTCAAGAGTCGTTACAGAATTAAGACGAATTTTTTAACATACATATGTAGCTAATATAAATTATGACAGAATTTTTAATAAAATTAACCAAAACAGTAGAAATAAATGTAACCAATTAATAGATTGATTATCCAACTTTACAAGAAGATGGCATATTCAACCTAACTGATAAAGATATTTGTCAAATTGTTAAGTTAATTTTGAGTTTAGTTCCTAAGCTTTCAATTGAATTTTATATCATACCGGTCGAGGATTGTATTTGTACTATAGAAAATATCGTTCAAAATTATGACGAAAACTTAGAACCTAACTTAAGGCATAAGGTGGTAACATTTTAACCAGTTAACTCTCGCCGCAGAACCTCCCCAAAGAGCTTCACTCTAAAAAAATCCGGTTTAAAACCTCCCTTTATGAAATTTGCAGAAGTTTTCGCAAAAACATATTCGGTGCTGGCTACAATTTCAAAAGATGCAAGCGCATTCTCAAATCCCGGAATACATCACTGTGAATCCTGGAATTTTCGAAGATGAAGATTGTTTGTTTCAAGAAATTTTTCACCTACAATCTGGCAGAATGAAAGAAGTAGTTTAAAATAATAATGGAAGAGACGATATTGATGCCATTCGGGCAAAGGTTGCCAATAAAATGTTGGGTTGTTCGGAAACTAATTTTTTCTTTTTTTTTTATGAAAATGAAAGAAGATCTTATTGCAGTGAATAAATATTTTATTGGATTATACATATATTGTCGATTCTGGTCCAATACTTTTTGCCATCTTTCTGGCAATAGCAAATTCCTTATTAAATTTTTGTTCTTTCCTGGCAAAAAACTGATCCAGTTGACTTTTGACCTCCTCATTTGATGTAAAGGTGTTACCGTCTAAAAATTTTGTAAAGACCGGAACAAGTAATAATCAGAAGGCGCCAGGTCTAGAGAATATGGCGGGTCAGGTGGCAGTACATCCCATTCAAGCTGTAAAAGCTTTTGGCGACGGTACCAAACTTGCTTGAGGTCTCGCATTATGTTAGTGGAACATGACCCCTCTTCTATTGATAAATTCTGGCCTTTTCTGTTTTGAGTGTATCATTCAATTTCTACAGCTGATGACGGTACACTCCGGAATTAATCGTTGTATTGTCCGGTATAAGCCCAAAAAAGAAAACGATTCCTTTGAAATCCCACTAAGCAGACAACATCACTTTCTTCTTTGATGAATATTGGTTCCCGAAGTGCTTTGAACCGGTTCATATTTTTTACTCCATGATCTCTTCCGTTTAACAGTATTCTAGACAACCAATTTCTCGTCCCCGGCGATGACCGGCTTTAAAAATTGATCATTTTCTTGACGTCTGAGAGTCAAATTACAGACGTCAACGCGATGGCGCAAATTTCTTTCCGTAAGAACATGGGGAACCCATATATCGAGCTTTGAGATTAAACCCTGCTTAAGCAGCATTTTTCGATAGCAAAAAAGGGAAAATATGCTACTTTTCACTTTCGATATTTGATAGGAAACCGACCAAGAAGTACTGCTTAGAATCATTGGAACCTTCACAAGCAAGCTTTGCTATATCAACTGTCAATATATACATGTGAGGACTATGCGGCTTAAGTATGAAGTTGGCTGAGAAAAAATTGTTAGGGAGTTGTTGGGGTAACAACAATGAAACATTTGTTTGAAGAACAAAACAGAAGAAAAGAAGAATGGTTGAGAATTGACAAGGAAAAACTCGGAGTCAAGCGGGGAAATTCAATTAGACAAAAAAGATAAATCAGAATGAGTAGGTGTATGTTTCTTTATTCGTTTCGTTGGCTAACCGCCAATTATCCCACTCCCCTCGGTGTTTGACGATGAATTGTCTTTCGCCGATTACCTAATTGACAGATACGTCTGAATACCAGGAAATGTCTTCGGGGGCGAAGACAACTCAACTACGTCATGTTACGTTTTCGAAACATCTTCGCACACTGACAACCGAGAGATGACGTATTTGGAAACAAATTCAGCCTAATAATATTCCCCAAACGTTGCTAGATGTAATTATCGGAAAATAAAGAAGCGCAATATCATCATTTTGCTAAGTGAAGGATGCGGTAATCGCGGTTTCGATATCGTAGATTCTGCTTAAATACATTTACGTACCATGTACAAGGTAAACGCCATAAATTCTCGGCCTGATATAGAAAAAATAAACTGGGTAAGACATAACTATTTTTATTTTATAATATAATCTCCCCTACCTTCAATACGTTCTCTTCAAGGCTTTCTTGCCCTAATTGAAATATGTTACTCACATTTCTACAGTGGAATATGAAGGTGACAAGTACCAACATAAACGCCTCCTAAAGGCTGTTTAATGTGATTTGATTGATTTCCTTAAAGAATTATGATCGTGCAGTAGTTTGTTTTCGTTAGCTGCGACATTTTGATGTACTAGTCACGTTATATAGCTGCGAGCCGTAATATACAGTCTTAGTTAAAAGTATGGAGACGGCAATTTATTCCCGTTAATATTCGTTTTAGGAACTTATGTTCAATACAAAAGTTTTTTATGAAAGTTCTATCTACATTTTGGAATGCTTGAATTTGTTTTTCTTCAATTGTTTTTCTTCAATTGTTTTTGTATTACGCGTGCCCGCGTAATTTTTTGAATGGGAACTTATTAATTGTAGCTCTACCATTCGATAGAGGATCTTTTTCTTTTTACGATAGTATTTTCCTTTTTTTAAATTTATTTAATACAAGAAATTCCCTTCTTCTTTTAGATCTTTTAGAGAATTCTTTTGGGGGCTTTTGTCAAATTACAAATGGAGAACAATTTTAATACTTAATTTAATGTACTTCTTTATTAATGTGTTCTTAATGATAAGATTGTAATCGATAACTTTCCTTCAAATAATTTTGTGTATCTTAGATGCACTTAACAGTTATCAAATACTTGAACCGATGTTTTCTTCAAAAATTTTATTGTAAAGATAAAAAAATTCTTTATCGAATGGTAGAGTAAAATCAACAACTTCGCATTTAAAAAAAATGACTCTTTTACAAATCTTGATCCTTTTTGAAAATTCGTGAAAAATTTCCATTTGACAGTGGTAGTCTAATAAAATATAAAAAATATAAATTATCATTTGTCAAATTTTTCTGAAGTCCTGAAAAAAGACTCTTGTGCATCCGATTTTTTGAAGTTCCAAATCATCAGTTGCCAACTTTCTCGAAATCCCGAACCTTTGTCCCCTTCCATGCATCACGTTATCAACATTTAGCAAATTTATGAAGAATTTCCATCTGAAGAAGGTAACCCAATGAGACTTAAACATTTGAAATCATCTATCAGGTCCACTCTCCTGAAGTCCTAAAAGGTTTCCGTGCATCAGATTTTTAAAGGTTTTAAATCATCAGCTGTTAAGCATCCTGGTCTCGAGTGTTCGGGATTTTCTACTTATCTTGAATTCCTCTTTGACGAAGGTAATCTAATGGGATTAAAAAGAAATCATAATCATCAGTTGTCAACTTTCCTGAAGTCCTGCATCTTTGGGTTCTACTATACATTTTGATGTCAGTTTCTCAAATTTGTGTAGAATTTCCATCTGAAGAAGGGAACTCAATCAGGCTTTTAAAAGTTCAAAATCATCTTTTGCCAACTTACTAGAAGTCTCGAAGTTTTGGACTCCTTTACAAATCTTGAGTCTTTGACGAAGGTAATCTAATCAGATATAAAAACATCTAAAATATCAACTGTCAAATTTTCCTCAAGTGCTGAAGGAGATTCTTGTGCATCCGATTTTTAAGCGTTCCAAATCATCAGTTGCCAACTTTCTCGAAATTCCGAACCTTTGGCCCCTTCCATGCATCACGTTATCAAAATTTAGCAAATATATGAAGATTTTCCATCTGAAGAAGGTAACCCAATGAGACTTTTAAAAATCGGAAATCATCAGTAGTCAACTCTCCTGAGGTCCTGAAGAAGGTTTTCGCGCATTAGATTTTCTAGGAATTTTTGGGCTCTTCTACGTATCGTGAATTCCATTTTGACGACGGTATCTAATCAGATGTAAAAAATTTAGAGTTGTAAATTTTCCTGAAGTCCTGAAGAAGACTCTTGTGTATCCGATTTTTAAGAGTTCCAAATCATCAGTTGCCAATTTTCGCGAAATCCCGAATCTTTTACCCCTTCTATGGATTCCGTTATCAAAATTTAGCAAATTTATGAAGAATTTCCATCTGAAGAAGGTAACCCAATGAGACTTTTAAGAATTCGAAATCACCAGTGGTCAACTCTCCTGAAGTCCTGAAGAAGGTTTTCGTGCATTAGATTTTTAGGAATTTTTGGGCTCTTCTACGTATCGTGAATTCCCTTTTTACGAAGGTAATCTAATCAGATTAAATAGAATCGAAATCATCAGTTGTCAACTTTCCTGAAGTTGCGCATCTTTAGGTTCTACTATACATTTTGATGTTAGTTTTTCCAAATTGTGTAGAATTTCCCATCTGAAGAAAGTAACTCCATCGGGCTTTTAAAAATTCAAACTGATCTTTTGCCAACTTCCTCGAAGTCCCGAACTTATGGACAAATTTAAATTAAATTATGGCCAAATCTTGACCTTTTTCGAAAATTTGTGAAAAATTTCTATTTGACGAAGATATTCGAATCAGATTAAAAAACTCGAAATCATCAGTAGTAAACTTTCCTGAAATCGTGAAGAAGACGCAAAAGAGTTTAACACGCGCTAGAACCTGTATAATTTATGGCGCCTACCTCGTATTCATCAAGATATCTATACAAACGTCCTTCGCATTATATGTACTTGTTGATCGGGTTTGGTTGGCAATTTAACGTGTATATAAATGTATCTGATCAAGTGATCATCATTTCGATTCCATCGTTCGTCGGCCGACATGTACGCGTTTGTGAATCGTGTTTCGAATTTCTTGTTGATGGCATCGCTACGTAAGTATCAATGGAAGACGAAAAGGATACGATTAAGTCGATCATATCATCCGTGTTTAATCTGTTTTTATTAGTTGTTCTCGCTTGCGGTGTGGGTACTACGGAAGCGGAGCTGAAACGTAAGTTTACATATTATAATTATTATAAATTATATTATATAATAAAAAAATAACGTAGAATTTTGTTCATTGTTCTTATCTGCACAATTTTGTTTTAAAATTTACGAGTAGTTGGTTTTATTTCTTGCTGATGGAAATGGATTTTAAAGTTCAACAACCTTACCTTTACGCAAAAAATAGAGCGGAGACAAAAATTGATCTCCCCCTTTATTTTTGGGAGCCAAAATCTCAACATATAAAATATAAAATCTAGGTGGCACTTCATATAACGACCTAACTAAATTAGGTACGTTAATTGGGCAGCTATCAAGTAACTGTGCAATAGTCTACTACGTAAGCAAAATTTTCGTATGTCAGTAGTCCATGAGGGGAATTATGCTTTTCCAATGCGGTTATGGTCCGCAATCGACAAAGTATCCTTCCTTGATTATTGGCATCATTAGAAAATTGAGCATACTTTGTAAGCTTTTACACAGTTACTTGCTAGCTGCCCATTAATTAACGTTGTTTAATTATATCGTTTTATTGAGAGTCATCCAAATTTTATTTTATGCATAATCATTCATTCATTGCTCATGAAATATTGAAATTTCGCGTTGTTAAAGAATTATTTTGTGAACCGTTCATTATCACAATTTCCTCCTAAATGCTAGATAATTGTAAGCTCTTCGATTACCGGAAAATCTTTCAGCACATATCATTAATTTGGACGAGCAGTGGTAACAGCGCGCAATTACGAAACAAGTTACGACAACATCGCCGACTCGACATCGCCTTATCTAGCTGCATACGAGTAGTTCTGTGTATATGTAGGCTATCATAGCCTTGCAACTTAAAAAATTTTCCGTCTTTTAGAAAAGAATTTAAAATAAAATGTGGACGTCTAATTGGATTTTATAAAATTTTAAATCATCGCCTGCCATATTATGTGCATTTGTGAATCTTTGGACCCTTCTATGGAGTTTTGATGTCAAGATTTCACAAATTTGCATCGAATTTCCGCCCCTAGAAGGTAATCTAATCAGATTCTTAAAAAGTCTAAATCTTCAATTGGCAGCATTTCTGAAGTCCTAAAGAACATTCTTTTTTAAGAGTTCCAAATCATCAGGTGCCAACTTTCTCGAAAGCCCGTACCTTTGACCCCTTCTATTAATCTCTTTGTCAAAATTTCGCAAATTTGTGAAGAATTTCCATCTGAAGAAGGTAACCCGATTAAACTTGTAAAATTTCGAAATCATCAGTAGTCAACTTTCCTGAAATTGTGAAGAAGACCCCGATTTTTAAGAGTTCCAAATCATCAGCTGCTAACTATATCGAAATCACGAAACTTTGACCCGTTCCATAAATCTCCTTGTCAAAATTTAGGAAATATGTGAAGAATTTCCAGCTGAAGAAGGTAACCAAATGAGACTTTTAAAAATTCGAAAAAAGGTTTTCGTGCATCGGATTTTTAGGAGTTTTAAATCATCAGTTGCTAACTTTCCTTGTCTCGAATCTTTGGGCTCTTCTATTTATCTTGAAATCCTTTTGACGAAGGTAATCAAACTAGATTAAAAAAGAATCAGTTGCCAACTTTCTTGAAGTCGTGAATCTTTGGGTTCTACTAAACATTTTGATGCCAGTTTCCCAAAGTGTAGAATTTCCATCTGAAGGAGATAACCCCATCAGACTTCTAAAAATTCAAAATCATCTTTTGCCAACTTTCTCGAAGTTCCGAATTTTTGGTGTCTTCCACAAATCTTGACGTCTTTTCAAAAATTTGTAAATAATTTCAAAGATAATCTAAGATGTGAAGAAATCTAAATCATTAGTTGTCAACTTTCCTGAAGTTCTGTAGAAGAATCCTCTGCATCTGATTTTTAAGAGTTTCAAATTATTAATTGCCAACTTTCTCGAAATCCCGAACCTTAGACCATTTCCATCTGAAGAAGCTAATCCAATTAGACTTTTAAAAATTCGAAATCATCAGTGGTCAACTTTCGTGATATCTTGATTTAGATTTTTAGGAATCTTTAGGTTTCTCTACATATCTTGAATTCCCACCTGACAAAGGTAATTGAATCAGATTAAAGAAAATCTAAATCATCAGTTGTCAACTTTCATGAAATCTTGAAAAGAACTCTTGTACATCCGATTTTTAAGAGTTTCAAATCGTCAATTGCCAACTTTCTCGAAATCTCGAACCTTGGACCTCTTCTATGAATTCCGTTGTCAAAATTTTGCAAATTTGTGAAGTATCTTCATCTGAAGAAGGTAACTCTATCAGGCTATTAAAAATTCAAGATCATTTCTCGAAGTCCGGACCTTTTAGACTCTTTTACACATCTTGATGCCTTTTTTTTTGGAAAATCTGTGAAAAATTTCTATTGGGCGAAGGCAATATAATCAGATGTAAAAATTCTAAGTCATCAGTTGTCAACTTTCCTGAAATCCTAAAGACGATTCGTATCCATCGGATTTTGAAGAGGTCCAAATTATCAGATACCAACTTTTCCAAAGTCACGAATTTTTGGGCTCTTCTGTAAATCTTGTTGTGAAAATTTCGTAAATTTCTGAAGAATTTCCAATCGACGAAGGCAATCTAGTGAGACGTTTGAAAATTATATATCGTCAGTTATCCATCTTCCTGAAGTCGTGAATCTCTGCATTCTACTAGGTCATTGGAGAGTTGTGTAGATGTTCAACATTCTTCTTTCATTTCTTAAAATATTCGTGTTGCTAAGTTTATTTATATGCTAATGACAGTGACTGTAAGGACTGTGGCGTAGTATTACTGACATGGTAGCACATCCTCGCCATACAAATTGTGTAATTAAATCCGGTGACACGTGTTTCGCTAGCAACACGGGGTTAGCATCTCCAAATCGTGTCTTACTGAATCAACCCCAATTTCTTAAGTTTCATTTCTATTCAGCATGGAAGGAATTGCAATACTTAGTTTATCGCGACAGAATTGATTATCAAATTCTTCGAAAACCGGTTTATCAAAGATTTGTAACCTGTTGTTTCTTATTCCTGCTGCTCGAGTCCAACTTTCTATTTCTGCAATTTTAACAAGCATTTTGTTCAACAATGTCCTTGCAATTATGATCACGATTCGAAAGAGTTGGTTTAACAGCCTCAACTTAGTTATGCAAGAATTTTCGCATATTCCTGAAGTGAAACCTTTTTGGTCCCGTTAGGGTAAATGCGCGAGTTACTCGCGAGGTTAGTGACGGCGAAAACAAAAGTGAAGGTGAGAAATGATCTCGAAACTGGTTTTGCCATTGGTAGGAGCGTAAGGTAAAAATATATACTTGTACCATTCAGAGTCGTCTCTTCTTTGGCACAAACGGAATCATTGGCAATCACTAATTTAAAAATCGCTCGAGAGATTTCATCATTTTCGAAATTTTCTTCGTTCGATAGTTCGTTGGAGCAAAACGAATGACGATCGTACAATGTATACGTAACTGTTGCAGCGCTAAAGTTCGTCTACTCCCAGAAGCTGCGCGTTCCTCCCGGAAAGTCTCCCGTTATAAACTGCGATGCTACCGAGTTCGGATCTTTGGACAATGACACTTGTTACTTCGACGACGTCGAAGTGCCTTGCGCCAATCCCGTTCCAAACGGTACCCTTCTCACCAGACCATGCCCGGCCGGTCGTGATCGATACTCGAGTGGGATAGCTTTCAATTGTTTCGAAGGACAATGGTATTCGCCTTCGAGGAATTGTGTACCTGGTAAGTGGAAAATCTTAGAAAGAAGTGGCGCTGTCCAACAGGGTTCTGGTTCGACTGAACTAGAACTCTATTTTTGATTGATGATGAACTGTAATTCGATCGTCTTGAAGAAATCGAACAAACTCGTTAATTTATGTTGGCATTTTGTTTTAGATTGCGGTAAATCGACGAAGGGAAATGACTTTCCATGGATGGTTGCCATCTATAACAAGACGGATGACTTGATTTGCGCCGGGACGATAATATCTGGGTATCATATGGTAACAAGTTAGTACCTGAAATTAATATTTTTGAAAAACTAGTATACCGTGTCTCCCAGATCGAGTGGGATTGTATGGGTAACTTTATTATTATTAAAGATGGAGTTTTAATTAAATGGGATATGTTTTGGGGCTCTACATGGTGATTTAAAACCTGTTTCAAAATGTCAAAGTCGTTAGAAATTTGCTGTTTTCGATAATACCTTGGGCACCCTTCTTCTGGTATCCTCATTAAAAGTCTGAACCATCGTAGACCTCGCAATTCAATTCTTTCCATTACTGCCGTTGTACCCTACCATGCTATTTCGGATTTTTTCGTTTGCTGTGTATTCTAATCTTGACACTTTTGCGCTACGAAGATCGTTCGAACATTTTTAGTAAAAAGATATGAATAAATATTGAAAACTTTCAACATTTTACGTATTTGATTGTTTAACGACTTGTGTGGCATGTAGCATCGTCCTGTTGAAAATAAAAGTCATCAATGCCCAAACTATCAACTTCAGACCAAAAAGCGTCGGCCAATATCACTCGATAACGGATTCCAATAATTCCATTGGTCGATCCCGCGTCATTTTCACAAAAAGGACATACTAACCATGCCATCTTTCACAAAAACCGCAACAAATCTTCAGTCATTTTGGATAAAGTGGAGTTTGCCACTATTTCTCTAGGGTTTTCGCAGCCCCAAATGCGACAATTTTGTTTGTTAATATACCCTTCAAGGTGATAATGGCCCTCGTCGCTCAGAATGATTTTGCTTTAAAAATTACATTTGTAACATCCAGTTGACCAACGTACGGAATTGTTCGTGGTCTGCTGGCTTTAATTTTGTGTCAGCTGAATTGTGTAAGGCTTTAGACCAAGGCTTTTCAGTAAAATATGGTGCAGACTGGTTCTTGATATACCCAGTTCTTGTGAACGTCTTGGAATAGATAAACCAGAGTTTTCTGCCACATACGCAGCTACAGCGGTAATGTTTTCAATCACCTTGGTGAACAAGTACGTGTTGGAGTCCTCGCGTCACTAACTTGTACGACGCGTTGAAATTATCTAAATCCACGATGGTTGAGGGAACAGCAATGCGAGTCTTGCAAACTGTTTCTGCAAAATTTTCACCGTATTTCTACTAAATTTTCACTATTTCAATGTTGTTTGAGTGTACATTGCTCCATTTTTGTTAACCATATAGCTTTTACTATTAAAATGTTAAACAATTACTGCTGCTAATTTCACATATAAAAAGTAGCGCCAAATTGGAAATGACGTCTCTTAATGGGAAACTTTTCGCATAATAACTAGGATTTATGAAGACTATTCGATCTACTTCTTTTCCCAAGTTCAAACAACAAATATTAAAACGGATGCCTTTCGACGAAAATCTACTTCATATCGACGATGGAATTGGCTAAAAAATTTCCATCATTTCTAATTACTAATTAACGATTAAATCCATATTTTCCACAGGCTTAAAGTGCTTTTATCCCACACAAGACAAACCTCCGTTCGTGCTGAAGGACCTGGACGATTACCTGATCCTAGCGGGCAGACACTCCATCAACATTCATAAACCAGGAGCTTCCTTACAAAAACGAAAGGTAAGCAATTTCGGGAATACTTCCAATGGACCGTTCGAAATGCCCGAATGGTCGTTTCAGATTAGATTTCTACACCCGATACCGAAAGGGAACACGATCGATTTCGATCGCGATCTGGCCGTCGTGGTGGTTGACAAGGAATTCGAATTTTACGGGACGGACGGCGTAAACCCGGTCTGTTTGGATTGGGAGGATTATTACGACGAAATCGATCTGAAGGACGGTAGCTCGGGATTCGTAAGTGATGATTTCGCTTTTTAAAATCGCAAACTTCGAAGACGTGTGCTTCGCTTCCAGTCAGTGGGATGGCAATATGATGGAGCGGACGTCGTACCGTGTCAACTCGGAGGCCAGTCTAACGTGGTGTATTGGTTGAGGAACACGTGCCTTCGGAATATCGAAATTATCCAGAAGAGTCCCGCCTCGGCCCCGAACGATGTGATCTGCAGCGAACACATCGCTCGAAGTAAGTCAGAATATGGGAATGTGTATGTGTGTGCCTGTGTGTAAGTTTCTACTTCTTCGGTTTCATCTTCCCTTGCAAAGTTACCAACACCTGCTTTTTGAAACAATTAAAAATGGTCTCTTTCGTAATCTCCATCCATGCAGCGTATAAAACGTGGATAGCATCAAAAACAGAAATTATTGGAGAAGTCTTGAATTTTAGCTGTCCATAATCGATAGATATCGTTGGATCATCCTTTTCCTGTAACCTTGCTTCTGAGCTTTTACGATACCTTGATCAAGTGGTTGAAGCTCACTTGTGGTGTTAGGTGGTAGGAAAATCAAGCTGATGTTTTTGAGATTTACCTGTTTCGGTTGCGCAGCGCAATTATCGACAAGCAAAAGTATTTTTCGGTCTTTCAATTCGATGTCCCATTCATTAAGCCATTGCACAAATCTATCTCCAGTCATCAATGCACGAGATTGAGAAGAATAAATGCAGGGAAGGGTTTTCACATTCTTAAAGCAACGTAGCTTAGTGTATTTCCCATTTACGAGCGGTTTCTTCTTGTCTGTGCCGATGCAATTCATGCATACGAGGACCGTTAGGTGTTGTTTGCTGAATTTTTGTACGTGGCATTTTTATTTTTTAAAACTGAGGGTTTATCAGGCATCACTTTGAAAGACAACCTGAATTCATCGGCATTATAAATTTCTGAGGGATTGTAGCCAGAGGTGAGGGTCGACATTTGACTTTTCCAGTCGAGCGTTACATCAGGATCTACTGAGTTTGACTCACCACAAATTTGTTTGTACGCGATAAAATGTCTGCTTTTAAATCTATCGAGCCATCCAGGTGAAGCGGTAAAGTCTGTTATTGCAAGACCGTCGGCCAGTTGAAGGGCCTCTTCTTGTAAAACTGGGCCACGTACTGTAATGTTGGAGCTTCAGGCCTGGACGAACCAACTTTTCAGAATCGTTGCTAGCTCTTCATATTTCGTGGATCGTATTTTGTTACGACTGGTTCTCTCATGCACCGAAACAAATTCACTCCGTTTCGTTAAAATTGTACGTAAAGTTGAAGCATTGATGTTTTTTGACGCCGGAAAATTTTTTTGACTGAAATCGGATTTATCAAAGTCTTTTATAAGATCACTTTTTTCGTTTAACGAAAACAATTCTCGCGACATGTTGCTAGCAGCGTAAAAAGTAAAAGACTGAAGGGAAACCTTGATTACGCAACCGCCAAATGAATGTCAGATTCTCGGATCCCATCTTCGTGGAATTTGTTGACACTAATATTTCATAGAAATCCAAATGATGTTCACTTCCCATAAATATGTAGACTATTTCCGTCTGCTTTCTAAACATTTATTTTAATTTAATCATATCCCTTTCTAGTGTATGCAAAAAAAGTTAAAAAATTAATAATTGAAGTATGTATGTACATAAAAAAATATCCTTCAATACGGTGGTATAAGCGGGGAATGGGAGCGTTGTAACGAATAAAAGTACTACAGAAAATTAGTCCCTGGGACCGGGAGCAAGGAAAAAGAGCGTTATAGCCGGGGAATCGTTATAAACGGGAGCGTTAAAACGAAGTTTCACTGTAGTTGTAAATTACAAAAGAAGTCATTCACACAATAACAGTTTTTGGTTAACAGTAAATTTTTAGCGGAAATCTTAAATAGTCTGCTGCTGTTTTACAGATTTAACATCGTTTGGCAGCGTATTGCACTCGACCTTGTATGATATTATTGCAGACGACTCTCTGCTGTTGACCAGTGAGATAACTTTTGAACCGCTCATTTGCAACTCCTCCAAAAGCCATAACCAAGTCAATCGACAGAGTCAAACACATGCAAGAACTATCTAAACATGCGTAAATATACTTTGCAATGTTGTTTAAAGTTGCGTTACTACTTCTACTGGACGAAAAGGCGTGCTGATTATTGCTGACCAAATTGTGTAGTTGGTAGCAGTTTAAAATTCACCACACCTTAGTAAATTTTTGAGAAAACACTTAGTAGAGTGATCGGTCGGTAGTTCGTTGAGTTATTGCGATCTCCCTTTCTCCTAAAAATAGGCTGTATTGGACCAATTTTTAATTTATTTGGAAAATTCCTCTCTCTCTTTCTCTCTCTAATGAGAAGTTGATAATATACATTAAAGCTGATAAGTAATAACTGTGTGTACTTTTCCCAATTGCGGTGTTAACGGTATTATCACTCGCAGAAGTTGAGTTACTTAGTTTACTAATAAGATGTGATATTCTCAACGACTGGATGGAAAAAACAGGATTTATGAAAGGACGAGATACAGTCATCCAATTAATTTACATTTTTACGATCTGAGCTTAAATTGCTGTTAATCAAATCAGTGGCGAAAATAGAGAAATGATTATTGAATCATTCAGCAAGTCCCAAAGTGGAAGTAGGTTGCTGTGTGTATCGCGATAAAAACATACATTCGACAAATCTGCATTGTAATACGAAAGCAACGATATATGTACCATCGCGATACATGGAGGGAACACTCTAAAATATGTACGAGAAGACGATCCTCTGCGTATTAATATATATATATATATTTATAGGTTTCAATAAAGAATTGTATTTGTTCAATTCCTTTAGCAAGAGTAGTTTTCTTTGCATTTAATAATTTAATAATATCTGGTGAAACAAATGTGCAGATAGTGCGAGGTACGTCCAGAAAGTAAGTTCTGTTTGGTAATAAAATTAAATTGTGTACAGATACAGAAAAATTATTTATTGCACAAAATTCTACAACTCTTAAACTACTTTTCCACATAACTGCCGAAATTTTGCAGGCATTTGTCATAGCGTGGCACAAGTTTTTGTATACCTTCTTCATAGAAGTTTGCTGCCTGTGTCTTCAACCAGTTGGAAACATTTTCTTTCAGCTCTTCGTCATTGTTGAAGTGTTGACCGCCAAGGAAAAACTTGAGATGTAAGAACAGATGAAAGTCGCTAGTAGCGAAGTCAGGGCTGTACGGAGGATGGTCAAACACGTCCCAGCCAAATCCCTGTAGGTGGTTTTTCGTCACATTTGCAGTGTGTGGTCGTGCGTTGTCGTGAAGAAAACAACACCTTTTGACAGCAATTTTCGGCGCTCATTCTGTATTGCGCGGCGCAATTTCCTAAGTGTCTCGCAATAAACATCTGCTTTGATTGTTTGACCACGTAGTAAGAAATCAATGAGTAAGCTGCCTTTCCAGTCCCAGAACACTGTGCACATCATTTTTCGAGGTGTCAAGATTTGTTTCGGCTTAACCTTTGTTGGGGATGAAGTGTGCCTCCATTCCATTGGTTGCCGCTTACTTTCAGGGGTGTCGTAAGAAACCCAAGTTTCATCTCCTGTGACTATCTGTGTCAGAAATTTTTCGCCGCCTTCATCATAACGGGTCAAAAACTGAAGTGCACTACCCATCCGTTTTGTTTTGTGTTGCTCAGTAAGAATCTTTGGTACTCAACGTGAGCAAAGTTTACGAAATTTCAGTTTTTCGTTAACAATTTCATGAATTAGTGATCGTGAGATTTGGGGAAATTCTATAGCGAAAGCACTAATTGTAAACTTGCGGTTTTCCTGCATCTTGTCATCAATCGCGTGAACCAGTTCTTCTGTAACCAACGATGGACGCCCACTTCGTTCTTCATCGTGCACTTCACTACGTCCTTCATTGAACTGTCGGACCTATCTTCTCACCATTGAATCACTCATCGTATTTTGTCCATAAACTTCGAAAATTTGCCGATAAATTTCAATTGGTTTCACTTTCCTAGCATTCAGAAAACGAATCACAGATCTGATTTCACAAGCGGCGGGATGGTAACAAAGGTCGACATTAGAGTCGCCGGTAATAACTTAAAATTTGTGGTCTTTATCAATTGAACCTGTTTGACAAATTTGAATGAAAATTTTAAAATTAGATTTTGGTGGACGATGAACTACGACGAGTACGATACATATCGCACACTTCATTTCCACAGCGCAACATTCTATTACATTAGGAATAGTGAAGTGATTTACCACTACGTACCATCGCCTTCCTGAAAGAGGCCATTCGTTTTTACCATGGGACCGAAACTTTGCAGAAAACAAGTGGTATGCTTTGATGGACAAAACTTAAAAAAATTGAAGTCAAGGAAGATATGGTCAAAGATTTTCACAGTTTTGTTCAACAGTTTTGACAGAAAACTAAAAGTAACAAGAATGGATTTTTATGATTACGAAATATGAGACATTCAAATATAGTGTCAATGAAATGACTGTGAGTAAGACTCCTAATTTAGATTCAATAACAGAAACTGTTGTTGCTCTAAGAGGAATCATACTTCATCCATTTGATTGGTCACCAGTCGATTATATAATAAGCTGATTCCTATTAACTCGTTGAAATTAAAAAATATGCAGGAACTTTCCAGCTTTGTATCCATCGCATATCATTATTGGTATGACTATATTGAAGGTGTCGAAGAAACTGAAGGCTCAGACTTGGATTAACTTATTATGTTTTAAGTATGTGGTTTACTAATTTCATATGATAAATCGTTTTGCTTTCTCCTCTGCATTGTTGTAATTGGAAAAACATTTGTAAATATGCAAACTGATTTTATATAACCAAAAAAGGTAAATGTGAATGAAAACAGGATATATCTAAAGTTTGAAAGAAAGAAAAAGGCCTTAAGTTATTTTTCTTGTTACAATTGCATGCTACATCATCATAAATGAGTAAAATCTGCCAATACCACCAAATAATACAAGCGTTTTTCATCTCCTGTGACATTAGGGTTATAGTCTTTATCTACTTTTCCTTCTGAGGTCTTCAATTTTCGCCGCGCTTAGCGCAACAATTTCAATCCATCACTCTCACATTCACAGATACATCAACCTGTGGCAAAGATCTCGGTTCAGGATTATTCTTCAAATCGCACGGCGAACGATATTACGTCAGAGGCGTCCTGCAGCGCGTACATAAAATAGCCAACAACTACCTCTTTTACACCAAAGTTTCGAATTTCTATCAGCAAGTGAGACAAATCTTTTCCGACCATGCGCTAGCTCCGACCTATTTCAATACGGTAGAATGGGATTCTCCGAGAAACAGCGTCGGATGCACCTTGCCCAGGAACGTGGAGAACGGAAAGTTCAGCTTGAACTCGGCGAACACCTACGTCGAAGGGAAATGGGTGCCTCCGCTTACCACTATTTTACTTTCTTGCGACGATAGTTCCGGAAGGTCGCCGTTTTCTTTCCGTTGCATCAAGAACGCTTGGACGCCGTCTATCGAGAAGGTATCTTGCAGGAAACCAGGTGAGTCACTTTTTTCACATCGTGTGCGTAATTTACTACCACCTCATGTTAACTCGACCGGAACCATCTGATGATCTCGTGAGGATTGCTAACCAAAGCTGATCTAATCGAACTTAGACTTTTAAGTTAGCAACAAGCAAATTTTTAAGAACTCAAATCTGCAATAAAATCATTTCGCTTCGATTTAGGTACATGCCCTACGATACCCGCAACGACGTCCGAAAAGGTGATCTGTAAGCTGGACGGCGTAACGGTGAGTTGCCACACTCCGCCAACTAACACCACCGCTTTGGTGCGTTGTAACTCGTTCCACACTTATCCCGGAATCAGGCCGATTTACAAATGCCAAAACGAAGAGTGGGATCAGCCGTTTACCTCGTGTACTTTAGGTAAGTTCGGGGAACGTCTCCGATAGACCGGATGCAATTTGGGCGCGTCTTTTTCAGAATGCGGCATGAAGAGAGTCGGTGCCACGGAATTAATTTTAGGGGGAAGTACGCCGTCGAAAACGAATACCCGTGGGTGGTTGGCATCTATAATTCGAGCAACAAACAAATTTGCGGTGGCACTTTGATTTCGAGGAAGTTCGTCTTATCAGGTAATGAATTTTAGGTATGGGACTCTACGAGACGTTTTGAGCATTTCCTGATTCAATTCTTACCGGGTGTGGTTCCGGCGTTCCTCCTTCATGTTCTTTTCATTGTCTGGAGATGGCCTATGTTTCAATCTCGACTGACGTTCTTTCGTTGACAACTTTGTCAGTAATGAGCTCGATACTAATTCCTTCTGCTGATCTAAACTTGGTACAGTGACGTCCTTGTTTGTTTTGTCCTTACTTCGGACATAACCTTAAAGTAATCTTTCTTCTAAACTTTCCCCTGATTTCCTGTCTACGGTAGGAAATCTCCAGTTGACGTAAATATTCCGTACAACAGAGTTTTCCAATAAAAGCCACTATTTAAAATTAATTAATTCAAGAAATTCCTGCTCTGATGTTGCCCGGTAACGCCCTTATTTGTTTTGCCTTTATTTCTGGCATCACCTTAAAGTAATCTTTCTTTCTACATGTTCTCCTGATTTCCTGTATATACTTTTTATCAATTTGTCGGGCACGAAGCGTATTTCTGTCTATTCTAAGTACACTTAAAATGTTTCTGAGTTTCTGAGTGAACTAAGTGATTTCCTTCCATCGTCGTTGCTTAGATTGCGCTATTCATTCGGATCTAAACTGCAGCGGTAAGTTTTGGACTTGACTTCTCTTTCATGGGAAAAGTTGACGCCGATAAATTAAAAACTCCTGAGCAATGGCTCCAGCAATTTCATTACAAACTTTTGCGTCTTTCCTGTAGCGGCTCATTGCTTCACCAGTCCAACGGGAGATCTCAAAGACAAGGACGACTTCACCATCCTAGCCGGGAAATACTACAGGGACGTAGAAATTCAAGAGCCGTTTACCCAGATCGGAAAGGTGAGCACTTCCTGTACCATATCGTGAACGGGAATTAGGGAATATTTCAGCTTATCGCTACATAACAATTTTCTCCCGTTTCGTGGCTTGCCAAAAGCTATCTTGTAGCTTTGGGCTTTCGGTACAATCTCGATATCGTTTACCAACGCTGAACGGAATATTTTCAAACTCATAACTAAAATATCCCCTAATCGTTGCGAGATTTTTGTTTTTAATTTATCTAATAGAATCGTGATTAATACAGATAAAAGCCATCCACTTCAACGGTAACTATCGCGGTAAAGATAACAGATATCGCGCCGATATCGTTTTAATTGAGGTCGTTGAAAGCTTCGTGGCCACCACGCAAGTGGAACCAATTTGCGTGGATTGGGAAAGCACCTACGACGACTACGACCTCACGGAGGATACTGAGGGAGTTGTGAGTATAAACGAGCCGAATTATTTCAATCTCATTTCAGGTATCGAGGACTTTCGACTTCGTATAAAATTTGTTGGACAATAATCTCGAGTATCAGAAAGATTATGTCATTTCAGATCTTTATAATTACATTGCTCCGAACTTATTTAAATCTCGTTTATGTTCCTATACCAATGTTTCGTGTTTTATGTACGCTTAAATCCTTTCGTTTCTTTAGAAACCATTTGAAGTCTCGGATGTGTTGAAATCTATCAATGTAATTATAAGGTAACAAGTATATAGAAATGTAGAAAAATCGAAGTCTATATAACTCTCACGTAAATGACTTCTTTGAGGTTTGTTTGGCAACTCTCACATAAAGTTGTGCAAGGACTGACAAACGCCAATAGATTATCACGGAGGGAATTTATAGTTTTGATTATCTCCATTCATCAGATGGAGTCACCAGTTTGGTGATAAAGTCTAAGATGATGAACTTGTTCAACATCTAGTTGAGGAATTGCCTTGTTTATCGCGAAAGTGCTATACCGTACTGATCAGTCCTAATACACAGAGTGACCAACAATTATTACTACAACTGTCTTTCGTTTCCAAACATTTAATCATATAGGAGGATTAGGAATTAGAAAATGCCTTCAGTATTAAATAAAAAATGAAGAAAACACTCTACCTGCTTGTATTGATCCTAAGAATTTACCTTCAATAACGAATACCGTCATCTTTGACACAAATCAGCAAGAGGCTGGTAAATTGCCTAGGGAATCACAAATCAGAACAGAGCAAACACTGCGGGAATCCTCTCAACCTTTTCATAGCAGATATTTAAACCCTTAGTTAGCGATTATCATCCTAAGACCATTAGGAACCAGATTTTATCGCTATGCTTCGTTCATCTTATGGTCTTCCAAATATTGAAGTTCAACTTTATCGCTTGTTGTTTTTACATTGATCCGTCTCACACATTGCTATAAACTAGAACCTATGTCTGTGTCCTTCATAATAAGCGAGTGAAATGTTTCCTAGTATTAAACAAATTAATTGTCCCCTGGAAATTTGATCTTCCTGAATCTGTCGAACAGACTCTTGCAAGCTCCATGGAACAGCATGTCTTAGAATAGGAGTAGACCAAATGCCTGCAAAAAAAATTCTGGAAATTATAAGTGAAAATCGGTGACTTCCCTACTGCACACTTAGTCGTTCAGAATTCAGGAAAGCTTTGAAAATGTACATATACAAGAAATAGAAATCCTTCTTTCGACAACAACACTCAATAGATACCAATACGAATGCCCGTTAAGTAGTACTTACCTTAAATATGTAACTATTTCTGGAGTTTTCTTAACAACCTTTTCAATTAGTTTGGCTGATTAAAAGCTCAAAATTCTTATCATAATCGTTCTTCTAAAAAGAGAAGGAAGAAGCAATTTATAAGCCATATCTATACATAATATAATTTCCTTATTTGTATGTTCCTCTTTTTTGTCTATCCAGAGGTATTGAAGCCCACTGATGGGCTAGAAACCTGAAAATTGGGATGCATGTAGTAAAACGCCTAGGCCAAATCCTAATGTAGCCGGATTTTTATTTTTGGCTTGTGGGGGAGAATTAAGACGAAAAAGGGCGTGGCTAAATTCAATTTTTTAACATTTTAGCTTATATTTCCTTTTTCTTCCTGCGTAGCAGGGACAGACTTAACAGCTAGTGTAGTATAAAAATCTTATTTGTCTCAAATGTGAATGAAGGCTGTGTTCGTCGAATACAAAATTTGTATCTCAACCATAATAGATAATATACGAGAGCCAAAATTATAATAAAATAAAATCTGGATGACCCTCCAACGATCTAATTAAGTGAGGTACGTTAAGGGGCAGCTACCGAGTAACTGTGCAAAAGCTTACTAAGTAAGCACGATTTCAATATGCCAATGATCCGTTAGGTCGTTATATGGAGAGGCGACCAGGTTTTCTTTGATCTCAATAATAACATTTTTGTTTATATTAAGTATTGTAAATTTCTTTGTGCTTTGATTTAATGTACGAGCTCAAGTTCTTCTTTTACCACCGCCGTAGATTTTGTTCCTTTAGTTCTAATTTTTTAAGGTTGCGGGATGGGGATTCACCACGGAAGGGGGCGATCCGAGTCCAGCCTTGAAGAAGTTGACAGTACCATTTAGGAACAAGCGCGATTGCGTGGAAAACCTGCCGTCGAAATTTAGCGAAGAATTCCTGATTAACGACAAATTTTGTGCTGGATACAAGGACAACAGTGAGTAGTAAATCAATTTCAAGTCAAACCTCGTTTCCTTTCTTCCTTTCTTCTTTTCTTTTCGTTTCTTTTTCTTTTTTGTTTGTTTGTTTGTTTGTTTGTTTGTTTGTGTGTTTGTGTGTTTGTTTGTTTGTGTGTTTGTTTGTTTGTGTGTTTGTGTGTTTGTTTGTTTGTGTGTTTGTTTATTTGTTTGTTTGTTTGTTTGCTTCTTGCTCCCTTTCTTTCCTTTTTTCTTTCTATTTATCCATTTAGTCTTGGTATACAAGAATTTAACAAGTCATGTGCGTAACGAGAAACTGTAGTCTAAATGGAATTCTTACTGTTGAAAATTTTGTTCCACTTCTCAGGTCAAATAAACGACCAAATTTTAATTCGGTAGTCTAAAACATAACAGCCTCATTCTTCAATCAATGCTTAAATGTAACTGTTAGTATTAGAAATATTGCTTTTAGGCATATAATCGTGACTGGAAAACTAACTTTTTCATTTTAGATACCAGCGTGTGTCAAGGCGACAGTGGCGGCGGTCTCTACTTCAAATCCGACGGCACACGTTTCTTCATCAGAGGCATCGTCAGTATATCAATGGCAAAGGAAGCCGGTTGCGATTCGAACCATTACGCCCTCTACACGAAGGTGTCGACCTACTTAAAGTGGATAGAATCGAAAACTAGGAGGGTTTTATAAAACGAGAAATATCGAACCAGTTAGAATTGTGTAGTAATTTATATTTCCCGCTATGCAACTGCGTTTTTGAATCTCGTTTCTATTTATATTGTATGTAATAAATTTTACTTCAAATTTTGAAAAGAATTATTGCTTAAAATTTATCAGTCGCTTGAGTCGCTTCGTTGTAATTTGCCGTATATTTCGAAAAGTGACATTTTTATTATTGGAATCGCAAGAAATCAAATTGTAAAATCTAAAGTTATCACTTATCAAGTAGCTCTTATGTATCTTTAAATGACAATTCTTCACCAATTTTTCTTATTTCACATACATATCATGTTCGAAGTTCCTAATTGCACTGGTTGGTGCGAATTTTTATGGATTAGCTTCTACTTGATATCCTTCGCTTGTTATTTCCATCGCTATTGATTTTTTCGCCGGATCCTGGATCACATTCAGTAGAATTATCTTATATCATAGTTTTCTACCATAATTAGGTCAATTAAACAAGAGTGATTGAAATAGTAGTTATATTCTCAGAATGTTTACAAACGTTTTCGGAACATCTTCTTCAGTGAAAATATAATTGGGTAAATGTATAAACAAACATGTGTTTTTTCTTTATTGGGGAACTATCAACAAAATAACTAACGACTAGGATTTCTTGACATGTTCTTCATTCACATTTAGATTGCTTCCCGATTCCACTAGGACATGTCCATTAAGGAATAGCCCTATAAACGTAAGTTGGGCTCAAACGTGCTGGCTAATTACTGTTGGATATTAAAAAGCGATATTCCCGCTGCAATATACTGAAGAAAATCATATAACAATACTTTTTGAACCCTCATTAATATAAGAATTTGTAAAAGTTGTAAGTAAATACGAGAAATATACGTTTTTTAACTTTCAACGCGCGTTAGTCAAAAACTATGCCTTCTACACCAATTTGAAAAGCAGATTCAGAATCAGTAGGGAACATACTAGGAGAATGGCTCTATTTTATCAAAGACACACGCCAAAAGTTCCATTTTGTTTACTTGTGTAATCCCGACCACTTCTTTAATTTAAGAATTAAGGATGTGTTGGAGATAATCCAAAAGGTAAGTATTTAGGTCACGATTTATTGTAATATTTAGTCCTACCTTTATCTAGTTTTTCTAAAATCTTCAATCGTTCAACTTACGCATTACAACCCGTACCAGCCAAAATTTAACAAAGGATCCGGGGAATTTTCAAAACGCGTGTTTGCCATAACATAGCTTCAGAGTCATAAGATGATCCTGTTTGTCAGAAATGTTACACTTTAACAGTACGACGACCAAGCACATAGTGGAGGTGGTATTTGGTTTCTGAAAAGTACGCAGTCGGATATAACCTTGACAACGTTCTGAAGATCTAAAACCATTTCAAGGAAATCACGTTTTATCTCGTACAGCTAGAATTATATTTATTTTTAGCAACTAAATGTGAGATAAATTTCTTAGTAATTTTGCTGTGTATTATCTACACCTGAATAAATTGTACTACATTTCTTCTGGTGACTTTCTTGAATAGGTTCTGAATAAAAAAACACTTAACTCGGCACTATTTTTCTTCATTTATCTCCAAATTAATATTCAATTGTGAACATTACGTATGGTAAGTTTTGCCTTGTTTATACGTTACCTTGTTTGAAAAATGTGTTTTAACACATTGTCTTGTATTTTTAAACTTTTTGTTTATAATGTGCATGACGGAACTGTCCTATAAATATGACGCTGGCACTTAACGTTATATGATTTAACGGTAAGGAGTTGTCGTAGATTTAATCGTTAGGAAGAAACAAACAAAGCTAAATCTAGAAAATATTGTGAATGATCCTAAGTTTGTGAGAGCTGACGATGTAGATTTAATAATTTTACCACGAGGTCCAGATTCAATCACAGATGAGAATGACGCAGATGATGATGAACTATTATTGCTGAGATAAACGACGTACCGGAAGAATTTGTGGCGCATTTCAAATCATCGGATAATTCCAATCAGCAGCGTAAAAACTATCCGCCCGGTGTTAGTCAACCTTCAGCAGGATCGTCGATCGAGTGTTCAAGGCAAAAGTAGCGTAGCAAAGAAGATGATAAAATTGCAGAATCCGTGAACGGAATATCGACTTATTCTTCAACGACCAGTACAGCTGCATGTAATCTGTTGATTCTGATGATAATGTTTCCAACTCATCCTCTATTCCTCATAATACGCCTTCTAAACGCCAACTACTATGTGAGTCTTGAGATCAAGATAGATCATCAACAAGTAAAGATCGTGGAGGTAAAAAGAAGAAGGTTGAAAGTGTAAAAGAAATTTTAACAATGTGCAACATTCAATTGGTACAAGAGAAGTCATATTTATTTGGAATACTTTATCTGCTGTTGGATCATAATTGACAGTTGACAATTTTCAATTTTAGGAAAATATTCTTTGATGTTGCGATGAAAGCCCGAATTGTGGACGAATCTAATAAATATGCTTATCAAAATGGTAAAGTTAAAAGCTTGTAGGTAGCAGAATTAAACACTTTCTTCGATGTCCTCATTATTATGGAATTTCAAAGTTCGCAATATAGATATCCTATGTCAATGATAACGAAACAATGCCTATCAGAGAGGATGCGTAATTTGAGAAATTGTATAAGATTAGACCGCTTATTGTACATTTGATTGAAATATTTCAAAATAATTTTGATCCAGGTCGGAATTTAGCGATTGACGAAAGCACGATTGCTTTTAAAGAGTCAAAGTCTAGGGACTAGCAAGATTACTCTATATATACCGACAATTTCTTTACCACTGTGCCGCTTTTACAGAAGCTGCATGAACAAAATTTGTATGGGCATGGGACTGTGAGACTAAACAGAAAACATCTTCCAAAGAATATTTTTATCAATGGCAACAAAATGAAACTGGGCGAATATCGCTTTGCTACTACTGTCAATGGTATTTCAGTTGTCGTGTACGAAGATCGTGGAAACTGTATCTACTATAAATAACATGCAGTTCGTTCTCCAGTTTTCAGTGGTTGACTACAACCGTAAGATGGGCGGAGTTGATCATTTTGATCAAGTCATCGAAGTGCTATTCTATAGCTCAAAAATCTCGACGTTGGTGGTTGAAAATATTTTATTAGTTATTAGAGAATGTCATCGTAAATTCTTTCATTATTTACTAGACAGTTCTATTGTAGATTCTTTTATTATTTATAAACTTAATAAAATATAACCGGACAGAAACTGGTTCCTCAGATACAAATGCAGGAGTATCCTTGTAAATCAACTGGTAAGCACTTTCGGCAGCAAAAATAACGATGTCCGAAAACTCTAGTTGAAGTACGAAGCAATAAGAAGAAAAAGTTTCGAGTAGAATAGTCACAGTCGAAAATTCTTTTACAGGTTCCTATATAGAAGAACATTTACCCGCAATTTGTCCATAACCGCCGAGCAAACCCTAAACGAACATCCATTGTATGTAGTAAATGCAATGTAGCGTGTGCAATGTAGGGAGTAAGTCACCGTCGTTACATATAACATGCTTGTTTCATAAGAAATAGCTAGTAAGATATCCCAATTAGTACGTAATGCAGTTTATAAAATCTGTTGTCCACCACCTACATTACCCAATAAATATTTTGCTACTTTTTCAAGTTTCGTGAGTTTTATTAGTACCTATTTACGCCAATATATCATATTTAAACTCATATTATTTTAATAAAAATATTTGCACTATAAAGGGCTAAAGAAGATTTCACAATAATTCAGGCAAAAATTTGGTGAAAATTCCAGCCATATTAATAGGACTTTGTGGAAGCCGACGACGTAGATTTAATAGTGTTAGCACCAGATCCATATTCACTCACAGATGACAATGAAGCGGATGATGATGAACTATGTACCTGGAAAAGTTGTGATTGATTTCAAATCATCGAATAATTTCAACCAGAGCAAAAGTCACGTGCCTGATGTTAGTGAACTTTTATCTGACCCGTCGAATGCTCAAGGCGAAAGTAGCGTAACATGGAAATCGAGAAACAGGACTAAGAACATATTTTTGTGGGAAAAAAACACGAGCAATTTATACCTACAAAACTGCCTCAAATATATTGTAACATTGTGCCAAAAATGTTTTGTACTAAATCACACAAAATAAGTGTACTTCTTTATATAATGCAATAAAATATTTTATTGTCATTGTTCACTTCCAATCCAAAAATTATATTACTAAAGTTCAGCGTCCTTTTTATAGGGCAGGTCAAAAGTCAAACATGTTCAGTAATAAAAATAAATCTAATAATTTTGAGTTTGTATTTCCTTGCTGACTGGAATATTATGAAGTTAATTTAATAGATAAATTTCAAATGAAAGAACAAGTTGTAAGCTGGGTTATAGGCGACGTATTTCATAACTATTGGCTCAGCAGCATCCACCAGTTTGGATTTATCAGCTTGTCGATGCGATAGCTGCCGCTTCGCTTGCGGTAGACGTTGAATCGCCATGATATCGAGTAGATACGTACATATTTAGTGCGAGATTTATGTAAGCGTCCTTGGAATTATAAACGCAGGTTAAGCGACTTCGACTTACAATCAGAAAATTTAGCGCGATTTTGTTCGGAGTCTCTTTAGTTGCTATTCAAATCTTGTCGTCCGTTGCACGTCATGCATTCGCTTGCGAATAGTTTGAGTTTGGTGTCCTGTGTATCGCTCGGTAAGCACAAACAACAATTAAAACCGGTTTAAACGTACTAATTGGCAATATTAAACCTATCCTGTTAGTTTCGTTGGTGTGCGGTTCCAACATCACAGAAGGAAATGCTGCGGTAGCGACGGAAGTTGTAGGTAAGTTCAAATTTTTATTTTCACTATTCTTTGAAATTTGACGTATTTGCGGTTGGAAATTGCATGAGTGATAGCAACGATAAATGTCATTATTATTATTGGTACGTACCTCCAAGTAAGTTTCCGACATTGAACTACTGTATCATTCGGTTTCTCCATAATTTTTCCAGCTATAAGGAATTCTAAGGAAAGCGAGTTTTAAAATTGGTGGGGTCATTGAAAAATTATCAGTAGATAAAGATTTCGTTTTCCGCAGGATGTACAGGGTTCGATAAATAGAGTTACTCGAACATGTTCATTCTGTTAGCCTGTATGATTCGGTATATGTTTTCTCCGTCATAGTTACAAAGGATACTAAAAAGGTTTTGCAATACAACTTCATTCATTTAATTTTCTAAAAACTAATTTCCATCACTCGCTTCATCCCCCAAAACCGATTCTCAAATCAGATCTGCCAAGTTTCACTAGGGAGTAAGTCACCGTCGTTGTCCCAAACCCTCAGAAGGAAAACCGCATCCATTTCGGCTTAATTTTCGCTTGCGGGAACAGTGCAAAGTCGCAAACAAAGGGGCCTTGACTATAAGGAAAATACTCAACAGCTTTCAGTGCTGTAACGGTCAAATATTCGGTGCAGGGTTACGCGCGATTAGCTTGAGCATTGTCATAATGGATGAACCAGATATTTATTCTTGAATGTGGTGGTACGTTCGTCATAGATTCCATAACTTTAGGCAGGCACTGTTCAGTCTACCGGGTAGCTGCGTCTGTCTTCTATGTATCCAAGACGACACGCTCCACAATTCCACTCAATTTGAAAAATACAGCTATCATGTTCTTCGTTCCTGATCGGGATTTTCTAATAGACACGGGTATATCCTTATCAATCAAAGACCCAAACTTTGGTTTGAGTCTTGGTCGGCACATCAAAGATTCTCAGCGTTCTCCGGTACCATGTCACATGTAGTATCATCTGCTCTTTGGTCAGAATGCGGCACCCAGAGGCAACGAGGTTTCTTCACGAGTAAATGATCGCGCAGAATCGACAGAATTTGCTGGTACCTTTAGGCTTAACATATTTCTGACGTTCAAGACCTTCCCGCCCTCCCCTACGTCCTTCAAAATCGTAGTGCGATGTGTACAAACATCAACTACTGCAAGAGTCATTTCCTGTAAGCACTGGTCTTCGTTTAAACCACGCTCGTATCTCATTTCGTGACCAGAATGGCACAGCAAGAACTTTACGTTGTCACTGCTAACAAATAAGTGAAGTCATGGATTTGCCGCAACGGTTACTATGCAAATATGAACATGTATGGATGCACCACTAAGCAAACTCCTGCTACACATGGTTGCGTCTTATTGCAAAACTTTCCTAGTACCCCTTGTATGTATTACATTCCACTTGTCCTCTGTATTGAATCCCTTTGCCTCAAGCTCCCGCTCGCATTGACGTTAAAAGCAGATGGACACTAACAAGAAATTTTTGACAAGTTACTTGTAAAGCAGTCCGTGGATACTGTCAACTTGTTATTATTTGAATTTGTTTCCTAAAACTTGGGCAGTGTAACTGTAATATTGTAAATGTAACCTTTATTAATAAACAACTTGTTTTCTTAGTAACAATTTATATTTGTCCGAATCTGTAACGTTGTTATCCGTTGTTGTTAAAACCTAACCTATTAACCCATTTTGTGGCGCGTAATTTCAACTAAGATATTACAGTAACTTGCGAAAGTACGAAACTGTCATTCAAAGTACAATGAAACTTGGCTTGACTAGACGGAACCCACATTTCATCATTTTTGTTTAAGTTGCCAACCTGTCTTTTCTCAAATGCGCATGTGTGGCTTGTGGCTTGTATAAATTTTTATGAAGATAGTACAACCTCCACCAGTTTTCCCGGCAAAGTTT
Source organism: Chrysina gloriosa (assembly GCA_038088585.1). Classification (NCBI taxonomy): domain Eukaryota; kingdom Metazoa; phylum Arthropoda; class Insecta; order Coleoptera; family Scarabaeidae; genus Chrysina; species Chrysina gloriosa. The sequence goes on along the minus strand of CM076093.1, from coordinate 47,117,683 downwards.
CGAGCTAAAAGTCAGACTTCTCCTTTGCAACTATCTCCCTTTAACGTGTGTAATTATGGAAGAGGAAAAACTTGTAAAAGAATTTCTTGTTGGTGTCCGTCGCCCTTAAGTCACCCATTACCTGGTCTTCCCGTTTGTTCCTAGGTCTTCTTCCAGTTCTTGGGTTCTTGTTTAATTGACCTAATTGTGGTAGAAAACTGTCACATAGGATAAGTATAATTAAAAACAAATCAATTGTAAAGAAATTTCACAAATCTAGAAGTCATATTAACGCAAATGGAGAGGAACGACTACTGTTGGCTTCTCCTTTTACAGAGAAGGAGACGTTGCTGAGGCAAAATTTCGAAGGAAATCGGGGAACGAAACATTTTTAGTTATGTTGCCTTTGCATGTATTTAATGGGGAGACGACAGCTCGAGATTTCTTCATATTTCATTTTAGATTGCAAGCCCATCGAGGCACGATATTCGGAGGAAGATGACTGTTACGTAAAAGGCGTGAAAGTGGAATGTACTGCTTTCGTTAAGAATGGAACCGTCATGGAAAAGCGCTGCCGACGCGCTTACAACCGACAAGGGAACACCATCACCTACGCTTGTTACAACGGTGAATGGGTATCATCCGGAAATCAGTGCGTTTCAGGTAAGTGAAGAATTTAAGTGTGACATATTGCGAAGAAACGAAAACAATCTAAGCGTGAGGAATATTCGAATTCATTGCTCTCGGTTTTAGATTGCGGTCTACCGTCACACAACAATCGCTTTCCGTGGATGGCGGCCATCTATAACAGCACCGATGATTTGGTCTGTACCGGAACGATAATATCTTCCTTTCATATCTTGATGAGTAATAAGTGTAGATATTTCGACTATGATAGACCTTGGGAGAATCACAGGAATCCGAAAGAATTGCTCGTCATAGTCGGGAAGCACCCCATCAACGTTCGTAAACCAGGAGGTTCGATTCAAAAGCGCAAGGTAAGCAATGTCGAAGATAACCAAACTGAACCGTCGAAGACCCGTATTTCAGATGAAATCGTGGGTTTTGGTAGAATTGGTTATGCAATTTGAGCGCGATCTGGTGATAGCGGAAGTCGAGGAGGAGTTCGAATTTCACGGGGAAGACAACGTAAGTCCGGTCTGTTTGGATTGGGATTTATATTACGAAGACTTCGATTTCAAGGACGGTAACGAAGCGGCGGTAAGTTGAGGCGTTGTGCTCAGTTAAGATTCAGGAAGGGATTTCTTTGATTTTCAGTCTATCGGCTGGCAATATGAGAATGGCAACGTCGTACCGTGTCAAATCCCTATTAGTGGTAACGTGTTGTATTGGCAGAGAAACACGTGCCTTAGCAATATCGAAAGGGTAAATGGATCTACCATCGCTGTTAGTACCAACGCGATTTGCGCCGAATACATCAATGGGAGTAAGTAAAAGTATGTATTACGTATTTAGTTTGCTTCAGGTACTTCCATTGAGAACAAAATTCTTGTATCGTCATTCAGTACAGTGAGAAAAATTATTGTATCGTGGTAAAACGTTTTGAGTTTTGAACTCTTTCACGTTGAACGAAAACGTAGTGTTTATTTCTTAAGTGATTCGATTTCTGTGAAAATGTGAATCAAATACAACTTCTTCTTAGTTTCTTAGCATTATAAGAAACCAAAAATAAAAGAAAAAGCGTATGATGGAAATATCCCTCATTATGCAAATATTCATCTTTAGCTCCATATTAATTAAATTTCTTTTTCATATTTGTAATGTTTTTATTCCAAATGGTAATTCATAAAGCAGTTATTATTTTTATTTAAACATAAACTAACACCACATTTGCTGCAAGAAATTGTTGTTATCCTTTACATTTAGAATATTTGCACCGGAGAGATCCACCTACTTTTGGCCAATGATCGCAACCATCTTTTCTTATGTTTTTAGGAGGGGAGAAGCAGTAGAGCCTTTTCTTCTTTTTGCTTGCAATTCTGGCTCGAAGTTACTTTTGCTTGGACGTCCCCTTTTATTATCTTTTCAATTTCCTGTATTGCACAGCACAAATGCTAATTCATTTCTGAATTGGCTCAATGTAAGGAGACTCCTTTTTGTCTTATCTGAGCATGTCTTTTATACAAAATCCAAGAATTTATTACAGCCAAATCAAACAAAATGAAGAAAAAAATGGGAAGATACCACTTTTTTGACCTCAATGTTATATGGTTTCTACCTAGGAAGCTGTCCATCAGGTCTACTCCTATCATATGTTTGTTGTACTCCTGAACTATGAATGGACAAGTAATGTCTATTTTTCTTTCTTGGCTTTATCGTATCTGTTGACCTTAGTTACAGGCAACGCTCCAGTATAGGTAGATAATAATGTTACTAATTTATTGTCCTTTCAGACCACACAACTCATATCTATGCCATCATAAGTACAAACCCTTTCTTCATAACTGCCCCTGGGCACGGACTTCTTCACAAAATCCTTTTTTTCTTCTTCTTCTCGTCAATCCTTATGCCTTTCAGCGTCGGATTATTTCTGGATCTTACAACGATTTAATCCATTCTCTCCATCGTGTCCGGTCTGTACTCATTTTCCTCATTTCTTCTATGGTCTTCCCGCGCTTTCGTCCCAATTCCTTTAATCTATCAATCCATTTTTTCCTTGGTCTTCCCTTTTTCCTTTTTTCCCTAGCACCAAGGTCTGGCTCATCCGTTAAATTTTGGAAGGGCTCTTGCCCACAATAAACTTCAAACTTATGGGCATATCCCATCAAGTTGCAGAGGACGTATAACTTGAATCCCCATTTATGGGATTTGTTGGGAAGATATTATTTTCAAAAGTGTCCTATTTCTGTAGAACACATCTGTTCATCAATTGATAGTCTTTGGTCCATTCGCAGTGTGGCAAATCTCTCATTAAGATGCTGGATTACAGGGCGGATTTTATAAAGCTTATCGTGTTCTGGATGACCTGCAGGCTTATGAAGTTCATTGTTGCAAATTCAGTGCTATTTAACCTTTACTTGACCTATATCCATTTTAACTGTTTTGATTATAACGCTAGAACATTGATTCCTACAATTTATTTAATTGATACTAGAGCAATTGTGGCAAAGGTAATAAGGCACCTTGTACTATTACTTTAAATTAAACATATCCAAATAAATTGTTAACGTAAATGACAATGGTGATTTAAATAAAAAAACGTTTTCAGTTAAAATTGTAATTATTTTGAGGCAATCCAATTGCTGTTTCTTTCAATGATATGACAAAAACGAATGCTTTTAGATTGGTTATAGTTTTATTTTTATATAAATCCCTAAACGTATTTAGTAGAAATTGAAGTGAATTGAGACAAATAGAAAGAGTTCTAATTCAAAACTGTTACCGTTCTAAAGTAACATTGTTAAATTTTTGCTTTTTAGTTTTAACTGAAAACTAATTCTTGTTGGCCATATACACAATGGACAAAATGCTAAATCAATGCAATTCATTTCAAATCAAAATAATACTTTTCTCAGTGTATCCTCTATACCATATCTCTTTTATCGTTAAATCGAATGAACTCAAATTCTTTTAATCAAAATTCACAGACGAATCGGACTGCGGAACACAACCGGGTTCAGGATTATTCGTCCAATCGGACGGGACGAGGTACTTTCTCAGAGGCGTCCTGTCCTGGCGACATAGCGAAGTGAAAAACTACCTGTTCTACAACAAAGTTTCGTTCTACTTCGATTGGCTGAAAGAGCAATTGACCAGAAATCCGAGGACTCGGTCGATTTTCAGAACTGTAGATTCGAACCAACCGCAGAACGGTAGCGGTTGCATGCTGCCCAAGAATGTACAGTATGGTAGTTTCAGCTTGACCTCGGGGAACTTCTACGTGCAAGGCAGGTGGGTGCCCGAGACGACCACCATTTCGCTCTCGTGCACCGGAATTTCCAATACGTTACCGCTGTCTTTCCGTTGCACCAACTTACGTTGGGTTCCCCCGTCGAGGAAGCGTCGTGTAGAGCACCAGGTAATTTCTTTTATAAAGTATAATTAACCTTCAAGTAACACTCCACAATTTGATGTAACTTTTTCTTTGGTAATATATTTTTTCTAATTTTATTTATTGTAAGCTTTAAAGCAATCATACATCTTAAACCGCGATTGAGTAATAATTGAACTTTATTAAAAGTCAAGCAAAAAAGAGCTTTATACATAAGTGCATGTAAACAAAAAAACAGAAATCTAAACATATTAAAGTCATGTATCCAGAACTCTGTTCTTAAGACCTGTAACAGAAAATTTGAGTTAGAATTACGCATAGAATTTCAGGTAAATATGTTTGCTTATCATACTTTGAAAATGCAATTGTTCAAATTGCATGCTTCGGACTTTAAAAATTAAACTTTACCTTTCCAAACATGCAAAGCATTTAATGATACCTTCTGAGTGCTCTCTGCAGATGTTTTGGTAACATCCACTCCTGGTAGTTATTACTGAAGGTCTCTCTTTCGGTCCCACATGCGGTATCTTTTATATCTTCTTGTAGGTCGTGGTTCTCGAGTTGGCGTTAAAGAACCAAATCCTAATAAGTTCTCTATAATTGATTTTCGATCTCTTGACAGTTCTTTTGTATGATATCATCTTTTGGGGTCATTCCATGTCCAGTTACCAAGCACCTCCTGTTTCAGCCTTTTTAATTTTGGTTAACGAAACATTTACGGGATATGGTCTGATGTTTAAAAGGAAGTTCTGTAAAATTTGCATATGTCATATAGCTGTGATACTAGCCCCCTTGTGGAAAGTCGTTAGGCAATGCGGATGAATTAACCGAAGTTTTCCTTAAGTTTGATGGTTTACCTTTCTGCTCTGGAAAGAGTTTGTATGTTGAGGTTTGGTATTCTGAGTTAGTTTCTTGTAGAGTATTCAGAAATGACACAGCCAAAGAGCAGAACTTAATATATTTTCCGGAATTTGATTTCAAAATTGTCAGTAAATTTTGTCCCAATAAATTTAGGCCCTACTTTGAAAACCAGTTATTAAATTTTTAAAATTAAAAAGCGTTTGCTCTTTGCATGATTCGAAATTCTGGCTGTGTGAGCCCAATCTTACTTGCAATGCAGTATAAAATTAGCAAAGCCACAGCCTTTGTAGTTTTCGGAATACTGTTCAATGAAGTTGGCAGCTTGAACATTCAAGATTTTGAACATAACTCGTTTTGTACGAGGTTGGATTATTGTATCCCCAGTTAAAAATGAAATACGTGTAGTTTCCAAACACCAATCGAAAAGTCTGAAATTCTTTCTTTAATTCAAAGGCACGTGCCTCTCGATTCCTGCAACTGCATCCGAGAACGTGATCTGCAAACTAGATGGAGCCATAGTGAATTGTAATTCACCCCCGAATAATACCACCGCTTTGGTGCGTTGCAAATCGTTTTATACATACCCGGGAATCAGGCCGATTTACAAATGCCAAAACGGAGAGTGGGATCAGCCGTTTACACCGTGCACTTTGGGTAAGTTTTGGAAAATTCTTCCCTTGGATCGATAGCGATTTTTATGTTTCTCAGAATGCGGTATCAAGAGGGTGGGCGTTTCGGAGTTGATTATTGGAGGCGAAGACACGATCGAGCATGAATACCCGTGGGTAGTCGCCATCTATAATTCCACCAACGACCAAATCTGCGGTGGTACCCTGATTTCTAGGAAGTTTGTTCTATCAGGTGAGGAATTTGAATTTTGTTTGATAAGTTTTGACACAATCGCTTGCCATATATTATTTATTATTTATTAGTATTTCGATAAATAATAACGCCAAATAGTTTGTAAGACATGATGAAAGAAGAATATATAAATGCGAGATAGGAATTAAGCTATTGGCAGAGATATGGATGCATGCGGGGTAAATGAGGACGTTTGCAAGAAAGAAAAAGACGAATTTTGGGAAAGACTCCGAAAGTCAATAGGTGAAGGAAGAAGAATATATTATAGTTACGGGAGAACGCAATGGCAAAGTAGGCAATCAAAATGAAGGAATCGAAGGTATCCTAGGAAGAGAGGGAGAACAAATGAAAAATAACAAGACAAACAGAATAATAAGAAATTTGTATAGAAAACAATCTAGCCATAGACAATTCCAAGTTAAAACACAAGAACATTGACAAGTTTCCACGAGAAAGCAGAAGAGAAAAATCACTTATAGATTATTTCTTACTAAGTAAACACAAAGAGGAAGTGATGCAAGATATTAAAGTAACACACACTGCAGAGATAGGAAGTGATCACGGTTTGGTAAAAATGGGCATGAGCGGAGACGATAAAATAGAATATAAAAAGAATAGAGTGGTGGAGTACATAAATAAAACCAGCCAGTTGGAAAAGATATCTAGATGATTTTGAAGAATACATGGAGAAACGCGGAAAGGTCAACAAGATAATCAAGAAAGCGAAAGAAAGATTTTGGATAAAAATTGGAGAGAAAATGACTAATATTTATAGAGAAAATCAAAAATAATTTGGCACCCTTAAACAGGTAATACAATATGATAAACATAAGAGTTAAAAATCATCGTATAATTACAGAGGAAGATCAAATAATGGACAAATGGCGGTGACACTTTCAAGAGTTGACAGAGACAGGGGCAGAGATTATAGGAAAGAAAGAGGAGATGAGGAAAATGTAAAATATAGAACCAATTCAAGAAGAAGATAAAAAAGGAGTCCATAAGAAAGCTGAAAATAGGAAAGGCTCCAGGAAGAGACAACATGACAACGAAAATGATCAAATATATGGGAGGAAAAGGAATAAGACAAATAATCAAACTCATGGATGCGATTATATAAGAAGTTAAAATACCGAAAGAGTGTAGTTCGGGAATAATATTGCCCATTTATAAGAAGGGAAAGAAGAGGACTTATTATAACTACAAAGGACTTACATTCACAAGCTAGTATCATAGAGAAAAGAATAAGAAAAATAACTAAAGATGGCATAGAAGACACTCGACGTGGATTTAGAAAAGAACGAAGCCCATAAGATTTAATATTTGCGATACGACGGGCGGATCTTCGGATAATAGCACGCAGTTCACAGTCGGTGGGATTTCCAATTGCAGCAGAACAAAATAGCATGAAGGAATGTCCGAAGCATCACTAGCACTTCCAGACTCACAATTAACTAGACTATACCGCAGCGCCGCGATCGCGTCGATATCCCCATTCGTCTGCTCACTATGCGGAAACGAAACTTACTTTCCGAATTGCCTTCGTATCTAATGTTGATAAATTTTAAACAATAAAGCATTTGATAGGTAGTTGCAGTGTATTATTTTTTTATATCGTTGAGATCCGAGGTATCAGTAGTGATACCAGCCCCCAGTCCAAAAAATTAAAACCCGCAAAAATTTTGTTTGGCGAAATTGGGTAACTTGCACCTCGAATAGCTCGTGAACTAAAAATCAAAAAAGAATACTAAATTTCTGAAGTTCAGGACTGAGGAGGTTAACTATTTTCTTTAACCCTACAGAATTCGCATCATCTAGTGGAACGAGGGCACTCGCACGTGAGCATTTCTCTCATAATCTTTCATATTAAAGCTCAGGATGTACATAAAACCAGTACTTTCTAAGTTGAAATTAATGTTTATCATTGTTTAAACAATTTAATTGGTTATAGGAATTTACAACATCTAGCATTTGCTAATCAAACAAATATAATAAATTGTAGTCCCTAGTACCTAATCATTACCTAATTAATACCAAAAATAAACTGCGAAAAATTCTGTATTTTAGTAACAAATGAACGAAAGGCTATGTCTCGGAATGCGTTTGTTAGGACGAGGGAGATGGGTCAACGAGCGAGTTGTGTCATCTTTACCGATATAACGATGTTCTCCATTAAATTGAGGCTCCGGATCAACTATTATATTATGATTTTTGTCATCACTATCCGCTTCTCCTGTAAATACTAGTAAATACCCACACAAAGAAAACATAGGTGGAGCATAGGTGTCGTGGGACACGCGACAAGAGCGAAGAACAAGTATTCATTTCGAAACCGATGGTAAATAAGTTGAAGTTGAATTTGAAGTAAATTCGAGTCCGAATAATAAGAGCGCCATCTGATGGGGAGACGCAAATACGGCGCATTTCATAGTCGCTCCTGCGATGAGTACGTGTGTGTATGTGTGTGAAAAAGAACTAATGCAAGAAAAAGAGCTTAAATTATTATAAAAGTGTCGTTGAATAGTTAAGTTTTTCCTTTCTATTGTTGTTCGGTTGGAGAGAATACAATTCTAGTTGACACAAAACACAAACTGAGACGTACAACGCATCATTTTTTGATGATAGGCACAATACAAGTAGAAATTTGCTATCAATCAAAAATGTATACAGAGCGAGCAAATTCGAGTGCGAGCCACGTGACCGAAAAAATTGTATTTGATGTCGCGGTAATGGATATTAAAATTACGAACATAACCATAGGTTATCGCACGTATTCGAAAGCGTCTAGTGGCGATTTCAAGCGTCTCACCTTTTTCCCAGTTAACTCTCGCTAAAAGAGCTTTGCTCTAAAAACATGAAACCAGGTCCACGCTGTAACTCGCGTATTGAGAGAACATCATTTATTATTCCTCCGGCTGTATTTACAAATAGCAGTGATACATAAACTCAGCTAGAGGGCGCCCTATTCCTATATCTCAACCCCGTTTAAAAAGTATGTCAATTTTAGCATAAATGTGAGAGAAAAGGTCATAGCGCGAGTGCTCCAGAGTTAAATATAAACGTCGGCAAAGAAATACCTATTTGTTTGATAGATTTAGAAAAAGCTTTCGATCGGGTAAAAACGGAAGACGTATGGAAAGCCCTAGAAAAGAGAAATATAGATAAGAGGACGATAGAGTTAATAAAAGAGATGTATAGGAATAATTCAAAGAACGAAGGATCTAAAGTGTTTATAGCAAAGATAGGGGTAAAACAGGAATGTGCGTTTAGTCCACTGCTGTTTTCAATTGTACAAGATGAAGTCATAAAGAATGCCAAAAAAAGAAAAACAAATGAAACCACTAAAAATGGGTCACTGGATAATCAATGATATTAACTTGTGTGAACTGATGTTTGCGGACGATATGGCAATTCTGGGCGCTTCAAAGGAACCCTGAAATCCTAAATAATGAAATCACGAAAATAAACATCGAAAAGACCAAATCAATGATAATTGCAGGAGAAAGGAGAGACATAACATCAAATTCGAAGGAAGGACAATAGATCGGGTTAATAATTACAAGTATTTAGGAACAATAATACAATGGGACGGAAAAATGGAGCAAGAAATTAATGGAAGAATCAGAAAAGAGACAAGAACGTTTTATATGATGAGGTTTACGTTTCTGGGGAAAAACGAAGTACCAAAACAGATTGAAATAGAAATAGTGAAAAAGTGATATCTAAAAGGGATAGAAAATAAGACGAAGAAAGACAAAATGAGAAAAGAGAAATACTAGTAAAACCTAAGAATTAAGCCTATATGGAAAATAATAGAGGACGCTCAGCTAAGATGGTTCGATCATGTGTGTAGTATGAGTGATGATCCACTGACAACGAGAGGGAAGACCAAGGAGGAAATGGAATAACGACACCAGGAAAGCAGCTGCAGAAAGAGGAATTAAGTGGAAAGGAATGAAGGATCAGACCAGAGATAGAAAACGGTGGTGAGAATTATGCAGAAAATTAGAAACTTGACTCCACCCAAGCCTTGCACCGAAAGGTAGATAGGCACAAGATTAACTAAGTATGTAAGGCTTTCCCTATATCCAACGATCTCGTCGTTTGTTAGATGTTCCCACTAATTTGGTGGGCGCACACCAGTTGACCAGCCGAGGCTGGTCTCTTTCTTAATCATACATTTCAGTCTCCCATCTATCGAAACCTTTTGCTTCTGTTTTTCCTTTATTTATTTCCTAGTTCTCACCTAACTTTCTCGCTCAGCTGCCCATTGTTTCACTGATCGTGCAATGGGTGCTCGCCTGAACAAGAACGACTTCACGATCGTGGCTGGAAAGTACAATCGAGATATTGGGATAGAGGAGCGCTCTGCCCAAAAGACGAAGGTGAGTATTTCGGGCGATTGGAGGAAATTTTAGACTTTCCATCTAGAGAACTTTGCATTGGGTTTCAAGTTTTTGAAGCAAGCGTGGTGGTGAGACTAACGTGTTCGATTTAACAGATTTTCTCTGGATTCTACACAGTAAGAAAATATTTGTTAATTTTAACAAAAATTTAACAAAACGTTTTGCCCCAGAAAGTCCACAAAAACATTGGTAATTTAACAAGATGTTAACGTCGTTAATGTAAATTTGTAAACCTTATTTTTAAAAGAAGAATAGTCATTGTCGAATCCAGCATTTTTGATTTGGTGGAAAATACATTTAAACAAATTTCTTTCATTAAATTAAATTAAAACAAATTAGCTATGTTATGTTTGTTGTTCTGCAGAGTGGTCTGTTGAATCAGCTCACCGTTTGATATATTTTAACAAAGCAATATTTAACAAACTTGGCATTTTGTATTATTCGTTGCTAATTGTTTTTTTGTTATTTAATATTTGCGATTGCAGCAAATCTTCATTCACCAACGAATTATTTTCTACTGTGATTGATTGGTTTATCCGTTTTTCCTTGTACCGGATGGAAACTAAAATATCCTTTCATCCTTTCCAAAGGAAATTTGTCTGAGTTTTCGTTTTTCTTTTGCCTTTATTATGTTTATAGATAAAAGCTATGCACGTCCATGAAGATTATCGCGGCAGCAATCACAAATATCGCGATGACATCGCTCTAATCGAGGTAGAGAAAGACTTCGTGGCCACCAATGAAGTGGAACCTGTTTGCGTTGATTGGGAGGGGGCTTACGAGGACTACGATCTTTCGGACGGCAACGCAGGAGTGGTGAGTAAAGGTTCTACTTTCGAGCAGAATTATTCTTGGTCCTCCTTTATAAGGCTTTCCTCCTTCATTGTTCCAGTACGTACGTTTGGGTTTTTGCGCTTTTCTCCTTGAATTTCCTCTCCCTCGTATTGAACATCGGATAAATTCAATACTTACATGTTACCTTCTCCCTTATCATACTTTAGGTACCAGTTTGGTGCTTGTATTTCCGTGATTTCGGCGTGTTCTGGTTAATATACATTTTTTTCCTATTTTCTTGCTTGTCTTCGAAGGTTACCGGTTGGGGATATACCACGGGAACGGACACCCCGAGCCCGACCTTGAAGAAATTGGTGGTTCCGTTTAGGGATAAGACCGTTTGTTTGGAAAACCTGCCGCCCAACTTTAGCCAGCAGTATCTCGTCAACGATAAATTTTGTGCAGGATACAAAGCTAACGGTAAGTTTGAAACCACGTTCAAATGGCACCCACACCAAAATTTCTACCGATCCCCATTATCTTCTGTTATTTGCAGCAGTAGCAGTCTTTCTGTGGTGGCTTCCCATTTATATACCTTATTCCTAATATTCTTGTTTATTATACATCCTGCCCCATTTCAAGTTTAGTACTGTAGCATATTCACTTGAGCTTTCTCGATATCTATTATTCCATTTTATCTAAGATGTTGAACCTAAGTTGATTCAATTTAAGCACACTAATGTATGGGCAATACATTTTTGCATGGATTAAAGCAAAAATATGACTTCCAGTTTGATGAAAATCCCAACGGCACCTAACTGCTTCCGAAGGATCTTCAGCCTTTTTCTACAGATGTTGATCTGATTCACAACCGATTTGACCTAAAAATGCATTAAAATCGATCGTGCGTCGTTGAGACAAGGACCAAAATTTTAACCCTTTAATACGTGAATTTCTCTTCAATGATTTCACATCTTTCATTGTTGAGATAATCGTCTATAAAATACGTAAAAATAGTTTAAAGAAATCTATTAAACCTGTAACCGAAAGAAATAAAGCCACCTGTTAATTTTGTAGATGTGCTAGATTGTGGCTTTTGTGGTATAAAAATAAGTACTATACGATAATACGGTTAGAATAAATGGAAATATTTAAAACGATTTTTGTCTCTCTTAAAACACTAAAAATTTACAGAACATAAGTGGATATCCTTTGCACTGAGGAAATTTGCATGTTGTTCATTTTTCACACTACAAAGGCCAATGTCCATATACACATGAATGATATAAATTTAAAAAGAAATTTGCCTCTACAGTGCCATCTACAATTAGTTTTAACGATTCAGCCATTACTACTTGTATTGATATGTACAAAGATAAATTCCATGCCTTTATGATAATGTGAGCAGTACAAATGGCATTTGAATGTGGCTTTGCACGTGTGCAAACCAGCGTACTAAAGGGTTGACACTTCTTGGGATACTGAGATTCGAGGATGACAAGTGAAACTACTATCGAAGGAGGTCCTTCACAACTAGTTGTGCAACCACCATATTTGCAAGCAGTGCCCATTGCAATTTAATCAGAATTCTTATTGTTATCATTTAGAACAAGTGACCTAAAATCTCGTGTGGTTGACAGTGCAATGCTCTGGTTTCATTATCGTCATAGTAGAATCAAACAGCGGTCACAACATAGCACGTTCAATCGGATTTACTTCAATGATTTCTTCATCTGGGATCTTTTGCACAGCGTCCATCGAGCTCGAAAGACTTTATATTAGAAAGATTTGATGTGGTGCATCCTTTAGAAATTCTGTGAAATCTGTACATTTCTCACTGTACCAAGATCAGTCCATTGTAAGAGTCACGATGAAAAAAGCTCGCCACAGGAATCTAGGCAAAGAGGAGGAAGAGAACACCGATAGAAGCACAAACGTTAGTCAAACATTCTAACCTCTAAATTTCACGATTACGTGGAAAGGATGCCATCGATATATTTTGGGTTTTTAACACTTTGTATTAATAAGCGTTCGGTAATCTGTAGAAACTGAGGAATTGAAACGTTATCCATTCCTTCACCTTTCCACACGTCAAAATTATAATTCTTTTTTGTTGTGATTTAGATACCAACATTTGTCAAGGGGACAGCGGCGGTGGTCTCTTCTTCAAATCCGACGAAAAACGTTACTTCATCAGAGGTATCGTCAGCATATCGGTGAAAGTGGGCATCGCTTGCGATCCAAACCGCTACGCCCTCTACACGAAGGTGTCGATGTATCTCAAGTGGATAGAATCGAAAACTAGGAGGGTGTTATAGAAGAAAACGTTTGATGGGTTCGCAATGTAATTTTGTGTGCCATTGTATTTATAATAATAAATATTACATTAAGTGAATCTGCTTTTTTCTTTTTGCAAGGTTTTGGCCACAGAGCCAATCACTAACCGGTAGTTTTTTCTTCCTGATATGAAACCAATCTTAGCAGTTGGTACTTATCGATTTTGAGGAATCTTTCTTAGTAGGAAAAAGTTCTTACGTATTTACACCCTTTTCTCTCCCCCTTCCCCCTTTCCTTAGGTAATTAGTACCTACAATAATTACGTGAGTTATTACAGTTTAACGAGCCTAAATTACACAACAAATTAGGACAACCAAACGAAAAGTCGTTGGCTTGTACGCATTTATGCCGAAGTCTTAATTCTGATACGTCTGTAATGAAAATAAACACACGAAAATTAGTGGTCTGGCCTTTGAATTAGAGGATGTGAACGAGGAGATGTATAGTTCGTTGAGTTTTAAGATCTAATAACAACCAAAAGTGTGGTGGTGCTTTCGGTATTCAAAACCGTCGTTAATATTGGGCCTATGTAAAATGGGGCGAGAGTCGATGTACAAGGGAAAATCTGAGGACGATTGCGTGAAGGAAAGAAAGGTCAGGTACTTACTGTATCATTTTATTATCTTTCGTGCACGGGATGATGTGTTTCAATCACAACATAATCTGAATATAGTTGCTTCTTGGTATTGTAGTTAAATTAAAAATAATTAAACTTAAAGAAATTATTATTTATTTTATTATATATTTATTAACACGTTCAGTGCTAACTAAACCCATTGGAACTTTCAACAGAACTGAAAGAATTCTTTAAAATAAAACTCTAGTTTGTGTTAAAAATCATAGTTTCTAGATAGTAAAGAAATAATATGCAATAATTTATTAATCTCGCGTCAATTCTCTCTTTTTGACGTGATAGCGTGGCATGCGCACAGCTAATGGTAACACAATGACGCGTTTGCGCGTCATGCGCACTCAACGTGTTTCTTAAGGCCGAATGGCCACTAACAAGAAATTCTCACATAATTACACTCGTTAGAAGGAGATAGCTGCAATGGAGAAGTCTGACTTTTAACTTAAAACTTTGCCAGGAAAGCTGATGCATGCTGTATTTTCTTTACAAGAATTTATGCAAGCTACAAGTTGCACATGGGCATTTGACCAAGGACAGGTTGGCAACTCAAACTAAAATATTGAAATAGTGGTTTGGTTCAGTGTAGTCTTGTTCGTTAAGTCTTTTCATGGTAGTTTGAGTGACAGTTTTGCTACAATCGAGGATACAAGGTCATAATAAATAAATCATTAAATATAAAACAAAAATCTCTTAATTCATCTTAAATGTCTAATAGGGAGTAAATCAATACTCAAATAGAACACCTATTTATAACCGATTTAAATGTCCTAGATTTTAGAGGTTGGTTACACTGAGCGTCTTTTAGGAAACAAATCCAAATAGCAAATTGACAGTATTCACGGACTTCTAAGTTACTTGTCAAGAATTACTTGTTAGTGACTTTACACGAGGAAACCTAACTTTATTGAATCCAATTACATGATATATAACGCAATTTTAACCAAAGTCGTTAATGTAAAGGATTTTAAATTTTTCTTGATTCTCGTTCAAGTTTTGCCCCTCATTTTAACAACGTTTGCATTGAAGACCATTGGGTTTTGTCTTGTACGCGTGCAAATCCTTCAAATCTTTATCTCAGAACCATGCTCTTCAGTTTTGTTATCAGTAAGCTAAAGTATGCTTCACATGTCTAGTCCCCTCACTATCTTTATTTTCAACTATCCATCGAGAAAATACAACGTCGCTCTTTGAAACATTCATGTTTTAAAATTAATGGTATTTATCCAGAGCGTACTATTGATTATGGCTCGTTACTAAAAAAGCACTGTGTCTAATGTTTGAAGCAACATCTGAAAACTCGTGCAACGAGATTCATGTGGAAGCTAATTCATGGATCTATTGACTACCCTCGCTTGCTTCCCTGTACTAATCTTTTTCGTCCCTCGTTTATTCTCCTGATCTCCTCTTACTTTTGCATTACCTTTTCCTAGAACCCATCGATGTACCGTGTAGCAAATTTTCTTTATGAAGATATCATTTTTAATGCAGTTAGACAATACTGTCCACTCATTCTTGATTTGTATATTTTTGAGCTAGTGTATTTGCTTTATTAAACATATGTAGTACGTATTTTATTTTATTTAGGTTGTCCTGTAATTGGTGTACCCCCGTTGGATAATAAAGTTATTGTTATTATTTCATCAAAGTATATATGATTATGTTAACACTTTACAGGCCGCACGGTTTCATGAATTTTATGAAACTTTATCCTTTTGGCGCACGATACACATGTTATGTCAGCAGTGGGTAACTTTCATGCCATGATACAACTATTGTACTAGCCGCCATAAAAATCTTAATAATAATCAAAAGTGATATCTATGAGCTCATGCGAGAGCCGTAATCTTGGATTACATTTTAGCATATTTGAGGTGCAATTCTTGTTATTTCGTGTCGTATGTTATCCTTTAATTCTCGAACGGCGTTTACTTGATTCACGTAGACGTAGGTCACTTCAGAAAACCTAAAAGAAGGAAGGCTAAAAGCGTTCGAACCCATGATACCGGTGGCCTTTTATCTCTTTCAGAAATTACTCGTACAGGAATCTTTTATTTGTCATAGATCGTTGAACATTCCTGTCGAGTCAGATGTCAAAGAAGTTCTAGATTTGCCGTTTGAGAAAATTGCGAAATTAGGACATCCCTCTTGATGAAGAAGGAAGCAAACGTAACAAAAAAATGCTAGTACAATTTATTTATTTAATTCTACTGGTTACAATAGTCTAAAATTTCAAACACAAATCCAGATCAGGTACGACTGAACTCTTCAAGCATAACATAAAGTTCGCTCTAGTTTCGAATATCATTTGTTCCTTCGTCACTTCCATGATCATCAACGGTACTTTCTTCGTTAAAATGTTAGACGCATATCGTCCGGATACCAAGTATCTCATTAGGATTCCAGGATCATCCTCAATTGAGATAGATAGTTACACATATGCAAATATTTGTTGGATTAGAAGTATAACATCTTACCTCAGTTACGATGTCTTCCACAAATTTCAGGATTGAAATTGTTCGTGTCAAGAAATCTAACAGGTGTGCCGTGGACGAGGAAAAGCGAAACTTCCCCATTGGAATCTTCAAGAAGATTTTGTTTTCTAAATTATCACGTGCTACAATGCATATTTTTTCAGTTCTTAAGAGGAATCCAAATTTAATCAAGCAGGTGCCAAGAATCCACAACAAATCTCCCCAGAAGCACACCATCGAAAGGAACTCTTTCATCATATCGTTGAGGTACCTGGAAATAGAAATGGTTTCAACGCCAAAGCTCATTGAGTTTTGGAATTGGTGTCCTTTTGCATAGTGATGGTCAGTTTTAATATGAACTGGAAGCAATAACGAGGAAACACCAAGATGATCCAGATTGCTTATGATTCTTATGATTCGCCATCTTATAGAACAGTTACAGATATATTGCTGATCTCAAAATTGGCATTAATGTTTTGCCACCTTAAGCAATTAATAACAGAAACGGCTAATGTCCATCAATTGTCTTGAGCAGCGTAGATCAAAGACAAAGAAATTGTTTAATTGCATTTGTGGTTTCCAATTACATCGTACAAACACGTACCTCTTCCTAGATGTTACTCTAATATTTCGTTCGTGCTTCCCCATAAATCTGTAGTGACATGTCCAAAGGTTTACGCGAACATATGTATATATAACAATTGGAAACTTCATTATTTATTGATATGGTAAAATTGAGTACGTAATAAAGCGGAAGATTAGACCTATTAGAATCGATTACAAAATCCCAGACGAGGGCAATTGAAATTCATCGAATTAGGTGGTAATTATGTCCAAAACGGTTGCCAATCGGAAAATTAGGTCGGTCCGTTTTTCTTTTATCCAATAACAGTTGTAAAACTCATAGTTCTCCTGATTTGTGACAGTATCATCAGTGGTAAGAATTTGGTCTAGACAATACATAAATACTCTGTGGTGTTATACGATACTCGCAATAAAAGATTTGGGACATTTATTGCAGAAATATGTTTTCGAAAGCAGATTGGAAATAATTTAAACTCGAATTGAATTTTTTAGCGAGTTTAAAAATTCTTAAAAGCAACCAGGACCAAATGCCGAATTTGCCATTTATAAGGGTAAGTGCTCGCATATCTATTAACTCGTCTATGATGCTTAATTTCCATTTGGTAAAATAATTTTATTTGACTTAGAACATGTGCTTGACATTTAACCTAATTGAGTCATTGGTGCGGAATTTGATGAAGTTAGATACACCCTTCAAGAAGATACCTGTTTCATCGCGATAATTAGATTTATAAGCAATTTAAAATTATGCACAAAAGCCATGATTAATTTGACGAAGAAATTTCCTTTTCAGTTGTTTCCTCTTTTGTAATGTTGTAATCGCTTCTAATAGGTGTAATCTCCCCTTTGCAGGATCTTAACCGAGATCTACATTGAAATACAAAAAAATATGGGGGTTAATAACCTTCACGTCTGTCCATTCCCAAATAAATAAAGGCCTAAAGCGAAGCTAGGCTAAAAAGTTTCCGGCATGACAAAACAAATTAATAAGGGTTCAAGCTATATTTTATTTCGCAACATAATCCCCTCGAACCTCAACACACTTGATCCAACGTTTCTCTAGCTTCTCAATTACCTCCCGGCAGTGACTTTCCTCGAGGTTCACCAAATAATCGTTTACATCCCTCTATCAGTTCTTCATTCGACCAAAATCCCTTTCCACCCAGAAATGTTTTGACTTTTGGGAACAGGTGGAAGTCTGACGGAGCCAAACCAGACAAATACTACGGATGTGGAAGGATTTAGAATTTCAACTTTGTCAATTTTTGCTGAACGATGGCATTTGCATTAGAGGGCGCATTGTCGTAGTGAAACAATACTTCTTTCTTAACCATGCCTGGACGTTCTTCCTGAATTGCTGTTTTCAATTTGTGCCAAGTAACAGTGCGTCGAATGAATATGTTGCATGAATTCCACACTCCCCACTCCTATGACATGCCCGAGCGCTGCCCTCGGTCCACCCAAGAGACTCCCCAAAATGTTCCTAGATGTCGAGCACGCGTTCATGCTTTGCCGCTCCAGAACACCACCAATAGCTCCCGAAATCCCATGATAAAGTAGCTCAATAAAATTCCCTTCTGATGTCGTTACAGGGACTTGTGTCGTTGAACTTCCCACGTGGACTCCTCCCATAATTTTTTCTAACCGCCCTTCAACATCTCCGATTCTTTTTCAAACTCATCCCCTGTGAGCGGGAACCCGCCAAACCCATTGAGTAAGGAATTGATAAATGACATTTTCCGTTGCATGCAACGGTTTGAATCCGCCATTATAAAGGCTGCACCTCTCATACAAATGTCTACCTCCAATCTACCATTAATACTGTTTCCAAGAACCAAACTATCCGAAAATGAGAGGCGGTCATTTACTTCCTGTTTCGCCGCAAACAGAATCCTGTCGAACCCTGAATCCAGCTGTCTTAAGAAGCCCTCCATCGAACCAAGAAAGGCTCGATAGAAAATTTCTTAGGACAGCCAAACTCAAAATTCCGCACAAGTCAGTTCACACGGTAGAAGAAATGAACAATCGCTTCCAACCCCAAGACAATTCAGACAATAGCAACAACAGACAGTGGACGTCTACAGAAGAAGTACAAACATTAACAGGCCCATGGGTCTGTACCATCAGGATCACATACTCCATCATCTTGATATAGAGGAGACATCGAGTTGAAGGACCAATAAGGTTTTCTCTTTGATGAAAACCGCTCTCTTAAGAAGAAGAGACCCTGGGTTTCAAAAGAGCCTATTACATATTAACCTTCTTGATCTTAGAGACGTGGTTTCACATCTATTCGCAGAGATTTTTAATTTGGATCACTTACTATATTATTTTGATATTCAGGACATCGCATTGATGGACCAATCATACCAATGATGCTTTTCCTTTGACCAAACACACTCCCTTAAAAACAAGGAAGTTTGGTTGAAATCTACTTGGGCTCAAAGAAGAGTATTACAGATTAACCTTCTTGGGCTTGAATACGTTGTTTATACTTCATCAGTTTGTTGTTTAGGACAACGAGTAGTCTATGAATTTTATACTCTCAGTATTACCAAAGAATGCGTTTCTTTTGAACAAAACCACTTCCCTAAGAACAAGACACCTTGATTCAAACCTGTTTGGGCTCAAAACAGCATACTACAGATTAAGCATCTTGGTCTTTCAGACGTGGTTTCACATCTATTTGCAAGGAATTTTAATCTGGATCAAATTCTCCATCATATTGGTATTGAAGACATTGAATTGATGGACTAATCCCATCAGGGATGTTTTTCCTTTGACCAAGCACTCTTCTTTAAGAACAAGAGACCCTGGTTGAAATCTACTTGGGCTCAAAGGACATTATTACAGATTAACGTTTTTGGTCTTGAAGGCATGGTTTCACATCTATTCGCAGAGAATCTTAATCTGGAACAGATCCTCCATAACCTTGGTATTGTGACCATCGGGTTAATAGAGTAATCTTGCCAAAGACGCTTTGTCCTTGAACATAACCACTCCTTTAAGAACAAGGAACCATGGTTGATATCAATTAGGGTTCAAAAGGGTGTATTACAGATTAACTTGGTTGGTCTTAAATACATGGTTTCACATCCATTTGCAGAGAATTTTAAACTGGTTTCACATTTATTCTAAGGTAACTGAATCTGGACCACATACTCCATCACCTTATTGAACATATTGATGGACTAATCTTGCCAACAATGCTTTGTTTTGAACACAACCACTCCTTTAACAACAAGGTATCCTGCTTAAAATCAATTTGGGTTCAAGCATGTTACAGATTAATCTTTTGGTCTGGAAAACGCGGTTTCAGATCTATTTGCCAAGAATTTTAATCTGGATCAGTTACTTCATCAATTTGGTATTGAGACCATTCAATAGTCCGTCAACTCAATATCCTCAAACCTTCCAAAGAAGTTTCCTTTTGGACAAAACCATTCCCCTAAGAACCGGAGAGCCAGGTTCAAATCTATCTGGATTCAAAGGAGCGTACTAAAGAACGGTCTTCTTACACTTGAAGATCGCATGAGCTTGGAACCGTGAATGAAAGTTACAACTTCACCAATCGGAAACTTTTGTATAGTGCATTGGACTGTAAATCTTAGATTCTAGAGGACCCTTTAGTTTTACGTGTCTTACTTACTCGTTCACTTTTGCGAAAACTTTGTATCTCCAAATTTTGGATAAAGTAAACTATCGCGTTCTTAACTTTAGCTCAGCCAACTTACCATTTGGCGATTCAAATCGGTTTCAGAGCATGTGTCAATTTCCTTCTTGGCTTACATCTACTCGCATTGTTAACTTATTCTAACAATGTCCGCCGTTGCAAATTTACGACAGTTATAAAAAATGTACACCTTCTATTGTATTCTGGCATAGCCTTCGGACGTTGAAAAAGAAGGAAACCCGAATAACAGTTTACAACCTATTAAAATCTGGTCGATACTAGCAACGTCGAAGTTCCCACGATCGCTTATTAAAAACCGACCTTAAAACGTGACTTCATTAATTATTTCCAGAGCACTCCATCGATGACGTATTCGCGACTAGAAACAGCGAGCGCGAGCAGCAGTTGCAAAACGATGATGGACGTAAGTCATCAGTCACGAATTTTCTAAACGGACCAATTTTTATCCAATCTTGTTGCAGCTCCAACGACCAAAACCATTGGACATCACTTATCCCGCTAGAAGGACGCTATGGATCCTCGGACTGTACAGCGGAAAAGGAATGAAGCAGCATCCTCTTCACAAGATCAACTCCGTCGTCGTAATTGTGGTCTTGTTCATATTTCCGGTACTTATCCTAGTAGGTTTCCTCCTACACAAACAGGACGTTTCCGTCTATTTGGACGCGTTGCATTATCTCTTGCCCCATATCTGGATGATCATCAAACTGTTCATTTATCTGAGATACCGTTCGAGTTTGGCCATCCTGGAGGACTTATTGGATAGCGAAGAACTAAACGTACAGACCGAGAGACAAGATCGTCTGATTTCGAAGGCGATAACCATTCAGAAAGTATTCGCCGGTTCCCTCTTGTCCATGGGAGGGATGTTCACGTTGATCTTCGCGATGCTCCCGTTTTTCAGCGATCAGATTTTATTGGTGCCGATCTGGATGCCGTTGGATTTCGGGGAATTGTTCTATCACGTTTACGAAAGTATCTTCTACGTCATCCTCGTCTGCATCTATTCGGCGATCGATTCGAAAGTGATCGGATACATCGCCATAGTAACGGCCCAACTGGAGATATTGAGGGATAATTTGGAGAATTTCGCCGAACGAAGCCCCGGCGAGAACTTCGCGGTTCAAGAGATGATCATTCAGAGGAGATTGAAGAATTGCATCGTTCATCATAATGCCATCATTGGGTAATTTGGATTTTAGATTTAAGTAGGCAGATATTTCGAGTACTTTTAGAAAATCCCCAACTGATGATTTTTGAGCGGTATCACTCTGGATTGTAGCCAAAAAAGTATCAAGTAAAATCTAAGGTACCAAAATTGATCAGGTAAGTCATGTATATTCCTGATGAAGGAAGGCAACTTTGGGTCTTTAAAAGTCTGCAAGTTACTCTTGGATTTTGCCATTTGTTCTTCCTAGAAAAGTATGAGGCAAGCAACTACTTACTTTATCCTAAGGTCGTTTCTACCCTACTGAGGATTAAGACATGTCGGAGTTGATTCTCATGATTCCTTTTTCAAAATTCTCTCCCCCTTTTTTCTGTCCTATGATTTTCTGCGGATTTTGTGCCATTTTATTCGCCTGCCATTTTTGGCTCTTTTTACACAAGCTTTCCGTGGTTTTCCTTTAATTTGTTTCTTTATTATCCGCGCTTTGTACCCTTCTTGAACCATCCTCGAGTGTTTTCTTTCGCCTGATGTGATTTAACCATCTCAACTAGCTCTCCTTTCTTTTATTTATCTTACATCGGCTTTATTATCAAGGTTGCCCTTATGTTGTCATTTCTTACCCTGTCCAATTTTGTTTTTCCACCAATCTATCTAAGGAATCTCGTTTTGGTATTCTGTATTTTGCTTCTTTGGCTTTCTGCTCTTGTCCACACTTCAGACCCATATATGAATATTGGTGTCACCCTCTTAAAAAATTTTTTTCTTGGTTAGTTTGGTACTTCCTTTTTGCTTCACTTTCTTTTGTATATTGGATACTATTGAAACAAGTTCCAGCTACTTATGTCCTTGCTGTAATTTCTTCTTCTAGCCTTCCACCCTTCGTCAACATTGTACCCAAATATTTGAAACTATTCAGGGATAAACGAAACAGGAACTTTATATAATAGAAGAGGAGGTAGTTGAGTGGGGTGGATGACCTGAATTCTCTCCATTAAATTCTTCATTCTTCAATGAGATTTTTATTGGGTGTAAACTTGCATGGTTCGCCTGCATTTTTTCCAATTTCCCCCTTTTACATTTCTGGAGAAAGATTTCATCCTTTGATTGTGCTTCATCATTCATCATTCGTTTCGACGGATTAGTATGGTCGCCCATGACGTTCTATCCTTCAAGTGAAAGGATGAGTAATACAATGAAGGTACGTCTTTAGTATTTTTGTCGTCATCATGATTACCAATTCAGAAGAATTTGGAAATATTTTGCTATGAAAATATTTGCTTCAATTGTGACCTATCGACCAAATCTTTGCTGGGAAGACGTGGTAGTCATATATCGCATCAAGAAAGTTTTGTACATAATTCTGTGCGGTAGCGATATTTGTTCTAATTATGAAAATTATGAAAACGTGGTAGTTGCGTTTACCCGTTGTAACCCGTAAGTCGTCTTCTCGTAGGAAAGCATCCTTCAGGTGAAATATGGAACAACGCCAACAAAAGATTTGCTGCAAATTTTTGTTGGCTTTCACATTCAAACTTTTGCACGATACTAGATTTTCTTCCAATTACAGGAATCCAACAAAGTTTTGCTAGGAATCCATGGTAGCTGAAGGTACGTGGTACATTTTCCATCAAATGCGTGTCTTCTAACATTAACTCGTGATTGCTACAGGAAAAGCAAGTTCAAACAAAATTTTGTGCTTTTGTTTCGTTAGAATTTTGTTGTAATTACGGCAGTGACTGTCCTTGTAAAGCTCATACTCGTTCCAGCATTTTGTTTGCATTGGGTCGTCACACGACTTCAATCAAATCAGCTTCAGCAAAATTTTGATTATTTCTTTGAAGGTTCCCGTTTCTGGAAACTTTGCAGCAATTATGTAAAAGCCTTGCACTAGTACGTTATGACGGAGCAAGTTTCGCCTGAATTATGTCGATATTAGCGGAAATGTGCCTCAAAGGATCATTTATACCAAGCAGCTATCTTTGCGGAGTTGATGTCACCTTTAGGAAAGAGTTTGGCTTATTTGGACAAAATTTTGTGTCGCATTTCGTTGAAATTTTATTATGGAGACGCCAGTAATTGTCCTCTTTGAAGTTTGAACACGTTCCACCATTTTATTTGCATTACTATGTGACAGTAGCGACTTCATTCAAATCAGTTTCAGCAAAATTTTGCATTTTCTTTTGTTAGAATACTGTCATGAATCCGGAGGTAGCTGTTTTTGACAAAATGTTGCTTTTTTGTTAGGATTTTGCTTTAAGCCCGAAGGTAGCTGTATCCGATAACCTTGTATCAGTTTAAGTGAAATTCTTGTACTAGTATGTAATCTTATATGATAGAGATCTACCACTAATAGGTCAATAAAACAAGGCTGGTTTGAACGATAGTTATATTTTCAGAACGTTTACAAACGTTTTCGGAACACCTTCGTCAGTGAAAATATAACTAGATAAATATATAAACAAACTTTTGTTTTTTATTTGGGACTATCAACAAAATAACTAGTGACTAGGATTTCTTGATATAGAGGATGTGTAACCAACTTTTATATATATATAAATTATAAAAACTAAATTAATGTGTAAACATACATGCAAATTAAGTAAAACCTTATATCAAAAAATCTTTGTCGAAACCTTAACAATTCTGTTCAAGGACTAGGAAAACCAAATTCAAAAACCTAGCCAAAGGTTTCCTTCTTAAGAAATGCAAATGTCATTTTAACAAATTGCTATATACATTACTTAAATTTTGAATATCGGTCCTGAAATTAATAGTTTTAGTGTCTTTCTGTATATTTATCATTTCATATATTAGTCTTTTTTATAATTATTCTGTTTTTAATATAATTGTGTTTTCAAAATCAAAGTAATGCCCAAGATCTTTGTAATGTTTTGTTACAGCGGTCATTGCACCAAAATCATTATTTAAAGAATACTTATGGCTATACAACCTTTTTTACTAATACTAAATCTAAAATAATTAAACAAAATCAGAGTAATGTAGTTTATAAAATAAACTGTAAAGACTGTGATGGTTGTTACATCGGTCAGACGAAACAATATTTAAAGAAAAGGTTGTGTAGCCATAAGTATTCTTTAAATAATGATTTTGGTGCAATGACCGCTGTAACAAAGCATTACAAAGATCTTGGGCATTACTTTGATTTTGAAAACACAATTATATTAAAAACAGAAAATAATTATAAAAAGACTAATATATGAAATGATAAATATACAGAAAGACACTAAAACTATTAATTTCAGGACCGATATTCAAAATTTAAGTAATGTATATAGCAATTTGTTAAAATGACATTTGCATTTCTTAAGAAGGAAACCTTTGGCTAGGTTTTTGAATTTGGTTTTCCCTAGTCCTTGAACAGAATTGTTAAGGTTTCGACAAAGATTTTTTGATATAAGGTTTTACTTAATTTGCATGTATGTTTACACATTAATTTAGTTTTTATAATTTATATATATATATAAAAGTTGGTTACACATCCTCTATATCAAGAAATCCTAGTCACTAGTTATTTTGTTGATAGTCCCAAATAAAAAACAAAAGTTTGTTTATATATTTATCTAGTTCTATTTTCACTGACGAAGGTGTTCCGAAAACGTTTGTAAACGTTCTGAAAATATAACTATCGTTCAAACCAGCCTTGTTTTATTGACCTATTAGTGGTAGATCTCTATCATATAAGATAAGTATAAAAGGTCACGATATATATATATATATATATATATACATCTAGTATGTAATAAGAGAGCAATTTTTGCGTAAACTATGTCGATTTTAACAGGAATTTGTTCCTTTTTTTCATTAAGAGGTCATGAATACAAAGCAGCTAACTTTGCGGAGTTGGTGTCAACTATGGAAAAAGTTTAGCCAATTGTTCCTTTTGTTGTAATTTTGTTATGAATACGTCAGTAATTTGTTTGCATTAGTACATGACAGTAACGACATCAATCAAATCAGTTTTAGCAAAATTTTGCACTTTCATTTGTTAGAATACTGTCGTGAATCCGAAGGTTGCTGTTTCTGACAACTTTATACCAATTTGAGTAAAATTTTTGCAATAATAAGTGAGACACAGCAATTTTTGCCTGGATTATGTCAATATTAACAGAAATTTGCATTTTTTCCGTCAGAAGATCATCTATACGAAGCAGTTATCTTTGCGGAGTTGGTGTAAACTTCAGAAAAAAGTTTAAAATTTCTCGCTGTGCTAAATACTTCCCATTCTATTTATTCTTGTTAAATTTTTCTGTTTTATGCGGAGTAAGCTGCCAAGGATTTGCTTTCACGCAGTTTACAGAAGTTTCACAAAGATTTTGATAGGAGCTTGCGTAGACTATATTGTCAATTGTCTCTACGCAATTAACTTCAATGCCATGAAAAATCTATAACGCCCCCTCAGATCATACAGCGTGCCCACTGGTGGTTGTGTATGGCGTATGGTGACAATGTATCTTCAGCAAAATTAGCAAAAATTTGAATTTTTGTTGTTGGGATCCCAACTCAACTTGCAATCAAACATCTGTGTAATATTTTGCAATTTTATAAAGCACAGGGAATTTGCGCTTGAATTAAAGGAGTTCCAACAAAATTTTGCTAGGATATCGCCAAATTCATCTAAGTACCAGCTACTTCCGTAGAATTAACGTCAACTTATAGCGTTCTCCGCGCAAGACCTATAGTCCTTAGATTGGTTTAGAAATTCGAGGGTTTCACATCACAAAATATCATCAAAGTTATCCAAAGGCCTAACAATTCATCATAAATTGACAATTTACAATTTTAAAGCAAGTCCGTGATGATACCAATGAGCGGATGTTGTAGAGTATCGGGCGCGTTTGCTTAAATTTCGCTGATTTGGTCGAAGACTTCTGCAATCGGGATTTCAAATAGTTGTGTGGGACGGATTTTGCATGTTGATGACGTGTCAAGAATTCTCTGCAACTGTCGTCGCCCACGCCATTGTTTGCGCCAGCGCGGAAGCTAACTTACATCTTCGTGGTACAATCAACAAGTAGAATTTGCGTTTCTTGCGATGCCCAGTTTAGACCTTGTGAGGCTTTATTACCTTCTTATTCTTATTATTATCTTCTTATTCTCGAAAACGATATAATAAGGTAATCGATCTCGTTTTCACCGAAATATATATAATTAGGTATTTGTTTGTTGTATAATAATATCTATTTTGGCAAGCAATATTTTATAAATTTTAAGTAAATTTGAAATTATTTGAATGTCTCCGACCAACATCAGAGACCTTACAAGTATGTCAGGTAAATTTCCTCCTTCTGTACTCCTCCTTCGGTTTGTCAAAAATTTTTGTAATGCTGATCTTTCGTCCTATAAAGTAATTGAAATTAAAACACTTATTTTATTTATTACTTATTATTTATTATTTATTATTTATTATTTATTATTTATTATTTGTATTGCTACATAAATAATCATCATTTTCATTACTTCTCAATTGTTGTTACATGTAAAATTTTATTTTCCTTTTGTAATATAATTGTCGTTAGAAAAGTTTTGTGGTGTTCGAATTTAGGGTTCAATATTGAAATTTTCACTTTTTCTTTTCCCTTAACACTTTTCTTCCTTCTTACTCAATGTTTGAACTCGCTTTTGTTCAATAGACGATCATTTTACTAAAGTTCACGTTCTAATTGCATTTACTTCTCTTGTTTGTATGTTTGAACTCCCTTGCGTGCAGCCTGAATACCTCAAGGGAACATCATCCAACCCTACGCTACAGCTAGTCATTTTCGTTCCTGCGTTTCGTTAGATCTGTCCGAGAAAATCCGACAGCCACCTGCTTCCCGAACGTCGTGTTTCTTTCTTTGTCTCGTCCTTGGGAACATTCATTCTGTTTGTTTCTAGGTATTTTAAGCTGTGGAATAAGCTTTGCGCTAGGAAGCACGTAGCTTTAGCGCCATTTTGCAAGAAATATTTCCGAAATAATCAGATTTCGTTACGGCGTGATATTGAATGACCGCCTTGGTTCCCTCAGCTAAGCCCCAGCAATTCTTAATTCAAATCTAAAATATTCGTCACAACTCCTCGAACAGCTGAAGTGAATGTGATAAGGCAAAAATCTGCGCCATTTCTCGATGTATGCTGGAGAGGGTGACGCATCATTTCAAGAAAATACTTCGATCCATAACAGCCGGCATTTGTCCACACAAAATTTTTAAAACCTATACAACGAAAGCTTATGACATGTACTTTTACGAAAAAGTTATTTTTCGTTACGTTCTATAGTTTCTTTCTTTATTAACTTTTTCTACCACATTCTGTATCATAATTCTTCTTCATCCTAATTGGACGTCTCTTTCAGATTTATCCGCAAAGTGGAGCAAGTGTTCTCCTTCATCGTCTTCTATCAGGTATTATTCAGCGTCCTCGGTATTTGCCTGACCGGAATTCAATTTACTTCGGTAAGTCGATTCACATCAATCGTTAATCCTACAAGTTGCAAGTGTTAATCATCTTCTTGAAACTAGTTTTCTATTTGTTGTTTATCTTTAAAGATATCCGCCGGGGATATTAAATTCACCTCAGAATGCGTTTATCTCTTGGGGATGCTGTTTCAGATATTTTCTCCTTGTTGGTTCGCTCAAGACATCATCGTACAGGTAAATTTTTACGGTGTGGCACCGATAAGGTCTGTTAACAAACACATGTTTTAGAGTTCTGAGATTATTAAGTCCTGTTTGATGTCTGACTGGCACCTCTGCACCCCTTCGACGAGAAAGATGGTTTTTCTAGTTATGGAGAGAGCTAAGATACCTATCGTTTTGAGGGCGGGACCTTTCCTGATGCTTTCACTTAATACCTTCGTGATGGTAAGTGGTGATGCAGGTTTGTAATCTTTGTTGATGTAAAAAGGATGGAGTAAGAAATATTAGGGAAGGGCAATCAGATTGATGATTAAAAAGAATTTACTTTAGAAAGAAAATAATAAAATTATCTATCGAGAAAGTTGGTGATTGAGAAATTGAGTCTTTCAGTTTCCTGATTTTGTAAGTTATTTCTCCTACCGGGTTAGCTGTTAGAATGAATTTAATAAAAACTGCTTTCATTTATTCGTTTATTGATTCATTCGTTCATTTATTCACTCATTCACTCCATCATTAGTTGATTCGTTCATTGGTTCACTCTATCATTCGTTCATTAATTCATTCGCTAATTCATTCGTTCGTTCATTCGTTTATTCCTTCATTCATTCATTCGTTCATTCGTTCATTCGTTCATTCGTAATTCATTAATTCATTCATTCGTTCTATCATTCATTCGTTCATTCATTCATTCATTCGTTCATTCATTCATTCATTCGTTCATTCATTCATTCATTCGTTCATTCATTCATTCATTCGTTTATTTATTCATTCTCTCATTCATTTATTGGTTCATTCATTTATTAGTTCATTCATTCATTCATTCATTCATTCATTCGTGTATTTATTCATTTACTTACTCATTCGTTCGTTCATTGATTCATTTGTTCATTCATTCATTCCTTTATTCATTCATTCATTCATTCATTCATTCATTCATTCATTCATTCATTCATTCATTCATTCATTCATTCATTCATTCATTCATTCACTCATTCATACATTTATTCATTTGTTCATTCGTTCATTCATTCATTCGTTCGTTTATTCATTCATTCGTTCATTCGCTCATTCGTTCTATCATTAATTCATTCATTCGTTCATTCATTTATTCATTCGTTTATTCATTCATCGTTCATTTACTCACTCATTCGTTCATTCATTCATTCATTCATTCATTCATTCATTCGTTCGTTCATTCGTCCATTCGTTCATTCATTCATTCATATCTCATTCACTTATTCAATCGTTCATTCCATTCATCCGTTCGTTCATTAATTCATTCGTTCATTCATTCATTCCTTTATTCATTCGTTCTCTCGTTCATTCGTAATTCGTTCATTCGTTCATTCGTTCATTCGTTCATTCATTCATTCATTTGTTTATTCATTCCTTCGTTCATTCATTCGTTCGTTCATTCGTTCATTCGTTCATTCATTCATTTGTTCATTGATTGATTCGTTCATTCATTCATTCGTTCATTCATTCATTGGTTCATTCTTCATTCGTTCATTCATTCGTTCATTCATTCATTCATTCATTCATTCATTCATTCATTCGTTCGTTTATTCCTTCATTCATTCATTCGTTCATTCATTCATTCATTCGTTCATTCATTCATTCATTCGTTCATTCATTCATTCGTCCATTCATTCATTCGTTTATTTATTCATAGTTCATTCACTCATTCAATCGTTCGTTCCATTCATTCGTTCGTTCATTCATTCGTTCATTCATTCAATCCTTCATTCATTCATTCGTTTATTCATTGAATCGTTCATTCATCATTCGTTCATTTATTCGTTCATTCATTTATTCGTTCATCCACTCGTTGATTCATTCATTCGTTCATTCATGTTTTGTCACCGAGATCAACGACACATTGTTATGTCGTGTCAGTTCATTTTGGACTACTTCATGGTATTTTATCAGTTTCGATCTAATTAGTAGGTTTCATAATGTCTAATATAAGGTGCTTCCCAAAAGTCATAACCTAAGCTTTCTTGTCGTGCCCCTACTGGTCGTAACGCACTCCTGTTTTGGGACACAAAGCGTAATGGCGGACGATTTCGAACAACGCTGGACAATCAAATTTTGCACAAAACTCGACAGGAAAACTGCTCAAAGTCATTGCAATTGCATTGCTTGAGCAAGCCCACGGGGAATCGGTTCCATTATATATGCAAGTTGAGTGAACAACTTGGATTAGGGCTAGGAAGGAATGGACGATGGCCCCCGTTCTGAGATCAAACCACGAAATTCCAAATGTGACAGGTGTGCGTGATTTGTTGAATTCCGTCCGTCGAATGAGTGTTCGATTGTCAGCTGGCGAGCATAATGCCAAGCGAGTCTTGATCGCGAGTGAACGGAAGAAACGTCTGGAAATTGAACTTGTTTATCTAGGCAATGTTGTTACCTGTGATGAAACGTGGACATTTGCGTACGACCCAGAGACGAAGCGGCGAGTGTCGAATGGCACACTTCGGCGTTTCCGAAAGCGGAGAAGGCGAGGATGAGCAAATCGAAATTCAGAACGATGTTGATGTTTTTGTTTCGACACCAAGGGTGTGGTCCACAAAGACTTCTTTTTGTCCCCGAGGCTCAAGACTACATTCAAAGGATCCCATTTTAACAGCGTTGAGGTTATCCAAATGGACCACAGCTTTAAAGGAGGTTCCAACATTCAAGGTTTTTGAAGGGAGCGTACCGGGCATGGGAAAGTTGATGGAAAAAGTGTGCAGATGATCATGGAGAATAATTTTTCTAAATATATTTCATGACTTTTAGAACGCATCCTGTATATGCGAGCCCTAACAACTGCCCCAATATTTAGTTGCCAAACAATATGAACATTTTTCTTGTTAATTAGAGATGATGGAATTTTATTTTTGTTCTTTGTATTGCTGATTGGCATCAATTGCTTTTAATTGGCTCGTTACTTAGTATTAAATTAAAAAAAAAGTATTAGAGAAACAAATAAACTGTCAAATACGTGAGTTATATACATATCTATTTTATTTTGTGCCAATATATAGTTGTTAGAGCTCGTATAATATTCGCCTGATTATCACTCATTATACTTATTCTTCATTGTACAGACATTGAACTAATTTTCTTCGAGCTCTTATTTTTTAATTTACAACTAAATTCTTCCTCCCTTTTTTAGAAATTTTGTCTTTCCTTCTAGTATGTAATTTTTTTTTTTTTGTGAAATTCTAAACAATCTACAAGTTTGTATACATTGTAGATCCTACGCAACGGATATTCATACTACGCCGTTTTAACCAGTTTGTATGAGAAATAGCAGCGAGTTAATTGCAAAGATGTGGACTCTAACTTTAGATTAGATTTAGATTAGTTGTTGCTAATCTTCATAGCACGTGAACTCGAGCCCCCGGAAATTTGATTTGGATATTAATTTATCCCGGAAAAAATTGAGGTAATGGCGTAAAATATTTGTAATTATATATATATTAATCAAATAAAACCAGTACGAAGAAATAATTTTAAGTGTTTTATTTACTATTCTCGGGGCAAATTGAAGTGACGAAATGGGTTTTGTAATTCACAATGTTTTGATCTATTCGAGCAATTTTTCTTGCTTCTCTTGGGAAATTTGACAATGATTGTTGAATACGATTGACATACTAAGACCATTATATTCTCCTTCGCTTAATATATTAGGAATTATAAAATAGAACCCCTCCCCCACATTATACAATTACCGTTAAAATACCTACAAATCTGCAAATTTGGCGCAGTAAGCTCGAACGTTTCTATGTTATCATATTATATTACATAAGTGTCATATTCTTTATTTCATTGCATTTAGCATTGGGCAGAGACAAATAACTTAATTTTAAATAAAAAAAAGACATTTTTATTTTAAGATACAGAATTATAAATTGGGGTAATAGTATATATAAAGCTGGGAGAGTTTTTCTAATGCAGAAATATGCAATCAGAATCATGGCAGGATTGAAAGACAGGAATCTTGCGGGCCTTCTTTTAGAGGTTTTCTGAATTTTGACCGTTGCTAGTATTTATATCTTTTTCTACTTCTTCTTATGTATGCAATAATTTAAATATATTTCTGCTTGGTCAGACGAATCACGACTACTTAGCACGTAAGAAGGACCTGTTATAACCTCTGCCCATCATCGTACTTATTCCTTTTGTTCCTATATATCAAGAAATCTTGGTGTAGTATATTAAAAGTCACAGTTAATGTTGGGGTTATGCTCTTCAATTGTCATACGGTTTATTTTGGGGATATATTTATACATTTTCGACACCACGCCCACCACCTCTTGAGCATTTTATTATCCCACGGGTGTTAGCCTTTTATTTTAACTCCAGCCAGAGGCGTTTAATGGGAGAAACAAAATAATTATTATAAAAAGCATCGGTTAATGGGCAGAAAAGCATTGTTAACGTTCAGACACATACATACAACGTTTTACACTACAAGAATTCATAAAAATTACTGGAAATAACCAGGGATACATCGACATTCAATACAGGTTTCTATAACAGCGATATATCTGGATGAACTGGAGCTAAGGAGAATCAAAGGTTTCGTTTCGTGGACAACGGAGAAATAAAGCAGTGTACTCCTGGTTTCCAAAAGAAATAAAAAGTTTTTTTAGTTAACGACGAAGAAAATTGACAAGATAGATAAGTAAACAAATAAGTCTATAAATATATTTGGAATAAAAGGGTTTTAAGAAGAAGTACCAGTGGATAAAAGAACATCGCCATAACGGAGAAGAAAGAATTTATATAAGGGAAGAATCCATAGATCTGCATCGAGAAAAGAAGTTAAGAGAGGGGACATAGGAAGAACCATCATCGAATAAAAGAAATTACACTACATCTGGTTTGGCGTGGCACCCACGCCAAACCAGACGCGGTTGCAACCCGGAAACCAAGTTAGACACGATAGAAACAGTTTTGTTACAATAACAATACACAACACGACAATAACACCTCAGAAGATCGGATAAGAGGAATGGTTAGTTGGATATATTTTGGGACATTCTGGAATGAAGCTTGTTAGCGCAGATTTACAGCAGAAATCTCATCAGGTCTGTATTCCACTCCCCTCCTCCCATTTTCTAGTGTAATTGGATCTTTTCAGTCAACTCCTCCGAATTAAAACATGGACTATAGTGTACTGAATACCGTTTGCTTCAACGTCCTCTATCAATTTTAAGTCAATTAAACGATAAATTAGGAGAAATAGTGTATTAGTGCATTAGTGCATTAGTAAACCCACGACAACCACTCTTAAATGACCAAACTGACCTGATATATACACCCCTCTTTGACGTTATTATCTAAGAGTGCATGTGTTCTACAGATGGTATAAAGAAAGCTTGTAAATTGATGTATGGTACAGTTCGAAAATGACCGTTCTAGATTGAAACTGCAGTCACTGTGTGATATAAATAAAGTAGTATATACAAAGTAAAAAAAAAAAATTCGGTTATTTTCTATTCAAAAATAGTATTCTGAAAATGTAACTGTTCTTTCCCAATTTGTCGTTTAATTGACCCAGAAGTACGTTAATGGTCAAAATAATAAGGACACCGAGCTATACGTTTGTGATGTTAATTTTTTTTTCAGTTACATCAATATGGCAACACTTTTTACAGCGAAAAAGATTCCCCTGAATTCTCACTTTCGTGTGTGTTTTGGTGTTAATTGCACAATTTAGTTGGTCAAAATCACAACATACATTTCACATATTCCCAATTTTTCCACACTCAGTTCCGTTTTCCTTGCTATATCTCGGCTTTGATGTAGTAACAGCAAAATAAAGCATGAAAACAATTTCTTAGATGTCCTGAAATAAGCATTGTAAGTCTGAAGGGCGGAGAATACTCTCAACATCGATAAATGATGGTGAAACCCTGCGTTATATTACCAGAATGACGTTTTTTTGGGCAAAACGCCTTAAAAGCTAAGAAAGTGATAGAAGTGTGTGAGCAACAGGAGATTATCGTATTGGTCATCTTGCCAGAAAAGACCCCTTCGCATCCTGACCTGATCTTTCCCAGAATCGTCAATTGAAGGCTACAACGAGCTAACTTACCTGGACGAATAGTCAGAAAAGTTCGCTTGCTTCGACGAGGAAAAAATTTAAAGGAGAAGTTTAACAAACTTTAACTTTTAAAGATTTTAAACGTTTGCCAGGAATCCTTCAAGTTGGTCCGGACCAGAGGACGAGAAAAAATAGCGCAGTTTTTTGTGGAGTAACGAAACAGATGACTCCGGACGTAACGTTCGACGCCTCCAGCGAAAAGAATTTCATGGGGACTTTACATAAAGGTCACAAAAGGACACGAAGGCAGTAACATAATGACCTAGGATTGTTTTCCGTGGTAAGGGATTGAACTAATTCATCGAATCATCGATACCCTGACAAGATTCCAGTACAAGGATATGATGGAAAGTACGATGTTGCAAATAGGCAGTCTATTTGCAACATCGTAAAGTGGATTTATCGGTAAGATAAAAGATCATTAAGCACACTTCCGAGTTGCCCAAAGATTGGTTTGAAGGTAACGTCGTGAGCTTCCTCGACTTACCAAGACAGGCACCGGACTTACATCCAATTGTACATCTTCGGAGAGAGGATGGGGAAGGAAACTTTCTCAAATAGGGACGATTCGTGGGATTTCGTTCAAAAAAACCTGTACCAGTGCACATCTGTAGTAAATTTATTTCCAACACGCCCGGAACATTGTAAAAAATAATTCAAAGTGATGTTGGATATATTGGCTACTAATTAAGTTGATCAAATACCAACTGATCCTGAGACTGAGTAGTTACTTATAATTTGGTCAATCATATCTCATTTATTTTGTACTTTCTCAATAACACTGAAAGTTGTGTTCGTTTTTATTTGATGTTATATTTCTTTATTTAGTTTAATATGGCCCAAGAAGAAAATAAAACAACAAACATTGGAGTTATAAAATATATACTTATTTGTGTATTAACTTATTATTTTAACGCTACATAGATTACTGAATACATTGAATATCAGTTATATTCTTCCAAGCACCAACAAAAGAGTTACCTTCTGTTCAGCTGCATTATAAATAGATTGGGCAAATATGCAGATGAGTCATCTGCCCTTTATCCTCTGTAATATAATATTTAGAGTTTGTTAAAAAGGTGGTACCGGGTAAGGGTGCATGTCGATGAAGATACCGTACTGAAGTCAGTTGATTGGAGAATAGCTAGGAGGGTGCTTATGCCGGCTAACAAATTCGTGCTAGACGTTACATTCACCGACATACGCCGTTGCTCCCGGTACCACCTTTTCAACAAACTCTAATAATATTACATTGTAATGAGGACAGATGACTCATGATACCGCATATTTACCCAGTCTAATTATAAATTTTATCCGCAAGAAAATTTGTAATTGTTTGCATAAATCGAAACTGGTTCAAGAATTTGTATACTACAGCTTTCTTGTGTTATTTCTTATTTATTTTGGTTTAGTTAAAGAAAAAAATACATATGTTTTTTTGTAAATAATTTATTTTAACACATAAATCTATTTCGTATCCGAATGCGCTGGTAGTAACAAATCCGCTTCGTGGAAGTCGTAATCCGTCGGCTGCTTTTGTCAAGATTCTTTGATCCTCTACTTCATCGTTATCGCTCGGTGATAGCTTTGTATGTTGGTTATTTTAGACTAACGTAAATGCACTTCAAACATTTTTGTTTCTTTTGAAATATGCAGGCATATACGGACGAACTGGCACGAGAAAA
This sequence comes from Chrysina gloriosa, assembly GCA_038088585.1. Taxonomy (NCBI): domain Eukaryota; kingdom Metazoa; phylum Arthropoda; class Insecta; order Coleoptera; family Scarabaeidae; genus Chrysina; species Chrysina gloriosa. The sequence continues at coordinate 47,081,481 of CM076093.1, read as the reverse complement.
TTTGAAGTTCAACTTGTCCAAGCTTCGTTGGTCCATGTCAGGCTCCAATTGTTTGACCAAATACCAAAACCTGAGAATGACCGGAAAAATTCGGAAATGATGGTTCATGTTCTGTAAAAGAAAAGTTTTAAACTTTAAACGAGATAACCCGAAAGTGATTACGATCTTCCCACGTACGCTTGAAAATTAATCAAATTAAATCTGAATGACTCCCTGTATAACGACCTAATTAAATCAGGTACTTTAAGAGGCATCTACAATGTAACTGTGTCAAAACTTACTAAGTAGGAACAATTAGTAAGCTGTTGCACAATTACTTGGTAGCTACCTATTGATGTAAATAATTTAATTAAGTTGATATATGGAGAGTCATCCAGACCTTCTTTTATTAAGATTTGCCTCTCGAAAATAGGTTTACGGTTGAAAATTATATTAATAATAATAATAATAATAATAATAGTAATATTGGAATTAATATAAAAATGGTTGTCTTTTGCAAAATTACATACAGGAAGTGAACTAGTAATTAGTTTTAGTTAAATATAATGGCTTCTATGTATGTTAATAAATTGAACTACTTTGAATGAAGATTTCTCGTTTAAAAATTGTTAAGGAGAGTTGTTTACCTGCCGAAACAAATAAGTACTTCCCAATCAAATGCAGAGTTTTGACATCTTAATTTCCAGAAGCGCCCAACAAAATTGCAAGTTTTCGACATTTTCCGATCTTCAAAAACCGTTCGATCGTCTCGTACATTCTTATATATTATGCGAGAATAGCGCCTTCCATACGACGGAAAGTTTATAAAGAAATGATGTTAAAATTCGTAGAAACCGACAACAGATTAATAGAATATTTATGCCGGGAAAAAGATCGTATGTTTATAATGCGACATAATTCGAGAAAAAAAACGAAAGTAATAAACTTGATCATCTATACGTAAGTAGTTATCGTTAATCTAAAAAAGAGGGTACAATTATACGATTATTATTCAATTAGGATTAATTACGATAGTTCGAATATAAAATTCTCATCACGCTATCAGGAAATTACCGCCGTATTATTTTTTTGTACCGATCGTTTTACGATTACATATGCAAAGTTATTAAACTACCGTTTCATCGACGGTAATTACCCTATTAAAACTAGTATGTATGCATTTTTATCGTTTATAGAGGGGTGGCCGCACTAAAATTATCCTTTTATCGTAAATCGGGGAGGGAAAAGTTTTAATTTGTTGCGTTTCCGTCGCTCACATGCTCGATTGAAAGGGAACGTACGGGAGAGAGAAAGGCGTACATATTATTACGCGTGGTAAAATGCAACCCTCATAAATTTTTAAATGAAAATCCACTTGTTTGCTATAAACGAGGAAGAATTCAATTTCGTTTTAATTGGAGCATATTTAATCGATTCAAGCTGTTCGTTCACAAAATATTTTGAGAGGTAATTCGGAATATATAATCCGTTTGATAAACGAATTTCGGGAAAAAATCCAAAGGCGATCATGTACATTTGTCAATTTCAATGGGAAATTTTGAGTTTATAAGCGTCATTTAATGTCATCGCATTTCAGGAATATTCCCGTATTTTCGCTGACGTAAATTCCCTGCGAATCGATGCGTTTGAATCCGCCGAAAATACGAGAGAAAACCTTGAAAAAGCAATAATAATAAATAAATATATGCAATAATAAGAAGCAACGGTTCCTGTCTTGCTTCCCTAGACGTACTCGTCCTTCTACCCGTCGGATAAGCGTTGTGCTCATGTTCCTAAATGACCAATTCTAGTAAATTTTTATACATAACTAGTTTAAAAAGCATATTTGAGAACAATTGAATGTATAAAAGTAGAACATCCACATAACACTCAAACGAACGACTTGTCACTGAGGTTCGGTTGTCAGACAACTGTCAGAGAAAGTCGTGTAATGACAACCATTGCAGGACTTATCAATTTCGATGGGGAACTTTAGGTTTATAAGTTCCAGTTAATTTCTTTGAATTTCCAGTACTTTCCCGAAGTTTCGGTGACGTAAATCCTTCGCGAATCAGAGGGCTTTTATCGATGCGCTTCAATCTTTCAGAATCACGAGAGAAAAACGTGAAAAAGTAATAATAATAAATAAATATATGCGATAATAAGAAGCAACGGTCCCTTTCTTGCTTCCCACGACGTGTTCGTCCTTCTACCCATCGGATAAGCGTTGTGTTCATGTTCCTAAATGACCAATTCTAGTAAATTTTTATACATAAGTAGTTTAAAAACGATATTTGAGAACAATTGAATGCATAAAAGTAGAACATCCACATAACACTAAAAAAACGACTTATCACTGAGGTTCGGTTGTCAGACAACTCTCACAGAAAGTCGTGCAATGACAGCCATTGCAGGACTTATCAATTTCGATGGGGAATTTCAGGTTTATAAGTCCCAGTTAATTTCCTTGGATTTCCAGCACTTTCCCGAAGTTTCGGTGACGTAAATCCTTCGCGAATCAGAGGGCTTTTATCGATGCGCTTGAATCTTTCGGAAACACGAGAAAAACTTGAAAAAGCAATAATAATAGATAAATATATGCGATAATAAGAAGCAACGGTCTCTTTCTTGCTTTACACGACGTGTTCGTCCTTCTACCCATCGGATAAGCGTTGTGTTCATGTTCCTAAATGACCAATTCTAGTAAGTTTTTATACATAAGTAGTTTAAAAACGATATTTGAGAACAATTGAATGCATAAAAGTAGAACATCCACATAACACTAAAAAAAAACGACTTATCACTGAGGTTCGGTTGTCAGACAACTCTCACAGAAAGCTGTGCAATGACAGCCATTGCAGGACTTATCAATTTCGATGGGGAATTTCAGGTTTATAAGTCCCAGTTAATTTCCTTGGATTTCCAGCACTTTCCCGAAGTTTCGGTGACGTAAATCCTTCGCGAATCAGAGGGCTTTTATCGATGCGCTTGAATCTTTCGGAAACACGAGAGAAAAACTTGAAAAAGCAATAATAATAGATAAATATATGCGATAATAAGAAGCAACGGTCTCTTTCTTGCTTTACACGACGTGTTCGTCCTTCTACCCATCGGATAAGCGTTGTGTTCATGTTCCTAAATAAGAAATTCTGCTAAAGTTTTATACATAACTAGTTTAAAAAGGATATTTGAGAACAATTGAATGCATAAAAGTATAACATCCACATCACACTAAAAAAAGACGACTTATCACTGAGGTTCGGTTGTCAGACAACTCTCACAGAAAGCTGTGCAATGACAGCCATTACAGGACTACATTGCATATGCCAATAGTTGTCATGCAAGAAATCGTGCTTTATTAATCGCAGACTATAACCGTGGACTAGTTTTGTCCTTGTGATGACTCTTCACTACGGCATAGCGTTCTGCGATTAACAACGCAATTCCCCACAGCTGTGATAGTTGCCTAACAAACGAATCTCAGTAATAGTTCGTTCATTGGATGGTTATGTAGTATGTTCAACTTTTTTATTCATTTGTAATTTTGACTCTTTCAAGTATCTTTTTGAAACTAGTTTTCTATCTAGAATTGAATTAAATATTTCTGATTTGATTGGAAATTCTGTAGAACAGTTACACACATGTTGCTGATCTCGAAATTGGCATTTATGTATATACAATGTACATACTCTACTTCTTTATTCGTTTGTGTTTATTTTAAAGACGAATATAAAATTAAAATATTGTATGATAACTCCTTTGAGTCCTACGTCTGTCCTTGGGTATTACTTTTGCTTGAGTCCGTTTTAGTTCTTTCCCACGGAGAGTTTTTTCATACTTGCATTACATGCGGTTTTAGCTTCACCTTCTCATCTCTACCCTTTCGTCTCTTTTCACTCACACTACCTTCACCTTTCTGTATTCGTTCGTTCCAACTAATAATAAGTGATCTTGAAGCATCATATTGTATTTTTATTTGCTCTATTATTCCCCTTTAATTTTTATTTTCTTCTTATTTCGTCCCCATTCGATTTTCCTGTTACACCCTCTATTTTTCTTTACATATTCGCCTCACGAGGCCCTATTTTCGTTTCATGTTTCTCTGTAGTTTTCTACATTTCACCTTCGTACGTCAAAATTGGTACACATACGCGCGTTTTCGTCCTGGAAAAGGAATTAGATACATATTATCCTGTACGTTGACACTTTGCAAACACAAAGTCTACTAAGTCAGATCGAACATTGAAGAATATGCTCGTATCACCCTTGGGAGAACTATAGCAACATAATAACCATATTTGCAATCCATTAGCGTTCTAAAACACCCCACACACCTCTATATCAAGCGCATGACAAAATTGTTCTGTTAAGTATGACATCATTAGGATTTGGATTAAGAGCGTTGTATTTGACCATATACCCACACCATTATGTGCACCATCTCGACCGTAAAAGCTACTATTGAGTTGTTTGGAAAGTAATTTCTTATAGTGAATAAATATTTTATTGAATTATAAATTGTCCATTCTGGTACAATATCTTTTGTCATCTTTCTGGCAGTAGGATGATTCCACCCTCATAAAATCACGGATCCTCCTCCTTGGAAGTAAAGGTTTTACCGTCTAAAAATTTTTGTAGGGACCGGATCAAGTAATAATCAGAAGGTGCCAGATGTGGAGAATACGGTGGCACTGTATCCTATCCAAGCTGTAAAAGCTTTTGGCGACTTACCAAACTTGTTTGAGGTCTCGCATTATCTTGGTGGAGCACTACACCTTTTCTATTGATAAATTCTGTTGTTTTACGTGAATCATTCAATTTGTCCAGCTGATAATGACAGTATACTTGATCGTTCTGTTGTCCGGTACGAGGTTAAAGGAAAAAACGATTTCTTTGAAATCCCACCAAATGGACAGCATCACATTTCCTTGATGAATATCGACTTTCGAAGTGCCTTGAACCGGTTTACCTTTTTCACTTCAGGATCTCTTTCGTATAACATTGTTGTAGACAACTCATTTCTCGTCCGCAGTGATGACGCACTTCAAAAATGGAGTATTTTCTTGACGTTTGAGAAGCAAATCGCAGACATCAACGCGACGGTACAAATTTCTATCCGTAAAAACATGACGGACCCATCTGTCGAGGTTTGAGATTAAACCTAGTCGTTTCATATGTTCATGAACAATCGAATTCGATAAATTTAATCTCTCAGCGATCCACACGAGTTGGCATTCGCCGGTTTGTATCAATTAATGCCATTTATTTTGTCTTCGTCAGCTTCAACTGGTCTTCCAGAACGTGGTGCATCTTCAACATCAAAATTGCCGGATCGAAATTTTGCAAATCAGTTTTGTCACTGGCTTTCTGACAATACATCTTCTCCATACACATCGGATAGCCTTTTTCTTGCTTGAACAGCATTTTTATCTCTTCGATAGTAAGAAAGTAAAATATGCCCAAAATGCTGGTTTTTACTTTGATAAGGTACCAACCAAACACTACTGCGTAGAATCAATCGAACTTTTTCACAAGCAAGCTTTGCTATATCAGCTGTTAAAATACATAATGCCCATGCGGCTTAAGTGTGAAGTTGTCTGCGGAAAAGTACAATTAAGTCCTCTGTTGGGAAAAGAAAACGAAATTACTTTCCGAACAAGCCGATAGATTAAAATCATTAAAACAATTACAAAGTATTACAAGAATGTTCGTTAAACTTTAGTCAAGCATAAGAAATTAATTTTATATATATCAAAGTCCATGTCTATCTGCGAAATTTTGTGATTTTTCAACAAAGAATATAAAAACTCATAATCTACACGTAAGTTAAAATTGTTGGCGGTGTTTATTTTAAATCTTGTACATTCCCACTTACATACATAAATCATTATACCGTTCCTCAGCTACAGCAACTATATCCACACCAGAACACAACACTGAATTCCTTTCATTTTATTTTATTTTAACACTCTCTGCTATTTTATTGTAACTTACATAACTGTTAGTATGCCTGTTGTTTTCCCGTTTATATGGTTTTAATAACGTTTGCGTCGTATCTAGCGAAACACGTGTCATCGAATTTTATTACTAAATAATTGCGTGTTGAGAAGTTTACCGATGTGATATAGTATCATACTTATTGTTAATTAAATTTAAGATATAATGGACAATTTTCACCGTATTCCGTCACTCTTAGGTACACATCACTACTACTCATGTCGTCCTTATCAATCAATTCATTCTCTTCAATAACATCTATATACTGTCGATTCCCTACAGATTCTAATGTGTCAAACAATCTACAATTAAATTCATATACTAATTTATAATTATCATAAACCAATTTCTCCTTCCAGTATCTTACCGACGAATACAGCATGGATGTATAGGTTGGAACAAAAGCAATATAAACTTGAATAGTGGAAAGAAGACGATCGGACACGTTATCTTTAATTTTTTCTAAAAAAGCTATTTTGTGACGTCATTGTTGTCATTGATATGACGTCACCCCCTTATATTTTAAATGGTAACACCAATTTTTGATAGAGCCATTTGATGTAGAAGGTTTTTCTGCTTACAGAAGGATGATTTCTGAGATACGCCAAATGACCAGATTAAAAAAAAAAGAAATACCTTGTGTATTAGTCGATTTAGCAATCAAAGTTTAACCTTCCTATACTCACGTCAAAAATGAAACACACATACTATACCATATAAGTCGGTCTCACAGACCGTATGCGTGAGTATAGGAAGGTTAAGTAAACAGTCAAAAGTTACAAAACAGATTTAAAATTATTCAAATTAAATATGTAAAATTCATACCATTTATGTGTTGACAATGAGAGAGGCAATGTTCAAATTCGTTTATGACATTATTTAATGCTTAGGGAGTTATTAACCTGATTTCCTCGGTCATTCTAATCTTCAAATCTTCAATATTATCAAGTCGCTTTAAATCTTCTTTGGATTTGAGATAACCCGAGAAAAAGAAATCGAGTGGAGAGTTAGATCGGGGGATCATGCTGGCCATTCAATTACTCTTCGCCTACCAAACCATTTGTTTGGGAAGATGGTACTAAGATAATTACGAACTGTTAGAGAATAATGTGGCGGTGCACCATCGTTCTAGAATCATAAAGCGCTATCCGGCAAGAGGAGATATTTGCTATTTGGATGAAGAGCAACAATTGCAGGTATTATGTTTTGTTGCAGTAATATTCACCATTTAATGCACCTTCAATAAAAAACGGACCTACGACCAAATTACCGACAGTCTCTGCCCCCATACTTTGACTTTTTGCCGGAACGGTGTGCGTTCTTCCATCATCCAATGTGAATTTGCAGATTTCCAGTATCTACAGTTTTGCCTATTGACAGACCCGTTTAGGTAGAAGGTAGCTTCGTCGGAGAAAATTATGCGTCTTGAGAATTTCAGATTGTTATTACATCGGTCCATCATTGTGGGAGGAGGCAATGCGTTTGGGCATTCTAAAGAAAAGTCCATTTAACGTCTTAAATTCACCCATTAATTTATTCGGTCGTTGTTCAAGCTTTACAAGTTTTGGCAAGCGCGAACGTTCAACACTTAGCTTGCGCTTCGTGGTCCGTAATTGCGCACGCACGACTGTTATTCATTCTCTTCGTACTGTACATGAGTTTATGAAAATCTCAAAGCTTATTAAAAGGTAAATTTGTATAAAGCTTTAGCCATAATCTTTATTCGCTTTATTTAAATTAATAATAATTAATTATGTGATTAGATATGTGCTTCGTTTGGTTGGACGACGTGGACAAGTTTTTAGTTTTATTATTTTGGTTGCAGTAGAAAATTGGTAGCAAAAAAAGGGAAAGTTTTCTTGAAGACTATATTAAATTTGGGTGTACCTTCATACAATTACCTCAGCTTGTGATATGCAAGTTTTGAGCAAGGACGCCATAAGACTCACTCACCTTGAAAGGCATTTGAGCCAGTAGCATCCTACTATGATAAGGAAGTCGAAACAGATGTCTTGTTCCAAATCGAAAACACCCAAGCACATAAGATTGGATGAACGAAGAACTTATGACAGGAGTTATCGTAGGAGTATGTCACTGCATCTCAAAAGTTCAGATGAAATAGCTTCTTTGATAGCAAAGCAAAAGGAACTTCATACGATCGGTGAGGAATTAATCAAGCCGCGTGTACTAAAAGCCACGCAGGTAACATTAGGAGGAGAATCGGAATAGAAAATAAAGTCGATTTCTGTTCCTGTTTATCAAGCGTAATATCGTTGATATTGGTGAAGACATAAAATCACCAATAATAAACGAAGTAAATTCATCGCCATTTTCTGGCATAAATTGCGACAAATCTACAGACGTCGTAAGCTGTCCAGAGTAAATCGTTTGTGCTTGATATATCAGCAAAGATAAAATTGAAAAAGAGATTTTATACTCCCAATCTTTGAAAGTAGGCACTAAATTTGATGATACATTTGCTTCGATATCTGACCGCATAAAAGAAATGGTTTGGATTGGCGGAAACTCATCGGACTTGATCCAGATACACGATCAGGCGTAGCCCAAAAATCAAACGACAAAATTCCATCCTGGTCGGCGCACATTGTGTTATTTATCGATAAGCTTTGGTTTCAAAACTATTTCCACAGAATGTACACCAGACTTTAGCCTAGGCTATAAAGATCGTGAACTACACCAAGAGCAGCGCTTTGAACTGTCGGTTATTTACATTACTTCGTGTGGATCTCGATTCTAATCGCAGAGTTCTCGTTTCAAAGTTGCCTCCGAATATTTGTGTCGCTTTCATCTACATTCTTACTGTACGAGACAAGTTTTTCAGCTTTGGTTCAAATCAAAACCACACGACGAAATCGTCTTGCCGTCGATAGGGACTTGACGATAACTCTGGCACGAACTGAACGTAGAATCCACTAGTTGATTCAGAACGCGCAATCGTATGCATCGCGCTAATGTAGTTATTTAATAATACTTAATTATTTTTAGGGGCCAACATCAAAGTTTTAATACGGTCAAAATTCATTTGTAGCACTTTTTCATTAGATTGTAGTTATATTATTATATGCGTTTGTTTGTTTTTTTTTTTCCCTGAAAATATAAATAGAATTTAATGGGGACATGTTGGGAAAATGTTTTTGTAATACGGCGAAGCTCAAAGCAGAAAATGATCCTGCACAAGCAGAAACGAAAAAAACTAAATTGCTACTCTTAGAACATAACCTCAAATATCACTGAAAACTGTTGGCACTTTAGGTTTAGGATGTATCAAAATCCTGACGTGCTAGAGCAATTGTGCTGCCGGAGTTGGGTACAAAATTAAAGATTGCTTGAGCAATGGTGTCCGATTCAGATGACAAAACTTGAACTTCTCGTGTATCTGTTTCTAGTGCTCTCTTGCGCTACGAGGTGTGTAAATAAAGTAATGGGACCAACTCAAGCTGGTGAAAGTGTTGATTAACGCCTTGGTTTGGAGGCACAAACCCTTTTGGACCAATTACATGGCAATCAAACGGGTAAATCAGGACGCTTTTGATCTTTGACTTAACCATCCTTCTTCCAGGTCCTTCCTTCTACAAAAGCCTTAAACCACATCGACCCTTGACAAAAGTTTCCATTGCGCTGTGTCCCCAAATATGAAGCAAAAACTGATCGTACATCGTTGTTCAACATTTCTATCACTCATTGCTGGGATGAAACAAAAAACCTGCTTCACCAAAACAATTGCCAGGTACAACCAATGTGATTCTAGCAACTTCCAATTGGCACTGATGGCGTACCACAGATTCATCTGCCTTCCTTCCAAGCCCCGACTCACCAGTGTTGGTAAAGCTTGCTTATACTACAAAAACTTCGGAATAGGTTTATATCAGCTCTTATATTTTAGATTACATAGGTATAATTAAAGTTATAATTACTAAACTGATTAAAATTTTGAAAATTCTATTGGGTTATTTATGAAGAAATTATTTTTTTTTGGAGCGGTTCATAACGTATAGGACTTAAATGAGATATTTCGAATTTTCATTTGTGAAACTAAAAATAAACCTTAACAACATTACGAACTAATTACGACAGATATAAGCACTGAACAAAGAGTTGTAGGTAAAGTTGTTTGCAAACTCAGCTAAGGTTTGTTCCAACAAGCAATTCTAGAATTGTTCTATTGTTCTATTGCGCATGACTGTTCGCATTCGTGAGAATTGATTCGGAATTTGGTGTTGCTGAAACGCCAAATCGTCACCTTCGAATTCGTTTCTACGTGTTGTGTACTGCTCGATATGGTATAGGTGTTTGCTTTCCCATGTTTAGGTTAGGTGTTGCTTAATTTTAATTAATTTATCTGAATTGTTGGACTGTTTTTTTTTGTATATTTCTTACAGTTAGTTAGTTAGTTAGTTTTTAATGTTTTGGGATCAGTATAGTTTCAATTAAACTAATTATTACTATCCAGAAATGGAACAACCGATGCAGGGTAAGTAATCTTTCTTATATAATTGGCTTTAGTTACAGATTTTATTTATTTTAGGATTAACTGAATTCATCGTAATTAATGGAGGTGCAAGCACATTGGATGGAGCTGCGAGCATATCCAGGTATCTCTATAAGAATTACAGGCCCAAAATTGAAATATTCCTGAAACAAATCTGGAAGGTCGTAGCTACAGAAATTAGGGAAAAGTATAACCTCTAATACAATGAAGGTCACTGTGAAAACAGGCGGAAAGTGCTGAAGAGAAATTATAAGAGGCATGTGAATGAGCAGAATAAAACAGGTCTTGGACGGAAACATTTCAAATATTTCAACGAGATGCAGGAAGTGTTCGAAAAGAATGCACTATTCACACTCCATGTTTGCTGACAGCTAACAGCGAAACGTTAAGTGTTAGCGAGGCTGCGTAATTGACTTCATCAGATTCTCATGATGATACATCATTGCATAAAGTAAGGAAAGGTAAGCAATAATCCAGCTTACATTGCACTTTCTGCAAAAGCAACTTGTTAGGGAGTTGTTAGAATAATATAAAGTCTTCATACAATTTGATAGTAAGTAAAATGTTTTTTACAGATACGTTTGATACACCCTCCTTCAAGGGAAATGATATACTAACAGAAATAAAGGCGTCCCACCAGGAAAAATTAAAACTTCCGGAAGTGCATAATGAAAAGAGAGGGAGGGATATTACGAGAAAAAATCAGAAATTGAGAGAGCAAAAGTTGGAGCTCGGACAGAAAACAACAAATTGCTGACTAAAATTTTAAGTCAAAACCAAAAATAATTCTTTTTCTTTTTTCAATAAAACTCTGAATTAGACAATGCCGTTTTTATTTAAAATATAGGTTAATTTTATTAAAAACAATTTAACGATGAAGGAGAATGCTTGCAATATAATTCCTCAGCTCCACGCCATCTCTATCATAGCCTTATCCATCTACATCATTATTGGCGTCTACTTCTTGCGCAATCTCATCTTCAAAGTTGGAAGTTTCATCAATTGTTAGATTGTTTAGAGCAAGGGTCTTCAAACTACGGCCCGCCAGTGTCATCAATCCGGCCCGCGACAGCTTGTAATATTAAAGGAGAAGAGTTGAAAATGGGTTCTCCGTCCTTAGTCCCGTACTAGTTACGAAATCATCTGATGTTTCTCGTTCGACTTTTACATTGTGAATAGTCCATTTTGTTGTCATGCGTATTCATCTTCAAAACTTCGCAGCTAACCCAAATGCCTCCATTAGCGCTACTAGCTATTTTGTTCTTTTTGTTGCCATTGTCCTTTCTTACGGGTGTTCGGTACTTAATTTCCAGATCGCTTAATGTTAATTTTTTGTTGTCGGTTCTAAAACTGTTTGGAAAGCTGTATATTTTAGCTCTAAAAGATGTATATGTAACGATAAAATACTAATTGTTTCCAATTTTAAAAGCCCAATCAGGTGTAATCTTTTGTCAATAATAAGTGAAGAACCAGCAGGTTTGCAGGCTTGAAATTTTGAATACCATATATTCGATACGGTAGTTAAGCCTTGTCAAAGAGTATTTTTGTAAATTCCTTGGTTATCGTTGCTTTCTCGAAATCCAAAAGTGACGGTGAGCCCACGGTCATTTTTCCATTCCTTAATTGAAGTTAAATTCAACAAGAAACAAGGAATTTACCAGAAGACTCGTCGATAAGTGGTAGCTATCGTAACGAATACACGGTATGCAAAATTTCGAGCCTGTAAACTTGCTGGTTATTCACTTATTATTGACGAAAAACGAAAGCTCTAAAAGCTCTAAAAGCTCTTAATATTGTAAAAGAAAACTATTATTTTATCGTTACACACGCTACTTTTAAAGGTAAATTTTCAAAATAGCTTCGGAACCAATAAAAAAATTAGGTTTAATCGATCACCCTGAAAGTGTCGCAGTCGTTCCTCCTTCTTATTGTTTTAGAGATTGGTTCTTGGTTTGTTACTCCTCATAGCTTTGTGTTTGCAATACTATCCGGCAAATATACTCTTAATATCTTGCTACTTATGTAGCACTGTATAACATCGATAAACTCTTCTCATCGCACAATTATTTAATGAAATTCGATAAGACTTGGATCCCTGGCAACTAGGCAAGCATCTTCTAACCACACTTTACTGAATGAGTATGGTTTAAAGATGCCAGCGTTGTTACTAGCGAAACACGCGTCACCTGACTTAATTTAATAATCGTGTGGAGATACAGTACCAGTAATACTACAATACTGTGCACTTCTAATCACTATCAGTTTGTATCTTATCACCATCTAACCCATATAAGAAGTTTAAGTGATTGTAAAATGTGTTGGGTGTTATAACTTATATACAGAGAAAACGTCTTAGTTGTTCTAGATAAAATCTATTACCAAATCACTATAAATTGCACTTACATATACATATATACATGTTTAGTCCTCCAAAGCAAATGATTTCAAGCCGTAGTTATTCCTTGTATATCATATGTAAAACGACGTTGCAACCATAAGCGCTTCGGACAATCTGCAACAATCAACGAATTACAACAACCGGACATAATCCTAAGATTTCATACCAAAACGAAGGTGCTCAAAGATAGCGTGAAGAATGGTCCCGCTTTCAACGCCGTTGATTTGTTGGCCCGTTCCATAATTAGCAATAACATCTTCCCCGTAGCTGTACCGCAAGCGCACCAATCGGCCATGAAACAGATTTCCGCGGTTCCGGAACTCTCAGCGAAAATTACTAATTAAATGCAAGCCTTTGGCGCTTAATATAACGGATTACTTCGGCTATGATATCTTCGGCGAAAATGCAAAAGGAGAGTATTTGCAGCAAGTATCCCATACAACACATGACGGACGAAACGAACGCGAAAAATATAGTACACATAATACATAGCTGTATTATACAAATTTTTTTCCTGACTCATGGAAGTATGCTCTTGTGATCCCTATATCTAAAACACCTAGTCCACATTCTTATGCAGATCTAAGACCTATTAGTTTGCTTCCGGTCTTTTCAAAAATGTTTGAAAAAGTTATTAGTCTGCAATTACAAGAACATTTAAATAAAAATAAAATTCTGCCTGAATATCAGTCAGGCTTTAGACCGGGTCATAGCTGTGAAACGGCACTGCTACGAGTGACTGATGACATAATGGGGGCGAGTGATAGGGTTCATGTCACAGCACCGGTCTTGTTGGACTTTAGCAAGGCCTTTGACACTGTTGATCATAGATTGATGTCGTCCATTTTTAATTATATTGGCTTATCGCCAACTGCTATTAATCTGATGAACAGTTTTCTCGCAGACAGAGTACAGTCTGTCAAAATTCAAGATAAGATTTCTTGCAAAGCTTCATTAGTTTCTGGCGTCCCTTAGGGTTCAATTTTAGGGTCTATGCTTTTTTCTATATACACGTGCAATCTACTAACATTCATAACTGCATCTAAAGTTCAAATGTATGCTGATGACACGCAGATATACCGCTCGTTTCCACTTAGTACTTGTGATGATGCTTTAAATGAATTACAATACGACTTGAATTGTGTCCTTACTGTCTGTTCAGACCATGCGCTAACTATAAACTCATCTAAGTCATCAGTACTGTTCTTTGGTAGTTCTAGGGCATGCGATACTGTGAGGAATGTGTCTAGATTGCACACGGGTGGTAATATTTTGCCTGTAGTGAACCAGGCTAACTTTGGATAACACTTTTAAGTATAGACAGCAGGTGTCAAAAAATATTCAATCTGCGTATTGTAATTTAAGAAGTCTGTATCCCCACAGATCATACTTGCCCAAGAAACTTAAAATGCTTCTCTGTGATTCTTTGGTCTTGTCACATTTTACATACTGTTCAAATGTTTATGGAACTAGTATTGATGTTTCTGATCAAAAAAGAATTCAAAGGGTACAAAACCCTGTTTGAGGTTTATATATAACATCAGGAAATTTGTTTGTTTGTTTTGAGGCCATCATGTGTCTATCTTCTATCGTAAGGAATAAAACTCCAGAGTACTTGCATCGAAAAATTGTTTTTAGGACAGATGTGCACAACATCAATATTAGAAATAAGGGTCTTATCACACCAGCGTTACATAGGTCAGCACTTTAGGAAAGATCCTTTTCGTATTGTATATATAAAGTTTATAATGTCATACCTTCACATCTAAAGGAAATGTCTTTAGCTGGTTTTCGGATATTGTTACGTCGCCATATACTGAACAAACAGCTTCTCAGTGTGTATTTTGTGTGAGTTCAGATCATATATATATTCTTTTATATTCTAATAATTATTATAATTTTACATGTTTATCACACAATATTAGGTTAGGTTAGAGATAGGCATCTTACTTTCAATTCTAGTACTGAAATATTCGAGGTGAGAGGTGGATTGGCGATTGGTGTTACATCAAAAGCTAAACTTCGCCTCGAGATTCTCTTTTAAGGCTTGTACTCTGGTCCTTATTAGAAAATAAAGATTATTATTATTATTATTATTATTATTATTATTATTATTATTATTACTATTAATTTGTTCGGAGGATTACCTACCCTTATTATCATTAAGGAAATTTTATTACCGTTTACTGCAATTTGAGTAAAACCCCTAATTATGTTTTGAATATAAAATCCATAGATTTACATATTTTAATTCTTTATTTATTATTATTCTAATCAGTTATTTATAGTGTCTATAGTTTTAAATACTACTTATTTTCAAATAAAGTGAATTCCTATTTTTTTATTTTATTTACTGTAACTGAACAGGCGGATGGTGAATCGGCCTGTCAATAATTGGCCGGCGATGAAACGGCGGCGCTGAATCGTTATTATGTTGTTAAATTATAAGAGCAAAGTCCAAAGTTTTTGCTGTTGACATTCAAATTTCCACATCAATTCAAGAAATCATATTTTTAATAAATATGATCGATACAAATATTAATTTAAGACACTTGGTTTACGAAACGATACGACGAGTCTCATAAAAGCGAGAATTATCGAAAGTTTCCTTTAAATACGTTGAAATCCTCATGCTTATTAACCATCTTTAGTACTTACTCTACAGCTCAATAATTTTCAGTTGTATATGTGTTTACATATATATCTGCCCTTGTCATGGAGAAAAAGGCTTTGTATGAAATATAAAACTCTTAGCGCAGGTGAATAAAATTTATTTACAGATTATTATTACAGAAGATAGTTGTAATTTTGTACATCAGCAACTCCCTAATTCTTGTATACGCTCCGTAGGACAGCATAATAGGAGTAAGCATTTCGAAGGATCTAAAATTTTTAGTAAATGATAAGCACCACTTTTCCAATTCGAAGCATACCATAACGAAAGTCCTTAAGGACAAGGTGAAGAACGGCCCGGCCCTCAAAGCGATCGGTTCCTTAGCCCTTTCAACGATAACCAATAATATTTTCTTCGTCGAAGTGCAGCAGGTATACCACTCTGAAACGAAGCAACTCTTCACGATTCCGGAGCTCTTTATGGAAATTAGCAATGAAATTCTAAGTTTATATAAGGAATATAGTCTTACTTGAACGCTCAAATCTTCCGCAAATATACAGCACGAAAAGATTTGCATCAGATAACCTAGTAAATAGACGGAATACAAGAAAAACCGAAAGCTTCGTATTGCTACCTTAAACAAAAAACTAATGGTGATTAGATGCTAGGCACGGATATCCTGTTAGTTCTTACAAGTAGGAATTGAAATCCATTTAAACATATACCGAGGGTGCTGAAGAAAATTTGGCAAAAGTACAAGGCCGACAGGGAGTCTTCCACTTTGTGAAAGTACCTGAAAATAAAGTTTAAACATTGTACAATAGTTGTGTTAACTTACAGTGCGAGAACGTTGACTTCGACTTGTAATAGGATAAGATTAAAAGGCTTCTAACGATTATCGACAGTTAATGTGATAGTGAAAATTCTGAAGAAAACATAAATTTAGCCAATGGACTTATACGGATTACAGGTGCCTGGGAAAATGGTTACCCCCAAAACTGCGTTACTACTATCTCTCCGAAATAGCAATAACTGAGGGGAACAATTGGCTAGAGTGCACAAGACGACAAGAACAAAACAAGAAGCGGTACATACGCTTGTCGCAACAGGCTAGCCAATGCCGTGCTCAGCTCAGTGGGAGGTCGTGTCGGTTCTTTTTCAAGCTCTAAATAACGGTCGTTGGATACAACAGGTCTTGTCAGGGAAAAAGATAGTATGGGCGCCAACCATGAAATTTGGGTCAAAGGTTATAAGAACTTACCAGATATATTTTCATGGTCAAATAATCGGTACCTTTATATCGATCGAAGAACTGTTTGACGTCAGGAGCGACCAAGATCAGCTGGAAAATGCACGTTGATTCTATATGCTTAGATTCTGTTACGAAAACAATCAAATTCTACTTGAAAGACTGCACCCGGTTATTCAAGAACTTGTGTATTTAGCCTTTAGTTAAAATTCATTAAAAACATTGAGAAACTACATAAAATTCGAGATAAAATTAGCTAAATAGTGCGAACAGTGCGGTAACCGTAAGTCAACATAAAACGTTTTATCTAAACTTTCACAATATAAATTACAAAATGCGTGATGTTAATTGTTACTGTGAGTTATGCAAAATACGATACAGGTCTAGTAGGAATTTCGATATGTATACGAATATCAATGAATTTAATAAGAAAATACGGCCATCTAGATAATAATGATTTTACAAGCTAGTGAATATTAACGTTGAATTTAGTTGAAATTATTGATACGATATACGAAATATTTAAAACAAAGAGAAAAGGTTTAAGACATATAGAATGAATGCTTAGCTGTCATGGCTTCCAGGTGATGTCATCGCATAAGGTTCTATCCTTTATCTGCCTCGGATGTTGGAAATGGTCTTTCGAATTTGTGCGACGGATTAGGCGATCGATTTTCCTTCGATTAATACCTTGATGGGGAGGTATAAAGACAAGGATGTTCTATTAGGCACGACGAGGTGTAGGAGGGTTCGATCTCGGGTTTCTTTTCCTCCGCGAACGGGAGATGTACTTGAACAATACACTAGAGGATTGGTTGGCGAATTCCCCACTACATGGTAAATACTTTCTTGATGATAATTCGATAAACGATACACACACTTAAATTTTCTCAGCCATAGCCTCTTCCGATCTCGTCACCGGTCTTTTACCACTCGCTACCTAATGCCCAATTCCCTCTTTTTTGTTACTACGCCGAAGCTAGGATTCGCTTCGCGTTCTCGTGATTGGACGAATTCGAAAAACTCAAGGGTAACTAACACGCCGCGATATGATGGGTTCTACGGGAATATCGTTAAGCGATATTAGGAAATAACTATTCTCCGAAAGGAGTAAAATTTGAGCCAATATTTCTAGCAAGTTAAATGAAATACGACACTGAACTAAGTGAAATTTGTGCACGTAATAAAACGTATCCTCTGCTTCAGTTAAGAAACGTTTTCCTAAGGCCTGATGTTATCTAAGAAGGTACGATGGTTGAATGACGAAGACAGAATACCCCCTACTGTACTCAACTCTTTCCTACAGTTCGTAACGAAATTGTGGGTTTAGATGAATGTGTTTCTGTTGATAGATATGTGCCTACAGGGAGCCCTAACTTCCATATTACAGAAATTGCTGAAGAATGGTGCAATAATGATCAAGAACATAATTCTGATGATAGTAATGTGGACGAATGTGAAACTACTACTAAATCTACTTTATCTAGTATGAGCGAAGTGTGTGCAAAATTAGGATATATACAGGAGTATTTATTGTACAATAACAATGGTGAAATTTTTATGGATGTTGCTCGAATTTTTCCTACACGTGAAGCTGTAGCTTTTTAAAATGAAGCAAAAACTTAAAGCACACAAAGATTGAACCATACATTTAAAGCGCTTAGCAAATTATGTTTCTTCGTGTGAATATTAGGGTGTCCGTTATTTCTTACAGTGGAAATACTTTTTGTCTCACCCCTCAAAAAATTGAGGCTTGATACAAAAATCATTCTCCAAAAATTTCACGCCCGTGGCACCACGCCTTCCCGTGCCGACTTACGTTTGAAATTATATTCAATTATACTCAGACACAAAATGATAACGAGAAATATGATAACATCATGTAAAATCATTATGTGCAACCCAAATGTACAATTTTAAAAGTGTTTAAATTTCATAATTTTTATTTAACGTAATTTTGGTACAATTAGGGTACAGTTTTCTCACGAACACATTTCATTACATATACCATCTGACTTTCAACCTTTGTTATCAGTTATCAGGCATTGATTTCTTCCACTAACTTCACTGCTCTCTTCGCAGTATCAATCACAACGTTCAAATAGCTTCAAACACTGGTCGATTGAATGGAGCATGTGCGCTTTTGGAAAAAAGCTCGGTAGAGACCTGCTTTACCTCCCTTGTCGCTATCATATTTACGAACTAATTTTGAAAGCAGTGTTTGAAAAGAGGTTGCTCCATATAACAATGAGTCCAGATGTGCCGTTGTTTAAAAATTTTAAAAACTGCTGGAAGAAGATCAACCCAAAAGATATAACTAGTGGAATGGATCATGAACGTTGCCATAATAGCATACAACCCGTAACAGAAGAAATAATGTTTCTTTCTCGAAAGAATTAACTAAAACATAAATGAGGGAGGATTGCCGTGAGTTTTTAGAAGTAACAGAATATTTTATAACTGTAGATAGAGAAAGAAACTGTAACAATTCGACCGCCTGGAGCAATGCACCAAGCGAGATGGATGTCCCGAGCAATATATGGCTTAAAAATATTTTTCTTACGAAAACAATATTCCATTCTACCAGATTAAGAGGGTGCACTAGCAGATGTTTGCATTTTTATCATAAAGTTTTATGTTAAAGCATGGTTCAATTGCCCCAATGCTTGCGTCAATGATCTAAACTTTTTACGAACTCTTACATTGTACGAAGAAAACGATCCAGTTACGTCAGAGGCAGCTATTAAAAAATTTGTAACCTCTGATGGTATCTTGTGGAAGAAACTTCGGCTTTAGCCTTTTTGATGTGATATTGAATGCCACTACAAGGGTAAGTATGGTGAAGGCGTTAAAAACAGAAGCAAAGCTTGGCGCGAAGAAAAAGCTGTGAATCGATCAGAAAGATATAGAAGCATTACCAGGTTAAATATTAAATGATATTCTATAAATGCTTTTGCAAAGACTGAAATTACTACTATGGCTTCTTGTTTTCAGGAAAATCAATCAATTTTTTATTACAAGTAGAAGCCTTTTTTTCTCACGGCTCAATATAGATTCCTCTCTTTTAAAAGAAGACCCTGAGAAATGGGAAAATGAGGAACCTTATATCAGTGGAAGGAATTCACTTAAGAATTTGAAGTTAGCGGAAGACTATCACGGCCTGGTAACTAAGGATGAAAGTCAGATGGCATATGTAATGAAATGTGTTCATGAGCATCGAAAATTTTACCCTTATTGTACAAAAATTACGTTAAATATGAATTATAAAATTTAAATATTTTTAAAATTGTACATTTGAGTTGCACAGAATGATTTCTCATGATGTTATCATTTTGGGTATGAGTATAATTGAATAAAATTTCAAACGTAAGTCGGCACGACAAGGCGTGGTCCCAGGGGCGTAAAATTTTTGAAGAGTCAGTTTTGCATCAAGCCTCAACTTTTTGAGGGGTGAAAACATTTTCATAAGAAAAATTGCCCATACAAATAACGGACACCCTAATGTACATATTATATATAATGTACCTAGTCTATGTTTTTGTATTACATACATTAAAACAGTTTCAGTACTTCCTATACATACATATGTGTATTTATATAATATTTACTTTACAGGTAAAGAAAGAAATCTTAAAGACCAATTATATATTTTAGTTGTAAGACGAAAAACTTGACAATTACGGCCACCTATACATAACGGCCGATACTGTTTATTTTTATTTTTTTGGTGGTCGTTATTGACAGGTTTTATTGTATTTACTACAGCGTGTTGACAGGAGATCAAACCGTTTCACCGCGAAAAGATTGCTAATTAAAGCTTGAGAATTTCTGATTTAAGCAACTATAACTAAACTCAGAAACCTCAAATACTTACTCTAACACAGCGTTATGGTGATGAACGCAATATCCGAGACGTCGCTGGATCTTACTCTCCTGTTCAGCATAGCACTCTTCCGAATTTCGTTCATAGGAATTCTCCAAGTTATCCCTAAGCGTTTGGAATTGAACGGTCGTGTTCGCCACCAAGGCCAAAACGCAATTGTCAACTGCGGCGAAGACGCTAGCCGATACCGCAAAACTGATGACTTCGTAGGAGTGCCAGAATATTCGCCCCAAATCCATCGGTATCCAAATGGGCAGGAATAGAGACTCCACATCTCTAGGTATAAATACGGCGAAAGAAATTGCGGAAACCCAACAAGAAAATCTGGTGATGCTCGCGTATATTTTCAAATTTTTAACCGCTCTCCACGCGAAACGATCTTGCGATATGGTGCGAGAATTGAAGACGTTGGATTCTAGCAGATTTTCTACGCCGGCTATCTTTTTCGACGACGAATATATGGCAAGCTTGATCAGTAGGTAGACGTGCACCGATATGATACTCCAGCCTTCCAGTAAATTTGAGCGGTTATCCACAAAGATTTTTACTAACATTAACAGCGGTAGTAACGTTAGTAGAAAGAACACCAATAGATGGGCGATTTTCCAGAACGGGTGATGTTTTATTAGATTCCCCGGGTAAACGCCGAAAAACCATAGTAGTCTTCTCGATGGATGTGCAACATCTACCGGTTTCGGTCTCTGAAATCGTGATGTATAAAGTTATAACGCTTAGGTAATTACATATCTTCGTGTGGATGTAAGAACTGACCGTTTGGGACATCATCTCCAACGACCAGTTCTATATATGCAAATTTGCTTCCTTTTCCTCATTTTTAAGGACTAGTAAATATTCTCACGTTTGGAGAAAATTGGTTCTTCATACAAATGTCATCATTGAGGTAAATTACTTCTATAGAAGAGCAGAAGGAAATGCAGTAAAGAAAAGAAATACTTCTAAGAAGATTTGGAACCTTGTGATAAGCAAAAGTTACAAAGTGGATGGAAATGCTTCTGTAATATGAATACTTTTGCATTTGAACGCTTTGTGTAGAAACATTGTATGAGGGGCACCTTTTATGTTTCTACAAACAACCACTAAGGGACGCTGGTAAGATGTGTCATTATTTTCGTAAAATTTTACATTTGTTATTGTGAAAACAGCAGCAGCCTAAAAATTTGTTGCGCGGTTTGTTTACAGTGAACATTTAAGGGGAGAAATACCTTTCGAAATCTCAAGAAATCGATTTCTTTTTGCATATTTCGAAAGTATGATATCTTAAGAATATACTGACCAAAGGATAACTCGAAATATTGAATATATCCGGAATTATCGCTATTATAGTTTGTATGTAATGTGCAAAAGAAGGATTTCAAGGAAATCAATTCACTGATGCGAGCGGGGAGAGTTTCGGGCCGAGTACAAGTGGCGGTGAAAGTTCAAGCGCTAAAAAATAAAGTCTGGGTGTACAGAGGATACCCGTACTAATCCTTTGCACGCATATAGGATAATTTCGTTTTTAACAGTTTTTATGGCTCTATCAGACATTTTGATTTGTTCTGTATGCAAGCAAAGGATAAGTTTTGGAGAGTCAGGACATAGAGGCCTGGGTTTCAAAATTGCCGTTACTTATCGGTGCGGTAATCGAGAAATTCCTTCAGGACCTTTGATTTATACTGGTTACGAAATTAATCGAAGGCCTATGTTGGTCATGAGACTTTTGGGGGTCGCAAGACAAGGAGTCAATACCTTTTGCGATCTCATGGACCTGTGCACTGAACTCAGTCAAAGCAGCTACACTAAAATCATCGAGCATATTTATGCAGCTGCTAAGTCGTCATTCGATTTTTCATCACAGAATCCTGTTGTAGAAGAGGTGAAAAAATATCGAGCATGAAAGAGCAGAAAAATTCTCAAAGTCTCGGGTGACGGCACGTGGAAAAGGCGTGGGTTCAAATCGCTGTATGGTGTTACCACGCTCGGCATCGGCTACTACTCTGGTAAAGTGATCGATTTAGTTGTAAAAGCAGTTACTGCCACGGCTGTATACTCGGGAAAAATAAGACTTATACCAAAGAATGTGAGAAATGGTTCAAAGATCGCGAAATTTGCATGAAGAATCACGAGGGCTCCGCGGCAAAAATGGAGGTTGATTTTATGAAAGAAATGTTTTCCAGATCGGAAGAGAAATTCGGCGTAAACTATAGCAATTATATACGTGATGGGGATTCAAAAGTTTTCAAGGCCATACTAGAACCAAATCCTTATGGTGATGAGTTGACAGTTATGAAAAGCTAATGTATTGGTCACGTAAAGAAGAGAATGGGCATCAGATTCCGAAACGTGAGAAAAGAAAAAAGCTTTCCGGAAGAGGCAAGTTGACAGATAAAGTTGTAAAAAAACCCACAAAATATTATGGTTTGAGCATATAAAGAAATATAAATAGTGTTGAAAATATGAAAAAAAGAGATTATGACTACTTTTTATCATATTTTTGCAACAAATGAAGACGCGAATCGCGAATACTGCCCAACTGGACTCGAAAGCTGGTGCAAATGGCAGAAAGCGATCGCCTTCAATATAAATCCAAAATTGGAAAATCTTTCACCGTTACTTGACGCAAGTATCAAAGAGCACATCTTGCCGATTTATCAAGATTTATCCAGAGATGATTTGCTAGAGAGATGCCTGGGTGCCCATACCTAAAATGCTAATGAAAGCTTCAACTCGACGATCTGGCGATTGGCTCCGAAACACTTACACTCAGGGCTTAAAATTGTTGAAATTTCGGCCTACATTGCTGCTGGGGTATTCGATGATGGATTTTCTTCGATTTTATGGATTATGAATGCATTGGATATAATCGTTGGCACCAAGTGCAGAATTTTTGCCGAAACGTCTGGTGAGACGCGGATTGTTCGACAGAACCGGACGAGTTTTTCTAACACAAACGAAGCTCATACAGCCAGGAAACAACAGTTACCGGAAGAAAATCAGTTTCTCGAGGAAATTGATGGACTACTGTGTGCGCCTGGAATCGCTGATTAATCGGACTTTAAACGCGATTATCTCGAAACCACTTTTTAAAAAACTGCTCGTGTTGTAGTTCAAAAACTTATCGACCAATTTGGATGAAAATGAAGAGAAGTTTCTCTCAGTAGTATTGCCGGAAGGATGTACCTAAAATTTGGAAGGTAGCGTGTAAATAAATAAATTTTTGGGGATTAAATATGTAGAAAAATGGTTGGAAATTCGACCTACCAAGTAAAATGGCTCCCAAATTTGAAATTTTGCACTTTTTCATCATTTTTAGGTGTATCCTTCCCCTTAATATGTCAGTAAACGAATGAAACTTATTTCATCTATTTCAGATCAATAGAAAAGAAATGGCAGCTGCAGCACTTTTTGATGTCATAAGAAACAGGCGTCCGAGCACTTTCCATAACGCCGCCATTTTGGTGGACATTCGAAAAAATATTTTTTCTGTTAAGTCCAAAGTTATAATAAACTCGTATCCAAATTTCACAATGATCCGATTATTTTATCCCCTCTAAAAAATTCCCGAAAAATGCCTAGTTTTCACGCTCCTAAAGGTATTTCTCCCCTTAAAGGAAGCAATTTTGTGTCCGTTGGACGATTTTTTACGTCTTTCGTAAAGGCCTAACTGAACAACGGTGCCCGAAATCTGCTAGTTCGTTCTTTGGTAATGGAGCGCCATAAAAAAGGCTGTTTCCAGAATTTCGTCGTGGACGTGCGTCCATCGGTGATGAATTGCGTCAAAGATCGATCAAAATCGGTTGTTATCCCCAAAAAATAGACATCGATACTGTGCAGAACGCAGTTGAAGAAGATTGGCATGCGTTTGACAGTGAGATGGAGGGTATTTTAAGCATCTTGAACACTACAACACATTTGGTTTCTCATTAGTATTTAGCGGTGCAAAGAAAATCTGTTCCCGATGGATGTCAATTGGTATAAGGAAGTGCCTGAAAAATTCGTATGCAACATTGTAACAGGCGACAAAATTCGGATATATTCGTTTGAGTCGAAAAGTAAGCGACAATCCACTGTTTCGGCGTGCCAAGGTCGAGGAAGTCCCACGAAAGTCGTTAGCAGAGCTAAATTGAATTAAATTGAATTAAGTTGAAAAGGTGCCCATAAAATAACATACAAACGGCATATTTATGATTTAGTCTACTGCATATTGATGGTGGTAATGAAGGGAAAGCGATGCAAGTATCGAAATGTAATAAATAAGGTACGACAAACGAGTGCATGATAGCTCATTAAGAGGTGTAAACCGGGTTGACGCTGCCACTCCGAGGAAATTTAAAGTCGCGCCTTGTACGTAAGTGCTGACCAGCGGTTGAGGGAAGAGCATCCGTCCGATTTACACCTCTTAATGATGACCAGAGATCGGATTATATGTTTTATGCATTTCGGTAAGTATCAACGGTACAATTGAACGCTTTAAGATCTACACAAATTAGGGTAAATAAAAGCGTTTAGCACAAATTTAATTTTACATATTACGAAGATTTTGGCTTTTTCTACATATTTCGAATATTTTAAGGCATTTGACACCACTCGACATATATTTCTGTTTTAAAATCGCGTTGTTTTTATAAAAAATTCAGTAGACGATTTTCTGGGACGACAAAAGAAGTAAATCATTTAACGGATAACTCGTAGTGAAAATCAAAGCAAGGTCAAGGCGGTATAATCAAGTTTCAATTCCATCAGATGCATTTAATGAGAAAACCGCTCGTCTTTACATTGACTTTGGCTTGACTTTAATTCCACTACAGCCTTAAAAGGGGACATAGTAGTATATATAAACATACATGTTCCTGTGGTCCACCAACATCGATGGAACTTTTTCAATTTTGTATTGCTTCGATTCTATTATAGGATGAAACCTGGGCCTAGGTGAAATAGGCGAAGGGATGATGGGAATAAATGATTTCTTTAGTAGATCGGCTTGATTCACTCACATATACATTCGAAAATATTTCATTAAACTTACACGGAACGATCTGCTGCCAGTCCGGTTTGGAATCGTCCCAATTTTCCAGATTTTCTCCATGTAGAATCGGCTGATTGGTGACTCAGTTCTCACTAGATATCAATCGTCCGTCGATAAAAGTCTAGAATATGCTTAAAAATGTTTAAAGATTCAAACGATTACTTCGAGCAATACACATCGGTAAACTCCTCAACGCTGTAATTATACATTGACTTCGAGACACGTGCTTTGCTAGCAATGAAGGTATAATTTTGTTTGGACCTAGCGAAACATGTATCTTGAAGTTAATCAACACTTTGAAGAATTTGCCAATAGCCTGTTCTATTTTCAGTTGATATTACACGCTTTGATGGGAAATTAGCCTCTTCCTTTCAGTACAGACTAGATAAAATCATGCTTTTCTACCATAAACTTCGCAGCCACTATAGATTTGTGTGGTCTACATAACCGACCATATCTAGCAACGACGTCGACGGTATGGCACTACAAATTTAATTTCCCATAAGCCATATATTATCAACTCGATGTGAAACAGAAAATAGTGTAATTACCAGAGTTCAGAAAAATATACACATTGGATAAAAATCTCGTATATAAATGTAAACAAACACAGCTCAAAGTATTGTATTGTAATGAGGTGAGGTCCGGCCCAAAGTGACCCTTTGCACTGCGACCACGTTGATCTATTGTGCTTCTCCTTGTTTTTTTATTTATTTAATACTTCTAGGAACAGGATCAGCTCCTTCAATGGGAGTGTAAATAGGTCCTCTTCACTCAGCGTATATGCATGTAGTAATCTGTATCTCCTGTGGCCTAGTGCCCCACAGTTAGTGATCAAGTGTTCCATTGACTCCTCTTCTTCACCGCAGAATCCGCAAATGTCCGTGTTGGATAAGCCCATTTTGTATAGATGCTTGTTACAGGTATAGTGGCCTGTGAGTGCCCCTGTCAATGTTTTTAAGCTTCTCCTGTCCACTTTTAGGGCGAGGTCCGCCCTCCTAGCGTCGAAGCTTAGAAACTTTTGCAATGTTCCAGCCCGCTTTATCTCCCCTTCAAGGAGACGTTTATTAAAGCCAAAAGGTGGGGTAGGTCCAGTAAGGTTTCTCTCAGCCCCTTTTTTGCGTAGATGTCTGCCATCTCATTTCTCCCGTGCCCCTCATGTCCTGGCACCCAGACCAGAGTAATCTGGTTCTGAGTAGCCGGGCCGTTAAGCATGTTGTGACATTCCAATAGTAATTTGGACGTAATGGTACAACTGCTCAGGGCCCTAAGAATTGATTGGCTATCCGAGAATATTTTAATTCGTATTCCCCTGTGTCCCCTTTCGGATAGGATTGCTACTGTTTCCAAGATTGCGTATAGTTCCGCTTGGAAGATTGACGTGTCCAGCTCAAAGTAACCAACACATATTCTTATTTTCATATCAGTTATGTGTGGCTTTAATTTTTGTACGGTGCCGAACACAATCACGAATGTGTTTTGTTTTAATATTTGGTTGCGTACACGAACAGGAGTAGTTCACGTATTGTTCGATCGGAACCCACACTTGAACCACACTTGTTCGAATGTATCTATACTTTAAGTTCGTGTACGTGTACGGCAAAAAAAAGTACATGAACGTAGCATGCTGTGGTCTATGCATTAGTTGCAAATATTACTTCACCGAGTGCAAACATGGAAAATAATACAAGAATTAAGTTTTGTTGTAAAAAAATCGCCATTTTTAATGACGAAACAACATTATCGTTGAAACGTGTAAAAAGAACCGAGTGCGCAGCAAATAATGCAAATCTTCAACGACATTATAAACTGGTGCATGACATTGTAATTGATGGAGTGGAGACACTTTCAAAGGATGTTTCAAAAAAAAATCCAATAACCAAATTGAACAGTACATTAAACAGAGAAGAGTTCTTAAAGTGTTGTATTGGACTAGCGTCCAAAAAAATTTGCCGTTTCGAATTTTTGACGACAAAGATTTTTTTTCTTAATTATAGAACCCTACGAAGAAAAGTTTGAAATTACTTTAAACTCCAAAAACATTTCAAACATTCTTGGTGACACCAGTGAAGAAATAAAAAGAGCAACAGCAAAAATGGTAGAAAACAAAATGATCTGTTTAAAAATTGATGTCGTCAAGTCGGCAAGACAAGCGCATTTTGGGAGTAAACATACAATATATGATTTTAAAATTTGTATAAACACCATAGGTAAGTTTCATCTCATAAGGTTTCATCTTATTAATGTTGTTTTAACCATAAATAAATTTTGCACACAGGTATGATTCAACGAAATAAGAAACACACAGTCCAATATTTGAAAGAGGAAATAATGAAATGTCTTGAAGAATACAAAATCGACATAAAGCAACACCACCTACAATGGCGCCAACGTAGTCAAAATTTCAAAGCTACTGCAAGAATTGCAGGATAATAATTTAACGACGGTGGAAGATGGCGAATAAAACAATACAAAAACATATGACGCAATTGAGACTCAACTTTCCTTAGTATTTTCAGTAGTTCGTTGTGCAGCATGTACGATACAACTAGCGGCATATGATGTTAACTTTGGAAATTAATTCTGTGCGAGATACTGCAACAAAGATTCGAACTATCTTAAGGACAGGAAATGAGAATATAAGCCTACCATGTCTAGATAATGCGACTAGATGGAATTCTACATGCGATATGATTATTTCCATATTAGGTCTCAAAGAGTATATTAACGAAGTCGATGACTCTACAAATATATCCGTGAATTGGATATTTGTGGAAAATTTTGCTACTGCATCTGAACCATTGGCTGGATGCACAATACATACGCAAAAAGAGCAATATATGCTTGGAGATTTTTATCGCCACTTGTTGGAATGTGCGTTAGATTTACAAGATATGATCCAAACAAACTCGAATGCGGAGGCTTTACATAAAGCAATGGTAACAAGAAAACGTAAGCTTCTTGAAAACGACGCCTTCGTCGCAGCATTGTATCTAGATCCTCGCTTTAATTCTCAAGGAACTCTCCTACTTAGCAACGACCAAAAACAAACTGCAATGGTAGCATTGAGCTTTCATTTTTACGTTCCAAAAAATTTTGAATACAATTTTTTTTTGCAGGATCACTTAATAAAGACATATGAAATTATTAATCATATATCGCATTCGACATCTTCGCAAGACGGAAATGACAGTATTTCATTTTCCGAATGTTCAAGCTCATTAAATATTACTCAAAGTACGTCAAATGGCGCACACTCCAAACAAGCACAACATATCAACCTACTCGTAAATACATCTCATTTAACAGCAACAAATCAAAATTATCGCATAAAAACAGAAGTTCTTGCTATATGTGAAAAGCAAATGGAACCGTTAGAAATTAACGTATTGGAATATTGGGAAAAATTTCAGCTTGTCGAAGTGGTACTTGCTGTACCTGCAACACAAGTTTCTGTAGAACGTGCATTTAGTGCACTTGCAACAGTCTTAACCAAGTTAACATCTAAGCTCTCAAAGAAGTCTCCTTCTAATATTTTAATAACAAAATTAAGCTTTGACTTTGCTCGACTGCTCAGCCCTTAAAATAGAAAACACTGAATAACAACAGTTTAACTTTAACCACACAGAGAAGTTTATATATTTTGTTGGTGAACTATTTTCGTTTTGTTTTTTTTATTTATTTTATTTTTGTATATTTATTCCGTATAACTGCTAATGAATTATTTTCAATCTTTAAAATAAATTTGGTTGAAACAATTGTTGTCGTTTTTAGTTGCGTGTATCCGATTGGGATGAAATTATATTTTTCTACAGGTTGGGACGTTACAGCAACGTTACATTGCATAGAACGGATGGTATAGACTTTCACCTTTAGAATGTAGATACACTCGAATCTATATATCGTTCATGCACTTTTTTTGCCGTACGCGTACACCAACTTAAAGTATAGATACACTCGAACATGTGTGGTTCAATTGTGTTCGGATCGAACAATACGCGAACTACTCATGTTCGTGTACGCAACCAAATATTAAAACAAAACACATTCATACTTGTGTTCGGCACCGTACAAAAATTAAAGCCACACATAACTGATATGAAAATAAAAATGCGTGTTGGTTGTATTTGAACGGTACATTGTGTGTATTTTCACACTGGTAATTACCAAGTTAATTTAGAGACTATTTGAGCTGTAGTCATAGAAATCGAAAGATTTGCAAATAAAAACTTTGAGTTCGATTATTTAACTCAGACCCAGATTAGGTCTCAACGAATTCGAAAAGAATAAAAGGATCTCAAGAGACAGTTTGCTGTTTAACAGAGGAGAAAATTTAACTGGAGGCAACATAAGATCCAGTTAAAGATTCTCAAATATTTTATTTTATTATATTCAGATGACCGCACTAAGAAAATAACAAGAAAGAACTTCGAACAAATTCAAGACGCACGTACCTCTTAATTATTTAATGTTTCGTATGCATGCCCATTTACACTGCAGGAATGTGCCATATGGACACGCGAAGCGAGTGTATATAACAGCTCGAGACTTCATTACTTATTTATCTCGCGGCACTGAATAATGTATTATTACTTGAAGACTGTACCTACAACTCGCATTATTAAAAGTGATTACAAACTCCTACAGAAGAACAAACGAAGGAGGGAAATTATCTTTTTAATTGTTGCATAATTATACGGAAACAAACGCCAATTCGAAAACAGGATTCATTTGTGTTTGTGGTAAGAAACTGCTGGCCCTCTACAAACCGACAGTGTATTTTCTCTCCGATCCCATTCGATGATTTCATCATCAGGTGAGAATAGGTCTAGCAATGTAATTTACGAAGTCGAGCGAATGTGCAACCTTAATTTTAGCTTTTTGGTTTGAATGTTATTTGCATTTTGAGTAAATTTTAATTATGGTGGAAAGCACCCGTAACATTTTCAAGTAGTCAACAGGAAATTTCGACATTTTCTCCTGTTAGTCAATGTTTTACCCATTCGTTTTCGATCTGGGTGTTCTTTTAGAAAGGTATAGACCGAAATAGTGCCATATAAGTTCTGTAAAGCACATTGTACCAACGATGTAGGTCACGAAAATTCAACTTTTTCCGGTTTGTCATCTGCTGCCACAGATTTTTTGGTGATTCCGTACCGCTCACCTAACGCGTGATATCGCGACATATCGCATACTTGCTTGTGAAAGAAACGTTAAATATAGAGCTTTACGTATTCGCATTACGTTCCAAATATACAAAACTTCCTTCTTTCTTCTTGGTTACTAAAATTGGTAATCGTCATCGTAAGTCTCCCCAACTTGTGCTTTCTAGCACGAACTATTCAAGCGCGAGTTTTACTCAATAATACTCTTATGCTACCTTTGATAAGGGGTAGGGCCACCATGCGCTTCGAAATTAAAGGACAATTTTAGGAATTTTTTTTTAGAAGTACGGTAAAACCTGTCGAATTTTCTTATGGAGTACTTCATGAGGTGTCTTTATAACTACAAGAAAATATTTTTTCTTCAGTTTTTGATGAGAGAAATGGCTGCTCCAGTATCCGGTTTCTAAGGTGAGTTTTCTTGGAGATCCAAAACGGGCGAACCTACTGTACCCCCAAATGTGAACCTAGAACGAAAATCCAAGAATATTCCTTTAATATATATCATAAGCTAGTAGACCACGTGGGGGATTTTGAAAATATCCATTTTCCGCAAAATGGTTAGCATATGGATAGAAAATTCACTTTTTCACATAAAAATTACATACTCGATTGTTTATAAAAGAAAAAATTTACAACCTATCGAAAAATCCCTACGTAGTCTACTAGATTATATATGTATGAAGATACCCTCAAAATTTGAGGGTAATCGATAAAGATTTGTAGCTGCTATCGGTTCGCCCGATTTGGAGAACGGTGATTGGAGAAAGACGCGTTTAAAATTGTATTGGGTAACATTTTACGGTGGAGAATTATGGTATACCTTCAATCTACGATGCCTCCACCGTATTGTTGGCCTTCTATATCAACGTAAAGTTCTTATCCTGCTTTTCTTGCTGATTTTCAGGCGATTCGAGCTGTTTGTGCAGCCTCACTCAGCGATCGGTTCGAAAAATCGATGCGGAGTTGGTCTGCCTCAACACAGAAATTGTAGCAATTGCTGCCAATTGTCATATCCAACTATCGCATAACTTGCATTACACTACAAATTCCATCGTTGAAAATGCAAACGGCAAGTTGCCCAGCAATATCTAATACAGTTTTCCCACTTGACGTAGATTCGGGAACCATTGACCACACCGTTGCGTTGAAACTTACGTTGCTATTTTGGGTGAAACCACCTAAGCAACGAGTTAGAAGATGGTCGCTGCTCAACTCTTTATAGATCGCCTTGATCGCAACGAAAATTGTTTCCAACAGAACCGGCTTGTGTACAAAAGTATTTAGTGTATTGGTGGCTCTTGTCTTTTGCCACGAATAGCAAGAATGTTCACCAGCTGGACACTTGTTGTGTTGAGGATTTTCATTCGTTGACAGCTTATGATATAATGCCGCCCAAATTTCATTCTTAATTTTTTCTACAGAATTCGTAATTTCTGCGAATAGCCAAACCATAGTAAACTGCAAGCTCATCAATAAGCTCATTCGTTAATTTTCCTTCTCCCCTGAGACCGCGTACATTCTTTTTAAATTTCTAAGCCTAAGCCCATTCTTTTCTGTACATCATCGATACATTCTTTTTTTTTCATGATAAAGTTTTCATACGGTTCTGACTTCAAAAGACCCGCAAAGGTTTTACTGTCACCATCTCCAACATAGCTGCCGTATTTCACGTGATGTAAACTTTTAGAGCGCCGAAACATGTCGATAACTGCATCCACCTCCATTTTGCCAGCCGATCGTGTGTGATTTATTTGACAATTATTTTGATGTGTTCGGGATTCTATTTATACCCTTTCAACACCAGGCCAACTACCTTTTGAGCATTCTATTACCCTGCGGGTGTTAGCTTCTTATTTTAACTCCAGCCAGATACGTTTAATGGGAGAAACAAATGTAGCTAGAAATAAAATTAATAATTATTACAAACAGCATATATTAATCGATAGAAAAGCATTGTAAACATTGAGGCACATACATCCAACACTTTTATATTATAAGAATTCATAAAAGATTACTGGATAATAACCTAGGATACATCAACATCCAATACAGGTTTCTATAACAAGGATATATGTACTTGGATGAACGGGAGTCAAGGAGAATTAAAGTTTTCGTTTCATGGAAAACGGAGAAATAAAGCAGTGTAGTCCTGGTTTCCAAAAAAATAAATAAATAAATAAAAAGTTTGTTTGGTTAGCGACGAAGAAAATTGACAAGAAAGATAAGTCAACAAATAAGTCTATAAATATATTTGGAATAAAAGGGTTTTAAGAATAAGTACCAGGGAATAAAGGAACCTCACCATACCGGAGAAGATAGAATCGAAGAAGGGGAAGAATCCATAGAAATTAAAGGTGCATCGAGAATAGAAGTTAAGAGAGCAGATATAGGAAGAACCATCAACGAAAAAGAAGGTACACTCACACACACACATACACACACACACAACACTAGGTAATTATCTTTATTTTATGTTAAATATTTCTCAAAATTTATAAATATAATTTGTTATAATTTATGCTTTTTATATCATTAATTAAGAGCTAGGCCGGTGCAATTTTCTTTAAGAAATTTAACTAAATTCTCAGTGCGCAGTACTGATTGTCGGAATTTCTGTTAGCCGTGTAAAGATGCATACGCAGAGAGCAACACAAATGACCGGCGCTGCTGGATGCTCGGTGAAGCTTTCTCAAGCTCATTGTTTACGTGTGACTGCATGGGTGTGTCCTTGGCCGGATGGAAACTCAGACTCGTATCAAGACTTTGATTGTTTTGATGCCTGAACTCGCGTCAACTCGCGTAAAAATAATAAATTCATAGATCGCGGTCCTGTAAACCCGGTCCTGAGTTCCCGTAATTGAGCAATGTGGCCCGAAATCACACCGCACGTGGGACGAGGTTAACTCTTGTCCGACACCTACTTGTTCTAAACGCTGTGCCTTCTAAAATATCTTACTTGAGGTTCTAAAATTTCGCAGACGAACAAAATAATTAAAAATAAATCAATTTTTTGGTCGGTCCAGATAGTCAGACCTTCTTAATCGTCCAAGCCAAATTGCACACGCGTTTTGTCTTTTAATGCTAGTTTTCTTGCCTGACAAAAGAAAATTTCTTGTTCGGAAGGACAAAGGAAGTAATAATTATGTCGTTAGAGAAGCCATGTAGGAAGCTTCGAACTCGATAGGACCTCTACGTCTACGTCCAAACTTATCAATTCAAAAGTTCATTGGATTGTTTTGGTAAGGCTTATAAATAAGGATAGTGAGTATCTACAAAAGGAATGGGCCGAACGATATCGATAAATTGCAGAAACAGGAAGTCCAAATGTTTCGAAATGACTTACCTCCTTAAAAATTTTGAAATGCCTGCAAGCTCCGCTGGATGTTAAGTTATAAAAAGAAAACGCCTTAGTATTTGCTAATAGACTCTATTTCCAAATCATTACAAATTGCATATATGCTTATCGCTAATTCAACTCACATTTAACACGTATTTATTGCTTGTATACATTATGTAGAACCGCGTAATAGGTATACGCGCTTCGAACGATCTAAAAGAATCAATTATAACGATTAGATTAGGGGCATAAAATTCGAAGGTCCCATACCATAACGAAGGTCCTCAACGACAGCGTGAAGAACGGCCCCGCCTTCAACGTTGTCGGTTCCGTCGCCCTTTGCATAATCATCAGCAGTATCCTCTTCGTCCGGGTACTACAAGCGTACCAATCGGCCATGAAACAGCTTCTCGCGATTCCGGAACTCTTTGCGCAAAATTACTAGTTAAATGCTATCTTTGTCGCTTAACAGAACATATTACTTGAACTGCGATATCTTCCGCAAATATACACCAGGACAGTATTTGCATCATATATCCAAATGTATAGAGGACGCACCAGAAGAATGAGAAACTTCTCGTCGGTACCTTTGATAATGATTTGGGAGATAATTTGATCTTGGAGCGAATAGGTCGGAAATTTTTACCAGAAAAACTTCAAATCCGCTGACGCATATACCGACAATACTGAAGAAAATTTGACCGAAGAGTATTATCGAAAGGGATCCCTCCATCATGTTGTAGTACCTGCAAATATTGAAATTATAGCGATTTGAGTGAAGGTGAAAAGTTCTGTTGCGCAATGAAAGTATGTTTTGTCCTTATAATCTGCCCTAGCCTTCTTATGGCATCTAATTTCGTGAAAAATTAACCAGCTCCAGAGCTAAAGCTTAGAGTCGTCAAGGAATAGTAGAGTGAGGTCGAATTAGTTCTTTCTGCTTTAGTACCCTCCCCAGCGTAATAAGTTAGGATAACTCGAATATATACTCACTCCAATATGGCGTTATGATGACGAATGCACCCCTTAAGACGAAACTGGATCCGACTTTCTTGTTTAGCATAGGAATCTTCAGTGTTTCGCTTGCACGAATTCTTCAAGTTGTCCTTGAGGATTTGAAATTGGGCAGCGGTATTCGCGATCAACGCCAAAATTGTACTCTCCACCGCAGCGTACACAA
This sequence comes from Chrysina gloriosa, assembly GCA_038088585.1. NCBI lineage: Eukaryota > Metazoa > Arthropoda > Insecta > Coleoptera > Scarabaeidae > Chrysina > Chrysina gloriosa. Next base: position 47,046,146 of record CM076093.1, on the reverse strand, counting down.
CAAATGATACTGTAAGGGATACGACCTCGTAAACGTGCCAGAATTTTATATCAAAGTCCACGAATATCCAAATTGATACCGGAAGGGACTCCAAGTCCCGAGGAACGAACATCGCCAAAGACACCGAGAAAAGCAAGCAACCCAACCGCATCAGACCATCGAATATTTTCAAATGTTTAATAACTCTCGACACGAAGCGATCCTGAGCGACGGTACGAGTATTGAACGAAATTTCGGATTTCAGAAAAATTTCGATGTTAGTTATCCTTTTCGTGCAGGAGTAAGTGAATAGTCTGATTAACTGGAAAGTGAAGCCCCATCGAATGCTCGCGCCTTCTAATAATTTGGAGCGACCTTCGATGAGTGCTTTCATCACCATCAGAACGGGTAGTAACGTTACAATCAGAAGGACTATTACGTTCATGATCTTGTGATAAGGGTGACGTCGTAGTACTACACCGGAGTAAAGACCGAAGAACCACAGTAGTCTTCTCGATAAATATGCCACGTCCGTCGGTTTGGGTCTCTGAAACAACATCGACATGTTATGTATATAAGTTTTGAGGGTGTATTGATTAGGCAACCACGTAACCGCGAAATTCGTCTCTGTTATTTGCGCTTTAACCTCATTTCTGCTTGGATTCTGTTCGTTACGTTTGACATTTTACTTTCTTTCCATACGATTCTTTGCTGTAGAGCTGTGCTATTATGACTGGTTATGCGCGATACAAAGTTGAAAAGCAAAAACAGCGCGTTTATAATGTTGAATATAGAGAAAACATTTTACCGCTGTTCGCGGCCATAAGCCGCTGAGAGTTGCTATGAAAAGTTAAGCAATAAATTCCGAAATTTAATTGCTTTTAATGTGGAGCGAGGAAAGCAAATTGAAATTCAACGCTACGAAGTCGAAGGCTCTGTTTTTTGGGAAAACGGATCCATATATTGGAAAGAACAAGTAAAATATCTAACAGTGATAATTGATAATGAACGAAATTTTAAGAAGCACATTCAATACGCAACATCAAAAGCGCATGAAAGGGTCCTGTTACCGCTCCTATGTCACAACTCCGCCCTCAATCTGCGGACGAAGATGGTTGTTTCCAAAATTTACTTGAGAACGATTTAGTTAGATAGTTGACTGCAGCGAAGTCCAAATTCAATAGATTCATAATGAGCCCAAATAAGATGCTACGAATGATCTCCTCTGCCCCGTGGTTTGTCCGAAACATACAACTGTATTGGTAAGGGCCACATTGCAGAAAACACAGAGTTCGGACAACTAGATGGTGTGTTATACCGCTGCGGTCGGGGTACAGAACCTGCTGCGGAATTGATGAATGAACTACCATTATCTCCAGATGTGGACCTATTGCAAAAAAATCTTCTGGAGTTCAGTCGAGGACTGTGAATCAATATCGCCGTCGAAAACGTCATTCAGTTTAGCTTTCCACGGCAAGATGTCGGGCATTTGCGTCACATGTAAAAGCGGAAAATTCGTTCTTATCACCAAGAATTTTTTGATTGTACTTAAATGGAAATGACACTATATCACATCGGTAAACTCCTCACCACACAATTGTTTTAAATAAATAAAATCGGTGACAACGCAAACATTATCGCAACCCTTTTTTGCCCTTTCCTTTCCCATATTCTTTGATCTGGTGCATGGATTTCCTTCTAGGTCTTCCTTTTCATCGTTTACTAGGTCCTCTTATATCAAATATTTTCTTTGCTAGTCTGTCTCGGTTGATCCTTACCACACATGCCTGTACCAGATTAATTGCTTTGTTTGAATTTATCCTAGTGTCGGTTTCTGGTTTATTGTTTTCTTAATTTCATTGTGTCTTATTCTGCCCAGTTTGGTTATTTCTGTTATTTTCTTAATTTTTTTGTCATTTATTGTTCAGTTTTGATTCCCGTATGTCAGGGTTCCAGAAATAAGGAAGGACTGCTAAGAGTATTCGAGAGAAGAATAATCAGAGTGATGCCTGGGCCAAAGAAGGTAAATACGGGAAATAATGGGAGGAGAAGACATCGTCAAAATAAAAATCACTTGGGACACTTATGGAGAAGTGATGGGGAGAGTAATATCAAAATGATAACAAATTGGACTCCAATGAAGAGAAGACCAAGGGAAGGCCTAGAGGAGGATGAATTAACCAAGTGACAGAGGATTTCAAAATAATGAAAGTAGACAACTGGAAGCAGAAGGTACAGGAGAAGAAATTATGGAGCGGTGTTGTTGCCAGGGCTCGGGAGCACGAAAGATTATAACTAACTAGGCGATCGATTGGGGAGTTTTAAATGGAAACGGTGAAAATTCCGATGAGGAATGTGGTGCTTTATGTGTAAGTCAGGGTTGGTACTCTAGTTGCGTTGTGGATCTCCAGCCTTACTATCCTATCTATTTCTTTGTGTCACAAAATTGTTTTGTTGAGGGTGGAACCAATTTTGCTAATTTTGTTTCCTCTATTTGCCATTCCACACACAATCTTTCATTGTTCGTCACTACGCCACCAAGATAATCACAGGTCGATATTAGTTTTTATTTACATTTTATCTTTCTCTCTAGTTATTCACGTGTTTGTTTTCTTTTGATTATCATCTCTATTGTGTTTACTTCCATGTTTTCTATCTTTCCTGTCCATAAGTTTAGCAATTTTTGCATCTCGCTCTTAAAGTTCCATGTCAGTACCACATCATCTACGTAGAGGAGATTACTTACTTTCACTGGTTTAAAGTTTTTATATCCTATAACCGTATTGAGTTTTTCTGCCTTTTGCCTTATTTCCTTTGATATGTTGTCCATTATGATTATAAATAATAGTGGGCTTAGGCTATCTCCTTATTTTATTCCTTTGTTCATTCGGGAACCTTCCGATACTTCTCCGTCTAATTGTACCCTTGCCTCCATCTCTGCGTATGTGGATCACATGGCTTCTATTAATTTTCTCGGTACTTTCAATATTCCAGGCTTCTCCATATTTCCTCTTTTATTACTATTATTTATACTTATTACTATTATTTAGTTTGTCTTCCTTGTCTAAACGCCTCTTTGTGTGTATTCAAGTTTTTCTTCTACGTATTCTCTCAGTCTTCTCTGTAGTATCTTCGTATATAACTTGTAACCAGTTTGGACCAGACAGATTGCTCTATAGTTGTCACATTGTTTTTGTTCTCTTTTCCTATGTACGGGGATTATCAGATTTGTCTTCCTACTATGAGGAATCCTGTGGGTTAACCAAACTTCTTTAATTATGATCCACAACCATTTTCTTCCTTTTTCCTCCACCCATTTCATCATCTCCATTATCATTTCATCTTCTTCCCAGCCTCCCTATTTTCTTACTCTCTAAGTTTTCGTCTGCCGCTTCCTTATATATTTCCGGACTCCGGAGTTCCTTTGAAGTTTTAGTACTTTTAGTATTTCCTTCTTTCCCGTTTTCATTTGATTCCCATTTATCTCGTATCGCTCTAATTTCTTTCCTCCTAATCTCTTTCAAACTTTGGACTTTTGTCGGGAATTTTCTATTGTTCACTCTAAGTTCTTCATTCAATACCGTTCAAAAAGGAAAAGAAAAGAATCTTCGGGTTAATCGATAAAAAATATTGGAGATTGATTGAATCGTATTGCTAAATGCGCTATATCGTTTTGACTTTGGATAAATGGATTATCAAGACTTCTTGTATCGCAAAAAGCATCAATTATAATTCTTTATTCTAATTATTATTTTCGATAGAAACTAGACCAACGTGGAATCGTACTGATGGTGGATAAATGACAAACGATACATGATAAATCTGACAATACACTAATGAGTAAAATTACTTCGCTTCTTACCAAGCTGCCCTTTTACTTTTCTAAATAAGAATTCCGCAATTATTCAGTTGCCAAACCACACCATGTCGGCCTTTTCAATGTCTTCGTCAGTGAAGACACCGGATGTGTAATTATATTCATATATCCTATTATAATTCAACATTTAGTTACTATTTGCTTTGCAGCACATAAGTATACTTGCATATGTTGTCGAAACTTTACTAATACGACTTCAACTTACCCGAGATGTTTTGCAAGCGAGTTCATGTTCTCCCGTCTTATTGTGCAAGATTCTCATATGGTATGTTCTGATCTGTTACTCTTCACCGATTCCTTTTTTCAATATTCACAATAACTGCAATCGACAAAAATCTAGAAAATACATGAATCCAAATTCCAAAACGGTATTAGAAATGCAGTGCTTTGGGATACGAATGATAATAAAATAAAACCCGGAGGACTTTCTATATAACAATCTACTGAATGTCGATCATTATATAGAAGATCCTCCAGATCCCATTTTATTAAGTTTTTCGCTCCCAAAAATAATTCACCCATAAGAATGGTGCTAAAATTAAATAAAACGGCAACAAATCGCGGTAAAATCTTACTTATTTATTTGGAATTTTAATATCTGGAATATGGCATCGTGCATCATTTAAAAATGCCCATTTGCAGAAAATAGTTCCTCAAGTTGTCGCTGTTGATAGGCTTGATTCTTTAATCTAACTGAATATCAACATTTTTATGTCATCTGCTACACGAGCAGCAATCACACCGTGACCAACAACGATCGTACTATTAAAAACATGGAGGGGTAGTTGTTTAGGTTATAAGTCGCGTCGGCTCGTTCCCTCTTGTAATTAATTAGGACAAGGAAAAAACAAACAACCCAAAACGTAAACATTTTACTAGAAGCTGAAGAACAAAGTTAGAAAAAAGACATAGGGATTTGTCCTTAAAAGTTATATTGGATAAGTACAATATTTACGATTAATAGAGCAACAAAAGAATGGTTTGGATATGTGTTTAAATATAGCGTTCGAATCAGTAATAACTGAGTTTGTTAAAAATGTGGATGACGTGTTATCATTAAGTAGTGTAATTCGGACTGACGGTGTCACCCCAACGAATTTTATTATTCAATGATAACTTGTCATTGATAAGTTATCATCACTACTTAATGACAACACGTCATCTACCTTTTTAAAAATCTCCAATAATAACCTCTCCATGAAGTACCCCTTTAAGTATTGGAAAGATAAATTTATTGGGAGATTTTACAGATAGGATATATTTATCCGTCTTTTCACTACCACATAAGTAATATTTAAGAAATGCAAATGCACGTCAAGTTTTGTTTCGAGGGTGAACTACTTTTTCTTTTAATATACCATGATACCCCATTCAATGATATATCATACTTAAATATTTGGCTAGCGGCGAACTATACATCGAACTATTGCAAAATCGAATTAATCTCTTAGTAATACAAAGTTTGGAAAACCAGGGGTTGGGTTACCTCAAAACAGTTGTGTTCCAAATACAATCGCAAAATATGGGCAAAGTTGGACTTAGAATTACTGAAGAATGGAAGCCTATATCACCAATAGCCTATATAGCCTATATAGCCAGTAGCCTATATCATCATCATTGTCTCCAACAAACTGGTGTACAATACAAAAATTTAATCAACTATTTTTTTGAATAAAAGTTGATAATTTTACAATTCTTGCTTAGCATTACTTTTTCTCTGCTATAACCCCCAAACCAAATGTCAAAGCTTGATATATGATTAAATTCGTAATGAAAATAGCTTTCCAACGATGTCTCACAAATCGTATCATCATATTTAAGAATTTTATGTTACGAGTGAGAAGCTTAAGGGGGTAAGTTTATATCACGATATCCTAATCAAAGTGGTCCCTCCTCGAAACAAAAATTTACGTGTCTTTGCATTTTTTAATAGTTCTGTTAGTTTCGGATGTAGGCCGCCTGGAAAACAATTTTATAGACTACATAAACTTATAGAGAACTGCATGGAGAGGTGAAAACACCGACCCTAAGACGAAAAGAAGTGGCAATGACGAAGGTAGCAATAGAAAGGGCCTAAAGCCTTCGGTGTGCTTCGGAACGATCGGAATTCTGCTGTGAAAAAGAAAGATACTATTAAACCTAGAGTCCTGGGGCCTTGATCTCGAGCAATGGGGCTCAGAGCTCAGTGCTAGGGGCTTGCACTGTATCACACACATATTGTACAAAGTTCGGGTTTTGAAAATGCCAAAACTTTGGGGAATTTCCCGATTACCTGTTCAATATTGAGTTGATAGTATACGTTTTTATGGATAATTATCCTCCTTTCAGTGCAAATTAGATAAAATCATCCTTTTCTACCATAAACTTCGCTGACACTCTAGAGTCTAGGTACTCATGATCTATACAACCAACCATATTTGGCACTACAGATCTAACTTCATATAAGTCGTATATTATCAAGTCAATGTGAAATAGGGAATACGAAATGTATATATATATATATATATATATATATATGTAGATCTCTATCTATATGAAGAGGAATATCAAGGAAATTATTAAAGGGGGACCATTTAAGTCGTAGTCAAATGAATGGAAAGAACTTGTTACCTGCTTAGATTTAGAAATAAAAACTTTGAGTTTGATTATTTCGTTCAGACCTGGAGTTTAGGTTTTATTCCTTCGTTTTCAAAGGAATTCTAAAGAAAAAGAAAGGATTTCGAGAGACAATTTGATATTTGACCAAGGAGAAAATTTAACTGGAAGCAATTTAAGATCGAGTAAAAAAATCTTAAATATTACCTTCATATTCAGATGATCGCTTCAAGAAAGCAACAAGAAAAAAACGAAATCGAGTTGCACGTACCTCTCAATTATTCGTTGCAATGTTTCGTACGTATGCACATTTACAGTGCAGGAATGCGCCATATGGACAAACGGAACGAGTATATATAACAGTTCGAGACTTCATTACTTATTTATCCGACGCAAGGGAATAATATATTACTACTTGAAGATTATACCTATAAATTGCATTATTAAAAGTGATTACAAGCTCCTACAGAAGAACAAACGAAAGGGGGAAAATTATCTTTTTAATTGGTGCGTAATTATACTGAAACAAACGCCGTAAGAAGCTACTCCGTTTTCGTTGTTGGCCCTATACAGGCCGTCAAAGTATGTTATCTACTCCTTTCCGATCTCATTTGATGATTTCATCGATGAATCAAAATAAATCTAGCAATGAAATTTACGAAGTCGAGTGAATGTGCCAATTTTATTTTGAATTTTCATTTCAAGGTTGTAACAGTTTCATTGATTTTCACCTCCTCCAATTCGTACCCGTATTTTCAGTAGTTCAATAGTTTTAACATTTCTAAATAGTTAAAGAAAGTTTCTCTGAGTACTGAATGCTTTACTCATTCGTTTCCGATCTCGGTGTTTAAGAAAGATGGAGGCCGAAAGAGTACCACATAAGTTCTGTAAAGCACTTTGTACCAATGATGTAGGTCAGAAATCTTCACCCATTTCTAGTTTATCATCTGCTTATATCGCCATATATCACAGATAAACGTACTTGTTTGTGAAAAAAACTTTAAATATGGAGTTCGAAATAGTCGTATTACGTTCCAAATTTGAAAAATTTTCTTCCTCTTTCTTGGTTACTAAAATCGGTAATATTATCGTAAATCTCTCTGATATGTATCTCTGGGCACAAAATATTAAGGCGCAGTAGTGCTCTTATCCTACCTTTGATTTAATCATCCCAAGTCAAATTGGGCATTCCTTTTACCTTTTAATACCAGAGGTGTATTTCGTTTCAAATGCCCGATGCAAACAAAAGAACCCTTATTGTTCGAAAGGACAACGGAAGTAATATTGCTTAACCAAAAATAACAAAATAGGTGACAAGCTCGAAAAAGGGGATACATAGAAAAAAGTACCAACAAATACAACAACTGCACGCACAGAAGGGAACAACAGGAGCATATTCCAAATGGAATGGATTCAAGGATTTGATATTAACAGTGCCAGAGAGACGAAAGTAACTAAGAAAACTTTTAAGACAACAGAACGGTGGACAACAAACGTACAAAGGACTATCAAGGAAAGGAAGAATGCGTGGAAAAGATATCCCAGAAAATCTGAAGATTATGAAAAGTACAAGACGAAAAGAAAAAGAGGGGAAGGAGTAAGTGAAGGGAGCAAAACAAGAATCATGGAGGACATTTGGCCGAAATATGAGCGATAACTTCAGAAAAAATCAAAAATTATTTCGCGGTTGAGTTTAAAATAGCTAGAAAAATGAATATAGAAGTATGAAAGGTATAAAAGGACAAAGACGGAAGTAGAATTACCGAACGAAACTGATATAATAGGGTGACGGAGGCAGTATTTTTATGAACTACTGAACATGGAGGAACCAGATACAGCAGAAGAAGAAGAGACTCGAGGTAACAATTTGAACATGTCCAAAGTAACGGTACAGAAACTGAATGAAGCCATTGATAAATTAAAGCTAGGAGGAGCAGCAGGTATAGGAATGAAATAATACCAGAAATGATCATATACTCGGATGAAACAGGAAAGGATACATTCACGGTCTTACTAAACGATATTATCGGAAATAACAAGGTACCCAGGGAATGGAATATGGGAATCAGCTTACCTCTACATAAAAGAGGAGACGTGGGAGAATGTTGGAACTATAGAGGCATAACTTTAATGAGTGTCCCAGCAAAAGTTTCGGCCAGAATAATAGAAGGGAGAATAAAAGAGGATATCGAAAGATCACTGGAGGAATCTCAATATAAGTTTAGAAAAGGTTGACACAAATATCACACCACCACACAATTGTTTATAACAAAATCGGTGACACGTGTTTCGCTAGCTCGAGGCAAGCATCTTCAACAACCGTATAAACCGAAGTGACAAATTTCCAACATTAAAAAATTCCTTAATTCCGTCGGGCATTAACCAATTCACACAATGTCCTTGTAAATCTTTAACGTTCATACTTCGGGTTTAGCAGGTACTTTTCCCTTGGCCGTCCACTTAACTTAGTAGGGAATTTGCGCGGGTGAAAAGCGTCCGAGCCGTCACGAAGAGGGAAAATATTTGTGCATGCGCATACATGGTTACAGTAAAAAGTGGGGTAAAAATGCATGTTGTAGGATTTTTAATGTTAGAAATTTGTCACTTCGGTTTATACGGTTGTTGCAGATGCTTGCCTCGAGCTAACGAACCACGTATCACCGATTTCATTATAAACAATTGTGTGGCGAGAAGTTTACCGATGTTGATACTTGTGTCAGTAAATTACTCCACAGTCCTTGCAATCACCTTTATTTAGAAAAGGTAGAAGTATTCAAGATCCAGTTTGTGTAATAAGACAAGCAACAGAAGGAGGGATGTGCGAGAACGTTCAAAACGAAAAGAAATAAACAGGGGGATTATAGAAATATTAAAGAACATGTATAATATAACACTAAATGTAATAAAAACTGACAATGAGGAATATCGAGAGTTCAAAACACGAAATAGACTGAAGTAGGGGTGTATTTTAAGCCGACTTTTGTTCTCGGTTGTGTTGGATGAGGCATTAACGAAGGCTAAAAAGAGGATGACCCTGCTGACCTTGGGTTATTGGAAAATAAAAAAGGTGGTCCCATCGAAGCTTCTACTCGCAGACGACATGACAATCGTTGCAGACTCAGGCGAAAATATACAGTATAACCGCAATGTAATGCGGGAACGATCAATATGAAAAGACGCACAGAATAATATGGACACACAGTTAATAATGCAAACAGAAGAAAAATGTTTTACCTTCGAAAGAGTGGTGGAATTAGTTTACGTAGGTGTGAAGATTAAGGGAAACGGCCAGGAAGGATCGGAGATAGAGGCTCATATAACAAAGGAAAGTATGAAATTCGGGATGTTAAGACCACTAATGAAATCAAAATTATCATAGCAAGAACAACTAAGGAGAGAATATACAAAACGATAATTATACCAACGGTTACGTATGCGTGCGAGGCGTGGGTATTAAGGAAGGAGGATGAGGGAAAGCTGGAAGGATGGGAGAGAAGAATTCTCAGAGCGGTATACGGAGAAATAAACACGAAGGACGGATGGCGACGAAGGACAAACGAAGAAGTGAAGAATATGTACAATGAATCCAAGATAACAGCAGTGGCTAGAGCACAACGCATAAGATGGCTAGGCCATGTCCAAAGACTGGATAAAGATAGAATGCCTAAAATGGTTTTAAGCAGAAAACCAGTTGGGAAAAAATAGAAGGGCCGGCCTCGCAAGAGATGGTTCAACAGCGTCGAGGAAGATATTCAGAAGATCAGCGTTGGAGACTGTAGAGGTAATGCAAAGGATAGAAGAATAGGGAGAAGAATAGTAGACGAGGTGTTAGAAAAGTTATAGTTATTTTGTTAAATTGGGCTAGAGCTATGTTTAATTTTAATAGTTGTAAAACTGTGTAGTATGTGCCCAAGGTCTGCAAGGCCTGTTGAGCATCATTAATAATAATATGAAGAGAAACGTAAAAAAATAAAGTCGATGATTATTTCAGCGGACAAGAGAACACATCAAATTAAAATGAAAGGTCAGTGCATCGAAAAAGGGACAGAATTCAAATATGCACCCTGCAATCTACAATAGAAGAAGGTGGAACCTTAGGTATGGAAATAAACGACAAAATAGGAAAGACGGGAAGAATATGTACCTCATTGAAATCAACATACCATCATAAAGTGCAAATGGGAAAAAATAGTGAACCCAATACTTATGTATGGCAGCGAATCGTGGACACTATCCAATAAAAGCAAAAGTAAAGTAAATGCAACAGAAGATGAGGTTCCTAAGGAAAATAAAAAATAAAAGAAGCTTGGACAAAATCAGGAACGAAGCATTCAGAAGAAACTTTAAGATAAAACTGGTACAAACAAAAATAGAGGCAAGACAAATGGGATGGTTGGGATACATTCGCAGAGTGCCAGAAAACAGGTTAACCGGGACGGTACACGAGGCACGCGTACAAGGTTGTAACAGAAGAGAAAACCCGAGAAAAACATGACAGGAGGCTGTGCAGCAAAGGGTACAAGAAAGAAGAATACGATTGGAGCAGGTCAAAAACGTATCACAGAAGAGGAAAATATGGAAGGAGATGGTCAGCTCAACTCGGGTCAGCAGTCTTCAACATTAGTGTAGGAAGATTCAGGATTGAGTAAGTAAGTAAGGGAAGTAATGTAGGGGATTCTAACCTCAACGTCTACGTCCAAACCAACCAATCCCATTGATTAATGGCATTGCATTTGTGAGGGTAATAAGTAATTATAATCCGTGTCCATCGAATCGAGTGATATCAATTAGTTGCAGAAACAGGAAGTCCGAATGTTTTAAAGTGTCTCAGCTCGATTAAAGAATTTGGAATAACCGCAAGCTCCGTTAGGTGTTAAGTTATAAAAGAAAACGCCTTAGTACTCGCTAATAGAATCTATTTCCAAATCATTACAAATTGCACATATGCTTATCGCTAATTCAACTCACATTTAACACGTATTTATTGCTTGTATACGTTATGTAGAACCGCGTAATAGGTATATGCGCTTCGAACGATCTAAAACAATCAATTATAGCGATTAGATTAAAGACATAAAATTCGTAGGTCCCATACCATAACGAAGGTCCTCAACGACAGGGTGAAGAACGGTCCCGCCTTCAACGTAGTCGGTTCCGTCGCCCTTTGCATAATCATCAGCAGTATCCTCTTCGTCCGGGTACTACAAGCGTACCAATCGGCCATGAAACAGCTCCTCGCGATTCCGGAACTCTTTGCGAAAATTACTGGTTAAATGCTATCTTTGTCGCTTAACAGAACATATTACTTGAACTGCGATATCTTCCGCAAATATACACCAGGACAGTATTTGCATCATGTATCCCAATGTATAGAGGACGCACCAGATGAACGGGAAGCTTCTCGTCGGTACCTTTGATAATGATTTTGGAGATAATTTTATCTTGGAGCGAATAGGTCAGCAATCTTTACCAGAACGGCTTCAAATCCGCTGACGCATATACCGACGATGCTGAAGAAAATTTGTCCGAAGAGTATTATCGAAAGGGATCCCTCCATCATGTTGTAGTACCTGAAAATGTTAAAATTACAACTGATTGAATAAAAGTGAAATGTTTGAAGCAGCAGTGCAAGTACATTCGGTGCCCATAATCTGTCTTATTTTTCCCATGATATTTAATTTCGTGAATAATGAACCAACTCAAGGGCAAAACCATAGAGTCCTCAAGGAATGAAATCATTTTTTTCTGCTTTGCTACTCTCGCTAGTGAAATAAGTTAGAGCAGCGGTTCCCAACCTTTTCTCATTGGCGCACCGCGTGACACGTTATTCCTTTAGATTGTACCCCTCATTTAAGCAATTTGGTGAGTAACCATATTGTTAATTTTAGATGTTGCAACTTTAAATTAAAAGAAAAAAGCTAATTTATAACGTTGATAAAGAGAATATATTTCATATATGTAAAAATAAATCCATTTTTGATACAAATATAAAAATAATTTTCATTATTGATTGTTATTGCAAAGGCCGTATCCATATCATTTGGCATTAATCTAAACCAGTAATTGGAAGTAACATCAGATTGGCTTTATTGCAAATAGTGGAATAGCACATAACATATCATATTAAAAATACGTTATGTTTCTCACAATTTTTAACTTAATCATATAGGTACCTACAAGTACCTATTTCTTGTTAATAAAGATAATAATTCGCAATTTGTGTTTTTATTATTCCCGGTACAAACTACAGAACTGAGGAATAATGTTACGGCTAGTCTGTAATTGCATTCCAATGATAAATAGTTTCTACATTCCAAATTCGAGCAAAACAATTTCGAGAAATTGCCGTTAGAGGAACTTGTATTTCAAGGAAAGCCATATTCGAGCATTTTAACTTTCGAGCAATTGAATTCGAGCAAACGATTTCGAGCAATTGCATTCGAGGAATTTGACGGAGACGGTTCTTTTACGCAATTTTATGTTTATTATTATAATATATACACATTTAATATATTACAGCAATTTACCTAGAACCCAAGAGAACTAACTTGAAAGTATTTAATTTCGTATTAAAAAAGTTCAGTGTGAGCCGTGTCCTTGTTTTTTCTCGCATAATTTTTTTATATCAGGTTCCACTGATGGAAAATATAATCTCAGAACTCGAACTGCCTTCAACTGATTGCGGTATTTATTTTTAATATATAGATGGGAAGAAAATGCTTTTATACAGACACAGTACTCGTAAATGGCAACAAAAGCTGAAGTACTTCATCAGAAACTAGCTCAAATTCTTTATCGATGTTTGTCCAACAGTTAAATCGACAGTTTGACTTAAATTTGCATTTTAGAATCGAATCGGTTGTAATTGCGATTTAATTTCTTCGTAGTTGACAATTTAGCTACCTGAAAATATTCCTGTTCAAATGGATTCAGAATCCAATAGTTCGTGTTGCCACCTTTTTGGAAGGTATTTCTGGATATCCGATTTTAATTGTTGTAAGTGTTCACTTATCTGTTGATCTAATTCCGGAGGAAAATCGTAATTTGTTTTCACATAAGCAACTGTGCAATGTTTCAAACACCCCAGGTTAGCCATTTTTAATATATAATTTCCAATAATCCAATTTTTAATCGTAGATTCCATTTTGTCAGACACACTAAATACCCTCGTCTTATTTTGGAGTGCCTAATTTAACTTATTTATATGTAGAAAAATATCTGATAAATATGCGAGAGCCAGAAGCCATTTATCGTCATGCAATTTTGATGGGAGCTTGAAAGGATTGCTTGTAAGAAAAACTTGTACCTCGTGCCTAAGCTCAAATAATCTGGTAAGAACTTTACTACGAGATCTCGCCATCTCACGTCTGTATGAAGGAGCTATTTGGCATGAAGACTCATCATGTCATCACATAGAGCTTTGAAAATTCTTGAGTTTGTGGGCCTCGATTTTATAAAATTAACCACTTCGACAGCTCCATCAAGAGCTAGTTTCAAATCACGCCGAAGGCTTTTCAGAAGCTAAATTTTGTCTATGTATCTATCAATGCCTTCAATTTACGTGCGGAGTTACTTTCATTACAAGGCTGCGAAGATCGAAGTAAACACCTGATATGGGCTTGGCACCATCGGTTCCTAAGTTAGCAGTTAGACCAATCAGTCCCCTTTTCTTTGACGTAAGAATCAATAGCATTAAAAATATCTTCTCTTCTTATGCGTTCTGACAAGGGATAACAAAATAATTGGTTTTCTTCAATTTCAACCAAACCAAATACCAACAAAATAGCAAAATTGGCAACATCGCTTTCATCAATTTGAATAGCGAAAAATTTACTATTTTTTTAATTCGGCTTATTATCGTCATTTCAACATCATCAAACATATCCTGAATTGTTTTAGATAATGTATTGTTCGAAAGTTGATGTTTGTATGATACATATGAGAGGGATTCGATATGAATACATAAAATTTGTATACGAACTTACACCTCTTGCAAAGCCGTACTGACGAGCGGTATAACCGCGAAACGTACGTCTACGGATGGCAAGAGAAGATCAAAATTTTGTAATTATTGTTCGAAGGGTGAATGTTGTTCATCTTAGGTACTTGATCTTCTCCAATCATAAAGCAAACAGCATCTTTTATACAAGGAAGACTCAAATTCTATGGTATGATTTTTGCCACATTTAGCAATATGGTAACTATCTTCAACGGTATTTCTTGAAATTTTTGTTAGATGACAGGATGTATGACTTCAAACTCGATTTACTCGTATTTTGCTCCGAGTCTTAAAAAAATTATGTTCCTTGTTTTTATAATTAGGATGTTTCATTCGTAAATATCGTAAGAGTAAGGAAGGTTTCACGCAGCCCTCAGATAAAACATCTCCACATACTACATATTGTGGTTTAGGGCAGTTTCCATTTCCTATATAAGTAAATTCATATTTAATATTATTCATTGCAGTACTGTTTTCTTCTGCTACTTGGACTTTACCATTGTTTAGATCCGAAGTGCTGTTGTCTTGAGAGGTATTTACAAATTGAACGCTTTCCACAGTATGTGTTAGCTCCTTTTTCGATTTTGTTCCAACCACTTACCCGTATTTACTGATAAATCAAATAAAAAATTAATAAGAATACTGGATAAATAATGAACAAAATTACCGCTTGTAAAGAAAATCTGAAGAAACTAGCTACGTCCTTTTCCTCGCCAACAATAAACAATACTTTTTATAAACAAAAAATTACTTTTGTTTCCTGGTGGACACATCGTGGATTCTTCCTCCTGTCTTCTTTCTTTCTTCCTTTCTTTCTTTCCTTTATTCTTTCTTCTTTTTAATTTCCCAAAAGTTTCCTTTCCTCTCTTTTCTTTATCTTTCTTTTCTTCTAGATTTTAAGGTACTAGATTAGGCATTCGCTGCATCAATTGCACTTATTGCAGAGGTCTAAATTGTGGTCGACCTCACGCACTGAATCTCGCCTTGTGTTTGTGGCATATAAATTTAATTTATTAATTTGTTTCTATTTCTATATCTGCAATATATAATTCCTTATGTTTCTCTCTGTTTCTGTTGCAATAAAGACATTTATTATTATTATCTATATATTAATACGAAGCGGGTCGTCTTCTCGTACATATTTTAGAGTGTTCCCTCCATGTATCGCGACGGTACATATATCGTTGTTTTCGTATTACAATGCAGATCTGTCGAATGTATATTTCCTCGCGATACGTGCAGTGGAACGCAGGTGAGAGTCTGTAATGTATTGCATATATTACATTTTGTAAATGACCTTGAGTGTCAGGTATTAAGCCGTCTGTAATCAGAATGACACACGCAACGTGATATACGTCAACCACATCAAGTAATGACATATTATTATAGTAAATACGTTGGAGAAACGGACAAAAATTGTGTGGCATAATATTGATTGCACAGAAGGAGATTAAGTGGATTAAGTTGACGTCTCAATACATTGCGAGTGAGTAAAATAATTGTATGTTCAGCTCACCCGTTCGTGCCAAGCATTTACATTTGCGTATTTAATTTATTCGGAAAATTACCATGGCTGAAAACATTATTTTTGAATTATTTTGCATAAAATAAAATATATTTGTTGATATTGTGCAGGAAGAGATTGAAAAAAAGCACACGAGCAGGACTTGAACACACATTCCCATGGGTGCAAAACCTAGATCCTATCCACCGCGCTACGATCTCTTCGTTGAAAAACACTTAAAATTAACGATATAGGAGACAAATAGGATTTCTTTTTCAACGATTTTCTCAAAAAGTAGAGCGCGATTTCTATTTTATTTTACGCGAAAATGCAATAAAGATTCAATGTAAATCAGGTGTGATTGTTTGTATTTGACTGCGTATTAATATATAGATGTTGTGGTCCAATTTTGACCATCGGCCGGTCCTAGTTAGAATTAATACATTATTTTTTCTATCATAATAACTAAATCATGTACCCTTAAACAACTTATCACGTACCGCGGGTTGGAAATCGCTGAGTAACACAAACTTACTCCAATATGGCGTTATGATGACGAATGCACTTCTTGAGACGAAGCTGGATCCTACTCTCTTGTTTAGCGTAGCAATCTTCAGAATTTCGCCGACAGGAATTCCTCAAATTGTCCTTGAGGATTTGAAATTGGGCAGCGGCATTCGCGATCAACGCCAAAATGGTACTCTCCACCGCAGCGTATACAAAGAACGATATCGTAAGCGATACGACCTCGTAAATATGCCAAAACTTCACATCGAATTCCACGGGTATCCAGATTGCCAGCGGAAGGGACTCCAAGTCCTCGGGAACGAATATCGCGAAAGAAATCGAGAAAAGTGAACAACCGAACCGGATCAGACCGTCGAATATTTTCAAATTCTTAACGGCTCTCGACACGAAACGATCCTGAGCGACGGTGCGGGTATTGAACGAAATTTCAGATTTCAGAAAAATTTCGATGTTAGTTATCCGTTTGGAGCAAGAGTACGCGAGTAGTCTGATTAATTGGAGAACGAAGCCCCACAGAATGCCCGAGCCTTCTAATAGTTTTCGGCGACCGTTCATGCAAGCTTTCACCACCATTAGAAGGGGTAGTAACGTTACTATCAGGAGGACCGTTACGTTCATGGTTTTGTGGAGAGGGTGCGGTCGTAGTATTATACCGGAATAAAGACCGAGAAACCACAGCAGTCTTCTCGGTGAATGTGCCACGTCTGTCGGTTTGGGTCTCTGAAATAACAGCGACATGTTACGTTAAGTTTTTGAGGGTGTATTGGTTAGTATTTGCGCTTTGAAACTCATTTCTGCTTGGGTTCTGTTCGTCACGTTTAACACATTGACGTTCTTTCGATACGTTTCTTTTGTATAAAGCTGCGCCGTATGATTCATGTGCGATGCAATGTTGGATACGGAAAAAGTATTTTACCACTCTTAACGGCCACACATTTTGGGGGAACTGAGGTGAAAAAATCTCCGATAAATAATACGGAAATGGCCAAAACACATTTCCCAAGTAGAGGAGTAATGATCTAAGAACTAGGAGTAATGCGGGAAACCAAATCCGTTTGTAAGGGATGCCCGTCGAGATCTGGTTCAGGTCAAGGATGTTACCGCAACTTGCTTAGCGAGGGCCGAACAATACGAAAGTACTAGAGCGTGTGGAAACAAATAACGGGGCCATATTGCAACGCACCTCAGTGATTTAAACGTTAAACAGATGAACCGGCGAAATCAACTTACCTTTTTCAGAAAATATACAGAAAATGGCTTGGGCGCCAACGTGGCTCTACGGTAACCATGTGCACTAACGAATACATTGCCCGACATAATTTTTGTAACAAAGTTCAGCCCGTCATTTCACAATGCTAATATTTCTCTAATAGTAGAAGATATATTGGTGAAACACTAATACGTCCAGTTTTCTCAATATGGAGCATTCTCCCTGTGAGTGGCGCTTGTTCATAGACTCATCGAAATATAATTTAACCCATCTGCACACGGAAAAGTGAAAAATTCGTTCTTATCACCAATTTTTTTTTTTTTGATTATATTTACATGAAAATGTTTCAAAATATGAAAAATAAAAAGAATATTGTATAAATAAAAAATTTTAAAGAATTTTTATTTCAAATAGAATCTAATTAGTTTGCGCAATACGATAAGACTTGAAATGGTCAATCCATAACGCCACATGGCAATTGTCGCATTGATAAAATGTATCTTGTCTTCTTTTTTCTGATAAATAAAGTACACAACGTTTGCGAGTTTTCTTCGGTGAAATCGGTCCGATAAGAGTTGAAAAATGTTGACCGGTAAATTGTAGTGGTAATAATGGACATTGTCTTAATGTACTTACTTTTGGTATACTTTTTCAAGTATTTTTTCCGCTAATTTTTGCTTGAAAACGTAAAATGCTCTGTCCTTATAAATAGTTTCGAAAAAATGTAACTATTCAAAAGAATCATGTCGAGGCAATAAGAAAACTCCTTTTATACACCTTCTAAAAGCGTTGCATAATGCGAAATTTGCTGAGAAGTTGATCACTTCCGTCAACTCCACCCATGCTTTTATTATAGCCTAATTACAAAATTTTGATCTTCTCTTGCCATCCGTAGACGTACGTTTCGCGGTTATACCGCTCGTCAGTACAGCTTTGCAAGAGGTGTAATTTCGTATACAAATTTTATGTATATATGGTCTGAACATTGATGTTTGTACATGTGAGAGGGATTCGATATCAATTCTCTCACAATGCACGTATTACGCATTTTTTTACAGTTATTTTTCTACAGAAGTGGACAACTTGCGTTGCCACAGCCTCCTGCAGTGACTGCAGTCGCGCTCTTCGGCTACCCGCCGTGGGAGAATTGCAAATTACAAAATTTTGATCTTCTCTTGCCATCCGTAGACGTACGTTTCGCGGTTATACCGCTCGTCAGTACAGCTTTGATCAGAAGATCAAAATTTTGTAATTTGCAATTCTCCCACGGCGGGTAGCCGAAGAGCGCGACTGCAGTTACTGCAGGAGGCTGTGGCAACGCAAGTTGTCCACTTCTGTAGAAAAATAACTGTAAAAAAATGCGTAATACGTGCATTGTGAGAGAATTCATATCGAATCCCTCTCACATGTACAAACATCAATTATAGCCTAAAACAACTGTTGGCTTTACAATATTTACTGTAGTTTTGTAGTTTTGTTTGCTCTTTGCTCTTGTCCGTACTCCAATTACTTTGCAGTGTAGGTGTTTGCATCGTAGACATCAATATAATGAGTGCGAAAAATAAACTTGCAATTTCTCTGCAGGAATTTCTTTGAAACTTGCATCCTTTGCACCAAATCGATCAGTTTCAGTTTCAATATGTTCAAGAACTTCCTTTATCAAAAACAGTTCGTAAACGTTCGCTCTAGTAAAATTTGTTATGTTTTTATTTACACCACCAGCAGATATAAACTTATGCAATATAGGTTTGTAATTTTTCTCTTCCCACTCAAAATCACTCGCACTTTGATCACCATCGCTACTATGAAAGGAAACCGCAATAAAACGTCCGCGGTTTGTAGGTTTAATTAATGCCTCACTGCTGTTGGAAACATAACCATTCGTTCTTTCTACTTTTTGTGTTATTTTACCCTGAACCTATTTCCGATCACCAGTCATCATTGATTGCGCGTCTAAAATGCGTTCTGGTGGTCGTTGCCAAGAAAAATGCGCACATAAATGCGCTTGTGATGCAAATGGGTTAAAGGCTGTTAAAATCATCCATACCACTTGCCCATTTAGCGACAATGAAAACAACCTACGAAAATATGGGCATCCTTTTAGACGCAATGACGTACAACCAGTACACATGGCAGATATGTGGGGATTTAAAAGTTTACTGGGGCTTCATGGCAAGTTTACAAAATATTGCCGTTTTTTATATTTGTGGGACAGTCGTGCAGTGTATGAACATTATATAACCAGTACTTGGCCGGAAAGGAGCGAATTTGAACCGGGAACTCAAAATGTTAAGTATGTGCCCCTTGTAGACCAAAAGAACTGTTCTTTTGCCCGCTCCTCATATTGAACTTGGACTGATGAAAAACTTTGCGAAGGCTATGAATGAAGAGGGTTAAGGATTTAAATACCAAAGGTATATCTTTCCAAAGTTAAATGACGCCAAATTAAAAGAAGGCATTGTTTTTGGACCACAAATTAGAAAATTGCTGGACGATGCGCTCGCCGCGCAAGAACTCATTTGCAAGTGTATTTTTAGGCAACAAAATGGATGCCAACAACGAAAAGCTATTTGATGAACTTTTAGACTCCCACAAATCCATTGGTTGTGGAATACCATTAAAAATTCACTTTCTCCATTCCGATTTATCGCTTCTTCCTAAGAATTTGAGCGCTATCAGCGACGAATAAGGTGAAAGATTTCATCAAGATATAAGGACAATGGAAATTCGACACCAAGGACGATGGGATCCGGCCATGTTGGCTCATTACTCTTGGCTTTTGAAGAGAGAAGATGCGTGACCACACATAAAAGGAGAAAATTGAATTAGCGAGTTCCAAATAAATATTTTCGATGTTTGCTTGTTTCTTAGACGTCAACTTAATAGGAATTATAAATATAATTGACGTAGAGGCTTCTACTATGGTTACTATTTGTTTTACAGCATCTAAATTTACTTCGCTTCTTTACTTTTATGCAAAGTTATTCTCATAGAAGCACAATATGACTTACCCGAAACTTTGTGGAACCAATTTCATCCTTTCCCGTGTTATTTTGTAAGATTCTCATATGATATCCGCTGGTATGTTAGTCTCCGGCAATTCTCTTTTTAAACTTCTACGGTAGCTTTAGTAGACAGAAATCTAGAATATATATGAATCAATGTCCTGAAATGGCATCAAAATTAAAGTGGTTTGCAATAAAAGTCTTGGGAAATTAAAAGAAAAAAATAACCAAGCGGGATAAGATGGTATTTATTTATTTCGTTGGAGATGTAGTACATGGAAAACGCCATTGTTTAAATGGCCCATGCCCTCATTTATATGAGTGCAAATTTCGCCAAGTTGCTGTTGATAAACCTCATTCTTGAAAGTAAAAGGGAATCAATATTTTTTACATCTGCCACACCAAGACCAAGTACACTATGATCAACAACGAGTGCCCTAACCTGGTCATTTTTAAAGAACACATTTAAGCGCATTAGCCTAAATTGCTTTTTTGCGCCGCCTACTAGTCAGTGATAACGCTACACGGATGGCCCTCAAATTGAATCTGAAGGACTGTCCTCATATGGCAGCGGAAACGCGACAGAAAATCAAGACCAGAACATTGCTTCGATCATGAAAATTATTGCCTCAATCGGAGTCGGAAGTGACAATTGCTACTGACGTCGACTTTGAACTGTTTACCAAGAAGATTTCGGAACTGGCAAGGAATGTTTCCCATTTGAACCTGTGTGAGGAAGAAGACGTAAGGAAATGGTCTAAAGATCGACTTAGAGGGCCAAGTGTTTCATCTGTTCACGGACAACGAAATTATAACTTTATTGAATGAGGACGAAGGAAAACTCGAGCAACATGACGAAGCCCGCGCTGCTAATGTAGAAGATGTAGGACCTTCTTACAATGATGCAGAATTTTTAATGCAGGTTGAGGTAGCATCATCTGAGCTGAACCACAAAGAAAATCAATTACTTATTGCTGTTTTAAAAAGCTACAACGACTAGGTGATGTACATGCCCTACTAATTCTGGGCACACATCAATAGTTATTTTCATTTCTTCATGAGAAGTTAACAATTTTTGGCATTTCTAGTGGATTCTAATGAATACCTATCCTTCCCAAATAATCTCTCCCCTACCACTTTCAGGTCAACAAACTAGTCGAGTGTTAGTACTTATATTTTGGCAGGAATTGATAATTTGTGGAGAAATTTAGACAAATAAGTGACAATTGAGGGAATTCCACAGGAATTTCCGTGAAAATGTAACTATTAACTCTCAATTCGTTGTGTGATAGGTCTGAAGGTGGTAGAGAAGAAAGTTATAGGAGTAAGTGACAATTGAGGGAATTTGACAGGAATTTCCGTGAAAATGCTACTATTAACTCTCAATTCGTTGTGTGATAGGTCTGAAGGTGGTAGAGGCGAAATTTAGAGGAATAAGTGACAATTGAGGGAATTTGACAGGAATTTCCCTGAAAATCTAATTATTAACTCTCGATTTGTTGCTTGATTAGCCTGAAAGTGGTAGAGGAGAAATTTAGCCGAATAAGTGACAATTGAGGGAATTTGACAGGAATTTCCGTGAAAATATAACTATAAACTGTCGACTTGTTCTTTGAGTGGCCTGAAAATGGTGGAGGGGAAAATGTATAAAAGATAAGTGCATAGGTCACCAAACTTATACATACGCATTTACTAAATATAGCGTGTAATTCGCCATTGGCGCCATATGCGAGTGTGTTGAACTCTTCTTGTAGTCGAAACTGTTAAGGAACTAGAGGAAAATCATATTTACAAAGGAAACTGCGCTGAACGAATTTGTTCAAGAATAATGAATTCGACAGCAGAGAAATGTGGGTTACATTTGTACCAACTTGTCCCTATATTAAGTTTTGTAGTTGATGGTCTTCTTGAGCCGTTGAAAACCTTTCTATTTCAATGGAACCAAATATTGAGGTCATTAAATTGCTGAAGGTAGAATAGGGTTAGGATAATCATAGTTGGTCACGCGGTACAATAAGTTGATTTAACGGACCATAGATTCGCAAAATAATTGTGTGTTTTGGACTTTTGGATAATTACCAGACATTGTTGAGGATCGTATTTGACCAGAGGGAGAGATATAGTCAATGTGCTGCAGGTACTTCCAACTTAATGAATATAAAATCTATTTCCCGTGGGTCCAGATCTGCTTCCAGACTTCCTGCATCCTTGCGTGCAATGCTTTATGACATTAGAAAATAAAATACGGGAACCGTATCTGGTAGAAATGGAAGATGCTGACCTGAACACGCAAAGACCAGTATTTAAAAAGATTATTCTGTTTCATGGCTTGTGAAAGCACTTCAGATTTCATTTAAGGGTAAGCAATAGTTTCCTTCAAGAACGCTTAAATTTGAAAATATTCTCTTGGTTCCATAACTATTTCGAAAGCTGTTTATCCTAACCTTAAAAGTAGTATCCGTAACGATAAAATAGTTCTGCTTACAATCTTAATAGCTTCTAGAGCTGCAATCTTTTGTCGATCATAAGTGAAGAATCAGTGGGTTTACAGCCTGCACATTTTGAATGCCGTGTATTCTATACGATACTTCCGACTTATCGATAATCCTTTTCGTAAATCTCTCACTCGCTGTTAAATTTGATCCAAATTGAGGAATATGGAAAAGACCATCGCCTGACCGTTGTTTTTATACTTCAAGAAAGCAACGATAACGAAGAAATTGACAAAAATGCTCTCTGACAGGTCTCAATTACCGTATCGAATATATGGTATTAAAAATTTCAAGCCTGCAAACCGGGTGATCCTTGGCTTCTTATTGACCAAACTGACTTAAAACTGAAAGAAAAAATATATTTTATCGTTACACATACATCCTTTAGAGATAAGACAAAATACTTTTCGAACCAACCAAAAAAAAAAGAAAAAACTATGAGCGCCTTTGAAAATAAGAGATTTGGCGAAGGACGTCGTTAGTAGATTTTGAGATGATCTTTTTATTACCGAAGTTTCTTCCTCAAACTCCATTAATTTCGGCAAAAAATTGATACGATAAGATCCTATTCAGAACAAGGTTCGACTGGAACTCCAAGATTTAATATAAAATAGTTATTCGAATGCTTACATCAATTTTTCTTTCTAAAGCAAAGACGTTTGAGAAGAAAATTTTGCGATAAAAGGGTGGAAATCAAGTAATCAAGATATGAGATATTTCTCTACATCCAAAGCATTAACCCAGGTGCAATCCGAATTTCTGTCACAAGTGGAAAGCAGAATAATTGACTGAATCTGGACCCAACAAAGTCATTGTAGTATTTATCTAGAAAGAAGAGCAGTTTATCCGGGTGATTTCTTGATGTATTTTGAAGATGAAGAAAGTTAGAAATCTACAACGAAGGAAGCTTATTTGTGAGATTGTGAGGAATTGAGTCCCGTTGAAGTTGGCAACCAAATTTGTAGAAATATAATAATTCATCGGAGTTCCTAGTAGATATGAAATAGTTCTAGAGTACTTTGCAGAAAATTTCAAGGGTTCTGAAAAATTGCCCGAAAAAATGGAAAATACCGAAAATAAACATAAAACATATTTTTGCACATCGACCACAGTTATAGAGTTCTTGACCAAGCTTACGAAAATTTCTGCCAAAATTGTTAATTTTGAAAATCGCAAAAACAGTTCTATTCGCGGATCTGAATAGCACTCTAAGAATTCTATCGTAGACCCCTGCAACATTTTCTTATCAAAACCTTAGTTCGAAAGATATTCGCAATGGCGTCGAATCCATAGCTCTGGATGGAAAAAAGTCGCGCAACAGTTCTGATCGTAGTTCCTGCTAAAACGCTAAGGGTTCTATCGAAAATCCAAATAACATTTTTTTTGTAAATAGTTAAATATAACATTTTTTCGAATATACTTTTAATTTTCAAATTTACAATGCATATTTGATTAGAATTTTCAGTAGAACTCTTAGGGTTCAAGCGAGAACTGCGATCAGACCTGTTGCGCGATTTATTTTCTTCTCAGTGGAACTCTTAGGGTTCTAGTGGGAACTGCGATGAGAACTGTTGCGCGTTTGTTTCTCACTATATAGACGAGATTTATTTCTACGAATATCAATTTAATTTTGAACTTTAGAAAAAGAAATGTCATCAGGATTTTCGATAGAACTCCTAGGGTTTTAGCGGGAACTACGATCAGAACTGTTGCGCGGTTTTCTATTTTCATCCAGAACTATGGATCCCACAGTATTGCAAATAACTTTCAAACTAAGGCTGTGATAAAAAATCTTGTAGTGATCTTCGATAAAACCCTTAGGGCGTTATCCAGACCCGAGAATAGAACTGTTTTTGCGGTTTTCAAAATTAACAATTTTTTTGCAAAATTTAAATTTTTGTAAGATTGGTCAAGAACCTAAGAACTATAGTCGAGGTGATGAAATATGTCCGAATCGCATTGTTTTTCTCGAACACGATTGCTACGTTCATTTTCGTTATTTTCCAATTTTTTCGCCCAACTTCGCCGAAGTACTCTAAAACTATGTCATATGTACCAGGAACTCCGACGAATTCTTATATTTTCACAAATTGCCAACTTCACCGGACCGTGGAATTGTTAAAATGATATAGACTTTCAGCCGGTAAACTTGTAGTTGTAAATTCCAAATGCATGACCGAAATTCCTTCCTTTTATCTTTGCAAGAAAATCGTACCTATGAAATTAAGTATACAAGAAACGATACAGAAATGTAACAATTTTTTCAACTATGTATATGCATACGTACCTCTTAATAGTGTGGCTAAAAGTACCATACGTGCACACATACGTTACTGGAATGCATCACGGGAACGCGTGAAATCTGTATATATAACAATTGGGGACTTAATTACTTATTGATTCAGCAGGATTGAATAATGCGCCTAATCGAACGTCGTACCTACAAATTACATCATTAGAAGCGATTACAAACTTCTACGCGACGACGACCGAAACGAATAAATTCATCGGAAAATTCTTAATTAGACGGAAATAATTACCAATCGAGCAATCGAATTAATTTCGTTTTGTAGTAGCAGGAACGAATTAATTCGGTGCCCGCATGTTAACGCTGCGTGGACGTATCAAAGATACACTTCGTCTTGAATCTGGGATTTTTTAACTTTTCGGTAATTTCATCGATGGATCAGAACAAATTGCGTGGAAATATGTATTTCTTGGATTTTAGCCATTACTGCAGTCCTATTGATTAAGCTTCTGTGTAAAAATGATAACTAAAAATACGCGGTCCTGCAGAAATCTGGAATCCCTCTTTTATAACAAAACTACAGCGTTGAGAGAAAAATGCTTTGAACACAAGCTTTATCGTTACATTCGATAAGTCTAATAAATGACATCAATTCTGAACAAACGCGTTCTTTTCGAAGATATGGCATCACGTCTTTTATTTTTAAGCTAGACGTCCTGTACAGTTATATTTTATATGAGAGGGTATTTATTCCGCAAATAAAGGATAATTCATGAGATGGTGTGGATGTTGATTGTTGTTATCTGACTTACAATGCATTTGTCACGAAAATATTTGTCAAGTAGAATACTTTGCCTGAACATTATAGCTTGCTTTTAATTCAAAAATAGACAGAACAAAGAAATTTCCTTCAAATAAATCGTAAGGTCGTTGTGATACATAGCATAATAGTAAATTCAAACATAACCAATATTTCTGCTAATATTTTGATTTGTTTTGTGGTAAGAATATGATACAGTTTATTTAAATATATGGTTAGTTCGGGTGTATGTTGAACTTACCGTTTGTTTTATACACACTTTATGCGCTTAAATTAAAAATTCGTTTCCATGTGTGTAGGGAGTAAAATGTGCGTGGAGAATCAAGCATTTCAATTCGTCATAGTTCGCAGTAACCGGGCATCCCA
Organism: Chrysina gloriosa; assembly: GCA_038088585.1. NCBI lineage: Eukaryota > Metazoa > Arthropoda > Insecta > Coleoptera > Scarabaeidae > Chrysina > Chrysina gloriosa. The sequence continues at coordinate 47,019,523 of CM076093.1, read as the reverse complement.
TCCCGTATGGTGCTATGCAAAAAATTTTCATTTGCATGCTTACGAAATTCAATTACCTCGCACATTTTTTCATTGAAAATCATCTTCAACGATGAAGTACGTTTTCACCTCGGTGGCTACGTGAACAAGCAAAATTGTTGAATTTGGTGCTAGAAAACCATTACGTGGCTCATGGGCAACGAATGCACCCAACCAAAGTGCGGTTTATGGACAATGTCATCATTGAGCCGTATGTTTTTCAAAATACCTACGGGGCCATTGTAACCGTCAAATCCCAGCGTTATCGTAGTATGTTGAGGGAATTTTTCTGGCCTAAATTGAACGAAACAAACGTTAATCGGCTTCGGTGTCAACAAGATACTGCTGTGCCCCATGCAAGTCGTAACACAATCGGCTGAATGTGGTCGAAGTCCGGTGATGGCATAATTTCCAGAAATGGTGAGGTCAATTGGCCTCCAAAGATATGCGATTTAACTCTTCTGGTGTTAATCTCTTTGGGGTTAACTTGAAAGGTAAAATGCATACCAATAATTCGCAAAGACTTATGCACCTGAAAGACAACATTTGAGTTACCATAGGTGCCATTGAGAAATATTTATTGCGAAAAGTTGTCGAAAATTTTGAGTTCACGATGATTGCCTGTAGACGAAGCTGTTATGAGCATACGAACGATACTGTGTTCAACGTACAATTACCAGCAGTAAAATTTTTAGTTACAATAAAGACTTTCGAGGTTTTTGTTGTTGTTGTTTCTAAAATATTGGTGAAGATATCAGAGAAAATGTGCATAAACGTAACATCACTATGAAAGCTGTATAGATATATTGTTATCCCCAAAACTGCGTTACTACTATCTCTCCGAGATAGCATTAACTGAGGGGAACAATTCGCTAGAATGCACAAGACGACAAGAACGAAACAAGAAGCGGTACATACGCTTGTCGCAACAGGTTAGCCAATTCCATGCTCAGCTCAGTAGGAGGTCGTGTCGGTTCTTTTTCAAGCTCTAAATAACGGTCGTTGAATACAACAGGTATTGTCAGGGAAAAAGATAGTATGGGCGCCAACCATGAAATTTGGGTCAAAGGTTATAAGAACTTACCAGATATATTTTCATGGTCAAATAATCGGTACCTTTATATCGATCGAAGAACTGTCTGACGTCAGGAGCGACCAAGATCAGCTGGGAAATGCGCGTTCGTTCTATATGCTTAGATTCTGTTTCGAAAACAATAAAATTCTACTTGAAAAATTACACCCGGTTATTCAAGAACTTGTGTATTTAGCCTTTAGTTAAAATTCTTAAAAACATTGAGAAACTACATAAAATTCGAGATAAAATTTAGCTAAATAGTGCGAACAGTGCGGTAACCGTAAGTCAACATAAAAAGTTTTATCTAAACTTTCACAATATAAACTACAAAATGCGTGATGTTAACTGTTACTGTGAGTTATGCAAAATACGATACAGGTCTAGTAGGAATTTCGATATATATATGAATATTAATGAATTTAATAAGAAAATACGGCCATCTAGATAATAATGATTTTACAAGCTAGTGAATATTAACGTTGAATTTAGTTGAAATTATTGATACGATATACGAAATATTTGAAACAAAGAGAAAAGGTTTAAGACATATAGAATGAATGCGTAGCTGTCATGGCTTTCGGGTGATCTCATCGCATAAGGTTCTACCCTTTGTCTGCCTCGATTGTTGGAAATGATCTTTCGGATTTGTCCGACGGATTAGACGATCGGTTTTCCTTCGTTTAATACCTTGATGGGGAGGTATAAAGACAATGATGTTCTATTAGGCACGACGAGGTGTAGGAGGGTTCCATCTCGGGTTCTCTTTTCCTCCGCGAACGGGAGATGTACTTGAACAATACACTAGAGGATTTTCTGGCGAATTACCCACTACAGGGTAAATATTTTCTTGATGATAATTCGATAAACGATACACACACTTAAATTTTCTCAGCCATAACCTCTTCCGATCTCGTCACCGGTCTTTTACCACTCGCTACCTAATACCTAATTCCCTCTTTTTTTGTTACTACGCCGCAGCTAAGATTCGCTTCGCGTTCTCGTGATTGGACGAATTCGAAAAACTCAAGGGCAACAAACACGCGGCGATATGACGGGTTCAACAGGAATATCGTTAAGCGATATTAGGAAATAACTATTGTCCGAAAGGAGTAAAATTTGAGCCTATATTTCTAACAAGTTAAATGAAATACCGAACTGAACTAAGTGAAATTTGTGCACGTAACAATGTAGCGGTAGAGGGAATATCTAAAAAGATATGAAAGCTGTTAAAAATTCTGGCTTTTAAGTGCTTGGCGGTGTGGTGGTGTGTAAACAAGAGTGTTAACAGCGTTCTGAATTATGTTAGGAGGATTACTTCCAATAACTAAGCGTAATCTATCTTCTTACTCTTCAAATATCAGCGGCTTATTTTTGTCGATTTCTATTTTTAAGCCGCTGCATAGAACAGAAAACTATAAAGGCTTTAAATCAGGAAATCTAGCCGGTCACTTAGTATATAAAGGTCACTCAAATAATTAAAATAAGTTTAATTAACCCTGGACTAACAATTACCGAACCGATAACTCTGAATAAACTATAATACTTACCATTTTTCTTTGTTCACATCCAAAAATTAACCTCCTCTTTCGAATTCGACGAAGATAACAAGATCGAAGAGGTCATCTTGGAGATCATCGTGGATTTAGCAAGATTGGAGTAGGGAGCGGAAAAAACGGAAAGTGGAAGAAAATGAAAGAGGAACTCGATACGACGAAAAGCAGTTACAACCGTCAATTTCCACCACCTCATCGGCAAATGAGGACGAAACTAACGAACAGGCAATGCATAAACGTGAGATCGATCAAGAGGAGCCACGAACATTCGAATGACTTAAAATTTCAAAAGGAGGACGTAAAAATTCGATACTTGGACGAGAGTAGAAAGAATAATATAAAAATATACGTTCTGGCGATAAACAGGAAAAACAAAAGGGGATAAATGTTAACGTAGAATGTCGAAAGTTGGTAATAGAGAGCTACGTGTGTGGAAGTGTAAAATCGAAGCGGGAATATTATATGAAAGGGTGAGCAGCTTTAACAAAATTAAGGTTGCTTCAATGAGGTAACGGAAAACGTTATTATGGTCGTATATAAGATTATGGCAGGGTAAAGAAGTGATTAACGAGGAAGAGTAAAGAATAAAGAAATTATAATCGAAGACTACGAAAGGGAAGAAGAAAGAAAGGATGAAAATAGAAGTAATAGAGTTTAGAATCTGAGAAGATGAAAGGTACGAAGTTTAAATGACGAGGAAAGAGAGTTAGAGAACGATTTGGATGTGCGAAACAAAGAAAAAGGAAAGCGGAAGAATTGTCTTGGAAAACAAAGTTGAAGTAAATGTTAGAGAGTATAATGAAATGGGACGGTTGGATAGAAAGAATATTATTGGTAGAAATCGAAAGTGAGAGTCAACAGTTGTAATACTTTACGGACAAATGAAGATGGAACGATAGTGTTCACCTTTCATTAAGCCCTCGCCGCAGGATGTGCTATAAATCTCTTCACACTTAATTTAGTCAGATTAGAATAAGTTGAAACGAGATATACATAAGAAAGATCATCAGAGATCTGGGCTTTTATTACTGTTTACCACGCGCATTCAACCAAGATCCGTTGGAGATTTTTTTGGGCCAACTGAAGCAGCGGGCTTAACGAAATGTTAATCTTGGTTCAAGCTTTGAACAGTATCTTTAAAAAAAAGGTTCAGTTATTGGGACATATTTAAAAAGCTTGTTAGTAAGCTGTATGGTTCCCACGTACTCGCCAAAGTAGTTCTTTTGTAGATGACATCGTTGACAGAAATTTGCAGATTGAGACCACCACTTTTCAACTTCTATCTCACGGGGCACAATACTTACACTTGCCAGCATCAAATAGACGTTATATACTCATGAGTTACAAGTGGTAGGGGTGACATAATCGCTCGTTTTAGGTTAGGGTAGCGAAACAAAAAATGTTCCACTTATGGAACACTGAGCAAAAATGGTTAAAGACAATTTTTCAAACGTGACAATGCGTTTACTAGTAGACTGTTGCAGAGTACTTCCACACATATTGAACCTACGCCCAGAACATAAGCGTGTAGTGTTATAACATAGAAGTCGTCTGATATTTATCCTAATGTAGCACTATCATGGCGAATGCAGGCTATCAGGGCAAACTAATCGATGCTTAGTTTACCATTTTCTCATTGTATTGTAGTAAGGGGGATTAGCGCGTACCAACAATTAAATCGAAAGAAAAGGCTTTAGTGGTTGCTAATACAATCTATTGCCAAACCCTTATAAATTTTACTTATCTCTAACACAATTGGTTTACAATTCATGCTTACTGCTTATATAGCTGATGTAGCACGGCGTAATAGGTATACGCGCTTCGTAGAATCTAAAACAAACAATAAATTATTGCGATTAAATTCAATACATAGAAATCGAATTGTACCATAACGGAGGTCCTCAACGACATCGTGAAGAACGGACCCGCTTTCAATGTGGTCGGTTCCGTAGCTTTTTGCATAATGATCAGCAGTATTCTCTTTGTCGTGGTGTTACAAGCGTACCAATCGGCCACGAAGCAGCTTCTAACGATCTTGGAGCTCTTAGCGAAAATTACTAGCTAAATGCGATCTTTGTTGCTTAATATAACGTATTACTTGCACTGTGATATCTTCGGCGAACATACTCCAGGTTAGTACTTGCACCAAATAGGCTATTGAGTAGAGGACGCACCAAACGAATGGCAGACTACGTGTTGGCACCTTTAATAATTATTTTGCAGGAAAATTGGTGTTGAAGGTTATACGTCATCGGCCCTTACCAAATGAAACTCAAATGCGCTGAAGCATATACCAAGGACGCTGAAAAAGATTTGACAGAAAAGTATTGTAGATAGGGAACCCTCCATTTTGTTGAAGTACCTGCAAATGTAGGAATTATAGCATATTAAGGGAAATGAAAGGACAAAAAAGTGTTTTGTTTAATAACAACACGTTTCTTGTAAGATTCCATATAGTTTTTCATTAGCATAAGGGAAGGAAAAAGGAAAAGCATAAGTTTTGAAAGAAAGAAGAAAAAACAGAGTAGAACAGAATTTGACCAGTGCATAATATTAGGTGGGAAGTGCGGGAGATTCGATTTTGCAGGAATCCACTTGAATGGTCTTGCGGATAAAATAAGCTGACTTAACTCCAAAACACACTTACCCCATTATAGCGTTATGATGACGAATGCATTTCACAAGACGAAACTGGATCCTAATTTCTTGTTTAAGATAGCATTCTTCAACATTTCGTTTACAGGAGTTCTTCAAGTTGTCCTTAAGGATTTGAAATTGAGCCGCCGTATTCGTAATCAACGCTAAAACCGTACAATCCACTGCGGCGTACACGAACAGCGATAGGAGCAAGGCTATGACTTCGTAAACGTGCCAGATTATTGGATTCAAATCCACCGGTGTCCAGATTGGCAGCGCAAGTGAGTTGACGTCCGCAGGCACGAATATCACGAAGAAAATCGAGAACAACACGCAGATCAGTCGGTAAGCAGTTTCGAATAGTTTCAAATGCCTAACAGGTCTCATCACGAATCGATCTTGAGCGCTGGTGTAGGTATTGAAAATCTCGGATTCCAACATATTTTCAACGTCAGCTATGCTTTTAGACCAAGAGCATGTGAGTATCTTGATGAACTGTAGGATTAGACCCATTAGAAAGCCCCAACCTTCTAGTGGTTTTGGATTGTCATCCGAGAATAATTTCACCACCATCAAAACTGGTAGTGACGTTAGTATGAGTAGAACTGTTAGATGTAAGATTTTTACAAAAGGATGACGATTTCCTATTTCACCAGAGTAGAATCCGAGAAACCGCAGTTGATTTCTCGATGAATGTGCGACAGTTGTCGGTTTTGGTCTCTAAAATAAGATGGAGTACTTACATTAATTTTTGAGGATGTATTAATTGGGCAACCAAATAACTGACAAATACGCTGACTTTAGTTTAATTTTGCGGTAGGTTAGATATATGGCATCTTCTTACTTCCCTTCCCTTCATTTTATCAATTCTGTTATTCTCTTCAACTATAGAGCCGTTTACTTAGCTACAAGAACAATTCTTAAGTCAGGAGTATCAACAGCAGGTACTTTGTTTATGGAAGCCTTGGAATCGTTTAAGCTTTATAATGAATGCAAAAAGAAAGTGAATAACTTTATGACGACTATTCTTATGAGATACTAGCGGACACTGTGCCTGCTTTGCCAGGCAAAACAAAATAAGAAATAAAACACACTGGTTTTTAACAAAGTTGATTCTTTGGCTTATATTTATTCTTCTTTTATTTCTATTTGTTTACAATATATATCCTATGTTTTAACTTAAACTATCGCAGAGCTCTTTCGTAAATGACGTTTTATGTTTTGCCCTGAGTTGTAGTGTATATAAAGAGAACTGATGGCTTGCCGACAGGTGAACACGATACATATAATTGACCGTGGCAGAAGCATGGATATTCCAAATCAATTCCACACGATGCCAATGATTGCCCTTGCGCTTTATTTATTGTCATAGCAAATGCAAGACGTATCGGAAATCGGAGTCTTCTGAAATCAATTGGTAGATTTTGTGGAATCACTGGAGTACGCAGAATAAGTACATCTTTACCTTAAAATTTCCCTTTTAAAATGGTTGCTTCCATGAGATTATACATAACCCTTTTCACTGCTAATGTGGTCCCATTACACAATCGAGGCTGATTTAAATTTCGGAGCATAATAATGGGAGCACCAACTTTTAATTGTAAACGATGAGGTGGAAAATCTGGTAAATCCAATGAATTCAAAAATTCTGTGGGATAATTAACAGCGTCATCTTGATTTGTAACCGTGTCAACTGATTGATATGTTACAACTTCCCCAGGAACATGGGCTAAAATATCTGCATTCAATGCACCAACGTCCTTGTTTTTCGCAGCCAGTATCGCTCTTTCAAATAACCAATTGTGATTTCGATAATTTTTCGCAATGTTTGGAGAAATACTTGAAACCAATTCTTGTTTTGTTGGTGCGAAATTGCAAAAGTTATCGGGCAAAATCAGTAACAATTTGTCCATTTCCTATCGCCAGTAGTTGCGTAGAAAATGCATCGGCCGATGGATCATTTTGTATTTGAACTGGCACATTTGTAGTCAAACCGAGTGTTTGTAGGTGTCTCCACAAATGAGATGATTTTAAACATGCCTTTATTTCATCTGTTGTTGTTGAACGGAGAATCACACGCAATGTTTCACTGAAATCACCAGCCAATAATATCAAAGCGCCACCAAATATTGCTTGACTATTGCGTAAATCTTGCAAAGTCCTGTCCAATGTTTCTACTGATTTCTTATGTGCCATTGTGCATTCATCCCAGACAATTAATTGGAATTGTTGCAAAACTTTTCCCATTCCAGAATTTTTGGAAATATTACACGTACGATTTTCATTGGCATTCATATTGAGGGGTAACTTCAGTGCAGAGTGAGCTGTGCGACCACCATCTAATAACGTGGCGGCTATTCCAGACGATGCAAGTGCTAATGCAATATTACTCTGTGATCTTATAGTTGCCAATAGCAAGGAAATCAAAAATGTTTTCCCAGTACCTCCTGCGGCGTCGAAAAAGTACACTCCCCGCTTTGATTTCGTACAACTTCCATAATGGTATCATATGCATGTCTTTGTTCTCGATTCAATTTCGGCGAATTCGAATTTATAAATGTGTTCAATTCATTTAAATCGTATCCCAAAATCGCCTCCTTTTTGATATATATATAGAAGTCAAAACAATAAATTTATGGTATCTTTAAATTTATTTATCGCACACATGCGACTTCTGATTTCAACTTAACATAAACCATATAGGTCCCAATGCCTACCCTGTGTATAAGTTTGGTTGAAATCGGTCGAAGCGTTTGAGCGTGATGCGGCGACATACGTAAGCCCAAAATTGCCTCCTTTTTATATATATAGATGTCGAATGTTTAATGTACCAAAATTTTATTGCCAATCCCAAACAACCTAACGTGTTATTTCATTGATCCAGATGTACACCTTGCTGAACATGGTAATCAAGTCGTTAAAGGGCACCATTCCAATTGATTTTAATTCCTCTTTTCTAAATTTCATTCATTCGCTTTTCGTTACCTACATTAACAACCATTATAAAGACTTTATTCTAATTATTATCATTGGCATTGTTTTATTGAGACGGCCTCGTCCGTCATTGGGAGTTCGTCGTACCTCCTTAGACGTCAACTTGGCGGGAACTTTATTGCCAATTGCCATCATTTTTAGCAACGAATTAACCGCAATCTTAGGTGGTATCGGTCGAAATGATCTTCCTAAAGCCCTACTAATTTCCGACTGAAAGAATGTTTTGGTTGCACAAGGTAACTTGCCTAGTCAAATATTCGTCACAGCTTCATTGTTAAAATGAGATATTTCACGCTCTTATCGATCAGGGATAGAAAATTAAGTTTCTTTCGGTCCCCAGCCACCGTCATATTAAAGGGAATAAAGTTATTGATCGACTGGCTCAAGATGGCAGAATCAATACAATATCTAACTACTAATTAAATTATTTCGATGGATGAAAGCGTGGCATATGAAATTGCCCTGAATATCGGGCGTATTCGTACACTATAATAAAAGAGTGCCCATTCTCTATCGGATGCCGTTGATTCCCATTGTCCGTGTTCCAACTGGAGGAAGGCTTAAATTACATTTTCCTTGGATGCCCAAGAAGAGTAGATAACTCTAATATCGTGTGTCAATGTTTGTCTAATTTTTCCTACATAAAACACCAGTTGCTAACCCTCTGTTAAGGCTTTTTCAGTGGTTAGCATGCATTTCAAATTTTTCCCAGTCATCTAGATCATGCCTTAAGTAAAATCCTTTTTTTGCTTATCACGCATACTGTTAGCCCCATATTTTGTTGCAATTTATGTGCAAATAACTTTCTCTTCTAATCTATTTTTACTTCTTGCCTTCTTAGTAATTGTGTGCCTAATTTAGGTAATGTTCAATATCTTAATAGAATAGGAACAAAAATTATCATTTCCCCGTTAGTCAAGGGAAAGGGAACTTAGAAAGTTCTGTCAATCTTGACAAAACAAATCGGGTCACAATGTTCATAATTGAAATACATGTAAAGCGCACTTTTGGGCATTGAATTTCTGTTTTTAGACTGCAGGGCTGTATTTCTGTACCGAAAAGAGAATTCTCTCGAGTTTCGTGGACGAATACTGTGCTTAAAATTTGATTACGGTTTGTTACGTGATGGCATCGAATGCCCGCAACTGTTTTCCGAAATAAACTTGCGAGTACCAACATTTAACTTCCCCGTTTCAACTTCATTTCATATTCCCTTCCATTCCCAACCACTTTATGGCCAAAATTACCCTTTGCATTGAATGACAAATTATGTTTCACATGTGTTTTACAGTTCTTTCGCCTGCTTCACCAGACATATTATGGACAATCTGCCCAAAAGTTATGATTAGTGTTTGCATAAGAGTTAATTTATACGATCTGGTTCTATTTGTTATTATTTCGATGATTAACCCTAGATGATTTACTTTTTCATTATAAAGCTTAATTATTATTATTGTTGTTAAGATTGTACTATCTATAATTTTCTGTAAGTGCTCAATAAATAAATAAATAAACTTAAAAAGCGCGCAGGGTGCGAAGTATATATTTCTATTGTCTACGCAGCCCATATTAGACGAAGTGGCTGTTACAAAGTTATCTCCGATTCACAAAGAAATAAAACGTTAAACTTACCCGAAATGTTCTGGCAGCAATTTCACCTTTTACTGTCTCACTTTGCCAGATTGCCATGTGGAAATCGCTTTTTGGTACTTTACTTCCCGTAAAATGTTACCACAATACCCACAAAAAGTCACGGTTGAAAATTATCTGAAAGATACACGAAGCAATCCTCAGAAATTGAATAAAAGCCTATACTTCATTCACGTTAAGAACTAAGCGTTGAAAAGGATAGGAAACTAATTATGGGCTTGTCATTGGTTGAAATTCGAGGCAAAGTTTACATTAGAGTAAAATTCCGATTTCCGCATACAAAATTTATGTTGGCTAAAATGAAAATATCACTAAAATTTTTAAATGTCATATGTCATTCTTGTTGTGTCATTTTGTTTTCTCGTTCGTTTACTTTTTACTTCAAATCTTTCAACCTAAAAATTTAAAAACAGATCTTTTAATAGCTATACAGCTACAGTTCCAATTACAAACACGTAATCTTCAGTCGATAATGTTTGTTTTCATGCTATATTATAAGAGACATTGTAGCGCAAATATGGACCCCAGAGAGAAAGCAGGTACTTCGAAAAATCCTCAAGGCAAGCATATCCGAAGCGGGCAGGGACTTATGGCATACAATGACTATGTTAAGTACTGCACTGAAAATTCCAAGTCAGCTTCGATAAAATTGGCTTCGAAGTTGGTTGGCATTGGAGAAGGTTCAATGTGGGCTATTGTAAAGGAGATGGCAAACTCTGGGTTTGTACGTTCTCCTATCAAGAAGCGAAAACGCGAAACCACATGCACTAAATTGGATGAATTTCAGAAAAATTGTATTAGAAGACATGTACATTCCTTCTACTTTAAAAATGAGTTACCTACCTGTCCAAAAGTATTAACGGTAAATATATACTTACTGCTGTGATTGGGAAATTACTTAACAATTTTATAGGTTATTGAAGCTGATGATACATTGCCTGCAATGAAACGTACTACATTATGGAAAATATTGAAGATATTAGGGTTTAAATGGGAGAAACGAAGTCGCAAGAGTATTTTAATTGAACGCAATGATATTTTTTTGTGGAGACGTAATTACCTAAAGAGAATTAGGAGATTTCGGACAATGGGGAGAAAAATCTATTATTTAGATGAGACTTGGGTAAATACTGTTCACACCAAAGTGAAGGTGTGGAAAAGTACAACAGTAACTGATGCTCGACAGGCATTTATTGATGGCCTATCACGCGGATTACAAGATCCTTCTGGAAAAGGGAAACGTCTGATTGTGCTGCATATTGGTAGTGAAACTGGCTTTGTTGATAATGGTCTTCCATTGTTTGAATAAAAAAACTGGTGACTACCATGAAGATATGAACAGTAAAGTTTTTAGTGAGTGGTTGACAAATATACTGCCAAGCCTTGAACCCGGATGTGTTATTGTAATGGATAATGCTCCAGACCGCTCAGTCAAAACAGATAAAATACCTAATTACTCCTGGAGAAAAGACGTAATAATTGAATGGCTCACATTCAAAGATATTGTAGTCGACAACAATTTATTGAAGGTTGAACTTCTTGATATGGCAAAAAAGTATATAAGTGACCATCCAACAAGTTATGTCATAGATGAAATGATAACAGCAAGTGGTCGTACAGTATTACGATTGCCTCCATACAATTTAAACCCCATTGAACTTGTTTGGGCTCAAGTGAAGCATCATCTTGCTGCTAACGACAAGACATTCAAGTTGCCAGAGGTCAAAACACTGTTACTTCAAGGATTGGATCTTGTAAATGCTCAGCGTGGGGAAAATTGTGTGAAACATGTGATTGCAGAGGAAGGTAAGATGTATGAACTTGATAATATCGTGGAAGATTTGGTGGAAACTTTGATTATTACAGCAAATACTGGATCATCATCAGAACCATTTACTGACACTGACAGTGAATAAATTTATAATTTTTAAGATATTGCGAAAGTTAAATATGTTCACTATTACACTGCACTTTTTTATAAATGATGTACGTATGTATATATTAAATATATAAATATTTATATTAATATATGAGTGCAATAAAAGTGTTCAACTTTTGTTTTCTTGTTTTTATTGACGTTACTTGTTCAATATTTGTTTATTTTCATTTAATTACATGCTAAAACAATGTTTAACTTGCAGTTTAACATATCTGATACTTTCATCACATAGCCAATTACCTACCTATCCATCTATCCAAGTTTATTATTGAGGTTAGAATGTTGGAGTTTAGGTATTTTTAAATTCTTAAATGAGGTACGCTCGTATTCACATTTTAAATACTAGATATTACATTTGAAATGAGAACGGTTATATGTTACACGCCAAATTAAAAGTTTTGTGTATAATACCATTAAAGTTATTCAGATCTTAGTTTGCTGCTTCCCTTGATGTAGATTTTGAATTTGCCGCTATTTTGCTTATTATCCCTGTGTGATACGTTCGCCGATCTCAGCGCGCTCTACTTCGTTCTTAACGTGAATGGAGTATAATTACGTTGATATTATTACCAGTTTAAATTAAGTGCATATTCCGTAACATTTTATTGTTTCACTGATACTATTATCACATCGGCAAACTCCTTACCACGCAATTGTTTGAAAATAAATTCGATGACACCTGTTTCCTTAGCACGAGGCAAGCGATATCGAAATCGTATAAAACCGATCTGAGTAAACAATTTTCCTTAGAATTCCAAAGCTGAACCCTAATCGTGCGTGGGGCAGAAGAAAATAGATAGGAAAAGTTTTCAGGAAAATGGTTTCAAATACAATTATAAAATATAATCCCATAAACTGAAATTTTGTCTGTTATTTCACCTAAAAGATGGTGGAGGCGATCCGGGAGATAATTATTATCAGTGAAACAAACATGATAACCGAACTACGTTTTAAAAATTGTACACAGCGCGATTTTGAGCTAAGAACAAGGAAACAATGATTCCTAACTTTGCTTGTATGTTTTCCAATTATTTATTTACAGGTACGGTAAAATATAAATTTATATAAATATTTAGAAAAATCTAGAGAAATTTGTAGTAGTGTAACCCAATATAACTTTTGTAAACTTTGGGAGTTCAATGTCAAATTAGACATACAACAAATTAAATAGAAAAGTTTCAAATTACTAAGGACGTACCTTATAATGCTCAGTACTTATATTAATTTCTGTATTAAATACGTGCACACATTCACACACAAGTAGGGAATGAGCTAAGGGAACGCATGCAGTAGGTATTTATAACAACATGTGATTTCATTATTTATTAATCCCACACGATTGCATAATCAACTCGAAGATTGCGCCTACAAATTACATTATTACGAGTCATTACAACACGAGGAATATCGAAAGAGGAAAACTCTTCGTCGAATTAGTAGTTAATTATACCGAAACCAATATGAGTCGGGAAAGTGGATTAATTTGTTTTTCGTTTAACTGCAGATGGGTGGATGCAATATTTTCTTCGGCCTTCCGTTCGTTTTACGTGACTCCATCGATAGGCTGGAACGGATTGCGAATACAACAGGCACAATTATGGTTGTAAGGGAAAATGTTGAAACCTTCGTATTGGAAAGGTGCTTGCCCTGAAATATTCTGGGTATTACAGTAAATAATAAATAAAATCGTAAAGACAGATATATATTAAGCGGGGATTGATTTGGGGTCTTTGAATATACATATTTACGTAAATATTCAAAGGTCTACCGCTTAATTTATAAATTTAATCTCATCATCGCTATTTCGTTGATACCTGATAAGACATGATGTGGAGTCCTTGGCAAGTCGTCGTGAAGCCCAGGAAGCTCGATTCTTGTGGAAGATTGTACATGGTGTCATTGATTCCTCGGATCTTCTTTCCTCTATTAACTTGCTTGTTCCCCGGATATCCGCTCGTTCCTCTCCTACTTTTACTTTACCCTTTTCTAGGACCAACTTGCTACTGCGTGGCTCTCCATTTGCATCCATGTACCATTTTGCCGATGTGCTATTTAATGACATTTTTTTTTAATGGAATTAATGAATTTATTTATATTGTTTTTTTTTCCTTCTTTTTCTTTTGTTCTTGTTTTTCCTTTTTGGATATTGTATAATAATTGAATCAATTCGACTTATGTGTTGTATAATATATCTAAATGTATGCGTGTACCTATTATTAATTTGTACTGTTATTGGTCTAACCGTTGGACAATAAACACTATTATTATTATTATTATTATTATTATTATTATTATTATTACCTAGACCAACATTTGTGTCGTCCTGAAATTTCAATAAATTACAGATATATTTGCACACTTAAACGAAACATTTAGGAAGTAAATTGCGGCAAACTAAACTCACACAAATAATTCATAAGAATTCACTCTGAATGTTAAAATTAAGCTCGTACAGGGCATGTTAGCAAAAGAGCGAACAGGTTTTCAAATATTTCTTCCCAATATTTCAAATGTACACCAGAAAAGTGAGGTCTTTTTGCAAAGTAAACTTAATATTCTTCGAAGTAGGTTCCTTGGGCTTCGATACACCGGTGGTAGCGATCCTTCCACTGCTCAAAGCACTTTTTAAATGCGTTTTCCGGTATGGCTTCCGGTTTGTCGGTTACACTTTTTTAATCTCCTCAATCGACTGGAATCGCATTCCCTTTAGCCTTTTTTGATGAGCGGAAACAAAAAGAAGTCTGGGGAGACAGGTCTGGGCTGTAAGGGGGATGGGGGAGCACTGCGATGCTATGTTTGGCCAGGTAAGAGGTGCAGATAAACGCTGTGTGCGCTGGTGCGTTGTCATGGTGAAGCGCCCACTTGCCAACAAGCACGTTGCATGTTGTTGCACGCTGTAATACGATAAATTTAACTCTCCACTGAGCTCTCGGAGGCTTGTACGTCGGTCAATGTTCAAAAATTCACGCACTGTGTTGACGTCTTCGTCCGTTTTCGACGTCGATGGCCTTCCTGAGCGTTTCTCGTCTTCGATTTCCTCGCGGCCATCCTTGAACGACTTGTGCCAAGAGTGAATTCGTGCTCTGGACAAAACTTCCTCTCCGTAAGCTTGCTTAAGAAGTTCCTGAGTCTCAGTGAAAGTCTTGTCAAGTTTAACACAAAATTTGATTGCATATTGCTGCTCTAACGATCGTAACATTTTCGCAACTCGGAAAACCTAACCAAGAACTAGAACAGCCTTCACGCGCAAGACGATAATAACTCAACCGCTGTTGTCCGCGAACTGTGGAGTGTCGCGGTTTGGAAGAGCAAGCTCCAACGCGCATTTTCTACCACCACCTAATTTTTTGGACGCTTTTAAATGGCGGTGCGACAAAAGTCTCGATACTTTTCAATCGCACCCTGTATATTCTCAACAGGAAGAAATGTATACAACTAAGAGGATTTCGTCCCGAATAGTTTAATCGTCCCCTATTATCGCATTATAGACCATCCTATGCACGGAACTCGATTGCCAATTGAGTGTCTCTATGCATTTATCTTTCGGACTGCTTCTTACCAACTTTAAAGTCAAATAAAAAGCAAAATTTCAATTTACCAGAGTTTGGATGTTTTATAACCGTTTTCCTAACAACCAATTTTTATAATATGTACTTAACCTTCCTATACTCACGTCAAAATGAAAGACGTATACTATACTATATAAGTCGGTCTCACAGACTGTATGCGTGAGTATAGGAACGTTAAATACGTCTCAGAATACTTTACGTATGAATACTTTTACATACATTAGACAAACTTTTGTAATATTTTAATTACTGTCACTATACTTAATTATTTGTCGCTTATTGTCATTAAATGTATATTTGCAAATAAAATGTGTTGGTACTACTGAAAGGTATTCTCCACTTACCATTACAATCTACGACTAGTTGTCTTCACATAAATATATTAGCATCAACGATATCTATGTCCATTTGTTCCACAACAAAGGGTAGCCAACAGTGGTGGGTCCAGAGGATTGTTAACCTCCTCCGTGCATCACCAGTGAGAGAGGTCTGGAAGCATCGCCATCAATTAACTGCACACATCAATATCCGGGGAAAGCTTTAGTTATTGGCACCAACCGCGAAAATCCGTAGACATCGATCAGAAAGCTACCTTCAATCAATCGAAACGAACACAAACTCTCCCGGGTGTAATTTTATCAGGAAACGACTTGATGGTTACTAATGAAATGTATCTTGAAATCACTGAAGTCGGTAGTCGTATTAATAGAAAAATCAGTTTTTCCCTGACAACGTATTCATTTCTAATATGTATACTGTGTGTCCCAGATCGAGTGGGATTGGATGGGTAACTTTTCTTATTATCGGAGATGGAGTTTTGCTTAAATGGGATATGTTTCGCAGAATTATATGCTGATTGAAACTCAGTTACCGAATTCTCATGATAAAACGAAACAGAGCGTTGACATGAGTGAGATACCGCTATATATATTGGAAACGCAAAAATATTCGACAAACTATTGCTCGTTTCCGTTTCTATCGTTACTGTTGTCGTCGCATATCTAACTATCCCTTAATTTCCTAAATGATTCAGTTGCATTCTTTTCAGATTTCGAGTAAATTTTCATTTGACAGTGCATCACTTATTTATAGAAGAGATCGAAAAATTCGCATCAAGTCAAATTTCCAGCGCAAACCAGAATAACCCAATATTTTTAAAAGGTTTGTACACAGGACCATCGAGGTCAATACGCAGTTTGGTGCCGAACGATTACGAAGCAATTCTATAAGTTATTGGGATTTCCACCATCGCAGTCAGATGATTAATGCGGAAATTTCGTTACTCCAATCCTATAGAACTTACTCGAACTAACAGTGATGGCAGATTTAAGTGCACAGATGACGTATTCAGTATTGACCCCTTACCTTGATAGTGTTAACCACACACGATCAGAGGTCGCAGCTTACCAACTCGTCATGAAATTAATTAGAAGAGTCGGAGTTCCCAAAATGTTTCGAATAATTTGAACCAAATAATAACGCCCTTTATTTTAGTTTTGATATTTAATTTATATTGTATATTTCAAGTATATATAGCAGCACATATATATTAAAAGTTTATAAGGTTTAAAGCATGTGAATTGTTAGTTTTAGTAGATATTTTTCTTTTTTAACGTACTATTTTCAGCGCCATCTGTGGTTTAGTAGTAAAGTTTTAATTACTTATAATTTCGCTTGGCTGCATGATGTTTAAAAAAGTTGCTAACCCACGTTTAGGTCGAAATTGGTGAGAACCTGGACTAAATCGATTGAATCGAGACCGGGACCATGCTAAATCGGTTTTTCGTCCCCAAAAGCTCGCAGATACTAAATTGTAACAAAATCTTGAGAGTAATTTTCGATAACACATTTTATGTACCGCAGAAATCGGTAAAAGCGGGACAAAAAATTTTCCTGGGATCGGGACCATGCTAGATCAATTTTGTGTTCTCGAAAATCCCCAGATACTAAATTGCATAAAAATTGTTAAAGTCATTTTCGATAACCAATTTCATGTACCGCAATACCAGAAATGTGTGGAAACCGTGTCAAAAAATATATATATATACAAGAATTGCTCGTTTAAATATATTAGATTATTGTTGTCACTGTACTTAACTATTTGTACTTTATTGTTATTCAATGTATATTGTATATTTGTAAATAAATGTATTGGTACCTACTAATAAAATATATTCTCAATTTATTACAATCCACCACTAGTTAGCCTCACATGAATATATTAGCATCAGAGGTACATATGTCCATTTGTTCCACAAAAGGCATAGCAACAGTAGGATTGTATACCTCCTTCATGCATCACGAATTTTTTAATTCTTTAACAGATGATTAGCAGGTACCTACTAGTGACAGACGTCTGGAAGCATCGAAATCAATTAACTGTACACACCGATATTCGGGGAAAACTTATGTTATTGGCACCAACCGCGAAAACACCCAGAGTTTATTTATTTTATTTATTTATTTATTTAGCCATTATAACTGTTTACAGGATAATGATTAAAATAAAAAAACAATAGATTCATTTCTGTGCCTTGATATCAGCATAATGATGCATACACTAACTTAAGGAATTCACTTCCACTAATAATAATAATAATAAATAAATCTTTATTCATTCTGCACTAATATCAAAAAGGTCGAAATTAAGCCTTTTTATTGTATTATTCATCACTGACGTCACAGCCACAATCGGAGAATGTTGGTGATGCAGTGTGTTTGATCTGTCCACATAAAAAACACTGTGGGCTCTACTCTTCAATCGCAGAAATATAAAATTTAGTTTTGTCAATAATCCACTATCATCCATCAAACTTGTGATAAGCTTAAATATAAATTTTAATTCCGCAGCAGTCCTTCTCTATTCCAAAATTACAAATCTAAATTTAGGAGGAGGAGGTACATAAACAACCACTAAGTAAAAGTATAAATGATGAAGTGCATGTTTAATTCGTACACAAAGTAAATCTACCTTGTAATCGTTTAATGATAGGTTCATCGCTATAGTTATGAATTCTGATTGAATTGTATTCCTCACGGCAACCAAAACGCTTTTGTCCCGATTATGCTGAGGGAATCTGCCATTGCGGTAAACCATACAACTTTCAGTAAAAACTTCAGCATTTTCAACACCGCTAATATAATAACATTTTCCCACGGCGGGCTAGCCGAGTGCGCGATTGTAGCTACTACAGGAGTTTGTGGCAAAACAAGTTGTCTACTTCTGTAGAATCAAAAATAGCTGCAAAAATGCGCAATTAGTAGGTACATTATGGCCGAATTTCGTAATTGAACTCTCATATGTACGAACATCTAACACCCGGGCTTATATAGAGCTTCTATAGAAATGAAAACTACTTCACACAGTCGCACTGATGAGCGGTAATACCGCGAAACGCGCGTCTGCGAATACTGAAAGTAGTTCTCTAATTAAACACAGTCTTCACCGTTATTTTCCTGTCCTTAAATTCATCTATAATAACATCTTTAATTTTCTGCTGTCTCAGTGTTAAATCACAGTTTATGTATATATTAGAAGTACTGTAATTTTGCAAACGCGTGCTACTGGGAATGGTTTGCACATCCACATCAACGTTATTACATACCACTTTCAAGGGACGAAGTTTTCCAGGATTAATATTCTTGCCTACTCGGAATATTTTCGTTACCACTGTATTATTAACGAAATTAAATACATCACCAGCAGATTTTATATCACTATCGCCTTCAGGAGAAAGGATCGCATTGCTGGTACGGCTGTTGCTATCTTCAACCTCCCTAACAATTTCTTCGAAGTCATGATCATCAATTTTGACTTTATTACCGCTGAATGAACTTTGTGATTCTAAATCTGTCACATCTCGTTGCAAATTAAGTATAGGATCCTGCAATGTTTTCGATAACTGTACTTCCTCCGATATATCAAAATTTGTTCATTTTGTACATGTCCATTTTATATATACATATTTTTTCGAACGCAACAGACGAAGCCAATCAGGCACTACCAATACTATATATCGCCTTGCAAACATAACAAGCAATTCAGTTGTTTTCATCACTTTCTGTGTTACAACATCTAGAATTTGAAAACATTTTGTATTAATAATTAATTCTCCTAGGAAAATAATACACAGAGACACAACTTTCAAATCCTCAGGGTCGTTTAAGGGTAAGTAACAAAATCACAAATACAGACAAGGCACGGACGGGGATTACAGTAGAGGATAAAGGTGATAAGAATGAGAAAGAGAAAAAGATTCTTGAATTTTGCTTACGTGGGAGCATTTTGCTTGCAATAATTCAGGTGTTATTTCGCTAATCAAGTATTCCAAATGTACCTGACTTATATTATGTAAAGCAATCCTTCCTTTAATTATGCTCCAAATTGACGTAATAGGGTTTATGTCGCAGTGATAAGGCGCAAGTCTTAATTCCGTGTGACCTTTGCAGTTTGCATATACATACATCGATTGCATATCTATATCCCCCAACGATTTCCAATAATTCATATTTTAACATGACTGTACGATGTGGTATATTTCTTTGATGAAGACGTACGTAGCTACTTTGAGTGCTGTGGTACATTGTCCATTACGATTATACAATTATCTCGTTTTCTGCGTTTTCAATAATTTTGAAAAGTTTTCATGTCATCATGATAATTCCCGCGTTTTGTTTTCGATTTAAATAAGAGCAGACCTCCTTCTATAAAACCCATACTGCCTCCGCAATGTGCCGTTATCCGGCCCCATTTTTCTTTAAAACTCCATGTCCCTCAGAACCTTGCCAACATTTACTGACAGTGATGATTTTGATGTACGTGACTTTCACCTAAATACACCAATGCTCCCCTATTGTATCCAAGGTCATCGTTATCTTTCAGGAAACGCAAAGAGCGAGCCCTTCATGCAACAATATCGTAGCGTTCCATCAAATGTTTTCTGTTGGAATCGCTTGTTTTTATATTTCGAGTTCATGTTTCCCAAAAGTTTCCGCAAAGTATCTTGATAACCATTAAATTGTTCGCATTTTCTTCTTGCTTAGGTAACTGCATGTGTACGAAATTTCTCCATTCCTTTTTATCTTTAGCTACTTTTCGGGCTTGTCTGTAACCACAGTTTCTCTTTCTCAATATCTCCTCTCATGTTTTCCTTGGTGTTCCTCTGTGTCTCTTCCTCTCCACCCTCGCTTCCCAGATCATTTTTACTGGTCTTTGTTTTTTCATCACTGTTATGTGTCCTCACCGTGCCAATTGTTTCTTTTCGATGTAATCATGTATTGGGTTTATTTCCAAGTCTTCTCTCCTTTCTTGACGATCGGTATTATCGCCCCCACCGTCCAGTCTTGGGGAAATTGCATTTTTTCCTATGCTTTGTTAAGTATTTTCAGGAATAGTTTCCTGCTCTCTTCATCCATCGTTTTATTTTTAACATTTCCATTGTTTTCATCAATCATCATGTCCTAGGGCTTTACCATGCCTCATCAGTTCAAATGCTTCTACCATCTTTTCGAAGGAATAATAATATTAATTTAGAAAGGTACATACAAAAATAAAAATTTATTCTTGTCAAAGTCATCAAAAGCAATACGCGGAGCAAGGGCAAGGGGGCAAAAAGAGGAACACCTAACGAAAAATGGATTTGAAACTGTGAAAATTGATGAAATGAGGAGTAGCAGGAGAATAGAAACGGCAGATAATAAAGGTGCAAGAAGTGGATGCTGAAACCTCTGTAAATTTAGGCAATTTATACAAGAGAAAAGAGAACGAAACTAAAATCTGTACGTTACACCTTTTTCCTATGTGGCAATTGCAAATTCGCCAGCAAGTCTTAAGTGGCTGCTCATATTCTCAATGCTAAGGAAATCATCATTGACGTAACTGCCCTGCTTTGCTAGGTATTAAGTTAGATAGACAGAAAAGGCTCAAGTTAGAAGGGAAGAAAGAAAGAGCTTTAGTACTTGCTAATACAGTTTATTGCCAAACAATTACAAATTTTGCATATCTCTAACACAATTGATTTTTAACGCATGCTTACCTCTTATATACGTGATGTATAACCGCGTAATAACTATACGCGCTTCGAAGAATCTAAAACAACATATAAATTGTAGAAATTAAATTCAATATATGGAATTTAAACCGTACCATAACGAAGGTCCTCAATGACAAGGTGAAGAACGGCCCCGCTTTCAGCGTAGTAGGTTCCGTGGTTCTTTGCATAATGCTCAACAAGATCTTCTTTGTCGCGGTACTACAAGCGTACCAATCGGCCACGAAACAGCTTCTGGCGATCTGGGAGCTCTTAGCGAAAATTACTAGCTAAATGTACTTTTTGTGGCTTAATATAACGTATTACTTGCACTGTAATATCTTCGGCGAACATGCACCAGGACAGAATTTGCGTCAAATATCCTACCGAATACAGGACCCACCAGGCGAACGGGATACTACGTATTGGGATCTTTAATAAATATTTTGTAGGAAATCCAGTGTTAAAGATTACACGTTATCACTTCTTACCAAATGAAAATGAATTGCGCTAAGGCACATACCAATAGTACTGAACGAGATTTGACAGAAAAGCATTGCTGATAGGGAACCCTCCATTTTGTTGAAGTACCTGTAATGGTGAAAATTATAGCGCATTAAGTGGTGGCAATCAGTCAATTAATTATAGGTTTGTTATGTTGCGATGTTTCGGCGAGCCATTAGTCCGAAGAAATAAAAAGGAAAAAGCTTAAGTTTTAAAAGAATGAAAAAGTTAGAGTAGAACAGTATTTGAACCATATTATGAGGGAAATGCGGGAGATTTGAACTTGCAGGATAAAATAAGTTGAATTAAATTCAAAACACACTTACCCCATTATAGCGTTATGATGACAAATGCATTTAGCAAGACGAAACTGGATCTTAATTTCTTGTTTGAGATAGGATTCTTCGGCATTTCGCTTACAGGAATTCTTCAAGTTGTCCTTAAGGATTTGAAATTGGGCGGCCGTATTCGTGATCAACGCTAAAATAGTACAGTCCACTGCGGCGTATACGTACAACGATAGGACGAAGGCTATGATTTCGTAGACGTGCCAGAATATTGGAGTCAAATCCACAGGCATCCATATTGGCAGCGGAAGAGATTTGAAGCCCGCAGGCACGAATATCACGAAGAAAATCGCGAACAACGAGCAGATCAGCCTGTAAACACTTTCGTATATTTTCAAATGCCTAACGGCTCTCGAAACGAATCGATCCTGAGCGTCTGTTTGAATATTGAAACCCTCAGATTCCAACATATTTTCAACGTCGGTTACGCTTTTGGAACAAGAGTACGTGAATAGTTTGATTAACTGGAGGAACAGACCCAATAGAAGGCCCCAGCCTTCTAATAGTTTTGGGCGATCATCCAAAAATAATTTCCCCAGCATCAAAACGGGAAGTGACGTCAGTATCAGCAGAACTGATACGTGCATGATTTTTGTAAAAGGGTGACTCTTTATTACTTTACCAGAGTACAGTCCGAAGAACCACATCAGTCTTCTTGATGTACGTGCGACGTCTATCGGTTTAGGTCTCTAAAATAAAATTGACGAGTTACTTTAATTTTTGAAGATGTATTAGCTACGCAACCAAATAACTTAGAAGGGCGCTAAATTTACTTTAGCTTTTGGGTATGCTATACATCAAAAATCAAGCTTATGTTCTGCAATTCGCTTCATTTTTTCAATTGTGTTATTCTCTTAAAATGTAAAGCCATTTATTTAGCTTGAAACACAATTCCCAAGGCATTAGATTTTGTTTAAATAGAATGGACATGTTATATTAATTTTTGAAGATGTTTTGATTAGGCTGATTTTAGCTTAGTATCTGGGTATGTTACACATATTTCATACATCAAATCCATGCTCATATTCTTCAATTCGCTTCATTTTATAAATTCTGTTGTTCCCTTAAAATATGGAGTAACTTTCTTGGTTCAAGCACAATTTTCAAGTCATGCGTATCAAGAGTAGTTTGTTTAATGAAGTCTTCCAACCATTAAGCTTTTAAAGAAAACGCAAGAAGAAAGCCAAGCGTCTTATGACAACTCCTCTCGTGTGATACATCGCAGGTTAAACGCACCAAAATATGTCGTCAATTCCTAACAACCTACCATGTTACCTCGTCGATCAAGATGTGCAGTTTTCTGAACTTGGATCCCAATCGTTTCTAATTCTTGTTTCAAATTTCTTGAATTCGGTTTTCACTACCTCCATAAACGACAATTATAAGGATTTTAATTTTTATGAATGGCCGTGTTTTCTGGAAATAACTTATGATAAATCAAAAAAAACTTTGTAAGTTGCAAAATATTTAATCATAGTACCACTAAGTACAATATTGTTTCGCCACACTAAACTTACAAACTCTTTTTGATTTATCATAAGTTATTCGTTGCAGAGTTTCAACCAGTGGTTCCCGCATCAATTAATTTTTTGTCGAAACTCGTCTCGTTGCTCCTTTGGAGTTCAGATTACCTCCTTAGGCCTCGCGAGAACTTAACTGCCAGTGGATACTATTTTTAGTACCGAACTAACGCTAATCTCAGTTGGTGCCAGTCAAATTGATGATAGTACCTCTAAAATCCTCATAACTTCCGATCGGAAGAGTGTTTCGGCTGCACAAAACGACTGGTCTGGTTTAATATCAATCACAGTCTAATTATTAACCCTAGAATGCATGATCTGGTATCCGCGTGTCCACTAGCGATTTTAAACGTTTGTAGCTGCAAAACCAATACCAATAGAGTATTGAAACTTAGGATCTAGTAAGTTAAAGTCTTTTGCGTTGTTTTATGAAATTCGGTCCAGTGGTTCCATAATTATAAGCTTTCAAAATCACATCTACACAAACAGATAAACGGAGTACCCGTGTATCCAATAGTTTTTGTATGAAAAGATCAGTAAACAAAAGGCTGTTTAACGAATTATCGTGAACTTTCTATTAGGAATTTAAAAAAATACATTAAGAAACATGAATACTGAAGAATTTGGAAATATTTTATAAGAATATATTAGTTATTTCGGTCGCAAGAAAGCAGACGCAATTTGTTATCTTTCTTGCACATGCTGCATGCTTTCCGAGTTTCTCTTCAACGTTTTGTTTCCTGCGTGCAGCATAAATAGCAAGATGCAGTTACTGGCGTTCTCAATCCTGCAGCAGTAGATGTTGTTGGACCGCTTTCGCAAATAATTTCTATTGGTCGATTCAAGTAAATTTCTATAGCTTTTTTTGGTCGTGAAGTGTCTAGTTAATTGAGGATTGCGTGCACGTTCCTCAATGATGGGCATGCAATCCTCAATTTCTTCAGCTAATTTCCGAAGAAAATGCTTTCGTCTGCTGGCAGAATTTGGGATCACCTCGGATTCACCTCATTCATGTGGTATAATTTATAAGCAGCCAAGATCGTTACATCTAAAACGTTCAAAAATAGTGATAGTGGCCACCGTGTAGCTCGCTTTGTAGTATACTCTGAGAAAACTGATCCACGACAACGCCACCTTTGGTCTTATTATAAAATTCTATTATTTCAGGTTTGCCACTTTCTGCTATTTCGCCATCATAGTGCATCGATGATAGCAGCAACACGGCTTTGTTTTTGCAGGGAACATGAGAACATATTGTCATATTTTTTCTGAAACCAAACATAGTTGAACCAAGAGACTTATTCTTCTGCGCTTTCATTTCTGGCGGAATATATGTTTTATTTTTTCTGAGCGTTCCAACAAGCCAGGATAATAAATGCTCTGCAAGCCCCAACGTTGTAAAAAGATTGCTTTGGTACACGCATACTTGATACAAGTGTTGTTTTCGTCTACTAAAACAGGAAACAAGCGTTTTTGCAAATAAATCGTCATTTCATGTATACACAAATATGAATATCACAAATACTAAATTAGGTTTCCTTTTTTGTAGTTATTGACATTTTTTGTTGTTAATAAACAATTAAATATTTCATAAAATATATTAATTTATTAAATTAGCTTTTTAACGGGTTTTAAATGACATATTGTTGAAGCTGGGAAGTTAAAAGCGATCAAAAATTATAATGGGGTACACGGGTACCGTGCTTACGTGTTTGCGTAATATAGTTTACTTATGTGGTCTACGGTTAAAATGCGTGAGATGTTTCACTCTTTTATGAGTCTGGGAAGGAAAATTAAATAAAGTTTCTTTCGGTACTCAGCCACACTAATATTAAAGGGAATAGATTCGCTGATCGGCTGGCACATGATAATAAAATTGTGCAATATTTAACCACAGATTGAATTATTATGATCTCTGAATGCCTGGTATATAAAATATCATTTTTCTTTTTATTTCTCTTCCTGACCATCTTAGTGATTATGTGTCTAGTTCAAATAATGTTAAATATCTTAATTTATCGATATATACGATCTGTAAAGAAAACCTTAAATCAAAAATATTTGTCGAAAACTTAACGATTCTGTTCAAGGACTAGAAAGAAATCCGAATCAAAAGCGTAGCCAAAGATTTCCTTCGTAACCCTGCAGAACTCGCCTCATCCAGTGAAACGGGAGCACTCGCGCGTGAGCATCTCCCTCACGCTTCATATTTTCCGTATTAAATTCAATATTTATTATTTCTTTAAACAGTTTAGTTGCTTATACGAATTTAAAACAGCTACCATTTGCCAATAAAACAGAAATAATGAATTGTAGTACCTAGTATCTAATTAAAAATAGAATGCAAAAATCCTGTCTTCAGTAAGAAGTTAATCATTCTGATCTGAGGAAATATTCACACTGTAACACGAGGGACAAACATACTTAAGGTATTCTGTGCAAATAGCTTTATTGCACGCAACACTATGTTTCCTGCTTTTTTGATTTTTTCTCCTAGGACAAAAAAACACAAAAGCCTAAAGCGACTTTTCCCACAACTTCTGGCTCCTCGATGTTCAAAATTTTTCTAATTCAAGTACGTAAAGTCAATGGCAAATTCTGTTTTGGCGACCGATTTATCAAATGTGGTTTGATCAATTCGTGTGCCAACTCTTTGAAATATAATCTACGGTCTTGAATGTTTCCCGTATTACTTTGATATATTATTGTGTTGATACCGCCTATATCCAAAATTGAGAAAAATAATCTCAGATGCCATCTACAACAGAACCTAGAGACAGAATACGTTGACTTTAACTCGTCAACAACATCTACATCGCCTTTTGTCAAATTGTAAAATGTGATAATCTCCGGTTTTGAGGCATCACCAGATTCTTCTTCGATTTTATCATCACTGTGAAATGTAGATAGCACCGAAACGATTTTACTTGGTTTCGGTTTGTATGAAACCAAAACAATGGGCTTGCAAAATGCAAATATGCTGCTATTCAATGGCCTAATTTTAGTATTCAACGTAAAGGGAGGTATCTCTTTTCTATTTTTTTCTGAGAGTTAAGATGACGGTTGTTTTTATTAGAATCATGTCTTTCGCAAGTGGTACAGATTGGAAATAGTCATCCAATTTAAATGGCCCTTCAGGCTGTTTTCCAGCATAAACTTCTAAATTGCATGTGCAAAACATTCTAGAATCCACTAAGGTCCATATCTGCAAACCACATCTGCAATTCACCAACTTGATAGCTTCTTTGACATTTCTCTACAAATTGGGAGCATACTTGCCGAATCGGAGCTAAATTGTCATATTTCTTTCTTTCGGCTCTGTTATTTATGTCATCAAATCTCAGTGCGCGTAATAAAAGGTGAAATCTCTCTCTGGACATTGCAAGCCTAAAGCATTCTGGAGCAGTACCATCGCTGGACCAGGGTTCCCGAGTGTTCAAATATTAAGCCTTTTTATCCCAGCCATATATAATAGCCCAATGAGAGCATATATTTCTGTCTCATCTGTTGCACCACAACGCTTATCTCGCGTATAATTTGGGCGCACTGAATTTGCTTTTTTTGCAAGGGATTTGATACCGGGTAAATGACTAACAATATTATGTCTCAGAGTGCGCTTGTTAGGGCGAGGACGATGAGCCAATCAGCGAGTTGTGCCATCTTTACGAATACAATGATGTTCTCCAACAAATTAAGGCACCGTGTCAACTATCATGTTATCATTTTCGTCATCACTATCTGATCCTTCTGTATCTGTATTATGGTCACTATGATCACTCAATACTCACATAGAGAAAAACCAGAAAAACACGTCCAAGCTGTATTAAGAGAAACGTGCAATGGGCATAACACAACACCAACGCGAGAACTGGCGCCGTGAGAGAAACGCTCACACGGTCTGCAAGTGATGGACGAGTTCTCTCAAGAAATAGCTGAGGACGACTAACTGTTGCTCAGATTGCATTTACAAGTAGCAGCGATACATAAACTCAGCTAGAGGGCGCGCTGTTCCTGTATCTCAACCCTGTTTAAAAGTATGGCAATTTTAGCATAAGTGTGGGGAAAATGCTCATAGCGCTAGTGCTCCAGGGTTAAGAGTAATATAAAAAATATAAAATCACTATAGAATAAAATAAATAACAGACATTATATACAATGGTTTGCAAAAGTACCTTAATAAAACACACAATATGAGCGACATGTACTAGCACGTTTTTGCCTAATATTCATCTAGTGAATAAGCGACCTCTTCAATTAAAACACTTTTCAATATTCTTTTGAACCTGTCAATTGACATAGTCTTTAAGTCATTGCTTAGATGATTAAATATCTTTACGCAGTGATGAAAACACTGTTCCTGTACCCTTGTTAAACGGGTTTGAGGTGGGAGCAGTTGCTTATGTAGTCTTCCTCGTTGGTTGTACAGATGAAAGAATTCATTGTAACGTTTTTAACAAATACAGCAGAGTCAAAGCCCCATAGAGACGAAAGTACAAGCATGCCTAGGCTCTTGAAAGATTAAAAATTTGGAAAAAAGAAAACTCGAAGGGAACTGTAAACGTTGCCCAGAAAATTAGGATCAGGATTTTCAAAATCGAAACGTATGTAAAACGCACTTTTGGGGATGACAACTTTTCTATCAAACTAAATGGCAGTATTTTCGTACCGAAAAATCGCGCATGGTCCGGCGCGTATGTTTTTCTTGTACGCAACTCGTACTAGACAAATGACTGATACGAAGTAATTTCCGATTAACACGAAAACAAATCAAACTTACCCGAAATGTTCCCGTACCAATTTCACCTCTTACTGTATCATTCTGCGAGATTTCCATGTCAAAATCGCTTTCTGGTACTTCACTTTCCGCAAATTGTATACCACAGTTCTCACAAATAATCACAGTGGGAAAATATCTGAAAGGTAAATCCTCAGAAATGGAACAAGAAATAGTTTAAATGACGTGCATATTGCTTAACAAACTAGAATGTTATCGTTTCGGGTTGCCCCTATCACTTCTTTAGGCCAAATACGATAATAGAGGACGTTTTACGAAAACGGTTATAATTATGAAATGTATTCCCATAAATTGAAACGTTGTCTGTTATTTGACCTAAAAAGTGGTAGAGGCTATCCCAAGAATAATGATTATCGGAGAAACAAACTTGATAACCCTACTACATCCTAAAAATTGTACACGGCCCGATTTCGAGGTAAGAAAAAACATTGAGTTCCAACTTTGCTTGTATTTCTTTATGTTATTTATTTACAGGTACGATGAATCAAAATTTATCTGAGCGTCTAATCTCGAGAGACGTACAGTGGTGTCGTCAAAATGACTTTTGTAAACTGTGCGAGTTCGATGTCAAGTTAGGCACAAAAGGAATGAAGAAGAAAATTTTCAAATTATTAAGTATACGTACCTTGTAATCGCTAGTATTTATATTAGTTTCTGTATTTCCTACGTGTACAAATGTACAGGCAAATAAGGAATACTCCAAAGCGACGCGTGAAATAGGTATATATAACAATTTGGAACTTCATTACTTATTGATCCTACAGGATTGAATAATCAACTCGAAGATTGTGCCTACGAATTACATTATTAGAAGTGATTACAACATCGTACACGAAAATTATCGAAGGAGAAAAGTTCTTCGTACAAGTAGTACTTAATTACATCATAATAAATGTCAACCAGGAAAGTGGGGTAATTTATTTGTTAACTGTAGAAGTAGATCACTTTACTTTTACTGTTAACTCCACAAGGGAGAGTACAATATTTTCTCGATCATTCCGATTATTTCGGGTAATTTCGTCGATAGGCGAGGACGGATTTCGGACGTAGTAGGCAAAATTGTGGTTATAAAGGGAAATGTAGAAACCTTCAAATTGGATAAGTGTCTGCCCGGAAATAATCTAGGCTATAGTAAATAAGAAATAAATTCGCAAAGAAAGAGATATGCACTAACGGGGGTTTGATTTGGCATCTTTTTAAAATATAAGTGCGTAAATATTCAAATGTACACCGCCTAATTTACGAGATGAATCTCATCATTGCTGTTTTGTTGATACCTAGATCAATATTTGTGTTGCTCCAAAATTTCACTAAATTGCGGATATATTGGTTTCAAACATGATTCTGCAAATTTATTTAATTCAAATTACATGTTTATTTTGCAAATTTTAGTCTGCCATACAATTACTTCAAAAACTTCCCTTGGATGGCTAAATAAAATTATTAAAGAAAATCTTTAATAAAAGTATTTTCCTTGAATTTCAAACTATTTTATATCTAAAGGGGTGTATATATTTTCTACTATAAGTTTCTTCTTTTATAGATTCCATGTGAGAAAGAAATCCCAAATTCCTCAACTTCTCTCGACTGACCTACATAAACGAACCTTACAAAAAATGAGACAATCAAAATTATTGCAATCAGAATGAACAACAAGTATTTAATTCGGCCTTAACCAAAGCTTTGCTTTCTGCTAATGCCTCACTTTATAAGTTACAAAACCTAAATTTTAAAATGGCAAAAGCATTGCAGAAATACTGTACCTGAGGAAAGTGCTTTAAGAAATAATTATGTATCAAGTGTATATAAGGACGTAATTAATGAAATTAAACAAACTGTAAATAACAATTTTATATATTTTATAGTGGATGAAGCCACAGATACTTGTGGGTGTGGAAAATTTATTAGTGGGTTGTTTTATATAATAATACTCCTAGTACATTCTATTTGATTTCGTGCAAACAAATCGAAGAAACTAACCATGTAACAGCGATCAGATTTATGAATTAAAATTTCATGAATTTTCTTCCTTCCCGATAGTGTTCCAATTAGTAAAATTGTGCTCATGTTTTCCGATGCTGCGTCATACATAGGCGAAGGTGATCAAATACTACAAGTTTTGTATTCCAATTTAATTCACGTGACTTGTTTAGCACACGGTTTAAACAAGGTGGCGAAAAAATATTAGAAATTAATTTCTTATAGTTAATAGTTTAATTAGTAACCTAAAGAAAATATATTTTTTAAATCTCCTCTGAGAATCCAGTGTTACAGAGAAAAATGATCTAATACTCCTTTGCCAACGGAACCAATAATCACAAGGTGGGAAACACGGTTGAAAGCTGCCAGTTTTTATGCAGAAAATTTTGTCCCTATAAATGAGCTTATTTTAAGTTTTGAAGAGGAAGATACTGGTTCAATTTCACAGTGCAAATCAATTTAAGAAAATAATTCACTGCACCGTGAACTTTGCTTCGCTAAATCAAATTATGATTTTGTTTACAAAACTATTGTTATTTTTAAAACTGAATCGCCTCCGTTACGAAAATCTCTGCATTTGATTGATGAATTTAAGGAAAAATTCCAGAAAGTTTTTGGAAAAATAGGACAACTAATATATAAAAATTTTGATGTTATTTTAGAAAGAAATAGCGATTTAAATGTGTTGCAACAAGCAAACCAAATTCTCCGTGGCGATTTTGATGTTAAAACCGATTTAAAACTGGGAGTCGTTAATGTTTTAAAATATGCGCTAGGGTGACCGTACAAAATGTTGTATTTTTGACAATGGGAATCCCACAAAATGATAAGTCTTTGCAGATTTTACGATAGCCAAAATTTGAGCACGATTGGAGTATGTTAACCAGTGCCGGTGGGGGCTCAAAGTTACAAGAAACGGTTTTTAGTTTAGTAGCCAGTAGCCACGTTGAGGGATCGTATCTGCGGAAATTCCCATTATTTTCGCATGATATACGTCTCAAGCGAAAGGCAATATTATTGTGACTAATTTATATTCTGTATATAATTATTTATTACATATAATTATTGTTACTTCTAGTCGAATCCAGCATATAGCAGGCTTATCATCATTATATGATGATGAAATTGATGATATTCAAGTAAATTCAGATTTAAATTAATTAATGTTATTTCTTTTCCTTTGTTATTTTTACATTTAATTTCGGAAATAAATATTCGTGGTAATGTATATAATATTGCATTAAAACAATGGCATCCACCTCCACCGTAAGAAACACAACAAAAGATAAAATTTTCATGATTGGCAATGCGGCTCACCAGATAATCGGTTGTCAATTGCCCTCTAATCGTCAGGTTTTGGCCACTTCGTTCTACAATTTGCGTACTGCGAAGTTAAATCTGAGAGATTCAGCAAGAATTACTATACTTATTTATTGGGAAAAAAGCTCGGATTCCTACGAAACATGTGAAAGATTGTATTACTAAATTAGAGAAACTTCACGCATAGTTGAGAAATGTACAAAAGGACAAGAATAAACTATCGGATTTTGCAAAGAACAAAATCAAAGAGTACGCCTCAAAGGTAGATGATATCTTTGACATTGCCCATCAAGATGCCTTAGCCATGATGAAATCAGAAGAAGACAAGGAGTTTTCCTTAAACAAAGGGAAAAAGAGGAGTGAAATTAATTATAGACTTTAATAACCTTCTCACCAAAGGTGAGGAGCAGAAACAATATGTTTTACAAGTAGTACACAAATGCCGAAAGCTGTAATCTGATGTTTCTAAAGACACTTTGAGCAAACCTTTAGAATAAAGTATTCATTATTGTATTCTTCTTGAAGATGGCAAACGATACAATGTCACCCTTTTTTTATTAAAATTCATTTAAATTTGTTATTAAAAAGCATTGTCATTTTATTCCATCATAATTCATTTCAAACTCCCAAAATTCTCGTATCATAATTTCCTTAATAGAATTTCCTAATCACGCTTTTTATGAAAAAGGCTCTGTTCTAGTATAAGTAACAACAAATATATAGAATATATATTACATAGAACAACATTGCCTATGATTTGACTCATACATCATGAGAAAATAATGAGAAGTTTTACTAGACAGCCAAAAATCGAGTTTCTTTTAAACTTTAAGCCCCCAGTGGTACGGGTTAACATACTCCAATAGTGCTCAAACTTTGGCTATCGTAAAATCTGCAAAGACTCATCATCTTATAGGGTTCCCATTGACAAAATTCTGGATTTTTTCCCCCATACCACTGCGGTCACCCTAAATCATCAATCACATCAGTTGACGTCGAACGAACTTTTGCAAGGTACAAATCGCTACTAACGGATAGGAGACATATGTAATTTAACTATTGGAAATATTGAAAAACATTTGATTGCAAATTGTTTTTACAGTAAGGAATGGAATGTTTAATGTAGAAATGTAAGTGGTAGGTATCTGTTTAATAAAGCCTGTTAACATTTTCTTAGTGTTTGATTCTTTTCCTTCTTACTTCTATATGTATTCGACATTCTGAATATACATTTAAAACATTTTACATATAATGCGGTCTCTATTGATAAGCGAGGACAAGCAGGGGAAGGGAGGGAAGCGCAACACAAGGAAAGAAATTGGAGCTGTGTAAACTTGACACAAATATCACATAGGTAAACTCTTCACCACACAAATGTTTATAATAAAATCGGTGACACGTGTTTTGCTAGCTTGAGGCAAGCATCTTCAACAACCGTATAAACCGAAGTGACAAATTTCTAACATTAAAAATTCTACAACATGCATTTTTACCCCACTTTTTACTGTGACCATGTGCATGCACAAATATTTTCCCCTCTCGGTGACGGCTCGGACGCCTTTTCACCCCCGCAAATTCCCATAAATTAAAAAAGTGGACGGCCAAGGGAAAAGAACCTGCTACCCGAAGTTTGAACGTTAAAGATTTACAAGTACATTGTGTGCAATCACCCTTATTGTGTAAACTTGACGAAAAGAAAAAGTAAGAGAAAAGTATAAACCGCAGACGACAGAATATTTGGCAAACAACCTAGGAACCAAAATTGAGGATAGAACATTTGCAACTTTAGACAATTTACAGAAAGTTACATCTATAATCTTTGTAGCAATTGGTAAATTCGCCTGCAAGTCATCAATGGCTCTTGCAATGATAAAGGGAGGATCATTGACGTAACCGCCCCGCTCTGCTAGGTATTAAGCTAGATCGAAAGAAACGCCTTAACTACTTGCTAATAAAATCTATTGCCAAACCTTATAAATTTTACTTATCTCTAAGACAATTGGTATCGACCCCATGCTCACTGCTTGTATACGTGATGCAGGACGGCGTAATAAGTATACGCACTTCGAAGAATCTAAAACAGTCAACAAAGTATTGCAATTACATTCAGCACATAGAATTCGAACTATACCATAATGAAAGTCCTCAACGACAGCGTGAAGAACGGTCCCGCTTTCAATATGGTCGGTTCCGTCGTCCTTTGCATAATGATCAACAAAATTTTCTTCGTCGTGATGCTACAAGCGTACCAATCGGCCATGAAACAGCTTGTAGCGATTTTGGAGCCCTTAGCGAAAATTACTAGCTAAATGCAATCCTTGCTGCTTAATGTAACGTATACTTGCACTGTGACATCTTCAGCGAACATGCACCAGGACAGTATTTGCACCAAATATCCAATCGAATACACGACGCACCAGACGAATGGCATACTACGTGTTGGTACCTTTAATTGTTATTTAGTTGGAAATTTGAGGTTGAAGTTAACACGTTATCAGTTCTTACCAAGTGGTACTCAAATGCACTGAGGCATATTCCAAGGGTACTGAAACAGATTTGACAGAACATAATGGTAGATAGGGAACCCTCCATTTTGTTGAAGTACCTGCAAATGTAGAAATTATGACGATTTAAGTGAAACGAAAATGTTTAGTTGTATAATGGTACTCTATAATATGTTTCTTATAAGATTTGACTTGGTAAATCATTAGCCCAATAATAGAGAAGGTTACTAAAGAAAGAAACGAATGAGATTGGAACTGTACTTGAAAATATTGGGTGTCCCAGAAGTAACTGCCGATTTTCATATACATATGGCGTTGGCCATTTCTTGAACGACTTCTGTCAGTGTTATTAATGTTTTCTTTTTACATTTATCAGGTGTCACTTTTAGCTTGTTATAGGAAAAAAATTGCGCGTAATTTCGTGCACAGTCGTTACTTTGGCGTTAATTTTAATATGGAGTCCAAAAACGAGCATTTTCGTCATATTTTACTTTATTATTTCCGTAAAGGAAAAACGCAGCGCAGACTGCTAAAAAGTTACGTGCTGTGTATGGCGAGGAAGCATTAAAAAAGACAGTGTCGAAATTGGTTTGACAAATTCCCTTCTGGAGACTTTTCAGTCAAAGATGAGCAACGTTCAGGTCGGCAAAGTGAAGTTGATGATGATCAAATCAAAGTGTTAATCGAGGCGGATCGTCATATAACTATGCGTGAGATTGAAGAAAGGTTAAAAATACCAAAATCAACAGTCGCTCGTCATATATAGCGTCTTGGACTCGTAAAAAGCTTGATATTGGGTGGGATTGGAAGGGTGTGGTATATTTTGAGCTGTTTCTAAGGAACCAAACGATTAATTCAGATGTCTACTGTCAACAACTGGACAAATGTAAATGGAATGCAGCCATCAACGAGAAACGGCTAGAATTGGTCAATCGTAAAGGTGTCATATTCCACCAGGACAACGTTAGACCGCATGCATCTTTGGTCACTCGCCAAAAACTATTGGAGCTTGGTTACGAAGTTCTCATGCATCCACCATATAGCGCTGACCATGCATTATCAGACTACCATTTGTTTCGGTCTTTGCAGAACTTCTTAAATGGTAAAACTTTCAATGATGATGATGATGATGATTTTTGCAGAAGTTCTATGAACGTGGAATCATGAAATTACCAGAAAGATGGCGAAAAGTCATCGAACAAAATAGAAAATATTTCATTGATTAAAGTTCATTCTAAGTATTTGAAAAAATTCATTTACTTTCTATGAAAAAATCGGCAATTACTTCTGGGACAGCCCAATAGTAACTTATTTTCGAACACCAACATCTGAACAAACTGAAATCTGGATGACTCTCCATAGAGCGACCTAATTAAATTATGTACGTTAATGGGCAGCTATTCTCCTCAGTGCAGTACATCGTTCTGCAGTTGAAAGAGGATAGTCCTCCATATGAGGACATGGATTATTGGCATGTGTAAATTGTGGTTGGTTAGGGAGCTTTTGCAAAGTTACTTGGTAACTGCCCATTAACGTTCATAATTTGATTCAGTCGTTGTATGCAGAGTCACGCCGATTTTATTTTATTAAGAACAGTATTTGATCATTGCATAATACTAGGTGGGAAGTGCGGCAGATTTGATTTGACGAGATTCCACTTTAGTACTCTTGCAGTAAGTAACTCAAACACATACTTACACCAATATTGCGTTGTGATGACGAACGCATCTCACAAGACGATTCTGGATCTTAATTTCCTGTTGAGGATAACATTCTTCGGGATTTCGCTTACAGGAGTTTTTCAAGTTGTCCTTCAGGATTTGAAATTGCGCGGCGGTATTCGCGATAAACGATAAAATCGTATTGTCCACCGTGATGTATATGAACACCGATGGGACCAAGGTTACAACTTCGTAAACATGCCAGAATATCGGACTTAAATCCACCGGTATCCAGATTGGTAGCGGAAGAGATTTGGGGTTCACAGGCACGAATATCACGAATAAAATCGACAACAAGCCGCAAATCGGCCGAGTGACAATTGCGAACATCTCCAAATGCCTAACAGCTCTCGATACGAATCGATCCTGAGCTGCGGTATAGATCCTGAAAATCTCGGACTGCAGCATCTTTTCAAGGTTGGTTACGCTTTTGGACCAAGTGTATGCGAGCAGTTTGATTAGATGAAAGGTGAAAGCCCATAGAAGACCCCAGCCTTCCAATAGTTTTGGGCGATCGTCCGAAAATAGCTTACCCACCATCAAAACGGGGAGCGACGTCAGTATCAGCAGAACCGATAGGCGCATAATTTTTGGAAAAGGGTGACGCCGCATCAAATTACCAGAATACAGTCCGAGAAACCATAGCAGTTTTCTCGATGAATGTGCGATGTCTGTTGGTTTAGGTCTCTAAAATAAAATCGACAAGTTGCATTAATTTTGGACGATGTATTGATTAGACAATCAAATAAGTGACAATTGCGCTGATTTTAATGCAGTTTCTAGATACATTACGTATATTTGATGCATTAAAATCATGCCCATATTCTTTAATTCACTTTATTTCATCAATTCTGTTATTGGCTTAAAATATGAAGCCGCTTATTTAGCCACAAAGACAATTCTTAAGGTCATGGATATCGACAATAATTTGCTTATTGAAGTGTTAGAATCATTTAAGCTTTATAAAGAACGCAAAAGAAGAATCAAAATAGCTGCAAAAATGCGCGATTAGTACATTATGGTCGAATTTCGTAATTGAACTCCCATATGTACGAACATCTAACAACGCAAAAGAAATTTGGTAATTTTATGATGACTATTCTTATGAAATACGTCGAGTGTTTAAAGCAACAAAGTGATTGAGTGAATTCCTGACAACCTAGCATCTTATGTCGATGATAGCGAGTCGTTAAAGGACACTGTCCTAATTGGGCAAATACCCTAAATTCGCTCCTCATTATGTGCATTAAGTACCACCATAAGTACTTCACTTTAGTTTCTATCAGTGGCTCTGATATTTCGAAACTGTCTCGCCCGTCTTTTGGAGTTCAAACTACCTACTCGAACGTCAGCTGGGCAGGAACTTTCTTGCTAATGGCTACCGTTCTTAGCATAGAACTACTGGCAATCTTAGTTGGTATCAGTCAAATTGATGATAATGACATCCCTCAAGCCCCGTGATTTTCGAATGTTTTGGTTGCACTGAACAGTTCGTCTGTTCCAAATACTCGTCAGCCTCCTTATTGAAATACGTAAGATATTTCACGCTCTTATTAGTCAGAGAAAGATATATAGATAAGAAATCTATTTGGATCTCCAGTCACTGTGATTTTAAAAGGAATAAAATTGAGAATCGACTGGCTCAATTCTAACTTGTTCCTTTCTTTTTCTTTTCTCTTCGCGTAATTTCTATCGTTTTATTTAATATTTGATCGTGGCCTTGGGGGTCATCTTGCGCTCGAAGATACGGGAGAAGATGGTAAACCTTGACAGTATACCCGCGCGTTTCGTAAAGTCAAATTTCTTCCAAGAGTTGTTCGTGTGTGAACCTTCGACGTTGCGTTGGATATTTGGGAGGAAAATATTCCAGAATTCCGTCGCCGTCAATCGCCGCGGGAGTCGCCGCCGCTACAGCTAAGTCCTGACTTCCATTGTTGTTCAATTTTTTTTTATTCCTTTGTTTTCCTTTCTTTCTTAATTTTAATATCAGACTTATCGAATTTACTATATAATTATTAAAGTTTGACAGAATAATTGTAGACGTCGAGTCTAACATATTTGAATAGGCAGATCGGGGAGGAGGGGGATAAAATATTTATTTCGTCTTTTTCATGTAAACGAAGCCTTTGGCCAGGGGCATCGGTAATCACATAACATCATTTAATTTACTTATTTTGTTTTAAATTTAATTGCATGATAAATAATTAATTTTTCATTTACATATTCTATTTTCCTTTTTTAAATTCTTGTTCTCCTTGTTTTTACGTTCTGCCTAATTATTAAAGACTCGTCGACGGTATTTGTTTTTTTTTGTTTTTTTGTTTTTATCGAACCCCTTTTTTACACACCTGAACTCCTGCTTTTCCAAGGGCTACACAGGGAGATGTGAAGCAGGTGGAGCCCTCACAGTTTTTTTAGTTTAATTTCCTACTCCCTCGCCGATTAGCTGGCTGGCACCTTGTGTGCGAACGACCTTCCTGGGGCGGAATTGGTGGGTTAGGAGGATTTTGGACTTTGTCCATAAGAAACGAGAGTGCCAATACACGCCGTAACAAACTACAATTTGAATTGTTTGAATTTTTCATCATTTTCAAACAAAATTATGTTGAACGATTGGCAACATCTCGGAACTCGTTCTCACAGAAAGGGACCTACTGTTATTACCCCATCCAGGTAGACCTTCAAAATATTACAAGAGCAGATGAAATACTAATTATAAAATAAAACTTTATTCTGAACTTGTGTAGATATGACTTGAATAGTCGTAGAAGCAATGTGTTTGTCAATTTGCTGACGAAGATAAACACAGATTAACTTGAATTCGTGATTCCAAAGCCCGCTCGCGCATGCTATCATGAGACCAGGACTTTTGGGCAGTCACTTTCAAAGAACAATTATCCCTCTACGCTTCAGTTGGTGTAATACAGCATTCAAATTCTCGTTCCATTTTCGATCTACGGACAAATATTCTTCTGTTGGAACCAAAGATGAGAAATTTAGACTCGCTGGTCCAGATCACCCGCTTCCAATCTCCCAGGTCCTGTCTGTGTGCTCATTCGCCCGCGCTAATCGTCTTGCTTCGTTCTCTAAACGTAATAATGATTTCCGCATAGTAATTCTTCCTTAAACACCAGCTTGGCGTAAATACCTCTTTTCTGCGATGACCCTAACTGGTTTTGGGAGTGAAATATTCATTTCAGCAGCTGCTTTTCGTCCGTTTTGTTTGTTTGTCATTACCATTGCGCGAGCTTCTGCTGATACTGTTACTATTGGTAGTCAGAGTTTATTGGATACACTACCACTTGTTTAATACTTCACGGCTCTACAGTGTGACTTCAGTAATTTCGCAATTTCTCGTTAAGTTTTACCGATGTTGTGGTATGAAACTACTTGTACACGCGTTTTCAGCGATAATTCCTTCCTTGTCGACATTACTATAACGTTACTAGCTGCTTTCAAATATTGCACGAACTTTTCACTATTCGCTGCTTGCAGTACGAGCGCTGAATGCAAACTACATTTTTCATTATATTGAAACGCGGCTGCCGCCTCTTATCCTATCTTTTGACGGTGGTAACAAACATGTCCGAGGAGCCGGTCTTCCTGAACCTGCCTAGACCGCCAACACACATTTTCGATATCTCCTATTCAATCAGCTCATTACGTATACACAAAACAGTACAGAGGGATTATAATCTATCCTGTATTTACAGTTTAATACCACAAATATTTTCATACCGATAGAATATCGTTTATTTGAATGATCATCTATAATTATGAAGGTGGGTTAACACTTATGGTCAGTAGTGTGTATCTGAAAACCTGCGGTATGAAATTCTGGTGTATTTAGTTACCTCTTTTGACGTCAACTTGGGGAAACTTGGCTATCAATGGGTACCATTTTTAACGCTGAACTAAATGAAATTAATCATAATAATATCTCCAAAGCGCTAATAATTTCCGATTCGAAGTGTATTTTTGTCGCAGTAAACAACTTTCTCGGTCAATATACCCGCCTTATCACAGTGTTATATCTAAAATGTGTTAGATATTTCATCCTCCTATCACTCAGGGAACGATCCCCACTCAGATCAGTCAGACCAGAATGTTCAAAATCGAAATGTATGTAAAACGCACTTTTGGGGATGAGCATTGTTTTCAATGTGTTACTGGATCCAAAAGTCGCTGAGTTTGCGGCGTATATGTTGCCCTTTTATTCACAGGTCATGTCAGACGAGTCGCTATTTCAAAGTTATCTCTGATAAATGGAAAAATATGTCGTTAAACTTACCCGAAACTTTGCGGTAGCAACTTCATCGACTACGGCCTTATTTTGCGAGACCTCCATGTTACAATCGCTTGATGATATTTTCCTTCCCGCAAAATGTTACCGCAATTCTCACTAATAATTACAGTGGAAAAATATCTGAAAGTACATGGATCCATCCTCAGAAATGGAATGAAGTCTAAATATGTTGAAATTATCATCGGTTTCACTTACGTGTAGCTATCTTATCTTTCGTGGTCCTTTTACAACTTTTCAGGACCAATAGAAAAATTGAAGACGTTTTTAACGAAATGGGTCCAAATTAATTATGAAATATAATCTCATCAATTCAAATTTAGCTTTTATTTCACCTAAAATGTAGTAAACACAATCGGAAAGATAATTCTGATAACTGAACTATCTTCTAAAAATTGCATACAGCACCAATGGGAGGTAAAAATGATTGAGCCCTAATTTTACTTCTATTTCTTTATATATTGTTAATTTGCAAGTACGATAAATTAAAATTTATGTCAACATTTAATCTAGAGAAACCTACAGTAGTACGATCAAAATAACTTTTTTCTAAATTGTTGGGGGCTACACATCAAATTAGATGTACAAGAGAATAAAAAGCAAATTACGTACCTTGTAATAGTTAGTTTATTAGTTGAGTATTAGTTTCTGTATTTCATATCTGTACAAATGCACAGACAAGCGGGGAATGCGCCGAAGTGGTGCATGCAAGATGCTTATATAACAATTGGGGACCTCATTACTTATTAATCCCGCGGGATTGAATAATCAAATCGAAGATTATGCCTGAAAATTACATTACTAGAAGTGATTACAACATCGTACACGTGGATTACCGGTGAGACGAAAGACTATAGAAAGACTATATCGAAATGAATCTCAACGAGGAAAGTAGATTAAACAATTTTTTAACTGTAGATGCATATTATTTCGCTTTCCCCGTTAATACCACAGGGCTGCCCGCAAATTTTTCTCGGTACTTCCGATTGTTTCGGATAATTTCGTCGATAGACTGGAACGGATTGCGAATATAATCGGCAAAATTGTGGATAAAACGTGATGTAGATACATTAATATTGGTCGGTGGTTAGCTTGGAAATAATCTAGGTATTAGTAAATAAGAAATAACGTGAAAAAAATTGCACTAATAGTGGTTGGATTTGGCATTTTTCGTGCATTTTACATACGTAAACGTTTAAGCAAAAAAAATACTTACTTTGAAATTAGCTCTTTTCCCAAATTTAGTGGTATACCTGTATAATAATCAAAAAACCTTGAAAGGTTTAGGCATCCCATATTATAATAATTTACCATAAAAACAGGAAAGAAAGCCCAAAGAAAGAGATATACACTAATTGGGGGTTAACTTGGCGTTTGGAAATATGCATATATCATCTGTGTCGATCTAAAATTTTGGTTGAAATGCAGCTATACTGATATCAAACATGGTTCCTCTTGGGAATTTAATACTAGTGTGAAATTATGAACTATTTTATATATTTTGACAACCATCGACAGCATTCCCTCCCAACCGTGATAAAATAGCAAGTCCATTTAGCAAATACGTCGAATTCTCCAATATTTGATCCTTGGTCGCGTAGTGAACGGTACGCAATCAGAGTTATTGCGAACAGTTGATCAATACTAAAATTTTGTCATCCAGATCCTTTCCAATTTGATCGAACTATCAAAGGGAATACAGATTTATGTATACAACCATTGGAGGTAACAACGTACAAAGTCACCTTTAATTAAATTAAAAGAATAACATATTAAATACAGAATCTTTAAGTCGAAATGGTGCAATCACTTCAGTAGAGACCAATGCAACAGACCTATTACTATTAATATGTGACCTTTTTAATAGTGTTGGTGGCGGTTCGAAAATAGCTAAGACTAAAATAAATCTTTGACGTTCTATATCCGTCAATTCTCCTCATTTTCGCTTCGGTATGGAGCGATAAAACGTTTACTAGATATGAACTTCATAAATGTGACGAATAGGTGGCGAAGTCTACGCGATTCATTGAAAATTTGGATCCAGATATTAAAGAGTTTGATACTTTTGAAAAATCACAAAAATATCTGGGCATTCACTATTTTTTTCACCTGTATTCAATCAAGAAGTCTATGTCCTCAATGGATCTAATTGATTAATAAAGAATACGAATACGAATACGAATACGAAGATGCGTTGGAAAATTTATTTTGGGGAAGTGAAACAGGAAGGCTAACGGAAGTCAATCCAATCATATCGATTTGTCCGGTCATATTTTGAAAGTTTCTTGGTGTTCGGGCAGTTTAATTTTTTTATATGTTGGCATTGGGTTGAACGAACGTTTGCCTTGTCACGTACGTCACAACGTAACACAACATGTATTATTTACA
This sequence comes from Chrysina gloriosa, assembly GCA_038088585.1. Classification (NCBI taxonomy): domain Eukaryota; kingdom Metazoa; phylum Arthropoda; class Insecta; order Coleoptera; family Scarabaeidae; genus Chrysina; species Chrysina gloriosa. The sequence continues at coordinate 46,976,677 of CM076093.1, read as the reverse complement.
ATAAAGAGTGATTATATAAAATTGTGGTTTTAAAAATGCACATAAAAATTCACGTAACTTAATTTAGAAAAATTAGTTGAACGCATCAACCTACAAAATTTTATCCCGAATGGTTGCATCATCCCCTATTATCGCATCATCAACCATCCTACACACAGAACTCAGTTACCAATTGAGCGTTTTTATGCGTTTATTCTTAGGATTAGCTCTACCTAGTTTAAGATCAAATAAAAAGCAAAATTCCAAATTTACCAGAGTATGCTTCTTAATAACCTATGTCTACGATATATATTTAAATGGGCCACTTATTGTTATTAAATCTATATTTGTAAATAAAATATGTCGGTACTTACTAATGAAAGGTATTCTGCGCTTCTTATTTCAATCAACGCCCAGTTATTCTCGCATAAATATATTAGCATCAAAGGCACATACGTTCATTTATTTCAGAAAAGAAAACATCATCAATAACAAGCAATGGACCCGTGTGCCCTTCTTTTGTTAAAAACTTAATCGTCGTACGGTGCTTTGTTTTCGTTGGCTGTGATACTTTCATGCACTAGTCACGTTGTCTGGCTAGCTACCAAAAACTACAACTTCGAGAGTCGTAATATGCATAGTGTAGGTAATGTGAATTTAGTTAAATTTCTTAAACAAAATTGCACCGTCCTAACTCTTAATGGTATAAAAAGCATAAATTATAACAACTTATTTTTATAAATTTTGATAAATATTTAACATAAATTCAAGATAATTACCTAGTGTTGTGTGTGTGTGTGTGAGTGTAATTTCTCTTTCGATTATGGTTCTTCCTATATCTCCTCTCTTAACTTCTATTCTCGATGCACCTTTAATTTCTATGGATTCTTCCCCTCCTTAGATTCTGTCTTCTCCGGTACGGTGAGGTTCTTTTATGCACTGGCACTTCTTCTTAAAATCCTTTTATTCCAAATATATTTATCGACTTATTTGTTCACTTATCTATCTTGTCAATTTTCTTCGTCGTTAACCAAACAAACTTTTCATTTCTTTTGGAAACCAGGACTACACTGCTTTATCTAAGTTGTCCACGGAACGAAAATTTTAATTCTCCTTGACTCCAGTTCAACCAGGTATATCGCTGTTATAGGAACCTGTATTGAATGTCGATGTATCCTTGGTTATTTCTAGTAACTTTTTTATGAATTCTTGTAATGTAAAATGTTGTATGTATGTAGCTGAATGTGAATAATGCTTTTCTATCTATTAACCGATGCTTTTTATTATAATTAATAATTTTATTTCTAGTGACATTTGTTTCTCCCATTAATCGTCTCTGGCTAGAGTTAAAATAAGAAGCTAACACCTGTAGGGTAATAGAATGCTGAAAAGGTGGTGGGGATGGTGTCGAAAAGATATAAATAGAACCCCAAAATAAACCGTTTGACAATTGAAGATCATAACCACAACATTAATTGTGAATTTTGATATACTACAATAGCGTACCCCCGCGCATGTGCAACTTTGACACAACGCAGTTTGAAAGACGGTTGAAACTGTATAAGCCTCTCGTAGTGGAAACTTGTGGCACCTACATCGTAGAACGCAAACTTGTCAAATTTGTTTAAATTCCTCCCCGCTCAGATTGTCTGTGGGGAATTCTATCCAGAAATTTGTCTTTACAACAGAATTAATCAGACTCTCAACAAACACACTGCTCTTGTAGAATCGTCCCATTGATACGACTTCTTAAAGAAGGGGTACGAATAACGGGGGAAAGTTGTCGAAGGTATCGGATTTATCTGTGAATTCATTTATTTGAAACGAATTCACTGACAATATAAAAAACAAAATGCGAAAAGCGAAAAGCGGCTGGACTAAACAACAGATTAAACGCAATTTCTAATGAAGCACAGTATATGTGTAGGGGAGGGGGAGGGGGAAGAGAAAAGTTTGAACACTAAAGACAGCACAACTCAAATTAAACATTTAAAATTTTAAAATAACCGTTCATATTGGAAATAACAGTTTCTAACGGTCGTGTAAAGATTTACGCTTGAATTTGACATATACATATTACATAAAAGAAAAAAACTGACGAAAAGGTTAAAGGTAACTTTTAAAACGTAACACTGCGTTTACTGCCACACAGTTGGGAACTATTTCTACATATATTGAATTTGCGTCAAATAAATAAGGGTTGGGGTTTACAACATAGAAGTCGTCACATATTTGTTTTGGCGATGTGATGGCGAATGCAGTCAATCGGACCCCACTAATCTATGCTTAATTTACCATTCTCTGAATTTGTTGCGATACGCGATACGCGCATCATTCCACAATTTAGAGCATCGTTCATTTCTTTGTGCTCCTCACTGAGGATGATTAAAGAGTGATCGAAATACGTCTTTAGAATTGTCCAAAGAACCGGTAGGACAAGGAGGCAAAATTAGGGAAGCCCGACGAAAGAAAAGAATTTGAAACTGTGAAAACTTGACGGAAAAATACAAAGCGCAAAGGGCAGAATATTTGGCAAATAACCTGGGTACAAAAAATGAGAATAGACCATTTGCAACTTCGGGCAATAAATAGAAAGTTACCCCTATTACTTTTGTGGTCATTGATAAATTCCCCTGCGCAAGTCATCAGTCGCTCCTGCAATGATGAGGAAAGAATCGTTGATGTAACTGCCGTGCTCTGCTAGGTATTAAGTTAGATCGAAAGAAACGGCTTTGGTAGTTGCTAATAAAATGTATTGCCAAAGCTTATAAATTTTACTTATCTCTAACACGATTAGTATTCAATTCATGTTTACTGCTTGTATACGTGGTGCAGGACGGCGTAATAAGTATACGCACTTCGAAGAATCTAAAACAATCAACAAAGTATTACAATTACATCCAGCACATAGAATTCGAACTATACCATAACGAAGGTCCTCAACGACAGCGTGAAGAACGGTCCCGCTTTCAAGGTAGTCGGTTCCGTCGTCCTTTGCATGATGATCAACAAAATTTTCTTTGTCTTGCTATTACAAGCATACCAATCGACCATGAAACAGCTTGCTGCGATTTCGGAGCCCTTAGCGAAAATTACTAGCTAGATGCAATTTTTGCTGCTTAATATAACGTATTACTTGCACTGTGATATCTTCGGCGAACATACACCAGGACAATATTTGCATCAAATATCCTATTGAATACACTACGCACCAGGCGAATGGCAAACTACGTGTTGGCACCTTTAATAATGATTTTGTTGGAAACTTCGTGTTAACGTTCACACCTTATCGGTTTACACGTTATCAGTTCTTACCAAGTGGTACTCAAATGCACTGAGGCATATACCAACAGTACTGAAACAGATTTGGCAGAAAAGTATTGTTGATAGGGAACCCTCCATTTTGTTGAAGTACCTGGAAATATAGAAATTTTAGCGCTTGGAGTGAAAAGAAAATTTTTCGTTGCACAGTGGCAGCCTATTATATGTTTCTTATAAGATTCGATTTCGTAAGTCATTAGCCCAAAGAAACAAAAGATTACAAAAGACAAAGAAGACTAGAATTAGAAATGTATTTTAAAATAGTAAGTAGTAGTTTTCGAAAGTGTGATTCTTCATATAACGACCTAATTAAGTTGTGCAAAAGCATAGTAAGCGAGCGCAATTTGCATATGCCAATAATCCATCTCTACGACACGTCAAAGCTTGTCAAAGATCATCAATAAATATTAAAAACAACAGCGGCCCTAGATTAGACCCCTGTGGAACTCCCGAAGTGGTTACGTATAGTTACGAGCCATAGATCCGCTATATGAGCCATAATTTACTCTTCCAGTCAGATAAGATGTCATTAACATTAAACTTATATGATAGAGATCTACCACTAATAGGTCAATAAAACAAGGCTGGTTTGAACGATAGTTATATTTTCAGAACGTTTACAAACGTTTTCGGAACACCTTCGTCAGTGAAAATACAACTAGATAAATATATAAACAAACTTTTGTTTTTTATTTGGGACTATCAACAAAATAACTAGTGATATATTGTTGATAGTCCCAAATAAAAAACAAAAGTTTGTTTATATATTTATCTAGTTATATTTTCACTGACGAAGGTGTTCCGAAAACGTTTGTAAACGTTCTGAAAATATAACTATCGTTCAAACCAGCCTTGTTTTATTGACCTATTAGTGGTAGATCTCTATCATATAAGATAAGTATAAAAAGGTCACGAAATTTATATATATACATACATTTAATTAACATTAAAGAGGTAGCGCTACAGCCAATATTGTTTAACTGCTGAATGAGCAACGAGAAGTCAATGGAGTAAAAAGCTCTCGTGAAATCGATATATATCACATCCATCTGCGAACGACAATCGATAGCTTCACAGATGTTTTGAGTGATACGTGCAAGATTGTTGATGGTCGATTTACCCGAAATAAAACCATGCTGACTAACTGATATCTTATTTTCAGCATTAGCGTAGATAATTTCATACAGGATTTGTTCGAAGACCCGAAAGGTTACGGAGAATAGAAATAGGGTGATAGTTTGTTACAATATCAGGTTTTCCTTTCTGTAATACAAAAAATGTTTCTATGTCCGTTATAGACTTCGAAACTATCCAACCGATGTGCCCCAAACCGGTTTCATTAAGGCAATAACGCGAGGATGACTTTAGACCACTAAAAAATGTATTCGGTCCATTCATGAAGTGGATTTTCGACTTTTCCCATACAATAATTTTTCCGAATACAGACTGTCAACACAAAAACATTGATCTGTCACTGTCATCAGGAAGTTTTATCATTTGTGGTTATCGCGTCGACCATGTCAAATAATCGAATTAGAAAATATTAAAAATCTCATAGACAGTAAAAACGAGTAATTTTGGCTCCGAAGAATGATGACGTCAACAAAATAAATCATCAAATTTAATTCAGGCTACCCGGTGAACTTGTCACGTACAAATCAATTGACAGTTATAGATGAGGAACAAGCTGTCAACTTTCTAATAGACTAACTCTTTGGAACCATCTGGAATGCCACCATATATCTTAACTTTAAAAGTTGGTTCACCGTTGATGCTCATTCGCAAGTTATTGTTAGACCCACCAAAATTGTGCAACGGAACAAGGTGGCAACTGTTGCTGGTTTGAACTTAGAAAATTCCTGTTTTTCGCACGGCCAATTATATGTTGCTTGCACCAGAATTGGAACGTCAAAAAATCTTTATGTTTACACTCCTACCGAAAAAACTCAAAACACGATGGGTATCTGCTAGTACAGGTATAATTTCCAAACAGTAGGAAATGTACCGAACTTAATACATAGATTAAATATAACACTTGAAGGAGCAGCCAAAACTTCAATAAGTATGAATCTGATCATCACTGGAAGCAGTTGTATTGTAACACTATGTAAACACTTTTATCTACCTCTGATTCAGAAATAGTTTGAAAAGGAGAAAGATGATGAAGTGAATGGGCATCATGAACATTAATCCCACCTCCAGATAATAAAATAATTGACAAATACGCTTGCGAAGGCACACACTATGGTTGTGGTTCATCAAATCTTTCGGTTCCATAAAACAATTAACCAGGAATAGGTGATTTTTCTCTCTTCGTGTTAATATATTGCCATAAAGCTTGTGGATCTGATTTTATATTTTCCTGAATTTTATTCAGGTAAGATTTATAAGCAATGCTTATCTGCTCTTCAGTTACGCTACATAGTCGACTAAAGTCTTCGTAAAAAATTGGATTAGAGATTTTTAACCACTTGCAGTGATAATAGTTTTTAATTTTTTAATTTTTAACAATTAAGTTATCAAACCAAGGTGGTAAAAGGTTGGCGTGCACAAGGTAGTTGGCACAGACCTATTGAAAATGCTGTACAATGTTTGATGAAAACGATCAACAGCCACATTCACGTCCTCGCAGTCCTCGATTGAACTCTAATCTGCATTGAATATGTCATTATAAAGAGTGGCGAAGTCCGTGCGAGAGAAATTGTACCGATGAATCGTATTCCCAGGAAAGCATTTAGGAGTAGTGCATTGTGTATTGACAAAAATGTGTAACGCTGGATGATGTGCATCTCCAGGGACGATAGACCAGAACAGTGTGCAACTGAAGTAGAGCTTTCAAGATTGCAGGAAACTAAATCAAGAAGAAGATTATTAATATTTACAATATTATTCAGTCGGTTGGGACCTACAGATGAAGTAAAGTTGTTTACTGAAATATATTTAGAATCTATCGGATTTGGAGAGATAGTTCTTCATATTAAAATCGCCAATCAGCAAAATAGGTGTGAAATTATCAATTCTAGCGCTGTATAGTGCTATGATCATAAAGCGTCAACCATAGCAAGAACAATTGGTAATAACAATATCAATTAAAGGATTTCTGCTATCTAAAAGCCATAAATCTAGAAGTTCACACTCAATACATGTTTCCAATGCAACTAGAACGCTGTGCTATGCACGTCACGCCACGCCACGCCACAGAAAACAGTATAATGGTAGTAAATAAATTCATTCGTGGAAATATCGCCACATAACCAAGTTTCAGTAAAAACTATTACATTACAGTTAGGAACGTGGGTACTTTCATATACCAAATCGAGTTTAGCTCTGATCCCGCAAACATTCCGGTAGTATATGTCCAACAGGAACATAAGGTTACTGTTGGGACAATTTAATTTCCTGTGCCGAATTCAAAGAAACAATATTTGGCACACCATTTCGGTATTTAATTCCTAAATCTCTTTCACCAAAATCCAAACGTCGTAATTCAGATTTCACTACTTGATTCAATCTATGTTGCATAGGTGTTTTATCGCTAGAAAGATAAACATTTTATAGATTTTTCAGTTTTTTCGAATTACGAAAAGCGTTAATGAGTGATTTGGTACGTTATATTGAGAGTCATCCAGATTCCATGTTATTAAGGCCCGTATTTGATCAGTGCGTAATACTAGGTGGGAAGTGCGGCCGATTTAATTTGACGCGATTCTACTTAAGTAACTCAAGCACATACTTACACCAATATGGCATGATGATGACGAACGCATCTCACAAGGCGAAACTGGATCTTAATTTCTTGTCTACGATAGCATTCTTCGGGGTTTCGCCTACAGGAGGCCTTCAAGTTGTCCTTAAGAATTTGAAATTGTACTGCCGTATTCGCGATCAACGCTAAAATCGTACTGTCCACTGTGATGTATACGAACAACGATAGGGAGAAGGTTATGACTTCGTAAATATGCCAGAATATAGGATTCAAATCGATCGGTATCCAGATCGGCAGCGGAAGTGATTTGGGATCCAAAGGCACGAATATCGCGAACAACATCGACAACAAAACGCAGATCGGCCGCGTAGCCGTTTCGAATATTTTCAAATGCCTAACAGCTCTCGACACGAATCGATCTTGCGCGCATGTATAAATATTGAAAATCTCGGATTGCAGCATATTTTCAAGGTCGGTTATGCTGTTGGACAAAGAATATGTGAGTAGTTTGATTAGTTGGAAAACAAGGGCCCATAGAATGCCCCAGCCTTCTAATAGTTTTGGGCGGTCGTCCGAAAATAACTTCCCCACCATCAATACGGGTAGTGACGCTAGTATAAGTAGAACCGATATTTGCATGATCTTCGAAAAAGGGTGACGTTGCATTACTTTACCAGAGTACAGTCCCAGAAACCACATCAGTCTTCTTGGCGAGTGTGCGACGTCCATCGGTTTAGGTCTCTAAAATAAAATGGACGAGTTACATGAATTCTTGAAGATGCTTTTGCTAGGCAACCAAATAACTAAAGGGACCGCTGATCTTACTTTAGCTTTGGGGTATGTTGTACATCAATAATCATGTCTATTATAGTATAGTCATACTCGAATGGTTAATTAACATTAGAAAATTCATCATTTATTACAATTCAATATATCAAGATAATTACCTAGTGTTGTGTGTGTGTGTGAGTGTAAATTTCTTTTTCGAAGGTGGTTCCTCCTATATCTTCTATTTTAACTTCTATTCTCGATGCACCTTTAATTGCTATAGATTCTTCCCCTTCTTAGATTCTATCTCCTACGGTAGGGTAAGGTTCTTTTATTAGGTGGTACTTTCTCTTAATACCCTTTTATTCCAAATATATTTATCAACTTATTTATTGACTTATCTATCTTGTCAATTCGCTTGTCGTTAACCAAACAAACTTTTTACTTCTTTTAGAAACCCGGACTACACTGCTTTATTTATAAGTTGTATACGAAACGAAAACTTTAATTCACCTTGACTCCAGTTCATCCAGGTATATCGCTGTTATAGGAACCTGTATTGAATGTCGATATGTCCTTGGTTATTTCCAGGATTTTTATGAATTCTTGTAATGTAAAATGTTGTATGTATGTATGTATCTGAACGTTAACAATGTTTTTTTATCCAGTATATGCTTTTAGAATAATTAATAATTTTATTACTAGTGACATTTGTTTCTCCCATTAAACGTCTCTGACTGGAGTTAAAATAAGAAGCTAATACCCGTAGAGTAATAAAGTGTTCAAAAGGTGGTGGGCGTGGTGTCGAAAAGGTATAAATAGAACTCCAAAATAAACCGTATGACAATTGAAGACCATAACCCCCACATTAACTGTGAATTTGATATCTTGAATTGTAATGAATGATGAATTTTCTAATGGTAGTTCGAGCATTACTATACTACAATATACACACATATATGTATATATAAATAAATAAAAGATCACTCAACGTGAAAGGTCACATAGCTATTTCTTGGTTTTAAGTTTAAAGTAAGTACAATGCACGAAGAACTTCTTTTTTAAAGTTTAAAAATATTTTCCGCAATTCTAGCAAACCCCAGAAAATAATCCAATATGTGGCGACACTGTGAAATAAAGCATAATAAGCAGTCTTGGCTGTTTCGTGAGGGGATAATTTTTTGAAGAGTTTTTATTGCGAATACAGCTCGTGATAATTTCCCCGACATCTCTTCAACTGCTTTTTCCAATTGAGTTCACTATCTACCGTGAGTCCCAGACACTTAACGCTGCTTGTTTCTGATGATTTGGATGGTATCACGGTAGACTGTGTTTTGCTTCAATTTATTTTCAGTTTGTTGCTCTTAAACAATTCCACAGCCTTATCCATCGATGTTTGCGTTGCATCCCTCGCCAGTACGTCATTTGCACCCCTATATTGAAGGAATGAAATTACCCTTATCACATCTTTCGGAAAGAATCCGAGATACGTACTTCAGCAACTAAGTTGTCAAACTCAGTACGAAACTGAAGGAACTAAGCGTTAAATTATTAAGTAAGGATTAAGTATCACCATCTGAAACTATTTCCGAAAGGTGTGAGTGAGGGTAATTTTATTTCTTTTATATGTTAATTTAACCACAGTCTCCTTATCCTTATTTACTAGTATACTATGTCAACATTGCCGAAGATGTAGATTTTCCCTCCATATAACATCGGCAATTTACCCTCTGCAAAGCAATTCTCTCTGTATTGCATGCATTTCATATTGATGCCAGCCAGCAGGATTGTGTTTAAGTAAAACTTTTTTTTGCTTATCATGCATATGGTAGGAGCCAACTGTCTTAGTGATTATGTTCCTGCATTCAGTAAGGAAAAGATTAAGAAATCTATATACTCCGCCAAAACAAATCGGACCTGAATATTCAAAATCGAAGTGTATGTAAAACGCATTTTTTGGGATGACATTCCTCATTCAAACTGAATTTTTGGATCGAAAATTCGCGGAAATTGCGGCGTATGTATTGTTTCTACACTCACACTATATCAGATAAATCGCTATTACAAAGTTATTTCTGAAAAATAAGAAAATAAGTCGTTAAACTTACCCGAAACGTTGTAGCACCAACTTCACCTGCTACTATCTTATTTTGAGGGACTTCCATGTAAAATTCGTTTGGCGATAGGCAAAATGTTACCACAATTACCACAGATGGTCACAGTTGAGAAGTATCTAAAAGGTATACGAAGCAATCCTCAGAAATGGAATAAAGTAAGTAATTAAATTAAAATTATTAACCCTGCTGTTAGATTAAGCCCATTTGGTCCGAATTTTTTGTAACCTCAATAGCTTTTTAACGGTGTAATATATTGCTTTGAACTTTCGACTCACGTGTTTTATTTTTGTAACAAGCCTAAATCCACAATTTTAGGTATCTGACAGGCCTGAACTGAAAAAATTAAAAAGTTACTTATCTTGAATCGCGGACCATTTGGTCCACTCAATATTTCAATTTGATAGAATACAAAATACCAAGCTTATTTACAAAAAAGATAGGCTTTTATTGAAAGTGTGTTTCATTACATGCTAAACAAAATATTTTGCGGTTGGTTTTGCAAATAAAATTTCCGCAAATGTTGCATTCTATATCGGACTTAGCCTCGCAGCAACTACATATTCCCCGCTTTCTTGCCCCCGCTTTGGAAGAAGCAATATTTGAAGAGCTTGCAAAATTCGAGGATGACATTTGTATATGAGTCAACAATTTCGCTGAAAACTATTGTTGAGGTAATCGACTCCGTTTTATCATACGCGCGTTAGCCAAAGAAAGTGCTAGTTTCCGTAAAAACTCTGGTCTCCTGCGATTTTGATCAACCGGTGCCCATGAAGCATCGATCTCAGGAAAAAGTATGTATGCATTCAAAGCGGATATATCTAGCATATTTGCAGCTTATACAACTTATACAAATCAAAACGAATTTCATTTGACAAGGTTGCTGTGCGACAGCAACAAATGCAACAACACAAACCAGCTGGACGCTCGAGCTAACATAAACACATTAGAGCGCCCAATTAGCCGATAAATGGATGGCAAATTAAATTATTAACGGTTCACAATTATATTTATTACGTTAAAGAATCCAATCAATTTGCATAAAAAATCTGCATTTGTCTACTATGGACCAATTGGTCTCTTAATACAAGATTCGCGTATATTTTTTAAATCTAACAGCAGGATTAAGGCAGACGGAAGTAACGAGTACACCGTAACTACAGACTTCAGAAGTAACAACGTGTTAGACTCTCGCGGAGGTCAAGATGAAGAGACCTAAATGTCGTTAATATTGTTTATTGCTGCCACGGAATTTTCACCCTCAGATTAAGGCTATCACTTTGCGTACACTGAGGATACCCTTAATTTGAGGGCGAAAATTCTGTAGCAGTAATAAACCATATTAACAAAATTTAGGTCTTTTCACCTTGACCTCCGCGAGAGTCTAACACGCTTTTACTTCTGAAGTCTGTAGTTAAAATTATTATATTTCAATTACGTGTTATATTGCGTGACCTATTAATACCCCTTCTTTCGTAACGCCTCTACCACATTTCAGGTCGAATAAGAAAATTAAATACAATGTTTTTACGAAAATGTCTTCAAATGCATCTGTGAAATAGAATCTCATAAATTGAAATTTTGTCTTTCATTTGACCAAAAGAGTGGTAGAGGCGATCTGAAAGATAATTATGATGAGTGTAACAAGAATGATAACCGAGGCATATTTTAAAAATTGTTCAGAGCACCATCTTACAACAACAACAAACAACAATTGATTTCTAATATTGCTCCCATCCCTTCTATACATTCACTTACAGATGCGATGAATAAAAATTAATATGAACATCAAATTTAAAGAAACCTACTATAGTGTTACTGAAAAACAAAACACTAACGAAGAAAACCTCAACAATCAAGATTTACAAGACTTTAATAAGGCCGGTCATCACGTATGCAATGGAGACTACAGCAATCACTAAAAAAGAATAAGAAGACCTAAAGATAGCAGAAAGAAAAGTTTTAAGAGCCATATTAGGGCCGCACGTCACAGAACAGGGAGTAATAAGACCGAAAACTAACAAAGAAATGGAGGATCAACTTGGGGGAGAAAATATTATAAGATACACTGAAGCTCAACGGCTCCAATGGGCAGGCCACATCATGAGAAGGAAACCAACGGATATGATAAGAAGGATAACCCAGTCGATTCCGATATGGCCCAGAGGTAAGGGACAACCAAGGAAGAGATGGAGAGATGCCGTGGAGGAAGACGTAAAAGTGATGAAGATAACCGATTGGAGATCAAAAGCAAGGGACAGGAAAGAATGGAGGAAAATAACACAGGCCGCCAGGACTCATAGCAAGCTTTAAAACACAGGGAGCAAGAGGAGTAGTTCACCTCATCAAATAGAACTTCAACAACGTCATAAGACGTTAGCCATAGCCCGAAGGGCTGAAAGGCTTGATGATGATGATGACTATAGTGTTACCAAAATAATAAAAAATTGGCGGAGTTAAATATCGAATTAGATATAAAAGAAATCGAAACGAACACTTTGGAAACATATACTAAGTACGCACCTTGTAATAGCTAGTACATAATCAGTGTCTGTATTTCCTACGTCTATAAATGCACAGACAAGTACGGAATGCGCCAAGGTGTCGCGTGGAAAATGTATATATAACAATTTGGGGACTTCATTACTTATTCATCCTAAAGGATTGAATAATCGACTCGAAGATTGTGCCTACAAATTGCATTATTAAAAGTGATTACAACATCGTACACGTAGATTACCGAAAGAGGAAAGCTATAGTCAAATTAATATTTAATTTTATCGAAATAAATGTTAAACCAGGAAAGTGGATTAATCTATTTCTTAACTGTAGAAGTAGATTACTTCGCTTTCACTTTTAATTCCAACAAGGCAATATTTTTTCGGTACTTCCGATTCTTTTCGGTAATTTCATCGATAGGCGGAAATGGATTGCGAATATAGTGGGCAAAATTGGTGGTTGGCCCGGAAATAATCTGGGTATTAGCAAATAAGAAATAAATTCGCACTAATCGGGGTTTGATTTGGCATACAGAAATGTTTAACCTTCCGTGTACGGGGTGGGGTATAACACATCCTGGCGGTTAAATTTTTAATAGTTCAAAAATAATAAAAGCAGCCGACTTCGTTTTCTCAGTAGCTGCAAATGCGACATTGACCTTTCGATAAGTGTAATTTATACATTCCAGTATCATCATCAAAGCACACGACATGTACATGAAGTACGCTTGGGTATCACACACATCACCATGTATTGCGCGCGAATAAAGAACAATGTTTGACTATATTTGTTTTTTTATTCATTTCTAAATACATTTGTCTATTTTACATAGAAAATAGTTTTAGTAATATTTGCAGATAGTAATTTCATATAAATATCTCTGGGTTCATAGAGTCACAAATGCTAAGAGCCCTTTTAGAGGAAGACGATGGTTTTGATTCAGTGTAGTATCTGATAATGTTTCTAATCATTCGAGTCTTCAAAGTAACTCAGAACGCGAAGTGGATGCTGACATGCCATCTACTGATACAAACGACATACCGCTCTCGTAACTGCAAACCACTGCTTCTGCTCAAACAGAATACTATAAAGGTAAGGATGGGCTTACAAAATGGCAAAGAAATCCAAACAGGACGTTGGTAAGCACTAGAGCTGAAAATATTATTACTGATGTACCTGGTGAAATCGATTGCGAAAAAGTCATCTATTCAGTGCTTTTCCCTTTTTTTGTCTGATGATATAATTGCCGAGATCGTGAAGCGCACCAACGAGAAATTTCGTTTGTAGTCAAGTAATGACCTCCTCAAATCCGAAACCACGCTGGAAGAAATGAAGGCGATGTTTGGTTTGCTTTTTCTATCTGGTTTGGCACGTTCTGGTCGTCAGAACATTGTCGACTTATGGGCTACGGATGCTACAGGGATGGATATATTTCGAGATACAATGTGCAGAAATAGATTTGCTTTCATTCCGAACAATTTGAGGTTTGATAGCGCTGTCACACGAAACGAGAGAATAAAGACAGATCGATGAGCCTCAATCAGAAGTATATTAGAAGAATTTGTCAAAAACTTGTCAAAATGGCTTCATTCCGCATGAAAACCTTACATTGGATGATGAACGGGTTGCCTTTAGAGAACGATGTGGTTTTCGTTTGTACATACCGTCTAAACCTGCGGAATACGGTATCAACACATCTGCTTGTAAGACAGTAAGACCTACTACACGCTAAACACAATCTTCATGAAAAGTCATACACGTATTGTAGTCGGAACTTTACTCGGTAACAAGACCTGCATTCCACCTGTTTTTTTAAATCGTGAAGTCAACGCTACAACGTTCGGTTTCCGAAAAGATGTTTCAATATTATCATACGCAGCAAAGCCACGGGAAATGGTGCATATGATGTCGTCATTGCATCACGGCAAAGAAATAGATAATAGAACCAGAAGTCAGCAAAAACCTCCCATTATTGCGTTTTACAAATCAAACTAAAGGCGGCGTTGATGTAGTTGATAAGTTATCAAGAACTTATGATGTTTCGCGTAATTCTAAACTTTGGCCTCTTACGATACTTTTTGCATTACTTAATCATGCTGGAATAAGTAGTATAGTTATATACAAGCTCAATAATGGCATCGAAAGCAACAACACTAGTTAGAGAGAAAAATTCATTCGGGATTAGGTTTCTCTCTAGTAAAGAATCATTTGGACACAAGAAGACAGAACCAAAGGTTTCCCAGAGGGCTGTGACATGGAATTGAAAAATATTTTGAAAAGCCTCCTGAAAAGCTACAAGAACCACGGGCACAAAGGCCTAATATAATGTAGAAATGTTCAATGTCCCCCAGAAAAAGATATTTATTATTTTAAGATAGGTACATCTGTAAAAATATACATACTACGCCGACATGTTTGGAACATACATATTTTTTGCCAAGGTTGTGGTCACTTTGACTTTTATGATCTGGAATAATATTTTGGTTTTCTTCTGTAAATTGTTCGTAGGTTATAAGAAGATGTACTAGAGTCTTATAAATTGAAAAAATTGTGATTCTGACAGTTCTAGTTCCCCAGAAATGACCTGATAGTTTATTAATTGAAGTAAAATTTTAATTTTTGTTTTTTGTTTAATAAAAGTCCATTACAATGTATAAATCAATGTGTTTTACTTAAACCTATTTATTGTTAGTTACTGAAATAAATTTCATATCAAAAATTCTCATAAACTGTTAATTGGATAATTTTAGTTAATTTTGTTTTTGGGGCATGACAAACCCACCTCGTATGGCATGTGAGATTTAGTCACCTCGTACACGGAAAGTTAAACATACACCGTATAATTTATGGAATCAACCTCGTCATATCATTTCACTATTGATCCCTCCTAAACCAATATTTGTGCCGATCTAAAATCTGGCTTAAACCCAGATATATTGGTTTCAGACCAAGTTCCCTTTGGGAATTTACTACAACTGTGAAATCGTGAAAACTTTCATTTATTACGACAATCATCAACAACGACGATTGCGCCGCTATTGCCTGTATTTTTTTAAGCCGATAGTACGATTGCACTGATCCGATCCAAATGATTGTTGATCCCTGGTGATGATTTCCTCGCACCCCTTATTCAGTAAATAGTTGTTCTGGAATACTTATGAAATATCCTAGAATGAAACTAATCATTATCGATAATTCTAAAGAAAACTATACCTAACACGGTATCACACATTTTCAATGACAAGTTATGGTAGCAAGAGGAAGCCGCATTTACAAAATGAAATCAGCTAATGTTCTGGTTCTGGTACTTCATTAATAAATCCAGCAAGAAACAAGCTTTTATCTGGTTAGTTTTGGCTTAAAATATAAATCGATTCCAAAATATTAGGCTTTCGTTGAACTAGGAATGGAATGATTCGGAGCTGTTTGTAGTTTGTAGGGCGCTAGCTCAGATCTCGGGTGGAAAACCAACCTGTATATAATTTCCTGTTAGGTAATCTAGAAATGTAGTCCCTCGACTATCATTAGTATTTTCTGATAAAAAATCAAATACAAAGCAGTCACCCACACTTCCTGGCTCTAAAAGTGAAAAAGCCGAAAATCGAATTCCAAAACTGGCAAAAATTTCCTAACACGCGAAAATATGACAATATTACGTTTATAGTAATTTGCCAAGAAAAATGTTCGTACTTACATGTATGCAGATTGAGTGTTTCCAGTGTTGCTTGCGTTTCAAAAACGTCTGTTGGAAATTTTGGAAACTTTGATCTACGTTTACGATATAAACGCTTGCAGAGGTCTCGTTCAACACGATCGGCACAGCAGTTGATTAATAATTTTAGCTGCCTTGTTTCAAACGTCTTCGATGCCTCTTCTCTTCGTAGTATTTTGAAACGCTTGAATCTGCATAGATTCGCTTTCAACGTGGTTGTTATTAGTTTGTTGGTCTGTAACTAGATCTTATTAGTTTTCTTTCATATAAGATTAATGCTCCTAATTCGTAACAAAATACGCACCTGCAATCAGGGTCACTTCTTCATCCCTATACAATGTGAATGGACAGTTTTCATCGGTATACCTCCACGTCATCCTTTGTTCCGTGTTTCCACAATTTCGGAATATAAAATTTTTGAAAATCCCAAGAATCTACCCACGTTCAGTAAACATCTTCTCCATTGTAGCGTTTATTATACTTTAGAGAAAACGGTTGCCCGAGCAGCAGACCTGTTGTTATTCCTAAATGACCTTTCTGATAGTGTCAGTGTCGGTTCGAAATTAGCTCAGGCTGGAAGATATCTTTGATGTGCCATGTCCGTCAGTTCCCCCATCTTCGCTTTTGGTATGCAGCAATAAAGCATTTACAAAATATGAACTTCATAGATGTGAAGAAAAGGCGTTGAAGTATACGTGATTCATTAACACTGTTTGGAGCCAGATATTGAAAAGTTTGATCGTTTTCAAAGATCATAAGAAATCTGGACATTCATCTTTTTAACACGTATACTCAACCAAGATCCATTGGGGAATTTATTTGGGGAAGTGAACCAGGAAGTCTAATGAAATGTCAATCCAATTATTTCATCTGTTCGGACATATTCTGATTGTGCTTATTGGTAAGCAATATGGTTTCAATTGTGGGGAAGATGAAGCTCGAGACCTTTTACTAAAGCCTAAAATGCTTACAGCAGAAAAGATTGAACCAGTTGAGGATGGTCTAGTTGAAGAATAGAATAGAAACTCCAGTATTCAGTGGTATGGACAGAGGCGATAAAAGCAATGTGGAATATTCGGCATAAATAGAATGAAATGCTCCGGAATCAGCGGCAATTCCTGAGTAACACCCACCGTGATTTATTCCCTCTGCCTATACCTACAGTCCAATATCAAATGACAAAATCTGATGATCTCCTCGACCAATCGCATTGCGCCATAGCCATGTTGTCTGCGGCAGCGCTTACTTCGTGTGAAAACGCCTTTCCAAAACGAGACGTTGAGGCGTCATTTGAATGGTAACAAACGCAGAAAATATGTACGTCCGAACATATACACCATCAAAAGCTACTCTTTCCTGCAACATTCTTTCTTCCACTCAAACATATGCTAATGTGTTTGCTCATATAACTGAAACTATGTTTATGATAACGACTTCTGAAAGAGGAGGAGTTTTATTTGCAACGGTATCTTAGGATGTTGGAGGAGAGAAAGGACATTGATTAGAAATCATCCAAACCCAACGACTCGCCGAATGCTCAGTGCGAAGTAGAGAACGGAGGATAACTGGCTTTGAATGGAAAGCGTGTTAAATAATTCTCTTGATTTCTACAAGGTGGGAGGATACTACTACTTACGTCAAGCAAGTAAGTGTTTTGTTCAACCCCTAAGTACCAGCGTACCGCACTAACGTACCGTCTGACAGACGCTGCAAATCATATGCTTCGTTTCATTAACTTATTTTGAACTTTAAACAAATTAAAATTACTACATCACATACAAAGTATTTTGCGTCAATATAAATTCGGAACTAATCGTCCGTGAAATTTCTAAATAAAAGAAAAGAAAATTTAACTCTCTGACCTAAAAATACATACAATTTCCACACAAAATTTAAAATCAAATTTTTATTGTTATAAATGATTTTAAGAAACAAGAGATGTTTTTATGCTAACATGTAAAAAAAGAAATTTTCATGCGTCTTCTTTGTGTTCTTCACTAACGATGATTACTTAGCCATCCACTTACGTATTCAAAATTCACCAGAAAAAATCGACAGAATAGAAGAGAGAAATTCATAGCCAATTTTGTGTTGAGAGGAAAGGCTAATGGAAGATCGATGATTAATATGGCAGTAAGAAAAAGTCAAGACAAATATCGAACACCATTTACTTATAAGCAAGGACGAGGTGGAAAAAGAATAAGACCTAAAGATAAAAAGAATTTTACATTGAAAACTTTTAATTGAGGAAAAAAGTAGTAGAAAATATGAACAACGGGTGACAGAGTGCTTGGCAAACAACTTAAGAACAAAAAGTTGATGATGAAATCCTTCCAACTTTCGGCTATTTACGGGAAACGCGAATCTATACTCGCCAATTTACAAAATTCACGCAACAGGGATAGGTCGTAATTGGCAGATTCATTTTTGCAACATTTTTGAAAAATACTTTGGCGATATACCCAAGAACGTGAAATATTTCGAAACGCAAACCTTGAAATCGGAAGAAGCAACGACAACGTTAAATAACATTTTAAATAAATTGAAGAATATTCCTGGTGACTTTGGTGTTTCTTTAAGTGAAGAAATTTATGCGGTTTTTGCTCGGAATCCTGATTTTGTAACGTTAAAAAATCTCTATAGTGAAGATCATAAATGTGATATTAAATACCATATTCACAAATCTCACTTTCTATATGTTCCCCTCACTAGCTGCGACGTGGAAAAAATGTCTCCATATTTAAAAATATATTAACCAGCGCGCGTACAAATTTACTACCAGAGAATTTAAATGACATCTTAGTAATCAATAAATATCAATCAATAAATCGTGTTTAATGTGACATATATAATGATATGCAAATGTAACCCGTTTAAAAATATGAATATAAATGAGCGAAAATGATATCAAATCGTATTTAAATTTATTTCTTCAATATTTTATTCGCCCCTTCTTTCCATCACGTAATACACATCTACGTCACTGAAAAGTCGCATTTTCTTAGCGTACGATTTGCGTTGAAGGTTAAATAAACAACCATGCAAGTAGTGCTGACTGACACGCGTACCCTTACAACCAACGCATACGCATATTAAAGCTGAACGACTGCAGCCGGGCGATGCCGTGTGATCCATATCCGGTAGAGGCCGTTGTCGGTCCGGTCCTTACTAATCATTGACATAACTGACGTGCTCTGCTAGGTGTTCAGTCATTTAGAAAGAAAAGGCTTTAGTAGCGGTTACTAAAATCTATTGCCAACTCAGTATAAATTTTACTTAACTCTATAATAATATAATTGGTTTTCAACTTATGCTTACTGCTTGTATACGTGATGTAGGACGGCGTAATAAGTATACGCACTCCGAAGAATCTAAAACAATCTATAAATTATCGCAATCACATCCAACACATGGAATACGAACTATACCATGACGAAAGTCCTCAACGACATCGTAAAGAACGGCCCCGCTTCCAGTATGGTCGGTTCAGTCGTTCTCTGCATAATAATCAATAGAATTTTCTTCGTCGTGATGCTACAAGCGTACCAATCGGCCGCGAAACAGCTTCTGGCGATTCCGGAACTCTTAGCGAAAATTATTAGTTAATTGCAGTCTCTGTTGCTTAATATCAGGTATTACTTGAACTGTGATATCTTCGGCGAACATACACCAGGACAGTATTTGCAGGAAATATCCTATTGAATACAGGACGCACCAGACGAACGGCAAACTACGTGTTGGCACCTTTAATAATTATTTTGCAGAAAATTTGGTGTTAAAAGTTGGACGTCATCAGCTCTTACCAAATGAAACTCAAGTGCACTGAGGCATATACCGAGGGTACTGAAAAAGATCTGACAGAAAAGTATTGTAGATAGGGAACCCTGCATTTTGTTGAAGTACCTGCAAATGTAGAAATTATGACGACCTAAGCGAAAGGAAAATGTTCTGATAGATAGTGGTACCATATCAAGTACTTTCTATAAGATAAATAAAAGGAATAGGCATCAGTTATTAAGGAAAGAAGGAAATGAAACTAGAACAGTATTTAATCGATGCGTAATATTAGATGGAATGTGTGGCCAATCTGATTTGAGAGGATTCCACTTTAGTTCACTTTCGTGATGGGTACTTAAAGTAATTCGAGCACGTACTTACCCCATTATGGCATTATGATGAAGAACGCATCTCACAAGGCGAGACTGGATCTTAATTTCTTGTTTAGGATAGCATTCTTCGGGATTTCGCCTACAGGACCTCTTCAAGTTATCCTTAAGGATTTGAAATTGGGCGGCCGTATTCGCGATCAACGCTAGAATCGTACTGTCCACTGTGATATACACGAACAACGATAGGACGAAAGTTACGACTTCGTAAACCTGCCAGAATAACGGATTCAAATCCATCGGTTTCCAGATTGGTAGCGGAAGAAATTTGGGGTCCGCAGGCACAAATATCGCGAAGAAAATCGACAGCAAGCATCCGATCAGCCGGTTAGTACCGTCGAATATTTTCAAATGCCTAAGAGCTCTTGACACGAATCGATTCTGAGTGCCGGTATGGATATTGAAAATCTCCGATTCCAGCATATTTTCAACGTCAGTTACTCTTTTGGATCGAGTGTAAATGAATAGTTTGATTAGGTGGAAGATGAGCGCCCATAAAAGGGCACCGCCTTCTAATAACTTTGGGCGATCATCCGAAAATAGTTTCACCATCATCAAAACGGGTAGTGACGTTAGTATGAGGAGAACCGTTATGTGCATGATTTTCGGAAAAGGGTGACGCCGCATTTCTTCACCAGAGTACAGTCCGAGGAACCACAGCAGCTTTCTTGGTGAATGTGCGACGTCTGCTGGTTTATGCCTCTAAAATAAAATTGGCAAATTACATGAATTTTTAAGGATGTTTTTGTTAAACAAACAAATAACTTTAGAATAAAACCCGGCATAAATTATGTGCATTAACGGGCAGCTAACGAAAAACTGTGCAAACGCTTACAAAGTACGGACAATTTGCATATGCCAATAACCGCTGAAGAGAATTAAGCGTTGTCGCAACTGTACTGAGTATTGGCATTTGCAAATAGTGCTTATTCTGAAAGCTCCATATCTAACACAAGTTGCCCATTCTCTGTTAATGATTTTTCGCTGTATTGCGTACGTTGCAAATGTCTGGCAATCAGTAAGATTGTACTTTCAGTTAACCTTAGTTTTCATGCTTGTCATGTATTCTCTATGTAGCTATTTATGCTATTTATGGGTCATGCACGTATTCTTCTTTCTTATTTCTGACCATCTTCGTAACTCGGTGCCTAGTTCAAGTAATATTCAAGATCCCAACAGAAAATAAAAATCATTCCCCTTTAGGGGAAAAGGAAGACTGGAAGAAATCTATAAACGCCGCGAAAATCGGATCATTTGAATGTCCAAAATCGAAATGTATGTAAAAAAGCACTTCCGGGGATGATATCTTTTTTCCAAACTGAAAGGCTGTATCTACAATTCGGCGCATATGTCCTTTTTGTTTGTACGCAGCCAACGCACATATGTACGTGTATTTGGATTATCTAAGCGGCCAAAATTATTTCATGCTACATAAAGGCTCGCGCGCACTTACCGACTACGGCCCACTACACTACGGACGGCAATTTATTCTTTGCATGTGTACTAATGGAGAGTCGTCGGTAGGGCCGTTTCCGATAAATGAGCTCAGCTCCATTAATATACATGCAAAGAATAAATTGCCGTCCGTAGTGTAGTGGCCCGTTGTCGTCCGTTGCCGGTAAGTCCGCTGGGGCCTTAACTATTCTAAAGGAAACAATTTAAAGAAAAATACGTTTATTAAATTTATTAACACAGTTTATTAAAGAAAACGCAAAATATATTTTTAAAAACTAATTTTGATCTTCGTCGCTCTCTGAAGATTCGTCACGAACATTGGGGTTCGCTGGCATGAGCAGAGCAATTGTTTCAGGCAAAAAGGAGTTTAGTATTCTTCTTTTTATGTTCCTCATGCTACTTATAAGAGGATCTGACGTTAAAAGAAGCCTGTTAAAAATGTCTTTGTTGCAATCTTCCCTAGAAAATATTCGAAGTCTTGGCGATATAGCCTGAAATGTTCATTTCGTGCTTCTGCGGCCTCCTCTGACAGCTGGTCAATGGGCAATAATGCGTTCTTCATGATAACCGCACCATGAATTAATATTTTATGCATTGTTGGAGTCATTGGATGCCACGGGTACAAATCAACATATAAGCGAGCACTATCTAATGCATATTCGTCGTATTTAACTGGATCAATGAAATGTCCGCTTGAAATCGTCTCAAGAATGACTTTTATTCGATATATTAAGTTGTAACTAATTCCTGTTATATCAGAAGCTAATCTCGAGTCTTCAAGAAACCTCCTGCTGGTGTTACCATCATTAGTATTCCCAAGATGTACTTTTGGTATGTCTACTAATAAACCAGTTTCTTCACGAAATCTTCTCTGAATTTCGAGCTTTTTCTCCAGTTCAATGTTTTTCTCTGCTTCAGTCTTCCGCTCTCTATATTTTTCACTGGCAACTTGTAAGCCAGATGGAGAATGCT
This sequence comes from Chrysina gloriosa, assembly GCA_038088585.1. Taxonomy (NCBI): domain Eukaryota; kingdom Metazoa; phylum Arthropoda; class Insecta; order Coleoptera; family Scarabaeidae; genus Chrysina; species Chrysina gloriosa. Next base: position 46,953,985 of record CM076093.1, on the reverse strand, counting down.
TTCAAAACGTCTAATTCTGGCGTGTAAAACTGAAAGGCCAAAATCGATAGCTTCAGAACTAATTTCTTTTCGAATATCAATTTTATTGAAGTCCTTAGATGTTGCACCACGTATGTAGTAACGGCTGGTGGATTTTGTGCCAGTGGCAGCGTTGCATACTTTGCCATCTACCATTGTCATGATGGAGACATGACTGACTGAGAACTTGTTTCCATTTAAATTAATATCTGTGGGGTTTAGTGACATCGCGGAATTTTTTATAAAGTTAATTTCTTCTTCAGTAACATCAGTATTTTCTTTAACAAAACCAAATCTTATAGGACGGGCAAAATCGGGGTGAAGATGGTGCTGGATTTTGCCATAATAGGTTTCTGCCTTCACTATCAGAAACTATTGTAAAGGGACGAAACAACTTTGGAATATGTTTGCATCTGAGAAGACATCATTTAAAAATTTTTTTAAATTGAGATTGATGTGACCCATCACAATCCCATTTTGAAATAAGCTTCAAACAGTTTCTTCCTTGTTCTTTTATTGTTATTTTAACATCTTCTAGGAACATGGATAAGCGTTTAACTGTGTGGTCCATCAAAGGATGTAAATCAGTTTCGGCACATGTACTTGTTACTCTGCATGATTCGGGGTGGATAGCATTCTTGTTTCGCTTTTTGTAATAAATTATAACACGGAAAAGACATTTTGTTAGTACTTCTCACTATTTCGTACTGCCGACTACTTAAATCAGCATCTACGAACATTGACAATGCTTGTGTTGGCGTTAGTGGATCAGTTTTTTCGGTCTTTGCTTTACAAAAAGCCTTTTTGTAGTTAGTTGCACGTGTTGGACTATTAATGACTTCTTTGAGTATTTGGGAAGCATCACGTTCTCCAGCTTTCCGCAATTCTACCTGCGCAGCATACATAATTATATCCTTTTCTACAGTATACCGTACTTCTTCAGTTTTCCGTCTCTTAGTTCTCTCACTTGATTCCTTAAATAATTTAGATGGTCTTCCAGGCCGAAGCAGTGGTGTATCTCAAACGTTCCTTCTAGCCATGAATGATTATTTTTGAGAAAAACATCTTCTGTCCTATGAGCTTTTGACCATTTTCGCTGAATATTTGATTTAAAATTTGCAAAATTTCCTTTTAAACTCTTAATTTGGTCTTCTGTATAATTTTCGTCCGATATGAGTCCATCTTTCAAAAAAATTTAATTTATCCTCTAAAGATGACAGATCGAAGCTCTGAATTCGATTAAACAAATATTTTCGGGTTTCTAACCTCCGAGACACATTTTGAACTTACAATTAAAATATTTTCTTTAAGAACACTATTTACGATAATCTTTTTCTTTTAATTGAATGAACAAAATTCGAAGTACCTCCACAACACACATCCGCACTTTTCTGCACCAAATTTTTCGACTTCTCGCTACTCATGGCTTCTAAGTTATAATTGTGTTGAAAATTATGACGAAATCTGACGTTATAGTATAACGAATACTAGATTCAAAAAATTAATTTTTTAAATTTCACTCTAATGAGAGGATACCTTCAGACTACCTTAACTTTTGCTATAGTAGTTCTTTTTAGTATGTCCGGCATGTAAAATGAAGCTAATTACTTGATATTTTAGAATCCAGAAAGAATTATTAAAAAGACTATTCCAATAAAAAGTTATACGCTTTTAAACAGCAGTAATTTTCAGTGAGTGTTATTGCTGTTTTGAATTTACTCAAAAACACTTAAGTTCAAAGTCCCGTTAAATTGTTTGTGTAGTTAAATTGTACACAATTTCATCATTTACCTATGCGGTGTAAAGTTCTCTTTTACATTTAGTTGTAATTTTTACTAAAATTACGCAAAAAAGAATCAATTTTGGCCAGCTAGATTGAACAAATACCTGTATGTGCAACGTTACACAAATCGCTATTACAAAGTTATCTCTGATTAATAAAGAAATATGTCGTTAAACTTACCCGAAATGTCGCAGTACTAACTTCATCGGTTACCGGCTTGTTTCGCCAGACATCCATGTGAAAATCGCCTGCTGATACTTTACTTTTCGCAAATTGTTACCACGATTCACGCAAATACTCGCAAGAGAAAAATATCTGAAAGACACACGAGGAGATTTTCAGAAATGGAATGAAAAATAATTGTTTTGAAATTATAGAGTTTAACTTAAGTGCTTCTTACGTAACCTACTAAAACTTTATCGTTCGGCTTGCTCTCACCACTTCTTAAGTGACATAAAAGAAGAAATAAAGAAAGTTCTTGCAAAAATGGTTTCAAATACCGTTATGGAATATAATTTCAAAAATTTTGTCTGTTATTCGATCTAAAAAGAGGTAGAGGCGATCCGAAAGATAATTATGATGAATGTTACAAGAACGATAACCGAACTATATTTTAAACGTTGACCACAGCACGATTTTGAGGTAACGACCAAACGAGATTGAGTCCTAACTTCGCTTCTTTTCTTTCCTGCATTAATTTACAAGTACGATGAGGATATCAAGATCTAATGTAAAGAAACTTACTATAGTATAATCAAAATAACTATTGTAACCTTGTCCAGAAAATTTAAGTTAAATATCAATTTAAATGTAAAAGAACGATGACAGAAAATTTTTAAATTATATACTAAGTGCGTACTTTGCGATATACATATATTAGTATCTGTACTTCCTACTTGTACAAATGCACAGACAGGCAGGGAATGTTCCAAGAGAACGCGTGAACTATGTATATATGTATAAGAGTTGGGGGACTTCATTACTTATTGATCCCACAAGATTGAATAATCAACTCAAAGATTGTGCCTACGAATTACATTATTAGAAGTGATTACAACATCGTACACGAGAATTACCGAAAGCGACTAACTCATTGTAAAATTAGTACTTAATCATTACTAAAGAATATGAAGCGGGAAAGCGGATTAATTTATTCTTTAACTGCAGAAGTAGATTACTTTATTTTTATTGTCAATTTCACACGGGTAGGTGCGATATTTTCTCCGTCCTTCCATAATTAATTTTAATTAATTTAATCGATAGACGAGAGGATAACGAATATAATCGGCAAAATCGTGATCATAACGGAAAGTGTAGAAACATTCCTATTGGTCTATGGATTGCCGGGAAATCATCTGCAAATAATGCGCAAAGAGAGATGTGCACTAATTGAAGTTTTATTTGGCATACTGCAATATACATACAGTGAAAACTCGATTAACCGTCATCGTCGAGACCGTGGTCGTGACGGTTGAACGGATACATGGATAACAGAAACACTGTATTATTCCTCCAATCAATTATATTATAGACAGATATCACTCTCACAGTAATGTAATACATACATAGTATATGTATTTCGGAACGAAAAGAAATTCAACATGATAGCAAATAAAACTATTTATTACATGATAAAAACATCCGTACAGTAGCTACAAATGTGGCAAAATAATGTGCAGTACATAATATAAACTTACAGGTGAAATAGTCATGTCGCTTGGAAATAGTCAGCCATTTCCTTCTGCCTCTTTGATGCTCGAGCTTTCGCCGCGGCAATATTTCGTATTTTTCGGGCGCAACAGTGTCTGCATTGCATTGGCTTCTTCTTGACTTTCAAACCATTCTATACACTTGGACAGCATTGTTTCAGCCTGTGAGTGGCTAATAGTTTGTTTCTGGTCATGGTCTGAACTCTCGTGTTCATCAGCCCCTTCTTCTTCTTCGGTGGCACTTACGCTGGCAACAATTTCGTCATCACTTAAAATTTTAAACCCCCGTCCACTCTGCCACACTCTAACCACTCTGATACTTTTTCTGACGTCAAATTTGTACTGATTTGTAAATTATTGCACAAATTGACCATCTCGCCAACTGTCACATCCTCAGGTTCCCCAGATTCTTCACCTCCAGGTTGAGGCCAAAGTTTATTCCAGCCGTTCTTTAGATTTGACACTGGCGACATTGAAAATGGCATCTTTAATACTATAAGACCTCCAATACTGTTTACAGACGTTGATTCATCAGATGAGAACAAACTTTCGATAAACATTTTTCTATAACGACGTTTCATGTTTTCGATGATTCCCTGATCTACGGGCTGTATAAGTGAAGTTGTGTTTGCTGGAAGGAAGAGGCATATTATGTTGCCGTCATCACTTTTCATTTCACAAGTAGACTGCGTTGGGGCATTGTCTAATAGCAATAGCGCTTTCTGTGGCAACTTTTTTTCGGCCAAATGTGCTCTAACTTGAGGTACAAATTGTTTGTGAAACCAGTCAGAAAAAATTGATTGATCCATCCAAGCACTCTTCTGGGCAAATTCAAATTCTTGAATGCACGAGGTTTTCTCGATTTGCCAATCACAAGTAGGGGTAGCCTATGATTGCCGGTGGGATTTGCATACACCAAAGCAGTGATGCGATCTTTTTGTACTTTGAAGCCTGGAGCAGCTTTTTCAGTGTGTGTTGTGGTACAGCCTACCAGTTAAGCCCAGCTTCATCACAATTGTAAACTTGCTTTCTCACAAGATCCCATTCAGCGATTTTTTCTTTAAATTCTCTCTCGAACTCACCAATTACAGAGCTATCCGCGCTGAGCTTTTCTCCACTGATCTTAAGTTGGCGAATGCCATGACGAAATTTAAACTTGTCGAGCCATCCAATGCTTGCTTTAAAAGGAACGGGGTCCCCGTCAAGTTGTTCATTTCAACATCCTTGTCCATTATTATAGGCCCTGAAAGTGGAATCCCTCTGACTTCTTACTTGTCGAAACCATGGGTACATTGCAGTGTCGAATTCATCATATTTTGCAGGTTTCATTGTCTTTCTTATTCGAACATCTCCATCCATGTTCTGCATTGTTCACACTTGTTGGTCTATTTTATCGGCATCATGTTTTATATCGTTAACTGTTGTTCTCCCAACACCATAAATCAGCGCTACACTCGTCGCAGTTTCGGCCTTTCTTAAGCGTTTTATAATTTCAAGTTTTTGGTTAAGTCCTAAAACAACACGTTTACGCTTTTCAGACATTTTGTTAAGTCACTGTAACACACACACCTGCACTAAATACGGTAGTGTAAAATACATACGTACACACACGTAACAAATGGGACACTACTTCACAGTCCGCTAGATACACTGCGATATTGACAGCCTTTTCGCCATAACTGAAACCCGATCCAGTGGTGACCGGTGACTCACAAGTGAGACAAAGGACGACGTAGTAGATATACATACGTGCTTTGAAAAATCTGAAACTAGGAATAAATTATTCCAATTACATCCAGCACACAGAAGTAAAACTATACAGTAACTAAAGTTCTCAACGACGACGTGAATAAATGGTGAAAATGGTTGCACTTTGCATAACCATCAGCAGTATCTTCTTTGTCTTGATACTACTAGCGTACCAATCGGCCATGATGTACCTTCGAGAGATTCCGGGGCTCTTAGTGAACATTACTAGCTAAACGCAATATTTGTTTGTTACTAGTTTTTGCTAAAATGAAAATAATAAAAGGAAGTTATGAACGTGACCGATACAGTTACAGTGCGGATAACCCATCTCGTTGGCGATAACGATGGAGATCCAGGTCGTACTAGCCTAGTGAAAACGGCGTAGGTTAAAGTTCGAGCAATAGTAACAAGGCGCCACTCCCCAATTATATAACTGGATCACATCTGAATGACTGGAATCGGAGAGATCTTCCAGCTTCCGTAGTAGGTGGTACGAGCTTATCCAAACTGTGTATGTTCTGGATCTTTATCCTGTCGCGAAGCGACTAGTAAAAGTATTTTAAAACTATTTAGAAATAACATAAACGGAATAATGATAAATTGAATTGGGGCGAGAGATTGACGTTTGCCAGCACTTCATTGTCACTTGAGGTGTATCTAATAAAATCAATTAAACTGATTCGTTATCTGGTTTACACGCGTTCGATGACCCATGGAATTCCAGCGGCCTTACAGCCATCTTACAGCTTTAGCTGAACGTAATTAAACACAGTACTTAGCAATTCCCCTCTTAAACTACTAAAAGAATTAAATATAGTATTAATTAGCCACCGTAATGAAAAGCCCTTTTTACTCGAAAACCAATTACTAAATGCTTACAAAAGTAAGGAAACCAGTTTACTCGCACACAAATCCCCAAATTCCTAACTCTAAATGAACTACAAGATTCTAGGGAAACTTTTCCCACAACTCCACGCGTCAAGAAAAAATATAAAATAAAAAAAAAACGTTATTTCCTGTTGTCGACGTACGTACGGCATGGTATTCGCTATCGATCCGGAAGATGTCCAAGATGGCGGGTTTTATCGCACTTGTTGAAAAGATGTCGGCAAACCAGACTAATTCGGCTTCTACTTCCTATGATAGTTTTATACTCGTATATACTAGTTTATACTAGCTTACACTAGTTATACTGACCTATACTAATTATGTCAGCATATACTAAGTCCTCACAACAACATGAAAAATACGATACGGCAGTTAACAAGGAAAAGAAAGACTCATCCCCAATTGAGGGAAAAGCTTAGTAGACGTTTAGTTTAAACAGTAACTTGGGGAAAGCGAAACTTCTAAATTCATCAACGATTCCGTGTACAGTCTCGACAACGAGATTGAAAAGCGAAAACGGAATAATTACCCACAGAAATCTATCTGTTCCAACTCTGAATGTGTTACACGCGCATCCAACATGCGCACGATTTGTCAAAACGGGGCGCCATCTACACGTCGAACGTTGAAGCAAGGGAGATGCCAAAAGTAATGATACAGAAAACTGTAACGTGTTGCTCAATGTAACGTATCACTCGTACTGTGACAGTATTTACTACAAATATCCCATTAAATATAGAACGCACTAGACGAATGGCAAACTTACACGTTATCACTTCTTATCAAATGCACCAAGAGTATTAAAACAAATTTGAACGAAAATTACTGCAGATAAGAAACCCTTCATTTTGTTGAAGTACCTCTAAGTTTAGTGTCGTAAAAAGTATGAATTATAAAAAATGGTATTTGCAAGATTTTAGAAATATTTGACATAAATTAAAAATAATTACCTATTGTGTTGTGTGTGTGTCAGTTGGATGCCCTCTTAAATTCTTTCTTCGGTGAAGCTCTATTTTCAATGGATCCCCTCTCTTAAATTCTTTCCTCTTCGGTGTGGTGAAGCTCTGTTTATTAATGGTACTTACAATACACTTGAAACTTTTATTTCAATCCGCCTTCAACGCAGTAAACTGGTATTTTTTAATGAGCTTTTGTTATCATTCCCGGTCGTCAATCAAACATACCCTCATTTTTCGGGATACCAGGACTATACTACATTATTTCTTCGTTGCCCAAATAACTAGCCGTTTACTATTTACCATGGAAAACACTTCATCGTGGCGTGACGTTGTTGTAGAGATCTATATTGTTGATGCCCAGATATCCTTGGTTTTCTCTATCCAGTGGTTATTAGGAATTCTTGTGATGTGAAAGTGTTGAATGTGTGTGTTTAAAATGGTTGCATTGCTTTCTACCTTTTAATCGATGCTTTTTGTAATAATTGATAATTTTATTTCTAGTTACATTCCTTTCTCCCATTGAACGTCTCTGGCTGGACTTAAAAACAAAGCTAACACCCGCAGTCGCTAAGTTACACCCCAATTTACACAACCAGGAAACCCAACTTCGTCTCAAAGTCGCCAGTCAATCAATAGTCTGCCCTGGTCTGCTAGGTATTACGTTAGATAGAAATGAAAAGACTTTAGTAGATGCAAAAGAAATCTATTAAACCATTGTAAATTTAACTTAACTCTAAAATAATTGGTTTTCAACTAATAGCTACTGTTTATATACGTGCTGTAGGACGGCGTAATAGGTATACGCGCTTCGAAGAATCTAAAACAATCAATAAATTATGGCAATTATATCCAACACATAGAATTCGATCTATACCATAACGAAGGTCCTCAACGACAACGTGAAGAACGGTCCCGCTTTCAATATGGTCGGTTCCGTCGTCCTTTCCATAATGATCAGCAAAATTTTCTTTGTCGTGACACTACAAGCGTACCAATCGGCCTTGAAACAGCTGGCAGCGATCTCGGAACTCTTAGCGAAAATTACTAGTTAATTGTAATCTTTGTTGCTTAATGTAACGTATTACTTGAATTGCGATATCTTCGGCGAACATGCACCAGGACAGTATTTGCATCAAATATCCTACTGAATAGAAGAGGCACCAGACGAACGGCAAACTACGTGTTGGCACCTTTAAACATCATTTTGTAGAAAATTTGGTGATAAAAATTACCCGTCATCAGTTCTCACCAAATGAAACTCAAACGCACTGAGGCATATACCGAGAGTACTAAAAAGACTTGACAGAAAAGTATTGTAAATAAGGAACCCTCCATTTTATTGAAGTACCTGTAAATATAGATATTATGACGATCTAAATGAAACCAAAATGTTTCGTTATCTAACATTAGTCGAAGAAATCAAAAGTCTTTAGAGAAAAACAAAAGAATAAGATTAGAACAGCATTCTATCAGTCCGTAACATTAGGCATGAAGTGTGGCAGATTTGATCCGACCGGATTTCACTTTAGTATTACTGCGAATAAAAGTAAGTAACTCAAACATATACTTACACCAATATGGCATTATGATGAAGAACGCATCTCGCAAGCCGAAACTGGATCTTAATTTCTTGTTTGGGATGGCATTCTTCGGGATTACGCTTGCAGGAGTTCTTCAAATTATCCTTGAGGATTTGGAATTGAGCGGCCGTATTCGCGATCAACGCCAAAATCATACTCTCTACCGTGATGTATAAGAACAACGATAAGACGAAGGTTACGGCTTCGTAAACCTGCCAGAATTTCGGATTCAAATCCACCGGTTTCCAGATTGGTAGTGGAAGAGACTTGGGGTCCGCAGGTACAAATATCACGAAGACAATCGAAAACAAGCAGCAGGTCAGCCGGATAGCAGTGTCAAATATTTTCAGATGCCTAACAGCTCTCGACACGAATCGGTCCTGGGCGCCGGTATGGATATTGAAAATCTCGGATTCCAGCATATTTTCAACGTCAGTTATGTTTTTGGACCAAGAGTATGCGAGTAGTTTGATTAGTTGGAAGACGAGGGCCCATAGGATACCCCAGCCTTCTAATAGCTTTGGGCGATCGTCCGAAAATAGCTTGCCCACCATCAAAACTGGTAGTGACGTCAGTATCAGCAGAACCGTTAGGTGCATGATTTTTGGAAAAGGGTGAGGCTGCATTACCTTACCAGAGTACATGCCGAAGAACCACAGCAGTCTTCTGGCGGAGTGCGCCACGTGTATCGGTTTAGGTTTCTAAAATAAAGTGGACAAGTTACATAAATTTTGGGGATGTATTGGTTAGGCGAACAAATAACTGCCAATTGCGTTGATTTTAGTTACGGTTTTGGGTGTGTTAAGTATGGTGATACATCGAAGTCGTACTCGTACTTTTCAATTCACTTCATTCTATCAATTCTGCTATTCTCTCAAAATATAGACCCAACATCCAGCTATAAGCACAAATCTCAAAGTCGTGAGTATCAACAGTAGTTTAGTTATTTCAAACTTGTGCTTGCTTTAGCTCTATGAAGAATACAGTAGGAAACTTAATCAATTTATGACAACCAGTCACCAGCTTATTATTACTTACTTGGATATTCACCAACTACCATGAATTACGTCTGAATAGCAGTGCACATATATTATAACTCAGCAATCCGTTAGTGAAAGTTTAGTAAAAAAAATCAAAACATCCCTAACGGAAAACTTAGACGCACAGGAGAGACATTAGAAGAAGTGCGATTCCAATAATTTTATGCCAGAAATCAAAGTGGTACCTTCAAGAAATTATATATTTTGATCATGGGTAGTAAGCCAGCAGACAACGGAATTCATAAGCTAGAGGACATACTACATTTATTGCAGAAGCGTTGATGATTCTTATTGGAATTGTGCTTAAGATAGAACAAGATGGAAACCCTAATCTACGTAGAAGTTACTTTGCTCAAAGTTGAAAAGAAAAGAAAGGAAATAGAACAACCTGCACGTACCAAGGATAAGGAACGATTTTAGATTAAATTGATTGTGTTACCAAACAAACACATATGATATCATATCTCTTACTTTACCTAACGTGCACCTGTTGACCGTTATCCTTATCCCTGAAGAAGTTCCTTATGATGAAAAATTGAAAGCCATTTTTATGTACTTCATTTGTTTCATAAAAACGGCGTCGTTTTGGGGGACATTCTTGATCAAAATAATATTTTTCACCATATAGCACAAGGTATCGTATTCCTATCGATTTTTTTATAATAATAATAATAATAACCTATTTTTTATTTTATAATACAAACAGTATAAAATTCGTCAATCTAATATATTTAAACAAGCAATGCTTGTATATATATATATATATATATAGAATTGATTTCTCGAAAACGGCTCTAACGATTTTGATGAAATTTAGTACCTGGGGATTTTCAGGGACGAGAAATCGATCTAGCTAAATCCATTTTGACCCGGCTTACATACATTTCTGGTATTGCGGTATATGAAATTGGCTATCGAAAATGACTGGCAATTTTTATGCAATTTAGTATGTGGAGATTTTCGAGAACACAAAATTGATCTAGCATGGTCCCGGTCCCAAGAAAATTGTTCTATCCCGCTTTTACCTATTTCTGCGTTACATAAAATGTGTTATCGAAAATTACTCTCAAGATTTTGTTACAGTTTAGTATCTGCGAGTTTTTGGTGACGAAAAACCGATTTAGCATGGTCCCGGTCTCGATTCTATCCGTTTAGTCCAGGTTTTCACCGATTTCGGCCTAAACGTGGGTTAGCAACTTTTTTTAACATCATGCAGCCAAGCGAAATTATAAGTAATTAAAACTTTACTACTAAACCATAGATGACGCTGAAAGTAGTATGTTAATAAAAGAAAAATATCTCCGAAAACTAACAACAACGTGTAAATTCACATACTTTAAAATTTATAAACTTTAGTATATATGTGCTACTATATATACTTGAAATGTACAATATAAATTAAATATCAAAGCTAAAATAAAGGGCGTTATTATTTGGTTCAAAATTATTCAAAAAATTTGGGAACTCCACCAGGTACTGTATATAACAACAAGAAGTTAACAGAAAATGGCCAGCCACGCCGATGACTTGAAATTTTCATTACATAACACCATTGACTAAAGATTGATGAGGTTTGTGATACAATAAGTGGTGTTTTCAATTGTTACACTTCGTATAACTTAAAAATAATTAATTCATCATTTTAAATGCGCGCTTGAATTATTATATTTTTTTCTTAATATAATTTAGCCAATATCTGTGTGTTATATTCAGTTGAAGGAAAGTTATTCTAAAATTGATTTTTACGATTTCGCTGCTTTCGGATGGCAGGTTTTAAAGTATTTCCCCGATTCTATTGTAGCCTTGTAGCTGTACTGACCATTCGTTCGTGAATATCGTTAAGGGACACTACTTCAATTGTTTCTGATTCCTCGATGGCAAATTTCTGTAATTCGTTCTACTTTGCCTATATTCACAATCACTCTAGCTGCTTTATTTTAATTTTGATCATTGGTTCTGATGTTTCGAAACCGTCATACATATCACCTCGTCGAATGTCAAGTGGCCGAAAACTTTACAGTCAATAGCTAGCATCTTTAGCATCGTACTAATGGTGATATCAGTTGGTATCAGTCAAATTAATCATGATCCCAAAAAGTCCTCGTAATATCCGATTGGAGGAGTGTTCTGGTTGCCCTAAACAAGCCGTCTGGTCAAAATGCCCGCCACAGTCTTATTGTGAAGTAGCGTGGGATATTTTACGCCCTTATTAGTGAAGGAAGGATAACTAAATTTCTGTGTGTTGTACTTTCAGTAAAATTTCATTTCCTTCTTTATCACTGTATACTTCATGGGTGTTACTAGAAATCTGGGTCCAGCTGGCTACTTATTTTGCAGCAATATATATATATAGGTTATGCGTGGCATTTTCTTTTTTATTTCATTTTTATTTCCTGCAATCTACGTAGTTCTGTGCCTAATTTAAATAATGTTCGATATCCAAATAGAATCGGAATAAAAAGCGCAATTTGCCCTTTAACTATAAACGCTGCCAGAACAAATAAGATCAGAATATTAAAAATCGGAATGTACGTAAACCGCACTTTTGCGGATGACTATCTTTTTCAAATTGAAAGGTTGTATTTCTGGATCGGAAAGTCGCGGAGTGTACGGCGTATATATTGTTTTTCTTCGCATACAAATCGCTGTTACAGAGTTATTTCTAACTAATTAGAAATAAGTCGTTAACCGTCCGATCAGTAACCGGGTATCCGGGTATCCATTTCAGTTTCCAGAGTAAAATCTATTAACTTCCCCTTAAAAAATTCTACGACGATCCGGATCCCCGAAGGTGAAGTAGTTTGACGCCAACTTTTCGTCAAAATTTTGTCAATCCATCCATTCAATAAAAGTTATTCACTATCAAACTCGATACCTCCTCTGTACAATGACCGGGTACCCGGGTACTCACTAAGGTTATTATATATGAAAGCGCGGTTTATACACGAAGGAGGCCATTTATCATGGTGTTTATGTAACTTGACTTTTTAATAAATAATCAACAATATGGTTTGTAATTTACTTAATTTAATTTATCGTCGTCGAAATACAATGTTCATTACAAATAGGTAACTCACATACCGAACACGATGTACGAGTTTTGCAACGTTTTTTGAATTTGCTCTGAAGACAAGCATGGTATACACCGGTAATCTGTTTCCTCTCGGTTGAATCGACTTGCGCCTGGGGTTTCGAAGATTCAGATGTTGTTGGTCGCACATATGGATTTATAGCTCTACCAAAAAAGCTTTCAATCGCCACTTTCGTTGTGAAATGCCTAATGATTTGTGCATCACTCTCCATGCGATGAGCACGAGTATTGGTGTCATCAAATCGAATGAAATCAATGATGTTCCAGAAGCGAGGGACGCTCATTGCTGCACGATACAATGGATATAAGTACGACTGCCACATATCATTTGTATTCTCAGTATTGGAGTTATTGGCACCACAGGTATCAAAATAGCCAGGAATGCATAAAATTTCCTGATGCTCAAGATTTTTCCACACTAGTTGTTTTTTTCTCTTGGATTTCTTTCATTAAATGCTGCAAAGTTGAGCTTGCTTTTTGTTGGTATGACGCAGGATCTCCATTTCTGGCGTGAAAAACTATTTGAATGTGTCGAGATTTGACAGCATGTTTGTGTTCCTATTAGGTCCACATCTGTCGCCCAATATTGTGCCTTCCAACTTGAAGTTCACTTGTTGGTGCCTCAGCGTAAGCTCTGAGTACGCACGAACGCGATCCGTCGTTGAAGGATTTTCGCAGTCAGTTTGAACGCCTTTTTTAAAACCGATAGTCGAGTGCAAAAAATTATGCTGTCTAGACGCGAAAATAAATAAAAATAAAATAAATCGCGGTTTGTGCGTACCAACTAGAACAATACAAAATTTGAACGCACGGCAACTGAGGCAGTAGGTGGGTACCCGGGTACCCGGTTGTTGAATGAATGTCGGACGGTTAAACTTACCCGAATCTTTGTGGTATCAACTCCATCGACCTTTGTCCTATTTCGCCAGACTTCCATTTGAAAATCGCTCGCTTGCTACTTGATACCTTACTTCCCGCAAAATGTTACCACAATGTCCAAAATAGTCGCAGTGGAAAAATGTCTGAAACATATACGCAGCAATCCTCAGCAATGGAATAAAAAATAAATATGTTGAAAATATTACGTCTCAATTAAGTGCATATTGCCTGATCTATTAAAATCGTGTCTTTCGTGATGCCTCTACCACTTTTCAGACGAAAAAAGAGAATTGAACAGAACGTATTTGTTAAAATGGTTCCAAATGCAATTGTGCAATATAACCTAATAACTTAAAATTTTGTCTATTATTTAACCTATAAAGTGGTAGAGGTAATTCGAAAGATAGTTATGATGAGTGAAAAAATGAACTGTTTTTCTTTTTGTACGAGACAAAGATTTTTGGCTCCGTACAAAGATTTTTCTAGCATCTTTGCACATTGTACAAAGATTCTTTTTGGGTAGTTCAGTTACCATTATTATGTTGTACAAACTAAAAATCTCTCGTACAAAATTTTTTTCCCGATCTTTGCACATGTACAAAGAGGCTCGTACAAAAAAGACAGTGGGCAGAACTATATTTTAAAAATTGTACAGAACACGATTTTGGGGTAACAACAGAAAAAGATTGTGTTCTGACTTTTCTTCTATTTCTTTATACCATTCATTTAGAGGTACGATGCATAAAAATTTATATGAACATCGAATTTAGAAAAGCCTACCGTAGTATAACTAAGCTAGCTTTCGTAAAGTGATGCAAAAACTTTAGCAGTTAAATATCGAAAAGAAATCTAAACGAAAATTTTCAAATTACTAAGTACGTACCTTGTAATGGTTAGTTTCTGTATTGCACAGCGAATGCGGAGTGCATCAAAGTGATACGCGAAGTAGGTATATATAACAATTGGGGACCTCATTACTTATTGATCCTACAGGAATTGAATAATCAACTTGAAAATTGTGCCTAAAATTACATTATTAGAAGTGATTACAACATCGTACACGTCGGTTACCGAAAGAGATGAGTTAAAGCCAAATAAATGTCAACGAAGAAAGCTAATTATACCATTTTTTTAATTGCAGATGTAGATCACCTCGATTTCAATGTTATTTCTACAAGTGTGAATGCAATCTCTCTTTATCCTTCCGATTCTTTTAGGTAATTTCATCAATAGACTAAAGCGGATTACGAATTAATCGGCAAAACGGTGGCTAATAACGAAAAATGTGTAAAAATTTCGTATTGGTTGGGCAAACAACTGCCCGGAAATAACCTGGGTGTTAGTTGTAGAGAATTGCGCGCTGGGGTTTGACACTTCTGCTAAATCGCGGGTTGTAAGGCCGCGAGAGTAATGGTAAATAACTATTGCGTTGTGGTAAATCGTTTTGAGTTGGTGCAAGTTGAACGAAAACGTAATGTTTACATCAAAATACGTTTCTTTTCTTTGAAAATACTTCCCTAGCTTGTCAGGAAAGTGTTTATTTCTTCTTCTTAGTTTAAATTTACACCAGTTCATATTATTTAGGCTTTGATTTAAGTAATAACATGTACCTGAGCAAATATTTTATACTTTTCTTTGAAGTATAATACTATTTTACAAAAAATACAAGAATATTTGTCTGCAAAAGTATAATATTTCTATTCATTCAACTCTGTTTTGTATATCTATCTACTAAAAACTATTGTTTTGTGTAAAAAATGAGAACAAAACTTGTATCTATGAGTCCCTGTATAGGTGGAAAAATACATATATATGGATATACGTTATATGTATTTATATAAAACTACTTTTATATACCAGGGGTCTCCAAACTACGGCCCGCCAGTATCATGAATCCGCCCCGCGACAGCTAATGGCTTATTGTTGTTGCGATAAATTGGATAAAAAAACACGGAATGATAATAACTCGGATTTATTTACTTGCTAGGTAAAGCTTAATGACAAGTATAATACGCAGAAAACTCACTGAAGTAATCAGTATGGCCTCAAGGCTGAAAAGTTTGGAGGTCCCTGCGTTAGACAAACTTCGTAGAAGCGCACAATACGAGTAGCCAATGGGAAGAACCTAAATCTTCTAACAAATTAATGCATTTACGTGCTCGAGAACATATGAAAATCTACCATTACGAAGGACCTCATAAGATAATGTGAAAATGGTGCCTCCATCAACGTGCTCGGCTCCTCCGCCCTCTCCATAATTATCAACTGTATATATATCTATCATATAAGATAATTATCAACAGTATCTTCTTCTTTGCGGCATTTCGGACGCACCGAACAGCTACAAAACAAGTGCTGGCGGTTTCGGAGGTATTAACCGAAACTATTCGCTTATTTCTGAAGCGATTTTCATGCAATTATCGTCAGAAATGCATCGGGAAGCCATTTACAGCGTAAAATGGATGTAGGGAAAAATTAATTTTACATTTCAATTTCGTTTAAATCCAACTTTTCGGATATTTTTGGAGCGTTTTTCGTGTAGTTGTCATCTGAAATGTATGCTGAAGCTATTTTCAGTGTAAAATGGATGTAGGGAAAGGTTAATTTTTCAATATAATATTGTTCTAATCCGACTTTTCGGATATTTTTGGAGGTCTTCGCATGCAATTATCGTCAACAATGCATTCTGAACTTCAGAATCTGAAGCTATTTCCAGCATGAAACGGATGTAGGGAAAAGTTAATTTTTCGTCATGCAGCAAGAAAGTAAAAAGGCAAAAAAAGAGAATATAAGACGCACCACATAGTACGAGAGCATTTGTATCTTGAAACTATCATTTGTAGATATTAACTACACTAACGGATATGTTATTAACCTCTACTAGAAGGATTCCACCCAAACATACCCTTGTTTGCTAATAACTGAAAATATGTTTATAATAACCAGGGACGTAACAATTATAAGATAAACGACAAGAAAGTCAGTTTTATCCATTTATATTGATGAATTTATAAAATCGTTATAATTAACCATTTTTATAAGATATATATTATTTTGGTTATCGTAACCAATTAAAGTGTGAAATATTTTTTAATGGATATAAGTAACAATTACATCAACCAAAAAAATTTTTGGTTTCAGATAACCATTATATCAACCAAAAAAATTTTTGGTTAGAAATAACCACTACAAAAAAATTCTTTTTTTTGTTATCAGGGATGAAATTGATAATAAAAAATTAATTCTTACAGTTTTAGTGGGAATATTTCTCTCATTTAAAATGTTGAATAGGGATTTCTAAATCTATTAAAATCGTTATTAAAATTGTAATTGACTGTATGTAACCTTTATTAGGTTTTATGTAATGATTTTGAAATATAAAAAACATACACCGCCTTCAGCTATTCTTAGTTTTGCTACTACCGCCACAGATTTGTTGTGTTATCTTGTTCATGTGTTGTTGTTGCATTAAATTTATGGCTCATTTGTTGTTGTGTTTGTTAAAATTTTTGTTTTTTTATTTTGTGAGAATTTTTGATATTGTTTGGTATATTTTGTTTTTTTCATAGCTTTTTTTATGTTCATTCACTTAAAATTTTTCTTTTTTTTTTTCATCCCTGATAACCAAAAAAAGAATTTGTTTTGTAATGGTTATTTTTAACCAAAAAATCTTTTTGGTTGATATAATGGTTATCTGAAACCAAAAAATTATTTTGGGTGAGATAATCGTTACTGATAACTAAAATAATATATTTGCAATGATAATGGTTAAAATTCCCAATATTAAATAAAATGAATTTTCTTGTAACCTTTTCATCTGAAATAAAAAAATAACAATTATATTTGGTCCCTGATAATAACCACTCCTGGAGGATTGGTTATTATGGATGGGCAATACAAAGTGGAAAAAGGAGTATAATTGGTCGTGAATGGGAAACGTATTATATGATCCTGTGTTTACTTCTACAAAGTTGGAGAGTACGTCCACAACTTACGTCAAGGAAATAACTGGTTGGTTTAGCTCGTAAGTACGAAGGTACCCGTTTTATGACATAATACTAGCATCCTTCTTTTCACTAACTAATTTTAAACTATAAACAAATAATATAAATATAAATTCGGTACTAAATAGGCCTGGTTGTTCTAAATAGAAGGAATTAAAATTTAATTCTCTGAACTAAAATACATACACTTTGCGTACACAATTTAAAACCAAATTTTTATTTTTATAAATATACTTATAAATGATTTTAAGGAACAAGAGATGTTTTCATGGTAACATTTAAAAGTAAATAAACTGGCAGAAACGGAGAACGTCAGCACTAGTGTTATTACTTTAAAATTTGCATCACATACAGTTTACATATTTTCGATGCTCTCAATATATATTTCCTTAAAACAATCGGAACTAATTGGTCTCTGACGGTCCCACGCTTCGTTTCGGTAAATTTTCATCACTAATAAAAAGAACGCAATGACTAACGTGAACAGAATAACTCACCAATACATTTCAATGTACTGATAAAAGCTCACATTGTGTCTAATGCTCTCTTTATTAAAAGGTGCATCAGTAGAAGAATGACAAAACAGAAGTGGTACTGGTATTTTGAGTTTTAACGCGCCATGACTCTGGGACGTCAAGTTAGTACTTAAGGGTTAATAGGATGAAAGTTGTTAAATATTTACCTTAATGTAGGATTATGATGACGAATACAGTTTATTAATCCATGTTTCACTTACCATTTCTTCATTTCCTTATGAAACCAGCGATGATCGCGCACCATCTCACAATTATGTACCAATTTAGATTATCGTTAATAAAACTTCACGCGTCTTCTTGGGCACCTTACTGAGACGATGATTATTTGGTCGTCGAATTGGGTGTTTAAAACCGTCCAAACAATCGACAGAGTGGGAGAAAGAAATTCATAATTGATTTTGTGCTGACAGAAAGGGAATAATGGAAAATTGATAATTAACACACCAGTAAGAAGAGGGCAAGAAATAAGCAGCGCACATTGCTTTCTTACAAGCCAGGCCGAGATGGACTAAAGTGAAAGGGCTACGGAAAGAATAGAATTTGAAACTGCGAGAAATTCTAAATTGAATAAAAGGAAAGTAACAGAAAAATATAAACGGCAGTTGACAGAATATTTGGAAAAAACCTTAGGAACAAAAAAAGGATAATAAAACCTTTGCAACTTTAGCCATTTTAGAGGGAAGCTCCAATTTAAAGCGGTTAAGTTACCAATCAATTCATAAAACAGAGATAGGTGGTAATTAACAAATTCTGTTACAAGTCTCCAGTAGCTCTTCTTATGTGTCTGTGATGATAAGGAAATTGTCATTAACGTAAATGCCCTGCTCTGCTAGGTATTAAGTTAGATAGAAAGAAAAGGCTTTAGTAGTTGCTAATAAAATCTATTGCCAAACAATTATAAATGTTACTTATCCCTAACACGATTGTTTTTCAGCTCATACTTACTGCTTGTATACATGATGTAGGACGGCGTAATAAGTATACGCGCTACGAAGAATCTGAAACAATTTATAAATTGTAGAAATTAATGTTAAATACGTAAAGTTTGAACCATACCATAACGAACGTCCTCAACGACATCGTGAAGAACGGTCCCGCTTTCAATATGGTCGGTTCCGTCGTCCTTTGCATAATGCTCAACAGAATTTTCTTCGTCGTGACACTACAAGCGTACCAATCGGCCATGAAACAGCTTCTAGCGATCTCGGAGCTCTTAGCGAAAATTACTAGCTAAATGCATTTTTTGTTGCTTAATATAACGTATTACTTGCACTGTGATATCTTCGGCGAACATGCACCAGGTCAGTATTTGCATCAAATATCCTATTGAATAGAGGACGCACCAGACGAACGGCAAACTACGTGTTGGCACCTTTAATAATGATTTTTTTAGAAAATTGGTGTTAAAAGTTACACGTTATTAGCTCTTACCAAATGATACTCGAATGCACTGACGCATATACCAATGGTGCTGAAAGAAATCTGGCAGAAAAGTATCGTAGATAGGGAACTCTCCATTTTGTCGAAGTATCTGCAAATGTAGAAATTTTTGACGATCTAAGCGAAACGGAAGTGTCTTGTATTATGACAGTCTATCATATGCTTTTCATGAGGTTTGACTTGGTTAGCCATTAGCTTGAAGAAACAAAATGGGAAAAGCTTAAATTACACCGTCCAACAAAATAATTTTTTGTCGTGGTAGCCTGTAAAATACGAGCTGATTTAGGGTATTTCTGATGTGCTCGATCCAAAAATAACTGGCGTTTCTTCCCAGAAGTTCTAGTTTTTGAGATACATCACGGTAAAATTTATTACCCATACGGATAAATAGCAAAATCCAAATAATTAACCGAATATTTAGGACACCCTAATTGCCTTCTTTTACCTGAAATTGGAATTACAATATAATTATAATTCTCAGTATTCCCCATTACTGGGCAAGTCTACCTGTCTAATCCAACCCATGATACAAGAAAACAAGATATGCTCATGCGCATCCAATTATGACGCGTCGTGGCCAAGTCTAATAGGATCATTTCTATAAACTGGTATCTCTAAATTTATAATTCTACCAGATGTATAAAATGTATTGCATCAATTTATATTGTACGATATTTAATAGAGCAGGACAATTGTACAAGTAACATTACAAATATTTATATAGTAATGTTGCAATATTTATATAAGAATTTGGAAATTATGTTATCGACAAAATGGTGTGAAAGAAATCCAGCTGTTGTTGTTATGAGACCAATTCGTTGTTTGTTGACAGACTTTATTAATTACAGGTCCAAATATATAGTGTTGAGTGTCAAAGAGATTGATTGCCGTGCGAATTTTAAGAGTAAAATTGTTAAGCATATTCCAGCCTGTAAATGTGGCGTATTTAATACAGTATTCATGCAATTACATTCGACATCTGCATATTTACGTGTTGTCTAGTTATATTCAAAAACAAATTAACAAAATATTTCGGTTTTGCCATATTATATATGAAAAGAAACTTGCATAAGTATTGCTACGGCACGCGCTCATGACGTTGTGATGACGCTCACTGGCCAATGCGCAGAAATGTACGTGTTTTTGGATTCTTACGAGCAAGTTGTTTACTTGTATCATGACCCAACCCAACCGTAATCCCTACCACTTCATTTACCTCTAACATAGGTTTCCTTTGTCTGCATCTCACAGTTTAGTATTGTGCTTTCGTGTGATAACTGTGTCAGCGTGTACTAAGTATTTACTTTAAATCGTTGCGTGAATATTAAAAATTCGAATGACAACAATGCCTTCTACAAGCAGACGGAATTGTGTGAGCCACCCAGATTATTTTTTGATACATTTGTGGTAAATACACTTTTAAGGAAAGTAGAAAACCACATTTTCTATGTCAAGCATGCGTGGAACATTTGCGACAGTGGACGAACGGAAAGAGAAAGAGCTTAAAATTTGGAGTATAGAGGGAGCCGAAAAACCATCATGAAGACTCCTACTTTTGACTTTAATCGCAATAACCGGCATAAATGGACATACCCTAACATACAGTCAAAAAGGAGAACTCTTCCCCGTTCTGAAGAAATACATATTCCGACGTACATACCTATGCTTCCGGAGGATGACTCAGAAACATCGTCAGACGAGGTCCAGTTCCAGAAAAGTGAAGGTGATACTGATTATGCCTTCAGCGAGTCCCCAACGCTTCAGTCAAGAAGAGCTTAATGACCTTGTTAGAGATCTGAACCTCTCAAAGCAGTCGTCCGAATTGCTTACTTCCAGATATAAATAACTTCCTGTGTGTACTGTGTCCAGATACTAATATTACATTTTATCGTACCAGAGAGAAAGATCTGCAGCTGTATTTCTCTAAGGAAAACAACTTAGTGTTTTGTAATCACATGAGGGGTCTCTTGAAGAAAATGGGATTAATTGAATACACGCCAAGCGAATGGCGTCTTTTTATAGACAGTTCACCTCGAAATTTAAAAGTGTACTTTTACCCAATGGTAAAAAATATGATTCTACACCTATTGGACATTCCACCACTATGAAAGAGGAATACGAGACAATATCATTGGTCCTAAAACGTATCAAGTATGAAGAGCATCAATGGTAAACTTGCTCCTCGGGCAAAGAAGTGGTTACACGAAATAGCCTTGCCTTTTATGCTTTGGGGGCAGCAGAGCTAAGGGCCAGCACTGGATTAGTAGAAACTGGCCTTTAAGAAATGTTTTGCTCAAGGAGAACAAATCGTTCTTAACGAACCGTTTGCGACAGAAACAAAATCATTTTTCCACTACTGCGTATCAAGCTGGGACTTATAAAGCAATTTGTTAAGGCTTTACCTCGAGATGGACCGTGGTTTGAGTATATGAACCAAAGATTTTCAAGGATTAGCACGGAAAAATTGAAGGCTGGAATTTCTTCTGGTCCTCAGATAAGGCAACTTTGACATAGTAGTTCACGGAATCAACGAGCGAGCATGAGTCTAATGCCCGGTGCTCTTTTGTTGAAGTGGTTAAAAATTTTCCTGGAAATCATAAAGCAGCAAATTATGTCAAATCAGAAGAACAGATGCTTTCTAACTTTCACATGCTGATATGTAACATGACGATTATCACCTTCATAGCCACTTAGATCGTTTTCCAGAAAACTTAGTTGATGTTAGTGAGGAACAGGAGAAAAGGTTTCATCAAGACATTATGGAAGAAAGGTGCCAAGGAAGATGGGATAACCATATGATGATGGCGGATTACTGCTGGAATCTTCAGTCAGACTGAAATCTTGTAAAAGGAAATTGTTATCTGATGATTGAAAGTTGTATATGTATATGTTTTTCTTCTGTTCAACTAATTCCTCCTACCCATTTCTATTTTGTGTTTCAGTTAGCAGTTATCAAATAGTGATATTTTAAAAGTTACATTCACAATAAAACATTATATGGAATTTTGGCGAATTTTTCGTAAATAGGGGAAAAGCGTGAATTCCGAAAAGTAGATCTGATAGAATAAATCTGACCGTACTTTTCGTTTAGGCACCCCCAAAATTGCTTAATTACACTTAAAAACTGCGAAGCAGCACCAAAATGTGTGTTGGCCAGTATTATTAAAGGAGGGAACGAATGAGACCAGAATAGTATTTGATCAGTTAATTAGTTGAGAAATGCAGCAGATTTGATCTGATAGGATCCGGCTTTAGTTTTCTTGCGTCTAAAATATGTGAAAATAAGTCAAACCATACTTACCCCAATATGGCATTATGATGAAGAACGCATCGCACAAGACGAAGCTGGATCTTAGTTTCCTGTTTAAGATAGCATTCTTTCGGATTTCGCTTGCAGGAGTTCTTCAAGCTGTCCTTGAGGATTTGAATTTGAGCCGCCGTATTCGCGATCAGCGCTAAAATCGTGCTGTCCACTGCGGCGTACACGAACAACGACAGGATGAAAGCTACGATTTCGTAAACATGCCAGAATATCGGATTCAACTCTACCGGTATCCAGATTGGTAGCGGAAGAGATTTGAAGTCCGCAGGCACGAATACCACGAAGAAAATCGAAAACAGCCAGCAGACCAGTCGGGTAGCAGTTAGATATATTTTTAAATGCCCAACGGCCCTCGACACGAATCGATCCTGAGCTGCGGTATAGATATTGAACATCTCGGATAGCAGCATATTTTCAATGTCGGTTATGCTTTTAGACCAAGAGTACGTGTAGAGTTTGATTAATTGGAGGATCAGGCCCAAAAGAATGCCCCAGCCTTCTAACGGTTCTGGATGATCATTGGAGAATAGTTTCACCATCATCAAAACGGGTAGTAGCGTTAGTATGAAGAGGACTATTAAGTGCATGACTTTTGAAAATGGGTGAGGCCGCATTGCTTCACCGGAGTACAGTCCGAGAAACCACAACAGTTTCCTCCGTGAATGTGCGACATCTGTCGGTTTGGGTCTCTAGAATAGAATGGACAAGTAATTTTTGGAAATGTATTGATTAAGCAACGAAATAACTGACAGCTGCTCAGATTGTAGTGTAGTTTTTAGATATACATATTAGGTCTGTATAATTCCTCAAAAATTATGTTCACGTTCCTCAATTTGCAATTTTATCGATTTCATTATTTTCCTGAAATATAGGGCCACTTATTCAGCTACAAGCACAATTCTCAAACCATCAGCATCGACAATACATTAATTGAACTTAATTTTTATTATCAGAATTGCCTTTTAGTTAGAAGCCAAAAAAAGGGGCGAGCGAAAGGGGACGGTAGTGAGTTGTTGATGATATATAGGTTACATACTTTGATTTTAAAAGATATTGTACCATTAACTGATATCATTTTTTGGTCGATGTATCAAACTTTCACATTGATATATTCTAGCGACATACATTTCTTGTGATATTACAGCTTGTCATTTTCAATTCTTCCCTGAAGCTAAAATATGCTTATTATCGTTCAACCAAAAATTATAGAATTGGGAGCGTGGTCTTACGATCCCGACTAAGGGGGCCTAAAAGGCACTGAAAAATACAAAAAGCGATGGATTCGGACGCCGTACTTACTTTTAATGTAATTTTTCGCAGGTAAAGGTTTTTAAATATATAATGTCATTTATGTAGATGACAAACAGAATCGGACTCAGCACACTACCCTGAGGTATTCCCCGACTGCTAATATATGCAGTCCACTTACATTTGATGAAAGAGTTTATTGAATGAACCAGAACAATCACCCTTATAAAATATTTTAACCCCCCTTCAATTACGAAACTTGATGCACTTTAATGACATTAAAAATCGCAATGATTGTTTACTTGACTTATCCCCATCTAACTTGCAAAGAAATTATTTCAGCTTGCACCTATTGATCCTCAATATCCTCCGCTAAATATTTGCCTACAATTTAAGTCTGAGACAAAGCTCCCTCTATTCCCTACAACTAATAATCTAAGATTCAACTTTCGTAACGCAAATTATATACAACTCCCTGTTAGTCTCCTCAGGTGTGATTAGTCTTATATTACTAGTTTCAGTTACGTTAATTCAGCAATCAATTTTAGTTTTATGATGCACTTTATAGGGTGGAGAGGCGTTCAGTCCGTGAGAATAACAAAGGAAAATGTCCTCAGCGGTTTATTTATACAATTATTGCCAATTCAAGAAGACAACCAAAATCTTGTATTATGAGGAAGAATTTAAACGAATCTGGTTTGTTCGCTAATAGCAGATGTCAGCTTCCTACACTTTTTGTGCTAAAGAACCGGAATTATCTGTGAAAGTAAATCGTAAGGGACTGTTTCCCTTTATTAATTCTAAGAAGGGTACTTCTAAAAATCCGGGAAAGTTATGTGATGACAACAATTTAAATGATTTATTTCATAATTATTAAAATTAAAGTGAAGTTATGCTTGATTTAAACTCGGAAATGATCATTTACCATCCCTTTGATCATAGAGGATGATGTGAATTTAACGACGTCAGTTTTAACTAGATTTACTGTTACCTACGATTCATTTCTTAAGTACCTAATACGTGATCTACAATTTACATTCGATTTCTTTCATTGCTGAAGATAGAATAATCCTCTAAAATGCACTTCAGGCGAATTTCATTAAATTTGTTTGCCACATTTCTGAACAGCGTACAAAAATGTGATTTTTGAAGCAAACGTTGAACCCTTCTCACGGACAAACGATACATTTTGGTATATAGGTATATAAATTGAGTCCAATGGACGAATACGTGGTAGCTCTATATCCCAGAAATTTTGGGACAGGCTGTATACTAACCAATCTTACATAATTAACCTATCTATTAAATCGCCAAATTTCCGTGATTTGGGGAAGTGTGCAAAAGTTATATTTATGTTTATTAGAAACGAGATGAAACACAAGTGAAAAATTATGGGCTTGTGTCAATACTTTCGAATTTTGGAAAAATGTTGACCACTTATTATTTATTTTAAAGCAACACAACACAGCGTCTGTCGTCTTTCGAAGACGGTTTTGTTCCTGGTAGGTCAACTGTTACTTGAACAACTAGATAAACAACAATTGGATAATCTGATGGAAATTGATGTGATTTATACTGATCTGCCTGGTGCGTTTGATACCATAAATCTTGAAATTTTACTAGAAAAGTTGAGTGCTTTAGGAACGAATATCTTATGAGCATCTTATTTGGATGGGAGTGTGAATTATGTAGGCTCTAATGAGTTTCACTCACAGAAATTTGTCTCTGTATTTGGTGTTCCGCAGGAGTCAAACTTGGGACATTTGTTGTTTGTGATTTATCTGAGCGTTGTAATGCACACAGTGCTTGATTTATATATAAATTTGTACATGGCAACGTCGACTCATCTCCCACTCAGGTGCCTCGACTATTAGTTCGTTTCATTAAACACATCCAAAAATGATGTTTGGAGAAACTCGTTGACATACCGAATCCTCGCTATTGAGAATTCAGACTTTGCAATGTTTTGGGTCAGTTCTTGTTTAGGCGTTAAGTTCTGTATTTTTGCATATGTATTTTCTTTGGCATATTTTTGTTTCTAGTTAGAATAATATGATTATCTTGTATAGATTGCTTGTTCTATGCACTAAACAACTTGTCAAATACGCGAGATACTTCACGCTCTTATTAGTCAGAGAAAAATAATTGAATTCCTTTGGGTCCCCAGTCACGGTGATATCAAAGGGAAATAAATTGCTGATCGACTGCCTCAAGGTGGTAGAACAACTGCAATCTGTAACCACAAACTAAGTTATTTGCACTTTTTCCACTTTTTCCACATTTTCGAATAACAACAAAATCTATACAAGTTGAGCTTATGACTATTACCCATTTCAAGAGAATGTATATCTGAAAGTCTGGCATATGAAATTTCAGTATATATCCGGGATATTTACCGTACGTTATAACAAATGGCACTTATTCTGCATTTGATGCAGTTGATTCTCATTGTCTGTTTCTCAACTGGAAGAGGGCTTAAATCATGTTTTTCTTAGATACTTAACAAGAGTAGATAATTGTAATATCCTATGTCATTTGCAAAAGATGAAGGTTTTCTCTCCGTATAACACTAATGGCTACCCTCTGTCAAGATTTTGTTCAGTGAATTACATGGATTTTAAATTTCAACCAGTCAGCAAGATTATGCCTTGAATAAAACTTTTTTGGTTTGTCATGCATATTGTTAGAAATCCGCGTCCAGCTAGCACCTTATTTTTCTATAATTTATATCGGAAATGGAGGTAATTTTCTTTCTTATCATCTTACTAATTGTATGCCTAGTTTAAATAAAGTAACAAGTCACCATTCCCCATTACCCACGTTAGACAAATCGCTATTACAAAGTGATCCCCTATAAATAAGAAACGGCAAACTTACTGGTAACAGTGTGTTATCAACTTCGTCTTTTACTGTCCTACTTTGCCAGAGTCCCATGTGAAAATCGCTTGTTGGTACTTCACTTCCCTCAAACTGTAACCACAATTCCCACAAATATTCACCTGAAAATGGAATAAAAAATTACTATGTCAAAATTATTACCATCAATTAAATACGTACCCCATCCTATATTGAAAACCCTACCACCTTTTAGACCAAATAATAAAATTTAAGAATTTTTACGATAATAGTTTCTCATGTGGTTATAAAATATAATCGCGTAAAATTGAAATTTAGATTTTTGTTTCACCTATAAAGTGGTAGAGGTAATCCGAAAGATAATTATGATCAGAGAGACAAGAATAATAACTGACGTATGTTTAAAAATTGTACACAACACGATTTTGAGGTAATAACAAAAATAGGTCCAGTCCTAAGTTTGGCTCTATTTCTTTATACTGTTTATTTAGTGATACGATAAATGAAAATTTATATATACATCTAATCTAAAGCAACCTACAACAGTGTTATCAAAATAACTGTGGTAAACTTATGCAAAAGTTTGAGGAAGGGGGGAGGGTTAAATGTCAAATTAGATATAAGAGAAATAAAAAGGACTAAAGACGTACCTCGTAATAGTTAGTATATTAGTTTCTGTATTTCATACGTCCACGAATGCACAGTGACGGATAGGGAATGCGCCAAGAGGACGGGTGAAGTATGTATATATAAAAATTGGGGACTTCATTACTTATTGATCCCGCAGGATTGAATAATCAACTTGAACATTGCGCCTACAAATTACATTATTAAAGGCGATTACAGCATCGTACACGAGGATTACCGCAAGAGCTCTTCGTCAAATTAGTACTTAATTATACTGAAATAAATGTTAAAAGCCAAAGTTCATCCTTCCAATTGTTCTAAGGAATTTTTTAAATACAGAAACCTCGAGTCGAAATGGTACAATTATTTTAGAAAAGGAAGCTGCCAAAAACGACAGATTGGTTATTGTTTTTAAGTTATCTTCTTGATGATGTTAATAGATGTTCGAAATGCCTCAGTCTGGAAGATATTTTCAATGTGCCATATCCGACAATTCTCTCCATTTTGGCGTTATATATGAAGCAATAAAACATTTACAACGTATGAACGTCACAAATGTAGACAAAAGGCCGGAAAGTGTACGAGTTTTATTCAAGAATTTGATCCGGGCATTGAAAAGTTTGTTACTTTTGGAAGATCATAAAAGATCTGGGGCTTCGTTTTATTAGTAGAGCCATTCAACCAAGATCCATTGGGGAATTTTTTTTTCTGGACAATTGAAACAGCAAAGTGAACGAAATCTAGTTCAGATTTTTGACCGTATTTGAAAAGCTTGTTGGTAGACCATTCGGTTTCGATATCTTCGACAGGTTCCAATTGTGTAGAAAATGAAGCTGGAGATCTTTTAGTGAAACTCAGAGTGTTTGTAGAAAAGGAGAATGCACAATTTGATGATAGTGTCCTTGAAGGAAAAGAAGTTTCAGTTAATTGCTTCGGCGTCGTTGGCAGAAAAAGTATAGAGCCTTTTATTTTAATCGGTACAAGACGTAATCCAAATATATATATATATGTATTCCAAGAAGCGTTCGTAAAGTATATTCTGAAGTTGTTCGAAAAGGGGGTGTACCCAAAAAACAATAAGAGAAAAGCCCTAAAACAAGAGGTCCAAACCAACATCTAGCAACGTGACCATTAAGTTAAATGGCATGCCATGCGTACAAAATATCAAAAGCACATTCAACACATTTCCGTGTGAGTTAGAGACGTTTTTTAAAGTATTAATTTTTTATGTTGAAATTTCCTGAAGAAAACGGTAGGATTATGTTGAGGATATGCTTTATCAGCTATTAGAACGTCTGGTAAACGTGTGGTTGCTCCCGGTACAATATCAGGTGAGGGTATAAAAGGGCCTCTATTCATGAAATAACTTATTGAAAGTTGAGTAATGAAAGGTTCCTCCGTCGCTTTCTTTACCTCTTCCTCCAACTTCTATCGCAACAAATCTTTTATTTGCATCTGCTACGGCTTGCAATATTGCTTGTAATTAAAAAGTCCTGAACCTGAATTGGCCGGACATTTGATTTTGCAGTGTTTGTCATCAATTTACCCTGTGCACATAAGGAACTGCCATCATCTGTAATAATCATATCCTATGTATTTCAAGTCCTCTTCTGTGGGATCGTGCATATGCATATTGATCCATTCCAGCCATATTGCAGAACCAGTTGCATATATAATATCTGAAATTGTCGTTTTCCCCATTCGAAAACTAAAGGCCAGTGATCGAGAGGAAGTTCCCGTAGCGACGAATCGGTACTTAAATACATAGTTTTATTTTAGACAAGCGCATGTATTCTAGTGCAAATAAATAATTGTTAAATATGATTATTACTATTTTTTACAGAAGAGGCATTGAAAAAGCGTTGGAAACATTTGAAAGACCAGTATAGAAAGCAGCTAAAGAAACAACCAATTTAGAGATTCTGTTCAGAATCGGATGACTGGCAATCCACATGGCAATATTTCAATACGATGGCATTCTTGAAGGCTGAAATAATGCCTACACATTCTAGCGGCAATTTAAATGTAAAGCCAAACAGATAATAGTCAAGAAAGAAAATATACGGAAACACAAAGCGATCTCTGTGGTTTGGACACCGATATGATCGAATCTGATCTGTCGTCCCCACCATTTCAACTTTCCCCTATACCCTCTTTACTATCTCAAGTTTCGTCGAGAAAACGTATAAGCATCAGGGAGGATGTGTTAGAGATGTAAAGGAGAAAACTTACATTAATAGAAAAACGTTTGACGATAAGGCAAATAATTTTAATTTACGATGAGGATTATTTGTTTTTTAAAAGCGTTCTACGTTCCTCAAAATAATTGACAGTGACGTGGCAATGATATATAATGATTGGCTAATAGAAGCTATGGCCCGAAACGAATGTGTTTGTTTTATCAAAATCAGGGTAATCATACTCAGACTACACCTAGTACGAGTGGATAAAATCGTAATAAACAGACTCGGCGAAATTCTAACGGGTTTACTCCGTTTTCATCTAATGTGGAATAAATTTATTCTCAAATAAAATAGAATTGTTATGAAGCAAATTTATTCATTTTTTACTTACCTCATGTATTGACACAAATATCACATCGGTAAACACCTCACCACACAATTCTTTATAATAAAATCGGTGACACGTGTTTCGCTAACTCGAGGCAAACATCTTCAACAACCGTATAAACCGAAACTTATAAACTTATAAACAATTGTGTGGTGAGGAGTTTACCGATGTGATATTTGTGTCAGTAAACTACACCACGGTCCTTGCAATCACCCTTACCGTATGTACGTATATCTGATATGTAAAAATTAGTAGTACCAAGTCTTAATCGTGATTTCAATTTTTTCTAATACGCAGTCAAAAGTTAGCACTGACATTCTTGCTTCTTCCTTTAATCCTAAAGCTTGATATAATGTAGTAAATTCTCAAAACTGCTTTCCTTGCTTTACTGTCACTTGGACCTTTCTTTAATAAATAACATTTTAGCAAAGGATGTTCTTCTAAATACACGTCAACAGCGTCATACAATCTCGTGGTAATAGTCAAACCACCACTAATTTACTACAACGTTCTGTGTAACTGACGCCACATATTGCATGCTTTCTTGCAACTAAAGCATGTCTTGCAGTTATCATATTAATTTCTACGTAAAAATTGAATGCTTCTTACAATATAAAACACTGTACTATTTTTCCGTGTAAAATCATTGCATAAAATTAGAACCTGTCCTATTTTCATACTAAATATTTTGACTTGCGCCTGCTCACTAGTCTGCATTGCACTTATTTCGATCTAACCTCATTTTCATATGTTTACGTCTTGTCCAGTCCTGTTACAGTACAAAATAAATGTGGATTTATACATTATACTGTGGTCGTGTCAGCAAATGCTTTTATTGAGCGTTTTACGAAAAGTATTAGTGTTATTAGCTAAGCACAAAATTAATCTTTTTGGAGGTTATGAGAAATATTTGTAAATACTGTGTGATATTGGTGTACAATTTGAAACGAGGATATAGCATGGTACAGAATCATAAACAGAATTGTTGTACAAGTTCATAATACATATGTAATAGCCCTGACGAATGATGGAGTCTAGATTCATACAATAATTTTGTACAAAAGACTGGGAAAGCGTTTTACATTGTAGTATAAAATAGTCAATTGTTTGGTACAATTTAATATGATAATGTAAAACGGGCTTAACTCGGTCCATTGCACGCCCTTCAAAGCACTTTCCCACTCAGGCCTCGCGCTAACTGTTACACTCGCCTCCAATTTCGTCAGTGGCTATTCATATTTACAATAATAAGGAAGCAGTAGTTGACATATTGCCGTGTTCCGCTAGATATTAAGTTAAATATGAAGGAAAGACTATAATAGGTGTTAATATAAACTATTGCCTAACATTTATAAATTTTACTTCTCTCTAATACAATTGGTTTTATCTTCATATTTAATCCTTGTATACGTTACGTAGAATGGCGTAATAAGAATATGCGTTTCGAAGAATCTAAAGCAATGAGCAAATTATAAGAATTGAACTCTATACATAGAATTCGAACCATACCATAACGAAGGTGTTCAATGATATCGTGAAAAACGGTCCAGCTTTCAACGTGATCGGATCCGTCGTCCTTTGCATAATCATCAGCAGTGTCGTCTTTGTCTTGCTATTACAAGCGAACCAATCGGCCATATAACAGCTTGTAGCAATTTCGGAACTCTTAGCGAAAATTAACAGTTAATTTTAATCTACCATATGTTGCTTAATGTAACGTATTACCTGAATTGTGGTATCTTCAGCGAACATACACCAGGACAGTATTTGCATCAAATATCCTACTGAATAGACGACGCAGCACAC
Organism: Chrysina gloriosa; assembly: GCA_038088585.1. NCBI lineage: Eukaryota > Metazoa > Arthropoda > Insecta > Coleoptera > Scarabaeidae > Chrysina > Chrysina gloriosa. Next base: position 46,921,879 of record CM076093.1, on the reverse strand, counting down.
GAACGGCAAACTACGTGCAGGCACCTTTAATAATAATTTTGTAGGAAATTGTGTGTTAAAGGCTACACGTAATAAGCTCTCACCAAATGGAATTCAAAGGCACTGAAACATATACCAAGGGCGCTGAAAAAGATTTGGCAGAAAAGCAATGTCGATAAGGACCCCTGCATTTTGTTGAAGTATCTGCAAATACATAAAATATAGCGCTCTAGATGAAGACTAAATGCTTTGTTGTAGAACGGTGGTCTATTATATGTTTCTTATAAGATCTGCTTTGAAAAGTTACTATCGCAAAGAAATAAAAAAGAAAGGTCAATTTGTTAAAGGAAAAAAGGAATGATACTAAAACAATGTTCAATCATTGCGTAATACTAGCTGGAAATGTGGCAAATTTGATCTGACAAGATATCATATTACAACCCTTACGAGCAAGATAAGTTAAGGTAACTCAAACACCTACTTACTCCAGTATGGCAGTATGATGATGGATGCATCTCACAAGACGAAACTGGATTTTAACTTCTTGTTCAGGATAGCATTCCTCGGGATTTCGCTCACAGGATTTCTTCAAGTTGTCGTTGAGGATCTGAAACTGTACAGCCGTGTTCACGATTAGCCCCAAAATCGTACTATCCACAGCGGTGTATACGAATAGCGATAGGACGAACGCTATGTCTTCGTAAACATGCCAGAATATTGGATTCAAATCGCGCGGTATCCAGATTGGCAGCGGAAGAGATTCAGGGTCCGCAGGAACGAATACCACGAATGAAATCGAAAACAACCAGGAGACCAAACGGATAGCACTTTCAAATATTTTCAAATTCCTAACGGCTCCCGATACGAATCGATCCTGGGCGCCGTTACGGATATTAAAGATCTTGGCCTCTAGCAAATTTTCAACGTCGGTTATGCTTTTGGACCAACAGTACGTGAATATTTTCATTAATTGGAAGACGAGACCCCATAAAAGGCCCCAGACTTCTAATAGTTTTAGGCCATCGTCCGAGAATAGCTTCGCCAACATCAAAACTGGTAGTGACGTTACTATCAGCGGAACCGATAAGCGCGCGATTTTTTGAAAAGGGTGACGCTGCATATCTTCACCAGAGTACAGTCCGAGAAACCAAACCAGTCTTTTCGGTGAATATGCAACGTCTGTTGGTCTAGGTCTCTAAAAAAATGGACAAGTTACAGGTATATTTGACGATGTATTGCTTAGACAAACAAATAACTGACATTTGCGCTGATTTTAGTTTAGGGTTCAGGTATGTTAAGTATTAGTGAAAGTTATTGCAAGGAATTTGGTTTATTTACTGATTCTATATCACATCGATAAATGAAGCAATGGTGTGGTGAGGCTGTAAGGTCCGCTTCGGGTTTCAGACATCTAGCCAGCTAATGGTGGAGATGGGGTGAGTGTATCTCGAATACCATAATAAAATGAATGGGCGCCATTTGATATCTTAATATCCTGAAATATATCTTCTACCTAGCAACGATAAGACCAAGAAAGTTTCGTTACCGGTACAAACACTAATTGACGACACTAAACGGGAGCGAGGGGTATGAAAGGAAGCACAGAACGGTCAACCAACGTCCAGTTTAATGAAATAAATTTAAAGAAATATCTTGATTGGCCAAACTCAATTTTGGATGGTATCGTGCATTTTGTTTCACATGATAGTGATATAATTGAAAGTAACAGGTGGGGCAAAAGTCCCGCTACCATTTTGATTGCGCGCCATCTTGGTTATGTGACGTTTAGCTCATTAAGATAATTTATTTCTATTCCTTATTTATTTATTTTTATCTTGTATAAACGTATACGCTATGTTATGTCTTATCCCATTCAATTTCCTGTCAGGATTTCTTCAACGTAATATATAGAAATGCACTATAATAGAAAATTTGAAATTCATCGTTCGATTCATGTCACTAATACAGCTTCTTCTATCCTTATGTTGCTTAAAAGTAATTATTTCTATCTTCTTTCTGTCGTTCCAGTTGGTTTACCAGTTTATGTTTTGTCGTACCTCGCATCATACAAACTTATAGTCTAAAAGACAAAAGATGATACGGTTGCTTTCCGTAATAAACAAATTAATTTATAATATGCTTTTATGTGTAGGTTATGTTTGACTTTCTTGTTTAGTCCAAAATTTTGAACTCATGATCTTTTTTATTTATTGATAAGGGTTTAATACATTGCCTTCTTAATTAGCGTTATTACGCCTAAGTTTAACCGGCATTATCCAGTACCAGGGGAATGGAGGCTTTGATTACCATTTTTATGTGAAATCAAGCGCTGTTTCTTTTTAATCACATTATTGGTTGAGTACATTATAGGAGACATAGTAACCATCAAAGCATACAAACAGTTTTGATAAATTCTTAAAATGAAGAATTTTGGTTAAAATTTCCCTTAACTGGCCATAATTTCCCCATCTTCCCATACTACATTCCACCTTCTAAATGCTGTACGTGCAACAACATTGATGCCTATTTCATCGTCACGTAGTAAACTTTCCAAAAAAATAAATGTCGAGGCTTCCACAATTTTTTCTTCATTACTTACCAATGCGCCACGAAAACATCTCTTATTTGATTGGTTCCTACTTCTTGTCAAGTTCTTCAGAATCCTACCGAACAGGTGTGGTCACGGTCCACTTTTTCTTGCGATCTACACACTGAAACACATTCACCTCGACGCCATTATTAATAACAACAGTCATGACAACACTACGTCATCTACTTTGTTGCCTTCTTCATTGGAATTTCCGCTTTCCGGATGATCTTCGCTAACATCGATATCTCTATCAGCGGCTTCTACATCACTAAATACCTGTGAAGTATATGGAACAATTCGACTTGATGGTCATCCTTGCCATACCAAAACTTTTACTCTCCTTCAATCCTCTCATGCTTTTTCCTTTCCTCTTTTATTACTTCCTTTACTTTGGTTTTTCGTTGATTATATAGTGTGTCCCCGGATTGCCTTCATTATAGACACAATTGACTAAACACTTTTGCATTTCGTTTTAACGTTTTGGGATACCACCCTCCCTGTTCTGAGAAGAACTTCAAGCACATTTTTACTTTTTCAAAATCAAAGCCGTTATGAATATTGAGAAAGAAACGTTTCCTATTGAAAGAAAGTGCCATTTCCGTCAATAATACAGTAAAATGCGATTGGGAAAAGTTGTTCAGAATATGAAATTATGCTTTTTTACAAAATTTCGCAAATATCGGATTGCTTTGACCAATTCTATCTTCTTTTCTATTCTCGTCTTGTAGCTACAAAAGACAAGCATTATGTTTAAGTTGTCAAAAAAATTGGTATAAGTTATTTTCTTTTTTTTTTTTTTTGAATAAAATATTTTATTAGGAACTTACAATCATTTTTTCTTTTTGAAAACGAGCATTCTGTGGTTGTCAAAAAAGTTAAGTAACGTAAGGTTCTAAAAAAGTATTTTATTCAAGAAGGAGAAAGTAACTTTTGACAACTTATGCAGAATACTTATCTTTCTCTAGTAACAATGCAAGAATACGAAAGAAACACTGATTTAGTCAAAGTGATCCAATATTTATGAAACTTCGGCATAAAGTCATAATTTTATATTTTGAATAACTTTTCTCAATAACATGTTGCTGTGTTACTGACCGAAACGCCACTTTACATCAACGACTTGCCTTTAATTTTAAAAAAGTAAAAATGTGCTTTAAATTCGTTTCAGACCAAGCAGGGCTGCATCCCGAAACGTTAAAATAAGATTTTTTAGAGATATTTTGCATATATTCCTTGAACATATTCAATCGGCATGTCCTTATCATTTGGATGTTTTGCAGAAAGATGTTTCCCCAATCGAATTGACTTCATTGCTTCAATAGATAATGTCTTCCGACACAATAAACACTTTGGAAGTTGTTTAGTTCCAACAGATTCGATGAAACCCATTTTCAGATACTACGGTAAACAGTCATGAGGATATTTATTTTTGGAGACATGAGCTCACAATGTTGGCAATTTTTCTTCTTGTTTGATAATATACAGTATTTTATAAAATTCATATTGCTTGCTTACATTTACAAATCTAACTACGTACTGGCCGCAGCATGAAATGAGCTCAACTCGCGTGGTAACAATGTCGTAATATTCCATCCTCGTCATGCGGTCAGATATAAATAGGATTATTTTTTTAGTTGCACCCAAAATTATATATATTTTTTACTCTACAAAACCCGTACCGCCCACCATAAAAGCTTGAACGTCCACTGATGGCAGGTGGGAATTAGGTTGACTACTACTGGGTCTAATACTCAAAAAGAAAATGTCCGGTTTGGCCACATTTACGAATTTATCCTACTTTTTTTTTGTATTTCCGAAAGCCTATCCTATCCTATCCTATCCTATCCTATAGTACCACTCTTCATCTTCAAAATCTGTTTTCAATTGTCGCTGTAACATTTATTTTTATGTGAAATATGCAAGTTTGAATTTATAATACTAGTCATGAAAAATAGGAATCTGTTTGATGTATCGTTTGTAGACAAATTTTTCATTTTGCGGCAATCTCGCAAGATGACTTGCGTCGCTGACCACAAATTTGCAGTTAATATTTCCAAATTCAAAATGGCACATCCAATATGATTAATACTATTAGTTCGCATTTCCATATCTCGGCTAAATAAAAATTCTATGGCGGGAGTTGAAAATGCAAACTGAAGAGCAGTACTATACCATGTCGCGTTTGTTCACAATAAATTCATAAATTATACAATAGTGGCAATATTTTGACTATTTAACTTAAAGCTCCTCTAAAACCTAACATACTACGCAATTTCTATGGTCGTATTCCTTTTCAGCAAGAATTTATGAGATTCATCTCCCGTCATTACTGTAACTTGGTTACGCGGGACTATGTAATTGCAAAACTCTTGTCTGATTACAATTCAATACACACAAGCGTTCTTGTACTCACTAAACCTATTTACTCTCCAATGATCATTGCCATGTATACATTTCAATATTGACGTAACATTGTATTTATTTCTTGTATATGTTGTGTAAAACCGCATAATACGAATATGCACTTCGAAGAATCTGAAACATGCGATCGGCTGTAATGAGCACAATTCACGATAAAAAAATCAAATTGTACCATAACGAAAGTCCTTAGCGATAAGGTAAATATCGGTCCAGCTTTCAACGTAGTCGGTTCCTTCCCTCTCTCCATGATAATCAGAAACATCTTCCTCGTCGAAATGTTACATTCGTACCATTCGGCTGCAAAACAACTCTTCACTATCCCAGAGCTCTTAATTAAGATCGATAGTTACATACTACAAGTTAGATGATGTGTGTGGTAAGATATCTTACTTGAGCTACGATGTCTTCGGCGAACATACAGAGCGAAATCACTTGTGTTAGAAAGACGAGTAGGTAGACCGAAGCGGAGAAGAAACGAAAGCTTCGTACGGGTACCTTCAAAAAGGAAATTTATGTACTATTATCTACCAGAAGGCATATCAGTTCTTACTAGAAGGAATTGGAATCCACTTAAACATATCCCGAGGGTACTGAAGAGGATTTGGCAGAAGAGTATGGTCGAAATGGATTCTTCCATTTTACTGAAATAGCTGAAAATGAGTTTAGTGCTTAGTTAGTTATTTTATGTTTTAGTACCACAACCGTCGACATAACCAAATGGACCGGATTAAAATTCTTAAATAAATATTACGTTAAAGTTCATGGGATATTACAACAACTAACTGAGGACTGAAAAACTAATTTTTGAAAAACTTGTTGAAAGTCGAAAACGTTTCAAAACTGCTTTTAATACACTGAATATTTAGAGAATATTGGAACATTTTCTGCCGTCAATCTAGACTCGATATTCTAGTATAAGCACCAGAAACATTTTAAAATGTACTGAAATAGCTTCGAGCAAAATTCTTCACTAAACATATATTTTTCTCTCCTGGTTAACCATCCACAAAGTGATTGGAATTTTTGCTAATGTAATGAAGAAAGTATAACATTTCCAATCTTGAAATTAGGACCAACAATCTAGCAGAGCTTCATGCACAATAACTTTCCTAAAAGATGTCGCAAAAATTAATCCCTTCTAATTAACGGTGGGGCTCCATATGCTCAAGCATGTAGGTCTGTAGTCTAGTACTGGATCTTCAACTAAGTTTGCAAACCACGTGGCTAAATCATGTATACAACCAAGATTACACTGTTGCCTTCGTTGCAACGATTTCATTTTAATTTCCCTCTAAATACAGCATTTTCTAGTAAGTTTTGAAGTGCTACCAATCCATAAGTCATACAACCAATTTGGCAGAAATTATGTGCAAGCAATTTCTAATTCGCTGTATATGCCATTCAGTTTCATTTTCGAAAATTTTACCAGCAGATAATCAACGGTTTGTAAGTGATTGAAGTTCCAGATAATTGAAACTGAAATAATTTCCAACATCAAATGGAATGTATTTAACTGTTTTAGTCTTCAAACGTCAGTTAGGAGAAGACCAAGTCAGCGTTTCGGGAAACAAGAAGGACAACATATTGATTTTAAGGAATACAATCAAGAAAGAATGTAATCAGGGGGAAGAAATTTACAGTGTGTTTCTGGACCTCAGGTTTCATTACGATTGATCGAAGTTGTATATGGAGAGTCATGAATGAAGTAGGTGTATCAGTAAAACTTAAATAATTAGTGAATATATAGAACGGTCCAACTAAATGGCAGAAGTTCACTGGGTGTAACATACATAATGGGAAAATGGGCTTGGAAATAATAAATGTAATGAAAAATTTACAACACCTAGAATAATACGATATTTAGCAAGAAATAAGTGATAATAAAACGGGTAAGAAACACGAAAGTAGAATAAATGTGAAATAAATCTAGCTGTTAAGATAAATATGAGGTAAAACAAAATAGTGCAGAACAACTGAAAACATAGACACGAACTACCGAAAACGCAGGAATGTATTTTTGAAGCACGAACATATGGAAAAAGCAGAAAGGAAAAGTCCAAAAGAGATGGGTTGGAGAAGTGTCGGAAGCAAGCGGAAGGAAGAGAAAAACCATACAGGAAACGAATGAGCTGGCAAGTAACCGGAAGAGTCGGAAGGGCATTTAATAGATCTTTCAACGCTCCTTGAGATAGATTTGACTGAATAATAATAAGAAGAAAGTATCTCAAATACTTTTTAAGCATTTTCATTGCGAAGAACAAAGACGAGAAATACAGCAGGAACCGGCGATCAGCAAAGTTGGTAAGAGGCAGTTGAGCTGGTTTGGTAACGTACAAAGAATGGGAAGTACAAGAACGGGAATGTCCAAAACGAGATGCTCAAAAAGCATAACTTCTTCTTGTTCTTCGTAACAGGCTTCCACATAAAAGTAATAGCAGACACACTACACAAAGACATCGAAGACGCAGTAAAAGAGAGGAAGAATAGAAAATCTCCCGTACCAGACGATATTGCGAACGAACTGCTAAAATATGAAGAAGGAGACCTAACATGGCTAATTCAAAAGATAGCATTTTTAAGACAGGCGATAAACAACTATCGCAAAGCAACAGAAGAAACAAAACTTGTAGAACATATTAAAATAGAGACTAGCTTATTGGGGTCCTAGTATTGGCTAAAAGGCCTTCTCAAACGGCGCTAAGATTTTAGTTTCAGAAGTCCAGAAGCGACATCTGCCGCTTGAAGCTCCGGCTTCAATAAATCATCTATGTCTAAATGTTTTTCAAAGTTACCAACAGCATAGGGAATCTAAAATGAAACCTGGTCGTATATAAAATATTAATGAAACGGTGATAAGTACACTTCCAAAAAGCCACTCAAAAATTTTCTCCATTGGACGAAGACATTTTGACTGTTTAGCTTTTGCAGAGGAAGAACAAACAGTAGCTCCTGAACTATGTTTTTCAGCATAGAGCCATTATGTTCCACCATTCTTGATATTTTTGTCTATCAGAATGTAAGAGGAATCACTAGGTAAGGCTACTTTGGAATCTCTAGCGGTGTATCATCAATCTTGATAAATGCAAGCTCTAATTCTTGTTCAGTGAATGAAACACTTCATAGAATATTTTAAACGAATAAAGAAGATCCTGTGCTATTATTGCTCGATGGACAAACAATTTAGAAGCGGCTAACTATCCGTGTATCGATGACATAGTTATGCTTGTTGCCGCATTGTACGCATAGGCTTTGATCATTGGGCGTTAGCTTTGCACGTTACAAAAATGAAGAATAAAAGTCAATTTCGAGACTCTAACCAAGTATCATGTCTTGATGACAATTTCTGTATCGCAATGTAAGAGGCAATAATCTGATGGAAGAAGGGTTTTCATATTTGAAAGTTGCAAATCGTTGAAAAAATTAATGACGGTATTCCAAGAATCGCTGAAATCATTCTTGAATTTATTGATCCATTGTTAAAACCAGATCAAACATCAAACAAACGTTTCCGAAAAGATCTAACATCTAACATCGAACCTAAAGAATATTTGCAGAAGCCTTCTGCTGCAGCTTCTCGCCAAGGAATCAATTGCGCCCTATTGACCTGAAGTTTTCTCATCCTTAGATAAGTTTAGTTAGTGTGATGATGAAAGCCATAATGTTTTCGAAATTCCAAAAGTTTCAAAGCATCTTGTGCGAGTCAGTTATCAAGTACATCACTTTTTCTATTTCCAGAAAAAGTTTCACCAAAATAGTTGACAAATGAGCAAATGTGTGGAAATAAACGAATTTCCAACTGCCATGAAGATATCCACTGACTCATAGTCGGATTCAACCTTCTTTTTTTTTTTTGAGAGAATAAATCAATTTCGGGCCAGAAGAATGTAAAAACAGTCCAAGTTTGCTGAAGGAGTATTGAACGACTGACTTCCTACGAGTCGGAATAGGAATCAAACAATTGGGGATATTTACACTATCGTACCTGGGAGAACCTTTAACTCCTCGTTCACGCTTGATTAAGGCAAAACTGTTTTTCCAATTTTAAGTTTCATATTCATCATTTCATCAATTTGCAACGAAATATAAAAAGGTAATCTTTAAGTACTTACTCCAGTATAGCATTATGATGTCGAATACAATCTCCAAGACGATCCTGGATCCTCTTCTCCTGTTCCGCACTGTCCTCGTTCGGATTTCGTTCGCACGAACTCCTCAAATTGTCCCTGAGGATTTGAAATTGAGCGGCCGTATTCGCTACGATCGCCAAGACGCTGTTATCCACCGCCGCGAAGATATGAGCGGATAAATTAAACGAAACGACTTCGTAGGCGTGCCAGAAAACCGGACTCAAATCCACCGGCGTCCAAATCGGCATAAACAACGATTCCACATTTTCGGGAACGAAAGCTGCGATCGAAATGGAGAAAGCCCAGCAAATGAACCAGATCAATCCGGCGTATATCTTCAGATTTCTAATCGCTCTCGCTACGAATCGATCTTGAGCTTCGGTACGGTAGTTGAGGATTTTGGATTGGAGCAAGACTTCGACGGCGGGTATCTTCCTCGACCACGAATACATGAGCATCTTGATGAAGAGGAAGCTGTGCACCAGTACCATGTTCCAGCCTTCCAATACGCCCGAACGGTTGTTCAGGAATAATTTCATGAACATTAAGAACGGTAATATTGCTATTAGCAAGACGATGGCGGAGCGACTGATTTGCTGGAAAGGATGACGCGGGATTACCTTGCCGGTGTAAAGTCCGAAGAACCAGAGCATTTTTCTCGATGGATGAGCGACATCTATCGGTTTTGGTCTCTGAAAATGTGAATTTCATTAGCACATCGCATTCGTGCTTGGGGAGAAGGTTTGGTGCTTGAAATTAGTCCTTAGAGAATGATTGAGACATTCTCGAAGACGGAGGAGTTTTAGTAAATTTTCCTAAAACGTGTGTTTCACAATAATGATTATAAACTAGTTAACTAGAAACCAAATAGCTAGACTGAGGGTAAGAAATAGATGTTGATTGGAATCACAAATTTTAACAGGAATAAATAAACTTATTCTTCTTTTCTGTCTTCTTCTTCTTCTTCGTCGTCGTTTCCTTCTCCTTCTTCCTTCTCCTTTTTCTTGTTTGTTTTCGTTTTGCTCCTCACGTATCGAACTGTGGATCGTGTGTTTCACAACAATCATAATAAGCTTATAGCTAGCTAGGGACGGAACGACAGCTGAAAAAGTGGTGAGGACAGATAAATGGAGGGGTGGAAATCTCAGAGGAAAGCAAATGCAAGTGTAAAATGTAAATCTTCGGGAAGAGGATATAAGCATAGGGAGCAGACAGAGGTGGAAGATGGGTTTGTAGAATATGTGGGGAATAAATGGAAAGGATGAAGGACATGTGGAGAAATGAGAAAATAACAACCTCAAATTTCTGGGACCGTGTGAAACAAAAGGGAAGAAGCACCCACTAATGTACAGTTGGGTGAAAGAAAATAAAAGAGCGAGGGCTGGGATTGCAATGTGAATGTGTGGAGAGTTGAAAGCTTATTAACTAAAGATTGATAAGAGATTGAAGACTGGAATAACCACAGATTGACAGTGTTCGTGGCATAAAATAAAGAACCAAAAAGTTAATTTTGGAAGACACAGGAAAAGAGAGACTAAGTGGATGGCATAGGATTTATTTAAGCGAATTTTGAGGGTAAGAAATGGATATCGATTGCAGTTGCAAATTTTAACAGGAACAAATAAATTTATTTTTCTCCTTTGTCTTCTCCTTTTTCTTGCCTGCCCTTTTGGCTTCTTGACGTGCCGAACTGTAAGTCGCCTGTTTCAAAACAATCATAATAAATTTATGGCTAGATTTAGGGAAAGGAATAGATGTCGATTGGGGTTACAAATTTCAAGAGGCACAAATAACTTTCTTCTTCTTCTACTTCTTCTTCTTTTTCTCCTTTTTTTTTCTTGCTGACTGTTTTTGTCTTGCGACAAGCCAAATTGTGGGTCGCTGTCTTCCTCCAGGCATTTGCTCCGTTCCTTTTATTTCCTCGCCAATAAATTTGAACGAAACACTCAATTCTAGAGCATCCTTTTATGAACAATAATGACGTTATACGTTACAAACCATAAGTGAATATTATATGAACATCACACTAAAAGTAATAGAGAACCTGGACAGCCTCTCAAATCCACCTATGGGTGCTTTTCACGGAAAAACTTTTTATGAAATTTTCATAAAAGTATGTGCTCCAAGAAAAATTTTGCTAGAATATAAGCTAGTACATTTTCAGTCCCCACCTATGGGTGCCTTTCAGGAAAAAGACTTCCTATGAAATTTTGACAAAAGTATGTGCTCAAAGAAAAGCTTTGCTAGATGATCAGCTAGCACACTATTAATTTCCAGCTATGGATGTCTTTCAGGAAAGAGCTTCCTATGATATTTTCATAATAGCGTGTACACAAAGTAAAATTTTGCTAGATTGTAAGCTAGCACATTTTCTTTCTCTACCTTTGGGTGCCTTTCAGGAAGAAAGTTCCCATGAAACTTTCATAAAAGTATGTGCTCAAAGAAAAGTTTAGGTAGATTATAAGCTAGCACACTTTCATTCTCCACCTATCGGTGTCTTTCAGGGAAAACTCTTTATGAAATTTTCATAAAAGTATGTGCCCAAAGAAAAATTTTATTAGATTATAAGCTAGTACACTTTCATTTTCCACCTATGGGTGCCTTTCAGGAAAAAGACTTTCCATGAAATTTTTATAAAAGTATATCATCAAAGAAACATTTTGGTATGTTATAAGCTAGCACGTTTTCATTCAATAGATTCTGTTTGGATCAGTTCTACTGGAGGATGGAATAGTTGACCCTCCGACGGTCAATCGCCTAAACTATCATTCCAGTTTCGGCTGTTTTGCAGGTATCTTGCAATTCATAATCTATTGGATTTGTGTCAAATCCAATATGGAATTGAAATATAAACTTCTAACTCGTAAAGGAATTTCCTCAATCGGAACGAAGGTAACAGTTACAAGACCTCATCTATCTATCTCTCTTAACGTTGGATATTCCACGCGTTAGGGATGAAGAAAATAATTCCAACCAAGTGATCGTTTATTGCCAAGTAATTATAAGTGTGCACACATAGACGGGAGAAACTTGATCAAACTTACTCTGGATGTCGTGGAAGAGATTTTATTCCAGACGTTCTGAGTTTTCCAAAATTTCCACATGTCGAATCTGGATCTCTTTGTCCTAATTTCCCTTAAGTCACGCAGTTTTGTAACTATAATTTTATAAATCTAGAACGAATAAGGATCGGCATTTAAAAGTAAAAGAAATCCACGCAGCTACGTATTTCGAAATAAACGGAAATTTAACAACTTCCATGGATAATTTCAACTAGAACCTCAACTTACACTGGACGGACTATTTCCGATATATGGCAAAGTGGAACTTAGAAAAGGCAAAACTTTATTTTGGAGAAAACTTGTTTTCCGCTTTGGTAACACATTTAATTACGGGTATTTCACAAGGAACTTGTTTACAAGAATCGAAAATGATATGTAGAATCTTAGACTGGCCGTCAAAGTACTCTGGCAAGTTGTTGCCTAAGTCGTCAACTTTTCAAGCACGACTGACAAAAGTGATTTCTTTCAAACAGTTCAACCATTTACCTACTTCACCGTGCTAGTTCGGATTTCGAATGAACTTCATTGTCTTCTAATTTGAAGAAGATGCTGGAATTTCTACCTAGACTTTTTTTGTTTAAGGAATAGGAGTAGATGAACAGATGAAAATGTCTTTGCGTAAAGTTCATCGGCGTCGTCATAAATATCATTTCAGTCATATATCAAATTGAGATGATCAATGATAAGACCAATATTGCTACATGCAGCCGAAACAATGGCAATGACAACAAAGGAGGACACAGATTGCAGAATAGTGAAACGAACGATTCTGAGGTCCAATGAAATAATAGATGCAGCGTATGGGGTAATATCGAGCATTTAAATGGATCAAGAGGTAGAAGGAGAAGACGGAAACCGTATAAATGACCGTCACGAAATATAAGCTGTAAATGTCAAATTGGTGTTGTCCCAAAAACTGATCCAGGTAATCCGAAAGATAAGTAGTAAAGAACACAAACGACAGAAATGTAGATGGAATGGTTATCTGGCGACAAAAGAAGACGGGGTAGAGCTAGGACAACGTGATTAAAAGCAATTGAAAAGAAACTCGGACAAGCAAGGATTAAGGAATAAAAGAGGGAAGCGAGAGAAATACTACCTAGAAAGAAATTTGATATTCCACATTGAAACTGATCCACGCCAGCTAGAGATCGAAACGACTAGGAGTGGTGTTACTCCATTGGAGATGTTTAAAATAATTATTATCAAATTGAGACAACAAACTATATCCTTAATTTCTGACAATTTTTGGAGTCCTGGACATTGTTTAAGAGCATTAAATATGGAACTGTATTCTTTTGAAATACGCAACAGAACGTGAAATGTACCCATCGCTATTATTCATTTTGATGGTAACAAAATTCAAGCCAGCAACACAAATGAAATAATAATAAGAAAAACAAAACCGAGGAGGAATTTTATAAGTATTAATAACTGCTAAATATACGTACCCTTCAAAAATTTGTTGCCACAGTTCGTATGTGCACTCATACGTTGCGAGCAATGCATCAAGAAGCCACATGAAACGTGTATATATATAACAATTGGGGACTTCATTACTTATTGATCCTGCAGGATTAAATAATGAGCTCGAAGATTGCGCTTGTTAGGAACGATTACAAAACTTCTATGACGAAGCAATTGAAAGAAGGGCATACTTACGGGGTTCATTCGTACGTAATTCGTTTTTCTGATTCAGAATCACTTTAAAATGGATGTTTTATCATTGATAAATATATAATAATAATAATAATAATATAGGCCCTACAAGCGCGTGAGTTTGTGTATTTTTCGGATTATGTAAACGCACTTTTAAGTATTTTAAGCAGCGTTTGAAAGTGCTTTAATTTTTTATTTCATTCGCTTTGACTGTGCTGTGACTGCGAAAAGTTTCAAAGCCGACAGCAAAACGAAAGCACAAAACGGAAAAACGAACGAACGACTGTCGACTGTGCTGCTCAACGAAAAGAATGTAACTTAACTGTCGCTGTGCTGTGAAGATTTTCATAGCTAAAGCCGTTTCAGTTAAAAATGAATTTAGCATTTCATCTGCTTCATCTTCAAAGTTGCTGCTATTTATTTAACTAATGTGTTATCGGCGGTAATATTTTCTGTAATATTCTCTGAAGCAGCAGAAACAGAACACAATTTTTCCCAAATATGTTTCAAGTATAGCCGTGACATACTTTCTCTCTCTCTTTTTCTAAACTCAAGATGCGATGGAACCTTGGATCCAAAAATAGGTACGCGTTGAGACTTTCGTTTTCTAGCAGCTTAGAGGTTCGCTTCTCAATGCTTTTCAAGACTTTGTTCCCATTTTTTTCTGCATGTCTTTGGTACAATTTTGCACTATTTTGCTAGTAACCATTGTACATTTTTGCCATTGAGCATAAAAATTTCCGTAATGCAAATGCTCTGCTTGAAATTTTATTATTACGTCCAGCAAGGGAACGAACACGGCGTCATGGCACTCCATAAAGTCACAAAGAGATTCGCTATTGCCAAAATTTTCTTCGGTGATTTTATTTATTACAGATTCAACAGCAATCAAGGCATTCTTTGCAGCTAGAAGGGTGTGAGTCATATTGTACGTTGAACCCTATCTGGTGGAACAATCGAGTTGAGGAAGTTTGATATTTCGCAATTCAAAAGCGTCCTTAAATCCATTGGAAGGTTTCCGCATTAACTTTGTAAAGTTCCTACAGCTCAGTAAGAATCCTTTTACTTGCGTATCTTTCGTGGCATCAAGAGCGCATAATTGAGCAGTGTGGGCTGCACATCTACAAACTTGAATGTGCACTACACGAAGATTTGTTGATTTTGCTTAAATATATATTATTTATATCTTCTTCACATTTCTCGCTCATATTATAGCTCGATAAAATTTTTGTTGCTTTTAACATATTTGCTCCATTATCAGAATTAATTGAAATTATCTGGTTTAGGTTTATATCATATTTTTTCAAAATCTTTAAAATTTCTACAGCAAGATTATTTGAGACACTTGCGCGAATGCCTCTTAGTTCTACCATTCCCAAAAAAGGGATCTGATTTTGTCTTCCTTAATGAATTGTGCACTGGTTCCAAAAATATTGCCAGAGAGTCTTAATGCGCTATCAATCTTTAAAGACAGAAGCCTTTTCCACATTTCCATTCTTAAGTTCGTTCTAATAAAAGATTCCCCGATTCGAGCTAGATTTCTCTTACACTCAAGAAAATAGTACTTAGTACTTGGGCTACGCTATAGGCTTAGAAATATTTCTATTGTAAAATTGCACTTGGCTTCTTTTTAGAAAAATTACAATTTCGGATGCAACTAGCTTGGAGGGTTAAATATAAAATCCATTTGAATCCTAGCCAAATAATAACTACAAAATAAATCTAGGGCGGTTTCTATCTCATTAATCAATTGTCTGACTAAACTTTCTTCTGCTTTAACTTCATTTTTCTCAAAATTGCCAAATGCTGATGGAATTTCGGCTAAATCGCAACGAAGGAGAAAACCAGATTCGAACTAGATTTTCTTTTACATGTTTCACTTCAGCTGCATTACAAGCTTAGATATATATTACATTTTCGGCTAAATTACTTCTGCAGAGCAAATAACCTGGAGCGTCTGGATAGAGTTTCCTTCATAGTTAGTCTTCTCTTAGCTAAATTGTAATTATGTGATACCTCTTTTAAATCAGCATTGATTTTGCATTTCTTCCTTATTCTTATTTATATGCCTCACTAACTCAATTAATTTTCTTTATTTAAATTTTGGGTAACGCATTATTGTGTGTCTCTTCAATCCGTTTAATTAAAATTATTTAATTCATTCAAAATTTTGAAAATTTCTGAGAAAATTCAAAAATCAAGAAGAAAATTACACACTAGAGTTTTTCGCCGCACTTTACGCGTTTTCAATCGATATACCGACGGCGGTTTCCCAAAACCTATGCATTCCAAATTCGAAATGATATACGCTACTTACTTGACCGCCTAGAAAAAGATATTGGACAAAATAATGTCGAAATCCGAACACGAATTTTTCGTCGACTTGCGAAGTTTCGCTCAAAATCGCAATTTTCATTGTGAGCGAAATTTTACAACCCTATAATTACTTTATTCATTGACCGATCGCGATCGAGTAGCAATCCCTAGAAGCAAATTTCGACAAAGAATCAAGTGGATAAGAGCGAATACAGCAAAATTATGGAAATTGCTCGAACAAATTTTAAAGTGCTATAATTTTGGAACGGTAAGTCGCAGAGATCTGCGCTTTATTGCATTTTAATAAGCTTCTCATTGTGAAATACATGCTGAATCACTCAGCCACTCAACGGCTACTACTAAATATATCTTCACCAAATCAAAGATCACAATTGGTACTTACTAAATGCAATTTATTTCCCAGTCGTTATTACAATTTACACATTTTAGTACCGACATAGTTATCACCAATGACCTTCACTTCTTATATATTTTATGTAGAACTGCATAATAAGAATATGAGTTTCGAAGAATCTAAAACATTCAATAACTGAGACAATCATCATAAATATTTTAAAGTACAACTCAATGCGTACCAACACGAATAGTCTCAAGGATAGCGCAAAAATCGGTCCGGCCTTCAAAACCGTCGGTTCCTTTGCCCTCTCCATAATCACCAGCAACATCTTCTTCGTCGAAACGCTACACTCGTACCAATCGGCCGCGAAACAGCTCTCTACGATTCCGGAGCTCTTAATTGGAATTAGCGATTAAATAAGGGGAGATTTTATAAGGTAACGGAATGCGTTTTACTTGAGCTACGATGTCTTCGGCGAAAGCGCAAAGCGAAAGTATCTGCGCCAAGAAAACGAGCAGGTAAGCGGCGGAGGAGATGAATTGAAAGCTTCGAATCGGTACCTTCCAGAATAGTTCCGTATGTTATTATCTGTCGGAATAGATTTCGGTATCGGTTCTTACCAAAGGAATTGAAATCCGCTTAAGCATATCCCGAGGGTGCTGAAGAGGATTTGGCAGAAAAGTATCGTCGATATAGATTCTTCCATTTTTTGAAGTAGCTGAAAATTTAAAAGACTGTAAAAACTAAAGAAAATGCGAACTAGTCATGGACGATAAAAAGTTTTATTAGGTTGTTTTTCTTGCTATAGGTACTCGTTATTGGGTCAAGCTCCACACATAAAAACGAATCTTTAATTTAAGCATATAAAGTGTGTACGAAACAAATGGTAAGTTTAACATACACCCGAACTAACCGTATGTTTAAATAAAATGCACTAAATGGTTGCCACCACACAAATTAAAATATTACCAGAAATACTGGTAATATTTGATTTTACTATTGCTCTATGCATCATAGCAATCTTATGGTATATTTGAAGGAAATTTCTTTGGTCTGCCCATTTTTTAATTAAAAGCAAGCTATATCTTACTTCAATATAACTTTAATCCATTCATTGCCGGCGACGTGACTATCCCACCGGCCCGGCGACGCTCCAGCGCGTCCTAGCTTCCTTTGTATTCCCTTATAAATAATAATTCTGGCAAACCTGTAATACTTCTGATATTTTGTTGGCACATCTAGATATAACCAAGGGGATAGGTTTCATTATTGGTTTTCCGATGCAGGTTATAAATATTAAGTTTTTGAATATTCTTACTTGCGAAGTTCTTTTGTGTTTTTATTAGTGTTTTATTATAAATTTAAATAGTATTTCTGTTTATAAATACTAAAGTATCGTGTAATAATTAAAACAGACATAAGGTAAGTTAAAAACATATTCGTATTATTTTTGTGATCGAAAGTTGGTACCTGCAGTGGCATTGCTAACTACAAATTTTTCTTTTCTTTTTGGCCACAATGAGCGATGAACAAATAGATACATTACTAGATAAATTAAATAAAACAAAGAAATTATATACTGATGAAGAGCTTTCACAGTTACTAGAGAGAGAAGTGTCTGACGATGAAGAGGGGTCTGGTGAAGTAGTTGACGCTGATAATGAAGAAGAAACACGAATAGATTTTGACTTACAAGATCAAGAAATAGCAGATATTCCTGATGAAGTTGAAGAAGAACTTCAGGAATTTTTGTCAGCAGGTTGGTGTGATAACGATACTACAACTTTTTACCATTTACTGGACATCAAGCCTTTCCAGGTCATGAATTGTTGAATGGAAATGAGCCAGTAGATTATTTTAAATTATTCTTCACTGATCAGTTACTGGAAATGATAGTGAAGGAATCTAATGATTATGCAGAAACCATATTTCTGAGTGCAGGTATATCAGAATTTTCCAGAATTACCAGTTGGAAACCATTGGACGTAGAAGAGCTGTGGAGAAAGTGTTTTCAGGCCTACTCTTCCACATGAGAACTCTGAAAGTAGTAAGGCTAACTGATTATTGGAAGCAAGCTCCACTATTTTCGTTGGGCTTCGCAGCTTATATGAGTCGTAATAGATTTTTCTAATCATGAGGTGCATGCATTTTGCAAAAATATTTCACCTGAAGTAGTTCCTGAAGACAGGCTATATAATATACGGCCCCTCATCACACACTTCAATGAACAAGTAAAATTAGTTTACTATCACGATAAAAATATCTGTATTGATGAAAGTGTAATGTTATGGAGAGGGAGATTATTCTTCAGAGTTTACATACAAAACAAAAGGCACAAATACGGTGTCAAATTTTATCTATTGACTGCACCCAGCGGATTTATCCTAAGATGTGTAGTGTATTCAGGTAAAAGTGATGTTAATGCTGGAATTGGCCATGCTGCAAAAATTGTGACATCACTAATTGCAGACTTCCATAACGCGGGTCATAGTTTGTTCATGGATAATTATTACAACAGTAAGGAGTTAGCAGAAACATTGCTCGAGAAAAAATTAGTTGCACAGGAACTCTCCGTAAAGACAGAAAGGAAATCCTAAAGACGTAACTAGTACAAAATTGAAAAAGGCGAGACAGTGCAAAAATTTTTCCATCAAATTTATCTGCATCAGCTTGAGAGGATTTTAGTTTAAAGATTTCCTTGTCTCGTCAAAGTTTCAGTAAAATCGTGCGGATACTCTGAAGTGTTTTCTTGTTAAAGTTATAATACTAGTAGTTGCCTATTCCGGGATATTTCTATCATCTCCTTGAGGAGACTTTATTTCAAAAATTATTCATCTTTTCAGATTTTCTATGCTGAAGAGTATTCAACCATATTTACTTCTACTATGTCTGTCCCCAATATTTCTCCTGCATTTCAGTTCTAGAAAGCTTTATATTAAAGAGCATTGCTAGAATGCAGAAAGTCTAGGAAGGTTGACCGCTACCAATTACGTCAGGAACATACATACTTTCCACAATGTTCCGGGGTCTACTCATTGCATTTTTCGTTTTTCTATCATATTATATATTCCGGAAAAATTCAGTGCAATATTACTATTTCCTCTCCTTTTTCGTCAGCGTATCCCCTAAAAATGATTCCATTTTTATTCGCCCATTTGTGAAAACTTCAACCTCAGTTTGTTTATTCGGGAAGAATCTAGTGCAACAGTTATTTTCTGTACTCCTCATATGTTTCTTCGGAAGAATTTTAAAGTAAAAAGGTTTCACTTTTGCTCATTTGCTCATTTAGGAAAATTTTAGTCCAGGAATCGTGAGCTTCTATTTGTCGATTCTGAAATACCTCTTTAAACTTTTCGGGATCTAGTAATTACAGTTTTCGTTTCTCTATTTGATCAGATTTCCCCTTTTATTTCTTATCAGAGGACATTTTAAACCGAAAATAAGTTTCTTCCAGCCAATAGGAAAAAATTGAGTTTCATCCAAAGCTACTGTCCTTTTTCCGTTTATCTATTCTGTTCGTCCTTAAATCAGAAATTTATTTTCTTTCTTCGTTGTGATAGTTTTCTCCTTTGTTTATTTAAATGTACTCATTGTTCTTTCTCTTACAAGAATATACATAATCATATAATTGATAAGCGAACATAAATAATAAATTGAACAATGAAAAGTTGTAAATAAATAGGAAAGTGGAACACCTACATAACTCTCCAATGAACGAGCTGTCAGAGGTGGTACTTTGTTAGGCAACTCTCACAGAAAGTTGTGCAATGGTTGTACTGCGAACTGCGTTGCATATGCTAACAATTATTGACTACTTTTTTTCTGAAAGTTGCCTAACAAACGAACCCCTGTAACAGCTCATTCATTCTACTCTTTTATTCCTTTGTAATTTTGACTCTCTCAAGTATCTTTTTGTAAGTAGTTTCCTACATGAAAGGTTGCATACAAATCATAAGGAATAATTATTAAAGTTCACCTGGTGTAAAAAATCGGTTTGAAAATGTATTTTTGATGAAAACAAAATGAAATCTTAAACTTAGGCTATCGTGATGGAAAGAACTCGAAACTTGTAGAGGATTTTAAACTTGCCCCAGTTTAGTAAAAGCGATTAATTTAAAGAGAAAGTTCAATAAAAATAAAACTTGAAGGAATGAAAAATTTCATATAAAATTATCCATTAAGTCCATATTTAAACAGATAATTGACAATTTACTACTTACTAAAATTCCATATGTAACTATAAATTCTAACGTTTAATTTGTGGTTTCTCTGTTACTTTATTTCATCTGATTCTATCCTACGTTTGCAACGATCACATTATAAATTCCACCTATTTCGACTATGCGTGGGTGTGCTGTTACAGCCAATTCTTGCAGGGTCCTGTAATTATTACTTTCGGCTTCTCGCTTCTACTGTTGGCGTAGATGGCGTCCCGCTTTCGTAAATTTCTGATACAGCTTACATACGTCTGTTGGATGCGAGTGTGGGAAGTCTGCTTCTAGCGTTGAGTGGAATAAGTCGTTATCGGTGAACTAGTTATTCCATTCTCGCCCTTAAGTCTCGTTTGTCGAGGATATACACGGAAATTCGACTCTGGGCAGTGTAACAGTATCGTTCTGGGAATTTGGAAGTTTCACTTCCCTCAAGTTTGCAGTTCGAACTAATCGTTCAAGGTGGGCATTTGCTTTTCCCTCATTTGGAGGTGAGTCCTTCTTTTTGGTAATTACGATGTCGTTATTTTTCTATGTCACGTCATTGTAGGGAATTAGTGTAAGCTAGTGTAAAGTAGTATATACTAGTATAGGACTTGTAGAGAGTTAAGATTCATTCTTGAGAACATCTGAGAACTATCGTAGGGGCTAGAAGCCGATTTAGCCTTCAGTTTGCCGTGTCTGACTGGATTCCCGACATTTTTACATCGTACAAGTACAAGAAAACCCGCCATCTTGGCCCACTTCCGTCCCGGTACGGATTACCACGTTGTACAAAGGTTAGCAACCGGAAATACGTCACGCTAAGTCCCGCCTTTATTTATATATTTTCGGACTCGTTAAATTTTGGGAAGAATTCCCCATAATCTTTTAGTTAATTTAGAGTTAGAAAACCGGGGATTTGTCTTCGAGTAACCTTCCGTACCGGTCACGTTTCCGACTTTTTCTTTCATTATTACAATTTAACCGAAAGTTTTAGAAGTGAGTAACACCGTATGACCTTATGACCTTAAGTAAATAGTTTTCTGTTTAAGAGTAGGTTAATCAAATACTTACTCCAATATGGCGTTATGATGTCGAATGCAATTCTTAAGACAGGACCGAATCCTCTCCTCCTGTTCAACATAGCTCTCATCCTGATTCCGATTGCAAGAGCGTTTCAAACTATCTTTAAGGATTTGAAATTGCGCTGCCGTGTTCGCTATAAACGCCAGAACGCAATTATCCACCGCGGCGTAGATATTAGAAGACAGTGCGTACGATACGACCTCGTAACAGTGCCAAAATATCCGGCCCAAATCCAACGGAATCCAAATAGGTATCAATAGAGAATCTACGTTTTCAGGAACAAATATCGCGATCATGATCGTAAAACTCCAACTAATGAGCCAGATGACCCCGGAATATATCGTCAAGTATTTAATGGCTCTCGCTACGTATCGATCTTGAGCCGCGGTGTACGAATTGAAGATTTTCGATTCTAGCAAAATTTCAAGGGCGGGTATCTTTTTCGATCGGGAATACATCAGCATCTTGATCCATAGAAAGGCGTACACCAATAGCATGTTCCAACCTTCCAATAGGTTCGAATGGTCGTCGAGGAATAGTTTCATAAACATCAGAAAGGGCAGTAACGCTAGCACCGGTATAGTCGTCAATTGGCTGATCTTCTTGAGTGAGTGACCTTTGATTATTTCTCCAGAATAAATTCCGAAGAACCATAGTATTTTCCTTGAAAGATGTGCCACGTCTACCGGTTCGGGTTTCTGAAATCGTAAGGAATAAAACTATTTTAGGCCGTGGAAAGCAAATTCGTAGTTCGAATGAAGTGTTTGTTGTTATTTATTAAGGTTTTGAACTCATAACTATTAATTCTCCATTTGTTGTTTAATAAAAGTAGCAGATGACTACGCGTCAGAGGAAGGAAAAATAAAAGTTTAAAAATGTAGATTTAGAGGAAACTTTCGGGAAAAGTAAAAAGGATAGACTCAGGGAACAATAGGATAAAAAATAAGATTCATGCCCTCAAGAGATTTAATGAAAACGTTGGTAGCGAATGTGAAAGAGATGAAACAAGATCAGAGAGTGTATCAACAGGAAATGCGAGAACCGAAAAGAGAGAATGAAATAGTAAGAGTGTAAAATTAACAAATTACAGAAGGCAAAACTTTCGTTGAATGTTGCCGAATAGTCCTGCGTGAGGATATTTTGGTAAGAGTCATGTAGATTTTCTATTTTTCCACTTTTTGTTTGTAATTACAGAAGATTTAAAGTTCATGGGAAAAAGGATAAGTAACACTGAAAATTTTCAGATAAAAGATAACATAGTGGTAATCAGATAAACATTAGAAACAGGTTATAAATGGGATCTAAGAAAACTGGAATGGAAAGCTATATGGAGAGAAATATGGGCACAAGAATAAAAATAAAGAAAGTTACCACGATGGATGTGAGAGTGTGTAAAATCGAGTTAAATAATACAATGGAAAAAGCAGTAGTAACGAAAAAAATTTAGAAACCCTACTAGAAAATCTCTACATAAACAACGAATTAACAAAACAAGAACGAGACACCCTAAAAATACTGAGGAAAATTGCTGATAGCGAGAGGAAGAAAGGGGAAAAAAACATAAAAATAGGCTAAAACAAAATAACGATGAACGAGAATATAAATGGGACTACAAAGATGGAGCACTGATTAGTATAAAGTATAAAGTAATAGTATAAAGTGTGTAAATGAGAGTTAGGAGACGGTGGTTAAAATAAACAATGTTACCCTTATCATACCTTTCGGAAATAAATCCAGATACGTGTTTAGGCAACTAAGTTACCGTACTCAGTGGAAAACACTATTGTGTTTTGGTGTGTGTTCCGCCCGGGCGTTCAATGTGTGATACACATCGTTCAGCGCTTTAGAGTTGTGCAGTGTGTTCATCGTCTTGGGCGTATATTGTCAGTGATACTAATTCCCTCAATTTTCCACTGAAGATGGCAACTTAGTTACCTAAATACGTATCCGAATTTTTTTCCGAAAACCGCGGTAAGGGAAATTTGATTTATTTAATCTAGTATAAGATCTGCAACATCTTCTAGCACAAGAAAGACTACAAAAGGAAGAAGATTCATACAACAGAATACGCAAAAACAAACAAGAAACAGGGGATATACAAAGCAAGTGGAGAGGCGACAACAGAAAAGGGAACGGTTCAGAGTATACATAAGATCATCAAAACGTATATATGACAAACTAATAGAAGAAATGAAGAAGGTGAATATAACAATACTGAAATCAAAAAGGATGAACAATGGAATAATGAAATTAAGAGATGGTTGTATAATAGGAACGGAGGCGGTACAGTGAATCCAAGAGCACATGCTGAGGCGGGTGTAGCGATAGTAATAAGTAAAAAAGGAGAATGATGTAATTGACATTAAATATATAAACGAAAGGATTGATTAGATAATCGCAAATACGAAGTTCAAGCACAAAAATACGTAAAATTACGAGAAAAGAACCAAGCAAATAAAACAAACATCGATAGTAGACTAATTGATAGTGAGCGCTGCAATATGCAGTGATCGCTATTTGTTTGGATTAGAATTTCTTCTTTTTCTTCTCCTCGTAAATTCTTATGCCTCTCAGCGTCGATTTGGATTAGAGCTTGTAAACGAAAAACAACAAAAAGAATTAACCAAGAGGAAATGGTTAAGACACGGATAAAGACCTACAAATTAAGGGACGCGAGCATAAAAGAAAAATACCGAAATAAATTAAATAAAGTTGAATGGAGGAAAGAGTAAACAGATATAAACAAGATGGAATAATTTCAAACATAAAATACTAGAATAGGGAACAGTAAGCGAAAAGTAACAACATGGTGGAACAAACCAACTGTAAAAGTAGTTGAAGAGAAGAGGCAAGCATTATGAGAAATATAAAAATGTAAGAAAAGTAATCAAAGATCTAGTAAAAATAGCTAAACTAAATGCATGGGAAGAGTTTGGACCAAAAATGGCAAAAGCGTACGGACACAATGGTAAGTTATTTGATACAATACTGAAACAAATGAGAACTAGAAAACCAACCATGTTAATTTAATATAAAAGACAAAGGTAGAGGTAATAAAGGAAGAAAGAATAATTACCAAATGGAAAGATTATTTCGAAGATTTATTGGAAGAACAATAACGTCAAGAAAATCAACATGAGCTACAGATAGATACATATGTTACATAAAACCGACGAGTAATAGAACAGCGGAGAAATGAGGAAAATAGAATATCAGAAGACGAGGCAGAAAAAGCAATGCACACAATTAAACTGAGATGACTGAGAAAATGATGAAGCTCCTAACAAAAAAAAAAAAACCTAAACAAGGGCCACAAGGCTTACTAAGCCAAGTTAAATCCAAGGTAGTTTCCCTATAGTTATAGGGGACTTACCTTAACAAGAACAATTGGAAAGTTATTAAAACAACAGCTCGAGACAAGTGAGACAGTATATAAAACCAAATCTTTATGTTAAGACAAGTGACAAGTGAGTAAGAAAGCAGAGAATGTGTGAGAGACTTCAGAAGTAAAAAGAGTAGAACATGAAATTATAGAAAATATAGAAGCTTATATGAAGATACGAGTAGGAAATGAAAGCCAGACAAATTTATAAGTAGAACAGAATTGAAACGAGGATGTATACGAGGCCCATTACTCTTTAACGTGGTTCTAGAGGAAATGTTGAAGAGATGTATAAATAGGCTACAAAAGTACAACATTGAAAATTGGAGAATGTAAAGTATATGAATGACCGAACTATGCTACCCTGATAATTTAATTATTGTGGGGAAAAACTAAACCGGACTACAGCACAATATAGATGTCCTGAATGAAGAGTTACAAAGAGCTAACGTGAAGATGACTATAAAGGAGACAAAGTCAATGATAACATAAACAAATAAAGGGAAACACCGAATCAGCATTGCAGGAGATAATATAGAACGAGTTGAAAAATTCATCTACCTGGGAATGATCATCAATGAGGAAGGAAATATGGAGGACGAAATTAATGAAAGAATCGCAAAGACCGGGAGATTCTTTAATGCAATGAAGACAAAATTTCTCAGCAAGAAGGAGATACCCAAAAGAGGTAAAACTCTAAGTTACTAGAAAAGTAGTGAAGCGAACAAGTCACCTATGCCTGCGAAAACTGGACGACAACGAAAAAGCGTAGAAGCAAACTAAAAGCAACAGAGATGAGATTTTGGGGAAGTTAAAAGGCAAAACAAGAAGAGAACGAGAGAAGATGAAAAATGTAGAGTTTTAGCTATGTGTAATACCAGAAGAAGAGACGTTACAACAGGGACAATAGGGTGGCAGCTATTTTGCAAAAATGTGGAATTTTGTAAATTCGCTCGTAAAGTTTTTATACTTGGTTTAAAACGCATGTGGTTAAAATTTGAGCCAAATCGGACAACGTTAAAAGGTGGCGCATCGAGGTCAAAGGTCAAGTATATAAAAATATCAGTCTTTTCAGCTGAAAATATTAAGAAACTGCATATCTCGCATTATTTTAATATTTCTTTTCTTATGTATATATGTATATATGTACATACATATAATAGTATCATAAACTTATTTTTCTTAACCGCTATGTGTTTCTGGGGTCAATATGACCCAGTTTTTACTTTATCTTTTATTCTGAATATTGTATTTCGTTTGAGATCTATTCGCCAAGGAAAACATATATTTTAACAATTTTTTCAATTAATAGCAGGTAAAATAAATTAATTTTGAAAGTGCTTTATGACGTAGCATTGGCCCTCAATTAAGCAAGATAAATATGAACCAGCAGTAGGAAATAATAGAATACGTAATATATTAGGGACAGAAGCAGATGATATCCTCATTTTTGCTAAGAAGAAGATTTTAGAAGACTTGCCAAGAAATGATTATAAAGAATTTTTAGAATTAATAATTATTTCTCAAGGCGGTGTTGCTCCACGTGAAATAAAATTTTCAAAGCCAGGAGCTTTTAATTTAGCGAGATGGATGTGCAAAGCTATACACTGTTTAAAGTTTTTTTATTTCGAAACCAGTGTCCTGAACTAGACGAACTTGGAAATAAAAGTGGCTTTGTGGAATTGTCAGGTTTCATCTAAAATGCTATGCAATATTTTGGTTCGACGTTGGAAATGCACAATCAGCTCCACTTAATAATTTGGAGGTCTTAAAGAAATTGGATGATTACAAGAAAATCAATAACAATATTGCCAATAAGACAATTTCTAAAATGATAAATCATTTATATTATTTAAGCGAAGAGTGTAGTACACGTATTTAATTTATTTTTATAAAATAAACTAAATTTAACAATTAATATTTGGTTTCTCTGAAAAAAAAGTGGTTTCATTTTAGCCAGCAGGAGCATGTAAGGGTTAATAAAAGAAATTATTATTGACTCTTATGGCAATAATAACATACATACAAAATTTCATTAAAATATTGCAAGATAGGCAGTTTTTTAATATTCTTAGCTGAAAAGACCGATATCTTCATATACTTGACCTTTGACCACGATGCGCGACATTTTAACGTTGTCCGATTTGGCTCAAATTTTAACCACATGCGTTTTAGACCAAATGCGAAAACTTTACGAGCGATAATTTAAAAACTTCCATATTTTGCAAAACAGCTGCCACCTTAAAGGACAACTAAGATCAACGGGACATATGCAAGGAATGGGACAAGAACGACTATTGAAGAAAGTGTACGAAGCAAAAGATATTGGGAAACGACGGAGAGGAAGACCAAGACAAACATGGAATGCAGAAGTAAGAAAAACAGCAGAACAAAGAGGAGGGAAGTGATAGGATATACCAAGTTTGGCGCAGAACAGAAGAAATTGCAGTGAAACGTGGAGGAAACGAAATGACTCAACTCCCACTCAGCCGACACCGAAAGGTCATGGCTCAAGACTTAAAGAGGTAAGTAAGTAAGAGTTTACTTTCCTTGGAAAGTAAGTAGTAGAAAATGGCTGAGGTAACTCGAAAGTTAAGTAGTATAAGACTATATTGTACTAGAAGCCGGCTTCTTAAACCCGACCTCTTTCTGTCCAGTTTTAACTACAATATAAGCCAACTATGGGAACTTAGAATTGAAGCCAACACGTGTGAGAATTCTTTTAAGTTTAATGGGGCATCGTTCTGATTCCAGAACAGAGCAATGACTTCTAGTGAATTAAGAAAATCAAATTGGACAGGCAGCAAACCTAAATCGTGGACATATTTTTGCCTTGCTTTTCCTCACATATGGAACATAATTGAAAGATAGGTATTCAAAAGCAAAATGTGCAAAGCCAATACCTTGTATCGCGAACAAAGTTTATAGAAAGAAGGGTATCAAACGGACGAAGCAAACAATTCGCGCTTGAAACTGATGGAAGACGAAGAAAAAGAAAATAGTTTTACAAGTATGGCGATGGAAATCTTTAAATCTGTACAGATTGAGATATTAAGCCCTTCTAAATGTATACAGAATTTTAACAAATCATGATAACAGTAAGCAAATTGGAAACATAATAGATACTCATCACAACTGAGTATGGAAACGTGGTAGACTTACCCGAAATTTTGTGGCAGGTTTATTTTCAAACTGTCTTCCCATCTGGAACCTAGGCCCAAGTAGACTTCTTGTAACTAATCAGCATCGATAGAAATCTGAAATTTATACACGTGCACTTATAAAAATGAAGATCCGAATAGTGTGGTAGTGTTGAAATGTTAGAAGAAGCACTTTATCCCCAATTACGAAAACGATACTGACTCAATAACGATTGAAAAACAGCTTCAAATACCCAGTCGTCGGGTCTCATAGATTATAAGTGGGGGTAAGAATTAGATTTTAAATTGTGTATTTTCTTCTAGGCCTAAACTTTTCATGTAATGCGCCCACAGATTATAAAAAAATGTTAACATGCAATGAGAGCTTGAAGAAGATTTGAACAAGAAATGGAAACTACTTCCTCCGCTAAAATAATTTAAAGTTATAATTATTTTTATTGCACTCGCATTTGGGTTCCTTTCCCGAAAATTTGGGTGCAGTAAGTGACGAATAGGGACAAATATTTCACCAGGACATCAGAACAGTGGGAACACGATACCAGGGATGCTGGAACTAATCTATGTTCGGCAACTACTGCTAGTTTCTAAAATTGAGATAATTACACTGAACACAAGGGAAACATGTAAACTATTTTGTCCCTGTGTGATGTTTTTATGTAACATTTTATATTTTTTAAAGCACATGATCCTCAGCAAAATGTCTTCGCTTAGCTTTAACGCGCTTTCCATGTTTATATTAAATAAACATTAGCTTGCAAAAATATGTTGTCTTTTTTCGATTCAATCACCAACCTCTGTAACCAATAAACTGTATGTGTTACAGCATTTAATATTTTTGGATTTTGAGACGACAAAATACTTATTCATATCAAGGTTGCTTCAAGAAAAGTTCAGATTTGTTGACCGATGTTATTTTGGCCATGTAAGTTATGGCAAATGCAGATACAATCTAGATCCACTCCAGGATAAAACTATCTTGCGAGTTATCGTTATGTGACAGCCACAATGTAACTTGCCAGTTGATCAGTTTGGTTTGATTTCTTAGATAAAAATGTTCTTCTAACGAGGAAGAGGTGTTGAAGCATAATTCGAGATAATAATCCGAAACTGGTTCTAAATCAAACATTCGGTTTCAGTATTCAGTCAGTATCTTCTAGTGCCTATCCTTTTGTCACGATTAGAGATGGACATATGATGTGAACGAAATATAAATTATATTTAAATCGATAGATATCTGAACTATACATACCATCGACGATCTTGTATGCGCCCTTGTATGTCACACTTGCATCAATGCGCGGACACTAACCGGGCGGGTATATATAACAATTGGATACTTCATTACTTATTGATCTTAGCTGAACTTGATAACGGGGTAAATAATTGCACTTATTAGAAGTTATCATACGTGAGTGCAGTTACTGAAGAAAATTTCTACCTCGAATTAACCGACAATTATGCGAAAATAATCGCTAATCTGGAAATTAGAACAATTTCAGTTTCTTCTTTTTTTCGTAGTAATGCGCTATGAATCTCCCAAGGATAATATGAACCCTGTCCTTTTAATTGTGTATATTAGAGAAATTTCGGGAAGAATTTAACCGTTTCTTCCATTGCCTCAGTATAATTTTGGGCTAGCAAATATGACGAGGAGGTTTCAATCGGAAATTTTTGGCGATTCATTACGTCGAGTTGCGCGATTAGGGAACGGCAAAATTCCTAATCAACATCTGGTGATAGGAACATGCTGATTAACTTATAACATTTATAAGCTCGATTTGGGCACAATATTTCAACACATCGCAATGATTTTTGAATGGAACCGTACCGGTCACTTCCTGCTTAGTTAGAAGAAGGAGACGACAGATAAACTACTTAGAAAATAATTGGTAATGGTCTGAAAACGTGACTTGACTTTTAAAAGATGGGATAAAAAGACGATGGGTGCCTCCAACTTACCGAAAATAACTTAAATGAGAAAAATTGCTAAATTTTACAAACCCATGATTAGCAATCGAATCTCTAAGCCTGAACAACGAAACGTTTTAAGTGTAATGGTGTATATCCCCCAAAAGGCTTCGACCATAATATTCTTTTGAGCATATTAAATCGCTAGATCTTCGGCGCAGGAAAATCTTAATTAACTTATAACATTTATAAGCTCGGTTTGGGCACAGTATCTCAACACATCGCAATGGTTTTTGAATGGAAACATACCGGTCACTTCTTGCTTAGTTAGAAGAAGGAGACGACAGATAAACTACTTAGAAAATAATTGGTACCACCACCACCAAGCGATATACGATTTTTTATACCACATCATCCCACACGCGTTCGCATAACGTGTTACTGCAGAGTCCCCAAAACTAACATGTTGGTGAAATCTTCCCTCCATAGAATCTGTTCCTATTGTAACGTTATAGCAGGCAACTCAATGGGTATTAATTTTTTCATCGCTACCATACCCATTGAACAAATGTATTGTTTAACTGTTACTTATTAAGGCATTAGGATTAAGTACTGTACTACAGTCACCAAATCGGGAAGGAAATTACGAGGTTATCGTCATAAAAGACTGTACGGTGAAGATAATGCGGTGAAAAACGTTGTAAGTTTCAATGCAAAGTGAGGAGAACCGAACAACAGCAACATTCAGTTTTTCAAATTCAGTAACATTAACGTGCACCGTGAATTCTTAATTAGGCTCATGAAGAAAATAGTACCTAAGTGCAAATACCCACGAGGAAATAAAAAGCTACGATTATGAATGCTATTTTGAAATAGAAAATGGAAAGACAAAAGTGTGCAAAAAATGTCTCACCCCACGTAATGAATAAGTGAAATGATGACTAGGATAGTAGAAAATGAATGTAATTGATATGGGAAATTAGAGTCGGATAAAGGAGGCAAAAATGATGAACAAGAAACTATGAAAATGATATTAAGGGGCACATTGAATCCAAAACTGCCGTCGAATCATTATCTTAGAGCTCAAATTAAAAGAAAATTTATCGATGCTCGCTTAAATTTCTCTACTTTAAACCGCTTATATGTAGATAAATGTAAAACTTGAGGGAACGAATACGCCAAATATTATCTTCAGGCAAAAGTGTTTAATTACGAATAAATAAATAAATAAATAAATAATATTGTGTTGTTGATTCTTTCAAAGACAGAACAACCTTAGTTGCCGTCTATGACGTTCAATCCGTTTTATCTACTCCATGTACCCAGGTTTTTGATTTCTATGTTAGTAGATGAGCAACTATGAATTTTACCATTTACAATATTAGCGACCAAAGGGGGATT
This sequence comes from Chrysina gloriosa, assembly GCA_038088585.1. Classification (NCBI taxonomy): domain Eukaryota; kingdom Metazoa; phylum Arthropoda; class Insecta; order Coleoptera; family Scarabaeidae; genus Chrysina; species Chrysina gloriosa. The sequence goes on along the minus strand of CM076093.1, from coordinate 46,890,236 downwards.
TTTATGTATGGGATGAAACCATGGGGAAAAGAGACCCCAATGAAATTGGAAGTTTTGTGTACAATTATCTACAGAATATTACCGATAATACTCATTCAGAAACGAATATAAGCTTCTATTCGGATAACTGTTGTGGCCAAACTGAAAAGAAATGTATTGCTGCAATGTATCTGTAAGTTGAGTATTGAATACGTAACTCATAAATTTTTAATAATAGGTGACACACAAAACGAAGGCGATAGCATGCATTCCGCATCGAACAAGAGAAGAAACGTGTGCTTAACCCTTATCCCAATGACGAGGTACCCGGGTACCTTTTTGATTTTTATAAGGAGAATTTCACATCTTAGAGATGCAATTGAACGCTAAGTCTCCTTGACAACTTAAAATTACTTAAAATTAAGTAGAAAACTGTTTTTGCATAAAGGAGCAACTTAATGATAATAACATTCAATAGTTTTATTGTTCAAGTTTTCTATCCTTATTCTCCACGTTAAAGGTACCCAGATACCTATGTGTCTTGTATTGCGGTGTGTAAATTGACCGGCTTCTTTTATGGAAAATGGAAAAATAAAAAGCCATATGAAGAATCTGAATTTATGTATGAAATGTTCTGTAAATAAATAACGGAGTTATCGATTTATAAAATTCATGAGTAACATTTAGAAATGATTTCCGTATGCTCATCGCTCATCGGTTAAATATACGGTATAATTTTCTTGTTTATCCCTGCTTCCGCGAATTCGCTCGGCATATGTAACAGCTGACCATAACTTTGAGACGTCCGGTTGCATCCCTAGGCTGATTTTCTATATCACGATGCAGATAGGATCCGACTGCACGTCCCAGCATACATTCAATGCTTGAGTCGGTTTTAAAATGTTGGGAAATTCGGGAGCATTTTGATCTAGTCTCGATAGCTGGTATAGCAAGTTGTCTCCCCAAATTCTGCAAGAATCTTCTGCAACAGGCCACCGATTGGTTGTGCGCTTGGTTGAATAGTGAGCCACCATCGTATCCGTGTTATCAACACCTCCTTTTCCAGAGTTGTAGTGCTGGATGATCTCAGGCTTCTGCTTGGCACCTTTTACAGTTGTAGTGTAATGCATTGTTGACAACAGTATGATCGCTTTTCTTGGCTTGGGCAATTATAACTTTGTCATTACCAAACCGAAATATCGACGACGTTGCTTCTCTTGATTTATTGGCCATCATCTGGGGCGGTACGTACGGTTTGTTCTTTTTAGCGTTCCGACTATTGACAGTCCCCATGACATCAACAAACGCACCAAAGGTACAGTGGTGAAAAAATTATCCATTACGATATTCCGGCCGTTGTTCTTATACGGGTAACATAAGTCTTTGGCCACCCGCTCACCCTGATTTCGCTCTCGACCATCCAGCGACTTTCCTGTATATGTATATCTGGCCCGTAAGTGGATAGGAATTTGCAGTCACACACCCACCAAATTTTTATGCCATATTTGGCAGGTTTTGACGGCATATATTGCGTAAATCTCGTTCTTCCTCGAAATGAGAACAATTGTTCGTCTATAGTTAGGCACTCCGATGGCATATAATTTATTCTCTAATTCTCATTTACCAGCACCCAGAAATCGGAAATCGCAGCCGCTTTGTCCATCTTGAGTCTTTCTGCTCTTGTATTAGGATTGTCAAAACGAATAAATCTCTGAATCGCCCAAAATCTATTGATTGACATTGTTGCGCGATAAAGCGGGTAGGCTTCGCTTTTTCAAAGTTGTTTCGTGTCTTTGGTATTCGAATGGTGTACTCCTGTGGTAATTACTATTCCCAGATAGCCATAAAATTCTTCCGCAGTAAGTTCTTTTCAAACTTTCGACGGTTGATTAGGATTTGCGGTATTCCATTCCAAGTATACACTTTTAGCCTTCCTATTGATTTCCCTAATTATAATATCGTACATTACTGGGGTAAAAATACGTGTGAATGTATCTCGTACGGAAAGTGAATCTGTATCTTTTATTGGACCTGACTTTTGCAGGAAGGTTCAACATTCCACACTGTTCCATCTTTGCCATGCAAAACTTCGATATCACCAACATCACTATTGTAGTCGTTATCACCATCACTTCCTTCTTCCGTTCTACGGTAACATTGGAATCTACATGAACATCCTCAACATTGGATTCTTCTCTTGCTTCAGAACGAGGAGTAATTGGAGTAATCTGAATTGGTGTCTTTTAAATGCTCGCTATCTCCGTCACTGCACTCATCATTTAGTTGTTATAGATATACCTGTTGTTGCCCATAGATCATGCGTTGAAACTCAGAGCTAGAAGCTTCTCTAAAACTGCTTGCCATCTTAAAAGATAAAGAATGATAACACAAAACGTAAACACTCACAATAAAAGAAGGAATAACTTTGATTTCGCGAAATTTCACCTTGTTTCTATTATTTCTTATAGTTTCTTCAAGTATGCTTCACAGATTCTTTTTACCGGACTAGTGGGTGTAGGCAATTTATGTCAATGGCGTTCTACACTACTCACAGCTGAGAGCATCTCAAATATTTCGTGAAATTGCGCAGAAAATTATAGTAGAGACCATCTCCAGACTTTAATCACACGTCTGTCATCGAAATGGTTATTAGATACATATAGATATTCAAAATGGAACGTGCAACTACATTCAGTGGACGCGTTCTCCAGTTAAATAAGATATTGATGTATACTATAGATGTTGGTACCTGGATACCTGCGTCGCGGAGGATCGTATAAAATTTTAGCCATAGGATAGAAGGTTTAAAGCACTAATATCTACATTCCTAGCCAATGGATACCGACTTGTAAAGAAATCTTAACATCCGTACACGGTACACGAAGTGCAACAGAGCGATATCTTTCATTTAAAAATAATAAGCTCTGCGATACATAGAAACAAACTTTTCTTTCAGTTCTGATGGAAACAAGATAAACCGGCCCCAAATCAAAATTTTCAAAGTGGACAACGTCTTGTCAGCACCGAAAAACCGTCTAAAACCGAATTTGAACACGAGACCTTACGGGAAATTTCACCGACTCGTTCAAAACGCAAATCCCCTAAGATTTTTCAAATTTGGAAATGACCACTAAAACAAGCTTATAATGAAAAACTGGGCATCAGTAAGACGAAAGTTGATGGATTCGTGCAGTTGTGCAAGAAAAATTTCATAAAACCGCAACATTCCTTCTATAGAAAATTGCGGATCTCAAATATATAATAATGTTGAATAAAATTATATCTTTTTTCCAACTATACTTCTTCTTTTTGTAGTTGAAGAAAAACCGATCATTTTGTTTATTGAGATGTAAAAGATTTTCTCTAATTTTTAATGGTTTCTTTTAGAATCACAACTAAAAACATGTATTCATGTACAAGAGTGTAATATTATCTTAAATCGTAAATTTTATATTTAATTCAAATAGAATTACTACTTTATCGCACTATTTGTCACTTCAGAAATTTACAAGTTACATCTACATAAAAGTGACACAAATATCACATCGGTAAACTCTTCACCACACAGTTGTTTATAATAAAATCGGTGACACGTGTTTCGCTAGCTCGAGGCAAGCGTCTTCAATAACCGTATAAACCGTTCTTGAAGATGCTTGCACAACACGTGTCACCGATTTTATTATAAACAATCGTGTGGTGAGGAGTTTACCGATGTGATATTTGTATCAGTAAATTACACCACAGTCCTTGCAATCGCCTCTACATAAAAGTGACAATTTTGCAGTTATGATATCTCATATAGATATAATAGGTACAGGAATGAAATTGGTCTATACAACTTGGATCTGGAATGACGGGAATGCTCTCTCGAGATATAAAGCAAAGATCGACACTGGTCAAAGAGATATATCACTACTTTACCATGATATTATTTACTTCTATGATTGAGAGATTACCAACGTTAAAGAACACTAATTTCAAAGATGCAAACCCATATGGATTGTACATAATTGTCTCGGAAACTATGAAATGTTCGTCTGATGAATGCACTTTCAATGCCTTTAGGAAAATCCCTCCTAAAGTGGAAACTTTTTCGGGTTCTCCTATGTAACTAATTGATATTGCCGTTTCCTCAGTGATACTGAAATTTTAGATTTTACTCCAGCTTAGAGGTTTAGTGATGGTACACCGAAACCCTCGAGACACGTCTGCTATGGACACCGAAATATAAATCATGCTCAAAATTGAAAATGACCGTTTTGAATTATTTACGTAATCGTTGCTAAAGTATCTACCTAAGAAACCTTAATAAGCATCCAGAGAACCTAGAAAACGTGAAGATAGTTGTTCTGTGCAAGACAAAAGTTCTTTTCGGAAAGGGTAGATGGTACTGGGTAATATCGGTTGCCGGAATCACGTTACAATACTTTATGATCTTTACATGTTTCCAAAATGTTGGACTCCGTCCAATCGAAATTAAACAACAGTGAGCTTAATTATAATTCTTTATTTTATTGATATTGCTACTTCATATATACATGCTTTCAACTGTTAAAAATAGAACGAAGTGATGTATCCTGCTTATTGTTTATAAACTTGCCTCAGAACTGCAAAGTGAGTGTAATTGTTGCGTTAATATCTGAAACAAAATTCATTAGATCACACCAACGATTGGTTTTTATAAGCAGCCGGTAACTCCTTCCGCCCAAAATTATTAAATCAAATCCAGTGACACGTGTTCTGTTAGCAAAAAGGCAAGCATCTGCAAACCATACCGAATTTAAATTTGATATAGTGTCAGTCATGCTACCCCATAGTCCTTGCAATCGCTGTTAATATATAACCAGCTACAAAATTTTTGGGAAAGAGGTATGTACGTATAAACGAATTGGAATACAACAAAGGTATCATGCTTTAATTGATTTCCAAATTATTGTGGTTTACGACCAACACACTTTGCATCGTGTATCGGAACCAATTTCGCGCTGCCACCCGAAGCTCATATATCGTTCAATCTTAGTTCACGTCAACTTAGATCAATTTTTGCAGTTTTCTTGAATATTGTGTAAAGTAAACCTTATATAAAAATTTAAGAACATTCCGAATACACGGAGAAAATTAATAAGATCACCTTTGCGAAAAAGAATCATAAAATCTGTTGCATGTCCTAGAAATTCTACTTATGGAGATAAATACTTGAAACAACATATTACACACCATTTATCTTACTAGATATAGAGGTATCCGACGCCTTTGTGGACCAATTATTTTATAAATTAAGCCTTATTGATTAATGTAATAGGCAATGAGAAGTATTTTCACTTAAAGCAAGAGGAAACTGGTCTATTTAGCAGAATGCATGAATGCTATAACTGCTTTGAGTACAGTAAGTACGTATCAGGAAAGGAAATGGCGATTTTGCTAAGTCGATTATTTACCCAATTACCCGTTTATGTACGATACCCATTTGTGTGGCACTTTTTATATCACATTAATAATAAACTGAAAAATAGAAATATGGGATAAATATTAATATAACTCATTATATTTTATTTTATATATTACTACACCCATTTATACTAAAACGATTAATGACATTGGTATTAGAATATAGTCGAACTTTCTTTATAAAAAGCATGTACCTCTTGTTGCTTTTATAATACATCTTTAGTCTTCTTCAAAGTGCCCTCCATTAGTTGTTCGGCCCAGTAATACTATAAAATAACAACAACAATAAAAATACAGGTTAGTTGAAAAGTTTTGAAACGACGCCCATTAACCAGTAGATCAATTGAAATTTATACGCCATTTTAACATTTCGTCTTCCATTTGTGCACACACAAAAGATCATTTCGATCTGTCAGTTCATTCTTTGTTTACAAGCCATTTGAAGTTGACGTTTCAGTGTATTCTGTTAGAATGAAAAAACCGAAAATGATGCGGTGATAAAATTCTTTGTTTTCAGCAATAGAAGTTCATAAAAAAATTGTGAAAATATTAAAGGAATCTGCTCCTTCATTTCCAACTGTGCATCGATGGGTTTTAGAGTTTAAACGTGGTAAATGATGAACCGCGTAGTGGACGTCCGAACAGTGCAACGACACCAGAACTCATTGAGCAAGTCTATGATATTGTATGTAAAGATGCAAGTTTGACTAGGCGTGAAATTGCCGACACCATAGGTATCTCGGACGAACAAGTACTTTATATTTTACACGAAGAATTACGTATGAAAAAGCTATTCGGAAAGCTAGTACCGTATTCGTTAACAATTCAAATAAGACTGAATCGAAAACAAATTTCTCAGCGTAATTTGGAGGGTTTCAAGCAGAATAAAACCGAGTTTGTGCGTCGTTTTATAACTATGGATGAAACTTGGATTTACTATCGTGATCCTAAACCGAAACAAGAAAGTTTACAGTGGACTGAAGCTGGTTGTCCAGCTCCAAAACATGTCAAGTCAGAACGATCGGCAAAAAGGTTATGGCATGAGTTTTTTGGCATGCAAAAGGGGCGTTGTTGGTTGATTATCTTCAAAAAGGTGAAATAATTAACTTAATATTATTGCAACCTTTTGAACCAGTTGGATAAAAAATCCTAAAAAGAGATCCGGCTTACCGAAGAAAACAATCATTTAAGGTACCAATTGCTTGATCACCCACCGTATCCACCAAATTTGGCTCCCTCCGGCTATTACCTCTTCAGAAATTTGAAACAATTTCTTCGTGGAAAGTGTCTTTCGTCAAAGAAAGTCGTCAAAGAAGTTATTGCAGCGATGGAACAGTATTCTCCAGAGCGTCCGGAAAATCATTACAGACGTGGTATAACATTATTGGAGGATAGTTGGACTAAGTGTGTTGAAGTTGGGGAAGATTAAATTGAATAAAGGAACTAATTTCATTAAAAAGATGCACATTCTCCCATTTTGGCTTTCAAAACTTTTCAACCAATCTGTATATATATATATATATATATATGAACCATATATATAACTCATATATATATGAGCCAGGGTTTGATTGCTCTTTGATAATTTTTTGATTTTGATCATTGATATCAATGACATCGATTTCAAAATGACATATGGCGCTATCTCATATCTCTTAGGTTTAGCTCATTGTTCGATTAGGAACAGAACTTTTCTACCATAGGCTCTCCGATGTAAAACGCAATACATCGTCGACATCGGCAAAACGCTTTCCCTTCAAGTCCCTTTTCATCCTATGGAACAGGAAGAAGTCGAGGGAGCCAAATCTGGTGAATATGGCGCGCAGATCAAGGTCGTAATCTTCGTTTAGACTAAAATCCGCGAGCCGTGTACGCAAGAGCATAAACCACTCGCCGGAATTCCAGATTTTCGCGCCTAAAGTCCGCGCAATCTTCTCATAACCTCCAAATAGGATTGTCGGTTTACTGTCTGCCTCTGCGCTGATCTTCACTGATGAGATTACGGATTTTACTGATGTTGTCCTCCGTTCGAGCGGTTAAAAGGTAATCTAAACGGAGCTGATTTTCAATGGCCATTTCCCCCTTTTTAAACCAATGTTCTTTCTAAGCTGTTTGCATCATCACAACAGTTCCCGCTGTGTTCTTACACGCTAAAAGTAAAACGTCACTGTCGTACGTTTAAGAATTTGCCCAAAAACGGCACGAACACGATGCACTTCTTCGATCTGTCCCGATGCTCGTCCGTCGGATCCCTTTCGATCACTTTATCCAAATTATGCCTCAAAATCCTCATCTGCGCGGTCATATTCGCGATGAAACCGGTAATAACGCAATCGATAGATGGATAAACGCTGGCGGTTATGATATAGCAACAGACTTCGTAAGTGTGCCAGATTACATAGGGTAATTCTACGGGCGTCCAGATCGGTATATTCAAAGAATCTTTATCCGACGGAGAAAATGTAGTGAATAAGGAGGTGGAAGTCGCCGTGCTCAATAATAACAATTTGCAGAATCCTATTTGCTTCTTCATCGCGCCGAGAACGAAGCGGTCTTGCTCTCTGGGATGGAAGTTGAAACTGTCACTTTCCAACCAATTTTCCAATTCGGGCAGCTTTTGATAACGTTTTAGATAAAGGAAAACTGTAACAACGATCCAGAAGTCCAGGAACATGTAGTGGGTTTCTACGACTGCTAGGAGATCCGGTTCTTCCGGAAGAAATCTAAGCAGGATAAGATCGGGGAAAGCAGTTATGATAAGGATCGATATGAAACAAATCGTGCTGTGGAAACGACGTCCTTCAATGTCGCGCGCGAAACACCAGATAACTTTTCGGGGAAGTTTCGTGAACTCCAACAATCGTGGTTTCTGAAAATAACAATAAAAATAATCACATTGTTAATAAAATTTCAGGAGAAGAAGTATATCCTCTTAAGATCTATGACATCGTGCATGATACCCTGGATCAAATAATTATTTAGACGCGTGGGCTTGGTTTAAGAAGTTTAATACCGGTTGTATCACGTAGGACACACTTTTGAGGATGTTCGGCACTTTTTCTGAAGATCGGTTAAGCTTAATTTTTTATTGGTTCCAAAACTATTTTGAAAATTGTATATCTGACCTTTAAAAGTAGAGTGTGTAACGATAAAATACTAGTTTTTTACAATGTTAAGAGCTTCTACAGCTTTAGTTTTTCTTCAATAATAAGTGAAGAACCAGTAAGCTTACGGGCTCGAAATTGTGCATATCGTATATTCGTTACGATAGCTACGTCTTATCGGTGAGCTTTTTTGTAAATTCTTTGTTTGTTGTTGAATTTAACCTCAATTAAGAAATAGAAAAATAACCATGTACTTTCCGTCATTTTTGGACTTCGAGAAAGCAACGGTAACAACGGAAAACGGAAACCATCAGGTAAGAGATGAAACAGAAAAGAACGAAGAACGAGTGGTTCAACAAGGATTGTGGGGAAGTGGCAAGACAAAGAAATGCTAGCCAAATGTAACGAAAGAAATAAAGAAGAATACAGAGAAAAGGAGAAAGAGTTCCGAAAGATATGCAGAGTCTTAGAAAGACAATATAATGAGATAATGATTCGAAGCATTGAAGAACAATTCCAAAACCATCTTTTTATCAAGAGGTTAACCAGGAGGAAATGGGGACACTAACCAAATCATGTCTGAATGGAAAATATTTTTCGATCACTTATTGAATACAGAGAACGAAGAAGGAGAAGTAACAGAACGAAACAAATTTTCAAGATCTAAATCCAGTGGATCGTGAACAGGCAGTGATAAGGAGTATCCTAGAAATGAAGAACGATAAAAGTTGGGGAACAAATAATAAATGTGTGGGGATGCTTTAAGCACGTGGTATCCGATTATATAAAAAAGTGTTTATATATATAAAAAAGGGTGACAAAATGCTATGCAAAAACTATAGAGGTATTGTCCTACTAGACACATTCATTTCTGCATACTAGAAGTATGCAGAAACTTCATTGAGAGAATACCGGGCCGGCTTCCGTCGAAACAAATCAACAATAGACCAAATCTTTGCTCTTAAAGAGATCCACACAAATTGCTATGAATATGGAGCGGTGCTGTACACTTTCCACTTTATTCGTAGATTTTAAACAGTGTTCCGATAGAATAAACAGAGAAAAAACTGTGTCAAACAATATCACACTTGGTCACTCAAGAAAAGCTGATAAGACTAACGAGAACGACTCTCAAAGAAACGAAAAACAAAATGGTGTGGAACAGACAACAATCTGAAAGTTTCCAAATGAGAAATGATGAATGACAGGGCGACACTTTGTTCGCAGGACTCTATTCGATTTAGGTTTGGAAGCAGCCATAAGAAATGGGGGAATAAAAAGGAGAGAAACGATATTTAAGAACAATCATCAATGTCTAGCTCATGCGGATGACTTAGCGATATTGGCCAAATCCAAATAGGAACTCAAAAGAATTGTACGAAAATTAGAAAGCGAGGCAAGGAAATTTGCACTAATAATTAATGAGGGGAAAACTGAAGTACATGATCATGGGGATGAAAAGAGAGAAACAGGATGTAAACCTAAGAAGCGAGAATGGCGAAAGGAAATCAAAAGTGTGGGGGTTTAAGAATGCGGATCAAGTCGAAATACCTTTCCAGAAAGATTAAACTGCGAATATATATAACAATATTAAAACCAATAGTCGTAGTCACGTACGCTTGCGAAAACTGAGAGCTTAACAAATCAGAGGAAGAACAATTGGAAAGATGGGAACGTAAATTATTAAGAAGCATTCTTGGAGGAGTAAACACTGAGGATGATCGGAGAAGAAGAACCAAAAGGTCTACAAATAGCACAAAGAGCCCAGAATTGCAACATATATAAAGAGGCAACGCTTGAGATGAGATGAGAGAATTTGGAAGATGATTTTGGAGAGGGACCGATTGGAAGACGGAGAGGAAGATCGACGTTCGAGGTGGATGGAGAGAGTGGAGAAGGATATCAAGAGAACGAATAGTGATGATTCTAAAACGGAAACAGTCGACAGGGAATGAGAGAGAAATATTGTGAATAATATTGTGTGCTGGTGTGGGAATGGAAAGCTTTGCTAACGCCTTAGGCCTAAAAGACCGGCACGGCAGTGCAAATTAAATAAATAAACATGTTCACGAGCGACCCACGCTACTATCTAATCTATTCGACCCTCTTTATTTTATCCAGATTCTGGGGTAGTAGCAGAAAGTTCCAGAGAATTAGATAGGAAAGCATCTTCTAAGATTCCAACCTAAGCGTGGACTTTGCAATAGAAGTAATACGCGCACCAAACCGAGAGTGCACAGACCATTCTGGTATTTCCATAGACACCCCTGCATTTTGGGGCAATCCCATTTAACTGAAGATCGTTCCTGAATGGTACAGATGGTACAGGTAAGCATCGGAGGGGATTGAGGCCTTGTTCTTAGATTATGGTTAACGAAATTAACGATAGCAGAACTGTAGTTTTGGCTACCGAAAAATGCAACGAAACAATATGGACAAAACGATCTTCAAAATATAGGAAGAAAGCAAAAGAAATGATGAGATCGAGCGAGAAATATGAGAAAATGCGTAGCTATATAAAAGATTGTCGGAAAGACAGGAGAATATGGAGTAGTACTTGAAACGATTACAAAACAATTTTTCGACAACTAATGCCTTTTACTTCTACTACGTATTTTCAACTGTAATTCTCGGTTAGTTCCTATTGCAAACACGTAGTTTTTAAGGTTTTAAGGTTTCTTCATTAAAAGAAGTTAAAACCCCATATCAGTGACAATACTAAAATAATATAATAATAATTAAGAGCAACACTTACGTTGGACATCGCTAGGAGAATATTAACAAAAATGAAGATGGCAACTTCAGTTTCTAACATTATCTACCGATCTAGCGACTGCTCTTTTCGTTTTATACCGATCCGAAATAATCAAACATTTAACTAAACTAAATTGGCGTTAATGTATATTGAATCCCGGCATATATAGATACTCACATAGCAATTATTTAATCGACCAACGCATATTACATTGTACTTACTATATTATTAATCGCCGCGTAAGACGACTTCGAAGTTGTGACCAATTTCACCTCGTTTAACATAATCTTGTTTGTAGCGAATGAATCGTCTCAATTTGTAGATTAGGAAATTATCGTTCGTTCGTTCGGGTGGGTATGCGTATCTTATACCGAAACGTGAAATCAATTTTGTAGTTCGAAGAAGCTCCGTTCAGAATGGCAAAGTTTTTAAAAGAACAAAGGTTACAACCGCCGACTCGACACGCTTAGAAAGGCGAATCAAATTTTTAATATTCGGGAATTATTCTTTTGAAAAGGTCAAAACCCGAGGAAATATCTCTTACTTAAACGTTCAAATGCCCTTAATGTGCGAAGAGTTTTAAATAATTTTAAATATTTTTAGGAGATTTTAGAACGTTCTACTGGTACGCTCGAGGAACTAAACTAGGAGTCCCCAAGCTTCTGCTCCCTTTACCGCCCACTTCTAGATCTTTTTGAGAATTTATAAGATGCCTGTCGCGCACTAAAGGTGGAACACTTTGACACAAGTTCGATTTATTATTATTATTATTATTATTATGAAAGCTGAAATTCCAAATATTGATAATACGTTATTGATAATAACTCGCGCTTTGTTTGTTTCAATTGCAGATGCTAAGAACGACGTGAATGGCGATGACAGTTGTCGTATTCGTCAAGAGGAATAATTGAGGTTTATCAAGATTTTTCTTCTTCTTCTCTATTCTTATGTCCTTTTCGGCATCGGCATATTTCAAAAATTTAACAACGTTCATAAAGTTCTGAAACATAAATAGTAATAAATTTTCACTATTTTCAAGCGTTTCTCCAATCGGGTAACAATTCATTGCAATAAATAACAAACATTACTGAACAAGTATGTACATGGTCGGTACGGTCATGGGTCTAGTCTGGGCAAATATCGTCGACTTCCCGCTCTAGTCAGTACGCTGTATGCGCGTAGTTCTATGTGTATGTGGGCTGTCGTAACTTATTTCGTAATTACCGGTGTTTGCCCAGACTAGTCTTAGGCGTCTAAATTTCAATCTTTACTAGAAACACCGGGTGTGGCGAAAAGATATGATAATGTTTAAAATACATAATAGATTTTTACTTTTTACAAACGCCGTTCAAACGGATTAGGATTCATTGTAGTAAGTGGAAAATATTACTGAATGAAAATGTCGGCTTGTTTTGGCAGCAATAATAATAATAGTAATAACAACAATAATAATAACGTTTTACTATCCAACAAATGACAGGTACATCCAATTAAAGGAGAGAGAAATGCATATAAACATATAAACATAAGAGCACAACTTGAACTAACTAAACTTATTAACTTAAACTAAATAACTAAGTAAGAAACTAAACAAGAACAATAAAATACACAGGAAAGCATGAAAAGTAAAAGGTAGGTATTAAAACTCAATATTTTTTATTAAATTAAAAAACGCTGATTATCAACAGAACGACTGAAACTTGAAAAAACTGCAGATCCTATGCAAGGGGGCATTAAGTTTTAGATTAGTTCTAGCTGGGGGACAGTAGAGGGTGTTGAAGGATAGCGTCTTTCATACCTTGACGGACGTTCAAAGTTGCCCATTGAAAATTCCCTTACTAGAAATACTGGGTGATTCGCTGCGGATCTAATGGTTGAGAAACAATGACCCAATCCGGCTTCAGTTTTGCGAAAAGAAAGTTCGTGTTGGGGAGCTATTAGAAGTGCAAAGGCGATTTCGGAAAACATTTCATACCGACCTGACTTACGAAATAAAGGTAAGTTTGAAGAAGATGGAACGGTTCCCAATGTTCAAAGATAACTTTCCAGAAGATCGAGGTCATCTATTGAGACAAACATGGAAGGAAGTCAGTTGAACATGTACTGTCTGCAGCCGAGAATATCGTTTCGTCGGCTGCAAGCGAAATAAGCATTCCGAAGGATTTTGACCAACGTTTCTTCAAGCGATTTAAGTGGAAAAGTTATTTACCGACATTAGCGAACGCTTTCAAAGAAATTGATCTTGTTTAGAAAAATAATTTCAAGAGCTTGGAGAGAGTTATAACTACAAAGGAAGAAGTAGAAAAAGAAATCTACATAACTATCACACGAATGACCTCGCTGAGGTTTATTTGTGCTGTGAAAGTTGCCGAACAAATAAACTTCAGTGAGGTCATTCATGTGGGAGTTATGTTTTTTTTCTACTTTTTTCTTTGAGATTGATCTAGATAGGAGAGTTGATTTTTGCGAATGATATTTGAAGAAATGTAAAGAAAACCAGGAGCTTCAATGACGTGTAATTTGGACGTTTACATTAAATGGTGCATTTAGCGGACACAATTGTACATACAGGCCCTAAGGTGGTTACCTCATTTCATAATTTAATAAATAGGCACTGCCTCAGATTGTTATTGGCGACCTTTGATGTGGGGTATTCTGTATTTTAATTTTTTTAATATGTATATTCATCGACCTACACATACACTGCGCGACAAAAACTTAGACGAGATGAGGTTTTTGTTTGTAAATGTACTGTAAAACGAATGCAGTAAACATATTTCTTACATTGTTAGAATCAACAATAAGTATATATTACAAAATAACAAACTATATTTTGTTATAATTGTACTTCAAAAGAAAAGATTTAAATCATTTTCTTAAATTTTAATGCGGCAAATTAGACGAACGATATTAACATCAGAGATGGTACCCCTAATAGCGAGTATAACCATCATTTTTTCAATAACTTCGAAAAGCCTTGATGGAATTGACTTGTATAAAGATTTTACGTAATTTTGGTCGATATGTTGCCACTCAAGTATTATCGACATTTTCACTTCCTACATAGACAGATATTATTTATTATTCGCCTATACTTTTTGAGACAATTCGCCTCACATATGCTCTATAATATTTCGGTCCGATGACCTTTCCGGCCATGCAAGTGTTTCGATTTTTCACTGTTAAACCATTCTGTAGCTTGCTTTGCTTTAGTGATAGAGGCGTTGTCCTGTTGAAATATAAGTTTTCTTCCAGTTTATGTGCAACCAAATGGTAAAAGTTTCTTTGCAACATATCCTTACATTTAGCCGACTTCATCTTTCATAAGCGAAGCCCCATATCGCTTTTCTCACAACTACTATGTCCATCCAAACCATAAGTGAGCCATCACCCGTTTGCCAGTCCATTCAAATTTCTTTTTCTTTTAAACGAAATTTTGAGGGTGTACGGGCCAAACTGACCCCAAATTCGGATTCAGAGCATCGAAATACATATCGGTAGGTGGGTCTGGTCAAAAGTACAAACCACTCTTTTTTGTGTATGCCGATGCTATTAATGTTTCTAATTTCTAAATAATTAAAGAAAACGGAACGCTGTGTTTCGCCGACCACAAGGACCATGTTAAAATGTCTATGACTGGTAGGTAATTGGGAAGCAGAGGAATAGAGGATGAAAAGAGCTTTAAAAAATATATTACTTATGTCCAGAAATAGTTTCTGTTACGTACGAGGCTATATCGACAAGATTCTTAAATCGCTGCTACGAAGGTTGCTATTTTCTCAAATACTTTATGTCGTTGTGTTGGCAACTCTTTTATATAAATTGACTGCAAATATTAAATCGAACTTTTTTAATCGGCACCTTTTTGTATTTGTAATTATGAATAAAAATGAAGTTCGAGTGGTCATTAAATTTTTCTATTTGGAAGGGAAAACCGCAACGGAAGCCAAATCAAGTACAAATTTAAGTAATAATTGTTCAGACACTAAAACTCGAAAGAAACCGACGGTCGTCTCAATGTTCGTGTATGTTGTTTTACGTAATGCGCATAAGGAGTAAGTCTATGTTTAGATTATACAGTAGGATTTACAAATTGTAATAATTCGAAAATAGATTTTATTAGTATGTTTTTAGTGGTAATTATTCAATACAACCTACCACTATTTAACCCTGGAATGCTGCACTTACTTTTCGAACTTAATTCGCTACATTAGGGTACAATCGTACACGAAATAAAAAAGACCAAAGGCTGTGTTGTACACATTTTTATGTTAAAATAATTAAAAAGACAACTTAAAGCAGAACAATTTGAAAAATGGTTTCAAGAGCTTAGGGAGAGAGTTACAAATACAAGCGAAAAAGTAGAAAATGAAATTCTAGGTGTCTCTCACATAAATTATCTCACTGACATTGAGACGCATTTATTTGGCAAATTTTCCAAAAAGTTGTGCAAGGACTGCAACTTTTTGTAAAAGTTGCCAAATAAATGCGTCTCATTGTCAGTGAGATAATTTATGTGAGAGACACCTAGAATTTATGTGAGACCTATGTAGAATTTTATTTTCTATTTTTTCGTTTGTAAAGTAGAACACTTAAAATGTACTCTGTAAACTATTTTGTACAAAGTAAAAGAAATTTACGCGCCGGTAACTCTAGATTCCCCATCTGCAGAGCTTGGAAAAAAGCATCTCCCTTACCTAGCAACAGACCTAGTGAGCAGTACTTTCTCGGGAAGGGCTATTTACAAAATACAGCATATAGATGGAAAAATTAGTTTCAAGGACTTGGAGAGAGTAGTAAAAAAGTAGCAAATAAAAATGTAATAACTCTCACATAAACCTCGGTGAGGTCATTTATGTGAGAGTTATGTAGATTTTTATTTTTCATTCATTTTTCATTTTAGCATATATAGATCGCGCTTCAAAGTTGGAATTTCCAAACGACCTAGCGTATATGGTCACACTAAATCAAGGGCGAGTTTTTAGTCATAATCTTCGATTTTTCATTATTTGCTTATCAGTTGCACTAGATCCTCGTAAAAGGGTCATTGAATTAAGCCCAACAATATTTAGTAAGTTGTAAAACAAACACAAAAGCTATCGACGTGTCTTTCTACCACATGAATAGGTATGACATAGCTGGTCTATCGTATCAACGCCTCCTTTAGTATGATTATAGAACCGTTTAATATCATTCAGTTCGATCATGTGTGGCTCATCTACCATTTTATGAATCGTTGAAAACATTGGAACAATGTTCTACTTATTTTTTGGTGGGCAATATGACAATGTTAAACTTGCACCATCTAGGAAAGATGGCGGTATTTTTTACGTTTTCATACAGCACCAACTACAGTAATGCCTTTCTCCAAATAGACCTTCTGCTGTTTCTATGGACCAAAGAAAAGGAGAAGTCGGTAATTGTATTTCACAGTGTTGCTCATTTCCACATTGAAATGCGTATGAGAACAGTATAAAATCAAATTTAGATTTGAAAAGCGAGCAGAAAAAGGAGAACTGCAATTGGCAAATGGACTCGTTCACGGCACCCAATTTTTGGATACCGGAGATTATTCCGTTGGAAATATCTCAAAGCCCGATTACAATTGCAAAATATCTCCTACGTAAACGTAACTCTTCGAACGTGAACCAATTGTATCGTGACGGTTCTCAATAATTTTAAGCATTTGTAGAAGATTTTGGTAAATTCCAACCGATCCCCATTACGAACTAAACCAACTCTTCTTTTATCCACTGCCCACTTCGAGATATTTTGAAAAGATTGTCATACGCTTACTGCGTTCCTAAGGTGTGCCATTCTGACACACGTTCAGTACGAAATTCTAAATATTATTACACACGTAAGAACGAAGCTTTCATTTAAGCATATAAAGTGTGTATGAAACAAATGTTAAGTTCAACAGACACCGGAACTAACCATATATTTAAATAAAACGTATCATATTGTTGCCACCATACAAATCAAAATATTACCAGAAATGTTGGTTATGTTTGAATTTACTATTACTCATGTGCATTATAACAGCCTTATGATTTATTTGAAGGAAATTTCCTTGTTCTGCCTATTTTTGAATGAAACGCAAGCTATATTTTATTCCAATATAACTTTAAAATCAAGAATATTCATATAGCATTTACGTTGATAGTGATCATACTGCTATGTTAATGGTCTCGATACATTTATTTCAATACAACTAAAAATTTGCAATAAGCGTTCTAATTTTTTGCCTCAAAGAAATAATTATCAAGTTGAACATATGTATAATTTAAATACGTCCTTATTTCATTATAAAGCAATACATACTTTATATTCAAGCAAAGTATTCTTAAAGGAAGACTCTCAGATTTTATTTAAAATTATATATTCACATAAATGTATATACACTATTTACTGATAATAAGTCGCTCTGTGTCTATCTCAGTTGCAGATGTTAAGAGCCACACGAGTAGCGAAAACCGTAGTAAGAAGGATAAAGATTCAGATTTACGAAGATATTCTGGTGTCCTCTTAGGCATTGGATATCGAGTGGTTTCCAAAATTTCAACAAGATGAGCGAAATATGCGCTTAACAATACCAATAATAGGTCGGCGATGTGTCGATGTAATCGGTTAGAGCAGGAGTCTTCAATTATTATTTGCTTTATCGCCCATTTCGACACATTCTGGCCACAAAAGTAACGCGGTTAATATAGTTAAAAAGTGTATATCGACCAATAATATCTAGAACGAGAAAAATATGAGAACAGGCAGATGATATCGCAATTAAACGACAATGTAAACAATAGCTTACGATAATTGCATTTATTTAAATTTTTAATTGTGTTGGATATCGTTGCGTTTACGTCGACAACAATTGATTTTCTTTCTAATTGATGGAAATTAAACGAAAGGGAGTCGAATTAAATCGAGCATATAGAAACGTGTTCTTAGTGATCCCAAGACATTCTCCCTGCAAGGTAAGATTCGATTATATTAGCAATTAACGCACACGTTTTGTTATAATACTGGGAACTACTGCGCTTTAAAATTTGGTACTCGATAAAAATTTAAATATTTGTAATTAGAACACATTGTTTGACTTTCTGTGCTATTTCTATTCCAATTGGGGAGGTAATTTTAACGGCGATTTGATCTTGTCCAGGAAACTGAAAAGTAGTAAAATGCTGTTCCGTTCTGTGCTCATTTTCAGGAAGGAAAGCATCTTTAGCGTTCTCATAGGCACTTACTTCGATGTTCGCGTCTGAATTCTTCTGGTATAGCTCTGATATATGCTATTTCGTATTTTCTGCGAGAAGCCATTGCAACGTGCAAAAGTTAGAAGCAGGCTTCATTGCTTGTTAGGTAAATCAAACTTGCTTCTAAATTTTGTAAATCTAAAACATATTTCAGCACGTTCCTAAAAATTGTAAGATTTTATTCAAACTCGACCAATTGATTGCAAGGACAGCGGTCAAAAATTATTGACGGAGTGTCCCTTCGATGAACTCCTCATCATACAATAACTAAATGAAATCCGGTGACACGTGTTTTGCTAACCTTAAACCCTACTTTACCGAAGGAATTATCCAAGTTTCACTCATGCAAACTATACTTCTCCCTTTACAGGCGCAGGGCCGTATCTCTCTATCTACTAAGATGAAAATTTACTCTGAAAAGGATAACGCACGTGATCCTAATTTTTCACATTCCTTTTTTGGTGCTAACGGCACGTACTTCTTCTTCGGAAAACTTTTATGTTTAATAAATACCCATACAAAAGGAAATTACTCCTCCCTATCCAATACATCAATCTCGAACTGTTGAAAATTACTATCCACGCCTTTTTCGTTTGAAACTCGGAAACAGAAAGAAATCCAATTATCCAGAAAAACCCTCACGATAAATTTCCATTCTTTTACAAATTGTTTTTTAAACATTTACTGTATATAAACTACGAGATAAATTTCCATTGCCACCCTTTTCGCAATAACAAATGTCAAATTTGACGAAAATAGTAACGACAGATTGTAATTGTGCCACTTAGAATTGAAGAGTGCTATATGCAATAGGGCGTAGGTGCCATTTTGCTTATTTTTCAGTGGACACAATAGTTACTCTATAAATTAAGGTTAAAATGGAGTTTCTTCTGAAAAAGATTATATTTATTATTTTATATTTATTCTCTAAATTAGAGAATACAGCTTTCAACTGGGAATAATAGAAAATGCAGATATTTGGTCAAAACTTAGTATTCCGTTCTTCTTCTTATCAAAACGGCCTAACATAGTGCACCTTAAGTCCAACTTGAAACTATTATTACTTTTAAAGATTAAACAATATAAAGATAAAACAAACGGTCAGCTTGCATCTGCATCTTTTCCATGACCTGTAAATAAAATTCTTAATTTTGTTTCCTTCAGAAATTAAATCGTGTCCTGAATTTGTTTTACTTTGGAAGCTGGCCATGAGTTTCTTTCCTTTGAACCTAAAAGGGATACCTCTCACTTGTTAAAATAATCAATGGTTAAGCTTCCTTTAAAAATTTGTATTCTATGAGACAATTTTTAGCATTACAGCTTACGATATTCCAATATGATCCGTTTTTAAAGTTTCTGTCGCTAAGGCCATGCAATCAAAATGGCTTGTGTTGCTTCGCACTCGTTATTATTTTAATTAAATCACGGGCAACCTCAGGTTTCTTCGTCCACTTTTTCTATCAACGATAAATCTCTATTGCAGGAAAGAAATGTGTGGCCTGGTTGTGGTAATTTATGTATGACATCATTAAAAATCGTTTTGAAACACGAGCGATGTAGACGGTCAAAACAGCCTGATTTTTGTTTTGGCCAACGCAGTTATCGGACCACAATGCTAATGACTTTTTATTCACAATGGTTAGGTGGTTAGCTAGAAAGTCGAAAACTCAGGATCATATTTCGTTACATCCACACTTTCCAGTGCCCCCGTCCCGAAGATAAAAATCCAGTTCCCTCGTCTTTCGGATTCAGGCCAAAATTAAGCGAATTGCCTGCTGCAGTATATATCGGTGTGAGACAGTGCTAACAAATAAAGCTGTTTCTGAAGGTCCATAACGCAAGAGGAAACTTTGCCGTTTTGTAATCGTTTGATATCATCTTTTGGGCAGCTTCGGCTTTTCTTTGATGCAAATTGTGTTTCAGTTCTACCCTCCATTGAACGGTATTCTTGGCTTTCTTTAGTTGCGTATTATACAAGTCGCATTTTGCACAGGTGCCTTCCCTTGTGGGGAACCGATAGAGAGATGAAATGTTTTTTGAAGATATTATCGAAAAATGAGTTACATTTCAAATATATCTGATACAATATTCAAAAGGTAATATGTCCTGTTTTGTTGAAATATTTTAGAACTTGCGTTTTATGGCACCCGAAGAAACTTTTGGGCGAAGTAAAATACTAGGAGACAGATTTCGAACGAAAATGATCTGGAACTTTAAGGCAGTAATTAACGAAACTGGTACTACAGCGCGTCAGGTAAGTTTGATAAACTACGTAGGCAATTATTGTTCTTGAATATGATGCACCTGTAGTAGAATGTATATATATTTCGCGACCTACTTAACACTCGCCCCTTTCACTTCATGGGTCAAATCGAAATATCGATTTATATTGGGCTATTCAGCATCGGACTGGTCCTTTACAGGGTCTTATTGTTAAACAAATTTTGATTTGGAAACTCATTTATATATATATAAGTAATCGATTATCCGTTCCGAAACATTCTCATTTAGAGATTATAAAATTACTTACATTATGCCGATTCTTTGACAATATTTTGTGTTAGAAAAATAAATAAATTAAATCGTTATGGCATATAATTAATTAGTTGCATAATAGGTATTAAATGTTTAAATTTGTACAAGGCGGAAAATGTAATGAAAGAATCTAGCGTCAAATTTGAGACTTGAAAACGTAAAATAGCCAATAGGAATCCAACTTCATGAGGTAGAAAAAACTAAATCGTACGTAGAAATTCATTCTTCAATTTTAAACAAATCTCTAGTTTTCTTAATTTAATATCTAATTACACAAACATATTTTCTAGATCACCGCATGCTTACGTAATTGACTAAGGCAATGTGAAGCTGAAATCGGGTATCAGCAGTAACGCATTGGATTCGATATCTCAAGAACAGTTTACTTTACACGAAAAATCGTAGAAACCTTTTCGCTCATCGACTAAAATTCCTAACTTTTTATTCGAAACTTCTTTTTCTAACATCAATACTTTTCGTGTTATTGCGTCAGAAAGCGCCGACTTCCCTATTTTCGTCTTTTTTTCGCCCGTATATATCTAACCATTTATTTTCCTTGAGTTCAGGCATTATTGAAGTTATAGAACATTTGATTATCTACAACTTTTTCTCTATTAACAATACTTTTGTACTTATCGCTTAGTTTATCGAGTGAAGAACAGGTGGCGATAGCGCAGTATTCGCTAGATAACAATAAGTGCAAAAGTATTATTAATAGAAAAAAAGTTTCAGGCAAAAATTGTAGATAATTAAATGGTCTATAACTTGATTTAATTTAGTAATTAATAATTTATATAACATTTCTTAAGAGAAACTCTAGATATTCAACCCAAAATACCATTATAATCTTCGCCTCAAGCACTACACAAAACAAGAATGACAAATTTTACTACTGCGCATGTCTACTACCAGACCGTGAAAAATTTTTCGGACCGTATTTTATTTTGCAACTAGTTGCTTCATTAAACTACTGACCATTGAGCGATGCTGAAAGTTGGTTTGGCTTGTTTGAACTCGTTTAGAACGAGGCTTGCGTGCTTTTTGAACGAACCTATTGTTTCAGAGACCCAAACCGTTGGACGTTGGACATTCCTCAAGAAAGCTATTGTGGTTTTTCGGCATTTATCCCGGTAAAGCTATAGAGCGTCGCCGTTTCCGGACACTCATCCGTCTATTGGTCGGTATTATACTACTGTCAGTACCATTTTTATTGTTCTTGAGACTATTGTCAAGAAACCAACTATTAGAAGGCTGGGCTATACTATATTCGTTTATCTTCGCAATGTCCAAAGCATTTATGTATTCGTCTTTGACCAAGATAGTTGACGTCGAAAATTTCTTGGAATCCGAACTTTTTAATTCGCGCACCGTCGCTCAAGATCGATTCGTATTGAGAGCGATTAAATATTTGACAATATACGGTGGTTTACTCGAATTTATTTTCTGGTCTGTTTGCGTCTATTACGTGATATTCTTATCCATGGACATGGAATTCATTCCAGCTTGGATACCTGTTAAGCTAAATCCGAAGCTTTTACACGTTTATGAGGTCGTGGCTTGCGCGATATCCCTTCTTATTTACGCCGCCGTAGAGATTATCGTTATCGCATTGATAGCAAACGCGAGCGTTCAATTTCAAACACTAGCCGATAATTTGGAGAATTCCTGCAAGAGGGACCCACAAGATACCTATGCTGAACAGGAAATTAAGATTCGGAATCGTCTCATAAAATGCGTTGTTCATCATAACTCCATATTAAGGTTTGTAGTGGTAGCTTTTATATCCAATTTTAGACGCAGCGGGCAAATTAAATGAAATGGGTAAAAGATGTATTATCTCCAAGGGGATGCTTGTTGGACCCAAATGGACTTCCAACCTTGGAAATTTTAAGGGCAACGAAACTAAATTAACACAACTTCATTCGGTTTCTAATGTTTCTGTAATATCGCTTATAGTGAAACCACCCAGGGGTCCAATAAAACACTTTTTCGTGCTCAGTTGCTCTTATTTATATTTTATCTTTATCCATTTAGTTTCTTTAGGAATCTTTAGGAAACTGTAGTTAGATGCTTTGTAATGGATCTTTATTCTAGCTATGTGAAGAAATTAGAAGAAACCATTGGGGTAATCCTCTTGTGGCAAATCTCTTTCAGTATCGTTGGCCTGTGTTTGGCTGGTGTAGAATTTCAAATTGTAAGGATGCAAAATATAACCGCTAATGTACAATCACCTCTGGATTTTTAAAGGTCAAGCTTCAAATTTCTGAAATTCTCATGCAAATCGTCTGTGTGATTGGACTTTTGGGGCAAATATTCTGGCATTGTATGTTTGCTGATGATATCATAGTTCAGGTAATTGATATCGGACAACTTAGCTCGCATTTAATTAAATTTTTCATATAGAGCTCCAAAATTACTAGGAGCTGTTTCGAAGTCGACTGGTACGTTTGTAGTACGTCAACGAAGAAGATGTTACTGCTAATTATGATAAGGGCTAAGGAACCGGTAGTTCTCCAGGTTAGGCCATTTTTCAGACTGTCGTTGAACACCTTCATTGCGGTATATTATGAATTTAATTTTAAAATAATCGAAAATGTTATTGCTTAGGTATTTTAGATCCTTCAAAAGGCCTATTCGTACTATGCCGTTCTATGTAGTTTGTACAAGGAGTAAGTCCATGTTACTTTTGCGATAAAACCAACCACCGGTGGCAAGCCGTTGAAAAGCAAACGCAGCGAATCTATGACGTAATAGATGGTCATTTGGCTTCACTTCTTGCACCAAATT